>CM065810.1:60729925-63129925 GCA_033398695.1 Orobanche coerulescens | reverse complement strand
TTTGCAAGAATTTCCTATTTGACCACAACTTTATTTATAAATAAAGTTAAATGACTTCCGTACTTTATGACCTTTTAAAGACATTATATTTATTTTGAAATACATAATATGTTCGGTCCAGAAAGGAAACAAAACTTGTCTTGGCCCCGAAGTTTTAAAGAATTTATATTTTGATCCTAAATTTATCTAGATTGTGATTTTTAACCCATAGACGTCGGAAAAGAGTTTTGATTTTTACAAAACTTTATGGAAAGAGACTAACATATTATTAAATCACATTTTCTATTCTAAACTGAAAATATATGAAAATACCTTATAAATTCCATAATCTTTTTCACAAAATTACACAATTCCCTTTTGTAATTTTTTACAAAATTACACAATACCCAATTTTACATAATTATGCTCTATTTTCTGACCCCAAGTCTGTAGGTCACAAGTCGTCAAGAATAAGTCTAGGGGGTGAATATTCCTGAATCTCAGGTGAGTAAACTCAGTTGTTAAGTATCCAGCTAACAAATACCTTAGCTGCAGGTGAGTAATACGGAAGCTCAGGGTTGTGGACTGTGGGATAATCGCGATTATGACATGATCCGGGAGAAAGACCCACGATCAGTGTCCTCCCCAGATAAGAGATAAGAAAGCATGGCTAACGTGCACAAGCTCAATAAGTGAGGCTACGACCAACGTTGGGAGTCACAAGGAAGAGCTAGGTTCCTAGTCCAAACCGGCGGGTTCCGAGGCTAACTGATTGATTTATTTATTGATTGATTAATTAATTATTAGCATGACTGAACGTTTGAAAAGTTAATATATTATCCACAGGGTTGGATAATTCTTGTTATTAAGAAAATTAATAAAGTCTACTTCTAAAATTATACAGATTATTTTGATAAAACTCAGACAAAACTTATTTCATCATTTACAAATCGATAAACATGTATCACCCAAAGCTTTGAAAAGAAAGTAAGTCATACTTGCACACGATCACCCACTCACTGAGACCATTTGTCTCACCCCACTGTTTTCCTTTAAACCAGACGGTGAGCAAATCGATGAAGGCGAAGAAGACCTTGAGAGAGAGAGAGAGAGTGATTAGATCATCCTGCTGCCAAGACGTAGATTTCTGTTGTTATCTTGAATGTAATAAGCAAGTTGTATTCCGCACTTCAAATTGTTTTGCTATTTTCACTGCAACTTTGTAATCAATGTAAATCGAATATTATCCTTTTGTATTAGAATCTTGGGATCATCGGGCTAAGATCATTACTTTGAATTTTTATTGAGCTTCCGTTATTTATTACCGTGTACTTACTCCAATAAATCGAATGATCCACCGATGCATCGCGCCCTCTTCCTTCCCGATGTTTGGGGGCGTGACCTAAGTGGTATCGGAGCCCGGTTGTAAGAAGGACACTTAAAACGGGCTAACTAGGATAAGATTCTTCGGACTTAGATGGAGTTTCCACTTAAGATGAAGTGAACATATAGAATCGAGACTTAGAGGCCTATGCTAATTCTTTTTGAACTCTTCGATGTTTACTTGGAAAGCGAAGTTAGTTCATATCTCAAATTTTCACCAGCTACTTGAGTGGCTATGACATTCTCAAATCATATCAATAGTTCGACATTCGTCATAATAAATGGGAATCATTCCATTCTGTTGTCCAAAGCATGTAACTATTCACTTGGAATAGACGAAATTGAGTAATTCCTTTAAACTCAACTAAACTTCATTATTTCTTTACATGAAGTATTAGTGTCGTTGTCACTTATAAGTCATGAGCATATTTATTGAGTCATTAAGTTCACAATCTTGATGATTATTCATGCTTGGTTGTCTTTATATTTGGCTAAAATAGACCGTGACTGGTACTGACTTAGTTATTCTGTTGTTTAGATGGACTCAGCTAGGGGTAACCAGCCGCTTGATGAGACTCAGACTGACTCTGAAACTCCATGATTGATTACCGAGTAACAGATAGGATAGGCACTGTCTCAGATTGAGAGCGTTACGAGACCCCTTGTGGATGCAGTGACCTTGGCGGACACCCGTGAGAGACAGATCCAATCTCTGAGGGAGGCTATCGCCCGTGTGCATCAGGACGCATCGACATTCCATAGTCAGAGGAATAAGCTTCTCGAGGCACTAGATAGAGCACATGAGACAGGAGTACTTGGAGCTATAACATAAAGTGGAATCCCTGGCGAGTCAGCTACGCCTAAAGGACCGGACCATTGCCCAGCTTCGCAGTACCAGATTCTTCCAGATGCATGAGATCAAAATGCTGTAGAAGTGAATCTGTTCCATACATCGCGAGCATGAAGAGTTCCAAATGGTGGCCCATAAGAAGTTAGCTATGGTGATGAGAGGCGTCACAGGCTCCACCGACGGTCCCCATGCATTATGAGGAGTCTGCTGAGGAGGAGGATCTCGAGGAGGATCCCAAGGAGAATCCCAATGAGGACCCAGAGGAGGATAAGTTCCGGAGAGGATTAGAGGCTCAGTTTTGAAGTTTATGCTATTTATCTTTATTTGATGTTTTCCTAGAATGTAAAACTGAACGACTGAATTCTCGTAATTTGTATGTTACGGCTATTTATTGACTATTATGCAGCGATTTATACGCCTCGAAGGAGATCGGCCTAATGGTCGGATGCCAACCGAAGAAGACAGATGCTGGTCAAGTGCCTAGGGGTCGACGTCCAAGGCGATCGTCTATTGGCACCTGGCGATCACCTCTAGTATCCGACCGGGGACGACTGTCCCTTGCCACGTGTAAGTCCAACATCCATCAAAGTCTGCGAAGACCGAAACTCGAGATGAAGGCCCACTTGCAGATCCGCAAAAGGCGCCGCAAGAACAGGCTTTACTCCAGCCCATCATCAGCTGTCAGTGACAAGGACGGCCTCACCTACCGACAGACCCGCTGAAAGGTCCTAGGTGGGACCTCCAGGCACCGCAAGAACAGGCTGTACTCCAGCCCATCAGCAGCTGTCAATGACAAGGACGGCTTCACCTACCGACAGACCCGCCGAAAGGTCCTAGGTGGGACCTCACAAGACAGCGACGCGAGGCACATGTCGCCTCCTCATCAGTTCGCGCATCCGGCTGCCAGCTGCAGCTGCGGACTTTAGGGAAACAGTCCCATGTGCTGGGACGATCGCCTGCCTTATTTAAATGCAGGAACAGCGATCTCCCATGTGGGACAGGGACATCCCAGCAACCTCTTCTCCTATAAATAGGAGGCCTCCAACATTGGCAAAAGGGACGTTACAACGTAAACACGATTACACACAGCAAACAATATAGAGAACACCTCATCCTTGTAACAAGAACTCACATATCTTTAACTCTGGTTCTTCCGGCAAACAACAGCACTCAAGAGCTAGATAACTAGGGTCTTTAAACTCATTGTAATTGTACTCTAACATTAATATTTGTACTCACAAATATTCATATTAAAAATACCTCGCGAGAGCATTCAAGCCCGGGAATAACAATCCCGGCAAATCTTGTGTTATTTACTTCCCCACGGACGTGCTCTCGTATTTTGTTTGTTACTCGTCCATTCCAGCATATCATCTCCGGATAATATTTTGGGTAACAACAATTGGCTCTAGAAAGAGGGCATCTACCTTCATTTTCTTTCCGACCGTTCGAAGAACACTCACTGTTCTTCGGAGCATATACTTGAAGAAACACTCACTGTTCTTCAAAGAAAAGCCTTCAGAATAATGACGTATGCCACGACCTCGAAAAGAGCCACCCTACGATCCGCCGGACGCCTTATCCGGGCCCAGGCCGAGTCCCAACCTGCAACGGAAGGCGACCGCAACGACGCTAGACTCTCACTCCCGCCCCCAAGGGATGGCCCCAGCCTCTCACTCGATCAATTCCAAACCGCGGAACAGATCGAGAGGCCATGGCCATCCTAAGGGAGCGACGGAGAGCATGCGACACGCCCACCATTACTCCATCAGCCATCCGCCATGCGGGCAAGCGAAAGCTCAAGGGGCTATATGTTGAGAAATCGTCAAAAAGCCCCGAGCCGCAGGAAAAGGTGCTCGTAAGACGGGACAATTCCATCTTTAGCCGCCTAGGGAGTGATCCCTCATGGCGACCCGGGCATTCAGGCCCCAGCCGTGAGACGTCGGAGTCTGAATCCATCACCAGGAGTTCGGCGTACCCAACTCCCAGAAGACAGGCCGGCCATCTGGCTCCCACTTGCTCAAGAATTGAGCTCGGCGGCAAAGACCTCGTCACCTACCATGGGGCCAGGAGATCGGTACATGATCGCCTAGGCTCCCGCTCCGAGAGCCAGACCGCGAGCAGTCAGGCTACGGCGATGGCCGCAATGCATCGCCAGCTCGACGAAATGAAGACGCTCATTGAAACTGGGGCAGGCGCCAAGAGATCGATCACCGGACCGAGTGAGCCACTCGCGGTCCATATCGAGCTTGCCCCCGTGCAACCGAAGATCGCTCATCCTCAAACACCTCTATATGAGGGGAGATCAGACCCTGAGACCCACTTGAGCAAGTTCTGGATCTACATGACTGGATGCGTGGCATCGGACGCGACGAAGTGCCGAATGTTCCCATTAACATTGGGTGATCTTGCCCATAGGTGGTACATCTCATTGCCACCGTGCTCAATCAACTGTTTTGAGAAGCTGGCGAATGACTTCACGTCATATTTCGCCGCCAAGGTCGCTCGGCCAGAAGGTCCCCACCGCATGATGAAGATCAGGCAGGGGAAAGATGAGCCCGATGAAGACTACATCGACCGGGTGGATGAAATAGTCCTCACCGGCGAGCCCATTAGCGATGAGCTCACCCTCTACTCGGTCCTGGGGGGATTCTATGGCCATTCACCCATGTTCAGGCACCTCACGAAGGACATACCCCCGACCTACGCGATCTTCCGCGTCAAGGCCGCCGACTTTCTGTCCAGACAGAGGATGCTCACCCTTCGCTTAGGCGAGGGATCCACCGGAGAAGGGAAGACGCAATCTCCCATCCCGAAAAAGGCGGTTGCCAAGCCCAGAAAGGCAGTCGCAAAGCCGCCCGGTGAGTTCAAGGCCTTCGAGGATGTGGAAGTTCACCTCCTCTGCAACCTCAATCTGTCTCCAATCCATATCTTCAACGCCATCAAGGGGAGCGAATGTCTTATCAAGCCGAAGCCTATGAGGGACAATGGTCATCTGGACCGCAGTAAATTTTGTGCCTACCACAAAAGTCCCGGCCACAACACCAGCCAATATCGCGACCTCCTCAGACAACTCTGGAGGTTGTTCGATGAAGGCAAGCTGGACAATTTGGTGACCAAGTCATAACCCCGGGCAGAAAGGACCGGGGGACGCGATCGTCGATAGAACGACGACCGTCTCCCCCTAATTTGGTTGCCAGGATCGAGCAAAATGAGCCAGAGTACTCAAAAGAGTCTATCCCTCTGATCAACCCCGGCGGCCGGATCAATATGCTTCAGTCGGGAGATGGAAACCTCGGAGGTCTTTCCCCGATTTCCACCATATCAAATAGAAAGCGGAAGGCCGAGCTGAGGGCGTTCGCCGAAGTCCATGTCGTGGTGCCCCTAGAGCCAACCATCTCTAGAGACACGCTCATCTCATTCTCCAACAAGGATAGGGAGGGAGTTCAGTGCCCCAAAGAGGATGCATTGGTGATCTCTGCGTGTATCCTTAGGAAAATGGCCTACCACAAAAGTCTCGGCCACAACACCAGCCAATGTCGCGACCTCCTCAGACAACTCTGGAGGTTGTTCGAGGAAGGCAAGCTGGACAATTTGGTGACCAAGCCAGAACCCCGGGCAGAAAGGACCGGGGGACGCGATCGTCGACAGAACGACGACCGTCTCCCTCCCAATCCGGTCGCCAGGATCGAGCAAAACGAGCCAGAGTACTCACAAGAGTCGATCCCTCCGATCAACCCCGGCGGCCGGATCAATATGCTTCAGTCGGGAGGTGGAAACCTCGGAGGTCTTTCCCCGGTTTCCACCATATCAAATAGAAAGCGGAAGGCCGAGCTGAGGGCGTTCGCCGGAGTCCATGTCGTGGTGCCCCCAGAGCAAACCATCTCCAGAGACGCGCTCATATCCTTCTCCAACAAGGATAGGGATGAAGTGTAGTGCCCCAAAGAGGATGGATTGGTGATCTCTGTGTGTATCCTTGGGAAAATGATCCACCGCGTGCTGGTTGACAGTGGGAGCTTTTGCAACATCATATTCAAATCTGCTCTGGACCAGCTTGGCAACCTGACCAAGTTCATCAATCCATTCGATACCGTGCTTCAAGGGTTCGGCGACAACACGATCTAAGCCTATGGAAGGATAAAGCTCTCTGTCGAGCTAATATGCTGTTACGATCCCAAGGTTAAGATCACTAGGAACCTCAATTTTGTAATCATAGATAGGCCCAACATCTATAATGGGTTCCTAGGTCGCCCCTTTCTAGAAACCTTTGAGGCGGTCGCCTCTTCTTTCTTTTACTGTATCAAGTTCCCCACTGCCGATGGGACAGTCGGTACTGTAAAAGGAGACCAGCTAATGGCAAAGAAATGTTTGAATTACTCCTGTATCGTAACTTCCCCTTTAAACATTTCCCATACTATTTGTAACATTGAGATGATCGACATTCAACCAATGGAGATCGACAAGCCAAGCACTTCATACCAGCCCGACTCAGAGGACGACATCTAGCATCAATTGTCGGACGACATCGAGCTAAGGATCGGTTTCGAGCCAAGCCTCGACATTGACCCAAGGATCGAGTCCGGCAATCGTTCCAAACGAGAAGCGACCGTCCCCATTGAAGAGTTGGAAAGTATAACAATCGATCCGGCTCGCCCCGGGGCGGGAAGTGCAGATCGGCTCAAGCGTCGTTCCCGAGTTAAAAGACGATCTGATCAGTTTACTATGTAAGAACATCGGAATCTTTGCCTGGTCGCATCAAGATATGGTCGGCATCAGTCGTGAACACGCTTGCCACTATCTAAAGATCGACCCGGCAAGGAAGCCTGTTCACCATAAACGTAGGAAATTCGGTCCTGAGAAGTATGATATGCTCGACACAGAAGTCAAAAAACTAATCGACAACAAACTGATCAGAGTATCTACCGACGAGCCACAGTGGGTAGCCAATGTGGTGCTCATCAAAAAGGCGAGCAACTCCTGGAGGTTATGCATTGATTTCACCGACCTCAATGCGGCATGTCCGAAAGACCACTTTCCAATGCCTCATATTGACCACTTGGTTGATAGCACGGCAGGTTGTGAAATGATGTCGTTTATGGACGCCTTTGCTGGGTACCATCAGATCCCAATGGCGAAGAAAGACATAAAACACACATCATTCCACATAGAAAAAAACGTGTACTTTTGGGTCCGAATGTCGTTCGGTCTGAAAAATGTGGGGGCGGCCTACCAACGACTAGTCAACGGGATGTTCTCCGGTCAAATCGGCAAAACCATGGCGGTTTACACTGACGACATTGTGGTCAAGAGCCTAAAAAAGGAAGATCACCTCAAAGACCTTGCCGAGAAGTTCGCCATCTATGAGAAATTCAACATGAAACTGAACCCCAAGAAATGCAACTTCGGGGTAAGCTCCGGAAAGTTCCTGGGGCACATCGTGAGCCATAGGGGGATCGAAGCGAACCCCACCAAGATCAAGGCGATCCTCGACATGCAGGAGCCACGGAATGTCAAGCAGGTGCAACGCCTCACGGGTTGTCTAGCAGCCCTTAACCGTTTCATTTCTCGGCTCGAAGACAAAAGCAAGCCATTCTTCGCCACCATAAAGAATAAGAAATTGGCATGGACGAAGGAAAGTCAAATGGCGTTCGCCAAAATCAAGGAGTATCTGTCGAATCCCCAAATTTTGGCGAAACCAATCCCCGGCGAAAAGCTATTCCTCTACCTGGCAGCGTCGGAGGTCGCGCTGAGCACTGTATTAGTGCGAGCAGAGGGGCAAGCCCACTTGCCGATCTACTTCGTCAGTCAAGCGCTTCACGACGCGGAAACGCATTACATGCCTCTGGAAAAGCTCGCCTACGCATTAGTAATGAGTGTTCGCAAGCTGAGGGCCTACTTCTTCGAACACCAAGTGGAGGTTGTGACGACTCTCCCTCTAAGGCAAGTTCTGCACCGGCCAGACACCAACGGCCGACTCCTCAAGTGGTCACTAGAGATTGTCCAATACGGTGTCACATACGCTCCTCGCACGACGATCAAAGGCCAAGCTCTGGAGGATTTCGTTGTGGAATTAATGTTCCCACCCAGTCCGACCCAGGTCGGCCGTCCTGCCTGGAAATTGTACGTAGATGGCTCGGCGACCAGCTCGCGAGCAGGGGCAGGGATTATCCTCATCATCCCCGATGGACAAAGTTTAACAAATGCCGTGCATTTCGGGTTCCGCGCGACCAACAATGAAGTCGAGTATGAAGCCTTAGTAGGCGGGCTCTATCTAGCACTCGCCATGGACGTTCGCCGCCTCCACATCTTCATGGACTCCCTCTTGGTCATGAACCAAGTCAAGGGGGAATATGAGGCACGCGGCGAACAGATGATCAAATATCAAGAATTGGCCGCCGAAATGTGCACAAAGTTTGAAGAAGTGCTGATCGACCAAGTCCCGAGAGAGCACAATTCCAGGCCGATGCCCTATCCAAACTCGCATCGTCAGATGGGGCGGGAGACTTCTCTAACATCCAAATCACGAAGTCAGCAAAATTGGTGATCGACAGAAGCCTGGTCAACACAGTTGCCATCGCCGAAGAGAACTGGATGACTCCGTTCGTTAAGTACTTGAAGGACGGAACGGTCCCCACAGATCGGATCAAAGCTCACCAGCTTCAGCTCCGGGCAACCAGATACACCCTATTGGACGACCGACTTTACAAGCGAGCTTTCAGCCTTCCTCTCCTCAAATGCATTACGCCGGAGGAAGGCCGACTTGTCTTAGCCGAAATCCATGACGGGATCTGTGGAAATCACGCTGAAGGGCGAGCTCTCATCTACAAGACGACCAGGCAAGGCTTTTTCTGGCCTACCCTACAAAAAGACGCGATCGCCTACACCAGATCTTGTCACAGGTGTCAAGTAATGCGCCCGAACATCAAGCTCTCCCCCGAGCAGCTCACTTCTATGTACAGTCCGTGGCTGTTTACCTAATGGGGCATCGACCTCATCGGTCCTTTGCCGACAGCGCGAGGGGATGTAAATTAGCCATCGTAGGGGTCGATTATTTCACGAAATGGGCAGAGGCTGAGCCACTCAACAAGATCGGCCAATAACAAGTGATCAAGTTCATTTGGAAGAAAATCATATGCCGATTCGGTCTACGTCAGGCTATCATCTCCGACAACGGAAAGAAGTTCGAAGGTTTGGAAGTTATGCAATTCTGCGATAAATGGGGAATTAAAAAGCTGTTCTCGGCCCCTTACCACCCTCAAACAAACGAGCAGGTAGAGGCTGTAAACAAGATTCTCAAACACACGATCAAAGCAAGACTCGAATCCAAACAAGGACGATGGGCGAGCGAGCTCCCGGATGTTTTGTGGTCCTACTAAACGACGACCTGAAATTCAACCGGCGAAACCCCTTTCGCCCTCGCCTTCGGAACAGAAGCAGTGATCCCTTCGGAGATCACCGTTCTCAGCCACCGAACTGCACAACAAATTACGACGGACAATGACATAGCTAGGCGGATCGACTTGGATATGCTCGAGGAACAACGACTGACCTCGGAAATGAAGAACACAATCCATAAAAGGAAATTCGATAAATTCTTCAATTCGAAGGTCAAGGAAAGGCGATTCCAAGTGGGAGACCTAGTCCTCAAAAAGGTCCAGGCTCACACGGGAGTATTTGGCCCGAATTGGGAGGGGCCCTTCAGGATATCCAAAAGGCTGACCAAAGGAGCCTACGAGCTCCAACACCCAGACGGCACCCCGGACCAATATCCCTAGAACGCCGTTCATTTAAAGAAATACTATCAATAAAAACTCTGTATTCAGTTATCCAATGTACAAAGAGATTAATGAGATTTTTCGATCCCCTCTAAATGATTCGCCTCGGTGAAACAAACAAACAAAAAAGAGGACGAGTCGCTCGCCCTCCAAGAGTTCGTCATCTAACATGATGGACCTAGGCAAGCGATCGCCCCCCTAGCACAACGTATACCGTCGAGGATCGTCATCTAACATGGCGATCCGAGGTAGAAAAGTGCAGCCATGGTTCTGGAGGTCGATGGAACCGATAGCCCGTCCATGCAAGGTTCCTTTGGGCAGAGATCGCCTTCCCTTTCGTTTAAATATGAGTCGGGCGTAGCCGAAGGACCCTCCAAAACAGATTAGTGGACACGCTCGCCCGCCCTCGGATCCATCATCTAACATGGTGGACCTGGACAATGCGACGCGTCTCTTCCCCCATCACAACGTATGCCCTCTTAGGCAAAAAAGTGCTTACAAGCCACGGTAGCGAAGTTGATTTATCCGACGACGCCCCGTGCAAGGACTCCTCCAGGCAGAGACCGTCCGCCCCATCGATACATTGTGAGGCAAAAAGTAGCCTACGGAGGACCCTCACAATTAAGTGAGTCGCGAGTAGTTAACCATCAGACGGAATGTCGCTCGCGCACAAGACATAGTCGTGGAGGTCGGTTTCATCGAACCCCACGACTGTGCGAAATCCTTCCAGGCCGGGACGTTCGGCCTCCCTCGAGGAATCAACAAAATCGAAGATCGCAAGAACCAAACTAAAGATAGATCGCTAAACGAATTATTTTTGTTCCCTTACTTTCACCAAGTAAACAAAAACAAGGGGTAGAGCGGAGCCATACATACGATCAGGAGGATGGAACCACATACGATCGGCTTTGTTCAAATACACATATGACGATCGGTTTTGTGCAGAAATTTACAAGTAAGAATTTAAGTATACCAATACATTCGGAGCTATACATACAACGACCGCTCCTCAAACACATTGTGTGAAGTCAAATGCGAAAGATTCAGACAGACGATCGTACAAGCAAGGAATCAAATGCAATTATTTATTTCATTTCATTTAGAATATTTGTACAAGCGCTCGAAGGCAAAATACAACGAAACTGAAAAATTACAAGTGAAAACAAAATGAAAGCAGACTAACTCAGGCTGCCCCCGCCTGGCCTTTGCCACTGGCCGCTGGATCGGTCCGGCCTTTGCCACCGGCTGCTGGATCGACCTGCGCTTCCTCGCCGGCATCCGGGTGAATGAGGTTGTCCGGCAACAGATACCAGCTCAGGTCGATTCCGAGGTCGGAGAGGTCAAGGATTGGCACAAAGAAGGCCGGCTGCAGAGGATGCTCAAGCACATAGGCTTTGAAGTTATCAATCAGGGGGCCGACCTCGAGCCCTCCCTTCTTCGCAGCGCGGATGGCGTCAGCGTAAGCCATGTAATAGGCAAATTCGACGACATACTCCACGTTGAGGGAGGGATCGACCTCGGTCGCCTCCAACTTCTCCTTTAGCCCCGCAATTGTTTGATCCGCACCCTGGAGCTCGGTAACCTTAGCGGCCAGCTCTCCCTTCGATGACGCCAGCTCGCCATTTAACCGGTCCACCACTGCCCTCAGCTCAGTCGCCTCCTCCTGCGAGGCCACATGCAACCGACGGGCTTCCATCATTTGATCACGCATCCGGTCGGTCACCGCCCAGGCCCGGTCGAGATCCTGCTTCACCCGGTCGAGATCCTGCTTCGCCCGCTTGGCCGTCTCCACGTACTCCTTCTCCATTGCCACGATCCTATCAGCAAACTCGGCGTTCCGATTTCGAGCAGCCTCGAGGTCCGAATGGAGACGGGCAGTAGAGGGCTACCCCTGATAATCCTTCATGGCCTGAGCGGCCATCGTCTCCGCTTGTAGGGTCAGAGCAAGACTCGCCTGCATTGCGTCTCTGAACCGCCAGTGCGATCGCATCCAGATCAGTCATCCAAGCCTTCGGCAGGGCGGCGATAGCCCGAGAGACATAGTGAGGGACGTCGCTAGGCTCGCAGGGAGATCTGCTCGCGAGGAAGTCCAACACCATCGGCGAGCAGTTCAGGTTGGCAAGACGAACCCTGCACCAAGAAAAAAAGAGTTAGTATGTCCCCTACACAAGTGACGTAACTCATCAGATCAACCAAACTTTCCTTTCGACCTTCTCGGGGTCGCAGCCAAAGAAAGGCTTGCCCCGCGGGGTCTGGGCATCAGTAGTCGCCATGGCTTGTAAGAAGGCCAATGAGGGCGTAGGCCCTTCCACCATCGGAACTACAAAAATTGGAGGCGTAGCGACCGGCGGCACCACTGTGGGCGCCTCAGCAGCAACAGATGGCGAGGGCTCCTCTGGCCTCGGCCTCTTGCGGTTGCGCTGGAGCTGCTCCTCTTCCCGAGTCTCCGGCTCGACGATGATCGGACCCATGAGAGGTCTCGCCTCTGGGATAGGACAGGTCATCGCCGCAAGGGCACGGCTTACCTACTTCCCTTGGCGGAGACAATTCATGTTACCAGGGTTTGACATGGCGATTTCTCTCGGCGGCTTGGAGTAGCGGGGGAAGTAGATCTCTGACAAAGAAGACAATCAACCAGGTTAGACGTCTTCTTCAACCAAAGGCGATCGTCAAGCAAAAAGGAGATCATAAACATTTGTACCTGGGACCCTTAAGTGGCGGGGAAAGCAAAACAACCGAGCGCCCAACCAATGAGCTTCGTTGTTGATCACGCGAGCGTCAATATAACTATCCGAAAGACTACGGATTCGCTCCCAGACGATCGAAAAATCAAATGGTAGGTCACCGGCTGCTGGAACAAAGGAGCCTGCAAAAAGAAAACCAAATTAGATTAGTTCAAGGTGTATCCGAATGAAGGGAGAGTTAAAACCCTTACTCGGATTCCACTCCCGGAAGCCGGAGGGGATATCCAACTCATCCTCGGGTTTGTCGCTCACGGCCGATTTCCACGCTCTGCCGACCCAGCACCACTTTGTCAGGTCGCCCCGGACCTTGTTCGGCACCCCAAGGACCACCCGGCCCAAGCGACCCTGGATGTGGTAGCCTCCAACAGAACCCTTCTGCGCCATCAGCTTAAAGAGAGAGTTCATCTCCAGCGCAGAAGGAAGACGGAACAGCCGGTGACCGCCAAATAGAGTCAAAGTGCTGGCGATCTGCAACTAGGCGTTCGACGTCAGTTGGAGCAGCGCCACATTCCAAGCGGTCAACAGATACGACACGGCGAACGGCAATGGGAACCGCAATCCGGCCCCCATGATCAACTCGTTAACAGTGACCATACCCTCGGGAGGTTGTTCGGCGCGCTCATTCTCGGCAGACATATATAGTGAAATGTCGGAGTGGATATGGAACTCCGCCCTCCAACGACTCAAATCCTTCTTAGTTTCCGAACTCTTAATCTGGCCAAGGGTCCACGGGGAGCGGTCCGCGGACCGAAATGACATCCGCTTTACGGGCTCATGGGGGTGGGCGACCGAATATGCACAAAAATCGAACTTAAGGCGTGGTCCGGCAAGTCTCTCCATAAGCTCCCAGTACAGTCTTATTGCCTCCTCCTCATCGGCCAGCGAGCGCTTCTGTTCGGCCACCGCCGAATTCACCGCGTCAGCCTCATTGAAGAGTTCTGCAACCTCCGCGGGTTCAATCTGTAATACCCGTACTTTTATTGGCTGTTTGACTTTGTCGTCCCCTTTATTTTGTCACTCTGTAAATGCTTGGAGATGTTGTTGATATTGTTATTGAGTTTCGTATCTTGTTTGGGTCTTGATCATGTTGTTCTAAACCTTGCGGAAGTGTTCTGGGCCAGAGAAATAGCGCACGTTAGGCCTAGGCTAACGCACGCTAATTCTGCTTGATTAGCGCATGCTAGCTTTGAGCCGTAGCGCGCGCTAAGGGGATCAGCTGTGTCGAACCAAGAACCTGCATCGCTTCTCTCGGATCGGGCGGATTAACGCACGCTAGGAGTTGTTAGCGCGCGCTATTCGTGGTTACTAGCGCATGCTAACACCCGTCCGTAGCGCGCGCTACCGGTCTAGTTGGCATAGGCAGTGAGGTTGCCAGGTTTTCTGGACTATCAGGTAGCGTACGCTAGGCTTCGGCTAGCGCACGCTAAAGCTATTGCTTAACGCACGCTAAGGCATATCGGTAGCGCACGCTAAGTTTTGAGCAGTATGAGACAGTAAGTTCTGGACTCCAGTACTAGTTGCCACATTTTGGACTAGCGCACGCTAGAGACAGACGAGTAGCGCACGCTAACGGAGCCGGCAGAAGCCACTGGACTACCCGGTGACTTCGCTAGCGCACGCTAATGAAGGAGGCGTAGCGTGCGCTAGACTGGACAGATATATATATATATGGCAGTTGACTTTATTTTCGTCATTTCTCACCTTCTCCACTCCTTTTCGACGGGAATCGCTCGGGAGAGACGATCTTGGGCGATTAGAAGCGATCTTCCTTCTAACAACGACATATCTAGTTGGAGAACAAGGATTTCACAACATCTAATTCATCCTAACGTCCGAATCAAGGTAAAAATCCTTAGAACCCTACTTTTTGGGAATTTTGGGGTTTTTCGTAGATTCATCCGATTTATCCATTTTGAAGCTTGAGAACCTTGAGATTATGATGTATCTATACTGTATGCATGCTTTCCTACGATTTTACGGTTTGGATTGTGCCGTTTTCGGACTTGTGAGTTTTGGACGATTTTTCCAACCTCTAGTTGATTATCCGTATATTTTTATAAATCATAGACGGGATTCGGGGGTTTCTTCGTGTAATTCGAATATGGATAATTGATTATCATATTTCTTGCGAATCGTTTAGGTGCCGGAAGCGCGTTCTTAGACCTACCGAACTCATACCTTTTTCCATTCGATTTGTCGATGTCTCAAAGGCAAGTATATATTTATGATTGTACGTTCTCGACTTTAAAAGTAAGATATATTGATGACATGATATGAACGAACCACTTTGGGGCGGGCTGACGGGTCCCCTAAGGGTTCCGTAGCCTCTGGTGCGGTTCCACGGTATTCATACATGCAATGATGACGGACGATATGAACGAACCACTTTGGGGCGGGCCGATAGGTCCCCTAAGGGTTCCGTAGCCTCTGGTGTGGTTCCACGGTATTCATATATCCATTGATGCGATGCTATGAGATTTAGTAATTCCGGAATACTAGTCTTGAATTGATGAATTGACGGTTACCTTTACTTTATTGTCGAGGAGTATTGTGTTTGATACTTGATATACTTGCACTAGCTATTCGACGGCTAACCCCTTTATGGGGGAAATACTTTTTATGTATTTCAGGTTCCAGGAGAGCGGATAGGCAGGTATCGGGTCGGCATGAAGATGATGGGCAAGTGTGATACTGTGTCTTTCCTCCGGTTATGTTTTTGAGTTCTTCCATTCAGTGTTGTTGTACTGGAATGGTTACTGAATACTCGAGTACTGTTTTCGTTTTTTTTTCATTGATGTTCCGGCCTGTGTTTGCCGAGGTATTGATTTGGGTTGTGATGTCTTCGAATACATTGGTTATGTTTTGAATGCCGTTGTATTATTCTTCATCTCAATGTATGTAGACCTTCTCGGTCAAGTTTCATAGTTCTGCGTATGTCTAGCCTTGTGGGTCCCACGGCGGGCTCACTACCGTAATATACCCCGAATAACTTGGGGGTGTTACAGAATATGGTATCAGAGCTTAGGTCTATGGATACCTAGGCTGTCGGTCTTTTGGGTCGAATGAGTCGTCATTTGTTCACAGTATCGCTACTCTGCCATCATCACAGTGCGACCGGTACTTGTAAGACCTCTTACTCTTCTGGTGTTTCCTTATTCGTTTGCTTATTTTTATTGGTATTCTTGAGAATCGATCATTTTGATGACGTGCGATTGAATTGTGCTTACGTACTTTGTGTGTTCTTCAGTATGTCAGCTGGTAGGGGTCGTGGCCGTGGACGAGGAAGGGGTCGTGGCGCGGCTGTTTCCATCAGTTCAGTTGCGGGGTCGACCAACCCCAGTTTGTCGAACTCGGTGCATCCTGACATCGAGAGTCAGCACGACCAGTCAAACGGTCAGGGGAACAACGCGGATGTTGGAATTGCGAATGCACTTCAACAATTGGCTACTCAGATGACCATTTTAGCCCAAACTGTTCAGCTGAATAATCTGAACCCAAACACGGATGCCCTGCTTCAGAATGTAATCCGAATGCACCCTCCACAGTTTGGCGGTGCCACCGATCCGTTAGGCTGGGAAGATTGTCTAGCGGAGTTGGAAAAGATTTTCGAGGCGGTTGATTGCCCCGAAGTGAGGAAAGTACCGATTGCTCAGTATTTTCTCACTAAGGAGGTCGCTACAGTGGAAGGTCATCAAGCCACAAGATCGTATTGCCACGTGGGATGAATTTAAGGAGCTTTTGAGGCCGAGTTTTGTCCTTGGCCGGTGCGAGAGGGCCGAATCCGAGCCTTTTCGAGGCTAAACCACAAGATATTCCCGTTTCGCAGCGATCGTGGAATACAACCAACAATTGATCCATGTGAAGGACCAAGTGCGTAACAGCGTGATAAGATCCGCTATTTTGATATGCGGATGAATTTGGACTTACGGCAGACATGGCCGGATTTGCTTGTACCACACCGAAAGAGTATCGTGACGAGCTTTAGCCCATGATATGTCAACCCCGACAATGATACCGTTGAAGAACCGAAGAAGCAAAAAGTCACGGAAATTTTTCTAACTCTAAGAGTGGCAACTTTCGAGGTCACAGCATTTACTAACTGCTCACGGACAATGCCACGTTCTAATAAAGGAAAGAGGGGTTACCGTCCTACTCCGGGTACCACAAATCGCGCGGTGACTTGCTATAATTGTGGCCGTTCAGGCCACATTAATTTGGAATGCCACTTCCCACCATTGAACTGTCACACGTGCGGACAGATGGGACATAGAACGGCTTATTGTTCCGAGCCGAATAAGACTTTGGACACTCGGGCTTCTGCCCCAGCACCACTTGATCAAAGTATGAATCAACGACAATCTTTTGGTCAACCTCATCAGAATTTCGGCAGGGGCCGAGGACGGGGTCAGAATGCTGGAGGGGGAAACTCTAGCGTCGGTTCGGTACAACCACGGGTATATGAGATGCGTCGAGCATACGAACCCGACACGGCGGTGGCTTCATGTACCATTCATATTTCATCTCATCCAGTCCGTGTACTTTTTGATTCGGGTGCTACACATTCTTTTATTTCTTTAGAGTGTGTACGCCGTTTGAATATAACTTGTATGACTGCTTGCGATCCCTTTATCGTGAAACTGCCTAGCAGGGATAGAATTGTGGGGAATCGGGAGATTAGAGATTTTCCGGTGATTATATCCGGTATGGAATGGTTATCGGATTTTATTGTAGTTGATATGGAAGGCGAGGACGTGATCCTCGGCAAGGATTGCTTGATAGTCACCAAGCGATTATGAATTACCATACCAAGGTTATCACCATGATGCCTAAAGGCGGATTTGAGTACTCATTTTTGGGACGTAAGTCGAGCCAATCCAAGTTACTTATCAGTCCCATGAAGGCCATAAAACTCTTGAATAAAGTCTGTACAGGCTTTTGGTGTTATGCCTTGAAAATGGAAGGAAACGAAGTTGATTTCTCTTCGCTTCCGGTTGTTAATGAGTACCCCGATGTTTTTCCGGATGACCTCCCGGGATTACCGCCGGATCGAGAGATAGAATTTACCGTGGACTTAGAGCCAGATGCGGCTCCGATTTCTAAAGCACCTTACAGGATGGCACCTTCCGAGATGCAAGAATTGAAGAATCAATTGGGAGAACTTCTGGAAAAAGGGTACATCAGACCGAGCACTTCGCCTTGGGGCGCGCCTGTTCTTTTCGTGAGGAATAAGGATGGTTCACTACGTTTGTGCAACGACTACCGTGAGCTGAACAAACTAACCATCAAGAATAAGTATCCTTTACCTCGTATAGACGATTTATTTGATCAATTGCAAGGGGCTGCAGTTTTCTCGAAGATTGATTTAAGATCCGGGTATTATCAACTCAGGGTGAGGGAGTCCGACGTTCCGAAGACGGCGTTTCGGACGAGCTATGGGCATTATGAATTTGTAGTTATGCCTTTTGGGTTGACTAATGCGCCGACAGTTTTCATGCAGTTAATGAATAAAATATTCATCGAGTACCTCGACAGGTGTGTGGTCGTCTTTATTGACGACATCTTGATCTATTCTCGAGATAAGGAGGAACATGCCCGACACTTGCATTTGGTTTTCGACATTTTGAGAACCGAGCACCTCTATACAAAATTCTCAAAATGTGAGTTTTGGTTGGAAGAGGTTATGTTTCTCGGCCATGTGATTTCGTCCGAAGGGGTTCGTGTAGACCCGCAGAAGATTGAGGCAGTGCTAGATTGGGCACCGCCTAAAAATGTTAAGGAGGTTCGTAGCTTTTTGGGCCTTGCTGGGTATTACCGTCGGTTTGTCGAGGGGTTCTCGAAACTCGCTCGGCCGCTTACAAAATTGCTCCAGAAGACCGAAAAGTTTATCTGGACGGATGAGAGACAACAGAGCTTCGATGAACTGAAGAGACGATTGACTTCAGCGCCGATTCTAACTTTACCACATGGTAGCGAGGGCTTTGCAGTTTATAGTGACGCTTCGGGTCAAGGCCTGGGCTGTGTGCTTATGCAGCATGATAAGATGATAGCTTTTGCGTCTCGACAAATAAAACCTTATGAGATGAATTATTCTACTCACGATTTAGAGTTGGCCGCAATTGTCTTCTCACTCAAGATTTGGCGGCATTATTTGTATGGTTCACCGTGCCGGATTTATACTGATCACAAGAGCCTGAAATATATTTTCAGTCAGAAGGAGCTGAATATGAGACAGAGACGTTGGTTAGAGTTGATAAAGGATTATGATTTGGAAATTCTCTACCACCCCGGGAAAGCCAATGTCGTTGCGGATGCTTTGAGCCGCAAATCGGCGTCTCTTCAAATGCTCGAGGTTCTTACATCTCAGACGAAAATTCGTCAGGACTTAATTGAGCAAGGGATAGAAGTTTGGCTTCAACGAGTACAGGGACAGCTGTGTACTCTCGAAATTATTTCGTCCTTAGTTGATGACATCAAAGGGAAGCAGTGGAGTGACCCGATGATTTCTCAACTGAAGGAAGATGTAATTAAAGGAAAAGCTCCTAGATTTATGGTTCACGAGGATAGTATTCTGAGATTTCAGGGCAGGCTTTGTGTTTAGAACGATTTAGAGTTGAGGCAGAAAATTCTCCGAGAAGCTCATACTACGCCTTACTCAATCCACCCCGGGACGAGTAAGATGTACAAAGATTTGAATCGCAATTTTTGGTGGAATAACATGAAGAAGGATGTTACGGAGTTCGTACTACGGTGCTCGATGTGTCAACAAGTCAAGATCGAACATCAACGACCAGCGGGGTTGTTGAAACCACTTCCCATTCCCGAGTGGAAGTGGGAATATATCTCGATGGATTTCATCACTGGCATGCCGAGAACTCGGGCCGGAATGAATATGATTTGGGTAATTGTCGATCGGCTGACCAAGTCTGCACACTTCCTGGGTATTAAGGATACTTGGGGACCAGATAGACTGGCTCGAACCTTTATTGTTGAGATCGTGAGGTTACACGGTGCCCCCAAGACCATTGTTTCTGATCGAGACGACTGTTTCGTATCGCACTTTTGGCAGGCCGTTCATCAGGATTTGGGTACTGAGTTGAGATTGAGCACTTCCTTTCATCCTCAGTCGGATGGTCATACAGAGAGGACGATTCAGACGTTGGAAGATATGTTACGGGCTTGTGCCTTAGATTGGAGTAATGATTGGGAGCTTCACTTGCCGTTGATCGAGTTTGCTTACAATAATAGTTGGCATGCGTCGATCAAAATGGCACCCTTCGAGGCACTTTATGGTAGGCAATGTAGGTCGCCATTATGTTGGGACGAGGCTTCTGAGCTAGTTGGGACGGAGCCAGACATGTTGATGGAGACTAAGGAAAAGATTTCTATTATCCTGGACCGATTGCTGGCTGCCCAGAGTCGTCAGAAATCTTATGCTGATACTCGTCGTCGACCCTTGGAGTTCGAAGTGGGGGATCATGTCTTACTCAAGGTGTCGCCGACCCGTGGAGTTTTCCGCTTCGGGAAAAAGGGAAAACTTAGTCCGAGGTATATCGGACCTTTCGAGATTTTGGACAGAGTTGGAGATTTAGCTTATCGCTTGGCGTTGCCTCCAGCTTTGAGTCACGTCCATAGTGTTTTTCATGTGTCTCAGTTGAGAAAGTACGTACCGGATCCGAGCCACATTATCAACTACAGTGAGATTAACGTAGCCGAGGATATTACCTTTCCGGAGAGACCCGTGAAGATCCTTGAGCGTCGCGAGAAACAACTTCGGCATAAGACCATTCCACTGGTTAAAGTGCAATGGTCGAGACATGGAGTCGAGGAGGCAACTCGGGAGACGGAACAGAAGATGCGGGTGGAATACCCCGAACTATTTATTTCTTAAGTTTCAGGACGAAACTTCTTTTTAGAGGGGGAGAATGTAATACCCGTACCTTTATTGGATGTTTGACTTTGTCGTCCCCCTTATTTTGTCGCTCTGTAAATGCTTGGAGATGTTGTTGATATTGTTATTGAGTTTCGTATCTTGTTTGGGTCTTGATCATGTTGTTCTAAACCTTGCGGAAGTGTTCTGGGCCAGAGAAATAGCGCACGTTAGGCCTAGGCTAACGCACGCTAATTCTTCTTGATTAGCGCACGCTAGCTTTGAGCCGAGGCGCGCGCTAAGGGGATCAGCCAGGTCAGAACCAGTAACCCAGACTGCTCTCTGAACTGGCGGATTAACGCACGCTAGGAGTTGTTAGCGCGTGCTATTCGTGGTTACTAGCGCACGCTAACACCCGTCCGTAGCGCGCGCTACCGGGCTGGTTGGCAGAGGCAGTGAGGTTTCCCGGTTTTCTGGACTATCAGGTAGTGTACGCTAGGCTTCGGCTAGCGCACGCTAAAGCTATTGCTTAACGCACGCTAAGGCATATCGGTAGCGCACGCTAAGTTTTGAGCAGGGCGGAGACAGTAAGTTCTGGACTCCAGTACTAGTTGCCACATATTGGACTAGCGCACGCTAGAGACAGACGAGTAGCGCACGCTAACGGAGCCGGCAGAAGCCACTGGACTTCCCGGTGACTTCGCTAGCGCACGCTAATGAAGGAGACGTAGCGTGCGCTAGACTGGACAGATATATATATGGCAGTTGACTTTATTTTCGTCATTTCTCACCTTCTCCACTCCTTTTCGACGGGAATCGCTCGGGAGAGACGATCTTGGGCGATTAGAAGCGATCTTCCTTCTAACAACGACATATCTAGTTGGAGAACAAGGATTTCACAACATCTAATTCATCATAACGTCCGAATCAAGGTAAAAATCCTTAGAACCCTACTTTTTGGGAATTTTGGGGTTTTTCGTAGATTCATCCAATTTATCCGTTTTGAAGCTTGAGAACCTTGAGATTATGAGGTATCTATACCGTATGCATGCTTTCCTACGATTTTACGGTTTGGATTGTGCCGTTTTCGGACTTGTGAGTTTTGGACGATTTTTTCAACCTCTAGTTGATTATCCGTATATTTTTATGAATCGTAGACGGGATTCGGGGGTTTCTTCGTGTAATTCGAATATGGATAATTGATTATCATATTCCATGTGAATCGTTTAGGTGCCGGAAGCGCGTTCTTGGACCTACCGAACTCATACCTTTTTCCATTCGATTTGTCGATGTCTCAAAGGCAAGTATATATTTATGATTGTACGTTCTCGACTTTAAAAGTAAGATATATTGATTATGAGATTTAGTTATTCCGGAATACTAGTCTTGAATTGATGAATTGACGGTTACCTTTACTTTATTGTCGAGGAGTATTGTGTTTCATACTTGATATACTTGCACTAGCTATTCGACGGCTAACCCCTTTATGGGGGAAATACTTTTTATGTATTTCAGGTTCCAGGAGAGCGGATAGGCAGGTATCGGGTCGGCATGAAGATGATGGGCAAGTGTGATACTGTGTCTTTCCTCCGGTTATGTTTTTGAGTTCTTCCATTCAGTGTTGTTGTACTGGAATGATTACTGAATACTCGAGTACTGTTTTCGTTTTTTTTTCATTGATGTTCCGGCCTGTGTTTGCCGAGGTATTGATTTGGGTTGTGATGTCTTCGAATACATTGGTTATGTTTTGAATGCCGTTGTATTATTCTTCATCTCAATGTATGTAGACCTTCTCGGTCAAGTTTCATAGTTCCGCATATGTCTAGCCTTGTGGGTCCCACGGCGGGGCTCACGGCGCTGTAATATACCCCGAATAACTTGGGGGTGTTACACAATCCCAGCGCGAATGGCCTCGACGGCTGTCTCCACGTGGAAATCCGCAGAGGTTTCGTCCCGGGCAGTCGAAGTCGCGGCGGCGGAAGTGCTACACGCCTCATACATGGTGGATCCTCCTCCAGACATATTCAAAGAGAAAGGGGGGAGAAAAGTTTTTGTTCTTACCTAGAGACTGAGTCGAACGTCGATCGGCACACAAAGCTTCAAGAAAATTCAGCTATGTCTTCTTCTCAGGAAAAAATGCATATAGATATAACCCCAGAAGCCCTAGCCCCTTTTATAGGCGAGAGCAGGGACTTCTGGGCAAATAAGCGGAATCTCGAGGGCTGAAGTGCAACCGTCGGATAAGTCACATTTAATGCTGGCCTCGAAATCTGCGTGTGCATCGTTTCGAGGGCACGCCAAACGACAAGTCTGACAACACCTTCGGACTCCCCCAACGGGAGCGCGACACGTGCCCTAGGGACGTTTCGAAGCCCGCTTCTACTTCCCGCTCTTTTCAGCATCCGGGGAGGTCGTCCAAATTCGAAATCAGTTCGTTCGGGAGACGTTCGTCTGCTTCATAAGTAGATGAGTCGCTCGTTTAAAACAAGGGATCGCCAGCAAAGCCACCTCACCCCACATCTTCAACATCGCAGCGAGCTGGGGGGAAATTATTATGCGGCGATTTATACGCCTCGAAGGAGATCGGCATAATGGTCGGATGCCAACCGAAGAAGACAGATGCTGGATAAGTGCCTAGCGGTCGACGTCCAAGGCGATCATCTATTGGCACCTAGCGATCGCCTCTAGTATCCGACCGGGGGCGACCGTCCCATGCCACGTGTAAGTCTAACATCCGTCAAACTCTGCGAAGACCGAATCTCGGGATCAAGGCCCACTTGCAGATCCGCAAAAGGCGCTGCAAGAACAGGCTTTACTCCATCCCATCAGCAGTTGGCAGTGACAAGGACGGCCTCACCTACCGACAGACCCGCCGAAAGGTCCTAGGTGGGACCTCTTGGCGCCACAAGAACAGGCTGTACTCCAGCCCATCAGCAGTTGTCAGTGACAAGGACGGCCTCACCTACCGACAGACCCGCCGAAAGGTCCTAGGTGGGACCTCCCAAGGTAGCGACGTGAGGCACATGTCGCCTCCTTATTGGTTCGCGCATTTGGATGCCAGCTACAGCTGCGGACTTTAGGGAAACAGTCCCACGTGCTGGGACGATCGCCCGCCTTATTTAAATGCAAGAACCGCGATCTCCCGTGTGGGACAGGGACATCCCAGCAACCTCTTCTCCTATAAATAGGAGGCCTCCAGCATTGGCAAAAGGGACGATACAACGTAAACACGATTACACACAACAAACAATACAGAGAACACCTAATCTTTGTAACAAGAACTCACAGAGCTTTAACTCTGGTTCTTACGGCAAAAAACAGCACTCAAGAGCTAGATAACTAGGGTCTTTACACTCATTGTAATTGTACTCTAACATTAATATTTGTACTCACAAGTATTTATATTAATAATACCTCGCGAGAGCATTCAAGCCCGGGACTAACAACCCCAGCAAATCTTGTGTTATTTACTTCCCCACGGACGTGCTCTCGCCTTTTGTTTGTTACTCGTCCATTCCAGCATATCATCTCCGGATAATATTTTGGGTAACCACATTGACGATAAACTTATTCGAATTTGATGGTCTTTGAATAATATAATAATATAGTTACTCATAGTCACAATTGTCATTTGATATGCACTCAGTTAATTCTATATAGTAACTTGATTCATCAACAAACTTTCAAACAACAACTAATTTCTCTCACATTCTATCAACTTATTATAGATGGATGATAGAAGTAGATGACGTCCACGAGTTAATCGTGATGAACAGCCAAATCAACAAGCTAACAATCGTAATCCATCGCCACCATGAGGCGGGACTGTAAGTGATGCTATATCACAAGCCTTAGCTCAACTAACAAACTTTCTACAAGCAGCCAATAGCCAAACTACTGGTGGGGCGCAAGAACGAATGCTTGAAAGATTTCTATGCTTCAGTCGACCAACATTTAACGGAGAACCTGATGACATTAAGGCGGAATCATGGGTGGAGAAAATGGAGAACATATTTAATGAGTCACAGTATACTGATGAACAACGCATATCATTGGCCACATTGAAACTTGAGGCTGTTGCACATGACTGGTGGAAGGTCGTTAGTGCACGCTGGATAAGAGAGAATCGTGTCAGAACATGGGCCAAGTTCCTAACTGATTTCCGAACCCAGTATGTTTCAACAGTAGCTAGAGAGGCTCAGCAAGATGAGTTTTACCATCTGAAGCAAGGGTCTTTAACTATCGTGCAATACGAAGCTCAATTCAATAGGTTATCCAAATATGTGCCCGGATTAGTGATGACTGAGGAAGATAAGCTTTACAAGTTTACATGAGGACTAAGATTCACACTTCAGTACAGTCTCTTGACTGTTCGCCTAACTACGTTTGATGAGGCAGTTGAAGTGTCAACTAGAATTGAGAATGGAACAGCAAGACTGGCACAACAGCAAAACTGATTTTTTGGGAATGCTAAGAGACCTGCGACTAGATCAACAATAAAATCTCCACAGAAATTTCACAAGATAGGAGCGAAGGGAAACTCAAGCGGAACGAGAACACCTTTCCCTAACAAAGCAGCACCTCTCTGCCCACACTGCGAAAAGAGAGGGCACAAAGCTAGTGAATGCTGGAAGATGTTGGGAAAGTGCTTGAGATGTGGAAGCACACAACATAAAATCAAGGACTGCCCGAAAATGGAAAACCAAACGAGTAAACCAGCTACTGTAGCGAAGCCTGGGAATAATAAGGGAAAGGCTCTAGCTCATGTGTTTGCCCTGGATGGACAAGAGGCTCCTGGAACGAATGATGTGGTCGAAGGTACACTTCTCATATCAAACCACTGAGCACATACACTCATTGATCCAGGATCATCACACTCATTCATTACACCACAATTTACTGAAAACTAAATGTACCACTAGACTATCTACCTGTATGCCTTGAAGTGTCCACCCCATTGGGTACTAGTCAATTAACTGATATAGTGCACAACTCATGCGATATAATGATCAATGGTGACTGCTTTCCCGCGGATTTAGTAATACTCCTATACTAGTACCCAATTAGTCATCATTGTAGGAATAGATTGGCCGTCAAAACATTTCGCCCAATTAGATTGTCACTCTAAGATAGTTAGGTTTTGCAACCAGTAGTGGAACTAGTAGGGAATGCTAGAGTCAACTTAGCACCTATTATATCAGCAGTCAAGTCTAGAAAGGCTATTGCCAAAGGGGCAACCGGGTTTTTAACTTTCATCATAAACAAACCCAAGAGTAACTCGGGTATAGAAACCATATGTGTGGTGTCCGAATACCCTGACGTATTTCCTGAAGATCTAACCTCCTTGACACCAAATAGAGAGATTGAATTCAATATCAAAATCATGCCCGGGAGGCACCCATAGCCAGAGCACCATACCGAATGGCACCATTGGAGCTACGAGCGTTGGAGGTACAACTGCAAAAATTACTCGATATGGGATTTATTCAACCCAGTGTGTCACCATGGGGATCTCCAGTACTGTTGGTTAAAAAGAAGGATGGGACATTCAGACTTTGCATAGATTACCGCAAACTCAATAACATCACCGTTAGGAATAAGTATTCTCTTCCAAGAATAGACAAACTGTTTGATCAACTCCAAGGAGCCACAGTATACTCCATGTTTGATCTTCAACAAGGATACTACCGGTTGAAGATTAAGGATGAAGATGTTCAACAAACCGCATTTCAAACTACATACGGCCACTATGAGTTTATAGTAATGCCTTTTGGACTCACGAATGCTCCTGCAGCATTTATGGATTTAATGGACAGGGTATTTCAACCGTATCTCAACAGGTTCGTAGTGATCTTTATTGATGACATACTCATGTACTCCAAATTGGAGAAAGATCATCAGGAGCACCTGAGACTGGTGTTAGAAACACTAAGGCATCACAAGTTGTGCGCCAAGTATAACAAGTGAGAATTCTAGTTGAGGGAAGTGGCGTTCTTGGGTCACATTATCTCCGGAGAATGAATTTCAGTGGACCCATCTAAGATTGAAGCTATTATGGATTGGAAGAGACAAGAAAATGTCACTAAAATCAGAAGCTTTCTTGGACTTGCGGGTTACTATCGCAAATTCATCAAGGACTTCTCGAAGATAGTGGGACCTCTCACCTGACTAACCCAAAAACAAGTCAATTTTGAATGGACGGATAAGTGCGAAGCAAGTTTCCAAGAACTCAAGAAGAGGCTTACTACCGCACCAATACTGACACATCCAGAAGGAACCCAAGGATTTGTCATCTATAGCGATGCCTCAAAGGAAGGTCTTGGTGCAGTACTAATGCAAAATGGAAAAGTAATCGTGTATGCTTCTAGGAAGCTAGGGCAATGAATAATCAAGATGGGGATTTGTCCCTCTCTTTAGGGAGAGAGATGTCTGCTGGCCCCCTCGATAAGTTGGACTGAAGGAAATGCATGGCCATACTCAAATGAAGAGTCATTTGATTCAATCAGTCTACTTAAGATCAAGAAAGCATTTGAACATAATAAGTATGACAGTTTCCATTACTTAGTTCAAATATGATATCGCTTGACAAAGGGATTTGACACGTTAGATGGTTTAATAGACTATAAACTTATATTATTTGGGTAGTCATAATATCTTGCTAGAGACCGCTTATGATTTATTATTTAATAAGGTATTAAATGATTGCCATCATAATATAAGCCTTTTGTGTCACACATACGATAACTAAAGACAAGCAAGAATAATTAATAGATATAATATTGAATATTACATTTATTAAGAAATTGAATAATGATTAATATATAATATATGATATTATATATTATATTATTTATTTATATTAACTGGGAATGGTAAATATAATATTGAATATTATATTTATTAGAGGATTAAATAATAAGTAATATATAATATAAGATACTATATATTGTATTATTTAATAAGTAGAGTTTGACTCTAGGGTTTACTTAGTATAAAGGCTCTTGAACAAGGAGTTGTCATAAGAAATAAGTGAAGAAAATCGATCCCCCTCACCAAAACCGGTCGACACTTTCTTGTGAAGAAACCCTAGTTCGGCCATCTCCGTCTTCTTCTCTTTGTTGATTTTGATCAACAGTACAAATACTTCTAACATGGAATTATTTGTTGTATTATTTATCAACATTATTCGTAAGGATCTAGCAATCCGGCTTGTACCAATTGTTCGTATGTGGATCACCGAAAGAGGAAGACGATTTTCATCGACTTCTGGTCCGTGTTCAGATCTGTTATTCGGATTAAGGTAATTCGACGAACTCTTTTTAAATCAGTTAAATTACTGCATGAAGATCCTCATCTGGGTTTTTTTGTTAATTACTCCACTGTGTTTTTGCTCAAATTTATTGTATAGATACACGTAAAATTCAACAGAAACCGCCTAATGTTTTCTATTTCTTGGTCTTTAAACTACCCTCTTTCATAGAAAGCACCATCTCGATAGCTAATGCTCTATCCAAGTACTCTGTCAACGTCGCATACATGACACCATCCATGTCTTGAGGAATCTTCAGTTTCATACGAAGATCGAAACAACATATTTCATCCGCCTCATTCGTTACCTGCTCATGGACGTAAAGTAACTGCTGATTATAGAGAAACATGGCATGAGAGATAGGGATATCCCTAAGAGGTAGCCGTAAATAATCCGCGATATGATGCTCGCACACTAGCTAGGGACAATATTCCGCTTGCATAGCAGTCTTGAATTCTGCCCAGGTAGCAACTTGGTCCTTAGGCCCCACGACCTCCCACCAATCCACTGCCTCCTTGTACAAGAAATACTAGGCAATAGGCACTCGTCTATCATACGGACAATCAATTGCGTCAAATGTACGGACTAGTTTGAAGAGATAACTCTCCCATCCTAAATATAGGGTTGTAAACGAATCGAAGCGAATACCACTGTATTCGATTTGTATTCCTGAAATTATTCGATTCGATTTTTTTTCGAATATTAAAAGTTGATTCGAGTTCAATTCGATATGGATATTCGAATTATTCGATTCTATACGGGTATCCGATTTGGTTTTCTTTTTTCAGAATAGAGTGAAAGATTCAAAATTTTATCATAAAAAAGTTACAATATAACCTAAAAATAATAATACAAACCAAAAATCACCATAATATGATATGAAAACAGGACCAACAGTAGAAGTAGACGGAGAAACGAAATGAAATCCTACATATTTCTTTTTTATTATATATATAATATATTAAATATATAAATAATTGATTCGAACCGAATATTCATGAACAAAACGAATCGAATACCATCAGATTTGTATTCTGATTTGTTATGTCCACGAATATATAGTAGAATTCGAATTCGAATTCCTAAAAAATGAATTCGAATTGGCCTAAACGAATTCGAGTCACGAACTGAATCAAAAAATTTCGATTCACTAACAACCCTACCTAAATAACGGGAAAGACCCGAAAATTTCGGGGGATGTATTTTTATTACCTCCTGGAGCAACCTACTAGCCCCGTTATCAGCAACTAGAGGTGGATTACGATGTCCACCCTAAGTGATCTGAGCTAACTAAAGTACCACCTGCTGGAGGAGGTGGCAACTCCCAAGTTGGCGTTATTACCGGCCGGTTGGTCCTAGTTGATTGAGAGGTCCCCATGACCATTCGAACTCAAAGGAACAGTATCGACAGTGTATGAGATGTCGAACAGGTGGGTGACTGAGAAGGCACACCCCCTATGTTAACAGCCCTACGACCACAACATTGTAAATACAGGAATTTGACGAGTCTTGCGATCATAGATCGCATGGTATGATAGCAGAACAACGATGTTAGGCTGACCACTGACTTATACGACCAATAGTCAGATTGAATAAACCAACCGCTTGGGTATTAACAACCTAAGCTCTGATACCATAAATGTAACATCCCAACTTGATTAGGGTTGTCACATACCATAGAACCTTCTATGAAGGCCTACTGGGCAAAGATCAAACGTACTGTATGATAAAATATAAACTAAGACATCATATTTATAATTAGTTAGGCCGTGGACTCGGCCAAGGCAGTTATGTTCTCAATACTCAAAGTAAAGTGCTAAGAAAATGACCCCACTTTCCTACGCATGTGACTTCATGGAAGATCAACAATAGTTAACCAATTGTTCAAAGACATCTTTAAAATAAAACCGACAAAACAAGACAGCACACTTAAGCCTTTAACATCCTAGCTGTCCGCCAGTTTCATGCGCGCCCCAAGCTGGCTCTCTAATGGGGCCAATACCTGAAATACATAAAAAGTTTTTTCCTAGAAAGAGGTATAATGCTGAAATCGCTAGTGCAAACACACTATTAAATTATTTCATAGTTCAACCTCAAGTTCTTTTTCATAAACATTTGTACAATATTTTGAAATATTCATTTACACTAAAAACACAATATCAACCATGAATATATCTCCCAAAGGGTAATTCTGTGATCCAGCGCCCTTAGCATAGATTCCCGAGTTTCTTCAAACCGTTAATAGGTGGAACACCACATCTGCGGTCCTCGGACCGTCCCTGCATAGACAAATCGCTCAAAACACACATCACATTTCATAATTTGCGTTTCATATTGAAATAACAAGAATGTAACATAATGCAATTAAGTACTTGCCTTGCTCGATGACAGATAAAGGAAACAACATAAAATGCCTATGCGAAGGTGTTCGGTCCGAGCTATTCACAAAGCCCTCAACCTTAATACATAACAACGTTGGGAATCAATACATCGATTGATCTAATAGATAAGCCCCCAAAAATCCCACTATGATGTTTACCTGGACATCTAACGAGCATGTATTTGTCCAAACTATACAGAACTCTAGAACAATTGTATAAAATCCTCATACGACAAAGTATACTAGCAATTATGATTATACTTCCATCACTACATAACTACAATCACACAACTGGAATAAATATGAGAAATCTATCAAAAATTCTCAAAATACCCAACTTGAATTGTAGGAATTAAGTACCTCAACTAACTGATTATATTAAACTAATAATAATGAGTAAAACTATATTTAATTAGTAAAAAATAATTTAACCAGTAAAGAAAACTCCCATCGAGTATAAACTAATTCAATATTAATAATTTCAGTAACAATCAATATTAATCAGTAAAAGTAAGTTTGGTCAGTAAAAAATAGTTTCAATCAAGAAAAGCAATATAACAATTTATATTAATAATTATATATAGATTATTTATATAGATTTTAGTTTCACCTTATTTCAAAAGCTAAACTCATTTAGTCATTTATTTTATGTACCTTAAAAGGTTTACCATGTTCCTGCTGGACAAATATGGATGTGCCTAATTCTAAAAGGGGATCTCTCTTTTTTAGTACCAAAGCATAAAAGTAACAAGTTATATATCTCAATTCATAAAACTATAAGTTTTTTATACCAAAATGTGTTAAAAGACTTTATTACCCTTAAAGTCTACCACTAAAAGATAAAAAAACATAAAAAAACGGTCTCACAACTCAATATTTTTCTCTGTAAAAAAAAACTCTCCTTATCTCTCTGCAAAAAAACTCTCCCGTCGTGAAACCCTTCGCCGGCCAGAAAATGTCGAACTCCGACTACCACAGAGAATCTGAAGACGCCAGAAGTTCCGCTAGTGACACTCCATCTGAAGAGGAATTCGTCAATGAGCCGCCGGTTAGTGTATTTTCATTCACGCACGATCGTGCCACCACTACTACAAAAAAGACATTCAACATCGCTCGTTTAACATCGGTTTTGTAAAAACCGATGTTAAAAAAGACGCGGGGCATAATTGAAAATTTTAAAACAAATTAACATCGGATATGCTAAAAACCGATGTTAAATTAACAATTAACATCGGTTTTTCTAAAAACCGATGTTAAATTAATCCATTTCACATCGGTTTAGAAAAACCGATGTTAATTGTTAATTTAACATCGATTTTTAGCATAACCGATGTTAATTTTTAAATAAAGTTTTGATTTTTTAAAAAAATTCCAGATTTTTAAAAAATTTAACATCGGTTATACTAAAACCGATGTTAAATTAGTGTTAATTTTTAATTTAACATCGGTTTTTAGAAAAACCGATATTAATTTTTAATTTAACATCGGTTTTTAGAAAAACCGATGTTAATTTTTAATTTAACATCAGTTTTTTGTATAACCGATGTTAAATTTTTAAAAACTGGATATTTTAAAAATAGTAACTTTATTTTTAAAAAAATCCGAATATTAATATTAAAAATTGGATGTTTATATTTATTGTTCAAAAATAAAAGGTAAAATTGGAAGTTTTTATTTAAAGTTCGAAAATAAAAAATAAACATTAGTTCGAAAATAAAAAATAAAAATCCAATATTTTTATTTAAAGTTCGAAAATAGAAAATAAAAATCGGATGTTTTTATTTAAAGTTTTGAAAAAAAGTGGAATATTATTTTCCATAAATAAATAAAAACTGAATTATTATATATATATTTTTAAAAACCTGCTAGTTTTTGTTTTTGTAATTTTTTTACTTTTCATAAAAATCTATTTTATATTTTTACAAAAAATCTAAAAATAAAAAAAGATTAAATATTAATTTTAAATCAGATCCAAATTTTTTAATTTTTTATTTTTTATTTTCGAGGTTTAAATAAAAACATCCGACTTTTAATATTAATATTCTAGATTTTTTTAAAAAAAATAAATTTTCGATTTTTTAATATATATATATTAAATTATCTTATATTTATATAAATTTATAATTGTATATAGTATATAAATATAACACATAGCAAAAAATATACAAGAAGTTCATTTGGCGGAGTGGTAATATCACACTTCCACAAGCAAGAGGTGGTGAGTTCGAAACTCACCAACAACAAAATTTAATGGTATATGTTATAGGTTGGTGGGGCTTGGTGGGGTCAAAAGTGCGGTGGTTGGGGCGAGTGTCTGGTTGGGGTCAATAGTCAATTGGGTTAGCCGTGGTCCGATAAAATTTTACAATCGCGAAATTTAACATCGGTTATCCCAGAACCGATGTTAAATATCGCGATATTAAAATTAACATCGGTTGTTATAACAACCGATGTTAAAATCGAAGTTTAACATCGGTTATTAGAAACCGATGTTTTTAACATCGCGACATTTAACATCGGTTCCAAAACTGATTGTAAATGTCCAAAAAAACCGATGTTAAATGTCTATTTTGTAGTAGTGCACGACGGTTGTTCATCGTCCCACAATGGTGCTGAAGAAGATGACACCATCGTGTACACGATGGTCTTTCGTGGGCACGATGGTTTACACACGACGGTCGTCGATCGTGTGTGCCGTCGTGTGCTAAAAGACCAAAGGCTCCTGCCCTGCACACGATCGACGCCCGTCGTGTGAACTGTCATGTGGCACACGATGGTCTTCACACGACGGGCATCGATCGTGTACCTGCGATCGTGTGTAAGGCAGAATTTTTTTTTCATTCTCTTAAGCATTCTATCATATTCTTATGAGTTTTATGTCTATATTGCAGACTGGTTGCGTATGGAAGAGACCTACATTGCGTTTTGTTGCACGTCAAGTGAATCTTTACATACGGGAGGCGGTATTTAAAGAGATCATTGAGACACTAAGAAGTATGGGCCGCAATTCTGCAGTTGCTGATCAAGCTATTGAGAGCTTGACCGAGGGGGTCCTGGGGCGCTTGATTAAAGTTAGGAGGAATGGGAGTTCAAATACTGCCCTACATCACTTGATTGCCCGTCAATTGGAGGGTGATCAAATCCCCTGGATGAGTCGTGGTTCCAGGTTTGCGGGAGGACCATTCGTTTTACGACCCATGATTTTGCCATGATCACTGGACTCCATTTTGGAAACTCTACCTTCCATCCCTAGGACGACCATCTCCTTCCGTTTGACAGTATTTTCCACAGAATACTCCATGGCAAAAATATTAAGGTTAGTGTTCTGCGGAAGAGGTTCAATGCTCGAGATTTTGGTAGAGACATAAGAGATTATGTGAAGGTTGCCAATTTGCTTATATACTACTACTTTATCCTATGCCGTGACGACATGATGGTCGAGACATGGGCATGGGCATTAGTTGAGGATTTCGAGCAGTGGGATATGTTTCCTTGGGGTTCTTATGCCTTTGGGGTTTTATCTTAATACATAGGCAACGTTGCCATGAAGGAGGGACAAGAGCACAAGGACCATCACTTCTATGGTTCTATTTGGGCTTTACAGATATGGTCGTATGAGATGATTCCTTCATTGGGAGCATTGTGTGGTATTCGAGATAAATCTGTCCAAGTCCCCCGGTGTTTGATGTGGACTACGAGAAAGATGTTTTGTGATTTCACTCATTTATTCGACGATAAGGTACATAAATTTGTAAACGTATTTTCTCCTGACTTCATCTCTTAAACGTTATGTGATTGCCCATCTAATGGTATGCTTTAATGACTAATTTTGCAGCACAGAGTACTTCCCTCTTTACCGCATTTGGAGGAGGATGAGGCTGAGTACTACTACCTGAGCTTTGAGAATGGCTCGCCATATGACGTTAAGTTCATTAAGCCTGTAAGAATAGCTGTGAAGAATAAGGAGGATGATCCTGCGCCGATCCTGTAACACCCTCAAGATATTCGAGGTATATTACAGCGCCGTGAATCCCTATATGGGACCCACCAGGCTGAACAGCATCATACTCATCGACTCACATAAATGACAAACCAACACCATGTCATAAAGACGCAAAACAGAATAAACCACCCGGTTCAACCGGTCAATATAACATCATCATCCAACACAACATAATAAGCAACGATACAATCCAAACGAACAAGAACCCCTTAAGTACTCGAGTACAACTATTAGTTCAAAACCACAAAAGACGAAAAGGTAAAAGACACTAAAACATCACTTGTGCACAATCATCACGCACGGCCATCATCCGTGTACTGGTCCAGCGCCCGCTCGTCTCGATGAACCTGACCTGAAATTCATAAAACGAATTTCAAACGGGTCCCCAGAGGTGTTAGCTATTACGCTAGTACTTGTAACCAGATGAACGACTTTCATCTTACACATATAGTAATGCATGCTATTCAAGAAAAAATAGTTCCAAAACATTCATTTCCATAAATGCCAATGATCAAACCACATTTGTAAAAATGCACCACAATTAACCGCGGACCCACAGCTTCGTGGATCCCTGCCGAGACCCCGTCGGATCTAACCCACAGTGGTTAAAAGCAAGCTCGCGGTCCCACAGCTTCGTGGAACCCTACCGAGACCCCGTCGAGTCTAACCCGCAGTGAGCATACACACACACAATTTCTCATACAAAACTACTATGTCAAGATTGTAAGTTCATAAGGATACTTGCCTCGATTAATTAGACGATGACACGAACGGAACGGAAGAGTTGAACACGACCGCAAGGAACCGGCGGAAATGAACCTAACGATTCGAATAACACAATCACAACCAACTCTAGACGATTATGGAAATGGAATACACACGAAACCCGCCTACGATTCATGTATATTCGTATATAAACAACAACGAGGGCGGACCACAACCAAACCCTCTCGATTCCGTAAAAATCACGAAATATACCATGAATCCGTAGGGAAACTAATAATACCAACAAGATTAATAATATTCATCATGAATCCATCAACGAAACGGAACGGATCGGAAGAAAATCCCAAAACCCCCAAATTATCCAAAAGTAGGGTTCTAAGAGATTACCTTGGATTTAGGATGAGAAACACAAGTGGATGATGTTAGTCTTACACCAAGAACTCAAGCATAAGGATCTCTGAAGTGATTGGAAGAAGAAAATCGCCTCAAATCGTCTCTGGAGTCGCTCGGCCGCGGAAAGAGGAAGAAATGAGATTTTGTGATTATCTCGGTCAACTCCCTGGTTTATATAGCCAGGGAGTGTTAGCGCACGCTAAGACCTCAAGGTTAGCGTGCGCTAACGGGATAGGGTTACAAACCCTCCTGTTAGCGTCCCAGTCCAGAAGCCAGGTTTTTGGCCGTTAGCGTGCGCTACCATACATGCGTAGCGTGCGCTAATAACCTCTCGGTAGCGCGCGCTATCGACCAATAGCGTGCGCTAATAACCTCTCGGTAGCGCGCGCTATCGACCAATAGCGTGCGCTACCTGAACATCAGCCGAGTCCAGTAGCCAACTGCCCAAACCTCACCTGACCCGTTAGCGTGCGCTACCATACCAGCGTAGCGTGCGCTAACTAGCATCTGATTGAGTTCGGAGTAAACCGCCCAAGATCGACAAATACACTAGCGCGTGCTATCAACAATTTAACGTGCGCTAGTCTCCCGACATTAGCGTGCGCTAGACGAGATAGCGTGCGCTAATCCGATAGTCCGCAGGGTCGAGCCGAATCGCCACTCCTGTGGCTAAATCGTTAGCGTGCGCTACGAATTAAACGTAGCGTGAGCTACTAATGGATTTCTAGCGTGCGCTATACAGGAAATTTAGCGTGCGCTAGATACAGAATATAAACAACCCAAAATACCGGATTATGAACGAAACGTCAAACGGAACACCTCAAAACGCATCATAGCATAGAATGAATCCACGGCAACCCCGAAACGGTGGTTCCGCACAACAATTACGAGAATCAGATCAAAAGATAACAGAAAAGTTACACTGAAGGATACCCGAGGGTCACTAAAATCGAGAATTACACTGGAAATACAATTACAAGGGAAAGAAAAATGCGGATATTACAGATCCCGAGGAAGAAAGTTATGGATAGGTTGAAGAAGGCTGCTGGAAAATTGATTACATATGAGTCGGCACATAAAGTGTCAAAGCGACACCGGCAGAGTACCCCACCAGTAGATGGTGCAGAGACATCGGACCGGGAGAGGCATCCAGAGAGGGTGTGTTGTGTCCACGGACTTCCTTGTCCGGACCACACCCAGGACACGAGAAGGGATGAGTACTACGATCGCCGTTTGAAGGCGATCTTGTACGACGATTCTGAGTCCGGATTTATTGCTCGAGTTTCTCGCCGGGTGCTTTCTGGGATCGTGGATTTCTTCGGACCTATGCATAGACGTTCTAGGAGCCCGGTGCACTACTCAGCTGGGAGCCATGATAGGCCTCGTCATTCTCGCATTCGCAGCGCGCCCAGCGGAGGATTCCTGACCCTCCACGTCACTCAGTCTCTGGTGCAGCCCACAGTCACCATTCTTAGCGTCAGCCTAGTCATCATTCTCAGCGTCAGCCTAGTCACCATTCTCAGCGTTCGCCTACCCACCATTCTGAGGTCCAGCACAGTCACCATTCTCAGATTCATCATTCTTTTGAGCGGACTCAGCAGCCCCTTGATTACGAGCATCAGTATGAGCCATTTGAGGCGCCGTTTCAGCAGTATGGGACGATGTTCGACTGGTTTCAGGACGAGCATCATTATAGTGCAATGTTTCGAAGTGAGGGTGGTGGTCCTGAGCAGCAGCCTCCATTTCAGATCGAGCAGCTAGTTTTTGAGATCGAGCATCCGGCTGTACAGCTCTCTGATCGTTATAGTTGTGAGAGGGATGCTGAGGGTGATGAAGATGGTGAGAGTGCCGGAACGCAGCATTTGGGTGAGCGTAGCCTTCCACCGCGAGTGAGTCGACCATGTGCTGCTCTTCGGGAGTCTTTTGTGGTTGCGCCTCCAAGACATAGTGAGGCTCTGAAGAAGTTGTACCTACAATTTAGGAGGGAGCAACCACGTGATGCTATTGTCCAGTGTTTGGAGACTGGGCATGCTCTCACCTAGGCGTTATTTGACCAGATAGAGTCTAGCCGTGAAGACTTTGATGCCGAGGTGATAGACTGTTACGTGCTTGCGACTCGATCGAGGCTTCGGAGGGGAGTCCATAGTGTTGGTGTCGGTAGAGTTGGCACTGTACTTGCCGGCTCCCAATTTTACGTAAGTTCTATAACCTACTCGCTTGTATATCATTGGTGTGATGTGGATTTTTTGTTAATTTTGTGGTTTGGCTTTTTGTAGTTAGTTTTGGCCAACGAGTTTGCAAGACTCCATCCGGATGATCCACTTGGTATCAAAGTGACCGGGAAGCCGATTTACAAGGATTGGAAAATTCCTAAATGCATCGATGACTACATGACAGGTCTTGATACACCACATGTGGTTCCATGGTTAAATTGCAATGAAGTAAGTTTGAAATTTATATTTATAAATGATTCGCTATGTTTGATGTGATGATCTTATATGATTACATATTTTGTTTCAACAGATCATTGTCATTTGTTGCCTCGACCAGAGCCACTAGGTGACTATCAAGATTGACGTCATAACATGGACCGTGGAGTTGTACAATTCCTTGTCACACTACCACGAAGATGGTCGATACCGATTCAACCAACTGCGACCGATTATGCGTCTGATGCCTCGTGTGCTAGCTCAATCCGGGTATTGGCTGAACAACCAATCGAAGAAGAAGTATGACACGGAGATGAGTTTCGAAATTATGCCCCTTCGCGTGCATGTACTTGGATCGACTCGTCTCTGCAAACCCAGGAGCAAGGCACCAAATCAAGGAACTTAATGAGAAATATATTAAGAAATATCGATATGGTTTAGCTGCTAAAATCTTTATGTTGTCTTTAGACATGTAAAATGGTTTATGGCGTGTTGTGTTGTGGCAAGATTAATGTGTTGTGTTGTGTTGTGTCTTTAGACAACCAATCTTTACGATCGTGTTGTGTTGTTAAATCTTTATCTTTTGGCTCTGTGTTACACACGATGGATGCACACGATCGTGGCCATCGTGGGTCACGATAGTGTTGTGTTGTTAAATCTTTATCTTTTGGCTCTGTGTTACACACGATGGATGCACACGATCGTGGCCATCGTGGGTCACGATCGTGTGCAACCTGCCCACGGTCATGGGTTGATGATGTCGTGTGCGCACGATGGCTGCCATGACCGTGTGCGCACAACCGTGGGTCCCATCGTGGGCATGGCCGTGCACACGATCGTGTGTCCCATCGTGGGCACGACCGTGTACACGATCGTGTGCATATAAACTTTTGGTATTTTTGCCAATTTGATTTATTGTGTTATCTAGAAGGATGTTTTGTGATTCAAAAATTGCTTGTTCAAACATTAATTACTATATAGCTTATTATACAAACTCGTATTTGTTATTTCGTTGTAATTCATTAGTATATGAGATATTTCATCCATATGATGAACTTATCCGTACGAACTAATACACTGAGAACAGATAGTCTACACATGATATGCAATATATTATGTTAATTCAATCAATAACTTTTTAAATAAGTGTATCGTTAACAAATAATTGTTAATATATAAGTAACAACACCTAAATTGACGAGTAATTTGAGAAATTGGTGAAAATTTTTGATGTTCTTGTGCACACGATCGTGTGTCCCATCGTGGGCACGACCGTGTGCATGATCGTGTGCATATAAACTTTTGGTATTTTTGCCAATTTGATTTATTGTGTTATCTAGAACGATGTTTTGTGATTCAAAAATTGCTTGTTCAAACATTAATTACTATATAGCTTCTTATACAAACTCGTATTTGTCATTTCGTTGTAATTCATTAGTATATGAGATATTTCATCCAGATGATGAACTTATCCGTACGAACTAATACACTGAGAACAGATAGACTACACATGATATGCAATATATTATGTTAATTCAATCAATAACTTTTTAAATAAGTGTATCGTTAACAAATAATTGTTAATATATAAGTAACAACACCTAAATTGACGAGTAATTTGAGAAATTGGTGAAAATTTTTGATGTTCTTGTGCACACGATCGTGTGTCCCATCGTGGGCACGACCGTGTGCACGATCGTGTGCATATAAACTTTTGGTATTTTTGCCAATTTGATTTATTGTGTTATCTAGAAGGATGTTTTGTGATTCAAAAATTGCTTGTTCAAACATTAATTACTATATAGCTTCTTATACAAACTCGTATTTGTCATTTCGTTGTAATTCATTAGTATATGAGATATTTCATCCAGATGATGAACTTATCCGTACGAACTAATACACTGAGAACAGATAGACTACACATGATATGCAATATATTATGTTAATTCAATCAATAACTTTTTAAATAAGTGTATCGTTAATAAATAATTGTTAATATATAAATAACAACACCTAAATTGACGAGTAATTTGAGAAATTGGTGAAAATTTTTGATGTTCTTGTGCACACGATCGTGTGTCCCATCGTGGGCACGACCGTGTACACGATCGTGTGCATACGTGGGTACAGTGCCAATTTGACACCATAGACACCGTGACATCTGGTTGCCAACGTGTCACACGATCGGAGCACACGATCGTGCCCATCGTGTGTACTGCAAAGGGCAACATCAAATTATTTTATTAAAAAATCCCATCGTGGGTCCCCCCTCCTTTTTCAATATAAGCCCATCTTCATTGACTGAGAGTGAAATACATGAACCGTAGCCCCCCTTTTCACTACAAACCCTAATCAATTAACATAAGTTAAAATCCATTAAAATCAAATATGCGAAATGAGCGGCCGATTACGAGAAAGCGATTTAGGAGGAATCGAAGCACCACCACCAAAAAGAAGGAGGATACCTCCTCCCAACCCACCATACAGAACTAGGCCGAGAGGAAGATACTCAATGCTAAGAGTAAGTTTTTTGATTTTGTTGTATGTGTAGTGTGTACTGCGAATTAATATGTGTTTCATGAAACATGGCCTATTTAAAAACACTGCGAGCACTCCAATCATACTAGGTGGTGATGATAATAATGATTTAGAGATTTCTGAGAAGACAAGTAAAGAAGTTATTTTATAAGAGGAAGTTCATGAAGATGGTGATACAAGACTAAAGATACAGCAGCAGATGGGGGAAAAGGGATCCAAGTGATTGTGGTTTTTAAGTTATTATTAGATGTTTTGGTGTGATGGTGATGAACTTTTATTTTGTAAAGTTATATTTTGTTTTGCTGTAAACTATTGCTCTTTAAAGTGAGCTACTTTGTTATGGTTAATGTTTGGCTCCATAATCACCTTTATTTGCTTTACATCACTGAACACTTAAATTTCAATTCAAAGATAAAGAAAATAGACAAAAAATTATGTATTTCAACTAATAATCAGAATACTGAATCAATACATGGTCCATCGAGGATCAAAATATCAGCACATGATTGTTCTAGTAAGTTAAAAAATATAAAAATACATAAGCAATTTAAGTTTCATGGTATAGACATACCCTTATGTCATGGTCATCATTACGGCAAATGCTACACCTCTTCTTCTGTCGGCGCCTTTACCTCGTTTGTTCATCCATTCCTTGAGTTTCTTCAGGGATATTCAAATCCACACCACCTATGGGAATGAATGCTTTGCAAGATTTTCTATTGTGGCCGGTTCCTTTACACCTACCGCACACCTGAGGCCGTCCACCTACGGGAAAATTTTCAACAGCGGACCGTGCGCGACTCATCCTTGGTCGGCCGGCTTGTCGTACCCCCTCTGGAGGTACGCAAACGATGGATGAGATCTCCGGTGGGACATTCCACTCATCAGGATGTGGGATGGGACTAATATGCTCCTTATAAGTCTCTCTAAGGTCTTGTTGCTTGAAATAACGACTAACAAAATCATACACGGACAAACCATTGCCGGCGCGCCTGTTACAATAAGCAATTATGTCAAGGATGTTGTATAGGATAATGTATTTTTGATATTGATGAGGTGTAGGATAAATCCAGACCAGCCCTGTTTTCCACACGATGGCAGAACACGATCGTGCCGACCGTGTGTTACGATCGTGCCGATCGTGGGTTACGATCGTGCCGATCGTGGGTTACGATCGTGCCGATCGTGGGTTACGATCGTGTGTATTCTGCCATGACCGTGGGCACGACCGTGAGCGTCCGACAGCACCCGCATGCCCACGGCTATGACCGTGTGCACACGACGATCGTGCCGATCATGGGTTACGATCGTGCCGATCGTGGGTTACGATCGTATGCATTCTGCCATGACTGTGGGCACGACCGTGAGCGTCCGACAGCACCCGCATGCCCACGGCCATGACCGTGTGCACACGACGATCGTGTTCGTGGGTTACGATCGTGTGCATTCTGCCATGACCGTGGGCACGAACGTGAGCGTCCGACAGCACCCGCATGCCCACGGCCATGACCATGTGTACACGACAACATAGACAAAAACATTGAATGGCCATGACCATGTGCACACGACAGCATAGACAATTACCTTATAGCGGCAACGGCATGAAGACATGGAATCTGATCCAAATCAAACTCGCGACAACAATATGTCCATGTTCGAAGGTCGACCTCATAAGAAACTTTGTTTTCTTCGACTTTATAAACAAGTGGGGTGGTAGCTCGAACGGTAAGAGTCAGACTGGCTTGCACAAAGTTAGAAAGCTTTTCAAAAGTGTGCATTGTCAACTCATGGTCTCTTGATGTAGCTTCTCCCCGCTTCTCATCAAACCAATTCTCTAAAATTAGGCGAAATATCTCAAGTAACGAGCAAACAGGTAAACGCCTCGCCCACAACATACGATTATTAAAGCATTCAACAACATATGATGTCAAGAAGTTATAGCGTCGTACCGGACACTTCGACCTAGCCCACCTCTCTGGCCCAATTTCAGAAAGGCGCCTGTGAGCCCCATTAGGGCTTTCGATATGTAGTTTCGAAAAGTAGTTTTCAAAAACTCCTTCACAATGCGTGTAGGCAGCAGTTCTAAATAGTCCTATAGCATGCGCACCGTAGGAGGTCAGATTTTTTGCAAGATGGTGATAGCACAACCCGTGAAATGCATTCGGATAGACGGCTCGAACAACATTCTGAATGCTCTTATGTTGGTCACTCACAATCAGTAAATCTTCCATCTAATTGTAGCATCTGCGCAGGTTATACAGAAAATAAGTCCATGACTCGTCGTTCTCTATCGGACCGAGACCAACTGCAAGAGGAAATACTTGCTCGTTCCCGTCAAATGTGACGGCCGCAAATAGAGTTCCTTTATTCCTTCCCTTCAAGTGGGTCCCATCAACTATAATCACCGGTCGAAGGCACGTATCAAATGCCCTAATACTCTGTCCGAGTGCAACAGACATGTGGCAAAACACTCCCTCACGAGTCGTCTGCAAATCATAAATTGTCCCTGGATTACGCTGTTTTAACAAATACAGATAAGATGGGAGCCTCTGATACGACTCATCAAAGCCGCCATATGTATTCTCTATCGCTATATTCCTCGTTCGGAGAGCAAAATTGTATAGCATGTCAATGCCGTACTCCCTACACATCTTTGCAATCATCTCATTTGGCCTCAAAGTGACCCCCTCACCGGTCAATCTTTTAACAAAATAATGGGCGGCAACCTCAGAAGTAACCGATCGTGCGGCACCACGGTTCAAATTAGGGTGACAGCTATGCTCCAATGTCAACTTAGTAATTCTCCAAATAGTTGCACCCTCAATAGCACACAACCTAAATTGACAATTTTTTCGCCCACTCTTACAGACAAACACTATACGTTTATCGGCGGAAAGATCAGTGATACACTGTAGCATGTTTTCCAAATGATACATTCCTACAGTTATCCTCAACTCTGTCTTGGAACGAAAGGTGGACCCCAGCTCTAGCTGACCGATAACCGGTGGAGGCTGCTCGACCTAACCCAAAGTCCCGGCACTACCGGGGTCCGGAAATGGAATGATCCAGTTACGCATTGATTGTAGATGCTCATGCTCGCTCGTAGATTGATGGTCGGATGAGAAGTTCCGACGACTCATAATCCTATTCATTTGGGCCGGTTGGCAAACCCAAGCAAGAAATTCCGCAGATAGTGACTCAAGCAAGTCTTTACAACAATCTTCATCTTCGGATGTATGCACCTCCTCATCTTCCCCGTCTTCCTCATCTTCCTCTTACTGATACTCTTTGGAAGGCATGTCATAATTTATGTTGCCGGCCTCTACTCTCGAGCTGCTACATCCCATATTAACCTCGGGAGTGGAGGAGCTGATGTTCTCAACATAGACCTCAGGATCCTCCTTGTATTCTACTAGTAATCGAAGTATCTCGGTATCGCCCCGTAATAGGACTTTTACTTTGTTTCCCTTGGCCATGTGTGTCAAGTACCATAATTTGTAATCAGACTCATTTGGACCACCCAAACCCTCTCTGATAAGCCCCACGAGGTTTGCAAGACTAACTTTGCTCGTGTCGATATAGACAAAAAAGGAGTCCCCGTCTGCATATGTCGATCGCTCCCAATGACCACCATGATGTATCAAAATACGCTGCCACGACATCTGATTACAAAAAGATGAATAACTATTCAGAAAACTGAGCGAACAATATTATAAAATGGTCTGTCTTGGACACGACCGATGCACACGGTCGTATACTACCGTGTGCAGTGATCGTGTGCAAGTTTCTGGTCATGAACACGATCGCTGCACACGATTGTAGACGATCGTCTTAAACGATCGTGAACACGTTAGTGGTGCGCACGATGACAAGGTCGTTGGACACGACCGTTGCACACGATCGTTGCACACGGTGGCTTCTCATCGTGTGCAGCGATCGTATCCGTAAGAACAGATCGGGAATTTTTTTTTCCATCGGTCAAATACTGATGCATACCTTCTTTATGAACTCAGAAGCATGACAAATGAAGTCCTATTTCAATGTCAACTTTTCTTTTCGATAATCTTGTGATTTCTATAAGATTTTTGAGAGACCATTTGTCAAAAATTGTTGTGTTGTTTTGATGTATATGTTTGTAGTTAAATTTTGGTTGTTAGACATTAATATCGATCGGAGCAGATGAGGAAAGTAAAAAAGAAAAAAGAGAAGAAAAGTAGTTTAAATTAAATAAAATAAAAAAAAGTGAGAAGTCAACATTACAACAAAAGAGAGGATATTTTAGTCTTTTTAATCAAAATTGTACTAAAAACTTATAGTTTTATGAATGAGGATATAGAACTAATCAATTTTATGATTTGATATTAAAAAATTGATTCCCACAATAATTTATCTCAATTCAGTAAAAGTAAATATAAAACGGAGAACATGACTTATATAAAATTAGGAAATAGATCATATGAAAATTAATTACCTCATAAATCTAAACTTTCAGAGGTCATCGATATTAGTGATCTAACTACGTAGATTTAAAGAAATTTTATGCAGTTATGTATTTTTTATTGCATAATTTGTTGCATATACCATCGACCAGCTTAATTCAATAAATAATAACAAATATATAATAAAATTACTTAATAATGCAATTGATTTCTAAATTTCAGGTGTTTCCACTGATCCCAATAAAATTATACTGTTTTATAGAGTGAGAGTTGATACAGGTTTATTCAAAATCTGAAATCCTTCCAACCTTACTCTTCAACTTCTCGTAGTCACTGCCCCCACAGTCGCACACTCGTTGACTCATGTATCTTCTCTCTCCGATCCCGCTCTCTCCATATTATTCGTCACTCTTCCTCCAGTCACGCGTCGGAGTCCGTCTGGCGTCTCCTCCGAACTCATCGGCTCATCCATCTTCTCATCGTCTCGTCTACCCCTTTCAGGTTTAGGTTTTAATCCTTACTTAAGGTTAATTTTCAATACGTCTTCTTCCAAATTCTGTTCTTATGGGTTTCTAGATTTTCATTTCACTGTGTTAGTCGGTTCAATGAATATGAAGATCTTTGTTAGTTTCAACAACAACATTACCCCAATGCCTCAACTGTTTCCGCAAAAAGCAGGGTAAGGGGGATCGGATGTCTGTGGCCTTTACCCCGCCTTAACAGAGAAATTGCTTCTGGATGATCCAAAATGAAAATCGCATCGAGAATTGCATGGAACGACTAGTACTTCATGAGAAAAAGAAGTGCAGCCAGTTTAGTGAGTCATTTTGTTTTATTCTGCTGATCTGATATTTTTGTATGTAATTCAATGAATTAATTGTCATCTTTTTTTCTTCGAGTTTTTGTTTGATTTTAAGGTTGTGTGTTTTTGGGAGCTAATTTTCAATCTGTAGAAGTTTAGTTGAAAAAATTGTGGCCGACTTAGGATGTAATTGTTTTGGTTTTATTTTATTTGTAATCAAAATAGAATAATTGGAGGATAGGGTATGGCAATAGCGTACTCGTATTACTCTACCCGTTGACATCCCTAGTGTCTCGTTGCGTTCTCTTCTGGCTTCACAGACTTTGAGGTTATTTAACTTTAAAAATTAGGGTTGGGCCTTGCTTTTAATAGGCGCTCGTCTCAGCGCCCCTTCGCCTCATGTGAGGGGCCTAGGTGCCACCACAGAAAGCTCGGCCATGTGAGTTGATACGGGACACAACACGGGGACATGGCAAGGATGCGCTTTTTTTCACGTAAAATAGGACTCAACACGAGGACTCGGCACAGCTAAAATGTTCGATTTGGAGTGTTTGTGCTTCATAGTCACCACCTTTGTGAAGTTCGCATTGCCTTGCCCATGCCTTGAATTGGTTATCACCAGTGTTGTGAAACTCGCGCATATGCGCGCGCTTAAACGCAACGCGTCGCGATGCGCACATTTTGGCAGTCGCATCAGCTATTCGATGCGGTTTTGAATATGCGAGCGCTTATGCGCACTTCTGGGCTTCAGCGCAGTGCGCAGATGCGCTTAAAAAGCGCGCTTTTTTTATCAACAAATGTTTATAACTTTAAATGGGCCAAAATACGGGTTATAATAGATACAACCCATGTGGGTCTTATAAAACCCTAAATACAATCCCACCTCTTCCTTAAAGAGAGAAATCCCTAATTATTCTCCCCAGCGATTTCATCTCCTCTCTTCAAGAATCTGGGCGGTTTCATCTCCTCTCTTCAAGGTATTCTCTTTTTGTCTTTATAGACATAGTATATATGTATATATAGTGTATATATAACATACATAGTATATATATGTATGTATATATATTGTATATACTGTCTATATAACTGATTATTTAATGATTATACACTGATTTCAGATAGGTGATAATAAAGACGTGGCATGAAAATATGCAAGAGCACTGTCAGATAAAATTGAATTTAATGAGGGGGTAAAAATCCTAATACTGACCAGGACTTGGATGATGAAGATTTTGAAATCTTGAAGAAGAGCTTGAAGATTACTAATAAATATAACAAGTTGTTTAATTGCATAAATTACCTGAAGTTCTAAAATACTGATCTACAGGGCATGGCTGTGGTTGATTTTCTAGCTTTATTATGTTTCCTTAACTTCTTATTTGTGCCTTAAGTTTGAATCTGATTATCATTAACACTTTTTATGACAATTTAATTTGCTTAGAATATGTTAAATTTATTGTTATGCATTTTTTTTTCCAACTTTTGTGTTTTTTTTCAAAAGCGCGCTTATCGCGTTGCGCTTATGCTCCAGGAGGCCTTTGCGCTTCAGTGCGCATATCGCGTTTAACAACACTAGTTATCACCGGAGGTTTGAAGCCACAACCATAATTTCCAAGAAATATACATATTCCCAAGTGAGGTGTTACTAGCAACATTAAAAGGAGTGCCATTTTCAAAAAAGAGCCTCCCAACATCTAAAGCACAACGATTTCGAGCTTCCTCTATTAGTTACAAAACAATCCGTAGGTCCCCTAACTCCCCTCGAAGGCACATTTCCTGTACTTGACTCTCTCCTGCCTAGTGATGCATGGCTATTATAATAAGCATCACTATCAACTATTTCGTCATATTGTCTTTTTCTGACGTTCTTTGATTGCTTCGATTTTTTAGAGATCTTTCATTTCGTTTTTCACATCTTCAGGTACATGTTCTCATGGTTTTGAATCTTTGTGTGTACCGACAAGATGCATTTTTCCTCGACACTCCTCCACTAATAACTTTGGAACAAAAGTACACTTCACGTATTTGTATCCCTTGCCTTCGGGCATTGCAACTTACGCGCAATACTCCCAAGCAAGGTCTTTTCTATTACCGTGCCTCCTTGCCAAGCTGATGCTTTCACCATATCCACTACAACATATGTTACAGAGTAATTATTGAAGTTATCAAATTAAAAAAACATGTTAAGAAAACTGCACATAGGGCTGGAGCTGTGCCATTAAAAAAATTATTAGTACAATTAGTACTTCGATAACAACATTTTAGTTTACAACTTATAAAAAAAAGAGATGTTACGGCTGCAAAAAGAAGTGGAGGGCTGAAAAAAATCAGCTGGTGAGAAAAAAGTAAACATGGAGAAAAAGTAAACACAAAAAACTAAAAATATACCTGGTGAGAGAGAGACGCCCGCGATTGCAGCAGAGAGAGAGAGAGAGACCGACGATTACGGCAGAGTGAGAAAGAGAGAGATAGTCGATTGAGTCGGTTTGAGAAAATAGAATTGGTTATCGGTTTACAACTAGGGCTTCTATCAAATCATTAAATTTAAAAATATCTAGAAAAGAGGATTAACAAAGAATAGGGTTTTAATATAAAGTGGTGTAGTGTGGTGTGGGTGTAAGAAAAAAATAGAATTGAAAAAGAATAAGGGCTTAATCATAAAGAGGAGAGAGAAACATGACAACATACATCATTTTTAACACTATCACTTTGTGGATGTTTTGTGGAAATTTTCTTTGTGGCACTGGCTATAGCATTCCTCTATTGTTAATGCGGTAGTCAACTTGAGGTTCAGCCAACAATTATTGACTCTTGAGTTAACCCATGTTGGATGCGACATAGTTTTAGTCCTACTTGAGTTAACCCATGTAGGTTATTGGTCTTAAATGAACTTATTGGGCCCAAATTCATGATCCAACTGGTGTTGTTAAAATGGCCTTATTTCCTTTTCTTTTTATAAAACTTATTAATTGGGCTTATTGGTCTTGGAAGCCAGATGTGTTATTTTACTATTTTTAAGTATTTTGAATTTCAATGTTAACATTAAGTTTCTATTTGTTCTCGTTTTGGATTTTTGTGTTTGGATTTGAAATCTTTTTTAATGTTTATTATTATTATGACTAGTTAATGTGGTAAAAATGGTCAATGCTCTTTAATTTGTTAAATTGATTATCGTACTCATGTACCGGTGTCCACAGTTTGCGAACGTGTCCCCATGTCTTAATTTTAGAAGTATACGTGCCTGACATTTAGATATGCACCCGTATCCAACACCTATACCTGACCCAAGGTAATTTAGTATAGTATGCAGTTTACTAGCTATCCGAGAATGAGATACCGGAAACCGTGAATGCATTGTGTATGGAATGTTGAGTATTGACGTGGTATTGGAATGGCTGATGATAGATGTTAGTTTGGATCGACGAGAGTCATGATTCAGACATACTTCAGTAAAAGTTAGATGACCTAATGAGGCTGGTTATTAGTCTAGGGAATTATTGCAAATGGATTGGAGATACGGTTAGGTCGTTGAGCGGAGTTTTGGGACGAGTGTGATTCTGATGCTACATACGTTAAGGTAACATTCATTATGCATGTTAACATATCTAAGGATGGAGACTCCACGTACATAAACAATGCCTGGGATCGAACGACAATAGTCCTTGGAACAAGAATTGCGTACGCTAATGAGGCACATTATGTACGTTAGTCACGGCCTGTTACGTATGCAGCGTCCCCCGAACAATCATTACATACGCTATGGAGAGCCTGTTGTGTATGACACGGGCTTTGCGCCTATGATGCGATTCCTGTTGCGTATGACCCGGGCTTTGCTCCTATGACGCGGTTCCTATTGTGTACGTTAACATCGCCACTTTATATACACGAGAGGAGTGTTTTTTCTTCATTTTTCCTCTCTGTCCAGTTCTTGCTCAACAACCTTAGAGCATTCCAACTTCGATCTTTCACCTCCTAATCATGTTATTGAACTTGGAAGTTGTGGCATTACATTTTATGGACCGAGTCACAGAGTTTCTAACGATCGAATGGTTTCTTCATCTTAGAGATAAAAACCTAAACTCTTAGGACTTCTCTATCTTGAATATGTTGTGTATTCAAGTGTTTTGTAACTATTGTACATGATTTAGTTAGATAGTTTATAGTTCAAGTGAGTGCTCTTAGTGATTTTCCCAAACTAGTGTTTTGTTGGATTTAATTCTTTGATTAGATGCTAGAGATGAATTGTGATGTTTATGCTTGGGAATTGTGTTTGATATGAGTATGTGTTAGTTTTGACCAGGTTAGTTCGGAAGAGAATGGTTGTTTTGAGTTTTAGAGGCTTGTGTTGGAATTTTGAACAGAAGTTGTTTGACGAAATGCCCGAATGGAGTTCTTGTGTTGTCTTTATGTGGTGATCAATTGTGATGAAATGATCATAGTGTTGTACTGTTATCATTCATGTTTGAATGTTGATGAGTTCATTCGGAGGCTCCAGTCTTAGCTTGAGGTGTTGGATCCCTCTTCAGTGGAGGTTATTATTTTGTATTATATGTTTTATATTTCATTACATCTAAACTATGTGATTATTATTAACTGATATTCGTGTGATTGTGTTTGTAAACATTATGAGTTTGTGATGACATGTATTAGTGTGATTGCAAAGGTTTATGTGGTGCGTATATGCTGAGGTGCACTGTAGTGATCGTGTTGATTGTATTATGTGTATACGTTGAGGTATACCATTGTGATTGTGTTGATCATATGATGTGTATCGTTGTGATTGTCTTGGTTGTATTGCATTTACACATTGAGGTGTACTTTTGTGATTGCATTGATCAATGATTCTGAATTTGGGGTTTTTGTAATTGCGGATTATTACGTGATTGTTGAATTGGTTGATGGTTTCATGATTGTTGTGATATGAATTTTGTGATTGTTTGCCTCCATGGTGTGTTGTACTTAATGTCAGCTAGGCGAGGATGTGTACGTCGGTGTTGGTTTCGCAATGTGGCACTCTTGTCGGGTAGATGTACGCAGTCGTCAGTGGCGTCTGTAAAGGTACGGCTCCCGTAAGGGAAGTGTCTCCTAGCACATGTCAAGGAGTGTCTCCTGGCATTCTTCTAGATGGAGGGTACTTATGTGGTTTTGAGTTGATTTGATACCAAATGATTAGAAATCTTTTGAGATCTCCTTAAAGAAACGAATGTATCAAGATCAAAGGTTGCCCTCTTAGGGTCGGTTTGACGAGGCCTCCAAGGTAGGGTTAATTATTGACATTGTTGTGAGAATGAGATTTGGGTCGTGTACCCTAATGGTTTGTGTTGTAGAAATCATGGTTATCACTTCGGTCGACTAGTCGCCGACTAGTCGACCAGTCGACAAGGGAGGAACGAAATGGGGGCTCGACTAGCTCTCTGTAAGGATCAATGTTTTAAAAGGCGTGAGGCGTGTTTGAGGCGTTCTCTAAAATTGAGGCGAGGCGTAAGCCTCGAGGCGTACCAAGGCGTAAGCCTCAATATATATATATATATATATATATATATATAACTATAACCAACACACAAAAGACATGTTTAAGTTCAACACTTCTTAAAGTCTCAATTAAACTATCACTCGTCTTCCTCCTCCTCATCATCAAACTCCTCTGCATCATCAAACGAGAAAAATCATATCACATATTAATCAAATGAGAAATTAATAAATAATTAAAAAAACAGAAAAATAAACATAAAAACAGAAATTATAATCTTTAGATACAAAAATCTGAAAATATGGCAAATCATATCACATATTATATTATACAATAAATAAACAAAAAAAGTGAATAAAAATAAAAAAAAATAGCCAAAATATTAGGGTTAACCCTAATCTTGAATTCTCTAATATATCACATCTAATATATATATCTCCCCTATATACTAATGCAGAATACGCTGAGCCTAAGTGGCAGCTTCTTATGCTTCGGCTGCCACATGTCTTCTGCTGGTGCTTCGTGTGCTTATGTGTCAGTCTCTCATGCTTTAGCTGACACATAATCAATTACTGGCATAATCATCATTGCATTAATTACATTATAATTATACCTCAAATAACTCCTACTTACCTTATTAATTTTTACGAATTAAGGAATATGAATTACGAATAAATAGGAATTGATTATATTTATAGAAATATTTCACGTTTTTATTAATTAAAAACTCTAAGTCCCAAACAAAGAGAAATTTAATATAGTAATGTGTACTATATATTAAAAATTTAAGCCTAAAATCTCGCAAAAATATTATATATATCCACTAATTAATTAGTTTATATTAGTTAGTGACTATAATTAGGTACATCGATAAAAGAAATATCAACCGAAATGAAAGATGCTTGGGGTGTTGCAAAAGAAATGTTGAATATATATAATTAAAAAAGTACTCGAAGTCATAATCTATTAAATAAATCAAACTTTTTAAAAATATTATTGAAAGTGTAGAAACATTGGTTTTAATTATTATTCATAAATAAATCAAAGAAATTACAGAATAAATCGATTAGTCTATGTTAGTTTTAAATCTTATTTAATTAATATAAAATAACAAAATAAATAAAAAAACTCATATTTACTAAATTATATAATTACTGATTTTATGAATTTTCAAAAAAATATTTCTAAATATACAAGAAATTAAATTTAATAATAACATACTAATTTGTAGATTCATCTTTGTACAAAGAGAAATTCAGAAAATAAAAATTGATCGTTTTAAATGATTTTTAAGTGATTTTTTATTTTTTTAGTTTTAAAAGAGTTGTTAATTTATCTACTTATGAAATCGACTATATATTTTTAAAAAAATTGGATTTGTTTTTGTATATTAAATTATATCTAAATAATTTATGTATTTTTTTCAAATATAAGGCTTAAATTATTTCCTTTTTGGCCATTTAACAGAAACCGTTAAATACTTGATGATTTGGACCATTTTGGCAAAAAAAAACCCAAAAAAGAACGCGGAATAAAAATTTAATCAAATACAGTTTAACACAATCCGATATGAATTGAAGTTTTTTGTAATACGAGTTTTCGAAATTACTAAAATTGCCCAACTATTTATGTGTTCGCTTGAATATAAAATGTGTCAATTTTAATACTTCTATATGTTAAGTTAAATGTACGAAAATAATATCATATAAAAATGATATAAAGTTTCAACTGAACCAAATGGTACTTAGGGTTTTTATAATACAAGTTTCACAAATTACTTAAAATACTCTAATTATTTTTCTCTTCTTTTGAATGTAATTTTTTTTGAATTTAGTACTCTTAAATATGAAATTCAATGCCTGAAAAGTACCCTACAATTTTTCCAAGCTCATCTTATATTACAAACAAAATTGGACATTTTTTTACTTTTAAAAAATTGGGATAATTTTAATTAGGCTAGGATGTGGATGTAGTTTTCTTAGTTAACCCCGCGATTAGTATATTTATAATAAGTCATATAAGTAATTCACTTATATATATATACTACGATAATGCTGCTTTGTTCTTGACGAATTGGGACGTACTTAATTTTAAGTTATAAGTCATAATCTCCTTAGTTTGTAATTCCAAAACCTATTTTAAAATGAATATACATATAGTTTCACTTCAACCAAATGCTGTCGAGATTTTTTGTAATACAAGTTTCAAAAATTACTAAAACTACTTCAACTATTTTTATATTTTTTTAGTGTAAAATGGGTAGACTTTAATACTTTAAAATCTGAAGCTAAATGTTCGAAAAAATATCATATAAGCATAAATATGCCGTTTCCTTTCAATCAAATCAATTGAGTTTTTTCTTTTGTAATTTCTAAAATTTTAAGGTCATTTATAATTAGGATAAAATTCTGATGTATATTTTTTAACTTATCCAAACTATGTTTACATTACAATCTAAATTGTTAAATTTCTTGGTAATTTTAAGGCTAGGACTTAGATGTAGTTTTGTAAATTAACAGGTATATTTCTAATAGGTCATACAAGTAATTAAATTATATATACTACTATTATGTTTTTCTATCACAATTTGAGAAGTGCTTGATTTTAAGCTATAAGTCAAAATTTCTTATGTATTTCCAAAAGCTTTTTAAATTTCAAATATTACTAAAATTACCATTGCCATAATTATTTAGTATAATTCTACATATGCAGTTGTACCAAAGGACAATACATATATTATTTATTCAAGTATAAGCTCTTCTTCATTTTGTCATTATTGCAAACTCATAAGACTGACCAAGAATATGAGATTAATTATTGGGCAGACAATGTCATCTCACCATCTACAAGAAATTAAGGACTTCTCCGAATGAATCTCAAAATTGTAGATGGTGAGTTGGGTGAAGAAGTCGATAGAGGATCCTTAATTGATATCCTTAATATTTACTAATCTGGAATGCCGAAGATCATATGCAGCCATTGGCGAAAGCACTATCATTCATTGATAAGTAACTTTCCCTAAAGAAAATGTTTTGAAGAAAGAGCAATCCTCACGCCAACAACGATGTTGTGGAGATAGTAAACGATTACGTGATGTCTATAATTTCAAAAGACAAGTGGGTGTATCTCAGTTCTGATAGTATATGCAAAATTTCTGCGACCTCCAAAAGTCAAAATCAAGCATATCCAGTGGATTTTTCTGAATAGCATCAAGTGTTATAGACTTCCAAATCACATCTTAAAATCATAAGTTAGAATTTCAATTATGCTAATTCAAAACATGGATCAATCATAAGGATTATGCAATGTCATATCATTAATAATTATCCAAATCCGTAACCATATTGTTGAACAAAAAAATTCAGGAATAATTTTGAGAGTAACGTATTTATTCCACAATTGGATATTAATCACGTTGGATAGCAGATTACCATTTAAATTTCAAATACGTCAGTTCTCACTTATTATGAGCTTTGCCATGACTATATTTAAGAGTCAATGCCAAACAATCTCTCATGTCGGTATGTATCTTTCAAGACCCGTATTCGGTAATGGTTAGCTTTATGTAGCCATATCAAGAGTGAAGATCAAGAAAGACTAGAAATCTTTTGTTGCGATGAGAATCGTGTAATCAATAAACAAAACAGATAGTGTAGTTTATAAAGAAGTATTACAAAATTTATAATGAATGATTTACACATTATATATTTACATAAGAGTTCTTTTTTGTATTCCCGTATAATTACACGGGTGTTGTACTAGTAATATTAGGTTGAAAATGAAGATGGGAGAGAGGCGCGCTAGGGGCACAAAGGTGTACGCCTCCCTCCCTGTGCCCGCCTCGCCTTCCAGGAGGCGCTGCCATTGGTGCCCCTAGTGCCTCGCGCCTCGGGCGCGCCTCTAACAACTATGATTTATGCACGCAGTCACACACATATAATCACACACACACACACACATATATATATATATATATATATATATATATATATATATATATATATATATATATATATATATATATATATCAAGGTTCTAAAATATGCTAGGCGCTAGGCGTTCGGATTGCTCACGCCTAGCGCCCAGAGGATTAATTAGGGATTAGTTGGGGATTAATCGGATTAGATGGATTTATTTATTATTATTATAATAATTATTTTTATATATAAAAAATTATATATGTTAAGAATAAAAAACATCTAATATTTAAATATTTAAACAAACATATAATCGACCATATATTAAATTGTTAAACATTAATATAAGCATAACATAGTCCATAATATCTCAATTCATGAATTTATAGTACCGCTAATATAAAAAAAATATTTACCTGCCTAGGCGCCCGCCCAGCTTGCCTTCCTAGGCGCCAGCCCAGCCCGCCTAGGCGGCCGATTAATTACCCTAACGCCCAGGACAAACGCCCAGGGCATAATCGGTCGCCCAGGCCGATTTTTAGAACACTGGTATATATATACTGCTACAGTGCTACTATGCTTCTTTTTTTATTTATTCTTCTTAAATAGAAAATTAATAATTACTTAATGAGTAACTTCTTTATTCTTTACTTCTTTACTTAATTAGGCAGTGGCAGTGGGCAGTGGCTGGGTATTAATAAGAGAAGAAGGCATGCTAGAAACATATATAATGCATATATTCTACATATATATAATATATTATAGAGGTAATACACTACTTTAGCCACTTTGCCATAGTCAATGACAATATTTGTCAAGGGACTTAGTTTGTACAAATTCTAGCAAAAAATGACATGGTTTGACCAATATACCCTTACTTTTCAATAAAACTAACCCACCCTATATCTCTCCTTATCTTTTCTGAGTTTCTGGGTTACGACGTATGTATTTCGTACCGTCTCGTTACCATGTGTTGTTTACCTTTTGTGTTACTGTATCGTAACTTCATATCTTATTTACCGTGTCGGAATATTGCACACGAGGTACCAGTAAGCGGATACGATATTTATTTTTCGTTACATTACCCGATTAATAATTGATCATTTATTACTTGTATTTCGTTACGTTTCGTTACGTTCATTACCAATATAGTAACATGTTAAGTTTAAATGGTACACTCGGTAAGAAGTTACAATTTCTTACCAATATACCAGAGTGTAAACAGTGACACCCTTACAAATTCGTAGCTGGAAATAGTTACGGTTACACTAATACGAAGTTATTAATTCGTAACTTCGTACTAGTTACACTTGGTAAGAAGTTACAATTTCTTACCAATATACCAGAGTGTAAATAGTGACACCCTTACTAATTCGTAGCTGGAAATAGTTACGGTTACACTAATACGAAGTCATTAATTCGTAACTTCGTACTAGTTACACTTGGTTAGAAGTTACAATTTCTTACCAATATACCAGAGTGTAAACAGTGACACCCTTACTAATTCGTAGCTGGAAATAGTTACGGTTACACTAATACGAAGTCATTAATTCGTAACTTCATACTAGTTACACTTGGTAAAAAGTTACAATTTCTTGCCAGTCGTAACAGTTACGAATTCGTAACATGTATACCAAATCTCCAATACGAAAATTTCAAATCAGCATAAATGTGTTATGAAATTCGAATTTCGTAACTTCATACTGATATGAAATGATAAAATCTTAACAGAAAATCAAGGCATAGTGATACGAAATGATAATATTGTAACATGGTAACCCAGTACGAAATGAATAAATCGTACCAACTGTAAATTCGTAACCACGTATGCAAACTTGCCAAAAACTAGATCTAAAACACTAATACATACAGATCTGAATCACTCCAAATATACCACGAATCACCAGAAATCATATGAAAACTTATAAATCATCAAAAATAAATACAAAAATAACATTATTACAAGATAGATCTAGGATTTTTCTAGAGAGATAAAGTTGGAGAAAGAGAAATAAAATCGAATGAGAGAGTAGGGAAGATTTGGAGCTGCTGGCGGTCGTCGGAGCTGCTGGCGGTCGTAGGGAAGATTCGGAAAGAACTGGAACTCCGGCGAAGTCGGCTCAGGAAATAGATAGATTCCGGCGAGATATGAAGATGGTTGTGAGAGCCATGGTGGTTGTAACACCCCGAGATATTCGGAATAATTACAGCGCCGTAAACCCTTTAGGTAAGGATTTACAAGGCTAATTTTTAAGGAAGTGTAAATATAAACCAATCGTACAACTGGAGTTCAAATACAGATTTGATTCAACCGATCAAATGAGTTAATTTATACAACCATATCGAAAAGACGTTATTAAAAATAGACGTACTCGAGTACTAAATAGACCAAGAAGACAAATCACAATAACAATAAACATCAACCACATCACTGAGCCATTTCATCGTCCTGTCGGTACTGTGGTTGCTTCCCCGCTCCTCGACTACCTGAACACCAAAACAATGTCCACCCCCGAAGGGGTTAGCAAAACAATGCTAGTACAAGTATCGTAATACATAAATCATCAATGCATCATAAAACATGCAAAACGGACTTCCGTCACCGGAATCCAACGATGCGAATCCTCACGATTCCATCAACACAATACAGGGTAATCCAAATGATCCAGGCGCCCTTGGTATAGATCCCCATGATGATCCCGTCGGACCAACGCATGGTGGAAAACCCGTCCAGCGATCCAGCGCCCTCAGCATAGATCCCCATGATGATCCCGTCGGACCAACGCATGGTGGACATTCGATCCAGCGCCCTCAGCATAGATCCTCATGATCCCCTCGGATCATTTATACCATAAATCAATCAACTATGCATACATATATGCATTTCAATATGTTCATCAATACGAACAAACAACAACGAATATCACGAGAAATTTCAGAAATACATCTCATATTCAACAACATGAACAAAACCACAAGCATGATCAAAGTTTCAATACAAATCGAACTCGACATATGATACTTGCCTCGAAAATGGCAAGAACGAAACACTTCAATGATCTCAACACACTCGAAGGCCGCCTCCTTCGATCAACGTAACAAGCTCGAACCTTAACAAAAGGAATGATATATAAATCATCTCAAGTCGAACGATGGCCTAACAATTCGGTCTACGGCCGAAAATCTCAAAATAAACAATCTGCCTGGACTGCTTAGCGTGCGCTACGTACTCTACGTAATGTGCGCTAAGCCGGCCTGTTAGCGTACGCTATCGTATAAGACTAGCGTGCGCTAGCCACGGACTGACAGTTTGAATCGGCTGATACATAACGTACGTTACGTACGTATCGTGCGTTAACTAACCCCGATAGTGCACGTTAACTAACGTATGTTAGCGTGCGCTAACCTTGCATGGCAGAATACTGCTAACAGAAAACTGGGTTGAAATGGTGATGAAATCATAAATTCTACGGTGATAATACGAGTCATCCTCGAGCATATCATGTCAATAAGGTTTGTGGAAGTTCTATGATTACGAGATACAAATATACGGATAATCATCTCAACATCATAATTCATCTTAGATCTTCAAGAAATATTCTAAGTTCCGTTCGTCCTACGTTCCAAAACGCATGATTTCAATGTGTAAATCGTAACAATCTAGGTAATATCCGATTACTGATCATAAATCGATTTGAAAATGCTTAGGAGTCCATATACTAAGATGGTTCAAAGGTTCATACGATATAAAGTGCCGATACGTCAAAAGTATCCTTCTAACATGTGATGACCGATTATAACGAAATAACTGGCTATCAAAACATGATCAAACGTCCTTAAGAACATTACTAACATCGGTGAAGAATCACCTACCTCAAAGTAGTGAAGAACACGGAGGAAATCGAAGCAATCCAACACCTAAGGCTTGAACACCAATCTCCAATGATATACGATCTTCAATCACGAGCTAAGATGTTGATATGAAGTGTTTAGGATGAAGGAAGTTATGTTCTAAGTGTAAGAATTCGGGTATGGGAGAAAAAGGAACTGAAATCACGAATAGGATGCTGTCCTATTTATAAGAAATGGCTGTTAGCGCGCGCTAGTCACTGCTCGTAGCGTGCGCTAACGGCTCACTGACTTAACTGTATTCAGCACTTAGCGTGTGTTACGCATATACCTGTAGCGTGCGCTAAGGCGTTGACTTGGCTTTTCCTGAAAGCCATCCAGGTTCATCCCGACACGATCCGACAGGGGTCCCCCGGCCAGATCTCACCTACCGCACGTCTCAATCAAATTGACCACGCATAGCGTGCGCTAATAATCCTTTGTAGCGTGCGCTATTGTGTCTATGTTAGCGTACGCTACACATAGCCGATAGCGTGCGCTACATGCGCATAATTACAATTTTTAAATCACATACATGAAATCATACGCTCGACAACAACGGATTAAGAAATACAGAGAATAATACTCAGATCAAGTACAACGATTACAATATCACAAGTTCCAAATACAAGTCAGAAATCTCTGGTATTACAATGGTCACCTGAGAACATGGCCGACGACGGTGATGGGTGGCGCGGCTATTCAATGGGAAGGGAGGGATTGAGAGAGAGAAGAGAGAAGAGAGAGACGTGGGGGGTGGGGGAAAAAGAGAGACATGGGGGAAGAGAAAGAAAGAAAGAGACGTGTGTGGTGGTGGTGGTGGGGGGGAATGAGAGAGAGAGAGAGGAGGGGGAGAAAGAAATAAGGGGGTGAGGGTAAATTGGTCCGGATTTGCTCTTTTTGGCTACAATTTGTACAAACTAAGTTGCATGACAAATATTAAAATTTACTAAGCTATTTGGCTAGTCCATATCTTCTCTCTATATTATATATATGATTGTAATATATATATATATGTATTATTTATTATTTATACCTTATCGACTAGTGTCGACTAGTCTACGACTAATCTCGACTAGTCTACGACTCGACTAGCCGGACCCTCTGTCGACTCGACTCGACTTACCGAAGTGATAACCATGGTAGAAATGATATTAAGGTTGAGGACCTTAATGCTTTTTGTATTGTAAAAATAGGATTTTGGGTCGAGGATCATAAACGGGTTGTGTTGTGAAAACGGGAGTTTGGGTCGAGATCCTAACATTTCTGAAAATGAGATTTTGGGTCAGGAATCCTAATGGTTATGTTGAGAAAATAAAATTGTGACAATTTCCCGGAATGTTTTGATTTGAAAACCAACCTGAAATGTTTGATAATATTTTCCAAAAGCGTGGTATATTTTTTTCTAAACATTTGACGAATTTGAGCATTTTTTTGGATTTTGTGACTATTTTCCTTTTTATGTTGATCATTCTGTGTATACTAGAATATGTTTCATATATCCATTGAACTTGAATTAACAATTCCAAGCTAACTTCTTCAGGGCTGTATATATTTTGTGTCCAGTTTCATTTTGCTTGAGGATCACTCCCAGGAACGATGCGAGAGTGATGGTATTTCGCTTTGATACTTTGTATTACATGAGATGTAATAGTTTTATTGGAGAAATCATTTTGTAGTTACTAGTTTATTGAGTCTTTTGGGACATCTAGTTATTCATTTTTCTTACTTAATGTAAGAGTGGTGTTTTGAATGACATTGTCCGTCAGTTTTGTTGCTGATTCCATATTTTTGCCTGGTAAATCCTTGTGAAAGTTTTTATGTGGTTGTTTCCTAAGGATTGGGGTGTTACAGAATATGGTTTTAGAGATTAGCTAGGTTATGACTGCCTAATCTTTTGTTGCATTTTACGTAGAGTCGGTCAACCGAGACAGTATCGCCGAGCTACCAAACTTCGTGCGACCTGAACTTTTTGACTCAGTGTGCATGTGTATTTGGTGTCCTGAGTACCCTAATGATAGTGTGTGCTTCATTCCATGAATGATCGTGATATATTGTGTATGCTTCATTTATAATGAATAAGGCCTTCTAGGATAGTCGCATGAACTTGTAATAATGAACTATGCAGAGTACACGAGCATTGGAATTGATGGTATGATACAAGTTAGATAGTTGTGCATCTGCCTATGATTATAGTAATGATAAGTAGATGGGATTTTGGTGCTAGTTGCGAAGACGATGTCTCGATGGAGTGGGGCTGAAGGTTGAGTTTTATGGTCTTGTTGATTGGTTTTGGTGTGGTTTTGGTCCTGATTTTCTTGTGGCTGTTATGATTTAGGTTTTGGGTATTATGCGGAGAGCAGAGGTGAGAATGTGGTGTTTAACGCGTGTGGCCATTTTTGGCATAATGCCGGTAAATATTTTGAATTGCAAATGAGTTATTATACAAATGTGTGATTTGTGTTTTCAAGTAATAATATGATGTGTTTCAAGAGAGTGAGCTGATTTGGCATTTTAGGCAATAAGTCGATTTGACCGATTTGATAGAATTTATAACCACCTTCCTCTTAACTATGGACGAATTAGACATGTGTATTCACCTGATATTTGCCATCTTACAGCTTGCTAACAGGAGTCTAGACAGTTCCTTGTGCAACACTACTCACTGTTTGAGACTTCGTGCGAGACTGCGAGACTAGACCTCCATCTGAAGTTTGCGGTTAGCTTTCTGCCTTATAGAGTCAAAATATGTTGTGAAACTTTGTAGCTACATTTTTAAGCAATGGTTGTCTCATTGTAATGCTCTCAAAGATTTAGTTGGTTGAATTATTAGAATCAGGACTCCGATATAAATCTCAAATCCCTAAACTCGAAAATCGTACTGTTGGTCCCAAGAATGATGAAGACTATCCTCACTGTACCAACACGAGTCTTTTCTAGCGCGCTTTATCCTCACTCACGCACACCTGGGAAACTTCCTAGGGGATCACCCATCCCATAACTACTCCAGGCCAAACACGCTTAACTTTGGAGTTTCTATGAGATGAATACCAGAAAAGAAGATGCATCTTGTTTTTATGAGTAGTCTAAATCAATTCATTCCACTTTCTAGTGCAGATCTCACAGGTCGAATCGCAAGCCGCGCCTCGCGTATTTTTAAGCCCATGCAGGCAGGATGCTGGACCGAAGTCCAACAATCCCCCTCCCAGTACCTGCCAGCATCTCAGCCCCATAGTTTGAAAACCTCTGCGAACTAGATTTGATCACACAGTCCTCTAGCGGCTGGATTCATTTACACTGAAAGAATGAATTTGTTGCCTTTCTCATTAACAATTGTCAGAATATATACATGAGATAGTAGCATAATCCTAGGCTACTTTACAGGAAATTAATTCTACGCTAATCAATAGAGTGATTCTAGGCATTGGAATAGGAGACTAATTATTTACAAAATATTTGCTATATTTAACACTCCCCCGCAGTCGAAACGGGAGGTTTACCAATGATGAGACTGTCCCGGAATTCTTCAAACAACACTTGTGGCAATCCCTTAGTGAAAATATCGGCTATTTGATACCGGGATGGAACATGTAGAACGCGGACTTGTCCACGTGCAACCTTCTCTCTAACAAAGTGGATATCCATTTCTATATGCTTTGTACGTTGATGTTGAACTGGATTACCCGACAAATAAATGGCACTTACATTGTCACAATACACCAAAGTAGCTTTCTTTATTGGACGATGCAACTCGAGGAGAAGGTTTCTTAGCCAGCATGATTCAGACACTACTTTGGCCACCCCACGATACTCAGTCTCGGCACTAGAAAGAGATAACGTGGGCTGTCGCTTTGAGGACCAAGAGATTAAGTTGTCCCCTAAAAATACACAGTAACCGGATGTAGATCTCCTTGTATCGGGGCACCCACCCCAATTTGCATCAGTGTAAGATACCAAAGAGGAAATAGACGATGGGTACAAATGCAAGCCCTGGTCTAAAGTACCTTTTACATATCGAATAATTCGTTTGAGAGCAGACATATGGTCCGTTCTCGGGTCATGCATATGGAGACAAATCTGTTGGACAACATAAGAAATATCCGGCCTTGTAAAAGTAAGGTATTGTAGAGCCCCTGCAAGACTCCTATATAGAGTAGGATCATCAATAGGAGTACCAGATGTAGCACTAACCTTTGATTTGGTGTCAACTGGAGTGGCTGAGGATTTACAAGAGGTCATTCCGGCACGTTCAATTATTTCTTCGGCATATTTGCGTTGAGAGAGGAACAAACCACCCTTATGTCGAGCGACCGCAATACCCAAAAAATAATTTAATGGTCCAAGATCCTTCATTGCAAATTCAGAACTAAGACGATCCATAATAGAACGCCGGAGAGCATGTGAAGAAGCAGTAAGAATAATGTCATCAACATATAATAAAATATACGCCATATCTGACCCTTTTTTGTAAATGAATAATGAGTTGTCACATCGACTATTAGTAAAACCGAGAGACAAAACATAATCAACAAAACGCTTATACCAATCTCGTGGAGCTTGTTTAATCCCATATAACGACTTACGCAAGAGGCAAACATAATCTGGATGGGTAGGATCTCTATACCCCAATGGTTGATGCATGTACACTGTTTCTTGAAGCTCACCATGAAGGAAGGCATTCTTGACATCTAACTGATGGATTGGCCATGCCTTAGAAAGATAGAGACTGAGAACAGTCCGAATAGTATCCGGTTTAACAACCGGACTAAAAGTTTCACCACAATCGATACCAACCTGTTGTGTTTTGCCATCACCTACAAGACGGGCTTTATGCCTCTCAAAAACACCGTCAGAATTAAATTTATGAGTAAAAATCCACATTGAACGAATTACATTAACACTAGGAGGGCGGGGCACCAAATCCCACGTCTTATTTTTCATAAGAGCATGGTATTCGTCGTCCATGGCCAATTTCCAGTTTGAGTCACGAAGTGCAGCTATTGGGTTACGAGGCAATGGTGACTTCGAAACCTGAGTGTGCATCGCATGGTATTTTGGGTTGGGTTTATAAATACCATGCTGACTTCTAGTAACCATACTGGGCTTAGGAATAGGAGGATTAGGTGGAGGTGTCATGACTGGGCCTGGAGTTGGTTGGGCAGTGGGTGAGGCATTTGGAGTGTGGATGATGGGTGACACTGAAGGTGGTGTTTGTGGGGATTGGGTTGCTTCTTGGGCACAGGCTATGCAGATCTGGTTGGGGAGTAGTGTGGGCTGGGCCTGGAGATGTGGGAATGGGAGCAGCAGGTTGTTGGAGATGATCCAACACATAAGAAGAGAAACCTTCATCAAAAAAATCATAAGTACGTGAAGAGAGGGTATGCAGTGATGCAAAAGGGAAAACGGTCTCATCAAATATGACATGGCGACTTATGATAATTTGACGGGATGACAAATCATAGCATTTATAACCCCGGTGATTAGGTGGGAAAGATGCATGAGAAAGAAGAGTACGAGTGATATTATTGATAGACCGAATTTTCCGTTCGGCCTTCCCATTTTGAGGAGAAGTGTGAGGACAAGAAAGACGGAAGGACATCCCATTCTTTTTACAAAAATCCCAAAAAGGTCTATTGTCAAATTCCCTCCCATTATCACATTGCATGGTTTTAATATTACGTTCAAATTGGGTGACAACATGAGCCTGAAAAATCATAAACTTTTCATAGACCTCTGATTTTTGACCCAAAGGAAAAGTCCATAAGAATTTAGAGAAGTCATCCAACAATAAAACATAATACTTATGCCCTGCAGAACTCAAAACAGGTGAAGTCCAAATATCCCTATGAATAATATCAAAAGGTAACGAAGTACTCGAAATAGATGAAACAAACGGCAACTTAATGTGTTTTCCAAAGACACAAGAACGACAAACACTAGAATTAGACGTTCTATGACAATCAATGCTGTTGTTGACCCTAAGAGCTTGTAGAATCGGAGCACCCGAATGACCCAAACGATCATGCTAAAGCGAGGAAGAGATAGCTGCAAAGGTTGATGGGCTAGCTTGATTATGGATAGAACGGAGAGGATAAAGGTCACCCTGGCTATCACACCTCATTAGAGGCATCCCCGTATGAAAGTCCTTCACAGAAAACCCAAAAGGATCAAATTCAACCGAAACAGAGTTATCAGTAGTGAATTTCCTAACAGAAATCAGATTTTTGATAATTTTGGGAGCATGTAGAACATTTTGTAAGGATAAAGGAGGATTAGGAGAAGGTAAAATAGTATGACCATATCCACTTATAGGAATTGAATGACCATTTCCAACAATAATACCAGAATTTTGATTGCTCAAATTAAAATAAGACGAGAGATTACCGTTTGACGAGGTCATATGAGATGTTGCGCCGGTGTCCATATACAAAGTAGGATAAGGTGGAGTGAGAGTCATTATGTGCATAGCTGAAGCAATGTCTGTTGGCACATACGAACTCGTCTGACCATTGAAAGAGGGAGCCATATGAGCAGTGTAAGCCAGGTATGCCTGTTGCTGCGGACGTGGGCCTAGCACACCAGGCCCATTGTTGGAAGTGGGAGGGCGAGCCCATCCTTGGGTAGGCATAGGACACGGTGGAGCAGCCCACTGAGGCCACCCCCAATTTGCATATGGACCCCAACCCCAGAACGGCATCTGCCGCTGCTGTTGTCCTTGCGGGCCAGCCTTGCCGGACCATCCACCGGTGCCGCCTTTGGTCTGCTTGCCACCACTGCGGCCACCTGAATTTTTCCGGCCGTGTTGAAATTGTTTTCGGCCATTCTGTTGCTGCCCCTTCCCCCGTCCAGAATGGGATTGAACAAAGGATGAACTCTCATCGTCAGTCGAAGCGGCGACCATGGCAGATTCAGAAGCTATGGTTGCCTCCTTAGCCAAGCCTGATTCCTCTAGAGTAAGCATGGACCTGGCTTGATAGAAGGGAGGGAGGGGATCACTCTGTCGGATCATTATACCCACACCACGGTACGGAGCAGTGAGACCAGAGACAAGCTGTAGCACCAACCGGCTCTCAGAAACCGGAGCCCTGACGTTCTTCAATTGATCGGCCAAAGATTTTAGCCGTTGACAGTATGCTGAAGCATTGGGAAAATTTTCCATCTTGGTGGTGGAAAAATCATGTTCAAGGGTCACCGCACGAGAATGTTTATTGTCGTGGAAAATGTCACGCAAACGGTTCCAAGCCTCCATTGTCGTAGCATCAGGCTCAATGATGGTGTGTAAAAGGTCATTGGAAATTGTGGCATAGATCCACGATAGGACTGTGGCATCAAGAGTAGCCCACATGTCTGCATCCTCCTCGACCGCTGCCGCCTTTTCCTTGGTCGTAGGAGGGATGATGTGATGGAGAACCTTGTTCGAACGTGCATGAACCTTGAACAACTCCGCCCAGGTTGAGTATTGCACTGTTTCCATCTCGAAAATTATAGAAACATGGTTCCTAATGTTAGAGACAGCAAGAGCAGGGTGAAAATTTTTAGATTGAGACATCGTTGTCGAAGGAGACAAACGACAGGGAAGAAGAAGAAGAAGAGGAGGGCGGAAATCACAGCTAGGGCGCAGCGGAAAGAGATTGAGGAAACCCTAGACTGCCGATTCCATGAAAGAATGAATTTGTTGCCTTTCTCATTAACAATTGTCAGAATATATACATGAGATAGTAGCATAATCCTAGGCTACTTTACAGGAAACTAATTCTACGCTAATCAATAGAGTGATTCTAGGCATAGGAATAGGAGACTAATTATTTACAAAATATTTGCTATATTTAACATACACAGTCCTCCAAGTCTTGACATCAGCATCTGTTCCAGCTCCGTTTACTTCTGCTGTGCCAGTATCTCAGTTCCAGCATACTAGATTTGATCACATAGCCCTCAAGCACCTGACAACCTCCACAACACCAACATCTTAGTTCCGGCCAACTAGTAACATTTGCTGCATGCTCGCCTCTTAGTTCCAACACTCTGGCAGCCTCCACTGTAGGATACTTCGAGGGAATCCGCACCCGTGACCTGCTCCAATACCAATTGTTGGTCCCAAGAATGATGAAGACTATCCTCACTGTACCAACACGAGTCTTTTTTAGCGCGCTTTGTCCTCACTCACACGCACCTGAGAAACTTTTCAGGGGCTCGCCCATCCCATAACTACTCCAGGCCAAGCACGCTTAATTTTGGAGTTTCTATGAGATGGATACCAGAAAAAAAGATGCATCTTGTTTTTTATGAATAGTCCAAATCAATTCATTTAACCACTTTCTAGTGCAGATCTCACAGGTCGAATCGCAAGCCGCGCCTCGCGTATTTTTAAGCCCATGCAGGCAGGATGCTGGACTGAAGCCCAACATGTACACAGATCAATAATTCTATAATATTAAATTCGAATTGGCCAGTGCATCAATGATATCCCCGACATCTTCCTCTTGATGATATGAGAGAGAGAGGGGGGAGAGGGAGGGCGGGGGAGTCCTCAAGAAAAATATATCTCACGATCTTTAGTTTTTATTTTTTAAGTATTTTTTTGATATGTGAGCAAATTATATATCTCACGATCTTTAGTTTTTATTTCAAGTATTTTATGATATATGTACAATTTGCTCAAGTGGATTTTGCTGTGTTTTTCTTTCTTCTCATTTATTGCTATTAGATCTCAGATATTTGTAAAGTTATTGACTTTATTGGAGTATAAAAAAATCAATTCTATTTTCGGTTAATCCCATGATAAAATTGTTGATTGAATGTTGGGAAGATGATCCGGAAGAAACAAATAGAAGATTTTACTCAATGTATGGCCGTATGGTGCAATTTCATTCCCTTTATAACAGTTCTTTTAAGAACCATTTCCTTTCTTTTTTATTGTTCTGTAAAAGCAGAATGATTGATGATGTTTCTAGTTTTGCCTGGAACAGAATGAGATGACACATTCTTGGTGCAGAGCCAACCCTAAATGATGTTTCTAGTTTTGCCTGGAATCATTTCCTTTCTTTTTATGTTGTTTTTGCCATAGTTGTTAAAGGCGTAAGGTGCACCAAGGTGATACGGGGTCGGATAACATGAATCAAACTTTGAAACCGTCAATAATCGTTACATAAATAACATAAAAGGAAAAAAGAGGGAAAAAAGTAGAGAAAAAAGCAAATAAAAAAAGAGAATGAATGTTAAAATAAAAAAAAAAGAAAAAAAAAGAAAAAAAAAAGAAAAAATGAAAAATCCTGAAAAATAAATTAAAAGATAACATAGAATAAAATAAAATAGGAATTTATAAGAAAATATAACAATCCACAAAAGAATTTATAAGTAACTAAATTAGAGAGTCAAAAACAATGAAAATACAACAACAACAACAACAACATCAGAGCCTTAGTCCCAAAATGCTTTGGGGCCGGCTACCATGAATCATTCTTTGAAAACGTCAGGTCGTCTCCAATAGAAAAGTCATATGAAAAGGCAAAAGTGAAAGGTGAAAGTTAAAAAAAAAGTTAGTCTTCAAATATAATCAACCGCCCGAATTCTCTCCCTCCACATCGTCCTATCCAACGTCATAACTTCTCCAATCCTAGAAAACCTCATATCATTCTCACTCGCTCTTATCCATGTCTGTTTAGGTCTTACTCTACCCCTCACCAGCCTATACGCTCCCCATTCTTCAAGCCTCTGCACTGGAGCATCAATCGGCCTCCGTCTCACATGCCCGAATCATCTTAACTGATTCTCCAACAGGGCCACTCGTACTTTTTTCCTACTCACATCATTTCTAAATCGATCCTTTCTCGTATGGCCACACATCCATCTTAGCATACGCATTTCCGCCACATTCCAATCCAACATTCAGTGCCATATAAAAGTGCAGGCCTAATTGCTGTTCGATAAAATTTGCCCTTTAATCCGTAAGGTACGCCTTGATCACATAGTAACCCTGTTGCGCTCTGATGAGAATGCAACCACGGGGAATAAAACAAAGAAGCTTGCTAGTGTATGAGAGAGGGAAGTGGAGGGGCCCTAGAGAAGGGACCATGGTTACGAGAGGAAATTGAAGGCACATGGACTAATGCCACCTGGCAGTAAGAAGAGAGAGAGAGAAAGGAATATTCATTAGGTAGTTAGAGGAGAGAGAAAATAAAATGCCTATATAGTGGGAGGACCTCGTGGGAGGAGGGGCTACTGGGAATTTAGTAACAGAATTGGGTTGGGATAGCTTGGGAGCTAAGGCAGTAGTGTAGCCAATTTAATTTCTTCTTTTTCCTTGTAAACTCTTCACAATCTCGAATCCCCAGGTTGAATATTAATAAAATCCTTTATTAATTACTGGATATCTATCAACTGGTATTGGAGAATTTCGATTCTGGAGCGCCAACTATTACGCGCCGCACCATGGAAAGACGAGTCCACAGTCTGGAGCAACAACTGGAAGCGATTCGTTTAGAAGGAGAAGAGCTCAGAGTACAGAACGAGGAACTTCGCACCCTACTACTGGAACGAAACCGAGCATAATGGGACGAAAATCATCGCCTCCAGCATCATCGGAGAACGACGAGGGATTCTGACACTAGCGATATCGACGATGGGTCGGAATCAAGTTACACCACTCGAAACTCCAGCTGCGACCCCATGCGTGATTTCGGAGGAAGGAAAATGAAGATTCCCCTGTTTAGAGGCGACGATGCGTATGGATGGATCGTTCGGACCGAACGATATTTTAAATTGAACCATGTGGAAGACGAAGATGAGCTCGATGCAGTAGTTATCGCACTCGAGGACCGAGCCTTGATTTGGTTTCAATGGTGGGAAGATCAGAATTCCGATCGCAATTGGGTAACATTCAAGGAAGCGCTGATTCGGAGATTTCAACCGGGATTGGTACAGAATCCTTTCGGACCGTTGCTGAGCATTAAACAAACTGGGTCAGTGATGAAATACAGAGAGGAATTCGAGAGGGAAGCTGCTCCCTTAAAGAAGGAGGAACGAGTGATGCTGAAGGGAATCTTCTTGAACGGATTGAAGGAAGAAATACACGCGGAGCTAAAATTACACGGGGATGGAGAATTAGATGATATTATGGATAGAGGAGCACTATTACAACAACATCTAAGCCTTAGTCCCAAAATGATTTGGGGTTGGCTAACATGAATCAAGCTTTGAAACCGTCAATGATCGTTACATAAATAACATAAAAGGAGAAAAAGAGGGAAAAAAGTAGAGAAAAAAGCAAATAAAAAAGAGAATGAATGTTAAAAAAAAAAAAGAATCACATTCCATCCACCATCCGTATTCTTTCCCGCCACAATTGCCTCTACGTCGTCATACTTTCTCCAATTCCAAGAAACCACATATCATTTTCAATCATCTTTATCCAAGTTTTCTTGGGTCTACCTCTACTTTTCACAACATTACTTGTTCCCCAACTTTCTAGCCTCTTCACTGGGCATCAACAGGTCTTCTTCTCACATGACCAAACCATCGTAATCGATTCTCCATCATCTTGTCTTCTATGGCCGCAACTCTTACCTTCTCTCTAATCACCTCATTTCTGAGCCGATCCTTTTTTGTATGACCACACATCCATCATAGCATACGCATCTCCGCCACATTCATCTTTTAAACGTGACACTGTTTTACAGCCCAACACTCGGTGCCATATAATAGCGCAGGCTTAATTGCCGTGCGGTAAAATTTACCCTTTAATATATGAGGCATGTCAGGATCACATAAAACCCCTGTGGCACTCTTCCACTTCAACCACCCGACCTTTATTCTGTGAGCCACATCGCCATCTAGCTCTCCATCCTTTTGGATAATAGATCCAAGATATCGAAAGAAAGTAGATCCATGAACAACTTTCCCATAAAATGTGATCATCCCCGCATCTCTATCAATGTTTTCGCTAAACCTATACTCCATATATTCAGTCTTACTTCTGCTCAGCCTAAAGCCTCGAGCTTCCAAAGTATCCCTCCAAAGTTCCAATTTCTGTTGCACTCCAACCTTCATTTCATCAATCAACACAATATCATCTGCAAACATCATACACCATGGAACGTCATTTTGAATTTCTCTTGTCAATTCGTCCATGACTATGGCAAAGAGAAAAGGACTAAGAGCAGATCCTTGATGCACCCCAATCGTAATAGGAAATTCTTCTGTCCTCCCAACATTAGTACGTACACTTGTACTAGCTCCTTCATACATGTCCTTTATAATGTCAATATATTTCCGCGATACACCCTTCTTTGCTAAGGCCCACCAAAGTACTTCTCTTGGTACTTTATCATATGCCTTCTCTAAATCAATAAAAACCATATGTAGATCTTTCTTTTTATCTCGATAATGTTCCATCAACTGCCGGATAAGATAAATTGCTTCCATGGTCGATCTTACAGGCATAAATCCAAACTGATTTTGTGTTATCTTCACACATTTCCTAATCCTTTGTTCAATCACTCGTTCCCACAACTTCAGACTACCAAAAATCACACTTTAGCCTACGACTTAAAGTGGTCGGCTAAACCCCAAAGTCGTCGGCTAAGAACGCCAGCCGTCGGCTAAAAAACCGTCGGCCGATATTCGTCGGCCAAGGTTTAGCCGACGACTTTTTTGGTAGTCGTCGGCTAAAGTTCAAAGTTTAGGCGACCACTACTACACGGTCGTCGGCTAAACATGTTGGAAAAAAAAAAATTACCCGACGACCTTATCGAGTCGGTCGGCTAAAACCTGATTATTAAAAAAAATAAAAAAACTTTAGCCGACGACCTTATCGAGTCGGTCGGCTAAAACCTGATTATTAAAAAAATAAAAAAAACTTTAGCCGACGACTTGCAGATATGTCGTCGGCTAAAACCTGTTTTTAAAAAAAAAATAGACTTTAGCCGACGACCGTCTTATATGTCGTCGGCTAAAACCCTTTTTTAAAAAAAAATAAATTACTTTAGCCGACGACCGTCTTATATGTCGTCGGCTAAAATTCTTTTTTAGAAAAAATAAATAAATTACTTTAGCCGACGACCTTTATAAAGTCGTCGGCTCAAACCTAATATAAAAAAAAAAATTAATTCAGATTTTGGTATCCCAAAACCTGTATTTTTTGCACCTGCAATTTTTATACACCAGCTCTCATTATCAACAACAATCAACGCGCAACACATTCAACTAATACCATCAATAATATGCCCAACATTATATGCAACACAACGCACAACACATTCAAGAACATTAATTTCATCAACATACTAGTAGCGTCAATAAAATCACTTACACAATTGTAACACAAATATAAATATACAAGAGTACTACAACAACACAACTACAATCCACTGCCAAAATCATCTAAATGTCGAAATGTAGTAGTAGAAGGATTACCACCATCCCCTAGATCCTCGTCACGAGGCTGTGAAGATGGGGTCTGTCCGAAGAGAGAAGGCGGTGGAGCAGGTGTCTGCAGTCCAGCCTGAGTAATGGTCTGAGTCAGCGTCATCATATAGTCCATCATGGCCTGCTGCTGTCTCTGGAAACTCTCTAACCGCGACTCAGTCCTCTGCTCGCTCTCATGTAACCGCGTCTGAGTCCTCCTTTCATTCTCAGCTCGGAGCTCCCTCTCCGCCCTCAACTGCTCCTCGAGATAGGCAGTCCGTGCATCCCGTCCGCGAGGGCGCTGGAAGCCGGGGGTATCTTTCAATACATGGTGACCCTCGGCTCCCATCATCTTAGTGCGGTACCGACTACCTCTAGGAGGGTAGACGGTACCCCACACCCTAGCGCGAACATAAGGATCGGCCTGATCGATCTGTCCAATGGCAGAATCAAGGTCGGTCTCCGCTAAGTCCGGATACTGCTCCCGAGCAATCTCAGCAAGCATCCTCTGAGACTCCTCCCGCACACGCTCCTAAGTTAATCTGAAAATAAATATTTCAATATCAATAAAAGTATGATACAAAGGCATTTATTTTATTACCAAAATAAAATAAAAAAAGACTTACATGCTCCTCGGGACAGTTCGGAAATGCTTTATGAGTCACGTAGGCAAATCCGTCCAACGAATCAGAAAAAATGGCCTCGTGCGCAACTCTGGCTAACGACCGGGAACCCAGACTGTGATGGTCAGTCAGACCAGCACGATTGGTCGTGTTAGTCAAGCTAGTCGCCTTCAAAAAAATATTATTTAGAATCGAGTTTATATTTAAAATTCAAAAAAAATAATATTCTAGTTTTTATTTTTATTAAAACAATTTATTTCCACTTTTGAATTAAAATTTCCGATTTTTAATATTAATAATATTCCAGAATTTAAAAAAATACCTGAAGTTCCGATTTTTTCTAATTTAAAAAAATCGGAACTTCAAGTATTTTTTAAATTCTGAAACATTAATTTAAAAAAATCGAGTTTATATTTAGAATTCAAAAAAATAAAAACTGAAAGAGAAAGAATGAAATGAGGGTATTTTAGTCATACCATGAACTCTGGGTCGCGAAAATGGGCACGTAGCCACTTCCACTCGTACTCCCGGAACTTGAATTCTTACGGGGTAGCCTCTCGGGTATCACCCCAGGCTGTCCAGAACATGTGTATCTCATTTTTCCAAGATTTGTATCTACAACACACGTTGCACAACATATATCATTCGTAAGAAAAAAAATTACGCAAACAATGCAGATACAAAATAAATTAAAATGACTTACTTGGTAGACTGCCCCTCGTCACACCAAGTACGTAGTAGAGAGTCGGGAATGACAAACCACACCTATGAACAGCATAAATACACAATAATTTAAAAACATCACATATTGCATTTTCAAGAACTACATGTTGATTGAAAAACACTTATTAAATATTTATTAACTTACCGACATAGCATTGTTCAAAGCATCCTTCACGCACTGCGGCACGTCCCCCCAATCGGGCCACAAAACGGGGACTCTGTCCCGAATGACAAAGCCAACATTACGGCTATATGACGCCGCAGCGTCAGAAGACATCACCGGCCGGCCGTGTCTGTCTAGAGGAATCTCATAACGGCCATGCTTACTTACGTACGAGTCGAGCGCCAGACCCTTTGCTGGGCCACGAGTCTTCTTCTTTTTCTTCTCCTCCTCGACTACATTTTTCCCCTTCTCCTTCTCCCTTTCTATCTCCTCGTATAGTTTCGTCTTCGAAACCCGACAACTCCGCCAAAACATGTTGTCTGGCCAAGACTCGTAGACGTACGCCTCGTCAGGGCTAATCAATCGAACGGGAACTCGGACTCCCGTCTCATCGACCTCTGGAATAGTCGGAACCATCGGAGGCATGAAAAGAGTCGGCGGCGGACCGTGGGGCACCGCGGACGAGGAACTCCGTACATCTCCTGATGTGTGAGGGCTAGACGTGGGTCGGTGGATGGGAGGCATACGAGTCTCTGGCTGCGAGGGGGTCGGTCGTGGTGTCTGAAAGGATAAACGCCGCGCTAGTGCAGCGGGCTCATCTGTCGCCCTAAAAAAATCGTCAGCGTTCATGCCGGTAGCTTCTAGTATTTGGCGGGCACGAACGCTACTCTGAGATATGTATAGTGTATCGGGATCCGCCTTACTAGAGGCTACCGAACTCCCCCCCCCCCGAATCGGGAGTGGTCGACTTTGTCGACTTCTTACCCAACGCTTTCTTTATTCTATCCATAATCTAAACAAATAAATCAAATTCATAACTCAACACAACAGTAATTATCGATGCCATACTACGTTAATCTTTCGATTAACGCCGACTATAAAATTCCTTCCTCCTCAAACAAATTCATCAAATATTTCATCAAAACTCATTACACAATTTACCTAATTCATCGAATAATCTAAACAAATTCATCAAATTCACAATTCAACACAACAGTAATTATCAATGCCATACCACGTTAATCTTTCGATTAACGCCAGCTATACAATCCATTCCTCCTCAAACAAATTCATCAAATTCACAACTCATTAAACACAAAATATTGAAAATACTAAATTCATCAAATATTGCATCACAACTCATTAAACAATTTATCTAATTCATCACATAATCTAAACAAATTCATCAAACAAATACAATAAATTCAACAAACAAAATAAAAAATATAAGGAAAAGGGTTACCGCGGTCGGGCTGGCGGGCAACGGACGGAGGGCGACGGGCGGGCGGGCGGGCGGGCGACGGGACCGGGGCTCGTTGGGCGGCGGGGATGGGGCTCGTACAGGCGGCGGGACGATGGCCGAGCGGGTGATGGGGGTTGGGGGCTGGGTGACGATCGGTGGGACGGGGGCTGGGTGACGATCGGCGGGAAGGGGGCTAGGTGACGGGCGGCTAGGTGACGGGCGGTTGGGGGCTGGGTGACGATCGGCGGGCGACGGGCGACGGCTAGGTGAAGGAGAAAATAATAAAAGTTAGGTACGAGAAAACGTATAAAAGGTGGGGGTTTAGCCGACGACAAGATCTACGTCGTTGGCTAAAGTTTTAAAAAAAAAATTATACTTTAGCCGACGACATTACAATAGTCGTTGGCTAAACCCCAACAATGACCCGACCGTGTTGTCTAACACGGTCGGGTCAGACATACAGAGTGTTTTCGATTTCTGGGCAGGTGCGACACGGGCCGTGTCGTTGGACACGGTCGGGGGTTTAGCCGACGACATGAATAGAGGGCGTCGGCTAAAGTTTAACCTTTTTTTTTAAAAAAAACTTTAGTCGACCGTGTCAGGAGACACGGGCCGTGTCGCACCCGCCCAGAAAGGGAAAACACACGTTGTTGGGGTTTAGCCGACGACTATTGGAATGTCGTCGGCTAAAATATAATTTTTTTAAAAAAACTTTAGCCGACGACGTAGATCTTCTCGTCGGCTAAACCCCGCGGTTTTTTTTAATAATATTATTGATATTATATTAATGTTATGATTATGATTATTATTATAACTATTTTTTTAATTATATTTAACAAATGAAAATATACATCTACTAAATTTATGGCTCATAGTTTGAGTCATCACTACAGTCTGTCTCATTATCTGAGTTGATATCCGGCAACATATGCCTCAAGTCGTCCACATTATCGTCATCAGAATTTTCAAGTAATTCGTTTGTATCAACGTCAACGTACCCGTGAGCATCACCACGGAGTCGGACGACTCGTCCTTCAGGAACATTATTCATTGTATTGTCGTTGATGGTGGAATATTTGCTGTATTTGGCTCTTGATAAGCATCATCGTCATCAGTATCTGTTGTTTCTCCCAGTGTAGCAGCACTAAAAATATTCCTCGTTGTCACAACGTTCACTATCTTCCATGTGCCTTTCTTCACCAAGTCATCCAAATAATACACCGACTTTGCTGATGTAGCAAATACAAAAGGATCACTTTCATACTATGAAGTGGAAGTGTCAACAGATAACAACCCGTAGTCGTCTTGCATATCGGTTCCAAGACTGGTGTCATACCATCGACACTTAAACAAGTAAATTGTCATGCCTTCCCCGTAAATTAGTTCTACCACTTCCAAAAGAACACCGTAATATCCACCATCTATCATAACCCCAGAATTTTGACATCTTCGTTTTTGGTCTCTCTCAAGGCATACGAATGTGACACCGTTGACTTTGGCCATCGAATAAATTCTTAACATAACCGGCTTCATAGAAAGAAGCATAAGTTCACGCGACCAATTAGGGTGTCCGTCATCTTGTATGTGTGTCATCTGTCGTAAATAAACTTTTTATGTCAAAAAATATCTTAAGTCCAAATTGCAATAGCAACTGAATGTATACGTACCCATTCTCCAAAATAGTCGGCAAAAGTGTCATTGTGGAATCTAGTGTCACCTCGCACCATATCGCATGACAAGTGGATGTCTTTCCAGTACTGAACTTCTGGACAATTGAGCAATATCCACCAATGGGCAATTCGTGACTCGTACGGGTCTAATTGTCTTCTTGGCAACCTCCCATAGATGTCAACCTCAGTGGATATGATAGAAAGATTGAATTGTATTTTATCTGCTGGAATAGAGCGGGAAGGGGTCTCGAAGGTGCCCAAATACAACTTGATATGCGTAATACACTCTGACGCAAGGTAAGATTCTGCAATGCAGCCTTCCGGTGCAGACTTATTGGCCACAGAGTCTTTGTAATCACCGAGTTGCCTGTAATATTGTCATTGTGTTAGAAATCATACTTAATTTGACAATATATATATATATATATCATGCAAAATTATGTTACTTTTCAACCGGGTACGTCCACATGTAGTGCACTGGACCAGTGACCAATAACTGTCGGGGAAGGTGGATCATGAGGTGAGGCATGAGATCAAAAAAGTTTGGAGGAAATATTCGCTCAAACTTGCACAAGATATAGATGATCTCATCTTGCATTTTACGCAAATCAGATCTCTTCACTTCTCTCGTACATAATTTCTGGAAAAATCTTGACAATGCAACACACAGCTCGACCACCTATTTTGGTAAGTACGGTCGAATAAATACCGAAAATAGGCGTTGGAGTAGGATATGACAATCATGACTCTTCAAACCAGTTAACTTGTTCTCCCTGAAATTAACACATCTTCTTATATTTCCAAAGATACCCTAGAGGATACCTAGCGCCTTTATCCAAAGAAATATCTCGGTTCTGCTTCTCAGTGATTGTGTAAGCTGCCTTAGGCATTTTTTGTTTTCCCTTGACAGTTTTCAACCGCAAATGTTTTCTTATGCTCATTTCTTCCAAACTTTTGCGTGCTTTTGGCCCGTCTTTGGTCTTTCCATCCCAACCTAAGGTTGTCCCAACCTCACTTTCGCAAACATTCTTTTGTGCGACCAATACTTATACCTGTCGGGCCTTTCAGGGGTTGCTGCAATCACATAAGGATGGTTGCTAAGCTGACCAAAATCGTACTCATTAAGAATCGATAGTATTTCATCACCTGTCCACTGTCGTGGTGGCTCGCCCATTTCTACAGTGCCATCAAATGTTGCAGCATCCATACGCCACTCATGTTCCCTCTCAAGCCATATCCGATGACACATTCGGATAACTTTCCTACAGTGGTACCTAGCACAATCTGCATTCAAACACACTGGACAACCTCTATATCCGTTAATAACAGATCCAGACAGCATTCCATATGCAGGAAAATCACTAATAGTGCCGATACACATGGCGTGCAAGTAGAACGTCTCGGACGAATAACTGTCGTATGTGGGATGACCTTGCTCCCACAACAATTTCAGCTCCTCTATCAAAGGTCTCATATACACATCGATACACTTTCCCGGATATCCCGGCCCCGGGACTAACAAGGTCAACATATTATACTCCTTCCGCATACACATCCACGGAGGATGATTGTAAGGAATCACTACAACAGGCCATATGGTATATCAAAGACTCATGTTACCAAAAGGGTTGAAACCATCAGATGCAATCCCGAGCCTCACATTTCGGATATCTGAAGAAAAATTCGGATACTTCCTATCTATATGCTTCCATGCCTCTCCATCTGAAGGGTGTATTATAGTATCCCTGTCATTAGTGCGCGGCTCGGCATACCATCTCATTGCTTTTGCCGTGTGAGGAGACATAAAAAGCCGTTCCAACCTGTCCTTCAGTGGAAAATACCAAAGTACCTTCACCGGTTTCTCTTTTCCAAAAGGAGTGATCCTATATCTCTCTGTATCACATACAGGACATCTCGTGAGGTCTTCATTAGGATGCCCCCATAATAGATCATATATGCAGACGTGGATCTTAATGTAGGAAAGACCAAGATCTTTCAAAATTCGTCTCATTTTTGAATATGTATTAGGAAGATGATGACCCTGTGGAAGCATATTACTCATAAGCTCCAAGTAATCATCTACAGACTTGATGGATGATTTGTTTTCCACCTTTAATCTCATCGTTTCCATGACACAATCAAGAACAGTCATGTTACACCCTGGGTATATAGAGGGGTCTGTTGGAGTTGAATTAGCTTGTTGTACCTGTCAAGCCCAGCAGTATTGCAAGGCAACGGTCTTCGGGGTCGTGGGATTGGCTCAGTTGGTACAAATATCTCGGAAAAACCAAACACATCATCAATCAACCTCCTCTTCGGATCGATGAACCCGTCGTTACCACTAAATTGTCCATGATCATACGGAATAACAGAATTCGGTGCTTCACCGTGGTATATCCAACATGTATATTTACTCTAAAAACCATTCTTCTTTAGGTATTCCCAGACCTCATCAAATGGAAAACGAAACATATCACTGCGACATCTACATTTATTACACAGACAGTAGTGCAACGTATTACCACTGTCGTGCTCTTTTACAAATCTCATAAACTGCTTCATCCCATCCATTACACTTGGATCCCATTTTTGTAACCCAATCAAACTCTTGTCCATCCTGAAAATGTATACATTTTCCAATATTAATCCAACTAACTAATATTGTTCAAATTATAAATGAAATCACAACAAACAATTAATCATAATGATTATCATCATAAAACTTAATCGTTTTACATAATAATACATGAATAAAATAAAATACGTACCTTAATACATAATAATGATTATCGAATGTAACATGAATAATACAAAGTTTCGAAACCACAATAAAAAATACAATAAAATACGTACCTTAATCGAAATAGTAATTATAACAACCGGTACAAACCTTCGTCACTCCAGCTAGCACAACTCAAAGTAGCAACTCACAAACTTTTTTCGGGAATAACTGACAGGATCGGGAATAGAAATGTGCTCTTTTGGGTTGGTGTTCCCTGAACTATATATAATTTTCACTTGGAGGTTTAGCCGACGACCTACATCAAGTCGTCGGCTAAAGTATATTATTTTTTTTTTGAAAAAGTGTTTAGCCGACAACTTGATCTAGGTGGTCGGATAAACCATTGCAATATTATTTTTTTTCGAAAGGGGTTTAGCCGACGACCTAGATCAAGTCGTCGGCTAAAGTAAATTATTTTTTTTTCGGAAGGGGTTTAGCCGACGACCTAGATCAAGTCGTCGGCTAAAGTATATTATTTTTCTTTTGAAAAAGTGTTTAGCCGACGACTTGATCTAGGTGGTCGGCTAAACCGTTGCAATATTATTTTTTTTTCGAAAGGGGTTTAGCCGACGACCGAGATCAAGTCGTCGCCTAAATTTTTTTTTTCCGGTCGGCTAAACGTTATCTCGGTCGTTGGATAAACCTATTTACTATAGCCGACGACTATTTAGCACTTTAGCCGACCACCTCGGTCAAGTCGTCAGCTAAAACTCTTTAGCCGACGACAACCCGAGTCGTCGGCTAAAGTGCAGAGTTTAGCCGATGACACTTTATAGTCGTCGGTCGTTTTTATTCGGGTCGTCGGCTAAAGTACTTTTTTTGGTAGTGTCATGGTATAACTCATTAGTTTAATTTCGCGATAATTAGAACAATCTTGAACATCACCTTTATTCTTATACAAGGGGACGAGAATACTTTTCCTCCATGTTGATGGCATCTTATTGCTTCTCCAAATCTTATTGAAAAGCATAGTTACCCATTCGATCCCTCTCTCCCCCAAACATCTCCAAACTTCAATAGGTATACCATTTGGTCATTATGCCTTTCACCCCATCTTCTTCAATGCAATTGTCACTTCACCCTTTCGAATTCTCCTCTTAAACTCTCGATTAACCATACTTGAGGGGATATTTAAATTCCCAATATCTTGTTCTTGATGGCCATTGAATATGGTATCAAAGTATGACCTCCATCTCTCTTTTATATCTTTATCTTGAACCAAAACTTTTTGGTCAGTATCTTTTACACATTTAATTTTTCCAATATCGCGCGTCTTCTTCTCTCTCATTCGAGCAAGTTTATAGATATCTTTTTCCCCTTCTTTTGTATCTAATCTTGCATATAATTCTTGATTGAACTTTGATCGGGCATTTCACACTGCCTTTTTAGCTTCTGTTCGAGCTTTCTTGTACTTCTCATAATTCTCATCGCTCGAGCATTTACCCAGTACCTTATAACATTCACGTTTGGTCTTTATCGCTTGCTTAACTTCATCATTCCACCAAGATGTGTCCTTACTTGATGGTCTGTTTCCTTTAGATTCTCCTAGGACTTCTTTTGCAACTTCCTTTAAGTTATGCTCCAACAAGTTCCACATCGAATCTATATCCATCTCCGTGCAATCATACCAAATACCACTATCAACAATCTTAGCCACAAAAGTATGTCGACTCTTCCCTTGGAGCTTCGACCACTTAATTCAAGGGTCAACTTGTGGTCTACTCTTTCTTAAGTGCCTCTTACCTCGAAAGTCAAGCACCACAACCCTATGCTGCGTTGCAGCACACTCACCGGGTGTCACCTTGCAATTAGTAAAATTTTTTCTCCAAACATTCCTTACTAAAAAGAAATCAATCTGACTTGCATTACCTCCGTTTCTATATGTCACCAAATGAGAGTCCCTTTTCTCGAACTAAGTGTTCATAATACCCAAGTCATGAGCTAATGCGAAATCCAATATACCATTTCCTGCTTCATTCCTATACCCAAAACCAAAGCCACCATGAATGCTCTCAAAGCCATCACTGCTCACACCGACATGCCCATTGAGGTCACCACCAATGATCAATTTCTCACCCATAGGAATTCGTTCGACAACCTCTTCCAAATCTTCCCAAAATTCTTGTTTTATCGATGCATCCAATCCAACTTGTGGTTCATAAGCACTTATGATAGTTAGAAACTCATCCCCTAGCACAAGCTTAATACTCATTATTCTATCGCTCTTTCTTGACACTTCCACCACATCATCAATGAATTCTTTATCAATGACGATACCCACTCCATTTCTACTTCTATCATTTCCAGAGTACCAAAGCTTGTAACCCCAAGGAGCTAACACTCTTGCCTTCTCGCCAACGCACTTAGTCTCTTGTAGACACATTATGTGAATCCTCCTCCTTTTCATAACCTCCCCCACTTCTGCTGATCTCCCCGTCAAAGAGCCAACGTTTCAAGTTCCAAACCGCACCTTACTACCCTTACTAGCCGCATGAACTAACTTCTCTGTCTGTCCCCGTCCACGCTGCAAGGATTCTTGCACATTTGACACCACACCCATACTTCGAGGTGGCGCGCCGCTTCCGGGCGACGACCTAGCAACCCTTGCATATTTTCCACTACACCCGAGCCTATAAAGTGTAGCGCATCCTTGCTCATTTGACACCACCCTCAGATGTAAAGGTGGCGTGCCGCTTCTGGGCGACGACCTAGCAACCCTCGCATACTTATCACTGCATCCGGGCCTATGAAATGCAGCGCGTCGCTTCTGAGGAGACGCGCCAACGATTTTCAAAATTTGATTCATGTCCATGGGATGTGACGAGTTTTACGCTGGCTGCCACTAACCTACCGCAACCCTCCTCTTTTATCCGGACTTGGGACCGGTAATGAATGTCAAGAAGACACGCACAGACAGAGTTAGTCAGAACAATGAAAATAACTGTAAAAAATGTTATGTAAAAAGAGAAACCTAATACAGAGGCGCACTAAAAAGGCGCATTTAGACTGAGGTCGCCTGCCTTTGGGCTTGAAAGGAGACTTGCCTTTTGGCATGCACGCTTTGTGCTTGAGGTGCGCCTCAGGCGCGCGCCTGTAACAACTATGGTTTCGCACCTTTTGTTTGTTTTTGAAGAGAGTTTTGTGGTCTCAGAATGGTGCAAAACAACTTTTTCTGTTGTTTTCGCACCTTTTGAGGGAGGTAGGGAGACTGTTTTAGAAACTCATTGTAGGAACAAAATATTGAAAATTGACTGGGGCCCGGATATTCTTTTGTTTGGTTTTATGTGAACAATTATTTATCTTTGTTGAATGAATAAAGATTTGATGATAATAATTGGACAACTGCAGATAATTCAGACTTGCTTTAGCAGACAGTGGACTTTTCGCTTGCCAATACAAGAACAATTCGCATAAGATTGACATGGTGAGGAACCTTGGATTTCTTTAGGTTCTGGTGCTCTTGCTTTGTTTAGAACTTCTGTGCGGTTATATGATCATGCATATTGCATTTCTATAGCGCGGTTTAGTTTACTGTTTTTGATTGATTTACAGAACTTCCCCTTATTGTCAGTCATTATGGAAGTTCTGGAATTTTATCTTATATATAAGTGTATACAAACCAATACAATGATGGTGTTCTTCTAGTGAACACTAACATCAAGAGAAGATAAGCAATTAAGCACCATTCGATCTGGTGCAGCTTCTACATAGAAGAGGGGAAATCATAAATAATGCTCTTGCCTGACCCTTAACAACTGAGACAAACACTGCCCATTGATTGTTGTAATATGTCTCGTCTCGATTTGATTTCACTCTCGAGTTGGGCCTGATCAATATGTGTATAGCGGCCTTCTTCAAAGGATTAGACGTATTATAGTGATGACCTTTTTGAAATAAAAACGTCCAAAACATCAACCACCAAGTTCACAAGTTTTTCTGGGTTTGTGTGTAGAGTGATTTTAGCTGAGCAGCTTCTTCTCTGGTGCTCTCTTTAATGAAATTGGTGAAAATGCTGTTACATAAAATTGAACATCATTATGAATTTCTCAATCATATTTCACAGAGTTTGAATTCATGTATGAAGATCCGAAGAAATATCAATACATTTCCACATTTCCAAATGTGGTCTCTTTCCAAATAATTACAACTAATGAGCAGAATATCCCATGCATTTTGTGGAACCTTTTCGGAAAATATGACTTGGTAAATCATTTAGGCTTCGTCTTTATTATCATTAATGAACTTCAGAACCTCCCCTGCAGAACTCAGGAAATTGTTTTCTATTCCTGGATACAAGCTACTTATAAACAAATATTGGAACCAAATAGCACTAAATATTTCCATAAAAGGTTTTTGTGCAAAAAACATTATTGCTTTGGTCTATTTTAGAGTCTCACGAGGTACATGTGACTTTTGGTCGTTGTCAGGTTTATGACAGGCATCATAACTATTTCAAAATTGGTAATGATAGATATATTCACCTACGACACTTTGTTTTTGTTAACTTTTACGTTTTTTTTGCATAGTTATTTTCTTTTCATTATGTGTTTATGAGTTTTATTGATTTGATTTTTTTTTTGGGCGCTTCACGTTTGTCAGCGAGCACCTCGGCCGGCGCCTGAGGCGATAGGAGCCCTTATTGCCTTGGTGTGCCTTTCGCCTTTAACGACTATGTATATAAGCTGATGCTCCATACCCTATACCTTAACTTTTTGGCTGCTTTTAAGGGATCTTGTTCTGTTTTATAATTCTGCAGTGATAATGAGGGTAAAAGTTATAAAAGCAATGGGAATAAGACTGATGAAGTTAACATTTCAAAATCTTGCTAATTCTAATGGTTTACTTTCCTTCTGGTTACCATATGAATCTTAAAGGGAAGAAGGCATCATTTAAAGTCGGGATCTTTTTCCTTTTCTTCATTGTGATCTCAGTTCATATTCAAGATCATGGCGGCAGAATCTTTATATTCTTGTGTTCCAAATCGGTTAATGGCAAAATAAGTCGGGAACTTTTAGTTTTTTATCAATCACTACACGGATTTTTTTTATTGCAGTTCGATACACGAGCTATTTGAGTTTGTCAAATTGATGCACGATAATTTTTTTCCGGCGAAAAAATTGCTGACATGGACGCCGGAGACGCCATATATGCAACTTAGATAGTAGACGAACTTTTTTATTTAAATTTATAAAAAAAATAATAAACATGAGGTTAAGAACACAATCCTTAAATATCATGTTCTTCATGTTTCTTAAAATTTAAATACAAATTTCATGTATTATCTACGTGGCGTGGCATATAACGGGTCTCAAGCGTCCTTGTCAGCATTTTTTTTGCCGGAAATAACTCATTGTGTATCTATTTGACAAACGTAAATAGTTCGTGTATTGAATTGCAACCAAAAAAAAGTTCGTGTTGTAATTGATAAAAACTTAAAAGTTAATGATTTATATTGCAATTAACCCGTTCCATATTTGAGGAAAAGTTAATTATTGTTGCAGGTCTACCACTCCAGTTTTGTTGATGATAATGAAATTACTAAAGCATGTGGTTGCCCTTTACTTCCCCTGAAAACCCATATAAAAGGACCAGCTCCAGTTTCCAAACAAGGTCAGAACCACTTCTTAATGTAAGTTTTAAAGGAATTGAACAAATCATTCATCAATTATGATGTATGTGTATGCAGATAGCACGGATATTGTCGATGAAGCAATTACATTCTTCCGCGCTAATGTCTTCTTTAGAAACTTTGACATCAAGAGTTCAGCTGATAAGCTTCTTATCTACTTGACATTCTATATAAATATTGCTTTAAAAAGGCTAGAAGGCTGCAGAACCTTAGCTGAAGGAACAAAAGCAATTATTAATCTAGGGTTGGAAAAGGTCCCCGTGCCTGGAGAGCATGGATTTCCATTTCCAGGACTATTTGCTACTCCACAATCCCACCGAGAAGCAGGTAAAGTACTTTTAGTTTGTTACACAAGTTCAAGAAGAAAAAGCTAATGTTTGACGGTGCGATTGGATATCATTTCGATTTGTGTTTATTTTTTTCTTTTCTCCTGCTGAGAATATTGACGAAGTAGCTCTTGAAAGAAGATTGCTGAGGCTATGATAGATAAAAAATGATTTGTTAAAGTAATAGTAATATAATGATGGTTAGAAATGTTGAGTGAGTGAATAGTGGAGACCGTGTAAAATAATTAGTGATTTGATGGTTTGTTTCTTGAAAAATGAATTGGAGTGAGTGATTAAGAAAAAATAGAAATTGAGTGAATTATTATTTTCTTAAAAAAAAATTAATACAATAGCACTTCGGAGTAAATATATTTTTCTTGGGAAACCAGAATGAGATTTAATTTTATGTATTGAGTTTTAGATTCTTTTTATTCTTTGTTGTTGATGAGAAGAAACTTTCATCTTCTGGAGGACTTTTCGCATAGGCATTTAGATTCCATGTAATGTCCCAAGATTGAATGAGATATTATAAAATGGAAGGTTGTGTGCTTGACTTTTAAGATGCTTTTATTCTTAAGCCATCCACATCTCGTTTACTAGGTTCAGATTGCATGCTCAACAGGAAAATCACTATTTAAGCAAACTTAATCACTTATTTCTTACTCCTGGAGATCTTTATTCCTAGTGCATTAATCCATTCTGTTGATTCTGTCTGTTCAAGTGGATTAGAAACTATGACATGTTAGAGTTATATTTTTGACGGATTTTGCAATGTTGATAAATATCCTACAATGATATTAATTATTATGCACACGATGTCGCTTCACATCATTTATGACACGTCTTTGTATTGCAGAGCTTTTCAGAAATTATTTGAAGCAGATTAGGGAAGAAACAAGTGGAAGATTACTGAGTGTGGCATATCAATCCAATGGAACACCAAACAAATGGTGGTTGGCATTTGCAAAAAGAAAGTTTATGAACGTCATTATCCCTTGAAGTATTTCGTTTCTAGAGACAATGCATGCGACTATTGGCTGCCTATGCCTCGACAACATAGATTCGCAAGTTGCTGAATGGTTACTTTATACTTTCGTCTCATAAAATTTAACGAAGATTTGATTTATATAATTGATAATTTAAGTTTGACTAATAATTAATCTCAAAATATAATGGTAAAATATTTAACAAAATTATATTATGAAACTTCACCATCTAAAGTTTCATAATATAATTTTGTTAAATATTTTACCATTATAGTTTGAGATTAATTCTTAGTCAAACTTGAAAATTATTGACCATATAAAGTCAAAATGCTCTTGTTAGCTGAGATGGAGGGAGTAACTCAATAAACCGGGAGAGCCAACTAGAAGACCTATTACGTAAACTATAACATTTGTAGTATTATTATTAATATTTTTTTTGGACTTTATTCATTTCATAAAGAAAAAGAAAAGATGAGAAAAGAAAAGGAGTATATTATGATCGAAAAGCTGTGACAATCAACTCAGCTAGATGATAAAGTCCAAACTCGGTATCTGTCATCTGATCGTTGGTGAGTGCTTTGTGAGCTGAGCGAAGCTTCACATGTTTCTAGTTAGACATGCCCAATAGACCTGGACCCGCTGGGTCGACCCATCAACCCGGCTGATCCTGAAATCCGGGTCACGGGCGGACCCGGACCCGGACTCGGACCCGGACCCTATCTATACCCGGGTTGGGTTCGGGTCTAGGATTTCTAGAAGAAAAAATTTAGCGTCGCCCAACGAGTGGCAGATTTTGGAGGTATCTGTGTTCTCATCATTGTTTCTCTCCTATCTACATTGTAAATAGAAAATCTTACAGTTAAATACCTGCAACTTGCAAAATTTGCTTGTTTCAGTCTTCAAAACAACAATATTTTGGCTGTGTCTTTGTCTTTCTAGAAGCTAGCGTTTTAGCTTGAGGGTTACTTCGGAGTTGAAATAGTGGTCAACTAGTAACTCTTATGGCCTGTTTGATAGGTTCGTTTGGTGAGGTTAGGAAAAATTATCTGGGATTTTCTACTTGTTTGGTAGTTTAGCTTTTTAATGAGCCAATTCTTAATGGCCCTCTTTATATGTTGGCCGTAGCTGAAAAACACTGTTTCAGTTGTTCACTGGAACTGGCGCTTGGGAAAGTAGAATTGAATAGTGTCTTTCACTTTCACTAACTAATCAAAAATACCTTTTGCCTCATTTTCATTTTCATTTAAGAATGTCGTTCAACTGAGAGAGAAAACAAAAGAACTCGACCCATCTTCTCCAAAATTTTAGAAATTCGTCATAAATATCGATGAAGAATTCCCACCTCGCCCAACCAAATATGTGAATTCAGTTCACTTTTCCATGTGTGAATTCTAGTTGTAATCTTCTGAAGACGATGGCGACGAACCCTAGTTGCAGGAATACTTCCCTGCTCGACGATTGAAGGAGTTTTCCAAATCTAGTTGCACAAATACTTCGTAGCTCCTGGACCGAAGAAGGTTCTGGTTTCGCTTCGGCAGCCTACTTTGTTGAACACATTGATCCATTCTTCATAGGTACGAAGCTCTCCCCTATTCTTAAATTCAATTTTTATGAATGGTGGTTGTTTAAGACCTGAACCTGTTAGATGTGCGTGTTGATAAGAAGCTGGCTGAAACCAAAAAAGAGCGTTTAAGTTGGTTTAAGGGAAATATATAAGGTTAAAATCGAAGGACATTACTTTATGGAGGACAAGAATATAATTTTCAACAAGTGTGTTATAAATAAAATAGGCTATCAAAGGAAATTTTAAAAAATATCTAGATGTTTTAAATAGGCTACCAAACAACCTTTTAGAATCATAACTCCTCATATCCTGATATGTCTGCTATTTTTATCGTAACCCAACTAACCAACCTATCTAATAGGTCCTAGATTTAGAGATAGGAGTTGTTGTGTCAAGAATTACACTCTCCGACCGGCGATCGCCTCGGGGATCGGGCGACCTAGCCACTGCCGAGCAGCCGAGGCAGAACTGCCGACCAGCGACCAGACGGCCAAGCCTTAGCCCAGCAAACAAGCTAAATCGGCCAACCGAAGGTCCCAGGACAAGTCCCGGTGCCGAGCGATCGACATCAAATACGATCGTCTCTCGGTACTCGGCGACCGACTCCTGGCGACCGACTAGCGGACGATCATCTCTCGGCACCTGCCGACCGACCCTTGGTAACCGACCGATGCCGACCCTCAGCGACTGGCCGACGACGACCCTCAGTGACCAGCTAGAGACGACCGCCTCATGTCGATCAGTGCTGATAGTCATCCAGTCGGCAAAGGCCGAGCCTCAGGACTGGCACCACGTGCAAGGGCCGAGACAAGATCCGCAATTCACGGATCATTGACCATAGCCTGGCAGAATCTCTCCACCAGCCGACAAGCCGCCGAAAGCTGTCAGTAGGGCTGCATGTGACACTGACTCCGGACACGTGCTGGCTCTTCATTGGACCGCCCGGTGGCAATGCCAGTAGCTGACTTTAAGCATCGCCGCCTCTTCCTTGGACTTTAGCCCGACAGCCCGAGTGATCGCCCCATTATAATATTGGCCGGCAGACGATCGCCCCATTATTATAATGGCCGGAAGGCGATCGCCCGCCAGAGGACAAGACTCGGCTGCCACTATAAATACACGACTCCCTACACTTGTCCAAGGGACCCGAGATTCTGACTCTCAAAACACTCTGCATTATCGCGATTTCAGTCCACAATACAGAAGCAAAATATACAGCACTTGGCTATCTCCAACTCTTGGCAACAACTATCATTCGGTACTTACTTCTCCCGGCCTCTCTCATTAAGAAGACGATCGGTAGGGACGAAGAACACCGAGCTTCGCTCAAGAGCCGGATTAACAGAGTCTTTTTACACTCATTGTATTTAGATTTCTCACATTAATACTTGTATCCACGAATATTTGTATTAATAACATCTCGCGAGAGCATTCAAGCCCGGGCCTAACAAACCCGGCAAACCTTGTATTATTTATCTTCTCTCGGAAGTGCTCCCGCAAATTGTTGTTTTTTGTCCGTCTTCCAGCAGTATTAATCTTCGGATAAATATTTTGGGCAACAACAATTGGCGCTAGAGGAAGGGGATCTAACCCTCAAATTTATATTCCTACCGTCCCGAAGAACACTCACTGTTCTCGGGGCAGATACTTGAAGTGACACTCACTGCACTTCAAAGAAATCTTTCAGAAATCATGTCTTCCGCCTCCGCGTTGAAGAAAGCCGGCCGACAGTAGGCCGGACCCCGTTCCGTCCCGGTCGAGCCGCGGCCCGATGGTGGAAGGCACGGCCGCGCTGTGAGACGCTCGATCCGTCCTCGGACGGCGGCAAAGCCTCTCGCTCGATCGGCTCGAACCAAGGAACAGATCGACGAGGTCATGGCCGTCATAGGAGCGACGGAGTGCTCTCGACGCGCCTCCTGCTATCACCCCTCGGCCGCTCGCCGGAAGTCAGCGGAAGCTCAAGGCGCATCGGCCGAGCGATCGCCAGAGGCTCTCTTCCGCAAGAAGAGGCGCTCGCCACCTGGGCACCTCTGTCTTCGATCGCACAGGCGGTGACCCGACCTGGCGACCGGGCACCGGCCCCAGCTACGAGACGATGGAGTTTGAGTCCGTCACCAGAGCTCGGCCTACCCGACTCCCTGAAGGCGGCACCAATGTCGCTCCGCTCGCCAAATAGCCGAGGTCGGCAACAGCGGAGTCCGGAGATCGGTACACGATCGCCTCGGCTCCCGCTCCCAAAGCCGATCCGCAAGCAACCGAGCCACGGCAATGGCTGCGATACAACGTCAGATCGACGACATGAAGGTGCTCCTGGAATCCAGGGCAGGCGCCGTGAAGACGATCGCCGAGCCAAGCGAGCCGCTCGCGATCGACATCGAGCTCGCCCCTGTGCAGCACAAGATCGCTCCCCCGCAAACACCCTTGTACGAGGGGCGATCGGACCCCGAAATGCACCTGAGCAAGTTCAACATCTACATGACCGGGTGCGGGGCATCAGACGCGACCAGGTGCCGAATGTTCCCTATGACGCTGGACGACCTCGCCCACCGGTGGTACACCTCATTGCCACCTCGGTCCATTGGCTCCTTTAACGAGCTGGCGAACGTCTTCACAAGGTACTTCGCCGCCAAGGTCGCTCGACCGGAAGGTCCCCATCGCATGCTGCGAGTCAAGCAAGGGAAAGACGAGTCCGACTCGGACTATATCGACCGGGTAGACGAAATCATCCTCAACGGCGAGCCCGTAAGCGATGAGATCGCCCTCCACGTGGTCCTAGCAAGATTCCATGGTCTTTCGCCTATGTTCAGGCATCTTACGAAGAACCAGCCCACGACCTACGCGGTCTTCCGAGCAAAAGCCGCAGATTTCCTGGCCAGACAAAGGCTTCTTCTTGGCCTAGGAGTAGCGCGATCGGCGCCCAAGCGACGACCTACAGTCTTCCAGCCCGATCGCTATTATCCAGCCGAACCGGAGGACTCGCTCGCCACCTACAGTCCGCCATTTAACATGATGGACTAAGGCTCGCGATCGCCTCCACCGCACATCATAAAGCCATGGTCCTGGTAGTCGATGGACCCGGCTACTTCGGCCATGCAAGGTCCCTTTCGGCCGAGATCGCCCGCCCTTCGTTTAAATACGAGGCCGGCGTAGTCAGAGGGCTCTCCAAAATTAATCAGTGGACACGATCGCCCGCCCTCAAGGATCATCATCTAACTTGGTGAACCCGGACAAAGCGACACGTGCCACAACCCTCGTCTCAACGTACACCGTCGAGGTCGGCCATCTCCATGGCAGGCCGAGGTGGAAGCAGAGCCAAACAAGCCGCGGAGGTGGAGTTGATTCATCCGACGCTGCCCCGCGCAAGGAATCCTCTAGACCGAGACCGCACGCCCTTCGTTTAAATACGAGGCGAGGCGCAGCCTAACAGAGGACCCTCATAATAAAGTGAGTCACGAGACACTCAATGTCTTCGCGCATCAAGACACGGTCATGGAGTCGGTCCATCGAACTCCGCGACTGTGCACGATTCCTCAAACAAGCGAAACCATCAAGTTTCCGAGGGGGATCGACCAATGTTGTTTTTTGCAGGTACAAGACCGAAAGATAGCTAGCCAATCGACCATGATAGCCCAAGTCCAAATCCAAAGTCGGCTCAACAAGATCGCCCGTCCTCATCCTTACACGATCGCCAGCAAGAACCACCTCGCCCCATGTCTTCAACATAGGAGCAAGCTGGGGGGCAATTGTTGTGTCAAGAATTACACTCTCCGACCGGCTATCGCCTCGGGGATCGGGCGACCTAGCCACGCTGGCAAATGAGGCGTAATCGCCGACCAGACTGACGGCCAAGCCTTAGCCCCAAGAACAAGCTAAATCGGCCAATCAAGGTCCTGTGACATGTCCCGGTGCCGAGCGATCGACATCAAATACGATCGTCTCTCGGTACTCGGCGACCGACTCCTGGCGACCGACTAGCGGACGATCATCTCTCGGCACCTGCCGACCGACCCTTGGTAACCGACCGATGCCGACCCTCAGCGACTGGCCGACGACGACCCTCAGTGACCAGCTAGAGACGACCGCCTCATGTCGATCAGTGCTGATAGTCATCCAGTCGGCAAAGGCCGAGCCTCAGGACTGGCACCACGTGCAAGGGCCGAGACAAGATCCGCAATTCACGGATCATTGACCACAGCCTGGCAGAATCTCTCCACCAGCCGACAAGCCGCCGAAAGCTGTCAGTAGGGCCGCATGTGACAGTGACTCCGGACGCGTGCTGGCTCTTCATTGGACCGCCCAGCTGGCAGCCGGCTGTAGCTTTGGACTTTAGGCAGACTGCCAGCCTCTTCCTTGGACTTTAGCCCGACAGCCCGGGTGACGATCGCCCCATTATAATATTGGCCGGCAGACGATCGCCCCATAATTATAATGGCCGGAAGGCGATCGCCCGCCAGAGGACAAGACTCGTCTGCCACTATAAATACACGGATCCCTACACTTGTCCAAGGGACCCGAGATTCTGACTCTCAAAACACTCTGCATTATCGCGATTTCAGTCCACAATACAGAAGCAAAATATACAGCACTTGGCTATCTCCAACTCTTGGCAACAACTATCATTCGGTACTTACTTCTCCCGGCCTCTCTCATTAAGAAGACGATCGGTAGGGACGAAGAACACCGAGCTTCGCTCAAGAGCCGGATTAACAGAGTCTTTTTACACTCATTGTATTTAGATTTCTCACATTAATACTTGTATCCACGAATATTTGTATTAATAACATCTCGCGAGAGCATTCAAGCCCGGGCCTAACAAACCCGGCAAATCTTGTATTATTTATCTTCTCTCGGAAGTGCTCCCGCAAATTGTTGTTTGTTGTCCGTCTTCCAGCAGTATTAATCTTCGGATAAATATTTTGGGCAACAACAGGAGTGAGAAAAAATAAATAGAAAAACCAAACTGATTGACGAATTGAACCATAATCGGTTTGAAAAAATGGTTAACCGAACCGATTGTGTTTTTCCCAAAACTCTGGGTAATGGTCCAGTTTCTGGTTTTTATGTGTATCGGTGGTTAGCGGTGGATCCAAAAACTTCAGGGATTGAAGGCACATCTTTAATCAACAAAATATAAACAGCGTGCAGGTGTTGTTGCTGCCGTGTCGGTCTTCAGGGATAGGTTTAGCCCGCCAGTTATGCAGAGATGTGGTGGTGAAGTGTTGGGTGGGTGCAGTTGTTGAAAAAAAGAGGTAAAATGAGTAGGTCTGGAATGGGATGGGGAGTGGTGTAATACCCGTAATTTCGATTTCCGGTAATTTATTTTTTTCGGCGGAAGTCCGTTTTGACTACTCGCTCATAACCATTTCGTCATTCTGAGAATATTTAATTATGCACTTTTCGACGTCCGAGTTCTTTTCGGTGTCGTTTTGTTGAGTTCCGTGCTTTTTAGCGACTTTTCCGCACTTGAGCTCGATTCTTGCGAATCTCGTCCGAAACTGTTGTTTCGAGTTTCTCGTAAGTTCATTTAATGTTATTATTCATGTTGCGAGCTTTGGTTCGGTGTTTCGATCATGTATCGTGTATTTCGGACGTTTTGGCCATTTTTGTAATTTCCCAAAGTTTGGGATAATTACTTCCGTTGTCGAATTCCGACACTTCGGGTGGTCGGAATCGTGTGTTCTCTTAGCTCTTAGATTCGTCTTTGCGATTACTTCGTAACCGTATCTTCGGTTTTTACTCAGGTTCGGGTTTCGGGGTCGTTCGGGCCGTCGGAGTGGCCACGGCCAAGTCACGGCCGGAGCAGGGCCTGGCCTGGCCGAGTTACGGCCGTAAGGGCCGAGAGTTACGGCCGTATGGCGCCTGGCAGCTTCCGGACGAATGCCAGTTACGTCCGTAAGGCGTGATCGCGTACGGCCGTACGAGCGTTGGGCACCTTCCAGACGAAGGCGATTCTGGCCGTAATGTGCCGATTCGACCGTAAGTGTCCGGCTGTGTGGCGATTTTTGACGAATGCCGGTTACGGCCGTAAGGTCTGCCGAGTACGACCGTAAGGGTTGAGTTACGGCCGTAAGGCACTGCCGGTTACGGCCGTAACCCTGCCGGCTATATATAGCCTGGGCTCGGCCAGACTTCATTTTTACGCGTTTTTCTTCCTTTTTCGGCAGCTGGCGACGGGAGGCTCGGGAAATCGAGTTCTTAGCCGATTCTAATCATTTCCAAGACGTTTTGGAGGATTCTTGTTGATTATATCATCATCCAATCCGTATGTTTCGTCGAATCAAGGTATATTTCTTGATTTTTCTTCAAGTTGACTTTTTGGAGAATTTGTTCTTGATTTCGATTCTAGTCCGATTTTGATACATCGGTTGGTGTAGTATGATGTTATTAGTCATGTTCTATGGGTTGTATATCCATACTTCAAGTTTGTTCAAGTCGCTTAGTGATTCGAGTGTTCTTGGGAGTTATCGAACATTGAGTGTTCGATTAAATGTCCCAATGAGTTTTCCTTCGATAATTGTTGGGATTTCTGTTGTTTTTGGCTTTGATTCTCGTTGTAATCATGTTTTATTGTTCCTTCCGGAGGATTATAGGTGCTCGAGGATTCCGAGTTGAATCTCGTTGGTGTTTGATGATTCGTGTGGTGTTATTCCGTCGTAAATTTCGGTGCTATCGCGTTCTAGATAGTGTTCGGGAATTTGAGGGCTACCCGGTCGTATCCATTCATTTTTCCATTTGCTCATGGTATCGAGGCAAGTACCTTGCTCATACATTTCTTATTTTGTGGATATGATGATCGGTGATCGTCTTGGTGTGTTTGTTTGGTTGTTTGAAATGAAGTTTCAAAAGATTTCGGTTTGGCCTCGTTAAAGGCTCTCATTCAAGACGCGTTTGTGTTTTGTGAACGGTGTGTTTTGGGAATTGTTTATGATTTGATCATTTTGAACGTGAAGGCTTTGCTGATATCCATGTTGTTTAAAGTTATGGAATTGTGTATTCCGTGTTTAATCTTGTCACTGTGTTTTGAAGAGTTTGATAACGGCGTCGAGTAAGTGGCCATCTCTAGTAAGTATTCTTGATGAACTTACATTCTTAGCATATTAGTATTGCATGAGTAACGTGTGTGTGTGTATGCTCACTACGGGTTAGATCCGACGGGGTCTCGGTAGGGCTCCACAAAGCTGTGGAACCGCGAGTTTGCTTTTAACCACTGTGGGTTAGATCCGACGGGGTCTCGACAGGGGTCCACGAAGCTGTGGGTCCGCGGTTAATTGTGGGGCATTTTACAATGTGATTTGGATTATTGGCATTTCCGGAAATGAGTGCTTTTGAACGGTTTTCATGATTACATGCATTGACTAAGTGTGTAAGAGGTAAGTTGTTCGTTTGGCTTACTTGGCTAGGATGGCACTAGAATATATTGTTGTTTGTGTTAAATCCTTTATTTTTGGATTTTGATGTTGGGAGACGAACCCTGTGGTCGCTCTTGTGTACTGTGAGTTGATGAGATTTGGGGCTAAAATCCCAATAGTTTTGTAAAAGTCATTTTATGGATTTGGGGCTAAAATCCCAACGGTTTGGTAAAAGTCATTTTTCGGAAAGTAAACCTTTGAGGCGGTGACCCCTTTCGTATTTTGGGTTTTGAAAAGTAGGATTTGATAATCCTAAATTGTTTTCTATTAAAACTCCCGATGGTATTTCAAATCATTTTATAAATTATTTCCCTTGATATTTTGATATTGAAATTTTGGGAAGTCTTTACTCAAACTCTCGCCTCGGGAAGTGTTCATCTTGTTGTATTTGAATCTTTGAGGTTTCCGGATTATTATCGTTCGTGGAATGTGAATTGTATGACTCGTATTTTTGCACTTGTACTTGCACTAGCAAAACAGTGGAGTTTTGCTAACCCCCGAGTTTCGGGGGGTGGATGTCTATTTTTGCATTCAGGTTTTGGAGCATAACACAGGGTCGGCACGAAGGATGATGAAAGATGATCGATACTAATCACATGAGGAACCGTACATTGTTTATTGGTTCAGTTGTACTTTATTTTCCGCTGCTATATTTTTCCCGTTGTACGGGTGTGGTTGTGTTTTGACCCCTGCGTGGGCATGAGTTGTATTTGAGTTGTATGTATTTATTGAAAGACGAAATCGGTATACTGAGTCATTTTAGCCTTAAAGGCATGGTTGAGTTGTTATATGTGTTACCAGCCTGGTAGATCCTTGAGGAAAGGTTCTACGGCGTGTAATATCCCTGAGCGGATTGAGGGTGTTACATAAATGGTATCAGAGCTTAGGTTGTGGAAACCTAGGCTGTCGGGTCAAGTGGTGTCTGTTGAGTTTTGTCTCGTCGGATTTTGTCTAACTGATTCGTGTCGCGACGCGTCGCCTGAGTTTGTTGGTCGTGATTAGTATCGTGGGGCGATCTTCATCTTCGTGCGACCTGTGGCTGTAAGTCTCCCTTCTTTGTGTTGTGCCTCGTGTGACACGAGCTATTGTTATGATTATTTGTTCAGTGACGGAATCCTCTTATGGATTTTGATTTCTTGATATGTGGTTATTTGACCCTCATATTTCGTTCATATGAGGAGTAGCGTTGCTAGATTGTGCATGTTTGACTTTATTTCTTTTATCCGCTGCGTGAGTTCTTTTGTAATGGCTTTCGGTATTTTACCGACTGAGTTTTATTTCGAAACCCGATTCCTTTAACCGAGTTTTGGCATTATGGCCTTGATCGCTTTGGCGAAATTCTTATGACGGTATTTAGTATTTTGTAAATGGCTTTTGTGAGTTTTTGAAATATTACCGTCATCCGCCTTTTTGACGTCGTAAATGGTTTTTAGCCTGGTGAGTTCCGGCGCGGGACCCACGGCGCTATAAAGTTTTGTGTAATTACCTGAATTTTTTGGGCATTCTAGCCCATTGAATTATCTTTGAAAACCTTGAGTATCTTAGAAAATAAATTTCGAGACGTACTTTTAAAATGAATTATTTTCTCGTGGTACATCCAAGGTGCCACAATATGTTTTCAAATTCTTCTACCTCGAGGACCAAAATATTTTGAGATATTTTCAATGTTTTAGAAACACTTTTATTTAGACCCGAGGGTAGAATATTCTGAAAGTTTTTACTAAGAGAAAGTGTCCTCATTTTTATCTAATGCGAAATGGTTCTCCAAAGTCTCGATGACGATGTTTCACGTTTGTATTTTTTTGAAAGATGATACTCAAGATCAACCGGTGTTCTTCTAAATTATTTTCAAAATGAGGTTTTCGTTTTTTTAAAACCTATCCATTCCCGTTTGAGGGCTGGGTATGAATGTATGATGTTCGCGTTGTCATTTTGATGTTTGCTCCCGATTATGAGCGAATTGGCGGTGTGAGCGTTGAGTCGTTTTCCACACATTTGTTGTGTTAGCCCTTTGTGAGAGGTGGGATGTTGATAGTGAATATTGTCGCCTCGTGGTGATTTCTGCGTTGTCGCGCATGTGCGAGCTGTTAGAGCTTGGTTTGGTATGGCCGTGTGCATCGGTGATCGTTCCGTTATGTGTCGGTTGTTTAATGTCTTGTTACCTTGCTTCTGTTTTTGTGAATTTCGTGGGCGAGGTCGAAGGTAATACCCGTACTATTTTGACTTATGTATTTTCTCTTTCTCCAGTCTATCGATTCGCTCATATTCGTTGAGACTTTATGAACTCGTTCTGTATTCCGGTTTCATCGTTCGAACGAGTTGTGATCTTGTTTTGGGTCGACCTGGTATCGCTGTGACTTTTCCGAGTTCGGTTCGATTCTTGTGAACCTTGTTCGGAAGTAACATCTTTTAGTTCTACTAGTTCTTTTATTCGAAGTGGATCGGATTTGGAACTTCTGTATTTTCGACTCTGTCGAGTCGTTTATGTTCGTTGACATTTCCGAGCTTGTCCTGCCCCTTGCTTTTGTTGATCGAACGAGGGTGGTATTGTTCCGGAATTACTCGCTTGTCGTTGTGACTTTTCGATTGCTATTCCCTTTCCTGTGGATCTTATGTGAATGCACATCTTGTTGTTTTCGCCGGATCATATGTTGTCTCGAGTCGAGATGTGAACCTTGGAGTTGTTGTTTGAATTTTATTGTTCTTCATGATTCGAACATGATTGTTCGATTTTTGTTGTCTCGATCGTTGTGGTTCGATCGTTTGATTGTTCGGTTTTTGTTGATCTCGTCTCGTGATTGTTGAACGTTCAGACTCCTTCGGGAAATTAGTCTCGTTTCGATCTTCCAACCCTTGGGCGGTGGAATTCCGTATTTGTTCAGCGTTTGGCTCGCGTCGTGATTGATGAACCGTTGGGTCGGTCAATCATATTGATTTTCGTTCGTTGTGTTTTGTGATTGTTCGGATAATTGACTTGATTGTACTATCTGTTTGATGACGCTTGTCACTTGTTGGTTTTATTATGTTTCTACCGGTGGCGTTGTGTTGGTCGTCGTGGAGCGCGTTTTCACGCCGTATATTTCTTCGCGTTGCTTCTAACGTTTCGCCGTTGGGAATAAGTTACGCGCTTCTTGTGTATCTCGTTGAGTTTTTCCTGGCGAAATATTTCTTCTCCCTACTTGTTTTAAGTTTCGGGACGAAACTTCTTTTAAGGAGGGTAGAATGTAATACCCGTAATTTCGATTTCTGGTAATTTCTTTTTTTCGGCGGAAGTCCATTTTGACTACTCGCTCATGACCGTTTCGTCATTCTGAGAATATTTAATTCTGCACTTTTCGACGTCCGAGTTCTTTTCAGTTTCGTTTTGTTGAGTTCCGTGCTTTTTAGCGACTTTTCTGCACTTGAGCTCGATTCTTGCGAATCTCGTCTGAAACTGTTGTTTCGAGTTTCTCGTAAGTTCATTTAATGTTATTATTCATGTTGCGAGCTTTGGTTCGGTGTTTCGATCATGTATCGTGTATTTCGGACGTTTTGGGCCATTTTTGTAATTTCCCAAAGTTTGGGATAATTACTTCCGTTGTCGAATTCCGACACTTCGGGTGGTCGGAATCGTGTGTTCTATTAGCTCTTAGATTCGTCTTTGCGAGTACTTCGTAACCGTATCTTCGGTTTTTACTCAGGTTCGGGTTTCGGGGTCGTCCGGGCCGTCGGAGTGGCCACGGTCGAGTCACGGCCGGAGCAGGGCCTGGCTTGGCCGAGTTACGGCTGTAACGGCCGAGAGTTACGGCCGTATGGCACCTGGCAGCTTCCGGACGAATGCCAGTTACGGCCGTAAGGGGTGATCAGGTACGGCCGTACGAGCGTTGGGCACCTTCCAGACGAAGGCTGTAGGTCACAAGTCGTCCAGGTACAAGTCTAGAGGGGGGGGTGGTGAATAGACTTGTATAAACTCTTAAACTCTTTTTCACGAAGAGTGAGTTTCTTCAGCTGAAAGGTAAACAAATGACTTAGAGTCGTTTGTTCTTTAATATATGTGGAAGTCAGCTGATGACGAATAGAAAGCAACTAATGAAACACTTAACAATGAATGCAAGTAGCTTAAAGTATGATGCAAGAAACAAGAAATAACGCAGTAATTATAGTGGTCTCAGAGGTGGGGTAATCCTCTACTAATCCACTTTTCTCCAAACCAGTTTGAGATGAATTCACTATAATTCTCAACCAGTGATAAATATTACAGTGATTCAAACCACACTACAACAACTTCCAACCAGTGGAAATCCGTGCCGTTGTACACACTTGACTGCCTTGCACCTCTTGATCCTCGATCCTTGGATGCCTTTACAGTCTCTTACTTCAACCAGTGAAGTACCCCGTACTCAGGATTATAGACAAGAGTTTTTGTCTTCTCCAACTAAGAGCTTCTTTAAGTATGAACTCTTAGAACCGCTCTTTTCACGATGCTATTGATTGCTTTAGATTGCTTGATTGCTTTGATCGCTTGAAAGTATGTTCGCACCGGTAGTTGCTCAGCTTCAAATCTTCGGAGATATATAGGTCACGATCTCTGAGCTTTTTCCTTGTAGCCGTTGCAAATCTTTTGAACAAATCCGTCCGTTGGAGAGGGAGACTTCATTGTTTTTCTTTCTGAACGTTGCAAGGCTGGATTCCCATTATTTTATTTTATCTTCCGACCGTTGTGAAGACTTCTGCATGTGAGCGCCAAATCTTTTGAATATAAAACGATTAAAGTCTTCAAATTGGGTCTGGATGATTTATTTAAATCATATCTCTAGCGGGAATCACTCCAATTTGTCTCTTCACGTTGCATGTGACTTTCCATAATACTTGACTTTTCAACGCATGCTGACGTGGACTTTGGAGTACTTGGCTGACTTCGAGTAGGCTGATGAGCAGCTAGCATCTCTGCAGTCTGGTCCTTTCTGATGTTCACTGTTTGTGACTTATCTGATCAGGTGACTTCCCGGAGGTACCTTGGCTGCAGTCTGGTCAAAACTTCTCTGATAAATTATGTTGACCAGGACTACTCTGACTCGACTCGACTGATCCTCTCTGATGAACTTAGCTGTACTCAGTATTTAGCCGATTTTCAGCCTAACTAATTTTTTGGCCTACAGAAGATACTCATTTGGTTCTTCTTTACATTTTGCCAAGTTTTATACTTAACATATTTGACCTATGGAAGATACTCATTTGGTTCTTCCTTACATTTTTGCCAAGAAATAAACATTTGAATTTATATTAATGACATCATCAAAATCTAACAAGTATTCCTAACAAATTCCCCCTATTTTGATGATGGCAAAACTTTAAACAAGTAATCAAATGACCAAGTCTGCACTTAAGTGCAAGACACAAACTGAAATCAGTCTAATATTGAGACAACTGGAAATTGTCATTCAACAGACTGTTATAAAATTTCCTGACTTGTTTATGATTGAAATTTACAAGAAAGTTTTTACAGGTACAGAAATAAAATATAAGTACAAAGAAATAAAGTCATCTGCCTCTTCCTCTGCCTCTGCGAATAGGCTGTTTGGCAGGTCTGAAGGGTTTGGCTCCAATTGGTCTTATCTTGATTGGAGCAAGACCATACTTCCTCTTCACAACAAGAGCTGCAAAGTCTTGTTCTTGTTGTAATGTAAATCTATTCTCAAGACATAACTGCTTGATTTCTCTTTGAAGCTCTAGCTCATTAAGCTCATTGTCCAGACGGGTCGGCGCTTCCTCTGCTCTGAATGAGGGAATCATAGGATAAGCGTTTTGTTCCTTAGCATGCTTCTTCAGAATAGTCCAGAGTTTTGGGTGAGCTTCTTCCATGAAATTGATGAAGATCTGCTGTGGGGAGAGATTAACATCCTGGAGTATTTCCCAGATGTAGTAGTCTCTTATGAATTTCTTGTTTGCAGTTCCCCACATGGGCAGAGCTTCATATGGTATAAAATCCTCAACATACCACAGCTCCTTTCCTTCCCATTCTAGAGTAGGCCCAAAACCTCCTCTAGTCCTCCTTCTCTTGCCTTCAGGCTGGTCAGCCTGTTCATCTGGATCCGCTCCTCCCTTCCTCTTCAGACTTGAGGGTCCTTCAATTTGAAGGATATCTTGCTTCTTCTTGCTTCTTATCTCTGCCCTTATCTCTCCTTGATTACTTCCTTCCCCCTGAACTCTCTCTTCCCCCTTTTTGCCAGCATCAACAAGGGTAGTTAATTGCTGCTCCATTCTGCTCATCCAATCAGACATGCCAAATGGCATTCTGTTGTTGGTAGGGGGAGGGGGCTGAGGAATCTCTCTCTGCAGCAGAGTGTCTATCTTTGCATTGATTGATTGAAGGTCAGGAGTGACCTGAGACACCAGCAGCTCTCCAATTGTATCTTTGACTATCTGCCTGATCAGCTCAGTCATGGCAGGAGATATCTGAGCTGATGGAGAGTGCTCTCCTGAGCCTTCTGCAAAAGAACCACTAGACTGCAAGCTTCTGTCTGCAGCTGGTAGTCCAGAGGGAGTCTTCTCTGGGGTCCCTGACCTGGAGTCTTCAGCTAACTCCGCGTCTAGGTTGGTGTACCGGGCAGGTACCACAGTCCTATCTGCAGCTTCTTGAATTGGCTCTGGCTCCGGCTCTGGCTCCTTTTCTTTTTCTTTCTCTTCCTCTTTCTCCTGATCATCCTCCTTCTCTTCTTCTGCCTTTTCTTCAATATTTTCCTTTTCTTCCTCCACATCCTTTTCTTTTTCATTTTCTTTTTCAGCTCCTGCATCTCCTCCATCATCATCATCATTATCATCATTGTCATCATCCTTGTCCTCTTTTTCTCCTTCATCATCATCCTCCTTTTCATCATCATCCTCCTTTTCTCCATCTTTTTCTTGTTCTACCTCTTCTCCTTCTTCTCCTTCATCAGCCAACTCTTCTGTTTTCTCAATTTCTCCTGACTGTTTTTCAACTAGAGTATTTTCTTCTATTCTTCTCTCTTCCTGCTCTTCTTCTTCTTCTTCTTCTTCTTCTTCGTCTTCATCAACCAAATCAACAACTTCTTTATTTCCATCTACCTCCTCAATTCTAATTTCTTTTTCAACTTCCTCCTCCTCCTCTTCTCCAAAAGAACCATCAAAAATGCTAAGCATTATGGAATGGATAAATTGGTCCATGTTTGTTTTAAAATGGGACATGAACCAATTATCCTGGAGGATCAACACTAAGTCTGATTCTTTGCAAAAGTGAATCAGAACCTCCTCTGTGGCTTGGGGATATTTCCAACCACTAGTTGCAATGTAAGTTTGAAGGTTTGTAAATGTCAGTGTTTTGAAAAACTTCCACTCTTCAAAAATATTGACAAAAGAGTGTTTTAATGCTTGTGGCTTAACAAGCTGTAGTTGTGCAATGGATAGGTTGAAAGTATTGTTTTCTAGTAGGTTAAAGGTATAATTAGCTTCAGGGATAGAAATTATGAGACCCGCTTCTTCTTCTTCGGAAATGTAGGCTGGGGGGGTGAGTACAGCTACAATCCGAGTCTCGTGGGTGCCTGGGGCAGGCAGGTCTTTCAGATGAATTGGTGATCTGGCTGAGGGGCTGGCAAGATGTTCAGACTGCTCTTTCTCACTAAATTGCAGTTTCCTTGGCCTCTTGGGAGAGGGTTCTGGTGATGACTGCAAGATAGAGGGTCCTTCAGGGGCTGGTCCCCTTCTCTTAAATCTGACTGCAATGGGAGTGTCGTCGGACTCGGTGTCTGACTCGACTGCAGTTGCGATGTCGGCTGCAGGTCTGTCCGACTCTCCTGATGAATAGTATCTCGGATATGGTCTCGAGTCAGGTAGGTCCTCCAGCATCATACCGAAAACTCTGCGAATCGACTCTCGCGTTATGTCGATTTGCCTTCCGCGAACAGTGCTTCGAATTTCGTCTTGAATCAAACAAGCTTCGCGATAGAACTCGATGACATCCTCCTTGAACAGATGTTGCGGGTTGACATCAAGGAATGGGTAGATCCCATTGAGCTTCATTGCGCGAATCAGGTTGTACACATCATAGTCTTCCAAATTCGCTTCCAATAAGCCTTCAAAGTCAACGACCAGCGAGAAAATGATCTGGTCTTTGACCGCCTTCAGATTAACGCCTTCGAAGTAGGATGCCATTTCTGCAAATAAAAGATTTTAGTGTATTTGGTGTTCAGAAAATTTTTGCTCTGAAAAATCTAGGGTTTGAAAGCGTAAAGGGTAAAGTGAAAGGTCTTCTTTCCTTATAAAGAAGATGAAAAGACGTATGTATTAATTTATTATATATTTGAAACGGTGGTACGCCTTTTGATATTCTTTTGAATTTCAAATTTGAATCGGTGGCCCATTTTTAAAATTTGACGGTTGATTCTGATTGGCCACCGTGGAGGTCGCTTTAATAAGCGATTGACGCGTGTATTAAAATTGCCACTTGGCTTAGAAAAATGTATATTTAAGTGCCATTTGTTAACCAAAATTAATATAATAATATTATAACTATGGCAGATAATAATTAAATATTCAGAGGTCAGTTTAGGAAACTTAGCTGGTCTGATTTGTTGACTGTTGACCGCTCTGTATCAGGTGAGTTGACTTCTCGCCTGATATTCTGATCAGCTAGGTTGCTTTGTCCATCCTTCGTCTTCTTGCCTTCATCATCTAGGATCTGATTCTTCAGCTGGGTCCGTCCTTCCTCTGAAATACTTCAACTTGCTTCAGTACTAGATTCCCAATCTAGTAATCCAAGATCTCTGCTCAGCTCCAAAAATCTTTCTTCTGGCAAGGGTTTGGTAAAGATGTCAGCTATCTGGTAGTCTGTGCTGACTCTTTCAACTCTAACCCTTTTGTTAAGCACATGGTCTCTGATGAAGTGGTGCTTAACATCAATGTGCTTCGTCCTTGAGTGCAAAACCGGATTGTTGGTTATTGCAATAGCACTATTGTTGTCACACCAGATTGGAACTTCGTTTGCAATGATATTATAATCCCTTAACTGTTGTCTGATCCATAGAATATGTGCGCAACAGCTACCTGCAGCTAGGTATTCTGACTCTGTGGTGGAGATAGAGTTAGAAACCTGCTTCTTGCTAAACCAGGATATCAGTCTGGTTCCTAGGAATTGACACGTTCCACTAGTGCTCTTCCTGTTGATTTTGCATCCTGCGAAATCCGCATCTGAGTAACCTGACAGCTCGAAATTATCATCCTTGGGATACCATAGTCCAACATTAATTGTAGACTTAAGGTACTTTATTATCCTCTTGGATGCATCTAGGTGTGATTGCTTCGGCTTGGACTGGAATCGTGCACAAACTCCTACGACATAGGATATGTCTGGCCTACTTGCAGTGAGGTACAGAAGAGATCCAATGAGTCCTCTGTAGTGGGTTGAGTCCACTGATATGCCTGCCTCGTCTGCATCTAGGTGAGTACTTGTGCTCATAGGAATTCTTGCGGGCTTGGCTGATTACATTCCATATCTCTTGATAAGGTCTCTGGTATACTTTGCTTGGTTGATGAAAATTCCTTTTTCCATCTGCTTAACTTGTAGTCCGAGAAAGAAGTTAAGCTTTCCCATCATACTCATCTCAAATTTTCCTTGCATGAGGTTGGAGAATTTCTCGCATAGCTCTGGATTGGTTGATCCGAATATGATGTCATCCACATAAATCTGGACTATTAATATGTGGCCTTCGTGCTCCACTCTGAATAGGGTCTTGTCCACCTTCCCTTTGAAAAATCCATTTTTCTCAAGAAACACAGATAGTGTTTCATACCACGCTCATGGTGCTTGCTTGAGTCCATAAAGAGCCTTCAACAGCTTATAGACTTTGTCTCCTTTGACAAAACCTGGGGGTTGCTCTACATAGACTTCTTCTTCTAGGATTCCATTTAGAATAGCACTCTTTACATCCATCTGATATACTTCAAAGTCCTTGAATGCAGCATATGCGAGGAATAGTCTGATGGCCTCTAATCTTGCAATGGGTGCATAGGTTTCATCAAAATATTTTCCTTCACACTGTGCATAACCTTTCGCTACAAGTCTGGCCTTATTTCTAACAACAGCTCCGTCTTCATCACTCTTATTTTTGTACACCCATTTGGTGCCAATAACTTTCTTGTGATCAGGTCTGTCAGTTAGTTCCCAAACTTTGTTTCTTTCCATCTGCTCCAATTCCTCTTGCATGGCATTAATCCACGAATAATCTTCCAAGGCTTGTTCTGTTGTCTTGGGTTCAATTTGTGACATAAAACATGAGAACATAGCCATTCCTGCTGGTAGGGTTGACTGTCTCGTCTTAACTCCATCAGTCAATTTTCCGATAATTTGCTGAATTGGGTGATCCTTGAGCCATTTGGGGATATTATCCTCTTCTGGGTTTGTTCCCCCTGTTGGATTGCCCTGGTGGTTATCTGCATCAGCTGGGTTCTAGTCTGCAACTGGATCGGCTACTGTCTTGTCATATGCAGGTTGGTTCTGATCTGCAGATGAGTCTTTGCCAGCTACGGCTGGGTCTTCATCAGCGGCAACTGTATCAGATAGGTTTGGTGATCCTGTCTAATCTGCAGTTGGGTCTTCAGCAGCTGCAGTTGGGTCATCAGGCTGGTCTGCAGGTGAGTCCACCATTCCAGTGTCATGAACAATGACTTCTTCAAGGGTCGCTGATTTGAGCTTGTTCTCAATTAGCTCAACTTGTTTCCTGTACTCAACGGTAGATTCATCAAAAACAACATGGGGTGTTTCCTCCACAACTAAGGTTCTTTTATTAAAAACTCTATATGCCTTGCTTCTTTGGGAATATCCCATAAAGAGACCGTCATCAGTTTTAGCATCAAAGGCATTTAGTTGTGTTTTACCATTGTTGTGGATGAAACAGTTACAACCAAAAACATGAAAGTAAGCAACAGTAGGAGTTCTATTATTCCAAACCTCATAGGGAGTTTTGCCATGTCTCCCTACTATCATACTCTGCTCAGGTGTGACAGTCAGTGTTGATGACTTGACCGTAACCTTTTAAGCAGTCCACTTCTGCAATCATGGACCTTGCTGCTTCCTTCAGGTTCTGCTTCTTTCGGCAACACCATTCCGTGGGCGTCCTGGCTGCAGAGAGCTCATGCTGGATCCCATTCTGATCGTTGTAATCAGTTATCGCCTTGTTGAGAAACTCTCCTCCTCTATCTGATCTGATCTTCATTATGGATAGGGATTTCTCATTCTGGATCCTTCTCAGCAGCTCAGGTAACTTGGTCAAGGTTTCACTTTTCTTGTATGTTGTGCGGCGATTAAATACGCCTCGAAGGCGATCGTCATAGCAGTCGGGGAGTCTACCATAAGAGATATACTCTGGGAAAACACCCAGAAGTCGGCACCCACGGCGATCGCCTTTTAGGTGTACGGCGATCGCCTTTTGTTGATTGGCGATCGTCTTTTGTTAATTGATGATTGTCTCGTGCCACGTATCAATCCAACAACCGTCAAAAGTCATCAAAGCCCAAATCTCGGGCTGGGATCCACGTGCAGATCCACAAAAGACGCTGATAGACAAGATCTGTGCCCACAGCCTGTCACCTACCTCACCTACCAACAGGGCCGCAGACTTGCAAAAGGTGCTGACAGACAAGACCTGTGATCACAGCCTGTCACCTACCTCACCTACCAACAGGGCCGCCGAAAAGGTGGGTGACAGCGACTCAGGATGCATGCAGGTTCCCCGTCAGATCTGGCCAGTATCGATGCTGACCGCGGACTTTAAGGGAAACGCCCCACGTGACGGGACGATCGGCCGTCTTATTATAATATAAATAACGACGATCGCCTGCGATCGCGAGGGGCAGGAACTTTGTCTCCTATAAATAGGAGGTCCATAACACAGAATAAGGGCTTCGAAAATACAGAAAACGAGAGACAGAAAAGAGAAAGACATTCTCATACACAGAATATCCATAGCAAGAACTCACAGAACTACATATCTGGTTCTTCCGGTATTCTATACGCTCCACAGTTTAGAAAACTAGAAATCTTTACACTCTTTGTAACAGATTCTAACATTAGTATTTGTACTCGACAGTATACTTATTAATAAAATGTCGCGAGAGCATTCAAGCCCGGGATTAACAACCCCGGCAAATCTTGTGTCATTTAATTTCTCACGGACGTGCTCCTGCACTTGTTGGTTACTCGATCATTCCAGCAATACTATCTCCGGATAATATTTTGGGTAACAACAATTGGCGCTAAAAGAAGGGGATTACCTTTACTTTTATTCCTACCGTCTCGAAGAACACTCATTGTTCTCCGGACACACACTTGAAGAAACACTCACTGTTCTTCAAAAGAAAAAACCTTCAGAAAAATGACATCTGCAACGACCTCCAAGAGAGTCACCCTGAGATCTGCCGGAAATATCATTCCGGCCCGGACCGAATCCCAGCCCGCGGCGGAGGGTGACCGCGGCGACGCTAGGTCCTCACTCCCGCCCCCAAGGGACGGACCTAGCCTCTCACTCGATCAGTTCCAGACCGCGGAACAGATTGAGGAGGCCATAGCCGTCCTCAGGGAGCGATGGATTGCATGCGACTCGCACACCATCACTCCGTCAACCATCCGCCGAGCTGGCAAGCGGAAACTCAAAGGGATATATGTTGAGAAATCAACAGAAAACCCTGAGCCGCAGGCAAAGGCTCTCGTAAGGCGGGACGACTCCGTCTTCAGCCGCCTAGGGAGTGATCCCTCGTGGAGACCCGAGCAGTCGGGCCCGAGTCGGGAGGCGTCGGAGTCCAAATCCGTCACCAGGAGTTCGGCGTATCCGACTCCCAGAAGACAGGCCGGTCGACAGGCCCCCACTCGCCCAAGAAATGAGTCCGCGGGCAGAGAACTCGTCATCCACCATGGGGTCAGGGGATCGGTACATGATCGCCTCGGCTCGCGCTCCGGTAGTCAATCAGCGAGCAGTCAGGACACGGCGATGGCCGCAATGCAGCGCCAGCTCGACGAAATGAAGGCACTCCTAGACACTGGGGCAGGCGCCAGGAGATCGATCTCTGGACCAAGTGAACCACTCGCGGTCCAGATCGAGCTCGCCCCGGTTCAACCAACGATCGCTTCCCCACAAACACCTCTATATGAGGGAAGATCGGATCCGGAGACCCACTTGAGCATCCAGATCTACATGACCGGATGTGGAGCCTCAGATGCGACGAAGTGTCGAATGTTCCCGCTAACTCTGGGCGACCTCGCCCACAGGTGGTACATCTCACTGCCACCTCGCTCAATCAATTGCTTCTAGAAGCTGGCGAACGACTTTACGTCGTACTTCGCCGCCAAAGTCGCTCGCCCTGAAGGCCCCCACCGCATGATGAAAATCAAGCAGGGGACGGACGAGCCAGATGAAGATTACATCGACCGGGTGGACGAGATAGTCCTCACCGGCGAGCCCATTAGCGATGAGCTCGCCCTATATTCAGTTATGGGGGGATTCTACGGCTACTCACCCATGTTCAGGCATCTCACAAAGGATATCCCCCCGACGTACTCAGTCTTCCGCGTCAGGGACGCCGATTTCCTGGCCAGGAAGAGGATGCTCTCCCTCCGCTTAGATGAGGAACCCACCGGAGAGGGGAAGACGCCATCCCATGTCCAGAAGAAGGCGGTCGCCAAGCCCAGAAAGGCGGTCGCAAAGCCGCCTGGCGAATTCAAAGCCTTCGGGGATGTAGAGGTTCACCTCCTCCACAACCTCAACTTATCTCCAGTCCACATCTTCAACGCAATTTAGGGGCGCGAGTGGCTTTCCAAACCAAAGCCAATAAGGGACCACAGTCATCTAGACCGTAGCAAATTCTATGCCTACCACAAGAGTCCCGGCCACAACACCAGCCAATGCCGCGACCTCTTTAGGCAACTCTGGCGACTGTTTGAGGAAGGCAAATTAGACAACTTGGTCACCAAGCCGGAACCTAGGACAGAGAGGACCGGAGGGCGCGAGCACCGACAAAACGAAAGGACGCCTCCCAATTCGGTCGCCAGGATCAAGCACGAGCCAGAGCATTCGGATGAATCGATTCCTCCGATCAACCCTGGCGGTCGGATTAATATGCTTCAAGCAGGAGGTGGGAACCTCGGGGGCCTTTCCCCGGTTTCCACCGCGTCAAACAGGAAGCGGAAGGCCGAACTAAGGGCATTCGCCGGGGTCCATATTGTGGTACCTCCAGAGCCGACCATCGCTAGAGACGCGCTCATCACCTTCTCCAACAAGGACAGGGAGGGAGTACAATGCCCCAAAGAGGATGCATTGGTGATCTCTGCTTGTATCCTTGGGAAGGCGGTCATTGCGTCTTTGGTTGACAACGGGAGCTTCGCAATATCATATTCAAATCTGCTCTGGACCGGCTCGGAAACTTAACCAAATTCATCAAGCCATTCGACACCATGCTCCAAGGATTCGGCGGACAAAGACCCAAGCTTACGGGAGGATCAAGCTCTCCGTCGAGCTAATATGCTTTTACGATCCCAAGGTTAGGATTACTAGGAACCTAAATTTTGTAATCATAGATAGACCCAGCATCTATAATGGGTTCCTAGGTCGTCCCTTATTAGAAACCTTTGAGGCGGTCGCTTCGTCTTTCTTTTACTGTATCAAATTCCCCACTGCCGATGGGACGGTCGGTACTGTAAAGGGGGATCAGCTAATGGCAAAAAGATGTTTGAATTACTCCTATGTCGTTACAGTTTTCAATACTTCCCCCGATATATGTAACATTGAAACAATCGACGATCGACCCATGGAGATCGACGAACCAAGCACATCGTACTAACCCAACTCAGAGGACACCATCTCGGATCAGTTAACGGACGACATCGAGCCAAGGATCGGTTTCGAGCCAAGTCTCGACGTCGATCCAAGGATCGAGTCCGGAAATCGTTCCAAGCAAGAAGCGACCGTCCCCGTCGAAGATTTGGAGAGTATAACGATAGATCTGACTCGTCCAGAACGGGAAGTACAGATCGGCGCCAGCATCGACCGCGCACTAAAAGGAGATCTGATCAATTTGCTACGTAAGAACATCGGAGTCTTCGCCTGGTCGCATCAAGATATGGTTAGAATAAGTCCTGAACACGCTTGCCACTATCTAAAGATCGACCCGGCGATGAAGCCTGTTCACCAAAAACGTAGGAAATTCGGTCCCGAAAAATACGCGGTGCTCGACATAGAAGTCCAAAAGTTACTCGACAAAAAATTAATCGGGGTAGCCACAGACGACCCACAATGGGTCGCCAACGCGGTACTCGTCAAGAAGCCAACTGGTTCCTGGAGGTTATGCATCGACTTCACCGACCTCAACGCGGCTTGTCCAAAAGATCACTTTCCGATGCCTCATATTGATCACTTGGTCGATAGTACTGCAGGCTGCGAAATGATGTCGTTTATGGATGCCTTTGCCGGATATCATCAAATCCCAATGGCGGAGAAAGACATAAAACACACATCTTTCCACACGGAAAAAGACATATACTTTTGGGTCCGAATGCCGTTCGGCTTGAAGAATGCGGGGGCAACCTACCAGCGATTGGTCAACAGGATGTTCGCTAATCAGATCGGCAAGACCATGGAGGTCTACATCGACGACATTGTGGTCAAAAGCCTCAAGAAGGAAGATCACCTCAATGATCTCGCCGAGACGTTCGCCATCCTCGGAAAATTCAACATGAAGCTAAACCCCAAGAAATGCAACTTTGGGGTGGGCTCCGGGAAATTCCTGGGGCACATTGTGAGCCAGAGGGGGATCAAGGAGAATCCCACCAAGATACAGGCGATCATTGACATGCAGGAACCTCGGAACGTCAAGCAGGTACAATGCCTCACAGGTTGTCTGGCCGCCCTCAACCGTTTCATATCTCGGCTCGGCGATAAAAGCAAGCCTTTCTTCGCGACCATCAAGAACAAAAAGTTCGCATAGACGAAGGAGAGTCAGATAGCGTTCGCCAAAATAAAGGAATATTTATCCAACCCCCAGATCCTGGCAAAGCCGATCCCCGGTGAGAAATTATTCCTTTACCTAGCGGCCTCGGAGGTCGCGCTGAGTGCGGTCTTGGTACGAGCGGAGAGACTAGTCCATTTGCCGATCTACTATGTTAGTCAAGCGCTCCACGACGCTGAAACACGCTATACACCTTTGGAGAAGATCGCCTACGCTCTAGTCATGAGTGTTCGTAAGCTAAGAGCCTACTTTTTCGAGCATCAAGTGGAGGTTCTGACAACTCTCCCTCTAAGGCAAGTTCTACATCGACCGGACACCAACGGGCGACTCCTCAAATGGTCACTAGAGATCGCCCAATACGGCATCACATACGCTCCTCGCACGGCGATCAAGGGCCAAGCTCTGGCGGACTTCATGGTGGAGTTAACATTCCCTCACAGTCCGACCCAGGTCGGTCGCCCCGCCTGGAAGCTGTACGTTGATGGTTCGGCGACCAACTCGCGAGCAGGGGCAGGGATTGTCCTCATTAGCCCCAACGGACAAAGTTTCACAAATGCCATGCGTTTCGGGTTTCGTGCGACCAACAATGAAGCCGAATACGAAGCCTTGGTAGGCGGGCTTGACCTAGCTCTCGCCCTAGACGTTCGTCGCCTCCATATCTTCATGGACTCCCTCTTGGTCGTGAACCAAGTCAAAGGAGAATATGAGGCACGCGGAAAACAGATGATCAAATACCAAGAGTTGGTCGCCGAAATATGCACGAAATTTGAAGAAGTACAAATCGAACAAGTTCCGAGAGAGCACCACTCTCAGGCCGATGCCCTATCCAAGCTAGCGTCGTCAGATGGGGCATCCGATTTCTCTAATATCCAAATTACAAAGCCAGCAAGGCCGGCAATCGAAAGAAACCTGGTTACCACAGTTGACGTTGCCGAAGAGAACTGGATGACTCCGTTCATCAAATACTTGAAGGACGGGACGGTCCCTGACGACCATATCAAAGCTCGCCAACTACAGCTCCGGGCGACCAGATACACCCTATTGGACGATCGGCTTTACAAGCGAGCTTTCAGCCTTCCCCTCCTCAAGTGTATTACACCGGAGGAAGGACAGCTCGTTTTAACCGAGATCCACGACGGCATCTGTGGAAACCACGCTGGCGGACGAGCTCTCATCCATAAGACAACCAGGCAAGGTTTTTTCTGGCCATCACTTCAGAAGGATGCGATCGCCTATGCCAGGTCGTGTCATAGGTGTCAAGTAATGGGACCAAGTATTAAACTCTCCCCCGAGCATCTCACCTCAATGTACAGCCCATGGCCATTCGCGCAATGGGGCATCGACCTTATAGGTCCCTTACCGACGGCTCCAGGAGGCTGTAAGTTCGCCATCGTAGGGGTCGATTATTTCACCAAATGGGCAGAGGCCGAACCGCTCAACAAGATCGGCCAAGAGCAAGTGATCAAGTTTATCTGGAGAAACATCATATGCCGATTCGGTCTACCCCAGGCCATCATCTCCGACAATGGAAAGCAGTTCGACGGCTTAGAAGTCATGCAATTCTATGAGAAGTGGGGAATCAAAAGGTTGTTCTCGTCTCCCTATCACCCTCAGACGAACGGGCAGGTAGAGGCAGTGAACAAGATCCTCAAACACACAATTAAAGCGCGACTCGAATCCAGGCTAGGACGATGGGCGAGCGAGCTCCCAGACGTTTTGTTGTCTTACCGAACAACGACCCGTAATTCAACCGGCGAAACCCCATTCGCCCTCGCCTTCGAAACAGAAGCGGTGATTCCCTCGGAGATCGCCGTCCTGAGCCATCGAACTGATCAAGAGATGACGGTCGATAATGATGTGGCCCGGCGGATCGACCTCGACATGCTCGAAGAACGACGACTGACCTCGGAAATGAAGAACACTATCCACAAAAGGAGATCCGAAAAGTTCTTCAATTCGAAGGTCAGGGAAAGGCGGTTTCAAGTGGGCGATCTCGTCCTCAAGAAGATCCAAACCCACACAGGTGTCTTTGGACCAAGTTGGTAAGGCCCCTTCAGGATATCGAAATGGCTAACTAAGGGAGCCTACGAGCTGGAACACCCTGACGGTACTCCAGACCGATATCCCTGGAACGCCGTACATCTGAAGAAATACTATCAATGATAACTTTGTATTCAGTTTCAACTGCCAACTGTACAAGGAATATAATGAAATATTTTTGTTTTCTATCCCATCTATTATGGTGGTCGCCCCATTAGCATATTACATACCGTCGAGGATTGTCGTTAAAGCATGACAATCCGAGGTAGAAAACAATACAACCATGGCCCTGGAGGTCGATGGAATCGACAGCTTCTCCCATGCAAGGTTCCTTTGGGCTGAGATCGCCCGCCCTTCGTTTAAATACGAGGCCGGCGTAGCCGAAGGACCCTCCAAAACTAATCAGTGGACACGATCGCCCTCCCTCAATGGTTCATCATCTAACATGGTGAACCCGGACAATGCGACGTGCCACTACCCCCGTCTCAACGTACACCGTCGAGGGTCGCCATCTTCATGGCGGGTCGAGGTGGAAGCAGAGCTGACAAGCCGCGGACGTGGAGTCGAATAAGCCGACGACGCCCCGCACAAGGACTCCTCCAGACGAAGATCGCCCGCCTTTCGTTTTAACACAAGGCAGGCGTAGCCTAACAGAGGACCCTCACAAAAAGTGAGTCGCGGCATACACAACATCCCTCGCACACAAAGACACGATTGGGGAGGTCGGTCCATCGAACACCCCAACCGTACATAATTCTTCAGAATCGACAAAACTGAAGATAGCTCGCTGGACAAACTAGTTTTTGTTTCCTTACTTACAATAAGTAAACGAAAACAAGGGGGCAGAGATGGGTCGAGCTAATCCCAAATACGATCGAACAAAAAGGAACCACGCACGATCGGCTTCACTCAAACATACGCATGACGATCGGAGTCGTCCGACAAAAATTACAAGTAAGAATTCCGATTCAAGACATATCAATGCTTTCAACACTCAGACAATCGGTCGGATGAACAAAACGTCGAAAGCAATCATACACGTACTTGTAAAAATTGCACGCAAACATTCAAAGGCGATCGTATGTAAAGAAACAGTATAAAAAGAGGAACATTTTATTCATAACGCAAGTTTCGTACATTACGGGGCCCGAAGGCATTACAAAAGGAAAACAAAAAGTACAAGTTACAGAGGAAAACAAAATGTCTCTCAAGGCCCCACCGGCTGGCCATCGCCCTCAGGTTGCGGATCGGCTTGGGCCCCCCTGTCGGCCTCGGGATGAATGAGTTTACCAGTATACTAACTCAAGTCGATCCCGAAGTCGACTAAGTCAAGGATCGGCAAGGAGAACTCCGGGTGCAGAGGATGCTCGAGGGCATAGGATTTGAAGCTCTCCATCAAGGGACCGATCTCGATCCCTGCCTTTTTAGCGGCTCGAACAGCGTCAGCATAGGCCAAGTAATAGGCGAACTCGCCGATGAGCGCCACATTTTGGTAGGGATCGGTCTCGATCGCCTTCAGTTGCCCCTTAAACTCCACAGCCGTCTTCTCAGCCTCCGCCAGCTCGACCACCTTGGCGGCATTCTCACCTTTGGCCTTCTCCAGCTCCTTCTTCGCCGCCTCCAGCTCACCGCTGAGCCGATCTACCCTCGCCTTCAGCCCGGCCGCCTCCTCCTGCGAAGCCGCGTACTTCTGGCGGGTTTCCTTCTCCTTATCACGGGACCAGTCGGCAGCCTCCTTAGAGCGGCTCTGCTCCTGCTTCAATCGGTCAACGTCCTGTTTAGCCCTTTTGGCCGTCTCCTCATACTCCTTCTCCATAGACTGGATCCGGTTGGCAGCCTCAATATTTTTGTTCCGGGCGGCCTCGAGGTCGCTATGGAGACGAGCAGTGGAGGGTCGCCCCTCAAAATCCCTAGCGGCTTGGACGGCCATCGTCGCCGTCTGGAGAGCCAGGGCAAGGGTCGCCTGCATGGCATCTCGGATCGGCGGCAGCGATCGCATCAAGATCGGTCGTCCAGGCCTTGGGTAGAGAGGTGATAGCCTGCTGGATGTAAGTTGGGACGTCGAGAGATGTTTGCGGAGCCTTGCTCGACAAAAAGTCCAGCACCATGGGAGCGACGTCCGGATCGGCGAGACGAACCCTGCAGCACAAACCAAAGAAACCAAGGAGTTAGCCTATACCTTACTCAGAATGCCTAACTCGGAAAGTTCAAACCAATCTCACCTGTTGACCAGCTCTGGATCACGGCCGAAATAGGGCTTCCCCCGAGAAGTCTCGGCTTCAGCGATCGCCGTCCTTTTCAAGTAGCCGGCAGGTGGCCTGGAGCTGGATGGCGATGGCCTGGGACCAGACCCCTCCGCCATCGGAACAGAAGAAACGGGGGGAGCGGCGATCGGCGGCTCCAAAATAGCTAAATCCGCCTCAGCCGACGGAAGGGACCCCTCTGGCCTCCGCCTCTTGCGGTTGCGCTGAAGTTGTTCCTCACCTTGAGATTCCGGTTCGGCGACTGACACCGCAGCTGGCCTCACCACAGGGGCAGGGCGAGACGACGTCGCAGCAACACGACCCGTTTTCTTTCCCAGATGAAGGCGACCGATAAAACCGGGATTAGATATGGAGATCTCCTGCGGTGGCTCGGCGAAACGGGGAAAATGAATCTCTACCAAAGAAGAAACTCAAACAAGTTAGACACTTACTTAGACATGGCGACCTCTTGGAGACGATCGCCACGCAGAAGAGAGTAGATGAAAAGTCATACCAGAGGCCTTCAAGTGGCGAGGGAAGCGAAACAGTCGAGCTCCCAACCGATGATATTCGTGGCTGAATGATTGAACATCTTTATAGGAATCCGGCAATGCGCGAATCCGCTCCCAGACGATCGAGAAATCAAAGGGGAGATCGTCGATCGATGGAACAAGGAATCCTGCAAAAAGGGAAATAAATTAGATCAGTCCAAGGAGTATCCAAATAAAGGGAGAGTGGAAACCCTTACTTGGATTCCTCTCCCGAAAATTGGTGGGGATATCCAACTCCTCCTCCGGCGATTCGTTCGATGCCGACCTCCATGCACCACCAACCCAGCACCACTTTGTCAGGTCGCCCCGAGCCTTGTTCGGCACCCCAATGACCACCCTACCCAAACGACCTTGGATATGGTAACCGCCGATCGATCCCTTCTGCACAGTCAGCTTAAAAAGATAGTTCATCTCCAGCGCAGATGGCAAGCGAAACAGCCTGTGACCGCCAAATAATGTCAATGTGCTGATAATCTGCAGCCAGGCATTCGACGTCAACTGAAGAGGTGCCAAATTCCAGGCGATCAGAAGATACAAGACGGCGAACGGCAAGGGAAACCGCAGTCCGGCATCCAGGGTCATTTCGTTGATGGCGATCATACCCTCGGGAGGCTGGTCAGCACGTTCGTTCTCGGAGGGCACGTGCAGTGACACATCAGAGGGGATATGATATTTGACCCTCCAGCGGGTCAAGTCCTTCCAGGTCGCCGAACTCCGAATCTGACCAAGAGTCCATTGAGATGGGTCAGCTGCCCTAAACACTGTCCGCTTCACATGTTCGTAGGGATGAGCGGCGGAGTAAGCTTCGAAATCAAACTCCGGACAGGGCCCGGCAATCCCCTCCATAAGTTTAGCGAAAGACGTATATACGGGGCCGAAGACGCTATCTTTCTCCCAAGACAAACGCATCAGTTCGTCTTCTTCCACCGGCGATGCATCTCGCTCCTCCGCCGCCGCAGATCCCGCCACTACGGCCTTGTTGAAAAGCTCCTCAAGCTCTGCGGGTGCAATCCCCGCACGGATAGCCTCTACGGCCGTTTCCATGGGGATTCCCACAGGAATTCCCTCCCGGTCCGGCGAAGCCGCGGCGGCAGAAGTGCTTCCGGCCTCGAAGATCTTAGATCCTCCCGACATCTTCTTAAAAATTAAGGGAGAAAGAAAATTGGGTTTCTTACCTAAAGAAAGGAAGACGGTCGGCACAACAAGCTTCGGAAATTTCTGCAGAGTTTCAGTAGGAAGGCAAGGACGCGTGAAAAATAAAAATGGAGTAGCCCTAGCCCCTTTTATAGATGGAGGCGGGGGTCTCTGTGAAAATAGCCGAAAGTCCGAGGGCTGGGATACAACCGACAGTATGGGAACACAATAAATGCGGCCCTCGAATCCCGTGTACGCGTCTTTTCGAGGGCACGCCAAACGACAAAGTCTGACGAACCGTCGGGCTCCCTCAATAGAAACGCGACGCGTGTCCTTGCAATGTTTCGAGAGCCCGACTCCATTTCCCACCGCTCCCAGTGCAAAAGGAGATCGTCCAAATTTGAAATCAGATCACCCGGTCGTCTAAAACATTGGCGATCGCCAAACAGTGCCACCTCACCCCGTGTTTTCAACATCGAGCCGAGCTGGGGGGCAATTGTTGTGCGGCGATTAAATACGCCTCGAAGGCGATCGTCATAGCAGTCGGGGAGTCTACCATAAGAGATATACTCTGGGAAAACACCCATAAGTCGGCACCCACGGCGATCGCCTTTTAGGTGTACGGCGATCGCCTTTTGTTGATTGGCGATCGTCTTTTGTTAATTGATGATCGTCTCGTGCCACGTATCAATCCAACAACCGTCAAAAGTCATCAAAACCTAAATCTCGGACTGGGACCCACGTGCAGATCCACAAAAGACGCTGACAGACAAGATCTGTGCCCACAGCCTGTCACCTACCTCACCTACCAACAGGGCCGCAGACCTGCAAAGGTCTTGAGACAAGACACATGATCACATCCTGTCACCTACCTCACCTACCAACGGGGCCGCGAAAAGGTGGGTGGCAGCTGACTCGGGACGCATGCGGGTTCCCGTCGGACCCGTCTGCAGTACATCGATGTGACCGCGGACTTTAAGGGGAAAGCCCACGTGGCGGGACGATCGGTGTCTTATTATAATATAAATAACGACGATCGCTGCGATCGCGAGAGGGCAAGGAACTTTGTCTCCTATAAATAGGAGGTCCATAACACAGAATAAGGGCTTCGAAAATACAGAAAACGAGAGACATAAAAGAGAAAGACATTCTCATACACAGAATATCCATAGCAAGAACTCACAGAACTTCATATCTGGTTCTTCCGGTATTCTATACGCTCCACAGCTTAGAAAACTAGAAATCTTTACACTCTTTGTAACAGATTCTAACATTAGTATTTGTACTCGACAGTATACTTATTAATAAAATCTCGTAAGAGCATTCAAGCCCGGGATTAACAACCCCGACAAATCTTGTGTCATTTAATTTCTCACGGACGTGCTCCCGTACTTGTTGGTTACTCGATCATTCCAGCAATACTATCTCCGGATAATATTTTGGGTAACAACATTGTATAGGAAGATAATCCAAGTGTACCTTGAATAATCATCTACTATTACAAGCGCATGCTTTCGGCCGCTCAAAGTCCTTGGCTTGATAGGACCAAATAGATCCATGTGGAGTAGATCTAAGATCCTCGTTGTGAGCGTTGTAGGCTGAACTGGATTGAATGATGCCCTGGTCTGCTTTCCTTTCTGACATGCATCACAAAGTGCTTCCTTCTTGAATGCTTCATTTGGAAGTCCTCTGACCAGCTTCTGAGAACTAATCTTGTTGATGGCTTTGAAGTTCAGGTGACATTGTCTTTTGTGCCACAGCCATCCATTTTCAGCTACTGTCTTGGATAGAAAATAGGAGTTAGGTGTTCCTGTGTTCCAATCAATCATGTAGACATCTCTCCTTCTGAAGCCTTGGAGCTTCACTTCTCCAGATAAGATATCTATTACCATACACTTCAAGATGGTGAAGACTACTAGGTTCTTCTCGTCACAGAATTGGCTTATGCTCAGGAGGTTGTACTTGAGCCCTTTGACATAATGAACTTTGGATATCACAATATTTCCTCGGTGCAGCTCTCCAAAGACTTTTGTCTGTCCTCTAGAGCTATCTCCAAAAGTTACATCGGGACCTCTTTCTTTGGTGTATTTGGACAACATCTTCTTGTTCCCGGTCATATGCCTCGAGCATCCAGAGTCTACAAACCATTCTTCACCTCCAAAATTTGAGCTTGTGGAGATGTGTTTGTAGTCCTTCCACCTTTTCTGCAATCAGACAAGCAGAGATTTAGGTACCCAAATTTGTGTGGGTCCTTTGGGGTTAGTTGGTTTCCTGGAGAATTGATTTCTCCTTGGATTATAGAAATTGTTATTATTATAACCCTCATAAGGTGTGTGTGGTCGAGATCTGAATCTCCTGGTTGGATTGTATACCGGATATTTCTCAAAGTGTTGATAGTGTGGGCCATTTCTAAATCTAGGCTGAGACCATTTGTTAAATCTTTGTGGTCTCCACACTTGTTCATTTTGGTAATTAGGATAACCTTGAGGTTTCCATCTGCCCCTCCCATTATGAAATCTGTTTTTAGGGAGTTGTTGGTAATAGTGGGCATGTTGTCTGGGCTGCTGCTTCTGCCTGGGCCATTGCCTAGTTGCCTGTCTAGGTGGCTGCCTTGTGTAACCTGACTGCAGCCTAGACATGTGACTTGGTTGTTGCCTGCTTTTAAATATCGGTTTATATGTAGGCTCAGCAATCGAGACAATTGTTTCTCCCTTGATAAACTTGGTTTCAGAACTAGAGGGAGTGTGAGAATCATATCCAAGGCCTGATTTGGTATATATTGACCTTTTATAAGTACACAGTTCTCCCAGCGTTGAAAATGCCTTCAGGGAGGTTATTTCCTGCGCCTGAGTCTTATTTATCTGAGCCAGCTTAGTAAACTCGGCTTTGGCATGAGCAAGTGCAGCTGATTTTTCTTTAAGTAAAATGGTTAGTCTGTTTATCTCAGCTGTATTAACGTCAGCCTGGTTTTTAAAGTCAGCTGCAGTTATCTCAACCTTATTTAAATCTAGGCTGAGTTTTTCGAAATCATTTTTCAGCTGCCTATTCTCATCCTGCAGCTGAGTCTTCTCTGCTGATACAGTTTGGTGTGCAGATTTGAGTGTTTCAAAATCTTTAAATAACTGATTTACCGATTCATGTAGATCCATATCTGGTGACATGGCTGAGCTATTATTTGAACCGGTGGGTTTAGAAGTTACCTCTTCATCAGCTAGGTTTGCCATCAGGCAGTCATACTCCTCATCTTCATCAGAAAAGAATCCACTGCTTGATTCGACATGCTCCTGGTCTTCTCCGATGAGGGCCATTCTTCTATCTTCTTTTATGCCCACCTCCTTCTTGGTTTCGTCCTTCTTGAGCTCAGGACTGTCCATTTGGATGTGTCCTGTTTTGTGACAGTTGTAGCATTCTACTTTCCAGCTTCCAGCCTTCTGGTTCCTTCTTGGATTCTCCTTATAATTTTTCTTGTATTTGGAGTAGTTCTTTCTAAAGTTGCTGAACCTTTGCATTATAAACGCCATTTCTTCCTCAAAATCTAGTGGATTTGGAGGTTTCACATCAGATAGGCTCTTGGCAGGGGACTCGGCTGCAAATGCGATTCCCTTCTCTGCAGGCTCAGTTGAGGATGAACTTGGAAGCTCGAACTCGTAAGCCTTCAGATCAGAGAACAACTCTTGAATTTTTATCTTATTCAGGTCCTTGGACTCTCTCATGGCCATGGCCTTCATGCTCCATTCAGGGTAGAGAGATCTGAGAACCTTAAGTGTCATTTCCCTGTTGCCATAGGTTTTGCCGAGGTAGTTGATCTCATTGATAATCTCAGTGAACCTTGTGTCCACTTGGTCTATGGATTCACCATTCTTCATTTTAAAGTTGTCAAATTTTTGGATAGCAATTGACAGCTTGTTTTCCTTGATCAGCTCCGTTCCTTCACACATTAGGGCTAATGTGTCCCAGATTTCCTTGGCATTCTTGCAGTTCTTGATCTTGACCATGGTGGATTTGTCAAGAGTCTGATATAATACATCTCTGGCCCGGTTATCAAGATTGGCCAGCTTTCTTTCTTCGGGAGTCAGCTCTGTCCTCTTCTTAGGAATCTTCTCTGGCTTCCCTGCTGCGATCTCCTCTGCTGTGTTGTCCTTCTAAAAGATGAATGGACCGTCCTCGATGATGCACCACATATCGACATGAATCGAAGATAAGTGTGCCTGCATCCTTATCTTCCACAGATCATACTCGTCAACTGAAAACACAGGGAGTCTAGAGTGCATGTGTTCCATTATAAAGTGAGAGTAAAGATATATATCTGATATAGATCTGGTTCGTTAAATAAATGAACCAACCTCTCCGATACCACTTGTAGGTCACAAGTCGTCCAGGTACAAGTCTAGAGGGGGGGGGGGTGAATAGACTTGTAGAAACTCTTAAACTCTTTTTCACGAAGAGTGAGTTTATTCAGCTGAAAGGTAAAAAAATGACTTGGAGTCGTTTGTTCTTTAATATATGCGGAAGTCAGCTAATGACGAATAGAAAGCAACTAATGAAACATTTAACAATGAATGCAGCAGTTAAAGTATGATGCGAGAAACAAGAAATAACGCAGGCAATTATAGTGGTCTCAGAGGTGGGGTAATCCTCTACTAATCCACTTTTCTCCAAACCAGTTGGAGATGAATTCACTATAATTCTCAACCAGTGATAAATATTACAGTGATTCAAACCACACTACAACAAATTCCAACCAGTGGAAATCCATGCCGTTGTACACACTTGACTGCCTTGCACCTCTTGATCCTCGATCCTTGGATGCCTTTACAGTCTCTTACTTCAACCAGTGAAGTACCCCGTACTCAGGATTATAGACAAGAGTTTTTGTCTTCTCCAACTAAGAGCTTCTTTAAGTATGAACTCTTAGAACCGCTCTTTTCACGATGCTATTGATTGCTTTAGATTTCTTGATTGCTTTGATCGCTTGAAAGTATGTTCGCACCGGTAGTTGCTCAGCTTCAAATCTTCGGATATATAGGTCACGATCTCTGAGCTTTTTCCTTGTAGCCGTTGCAAATCGTTTGAACAAATCCATCCGATGGAGAGGGAGACTTCATAGTTTTTCTTTCTGAACGTTGCAAGGCTGGATTCCCATTATTTTATTTTATCTTCCGACCGTTGTGAAGACTTGTGCATGTGAGCGCCGAATCTTTTGAATATAAAATGATTAAAGTTTTCAAGGTGGGTCTGGATGATTTATTTAAATCATATCTCTAGCGGGAATCACTCCAATTTGTCTCTTCACGTTGCATGTGACTTTCCGTAATACTTGACTTTTCAACGCATGCTGACGTGGACTTTGGAGTACTTGGCTGACTTCGAGTAGGCTGATGAGCAGCTAACATCTCTGCAGTCTGGTCCTTTCTGATGTTCACTGTTTGTGACTTATCTGATCAGGTGACTTCCCTGAGGTACCTTGGCTGCAGTCTGGTCAAAACTTCTCTGATAAATTATGTTGACCAGGACTACTCTGACTCGACTCGACTGATCCTCTCTGATGAACTTAGTCAGACTCGATTTTAGCCGATTTTCGGCCTAACTAATTTTTTGGCCTACAGAAGATACTCATTTGGTTCTTCTTTACATTTTGCCAAGTTTTATACTTAACATATTTGGCCTATGGAAGATACTCATTTGGTTCTTCCTTACATTTTTGGCAAGAAATAAACATTTGAATTTATATTAATGACATCATCAAAATCTAACAAGTATTCCTAACAAAGGCCGGTTACGGCCGTAATGTGTGCCAGTTACGGCCGTAATGTGTGCCAGTTACGGCCGTAAGTGTCCGGCAGTCTTTGGCGATTTTTGACGAATGCGATTACTGCGTAAGGCTGCCGAGTATGGCCGTAAGGGCCGAGTTACGGCCGTAAGGCACTGCCGGTTACGGCCGTAACCCAGCCGGCTATATATAGCCTGGGCTCGGCCAGACTTCATTTTTACGCGTTTTTCTTCCTTTTTCGGCGGCTGGCGACGGGAGGCTCGGGAAATCGAGTTCTTGGCCAATTCTAATCATTTCCAAGACGTTTTGGAGGATTCTTGTTGATTATGTAACACCTCGAGATATTCGGAATAATTACAGCGCCGTAAACCCTTTAAGTAAGGGTTTACAAGGCTAAATAAAAAGAAATGTAAATATAATCCAACCATACGACTGAAGTTCAAAACATAGAACTGATTCAACTGATCCAAGGAGTTAACTTATACAACCATATCAAAATGACATTATTAAAACACACGTACTCGAGTACTAAAGTGAACCATGAAGACAAATCACAATAACAATAAACATCAACCACATCACTGAGCCGTTTCATCGTCCTGTCGGTACTGTGGTTGCTTCCCCGCTCCTCGGCTACCTGAACATCAAAACAATATCCACCCCCGAAGGTGTTAGCAAAACAATGCTAGTACAAGTATCATAATACATAAATCATCAGTGCATCATAAAACATGCAAAACGGACTTCCGTCATCGGAATCCAACGATGTGAATCCTCACGATTCCATCAACACAATACAGGGTAATCCAGCGATCCAGCGCCCTTGGTATAGATCCCCATGATGATCCCGTCGGACCAATGCATGGTGGAAAACCCGTCCAGCGATCCAGCGCCCTCAGCATAGATCCCCATGATGATCCCGTCGGACCAACGCATGGTGGACATTCGATCCAGTGCCCTCAGCATAGATCCTCATGACCCCCTCGGATCATTTATACCATAAACCAATCAATTATGCATACATATATGCATTTCAATATTTTCATCAATACGAATAATTAACGAGAAATTAAAGAAATAAATCTCATATTCGACAACATGAACAGAACCATATGCATGATCAAAGTTTCAATATAAATCAAACTCATCATATGATACTTGCCTCGAAAATGGCAAGAAGGAAATACTCCAACAAATGACACGCGTCCGTATGCCACCGCCCCTCGATCGTCCCCTATGCAAGGCTCGGACCTAAGAAATAATAAAGAATTCCTCTCAAGTCGTACGAACGTCTAATAATCCAGTTTACGGCCGCAAGCTCTAAAAATGAATTCTGCCTGAACTACTTAGCGCGCGCTACGTATTATACGTAACGTGCGCTAAGCCTGCCTGTTAACGTACGCAAATGACCAAGTTTAGCATGCGCTTAGTTGCATCGATAGCCTCTCGTGAATGCGACCGCTCGCCTCGATGACATAACGTACGTTATGTACCCAACGTAGCGTACGTTACTCATTCCCGATAGCGCACGTTAATATATACATCTTAGCGTGCGCTAACCGTGCATGGCAGTCACTACTGGGTAAAAACTTGAGCTAAAGGTGATGAAAACTCATGAAATCCTCAGTGTTAATACATGCCAACTCCGTATATATCATGCTCATACGGTTTATGAAAGATCTTTATGGATTAAATGACTACGAGACACAAGGATACGTATCATCATTACTACACCATAATTCATCTTGATCTTCAAGAAAATATTCTAAGTTCAATTCATTCCAAGTCCCAAAACATATGATTCCTTACGTAAAACATAAGAACTAGGAAATCTCCATATACGGGTCATAATCGGTTTTGAAGATACATGAATATGCTTAGGAGTCCATATACTAAAAAGGTTCAATGGATTATACGATGAATAAGTGCCGAAACGTCAAAAATATCCTTCTAACACATGATGTTCGACTACTAACGAATTTAACTGACTATATAATCATGATCAAAATGTCCTTCATACTAGTACTTAGTATTGGTGAAGAATCACCTACCTCAAAGTAGTGAAGAACAAGGAGGAATTCGAAGCAATCCAACTTCGAAGGCTTGAACACCAATCCCCAATGATCTACAATCTTCAACACGAGCTAGGATGCTGATATTAAGTGTTTAGGATGAAGAGAGTAATTCTCTAAGTATAAGGATTCGGATGAGGGAAGTGAAAAGACTGAAAATACGAAAAGAGATGTTGTCCTATTTATAGAAAATGGTTATTAGCGTGCGCTAGTCCATATTCCTAGCGTGCGCTAACGGCTATTTGAAACTTACTGATTTCACTGTACTCAGCCTTTAGCGTGTGCTACCCTCATGTGAGTAGCGTGCGCTAATGCGTTGACTTGGCTTTTTCCCGAAAGCCATCCAGGTTCATCCCGACACAATCCGACCAAGATCCCCGGCCTGATCTCACCTACCAACACGTCTCAATCATATTGACCACGTATAGCGTGCGCTAAGGTTCCTTCGTAGCATGCGCTATAGATCCAAGTTAGCGTACACTACACTTAGACAATAGCGTGCGCTACATGCACATAATCCCAATTTTTAAATCACATTCATGAAATCATACGCTCCACAACACCGGATTATGAAATACGGAGAATAATACTCAGATCAAAGTGCAACAATTACAATATCACAAGTTCCAAATACATATCAGAAATATCGGGTATTACATCCTTCCTTCCTAAAAAGAAGTTTCGTCCCGAAACTTAAGATGAAAACAACTCTGGATATCTAGCCTTCATACTGTCCTCTGTTTCCCAAGTGGCCTCTTCAGCTCCATGTCGTGACCATTGTACTTTAACCAAGTGTATTGGTTTATTCCTCAATTGTTTGATCCGACTCTCAAGTATCTTGATTGGTCTCTCTTCGAAGGTGCCGTCATTAGCTATCTCGATCTCGTCGAAATCAATGACGTGACTGGGGTTCGGTACATACTTCCGCAATTGGGATACGTGAAACACACTGTGAATGTGACTCAGCGATGGCGGTAAGGCCAAACTGTATGCTAAATCCCCAACTCTCTCGAGGACCTCAAATGGCCCGATATATCTCGGACTTAGCTTACCTTTCCTCCCAAAACGGAAAATCCCTCGTGTAGGAGACACCTTCAATAGTACATGGTCCCCAACGTCGAACTCTAGAGGGCGACGACGTACGTCTGCATAAGACTTCTATCGACTCTGGGCAGTCAACAGTCTCTCTCGAATCAAAGCTATCTTCTCTTGAGTCTGAACTATCAATTCCGGTTCTGTCCCGATCAAATCCGAAGAATCATCCCAGCACAGGGGTGATCGGCATCTTCTCCCGTACAAAGCTTCAAATGGTGCCATCTTAATAGAAGCATGCCAACTATTATTGTAGGTGAATTCAATCAACGGCAAATGAACTTCCCAATCAGTCGACCAATATAAGGCACAAGCTCTAAGCATGGATTCTACTGTTTGTATAGTCCTTTCGGACTGACCGTCCGTTTGGGGATGATAAGCCGTGCTAAAGTTGAGCTCAGTCCCCAAAGCCCTGTGAACTGCCTTCCAGAAGTGCGACACGAAGCGACCATCTCGATCTGAAATAATGGTCTTCGGCGTCCCATGCAATCTGACTACCTCTGCAATGAATACTCGCGCCAATCTCTCGGGTCCCCAAGTATCTTTAATTCCTAGGAAATGAGCCGACTTGGTTAGTCGATCAACTATAACAAAAATCATGTTCATTCCCGTTTTGGTCCTTGGCATATTGGTGATGAAATCCATCGAGATATCCTCCCACTTCCACTCAGGGATCGGAAGCGGCTTTAACATTCCGGCAGGTCACTGATGTTCAATCTTAACCTGCTGACAAGTCAAACACTTCGAAACGTACTCTGCTACGTCCTTCTTCATATTCCCCCACCAGAAGTTTTTTTTTAGATCCTTATACATCTTACTGCTGCCCAGGTGAATAGAATAAGGTGCGCTATGAGCTTCCTTCAAAATTGTCCGTCTCAAATCATCATCGCCGGGAACACAAAGTCGATTCTGAAATTTCAGAACTCCATCATCTTGTCTCATGAATCCTGGGGCCTTTCCTTTCTTTACTTCGTCACATAACCGAAGTATCAGAGAATCGTTTAACTGCTTAGATTTGATCTCCTCGACTAGTGATGAAGTTAGTTCCATCACATATAGTTGCCCTTGGATTCCTGGTGCCCATACTTCAATCCCTTCGCGGATCAGTTCCCGTTGAATGCTGGTTCGGGATGTAAGTGCTTCCAACACTCGAAGAGAAACAGGTTTATGGCTCAAAGCATCGGCTACTACGTTTGCTTTACCCGGATGGTAGAGAATCTCCAAGTCGTAATCCTTGATCAATTCCAGCCACCTTCTCTGCCTCATGTTTATTTCTTTCTGGCTGAAAATGTACTTGAGGCTCTTATGATCTGTAAAGATTTGACAATGAGTGCCGTACAAATAATGTCTCCAAATTTTCAATGCAAAGACTACAGATGCTAGATCCAGATCATGAGTTGGGTAATTAACCTCGTACGGTTTCAACTGCCGAGAAGCATAAGCAATCACCTTATCCTTTTGCATCAACACACATCCCAGACCCTGATTTGAAGCGTCGCTGTATACCATGAATCCATCAGTCCCATCTGGCAACGCTAATATAGGAGCTGTCGTCAGTCTCCTCTTAAGTTCGTCAAAACCAGCCTGGCATCTCTCATCCCACGAGAACTTTTGAGTTTTCTGTAATAGCTGAGTGAGCGGACGAGCAATTTTGGAAAATCCCTCTACAAAACGGCGATAATATCCCGCAAGTCCTAAGAAACTCCGGACTTCCTTCACGTTATTAGGAGCTTCCCATTCCAAGATTGCTTCGACTTTCTTCGGGTCCACCTGCACTCCGTCAGCTGATATCACATGCCCAAGGAAAGTTACTTCCCTAAGCCAGAACTCGCATTTGGAAAGATTTGCATACAGCTGTTCCTTCCTCAAGGTGCTCAAAACCACACGCAAATGTTCGGCATGCTCATATGTGTCCTTCAAATATATCAAGATGTCATCAATGAAGACGACCACAAATTTATCCAAGTATTCTAAGAATACCCGATTCATCAATTGCATGAATACCACAAGAGCATTTGTAAGTCCAAATGGCATCACTACAAATTCATAATGCCCGTACCGGGACCTGAAAGCAGACTTTGGTATATCCGATTCCTTAATTCTCAACTGATGGTATCCTGATCGCAAGTCAATCTTGGAGAATACTCTTGCCCCTTGCAGTTGATCAAACAATTCGTCGATCCGAGGTATAGGATACTTATTCTTGATTGTCACTTTGTTGAGCTCCCTGTAATCAATACACAGTCGGAGGGATCCGTCTTTCTTCTGGACAAAGAGAACGGGCGCCCCCCAAGGATAAACGCTAGGTTGAATATAACCCTTCTGTAATAATTCCTCTAGTTGCTTCTTTAACTCATACATCTCGGTTGGCGCCATGCGGTATGGTGCTCTGGAAATAGGAGTGGCTCCAGGCTCTAATTCGATAGTGAACTCCACATCTCTCTGCGGAGGTAACCCAGGTAGTTCGTCAGGAAATACATCTGAGAATTCATTCACAACTGGAATAGATGATGGCTCTACTCCTTCTTCTTTCCTCATGGCATAGCACCAAAATCCATGACATCCCTGCTTCAGTAATTTCACGGCTTTCATTGCTTTGATCAATTTTCCCGAGCTTCCCGGTCTCCATCCTCTGAATAAGTGTTCAGATTCGTCATCAGCAATGATAGAAATGACTCTCTTTCGGTAATTCAGAATAGCTCCATAACGGTTGAGCCAATCTTCTCCGAGAATTAAATCGTCACCGTAGATGTCAACTACAATAAGGTTCGATGGCCAATCTCTCTCTACTATAGACACTGGAAAATCTCTAGCTTCTAGGGTTCCCACAATTTTCCCTCCGCTCGGTAAACCCACAACATAAGGTTCACAATCATACAAGCACCAGATTTTCAAACGATTAACACAGTTCAAAGATATAAAAGAATGCGTAGCTCCTGAATCGAATAAGACACTAACTGGTTGCAAAAGGATCTGAATCGTACCTGATGCAACAACTGTGTTCTGATCGTCCTTCTTCATCTCGTAAATACACGGAGGAACGGACCCAGCGCTGGATGCCTCTCTTTTCCCAACATTCTGCTGCGGGAAACCGCTTTGCTGCGTCTGGTTTACACTAGTGTCCTTCGGAACTGCACAGAGTGCGAGTACCAAAAGATCGAGTCGCATTCCCACAAAATGTTGCGCGATGCCCTTCCTGTCCACACTCGAAACAGGTCACAGCAGGCGCGAAACAGTCACGTCGAACATGCCCCGCTTTGCCACAGTTATAACATTTCTTCCCTGCTTCTGAAACGGTTTGTGCTGCTCGGAACTTCTTTCCACCTCGAGAAGGATGCGGAGGCCTCCTGGATGAATGAAAAGAGGACTGGCCCCTGCGAGGCCCACTACTCTTATTCTCCGTGAAGTTGCCAGCCACTTTCTGCTTCTTTGCTTCCGTTGATTTCTCTCTGCGCCTCTTTCATATCATGGCGAGTGCTTTGTCCTGATCATCGCAAGGTGGTACATTCAAACCCGGACATATACTGCTGAATTTCCGGCTTCATTCGCATGTCGAAATGAAAAATCCTCTCCGCCTCGGTCCTGACTAAGTGGCGCACATAAGTCAGCTGGTGATTAAAGGTCTTAATCACGTCTGTCACAGATGCTTCTGAATTTTGTGGTGAGAAAAACTCCCGGACTCGGCCTCTAAGCGGCCGAGGACAATACCGCTTCCATCATTAATTTGAACTCTGTCCGTCGACATTATGCTCCTCGTCGAATGGCCTCCCACCGCCGAAAGCCTCCCGTCGAGAAGATACTGGGCGACCGAACCTTCTCGCTGCTGGGACAGTTAATCCCCGCAAAAATCTTCTCTAACTCCTTCAGCCAGTGATCCCAAGAAAGCGTCTCAGCAGAACCATCAAATTTCGGAGGATGCAATTTGATCACCTCAGTAAGCCATTTATCTCCTCGATTATCCACGTTATGCTGCTGTCCCATCGCCGTCTGCATGCGATCCACAACTTGAGCAAACTGGTTTATCTGAGCAACCACCTGCTGAAGCACTCCCGGCACGTTAGGATCTGCATTATTATTTGTTGATCCCTGTTGTCCCCCGGAATGGGAATCCGTTCGGCTAGTGGTTATTTCTAGGGTAGACACCGAATCTTCTTGTCTCGCATTTCCACGTCCGCGTCCACGACCGTGTCCGCGTCCACGACCTCCCCTCAACATACTGTAAACACAGATACTCAATATCCAGGGCAATCTTTCTAAAAGTAAGTCCATCAATGTTCACAAAACATGAATTAAATAAAACGGTAGTATTTGAGATTAGAAAACTTACAACCACGGTCCACACGACGATGCTGGCTCAGCAGTGATGTTACAAACGACCAATAATCAAATAACGTAAACAAACCCAACTAACCCGAATGCCAAGATATCCATGAATCTTAGCTCCGATACCATATTCTATAACACCCCGAGATATTCGGAATAATTACAGCACCGTAAACCCTTTAAGTAAGGATTTACAAGGCTAAATAAAAGAAATGTAAATATAATCCAACCGTAAGACTGAAGTTCAAAACATAGAACTGATTCAACTGATCCAAGGAGTTAACTTATACAACCATATCGAAATGACATTATTAAAACACACGTACTCGAGTACTAAAGTGAACCAAGAAGACAAATCACAATAACAATAAACATCAACCACATCACTGAGCCGTTTCATCGTCCTGTCGGTACTGTGGTTGCTTCCCCGCTCCTCGGCTACCTGAACATCAAAACAATGTCCACCCCCGAAGGGGTTAGCAAAACAATGCTAGTACAAGTATCATAATACATAAATCATCAGTGCATCATAAAACATGCAAAACGGACTTCCGTCATCGGAATCCAACGATGTGAATCCTCACGATTCCATCAACACAATACAGGGTAATACAGCGATCCAGCGCCCTTGGTATAGATCCCCATGATGATCCCGTCGGACCAACGCATGGTGGAAAACCCGTCCAGCGATCCAGCGCCCTCAACATAGATCCCCATGATGATCCCGTCGGACCAACGCATGGTGGACATTCGATCCAGCGCGCTCAGCATAGATCCTCATGACCCCCTCGGATCATTTATACCATAAACCAATCAATTATGCATACATATATGCATTTCAATATTTTCATCAATACGAATAATTAACAACGAATACCACGAGAAATTAAAGAAATAAATATCATATTCGACAACATGAACAGAACCATATGCATGATCAAAGTTTCAATATAAATCAAACTCATCATATGATACTTGCCTCGAAAATGGCAAGAAGGAAATACTCCAACAAATGACACGCGTCCGTATGCCACCACCCCTCGATCGTCCCCTATGAAAGGCTCGGACCTAAGAAATAATAAAGAATTCCTCTCAAGTCGTACGAACGTCTAACAATCCGGTTTACGGCCGCAAGCTCTAAAAATGAATTCTGCCTGAACTAATTAGCGCGCGCTACGTATTATACGTAACGTGCGCTAAGCCTGCCCGTTAACGTACGCAAATGACCAAGTTTAGCGTGCGCTAGGTGTGTACTGACAGTCCTCTATGAACAGCCGACTGCCCTGCCTGATGACATAACGTACGTTACGTACCCAACGTAGCGTACGTTACTCATTCCCGATAGCGCACGTTAATATATACATCTTAGCGTGCGCTAACCGTGCATGGCGATCCTACTGGTAAAAACTTGAGCTAAAGGTGATGAAAACTCATGAAATCCTCAGTGTTAATACATGCCAACTCCGTGCATATCATGCTCATACGGTTTATGAAAGATCTTTATGGATTAAATGACTACGAGACACAAGGATACGTATCATCATTACTACACCATAATTCATCTTGATCTTCAAGAAAATATTCTAAGTTCAATTCATTCCAAGTCCCAAAACATATGATTCCTTACGTAAAACATAAGAACTAGGAAATCTCCATATACGGGTCATAATCGGTTTTGAAGATACATGAATATGCTTAGGAGTCCATATACTAAAAAGGTTCAATGGATTATACGATGAATATGTGCCGAAACGTCAAAAATATCCTTCTAACACATGATGTTCGACTACTAACGAATTTAACTGACTAGATAATCATGATCAAAACGTCCTTCATACTAGTACTTAGTATTGGTAAAGAATCACGTACCTCAAAGTAGTGAAGAACAAGGAGGAATTCGAAGCAATCCAATGTTGAAGGCTTGAACACCAATCCCCAATGATCTACAATCTTCAGCACGAGCTAGGATGCTGATATTAAGTGTTTAGGATGAAGAGAGTAATTCTCTAAGTATAAGGATTCGGATGAGGGAAGTGAAAAGACTGAAAATACGAAAAGGGATGCTGTCCTATTTATAGAAAATGGTTATTAGTGCGCGCTAGTCCATATTCCTAGCGTGCGCTAACGGCTATTTGAAACTTACTAATTTCACTGTACTCAGCCTTTAGCGTGTGCTACCCTCATGTGAGTAGCGTGCGCTAACGCGTTGACTTGGCTTTTTCCTGAAAGCCGTCCAGGTTCATCCCGACACAATCCGACCAAGATCCCCAGCCTGATCTCACCTACCAACACGTCTCAATCATATTGACCACGTATAGCATGCGCTAAGGTTCCTTCGTAGCGTGCGCTATGGATCCAAGGTAGCGTACACTTCACTTAGACAATAGCGTGCGCTACATGCGCATAATCACAATTTTTAAATCACATTCATGAAATCATATGCTCAACAACACCGGATTATGAAATACGGAGAATAATACTCAGATCAAAGTGCAACAATCACAATATCACATGTTCCAAATACATATCAGAAATCTCGGGTATTACAGATTATATCATCATCCAATCCGTGTGTTTCATCGAATCAAGGTATATTTCTTGATTTTCCTTCAAGTTGACTTTTTGGAGAATTTGTTCTTAATTTCAATTCTAGTCCGATTTTGATACATCGGTTGGTGTAGTATGATGTTATTAGTCGTGTTCTATGGGTTGTATATCCATACTTCAAGTTTGTTCGACTCGATTAGTGATTTGAGTGTTCTTGGGAGTTATCGAACATTGAGTGTTCAATTAAATGTCCCTATGAGTTTCCCTTCGATAATTGTTGGGATTTCCGTTGTTTTTGGCTTTGATTCTCGTTGTAATCATGTTTTATTGTTCCTTCCGGAGGATTATAGGTGCTCGAGGATTCCGAGTTGAATCTCATTGGGGTTTGATGATTCGTGTGGTGTTATTCCGTCGTAAATTTCGGTGCTATCGCGTTCTAGATAGTGTTCGGGAATTTAAGGGCTACCCGGCCGTATCCGTTCATTTTTCCATTTGCTCGTGGTATCGAGGCAAGTACCTTGCTCATACATTTCTTATTTTGTGGATATGATGATCGGTGATCGTCTTGGTGTGTTTGTTTGGTTGTTTGAAATGAAGTTTCAAAAGATTTCGGTTTGGCCTCGTTAAAGGCTCTCTTTCAAGACGCGTGTGTGTTTTGTGAAAGGTGTGTTTTGGGAATTGTTTATGATTTGATCATTTTGAACGTGAAGGCTTTGATGATATCCATGTTGTTTAAAGTTATGGAATTGTGTATTCCGTGTTTAATCTTGTCACTGTGTTTTGAAGAGTTTGATAATGGCGTCGAGTAAGTGGCCATCTCTAGTAAGTATTATTGATGAACTTACATTCTTAGCATATTAGTATTGCATGAGTAACGTGTGTGTGTGTATGCTCACTACGGGTTAGATCCGACGGGGTCTCGGTAGGGCTCGACGAAGCTGTGGAACCGCGAGTTTGCTTTTAACCACTGTGGGTTAGATCCGACGGGGTCTCGGCAGGGGTCCACGAAGCTGTGGGTCCGCGGTTAATTGTGGTGCATTTTACAATGTGATTTGGATTATTGGCATTTCCGGAAATGAGTGCTTTTAAACGGTTTTCATGATTGCATGCATTGACTAAGTGTGTAAGAGGTAAGTTGTTCGTTTGGCTTACTTGGCTAGGATGGAACGAGAATATTTTGTTGTTTGTGTTAAATCCTTTATTTGTGGATTTTGATGTTGGGAGACGAACCTTGTGGTCGTTCTTGTGTACTGTGAGTTGATGAGATTTGGGGCCAAAATCCCAATAGTTTTGTAAAAGTCATTTTATGGATTTGGGGCTAAAATCCCAACGGTTTGGTAAAGGTCATTTTTCGGAAAGTAAACCTTTGGGGCGGTGACCCCTTTCGTCTTTTGGGTTTTGAAAAGTAGGATTTGATAATCCTAAATTGTTTTCTATTAAAACTCCCGATGGTATTTCAAATCATTTTATAAATTGTTTCCCTTGATATTTTGATCTTGAAATTTTGGGAAGTCTTTACTCAAACTCTCGCCTCGTGAAGTATTCATCTTGTTGTATTTGAATCTTTGAGGTTTCCGGATTATTATCGTTCGTGGAATGTGAATTGTATGACTCGTATTTTTGCACTTGTACTTGCACTAGCAAAACAATGGAGTTTTGCTAACCCCCGAGTATTCGGGGGATGGATGTCTATTTTTGCATTCAGGTTTTGGAGCATAACACAGGGTCGGCACAAAGGATGATGAAAGATGATCGATACTAATCACATGAGGAACCGTACATTGTTTATTGGTTCAGTTGTACTTTATTTTCCGCTGCTATATTTTTTCCGTTGTACGGGTGTGGTTGTGTTTTGACCCCTGCATGGGCATGAGTTGTATTTGAGTTGTATGTATTTATTGAAAGACCAAATCGGTCTACTGAGTCATTTTAGCCTTAAAGGCATGGTTGAGTTGTTATATGTGTTACCAGCCTGGTAGATCCTTGAGGAAAGGTTCTATGACGTGTAATATCCCTGAGCGGATTGAGGGTGTTACAAGTGGATCAAGGAGGCAGCTGGAAAATGTGGGTGGGACTTGGTATTTTTTTTTTATAAAAATGAGGTTTAGAATTTAGTATTTTTTTTTCTATAAAAATGAGGTTTAGAAATACACAGTGGAACTTCGAATGGGGACAACCTCCCTTTCCCCTGATTACATGTTGGTCTGCTGCTACAGTGGTTAATCCTTTGAAAAGGTATTTATTAAAAAAATTATAAATTTTATATTTATAACCTTTTACTTATATTACAACCCTAAAACTAAAACATAGCTGCCCCCCCCCTCTCTCTCTCTCTAAAAATGGAATTTGGTAAATTTTCTTTTACTCATTGTTAATAATTAAGATCTATTTTGCAATATTTTGCTAAATGCTAACCGACTTTGTTCTTTCGTAGAAAGTTCTTGCCTAACTCAAGGTCACCATCTTTTGAGAAGTTGATATACCATGCATCCAAGTTCATGACGTATTATGGACTCGAAAGCAGTAAAGCATGTGTGGGGCACTGATCAGGATATTTATGATATCTACTCATTTATTTTTTATATATTTATCACGAGTTTCTGTACTTCATAAAACCGGACTCATATAAATTGCAGTTTAGAGTGTCTATGATTAGCCATAATCATTTGAACAAGTATATCTCTTTAGATATGAATCTTATACTTTATGGAAAATCATCACTCCGTTTTTGCCCAACTGAAATTAGATTGGATTCTTTTCAGTCTTGGTATATATAGAATCTATCCCACTAAAATTACTCACTCATCATATTTTTTTTGACTCAATATAATAATATTCATTCATCAAAATGAGAGATTACGTCGATCAATATAAATATCGCTAAAAACTACGAAGAATGTATATGCGAACACGCTCACAACAGCTAAGTTAATAGCATAAAATGGCAAAATCAAAATGCCTACAATTGGTAAAAATCAAAGTGACCAGAGCACCCATGTCTCTGGATCTGCAACGTTGTCGTCCATATCTTTATTGAATCTGATCGTAGTTGAACTATCAATCTAATCAAGCGAACACCGCACAAGATCGAGAAATCCAAACACGCCGCACAAAGACGGGAAATCCAAACACGCTGCACAAAGACGAAAAATCAAAACAAGCTGTACCAAGACGGGAACAAAACAATAATGCCTACTTAGACAATGAAAAACACAAAAATCGAAAGTATACGGAACTATGTGGAAAATCCACTTATTTAATTGAAATGATTGCAATAAATGGTGGAGAGTGGTAATTTCAGGCAAAAAATGACCGAAAACTATCCCTGTTTACTAGATGGAGAAGAAAAAAGAAGAAAGATGAGAAAAGCAAAAAGAGGAGAGACGGGCTAGGGTTTTTGACACACACTAACTCATCACATAAAACATAGGTTTCTGAATTTCACCGCTCAAGGTTGGCAGCCTCCTTTAACAAAATGGAAAAGTATTTTTTTTTGGAAGAAAAATAAAAGATAGAAATTAAAGTTCATAGTTGTTCGCTCAAAACGTATTTCTAATAGATTAGCGACTCACAAGTATACGGGGCGTTTGTAGTGTTGATGAGTTTATCAAGGTCGTTTAATTTGAGGATCAACTTTTTTGTTGATAACTTTCATATTCACAAATCACTTTAACATAAGTTTATATTTAAATAATCTAATTACTTAATTCAACTAAATATACTTTTTGGACTCATAACTAGTCCATTTGGCAGATATGCTTTTCAGATTGATATTTAGCTTTTTTAATTAAATTTAGATCCGTAAAAATATTTTCTTCCGGTCTCTAATTTTACATATATGAGTTATATCAATTTGATTTAAAGAAGGCACAGTAATAAATTTAATATAAGCTCAAGTATTTAATTTAAATCATCCTAACCCTAGAATATAAAGTTTAGCCCGTATTTATATTAACAGATAAAAATACAAGACAGATAATTATTAACATATACATAATAAATACATCAGAAATTAAAAGAGCTTACTTGGTGTAGAATACAATAAATAAATTCAAAAGTGCTGAAACTGATAGAGAGATTTATTCAAGCGCTTTAAATGATCCAAACAGCTTAAAGGTAATATACAAACTTAAATTATAAAATTACAGTAATAAATAAAAAGAAGAATTTTATCTGACAAAAATAAGATCAACTAAACATTAATTGGAATATAAATGGGTGTAGCATTTATTTCTATATAATACGATTACAGAAAATAAAATGAAGAAAGTGCAGTTTGTGCACAAAAATGTGTCACTACCAATGTTTATACTTTAGCCGATAACAAAAAGTCGTCGGCTAAAGTCGAAAATCGTCGACTAAAGTGGTCAGTTGTCAGCTAAAAGTCGGTCGGCCGAGGTCGGTCGGCTAAAGTTTAGCTGACGGCAAATAGGGAAGGCCGTCGGCTAATGTTCGAGTTTAGCCGACGGTTAAACAGTCGTCGGCTAAAATAGTTCCCGTATTAGCCGACAGATACATAGTCGTCGGCTAAAGTGTACAGGTTTTAGCCAACGGCAAAAGTTGTCGTCGGCTAAAATGTATAGGTTTTAGCTCACGGCTACATAGTCGTCGGCTAAAGTGTTTTATTTTATTTTTTTAAATAAATACTTTAGCCGACGGTCTGTGCAAATGCCGTCGGCTAAAGTCCAGTGAGAAAAATTCAAATTTCGAAATCACCAAACCTGTTAATCCAAATGTACAATACACCACCATACATCACAATCAACATAAATCAATTACGAAAAGCAGAATTTAAAAACAAACCATATCAACATGTCATGTAGCAACATCAACAAAATGTAACACCCCAAATGGCGGTTATTACAGTGCCGTGAATCCCACACTGGGACCCACCAGGCGATATCCAAAACAGGTTAAATAAATATTATTTGTGATACCGAATCACAACGAATAGTCATTTCTCCGATTAGGAGTTTATTAAAATATGGCCAACGGCCTTACAACACACAGGATCCAAAAAAAAAACAAGTATAAACCATATGGAGATGGAAAATACTTCAAATGTCAAATACAACCAAAAAGTAATTTAAATGAAACAGGAGATAACATAACGCGGTTTAACATAACCGGACAACAAGAGATGTGGGGCCCCCGAACTAGTATCCTCCGAACCCTTCGCCGTCGACATGCTCTTCCCGTGTCTTGCCTTTGCCTCAACCTAAAATACAATACAAGTATTTCGCCCAACACAGGGTCAGATATACATGATAATCAATTCTTCCGACATTATACAATTCACATATATAGATCTCAAGAAAATCATTCCGACTATTAATCATACCCCTCGGGCGTATGAAACAATCAGTCACAAAATATCGAACACATCCAATCATACATGGTCTGTGAACGATTAACATTATGGCTCAAGATGGACATCACAGTACGCCCGATGCGGAAATGTATCCGTGCATATGTCCACCCCGTATACGGAATCCAGAATATACGTGGGACAATGTACCTAATTAGCCTCACGAACTACGTCTCGTGTGCACGGTCCAATGCGGAAACATCCACGCATGACCATCGTGTGCCTGGCTAAAAATCCTACACAATAACCAATCGGCACGCAGATATGATTCCGGATATGTCACGATACAACATGACAACGAAACTCAAAGGATAACACATCCAATTAAGGATCAAGAAAAACTCACCAAAGTGAAAATAAGGACCAACGAGATCAACGATTCAAAACGGCGTACTAGGGAATGCAATCTCATAACGTCAAGGACAATATCAAATCACGACAAACGTCACATGGACAATTCATACGCATGAAATATATAATCATCACAAGAATCTAATCATCATTATAACCAAGCAAGATAACTTGCCTTAATACGGAGACGAGAATAGTCCTCTTCTTATCGGAACGAATGAACGGTCCTCGACAAGTTTTACTCGAACAACCAACCTTAAACGAAATACATTTTACTCAAAACATATTCGTATAATTATCAATACAGGATTAGTAAGACGTCAACCTACAATCCTTTAGAATAGTTTGTTACTACAAATTATTGAAGCCTTATGCCAGGAGTCCTTCTAACATCAATACAACTATAAGAATCGGTTTACAAAATTTACCGAATGTTCGCATGGTTCAACATAAACAAGAGTTCTATCAAGGGTATGTTGAATAACTAATCATGATGTTAAGATCATCTTATGATGATTAAACTTTCCAAAACATTAAAAGGTTGAAAGGTAAAATCTGCACATTATGATTATTCTCCTCTCATTTAAATTGACTTTTAAGCTAACAACAAGTTCATAAGTTCTGAGATTACACCATACTCATGAAGGTTATCAAAGTCTTTGTTACAAGGCTGGAGGATTCATTAACATGATGGTGAATTCACCAATTTTAGTATGATGATCAAAATATTCTAAGTTCTCAATACATTAGATTAATGAAAAATTATTGTTGAAATTATCAAGATCCTTATCAATCTTCAAAGACTTGTGAAACTGAACAATCATGATTTGTTAAAGCTTCTAAGATTTCTGAACTAGATCATCTAATCTCATCTTTAACATCATCAAGTTCTTCTCAAGGTAATTAAATACCTAAAATGGTGTTTAATCACTATATGATATCAAGTTCTTGACTAAGTCCAGTTATGATGAAGCTAACCGATCCAACAATGTCCTACTGAGCTAAATTCGTCCAGAAGATGAGTAATGACAGCTACAAACATGGTTACCATTACTACAATATCAAGAACTCCTCTAAACTAAACCCTCATTTAACATATTCATCAAAAGTGTTAAAAAGGTTGGATTAGAACTATGTTTTACTTGCTTAATCTAACTCTAGGTGAAGTATAATTCGTCATTAACATCAACATAAGAAAATAATGCAGAGAAGAAAACACACCAACCTCCAGAAATGAAGAACAACTTCAATGCTATGAGAGAATATGTTCCAAGCTTAAAAACAACTCCAAATCTCAAGGAAATGAGCTCCACTCCGAGATTCAAGGCTTAGAAACAAGTTGGTGTAGGTTGATATCATTTTTAGAGTGCGAGGGACGATAAAATGGAGAGAGAATCGGTTTAGAGTTGTGAAGAAATGAAAACAGTGGCCCTATAAATAGATGGACATCCTTAGCGCACGCTATCGGGACAGTTTAGCGTACGCTAATGCCCTTACGTACGCTATCCGGTCGATATTACGTGCGTAAGCGGCTTACGGTGGCTCTTGTCTTGAATTATCGCAGCCGTTAGCGCACGCTAACGAGAAATGGGTTACGCACGCTAATAAAAGTAGATTCTCACCGACACGCCATTTCGATTTAGATCTCATGCATGCTAACGGTTAAAAGGGTTCACGTGCTGAAGTCAATCGGCTGCGATTCCCTCTTAGCGTACGCAACAGAGGAAACCTTACGCACGCTAAGTCACATGATTAGCGTACGTTAATAGTACTGTGTAGCGTACGCTACATTAACAAAAATTCGAAAATGTAACACTCTAATAACATCGAATCATCACATATGAAATAACAACGATATGATATTCAAATCTATAATACCTCAACATAATACTAAATGCAACGATTTCTGATAATCAGATTATCCGAATAATACAACGAAAGAAAAAAAATGAAAAGTTACAGTCGGATATTACATACTCCCCCCCTTAAAAAGAGTTTCGTCCTCGAAACTAAGGGGTAAATAACTCGGGGTATCTCGCTCGCATACTATCCTCGGTCTCCCACGTAGCCTCCTCGACTCCGTGTCGTGACCACTGAACTTTCAATAGGGGAATCGTCTTGTTCCGCAATTGCTTGATCCTCCTCTCGAGTATCCGTACAGGACGCTCCTCGTACGAATGATCCTCTGCTAAATCAATATCTTCGAATTGAAGTACGTGGCTCGGATCAGCAACATATTTCCTCAGCTGAGAGACATGAAACACGTTGTGAATCTTACTCAAGGTCGGTGGCAAGGCTAGTCGATAGGCCAGATCACCTACATGCTCCAGAACCTCAAACGGCCCAATATACCTTGGGCTCAGCTTGCCCCTCTTCACGAAACGAAAAACACCTCGAGTAGGAGACACCTTCATTAACACATGGTCACCAACCTCGAACTCAAGCGGTCTTCGACGATGGTCAGCATAAGACTTCTGTCGACTTTGAGCCGTTAACAACCGACTCTTAATCAAAGTGATCTTCTCACGGGCAACTAACAACATATCGGGTTCCGTACCCAGAGATTCTGACAGTTCGTCCCAACACAAAGGGGACCTACAGCGACGGCCATATAATGCCTCATACGGTGCCATCTGAATCGAAGCGTGCCAACTATTATTATAAGTGAATTCCACCAAAGGCAGCTGGGCTTCCCAATCGTTCTTCCAATCAAGAGCACATGCTCTCAACATATCTTCTAGAGTCTGTATGGTTCTCTCCGACTGACAATCAGTCTGTGGATGGAAAGCCGTACTGAAATTCAACTGCATGCCCATCGCACGATGAACTGCCTTCCAGAAGTGTGACACAAATCGCCCGTCACGATCTGATACAATGCTCTTGGGGGTACCGTGTAGTCTCACAATTTCCTTAATAAACAGCTGGGCCAATCTCTCGGGGCCCCATGTGTCCTTAATTTCCAAGAAGTGGGCTGATTTGGTCAGACGGTCCACAATCACCCAAATCGTATTCATTCCTCGACGACTCGTCGGCAAGCTAGTGATAAAATCCATAGATATTTCCTCCCATTTCCATTCAGGAATCGGGAGCGGTTTCAGCATTCTTGCGGGCCGCTGGTGCTCAATCTTAACTCACGATGTGTTAAGCACCTCGAAACGAATTCGGCAACCTCACGTTTCATATTTCCCCACCAATAATTCTGTTTCAAATCCTTATACATCTTGCTAGAGCCCGGGTGGATAGAGTACGGGGTAGCATGGGCTTCTCTCATGATAGAGTTCCTCAACTCTTCGTCAGCGGGTACACAAACTCGATTTCTAAAACGTATCAATCCATCCTCGTGGATCACGAATCCAGGGGCTTTCCCCTGGTTTACTTCATCCCGAACTCGAGATAAGAATGGGTCCGTAATTTGCTTCGATTTGATCATATCATCGAGAGACGAAGAAATATCAAGGGTGCAAAGTTGTCCCTGAACACGCTGTAACCAAACTTCAATTTCTGGCCTCATAAGGTCCAACTGCAATTCCCTCTGTGCTGTTAAACGACTCAGCATCTGCTCCTGCACTGTCTTACGGCTCAAAGCGTCGGCAACCACATTTGCTTTACCCGGATGATAAAGGATCTCGATATCATAGTCCTTGATTAATTCTAGCCACCTTCTCTGCCTCATGTTCAACTCCTTCTGAGTAAAAATGTACTTTAGGCTCTTGTGGTCCGTAAAGATCTGGCAGGTAACTCCATAAAGATAGTGACGCCAGATTTTCAAAGCAAACACCACGGCTGCTAACTCCAAGTCATGGGTCGGATAGTTAACTTCATAGGGTCGGAATTGTCTCGATGCATAGGCGATTACTTTCCCTTCCTGCATTAGTACACATCCCAGACCCTGTCTCGACACGTCACTATACACCACAAATCCTTCCGTTCCCTTTGGTAAGACCAAAACAGGTGCCGAAATCAATCGACTCTTGAGCTCTTCAAAACTTTGCTGACATGCTTCTGACCACAAATACTTCTTGTCCTTCCGCAGTAAGTTAGTCATCGGTTGCGAAATTTTGGAGAATCCCTCCACGAATCGTCGGTAGTAACCTGCTAGGCCGAGGAAACTACGAACTTCCTTCACGTTCTTCGGTGGTAGCCAATCTCGAATGGCTTCCGTCTTTTTTGGGTCCACTCTCACCCCTTCGGATGATATCACATGCCCGAGAAAGACAACCTCAGGCATCCAGAACTCACACTTAGAAAATTTCCCATAAAGTTGTTCTCGCCTCAAAGTATCGAGAACTTGGTAGAGGTGACTCTCGTGCTCCTTGTGGTCGCGAGAGTAAATCAGAATGTCGTCAATGAAAACGACTACAAAGCGATCCAGATAGTTAATAAAAACTCGATTCATCAACTCCATGAACACTGCCGGTGCATTAGTCAGTCCAAATGGCATCACCACGAACTCATAATGCCCATAGCGAGTACGGAATCTTTGTCTTGAAATGTCAGACTCTCGAATCCTCAACTGATGATAACCAGATCTTAAGTCGATCTTAGAAAACACGGCAGCTCCCTGAAGTTGGTCCAGTAAATCATCAATACGAGACAAGGGATACTTGTTCTTGATGGTTACCCTGTTCAGCTCACGGTAATCAATACACAATCGTAGAGATCCATCTTTCTTTCGCACAAATAACACTGGTGCTCCCCAAGGGGACGCACTAGGTCGAATATAGCCTTTGTTAGTCAACTCCTCAAGCTGGTTCTTCAATTCTTGCATCTCAGTCGGAGCCATACGGTACGGTGCTTTTGAGAGCGGGGACGTACCTGGTTCTAACTCAATAATAAACTCCACGTCACGATGAGGAGGTAAGCCTGGCAACTCGTTTGGAAATACATCTGGGTAGTCTCGGACTACCGGAATGTCGGCCAATTCAACTGGTCGATCTGCTGTTTTGGTCATGTAGCACCAATAACCAATACACCCTTGATTAAGCAGTTTCACTGCTTTCATAGCACTGATGACTCTCCCAGAACGACTGGGATTATCACCTCGAAAAATACACTCGAATCCATCATCAGAAGTGACGGTAACCATCCGCTTGCGGACACTGAGTATTGCATCGTGACGATCCATCCAATCGATGCCCAAGATTATATCATCCTTAGGTAGATCGACTACAATCAGATTTGACAACCACTCACGGTCGTTCAAACGAATCGGACAGTCCTGGACTTCACGATTTCCAATAATTCTTCTACCATCAGGTAGACCAATCACGTAGGGCTCACAATTGATAACATGGTCTAGAGGCAAACGACTTAAACAAGAAGAAGATATAAAGGAGTGTGAAGCACCGGTATCAAAAAGAACACACACAGGCTGGGAGTGGATCTCGAGTATACCTGAAATCATGCTGGCCTCGGGATCATCAGCTTTCTTCATCTCGTAAATCATGGGTTTCGCGATTCGGCACCAGTGTACCACTTTGATTCCCACGGCCCATTCCCCTATTTGCCCCGGTGGTCTGATAGGAAGCGGACGGAGGCGTCCGGTTCTGGACAGAGGATTGAATAGGAGCATGAGACGCTACTGGATCATGTCCGGGCCCACCCCTGCAAAAACGAGCACGGTGACCAATCTTGCCACAAGTAAGGCATGTGATGGAAGGCTTCGGGCATTTGGTGCTGAAATGCCCCTGGTCTCCGCAGTTATAGCACACAACAGATGAGGGGACCGCTCGAGAGTGCGATCCAGCTGGCTTTGACGCCATGGGTGGTCGATCAGAGGGGTTTGGCAATGACCGGGCTTCTGAATGTCCCGGTTACTCTCGATCGGTCGGTTCTTGGACCTTTTGTTGTTGGACTGTGGTTGTTTCTTGGAAATCTCCTTCGCGGTGAGTTCGTACTCCAGAGCCTTCTCGATAAACTCCGGTAAGGTAGTACAGTGGTGATTCAACAGCTGCATTCTCATTCGGGGTTTAAGCCTCTTGAGAAAGTATTTGATCTTATCGGCCTCTGTTCGGATAATTGTCGTGGCAAAAGGAAGGAGTGCCTGGAATTTCTCAGCAACAGATAATACATCATCGTCTTCAGACGGGTCGGGGTTCAAAAGTTCCGACAGTTTGGCCTCACGGAGTGGCCCTGGATAGTAACGGTCTAGCATGAGGTTTTTAAATTCCTCCCATGTGCAAACACCATCAGCTGGCCTTACTGAAAGCCACCAGGTATGAGCGCTTTTGCTAAGATAATACGCGGCTACCGAGACGCGATTCTCTTCCGGGCAGTCCACCATCTGGAAAAGTTTCTCAAAATGCTCGATCCAGTGCACAATGTCAGTAGGCTCAGAGGAGCCTTCAAAAGTCGGTGGTCGCTGGCGAGAGTTGTCGCTGATAATCCGACTCACGGGTCCGCCAATTACAGGAGGAGGATGAGCCCCCTGCTGCTGGCCAGTAGCGGCCCTCTGCATAGCTTCCATTAGTTGACCCATCTGGGTCATCTGTGTCATCATGCCCTGCATTACGACGTAAGGATCGACACGTGCATCCCCGCGCCCACTGTGGTGCGATTGTTCCCTAGAAGGTGAACCACTGTCTGCGGAACTCTGATCCGCATTCGCGCGTCTGTTGGCTCGAGGTATTGGGATTCGGCCCCTTCCACGGCCTCGTCCCCCTCTGCCACGACCTCTCAGGTTTCTTTCCATACTGAAAGAATCAATCGTAATGATAACCATAAGTACAGTTCAAGATACTAAAATTCACGCTAAATTAATAGTAACAAGGAATCATATATTCAAGGAAAACGGTTATTGATACCACAAATGTCGCACCGAATATCATATCGGTGTCAAGTCGAACAATTTCAATTGTATAATAAATTCAGCATTTACCTCGGATTATCAATCAGATAAATCCTGTCACAATTCCTTGAAATAACATGATCAGCGGGAGACCCATACGATATCAATATCATGCCGTAATTAAACCATGGCTCATAAAGTACATACCGTATTTGGCTCGTAGGGTCGCTTGCCAGACAGTCACACGTGACACGAAGGTCTCTTGATACTAGTTCATTTCTCAATGACTCATAAAAAAACGACTCTCTCATACCATCTTCTGTAACACCCCAAATGGCGGTTATTACAGTGCCGTGAATCCCACACTGGGACCCACCAGGCGATATCCAAAACAGGTTAAATAAATATTATTTGTGATACCGAATCACAACGAATAGTCATTTCTCCGATTAGGAGTTTATTAAAATATGGCCAACGGCCTTACAACACACAGGATCCAAAAAAAAAACAAGTATAAACCATATGGAGATGGAAAATACTTCAAATGTCAAATACAACCAAAAAGTAATTTAAATGAAACAGGAGATAACATAACGCGGTTTAACATAACCGGACAACAAGAGATGTGGGCCCCCCGAACTAGTATCCTCCGAACCCTTCGCCGTCGACATGCTCTTCCCGTGTCTTGCCTTTGCCTCGACCTAAAATACAATACAAGTATTTCGCCCAACACAGGTCGATATACATGATAATCAATTCTTCCGACATTATACAATTCACATATATAGATCTCAAGAAAATCATTCCGACTATTAATCATACCCCTCGGGCGTATGAAACAATCGATCACAAAATATCGAACACATCCGATCATACATGGTCTGTGAGCGATTAACATTATGGCTCAAGATGGACATCACAATGCGCCCGATCCGGAAATGTGTCCGTGCACATGTACACCCCGTATACGGAATCCAGAATATACGTGGGACAATGTACCTAATTAGCCTCACGAACTACGTCTCGTGTGCACGGTCCAATGCGGAAACATCCACGTATGACCATCGTGTGCCTGGCTAAAAATCCTACACAATAACCAATCGGCACGCAGATATGATTCCGGATATGTCACGATACAACATGACAACGAAACTCAAAGGATAACACATCCAATTAAGGATCAAGAAAAACTCACCAAAGTGAAAATAAGGACCAACGAGATCAACGATTCAAAACGGCGTACTAGGGAATGCAATCTCATAACGTCAAGGACAATATCAAATCACGACAAACGTCACATGGACAATTCATACACATGAAATATATAATCATCACAAGAATCTAATCATCATTATAACCAAGCAAGATAACTTGCCTTAATACGGAGACGAGAATAGTCCTCTTCTTATCGGAACGAACGAATGGTCCTCGACAAGTTTTACTCGAACAACCAACCTTAAACGAAATACATTTTACTCAAAACATATTTGTATAATTATCAATACAGGATTAGTAAGACGTCAACCTACAATCCTTTAGAATAGTTTGTTACTACAAATTATTGAAGCCTTATGCCAGGAGTCCTTCTAACATCAATACAACTATAAGAATCGGTTTACAAAATTTACCGAATGTTCGCATGGTTCAACATAAACAAGAGTTCTATCAAGGGTATGTTGAATAACTAATCATGATGTTAAGATCATCTTATGATGATTAAACTTTCCAAAACATTAAAAGGTTGAAAGGTAAAATCTGCACATTATGATTATTCTCCTCTCATTTAAATTGACTTTTAAGCTAACAACAAGTTCATAAGTTCTGAGATTACACCATACTCATGAAGGTTATGATCAAAATATTCTAAGTTCTCAATACATTAGATTAATGAAAAATTATTGTTGAAATTATCAAGATCCTTATCAATCTTCAAAGACTTGTGAAACTGAACAATCATGATTTGTTAAAGCTTCTAAGATTTCTGAACTAGATCAACTAATCTCATCTTTAACATCATCAAGTTCTTCTCAAGGTAATTAAATACCTAAAATGGTGTTTAATCACTATATGATATCAAGTTCTTGACTAAGTCCAGTTATGATGAAGCTAACCGATCCAACAATGTCCTACTGAGCTAAATTCGTCCAGAAGATGAGTAATGACAGCTACAAACATGGTTACCATTACTACAATATCAAGAACTCCTCTAAACTAAACCCTCATTTAACATATTCATCAAAAGTGTTAAAAAGGTTGGATTAGAACTATGTTTTACTTGCTTAATCTAACTCTAGGTGAAGTATAATTCGTCATTAACATCAACATAAGAAAATAATGCAGAGAAGAAAACACACCAACCTCCAGAAATGAAGAACAACTTCAATGCTATGAGAGAATATGTTCCAAGCTTAAAAACAACTCCAAATCTCCAAGGAAATGAGCTCCACTCCGAGATTCAAGGCTTAGAAACAAGTTGGTGTAGGTTGATATCGTTTTTAGAGTGCAGAGGGACGATAAAATGGAGAGAGAATCGGTTTAGAGTTGTGAAGAAATGAAAAACAGGCTGGCCCTATAAATAGACTGGACATCCTTAGCGCACGCTATCAGGACGATTTAGCGTACGCTAATGCCCTTACGTCGCTATCCGGTCGATATTACGTACGTAAGCGGCTTACAGTGGCTACTGTCTTGAATTATCGCAGGCCGTTAGCGCACGCTAACGAGAAATGGGTTACGCACGCTAATAAAAGTAGATTCTCACCGACACGCCAGCTCAGATTTAGATCTCATGCATGCTAACGGTTAAAAGGGTTCACGTGCTGAAGTCAACTGCTGCCAGATTCCCTCTTAGCGTACGCAACGGAGGAAACCTTACGCACGCTAAGTCACATGATTAGCGTACGTTAATAGTACTGTGTAGCGTACGCTACATTAACAAAAATTCGAAAATGTAACACTCTAATAACATCGAATCATCACATATGAAATAACAACGATATGATATTCAAATCTATAATACCTCAACATAATACTAAATGCAACGATTTCTGATAATCAGATTATCCGAATAATACAACGACAGAAAAAAAATGAAAAGTTACAGTCGGATATTACACAAAATCACTATAAACACCAACATTAACGAACACGAGTCTAAATAAAAAATATTTAGCAAAAGAACTACTACAATGACAACTAAAATCCTTAAAGATCCGTCAAATTCTTAAAGATAGAACAAGGATTACTACCGTCTTGCATGTCGTCGTCCCGAGGCTGTGAAGAAGAGGGGGTGTTTGTGAATTGAAGAATTGAGGTGGTAGTGGTACCGAAATTCCCGATTGACACACGGTCTGACTCAATGACATCATATACTGCATCATGGCTTGCTGCTGAGCTAACATCTCTTGTTGAACCTTCCTTTGTTCCTCTTGGAATTTCTGGAACTGGTCTTGAGACATCCTTTGCTCCTCAGCTCGGAGCTCCCTCTCGATCCTCAATTGCTCCTCCAAATAGGCCTTTTGAGTGTCACCCCTTTGATTGCGCTGAAACACTGTAGTATTCTTCAATAATACGGTGCCTTCAGCTCCCATCATCGGCGTCCGGTGATGACTCCCTTTAGGAGGGTAAATGTTAGCCCACACCCTTGCCCTAATGTAGGGATCGGCCTGATCGATCTTTCGGCGTGCTAACTCGAGACCAGTCTCGTCCAAATCCGGATGTTCCTCCCTCGCCATCTCTATCAACATTCTCTCAGACTTCTCAGTCACTCTCTCCTAATTAAGTGGGAACAAAAAAAGCAACCGAATATTAATAAAGTTCAGAGGTAAAGACTGATAGTAGTATTAAAATGGTTAGGATACATTTACAACTTACAATTCCGAGTCAGTAGACAAAGGCATTCGCCACATTTTCATCAGAAGTGGCCTCGTGCAAAACTCTCGCTAACGACTTCGAACCTAAGTTGTGGTGCTCCGTCAAACCCTTACGGTTAACAATGTTGGTTGAACTGCTCGCCTATACATAGAAACATGTAATTTTCTTTTAACAAGGAGAAAAATTACCACAAGTAAGTTTCATATATGTTACATATCTTTAAACAACAATAGCATTACGACAATATTTAGAGCTCGATTACACACAATATAGTCCAGGTCGCTAAAATGTGCGCATAGCCACCTCCACTCGTACTCTCGATACTTGAACTCCTCGGGAGTAGCCTCGCGGGAATTACCCCAAGCTGACCAAAACATGTGTAGCTCATTTTTCCAAGATTTGTACCTATAACAAACATTTATAAATAATAATCAAACATTAGTCAAATATATTTGTAAAGTATTTTGTAAATTTTATGTATTTATTTACTGTGATTTGTGTTATTGTTTTATTCTAATTCATAATGTTATATGTTTATTATGTTATTCATAAATAATCTGTTGTGTGTATACAGTTGTTATTATGCAGTTGAATGTTAAGATTTAGCATATAATATATATATTACTAATTTTTTTCTGAATTTAAATACACAAAGTAGCTTTCGGAATTGAGATAAACTTACCGACATAGTATTGTTCAATGCATCCTTCACACTTTGTGGCACATCCTTCCACTCAAGCCACAAACTTAAGATTTAAGTTTAGTGATTATGTTACATGTTATTTTATATTTGTTGTTTGTGTATGATTATATAATGTTAATGTGTTAGTTTTATTATTTTTATGTATAATTAATATTATAATGTTTTATGTATATTCTAAAAGTGTATGTTATAATACTCATAATTCCAAGTAAATTAGAATGTTTACCATGTTTAAATTTATCAATCAAATTACCTTCCATTTATAGAAGTTGTGAATTTTAAATTACAAATTGTTTTGTATTAATAAATAAATTATTAAAACGTGTGACAAATACATATTTTTAACAATAACAAAAATAATGCAAAAATTTCTCGAGTAATTACTTAACTACGTATTGTGAAAATTACTTACTTGCTTGTTTGCACCTCATCACACCAAGTATGTAGTAGGAAAGAAGGAACCTCAAACCAAACCTACAATTAGCATAATATATATTACTAAATTTTTTCTGAATTTAAATACACAAAGTAGCTTTTGGAATTGAGATAAACTTACCGACATAGCATTGTTCAATGCATCCTTCACACTTTGTGGCACATCCTTCCACTCAGCCTACAGTACCGGAACTCTATCGCGTATGACAAACCCAACATTGCCGTACAAGCATCCGAAGCCAAAATGGGTCGTCGATACTTTTCATCTACTTCTATCTTGTGACAGCCATTTTTTGAAACATATGCGTCAAGTGCTAGACCCTTAGATGGGCCATGAGTCTTCTTCTTCTTTTTCGGTTCGTCTTCGGTACGACCCTCCTCATTCTCAAGCTCCGCAAGTGATGCGTACAACTTCGTCTTAGATATCCGACATGTCCGCCAAATTATTTTCTCAGGCCACGCCTGGAACACATATGCCTCCATCAGGTTAACCAAGCTATATAGCCGGCGGACTCCATTCTCATCGACCCCTGGAATCGATGGTACCATAGGGGGCATAAATAGAGTCGACGGCAGACCGGAAGCACCTCGGATGACGTGCTCGGTGTAGATCGGTTGCTCCCAGATGTAGTAGGAGGGGAGGGAATGCGGTGTATAGGAGGCATATGAGGCTGAGTCGTCTCGACAGTAGTGGGGGTCATCCGCGATCTGGGAGTTTGATACGATAAGCGCTTCGCAATAGTATGTGCGTCATCTGCTGGATACAAGTTCCCATCCTTAAACATCAGTCCACTATTCTCTACTAGTCCACGTATGCGAGCGTTACTCTGATCCAAATATATACCGTCAGGATCCGCACGATTGGAAGCTGCGGAATTATCACCCGACTCTGGAGTCTTCGATTTTTTCTTACCACACGCTGGTCTCTTAATTTTATCTATTTAACCTGTACAAATTAGAAAAATATCACATTAACTAAATTCGCACACACCAATATACACACTAGAACAACAAATTCAACAATCAATAAACTCAACAATCAACACTATTATTCCAATAAATTCAATAATCATTCCAACACAATCAACATTAATATCCCAATAAATTCAAAATCAACACTTATATAGTTAGGTTTGAACAGAAAAGGGTGAATAATTAACATTCTCTTTCTTCTTATTATAACATCTTACATGGAAGGTTTGAATATTTTGTGATCACTTCATTTACTCTTTCTCAATTTATAGTGCATCATCAAATAAACTGATCAAATATGTAAACTCAGTTACTTCACATACCCAAGATAGCCAATCATCAAAGAAACACCCAAACAGTGATTTCTCTTCCTCTACTGTATGGACTGCTGTTTATACAAACAAGACATAAAATCAGTGGTTTCAAAACTGTCATTCAACATCAAAACCTACTTATAATTTTTAGTCAAAATCAAAACAATGTGGAGGAGCGGCAGCAAATATCTCAACATCAAAACCTACTTATAATTGTATACAAACAAGACATAAAATTCTTCATGATACCAATTATCTGACATTTTTAGTCAAAATCAGAATTCAAAACTGTCATTCAACATCAAAACCTACTTATAATTTTATTTCCAAAATTTCAAAGCAGCAGCAAATAGTTTGTTCATTGGATATTCTTACCCTTCGGGGGCTGATGGAGGAGGAGCGGCGGCTGGCTTATAGAGGAGCGGTGGAGAAGAAACGACCTAGGGTGGAGGAGGAGCGGCTTATGGAGGAGTGTGGAGGAAAAGCGGCTTATGGTGGAGGAGGAGCGGCTGCCCGGTGCTGGGTGCGGCGTGTAATACCTGAGATTTATGATGTGTATTTGGACCTTGTGATATTGCATTTTGATCTGAGTATTATTCTCCGTATTTCATGATCCGGTGTTGTTAAGCGTATGATTTCATGAGTGTGTTCTAAATTGTGATTTTTGCACATGTAGCGCACGCTATCGACTAAGTGTAGCGTATGCTAATTTGGATTCGTAGCGCACGCTATGTATGAATCTTAGCGCACGCTATACGTAGTCAATATGATTAAGACAGGGTGGTAGGTGAGATCAGCCGCGGATCTTGGTCGGATCATGTCGGGATGAACCTGGACGGCTTTCGGGAAAAGCCAAGTCAACGCTGTAGCGCACGCTAAATGTTGAGTACAGTGAAGTCAGTAAGCTTCGTATGGATGTTAGCGCACGCTATGGATATGGACTAGCGCACGCTAACAACCATTTCCTATATATAGGACAACATCCTTTTTCATTTTTCAGACTTTTTCACTTCCCAAATCCGAATTCTTTGACTTAGAGAGTTACTTCCTCCATCCTCTGTAACACCCTCAAGATATTCGAGGTATATTACAGCACCGTGAAATCCCTATATGGGACCCACCAGGCTGAACAGCATCATACTCATCGACTTCACATAAACGACAGAACAATACCATGTCATAAAGACGCAAAACAGAATAATCCACCCGGTTCAACCGGTCAATATAACATCATCATCTAACACAACATAATAAGCAACAATACAATCCGAACGAACAAGAACCCCTTAAGTACTCGAGTACAACTATTAGTTCAAAAACACAAAAGATGAAAAGGTAAAAGACACTAAAACGTCACTCGTGCACAATCATCACGCACGACCATCATCCGTGTACTGGTCCAGCGCCCGCTCGTCTCGATGAACCTGACCTGAAATTCATAAAACGAATTTCCCCAAAACGGGTCCCCAGAGGGGTTAGCAATTACGCTAGTACAAGTAACCAGATGAACAACTTACATCTTACACATATAGTAAATGTATGCAATAAAGAAAACCGTTCGAAAGCACTCATTTCCGGAAATGCCATAAATAAGTCACATTTGTAAAATTCACCACAATTAACCGTCGATCCACACCTCCGTGGACCCCTACCGAGACCCCGTCGGATCTAACCCGTAGTGGTTAAAAGCAAACCTCGTCGATCCACACCTCCGTGGACCCCTACCGAGACCCCGTCGGATCTAACCCGTAGTGAGCATACACACACACACCATTTCTCATACAATACTACTATGTCAAGATTGTAAGTTCATAAGGATACTTGCCTCGATTAATAGACGGTGACGCGAACGGAACGGAAGAATCAAGCACGACCGTGAGGAACCGACGAATGAACCTAACGATTCGAATAACACAATCACAACCAACTCTAGACGATTACGGAAATGGAATACACCCGGAAACCCGCCTACGATTCATGTATATTCGTACCAAAAATAACAACGAGGGCGGACCACAACCAAACCCTCCCGATTCCGTAAAAATCCACAAAATATCCATGAATCCGTAGGAAAACTAAAGATACTAACAATATTAATCGTATACATCATGAATCCACCAACAAAACGGAACGAATCGGAAGAAAAACCCAAAACCCCCAAATTAATCGAAAATAGGGTTTTAGAATATTACCTTAGGAGATTCAAGTACCAAGATCCGTAGAACACGCATTAGATTGATTGCCCGGGCTTCACTACCGAAGAAAAATGGTGAAAATCAACCCCCCAATGGATAAAGATGAAGAACTCTTCCCCTCTCTCTCACTCTCTCTCGCGATGCAGGTGAAATGAGGGAGAAGACGACCGATTTCGTCTAATAAAGACGAGTTTGCACAGTTGACCGCTTTGTGTGCCGCGGCACAGCCGAAGTGTGCTGCGTCACAGGCCAAAAATTTACTCCCAGGTTTCGGCAGTGTGCCGCGGCACCCGGTACAGTTGGGTTTTGGTCGCGGAAGACACACGAGTGTGCCGCGGCACCGGACAGGTGTGCCGCGGCACCGACCTGGCACTGTGCCGCGGCACCGGATGGGTGTGCCGCGGCACACAGTACAGTTTGTCCGACCAACAACTGAAGGGATTTGTGTGCCGCGGCGCACACACCTTGTGCCGTGGCCCACACCCCCTTATGGGTTCCAAAATGATAAAAATGATCCGGAAAGAGAATAAAACGACAGGGAATCAATATTTGGGAACCAACAACACGAAATGGATCAACGGCAACCCCGAAACGGCGGTTCCGCACAACAATAACGAGAATACAGTTCAACAGTTTGACAGGAAGGACACGCTGAGAAGTACACGAGGGTCACTACGATCGAGAAATACACCAAAAACGAAAATACTAGGGAAAGAAAAATACGGATATTACATCCTCAACCTGTCATATCATCATCCTAGCACGAGTTGGAATATTGTAGATCATTGGAGATTGGTGTTCAAGCATTCGGCGTTGGATTTCTTCAAGTTCCTCCTTGTTCTTCACTACTTTGAGGTAGGTGATTCTTCACCAATATTAAGTAATATTCTGAAGGACGTTTTGATCATGATTTGGGATTATCTAGTCAGTTAAATTCATACGTAGTCGAACATCATGTTGTAGAAGGATATTTTCGATGTTTCGGTACTTCTTCATTGTATAAACCATTGAACCTTTTAGTGTTTGAACTCCTAGCATATTCATGAAGCTTCAAACCGATTATGACCAGTTATGGAGATTATCAAGTTCTTATGTTTTTACATATGGAATTATACGTTTTGGGACATAGAATGGATGGAACTTAGGATACTTTCTTGAAGATCAAGATGAATTATGGTGTTGTGATGATTATACGTATCCTTGTATCTCGAAGTCGTTTAATCCGTAAAGATCAAGTCTACTGCCCAGTAGTAAACTGCCATGCACGGTTAGCACACGCTAAAATATGTATATTAACGTGCGCTATCGGGAATGAGTTAACGTATGCTATGTTTAGTACGTAATGTACGTTATTGTTGGGATTCCACAGAAAATAAACGCAGCGGAAGAATAAACGGAATCCCTAAGAGGATCGATCAAGTAACGTATATACGAAAAGAAAAATACGAAGATCAAGGAATCAAAGTCCTATACCTATGATGTCTCTGAAAAACCTTCGTATGATGATGATGATGATGAAGAGCCCTTCGTTCCAATCACCTAAAGCAAGATGCCTCTACTTCACACGCCGGAACTTGATGGAAAAATCAACAAGCTTCCTTTCTTCAAGAATGCGGCTAAGGAAGCTTGTAGGAATTTTCTCTCTTAATGTATTCTTCTTATATCTTGTCTCTAAGATCAAGATGAAGTTTTAAACCTTACTCTCTCTCTCAAATTCGTGATTTTGAGTTCAAGGAAGAAGAAGAAGTCATCTCTCTATTTTAAAGACTTATTTATAAAAAAATGAAAGTCTACCTTTAACACATGATTGAGGGTATCAAATACACCTCACATATGTCACCTAGTGACATAAAATAAGTATAAAAGAGACAAGAGAGGGAGGGGGGCGGCCATAAGGGAAATTTCCAAGAAGACGGGTCGAATTTACTCGGCTCGTGTATTGGATGTTCGTCAAAACGAATCCCTTGTGTACCAGATGTTCGTCAAACGAATCCGTTTTATTTCCAATATGTTCGAACTAATTAATTAATCCAATTAATTAATTATATCAAACACAAATATATATTTCTCTAAGAAATATAATTTATGAATTAAAGTAATCACCCAGTAACCTACTTACAATTCATAAGACCGCTATTTGATTTATCCGATAAATCAAAATTAGATATCTAATATCTAATATTATAAGAGAGATAATTAATTCACATTTATCCATCAATGATCCTATTGCGCGACTCCGTAGGTTCATCTCAGCCGGCATTTGGAGGAACCAATGAGTGCGGGCAGCACTTAGCCAGCCTAGTGGGCCGTACTGTAAACCCCGACTGAGAACGAATGAACGAATCATTCCAGAACCATTATGTCATGAATACCATATATGTATAAACCCTTCATCAGATGTCTCGGTCAACTCTTCGGGTCACGGTAAAGTCAAACCCTACGGTTGACTAGACTCTATACATGTGTTAATACAAATCAAGACCGACTGATTAATAGTGTATCTAATACGACTATATCAGAATGCTTTGGCCAAAGACTTATGATCTTATTTGCCATTAACCGTATAGGACATTTTCCTGCTCACTAACAGGAGATAGAATCCTTTCTTGGCGTACAGTAAAGACTGCTACCTGCCCGTATAGTCTGCACTCCGAGGTCGACTCAGCAATTAAGCAAATGAGTCTAACTACTCTAATGACAAACTAAACGTCACAGGCACATCTTCTACTGAACCCTCAAGTCAAAGGTCCACGTATACTATCACAACCTTTCGATTCATCATCGACTCTCTGAGAGTGAATACCGTGTGACTGAATCGAGTATGAGTCGTGTTCGAGTATACTGGTCCCACCAATATACTTATAACTATGCTATCAAGACGTGCACACGTCCTAGCATCACTTATACAAGTCTTATTAAAACTTAATGTCCTGTTAAGTTTTATCGACTTGCGAACTAGTTAAGCATTCGAGCTCTAAACACTTCTAGTGCCTATCTACTTATCTCCATAAGGAGTAGAATGTTCACTCTCAAATGCAAGGACTGTTATTCTATATACCAAATCACAATGCCAGTGATATACAATAATATAGAAATAATAATTGCCTTATTAAATATAATATTCATAATTACAATACAATTGCTCTCACTCTCTCATCCTCTGAGTGGCATTCGAGGGCATATTCCTAACAATGTCCCACTTGCACTCAATGCCACAAACTATGGTATCTAATACCCATATTCTCCAGATGTCTCTCTAAGACCTTCTGAGATAGTGGCTTGGTAAGCGGATCAACAACGTTATTTGCGGTGTCTACTCTCTGCAGTGCAACATTCCTATCCCGAACCATTTCTATAACAAAATGATATTTTCTCGCAATATGTTTGGTGTTGTGGTGAGCCCTAGGCTCCTTAGCTTGTGCAACAGCTCCGTCGTTGTCACAAAACAGTGTCACGGGCTTCTCTGCGTTAGAAACCACTTGAAGTTCCTCAGTGAACTTCTTTATCCAAAAAGCTTCTTTAGCAGCCTCCTTGGCTGCCTGATATTCGGCTTGCCATGTAGAGATAGCAGTCGAACTTTGCTTGGCACTTCTCCAAGAAACTGCCCCACCATTCAGCATAAAGATATACCCTGATGTGGACATATGAGCATCCATGGCCCCCGAAAAATCTGAGTCTGTATAACCCATCACTCTTAGTTCTCCACCGCCGTATGTAAGAACCAAGTCTTTAGTCCTCCTTAGGTACTTAAGAATGTTCTTTACAACAGTCCAATGTTCTCGCCCGGATTTGGTCGAAACCGACTTACTACGCTCACAGCATAGGCAATGTACGGTCTAGTGCAAATCATAGCATACATGAGGCTACCTACTGCCGAAGCATAGGGCACCTTACTCATTTCCTTTCTGTCTTCCTCACTTTGAGGACACATCTCTAGGGAAAGTTTTGCACCATGTTGCATAGGAAGGAACCCTATTTTAGAACCTAAATCGCTTCAGGATTTTTTCTATATAGAGGGCTTGGGAAAGACCTAACATTCTTTTCGCTCTATCCCGGTAGAGACGAATACCCAGAATATAGGTAGCTTCTCCCAAGTCTTTCATTAAGAACTCTTTAGAAAGCCAAACTTTCACAGAACTGAGCATTCCTATGTCGTTTCCTATAAGTAGAATGTCATCTACATATAGTATTAAGAATGCAATTTTGCTCCCACTAACCTTCTTGTAAATACAGGGCTCTTCTTCGTTTTGGACAAAATCAAACTCTTTGACTGTCTCGTTAAAATGAATATTCCAACTCCGTGAAACTTACTTCAGTCCATAAATGGCACGCTGAAGTTTGCATACTTTATGAATATTGGTTTGAGATATGAATCCCTTAGGATGTTCCATGTAAATCTCCTCCTCGAGGAATCCATTTAGGAATGCCATTTTCACATCCATTTGCCATATTTCATCATCTAAGTGGGCTGCTATAGCAAGCATCATGCGAATATACTTAATCATAGCTACAGGCGAGAAGGTATCAAAGTAAATGATTCCTTCTCTTTGGGAATAACCCTTTGCCACAAGCCTGGCCTTATAGGTATCAACCTTGCCATCTCCATCAGTCTTTATCTTATAGATCCATTTGTTTCCAATAGGCACTATGCCTTTAGGATGATCTACTAATGTCCAGACCTGATTAGCATACATTGAGTCTATCTCAGCTTCCATAGCTTCTTGCCACTTGGTGGAGTCAACGTCTACCATCGCTTGGTCGTATGTAGAAGGATCATTCTCTTGACTACTTTCTGTCATCTCATGGACACCCAGTTCCTCTTGATGCAGATAGCCATACCTCTCAGGTATTTGAGAAATTCTACTAGACTTGCGAGGTTGTGTTTGTATTTCAGAAGGTTGGGTTCTAATATCTTGCATAGGTGTCTCATTTGGTGTTTCTTTTATTTCTTCCAAAGAAATATTTCTACCTGCCCCTCCTTCCTGAATAAACTGATCTTCCAGGAAGTGTGCTTGTATAGCAACGATGATCCTATGATCTTCGTGCATGTAGAATAGATATCCCATGGAATCCCCTGGATATCCTATGAAACGACCTTTCACAGACCTAGTTTTCAATTTCTCTACTTTAGTCTTCTTGACATAAGCAGGGTATCCCCAAATCCTAATGTGATTAAGACTTGGTTTCCTACCTCTACACATCTCATGGGGAGTCTTAGGAATGGATTTGGAAGGACATCTGTTCAAGATATGCACAGCAGTAAGGAGCGCGTAACCCCACAGATAAATCGGTAGATCAGTATAGTTAAGCATGGAACGAACCATGTCCAACAAGGTTCGGTTCCTTCTTTCTGATACACCATTTAATTGTGGAGTAGCTGGAGGAGTGAATTGTGACACTATTCCTAGTTCTTTTAAGAACTCATCAAATTCGGTACTCATGTACTCACCACCCCGGTCTGACCGAAGAGTCTTAACACGGTTACCTGTTTGATTATCAAAAGCTTCAGACTTATGTTTCATTAAGTACAAGAATCCATACCTGGTATGGTCATCAGTGAATGTAATGAAATATTGAAAGCCATCTCGTGCCACTTCAAAAGGGCCACAAACGTCGGTATGGATCAATCCAAGTTTTTCAGCAGCTCTTTCAAAAGTCCCTGCGAAGGGTAACTTAGTCATTTTGCCTTGAAGGCAAGATTCACAAGTTGGATAGGGATCTGATCCCAATGGACCTGTAAGCCCATCTTTCTCCATTTTATGAACCTTGGTCTGACCAATATGACCAAGTCTAAGATGCCACTTAAGTGCTTGGTTCGTTTCATCCCTACCACGCTTCCTAGTTATAGTGTTCACAGTTGTTTTATTCTTTAAATTTAAATGGTATAAACCATTTAATAATGTAGCAGTACCAACCAATTTATTTTTGAAATAAGTACGACAGGACCCATCTCCAATAAAGAAGTGAAATCCCTTTCGGTCCATGACCGGAATTGATACAATATTCTTGTGCCCCTTGGGAAAAACAAGTACATCATCTAAAGTAAGAATAAAACCAGATTCTAAATCCAACATAAGGGATCCGATATCAGAAGCCTCGACACTAAGCCCACTTCCGACGGTGACCATCACCTCCCCTGAATCCAGCTTCCTACTTCGTTCCAGATCCTGATTCATTGTACAAATGTGAGAACTCGCACCGGAATCAATTATCCAAGAAGTAGAATATACAGTTACAGAACAATTTGTTTCTAAAACTAGTAGTTCCGTACCTGAAGGCGCATTACGGTCAAGCTTTGGACAGTACCTCTTCCAATGGCCTAGCTCACCGCAGTTGAGGCATACATCCATTTTCTTGGCCCCCTTGCTCTTTTGAACCATTGGGGCCTTGCCCTTTCCCTTGTCGATCTTGGCTATTGGACCTAACTGCTTCTTGTTCTTTTTCTTCTTATTCTTGGACTTCCAAGTCCTAGAAGAAATCACAAGTGCAGCTTCCTTTCCCTTTGTGTTCATATGAGACTGGGCAGTCGTCAGTTTGTTCATTAGCCCAGCTAAGTTACATGCAATCTCATTGCAGTTGAAGTTCACGACAAATTGTGAAAAGGAGTCAGGAAGTGACTGCAGGATAAGGTCAGTTTGGAGAGATGCATGCATCTGAAAATCAAGAGCTTCCAATCTCTCAATCATCGAGATCATCTTGAGGACATGGTCCCCAACCCTCTCTTCTTCCTTCATCCTGGCGCCGAATAATTGCTTTGATATCTCATATCTTGCAGTTCGGCTATGCTCTCCATAGAGCTCAGCCAGGTGCGCTAAGATAGATCGTGAAGACGTCATCTTTTCATGGGCATGTTGAAGCTCATTGGTCATTGAGCCTAACATGTACCCTCGTACTCTTATGTCGTCTTTTACCCATTTCTCATGGGCATTGACATCTTCCTGATTGGCTCAGGTTCTTCCAGGAGCCGCTGGGATGTCCGCCTCCAAGACGTATCCCAGCATTTCCATAGTTAGGACAATACTCAAGTTTCGAAGCCAGTCCACATAGTTCGGACCAGTCAGGACGTTCTTTTCAAGTAGTATAGCGAGTGGGTTCATTGTCATATTGAGAGTTTTGTTAACTGCAGAGAATAATTTGAGATTCGTTAGTGTTTGTTTAATTATGATCCGAGTAAATAATTTAAGGACTTTCTTTATTCATAACTCGGCTCCCACTATTTTATCGGCATTTACACACTTCCATGTTAAATCCGGAAGTCTTGGGTGACTTCATAGTGGTGATCGATTTCTTTACAAAGTTTAATAGAGGGCAACTCATACGGTTTATATTCTATTATTCTTTATAAAGTGGTGTCTAATACCAACCCATCTAATGGATGATTCGATCTTCTTTTACCCTTAGTTCACTTGCCCTCAACCCATTCAGTTTCTATGGCTCGCTGAACTATCTAAGTTTAAACCGTCAACTCCTATTAGTCTGACAATTAAATCTTATCCGGCAACCCATATGGTTTATAGGAGTTTGATTTGTCACAACCAAAGGCATCTAATGCACTCTATGAATTTATCAACTTTCCCCAAAAATATTACCCCGACATACTCGGAAGAATAATATTCCGGTTTAGATTTCAATTTTCCATGAGTTTGACGGAGGGTAGGAAACCTCGTAACCTTTATAACTTAGTGTTTGTAAGTGGGAGTATTAACGCGATTATATGTTACACTTTGCACATTAATCCGTTTATAAGCGCGGTTTGTGGTTTGTCAATCACTCAAAATGAAAAACAATAAATAGCAACCTAGTTACTACCAACATATAGCTCATGGACTTTTTCCTAAGTATTGGGCCAAGCCAAATAAAGAAAGGAAAAATACAGTATTGATTCTTCGTCTTCTAGTCGGTCGTCTTCGGTCTTCATCATAGCCATATGAATAATTACATCATTGAACAATACGTCCTATTACACATATTTTTCTAGTAAAAATAAATAGGCTCAAAACGGCCTTTACAACCATATCGAATCGAACAAATCAATAACTAAGTCCACGAGCTATATCACCATCACATAAGGCATTCGATACAACATGTAATGGCAAATGAAATTAAATAATCAATTAATATATTAATCCAATTAATATAAAAATTAATCTATTTAATTTCTACAATATTAATCAAATTAATATTTATAATCGTCATTTTAATCCGTTCAAAGTAATCCGGCCAAAACAATATTCTCGTCTAATAATTTCGCTTAATAAAAAAATATTCCATATATTTTATTAAATCCAATTAAATCCAATTTAAATTTCGGAAATTATTACAACGAAATATAAACACAAAAATGGAGTCCCGGAAAATCCTAGATCGAGCCCACCACGGCCCGATTCAAAATCGGCCGAAAACCCGAGAACCGCCCGAGCGAGTCACTCTCGCCACCGCCTACAGCCGCCGAGCCGCTGATAACTACCGCGTCACTCGCGCCGGCGGCAGCAGCAAAGAAGTCGCTGGCAGAATGCGTCTTCGTGCGGTATTCGTGTTTAACCACCGTTTTTCTCATTTTTTCGACTTGCTTCCAAAACGAAAAAGTTTCTTACTTCATGAAGAACTTATAAATCAACAAAAATCAAATTTTTCAGATTTATAATTCACATAAAATAGTCGAAACTTGACTTACTACGAACGATTAAATTTTTTTGATTATATCTATTATGATTCTAAATCATAAACATCATCAAATAACATTCCAAATGCAAAGATGATCATATATACGATATATTTGACCTCGCTCTGATACCACTGTTGGGATTCCACAGAAAATAAACGCAGCGGAAGAATAAACGGAATCCCTAAGAGGATCGATCAAGTAACGTATATACGAAAAGAAAAATACGAAGATCAAGGAATCAAAGTCCCATACCTATGATGTCTCTGAAAAACCTTCGTATGATGATGATGATGATGATGAAGAGCCCTTCATTCCAAGCACCTAAAGCAAGATGCCTCTACTTGACACGCCGGAACTTGATGGAAAAATCGACAAGCTTCCTTTCTTCAAGAATGCGGCTAGGGAAGCTTGTAGGAATTTTCTCTCTTAATGTATTCTTCTTATATCTTGTTTCTAAGATAAAGATGAAGTTTTCAACCTTACTCTCTCTCTCAAATTCTTGATTTTGAGTTCAAGGAAGAAGAAGAAGTCGTCTCTCTATTTTAAAGACTTTTATTTATAAAAAAATGAAAGTCTACCTTTAACACATGATTGAGGGTATCAAATACACCTCACATATGTCACCTAGTGACATAAAATAAGTATAAAAGAGACAAGAGAGGGATGGGGGCGGCCTTAAGAGATATTTCCAAGAAGACGGGTCGAATTTACTCGGCTCGTGTATTGGATGTTCGTCAAAACGAATCCCTCGTGTACCGGATGTTTGTCAAACGAATCCGTTTTATTTCCAATGTGTTTGAACTAATTAATTAATCCAATTAATTAATTATATCAAACACAAATATATATTTCTCTAAGAAATATAATTTATGAATTAAAGTAATCACCTAGTAACCCACTTACAATTCATAAGACCGCTATTTAATTTATCCGATAAATCAAAATTAGATATCTAATATCTAATATTATAAGAGAGATAATTAATTCACATTTATCCATCAATGATCCTATTGCGCGACTCCGTATGTACGTCTCAGCCGGCATTGGGAGGAACCAATGAGTGCGGGCAGCACTTAGCCAGCCTAGGGGCCGCACTGTAAACCCCGACTGAGAACGAATGAACGAATCATTCCAGAACCATTATGTCATGAATACCATATACGTATAAACCCTTCATCAGATGTCCCGGTCAAGTCTTTGAGTCACGGTAAAGTCAAACCCTACTGTTGACTAGACTCTATGCATGTGTTAATGCAAATCAAGACCGACTGATTAATAGTGTATCTAATACGACTATATCAGAATGCTTTGGCCAAAGACTTATGATCTTATTTGCCATTAACCATATAGGACATTCGCCTGCTCACTAACAAGAGATAAAATCCTTTATTGGCATACAGTAAAGACTGCTACGTGCCCGTATAGTCTCCACTTCGAGGTCGACTCAGCAATTAAGCAAACGAGTCTAACTACTCTAATGACAAACTAAACGTCACAGGCACATCTTCTACTGAACCCTCAAGTCAAAGGTCCACGTATACTATCACAACCTTTCGATTCGTCATCGACTCTCTGAGAGTGAATACCGTGTGACTGAATCGAGTATGAGTCGTGTTCGAGTATACTGGTCCTACCAATATACTTATAACTATGCTATCAAGACGTGCACACATCCTAGCATCAGTTATACAAGTCTTATTAAAACTTAATGTCCTGTTAAGTTTTATCGACTTGCGAACTAGTTAAGCATTTGAGCTCTAAACACTTCTAGTGCCTATCTCCTTATCTCCATAAGGAGTAGAATGTTCACTCTCAAATGCAAGGACTATTATTCTATATACCAAATCACAATGCCAGTGATATACAATAATATAGAAATAATAATTGCCTTATTAAATATAATATTCATAATTACAATACAATTGCTCTCACTCTCTCATCCTCTGAGTGGCATTCGAGGGCATATTCCTAACAGTTATGTCATCAGTCGAGTCAGTCGGCTGATCAGAGAGGACTATTGGTACATAGTTAGCGTACGCTAGACTTCGTCGTTTACGTACGCTAACGAGTCAGTCACGCATATTACATTTTTACAGCTTTCGGCCGTAGACCAGATTGTTAGACATTCGTACGACATGAGATGAATTCTTTATTATTTCTTTTGAACAAGGTCCGAGCCTTGCATAGGGGACGATCGAGGGGCGGTGGCATACAGATGCATGACATTTGTTGGAGTATTTCATTCTTGCCATTTTCGAGGCAAGTATCATATGTTGAGTTTGGTTTGTATTGGAACTTTGATCATGCATATGGTTTTGTTCATGTTGTCGAATATGAGATTGATTTCTTTGATTTCTCGTGGTATTCGTTGTTAATTGTTCGTATTAATGGACATATTGGAATGCATATATGTATGCATGATTGCATGGTTTATATTGTAAATGATCCGAGGGGGTCATGAGGATCTATGCTGAGGGCGCTGGATCGAATGTCCACCATGCGTTGGTCCGACGGGATCATCATGGGGATCTATGCTGAGGGCGCTGGATCGTTGGACGGGTTTTCCACCATGCGTTGGTCCAACGGGATCATCATGGGGATCTATACTGAGGGCGCTGGATCGTTGGATTACCCTGTATTGTGTTGATGGAATCATGAGGATTCACATCTTTGGATTCCGGTGATGGAAGTCCGTTTTGTATGTTTAAAATGCATTGATGAAATTGATATTGTGATACTTGTACTAGCATCGTTTTGCTAACCCCTTCGGGGGTGGACATTTGTTTTGATGTTCAGGTAGCCGAGGAGCGGGGAGGCAGCCACAGTACCGGCATGACGATGAAATGGCTCAGTGATGTGGTTGATGTTTATTGTTATTGTGATTTGTCTTCTTGGTTCACTTTCAGTACTCGAGTACGTGTGTCTTAATAATATTATTTCGATATGGTTGTATTAATGACTCAATGGATCAGTTGAAACCGGTTTGTATTTTGAACATCTGTGGTACTGTTGTATTATATTTTTATTTCTTTTAATTAGCCTTGTAAATCCTTACTTTTAGGGTTTACGGCGCTGTAATTATTCCGAATATCTCGGAGTGTTACAGAATATGGTATCGGAGCTAAGATTCATGGATATCTTGGCACTTGGGTTTTAGTTGGATCTGTTTACGTTATTTGATTTACGGGTCGTTCGTAACATCACTGTTCAGCCAAAGTCGTCATGTGGACCGTGGTTGTAAGTCTCCTAATCTCTTCTACTACTGTTTTACTTAATTTCTGTTTTGTGAGTATTGACGGACTTTATTTTTGAAAATTTTGTCCTGGATATTGAGTAATTGTGTTTACAGTATGTTGACGGGAGGACGTGGACGCGGACGCGGACGTGGTAACATGAGACAGGAGGATTCCGCAACTACCCCAGAATTAACCGCTAGTCAAACCGATTCCCATTCTGGAGGACAACAGGGATCAGCAATTAATAATGCAGATCCTAACGTGCCGGGAGTGCTTCAACAGGTGGTTGCTCAGATAAACCAGTTTGCTCAGGTTGTTGATCGCATGCAGACGGCGATGGGACAGCATCATAACGAGGATAATAGGGGGGACAAATGGCTTACTGAGGTGGTCAAATTGCACCCTCCAAAATTTGACGGTTCTGCTGAGACAATTACTTGGGACCACTGGCTGAAGGAGTTAGAAAAGATCTTTGCAGGGATTAACTGCCCTGACGACGAAAAGGTTCCGATAGCACAGTATCTCCTGACTGGGGAGGCTTTCGATTGGTGGGAGGCCATTCGACCTGAGAATCATAATGCTGGCTGGATGGAGTTCAACTTAATGATGGAAGCGCAATATTGTCCTCGCCCAGTTAGAGAGGCCCGAGTCCGGGAGTTTTTCTCACCACAAAATTTAGAGGCATCTATGACAGACATGATTAAGACTTTTAATCACCAGCTGACTTATGTGCGCCATTTGGTCAGGACCGAGGCGGAGAGGATTTTCCATTTCGACATGCGGATGAAGTCAGAAATTCAGCAGTATATGTCCGGATTTGAATGTACCACCTTGCGACAGTATCAGGTGTTAGGCGTATTTTTATACGCTTATTTATCATTATTTTGTATTATTTTGGCGAGTAAATTTGCATAAATGAGCTTTTAATGCCTTATTCGTGTATGGTTGACAGGAGATTGGAGTCCGGAAGCTAAAACGAGGCAGAACGGGCGAAAAAGACGAATTTTGGCCGTGGGCCGCGGCACAAGGCTTGTGAGCCGCGGCACACGCAGAGGACCAGCAGGCACCAGAGTAGACTGTACTCTGAGCCGCGGCACAGACATGGTGAGCCGCGGCCCAGAAGAAACACACAACGCCCAGGTTTTAATTTGCACGCTATGTGCCGCGGCATAGATTAAGTGAGCCGCGGCACACAGGGCGGTTTTGGCGTGCTCCGCCCGGGTTTGGGCCGTTTTGAAGCTAGTTCTCGACCTACTAACACGGACGCGATTTGGAGGCTGTTGGGAGCTATAAATAAGTTTTTAAGACCCTAATTAATCATCTTGGAGGCTTGGGGAAAAGGAGGATCACAGAAGACTATCGCAGACGAGAGAAGCAGAAGACATCAAAGGCGGATGGCGGAAGCCATAAGAACGGAGGAATCCGAGCTCTTCATCTGCGTTTGATTTTCATGCTTTTAATTATTGATTCTGTATTTTCATTATTTAGCATGTCAGGCTAAAACCCTTGTTCTAGGATTTTGATGAAACCTAAGTTTTGACGGATTTGCTTTAGATTATCTATATAATTCCCTTTTCTATTGAGTTTTCCCAATTGATTTGAATGCTTTCAATTGTCTGGCCAATAATTGGATTGTTTTAATTACCTTACTCGAATTGGGAGAGGAGAGTTGGTGAGGAACTATTGGTGAGGACCGTTTTATTCTGTGAGATAGGAATATACTCATAGGAACTACGTGGCCATTTGGAGATTTTATGCTTTTTGCCTATTGACGAATTAATTCACCTAGGGATAGAGTGCGTTATTCGCCTTTAGAAAAATCTATTGACCTCGGGAGAGGCGGTAGAGTATTTTAGCAATCTTCGCCTTTAATAAATTGGGAAAATCATTAATTTCAGATAATCGAGAGTAAATTCGGATAAACTGAAGTGGATTCATAATCCTAGAATTATTCATCATTTGATTTTCCTTCTTTGATCGATTGTTTATACTGTTTAGCCTTTATTAATTCTTTTAGTAATTAATTACAACCCAAAGTTCGATTGTTCAAATAAAACTAGAATACATAAAAATCGGTAGTTAGTGACTCAGTCCTCGTGGGAACGATACTCACTCATCACTTTATTACTTGTCAACGATAACGTGCACTTGCGTTAATGAAAAATCCGCAACAAGTTTTTGGCGCCGTTGCCGGGGACTGAAATTTTTACTAATATCGATTTCAGTATTTCTAGTCTTAGTTTGGACATTTTTTCTTATTTACTTATCTTCGTGTATTTTATTTTATTTTATTTGTTTGTCCTTTCAGGTAGTGCATGAGAAAATTCGGTAACGAAGGCCTACTACCTTTGGATACCGAACTCGAGCGCACTCTTCGAAGAAACAAGAAGGAGAAACGACAGTTACCAGCGAAAGTCAATATGGCCGATAATATCAAAAATCACGGAGGAAATAATATTGTGCAGCAAGCTCAACCGGAAATGGCACTTCGAGATTATGCTATGCCGCAAATTAACGCAAACTTTTCGGGGATTCGGCGTCCCACTATCCAGGCGAACAATTTCGAAATCAAGCCTGCAATTATTCAGATGGTACAATCGAGCCAGTTCTGTGGTTTGCCAAACGATGACCCCAACGCACACATCGCGTCTTTTCTCGAGATTTGTGACACGTTCAAGAACAATGGTGTCACCGACGATGCTATCCATTTACGGCTTTTCCCTTTCTCTTTGAGGGACAAAGCGAAATTTTGGCTGAAATCTTTACCACCGGGCTCGATAACGACATGGGCAGAATTAGCGCAAGCCTTCCTTGCTAAATTCTTCCCACCTTCGAAGACGGCGAGGTTACGGAACGAGATCACTACTTTCGGTCAATATGATATGGAATCGCTTCACGAGGCGTGGGAGCAATACAAAGATTTGCTAAGGAGTTTCCCGCATCATGGCCTTCCGGACTGGCTTCAGATTCAGACGTTCTATAATGGTTTGAGTGCTTCTACACGCACTCTCGTGGATGCAGCAGCCGGAGGAGCCTTAATGGGAAAAACTATGGCTGAAGCACATTCTTTGTTGTAAGCTATGGCCGCAAATGCATATCAATGGCCATCTGAAAGAGTAATTCCGAAGCGAGTTTTGGAGATCTCAAATAATGATCCAATCTCTACATTGTCAGCCCAAGTAGCAGCACTAACGCAGCAGCTTCAAGCATTTTCGCATGCTCCTTCCCCCGTTACCATTGAGTCTTGCAATTGGTGTAACGGATCTCACCCTAGCGCGGAGTGCCAAGTCAGAAACCCGTTCGAGCAGCCCCCAATTGAACAAGCTCAGTTCGTAGGAAACGGGAACCGGCAATATAATCCGTACTCCAACACGTATAATCCGGGATGGCGTAATCATCCCAACTTCTCATGGAGAAACGGACAGAACTCAAACCAGCCTTCGTTCGCTCAAAACCAACAGCAGCCTCCTCCCGCTCCAAAAGTTTCTCTCGAGGAAGCAATTGCAAAATTGGCAGCGAATACGAGTCAATTCATGACCCGTACAGAAGCAACATTGCAAAATCATTCCGCTTCCATTCGCAACTTGGAAGTCCAACTGGGCCAGATTGCTAATGTGTTGACAGCCCGACCGGAGGGAGCATTGCCAAGTACGACCGAGACAAATCCTATAGAAAGTCTAAATGCGATCAGTTTGAGAAACGGGAAGGAGGTGCGTGACCAGCCCGAGAGGAGTGAAAAGAGAAGTGAAATTGAGGAGAAGAAAAATTTAGCGACGGAGGAATCACAAAATTGGAGACCCTCGATAATGTTTCCGGATAATCCGAAAGCATATGTGCCACTCGTCCCGTTTCCGCAGAGATTACAACAAAAAAAGGCGGACAAGCAATTCTCTAAGTTCCTCGACGTGTTCAAGAAGCTTCATATTAACATTCCATTTGCCGACGCTTTGGAACAAATGCCAAGCTACGTTAAATTCATGAAGGAGATCTTGTCAAAGAAAACTAAACTAGAGGAGTTTGAGACAGTCGCCTTGACGGAGGAGTGCAGCGCGATTCTTCAGAAAAAGCTTCCGCCAAAATTAAAGGATCCGGGAAGTTTCAACATACCGTGCACCATGGGGAATCTCTCCTTTAATAAGGCGTTGTGCGATCTCGGTGCTAGTATTAACCTCATGCCTCTGTCTATTTTCAAAAAGCTGGGAATTGGAGAAGCAAAGTCAACGATGGTCTCCTTGCAATTAGCGGATCGATCTATTAAGTATCCGAGGGGAGTGATTGAGGACGTGTTAGTACAAGTGGATAAATTTATCTTTCCAGCGGATTTTATTGTTCTCGACATGGAAGAAGATCAAGATATCCCGATTATCTTGGGACGACCATTTTTAGCGACCGGCCGAACTCTTATAGACGTGGAAAAAGGGGAATTAACTCTGCGGGTTCAAGACGAGCATGTCACGTTCCAAGTGTTCAAATCCTTTTCATGTCCGGGAGGTGTTGATAAGAGCTCACAAAGTGAAAGTGTGGAGGCCGTTGCGAAAGAAAGACACGGAAAAAATCGTCGGTCGAAAAACTCAGATTCCATTTCAGATGGTCCAACTTTTAAGAAAGATGTAGAACGAGTCGCATTTCTCAAGCATGTGAACATGCCATCATCGCCATCTGACCAGCCACAATGGGAAAAGTCTGCTGCTGTCATAAGTTCGTTCGTGAAAGAGGAAAATAAGCCGGAAGTCAAACGGACGTCTAGTCATGAGAAAAATGGGGGTTTAAGAAAGTTGTTCTCGTCAAAACCTTTCCGCAAACAACATTGTATGTCCGAACCGAAAATCGAATCGTTAAGGACCGATGGTCAAAATTTCAAAACCCATATTAACAGTTCGATGAACGGGGCGGAGATCAAATGGAGTTTGCGAAAAGCGAACTGATTTTTAAATAGGTCCGGCTGAAGACTATAAACTTAGCGCTTCTCGGGAGGCAACCCGAGTTCTTAGATGTGGATTTTTGCGGTTCTGTATTTTTCTTGCATTCTTGAATTTTTATTTTTCATCATTTTGTGCTTTGATTTGCTTTTACCTCTCGCTCTTGACGTGTTCCTGTTAAAATTCTGTGCAGGAAAAGTCCCAGGGGAGAAATTTATGCCTGAGCTGCGGCACACATAAATCGAAGGAGAGAGCTTAACTTTCTGTACTATGTGCCGCGGCACAACCTTACTGAGCCGCGGCACACTTGATGGCTGAGCCGCGGCACCTGCATTCTGAGACGCGGCACATGTTGACATAAAATCCACAACCAGGCATGCTGTACTCTGTGCCGCGGCTCACTTAAGCTGCGCCGCGGCACACCTTGCGGAATTTGAACAGCCCAGGTAGTTTATAACTCTCATTCGGCCGACTACCCAGTTACACTTCCCTTCCCTTTCCTCTCCTTTGCGCGCGCGATCGGCTGACCTTCATCTCCCTTCTCCCTCTTGCAATTTTTCTTGCACTCTTCACAATCCAAGCAAGGTATGTCTAAACTTGTAATCTCAATTGTTCTATGAATCGAAAGGTGAAGTTGTGTTATTTATTTGAGGATTGATTATGTTATTTCTTTCTTTCAAAATTCCTATCAAATTGAGTTGATGACATGATGGTTTTTGATCGATTTTTAATGGTTATTTTTAATTATGACTGAGTTGAATATGTCGGTTGTCATGACGAATTATTCGTGTTGTTGTTTTTGGGGATTTTATCGAGCTATTATCTTGTTTGTTCTTCAATTGAACTCATGTCTTTAAAGTGTTTGATGAAATGTCTGAATGAAAATTTTTCTTTGTTAGGTCAATATTTTGAATCTTTGTGCAATGTATTCGATCTGGAATTACAGCAACCCCAACCCTTACATCTAGTTTAAACGTTAAAGCTCAATTTTATTTTTCTCTCACGGCTGCGCTAGCTCGTCAAATTCTTGATTTACGGCTGGATATCCTTAGCCGAGTGATGATTATTCTCGTTATTGTTTGAGTAAGTAAACTCCGGTGTTTAATTTTTTTTGTAGGACTCGCTATGGCTAGGACTAAGAAGCTGAGCAAGAGGGCCAGGACTCAGTCGTCCCCCACTCGAGGGGAAACTTATCGCAGTCGCGCCGAGTCGGAGGCACACCAATTTTCTGACCCGGAGATCCATAAAATCTTCAACGAGAATATTCGACCTCGACCTCTGATCCCGGAGAGGGGATTCACCCCATCTCCCCAGGACGGGGAGTTGCTGACCATGATAGACGAGATGGGGTGGGCCCGATTTGCTGCACCCCCCGAGCCAGCAGTGATATCGATAGTGCAGGAGTTCTATGCCAGCGCGTTATTGAAGCACATTCGGGCAGCGATGTTGCAAAGAATGACACTTGACTCAGGTCGATGTCCGAGGTATTATGGTGGATTTTTCTGTAGCTGCTATTCAGAGGTTATTTGAGCTGCCGGTGGTAGATGAGACGGCTTATGCGCGAGTTATGGATAGCCTCACGAAGGAGGCTCTGCTCGAGACTCTTACGCAGCCCGACTCTGACTGGGAGCGGCGCGCACCGGGTTCTTCCACTTTCTACTTTAAGAGCTCGCGCCTCAGTCGGCTCGGGCGTGCCTGGCTATATTTTATCTGCGCTCGTATAGACCCCACCTCTCAGATCCGCAATGTTTTTCTCTCCCGAGCCCGGACATTATATGCTATCACCTCCGGGCTGCGATTCAATGTGGCTCCTCTCCTGGTCCGATCTATCTTTCAGTGTATTCATGGAGGGACCAAGACGGGGTTGAAGCACCCTTCTCTTATCTGCGCTCTGTGCCGGCAGTCGGGGATGACGTGGTCGGATGACGAGCCTATGCTTGCTCCCCACGCCCCGATCGACCACCGCATCATCTCACATTTTGACCAGTGGGTAGGAGCGCCGGCGCACGCTCGGGGGCGAGGATTTTTACTTGATCAGGCCCACGAGGGGTCCCCCGAGCCCCTTCTGCTGACACAGGAGCAGGTAGATGCCATCCCGTCGCCCGACAGAGAGAGATTGCAGGCGATGTTCGACGGGCTGAGGGAGGATATGAGGAGAGAGAGAGAGGATATGAGGAGAGAGAGAGAGCCTTCTGGCTGAGATGAGAGAGGAGAGGCGGACGGAGAGGGAGAGCATCATTGCTGCCGTCAGGGATGAGATGTGAGAGCAGGCCCGCCGGGCCAACCGGCGTGAGGCAAAGCGTCTGGCAGCGAGGGATGCCTACCGCCAGGAGCACCTTGCCGCATGGACGGCCCACATTTTGCACCCGGACGGGCCATTTATTGCACCTGCTCAGCCAGCCACACCACCCTCCTCGCCGGATGATGCCGGCACCAGCTCGTGAGCTGTTTGTAGGGGAGTACTTGACCTTTCACTTTTATTGCATATTATATTTTGTCCATTGAGGTCAATGTACGTCCTAAGTTTGGGGGGGTCTATTTCTGTTGCTACATTTACTGCTGTACTTAATTCGTTTGCACTTTTTGTTATTTGTAGTTATCTTTTTGTTGCTAGCCTTGCTTGTCATGATTTTACTCTTATTCGTGAATTTTTCTTTATTCTATTTGTGTAATACTAATGTTACGACACTGTTTTTCTCTCTGAAGAAACGGTCGAGTTTTAGTCGAGTTGTAGTCAGTGATTTCTGTTTCTGCTAAGTCCTCAGTTAGGTCCGAATTTTTTTCGTGATTGTAGAGGTCTTAGCGGATAAGAGAGGATACATACGTGTTTTAAAATCACCGTCGATACGTTTGGTTACATTTTTCGGTTAGCTAGTCGTCCAGTAACATAAGTTGTGTTGGCACTTGCTTTGAGTTTTAGAGTCGGACAGTTTTTCCCCAAAAGTCGAGATAATTTTTGTTCTATGATGGGAAGTCTAGTAACCGGGGGTATTCACGTGACCCGTTGTTTACTCTCGCGTAAAACGACGACCCTGATTAGACTAGTGGTTTAGAAATTTCGCATGTACCGAAGACGGGAAGCCTAGTAACCGGGGGTATTCACGTGACCCGTTGTTTACTCTCGCGTAAAACAGCAACCTTGATTCGGACATGCGGGAATAGCTATTGGAGTTGTTTCTCCGCTGTGGAGGGGAACTTAGTACTAGAAGCATCCATGTGCCCCATCAATGTCTTTTACGTCAAACGGTTTCCCAATACATGAGAATGGAAGTTCCACCCTAGGATTATCCCGATGAAACATCCCGAGATCCGAACCTAGTGGTCAACTCGAATCAATTTCTTGAGCATATATATAAGGGAATACTGTCCGAGGATTATTTTTTGATGAAACTCGTAAAATTTTTGCCATTAGACTGTGGAACGGGGCGAATTAGCTTGTTTATTTTAACCTTTCATATTGACGGTCGATTAAATTCACGTTTGTTAATCTTTGAGCTGGATTTTCTTCATGAACGAGTGATTAGGACTGAACTTGGTTACTTTGCGGAATCAGTGTTCTGAGTGTAGCTCGCTATTACGATACTAGTATTATTCAGAGAGAAATTCAGGATAGTATTGATTAGGTTGAGCACTATGAGTTGCACGATTATTCACGATATTCTTTTGTTGAAATTAATTCTTTTTGCTTGAGAACAAGCAAAGGCTCAAGTTTGGGGGTATTTGTTAGGCGTATTTTTATACGCTTATTTATCATTATTTTGTATTATTTTGGCGAGTAAATTTGCATAAATGAGCTTTTAATACCTTATTCGTGTATGTTTGACAGGAGATTGGAGTCCGGAAGCTAAAACGAGGCAGAATGGGCGAAAACGGCGAATTTTGGCCGTGGGCCGCGACACAAGGCTTGCGAGCCGCGGCACACGCAGCGGACCAGCAGGCACCAGAGTAGACTGTACTCTGAGCCGCGGCACAGACATGGTGAGCCGCGTCCCAGAAGAAACACACAACGCCTAGGTTTTAATTTGCATGCTATGTGCCGCGGCACAGATTAAGTGAGCCGCGGCACACAGGGCGGTTTTGGCGTGCTCCGCGCGGGTTTGAGCCGTTTTGAAGCCAGTTCTCGACCTACTCACACGGACGCGATTTGGAGGCTGTTGGGAGCTATAAATAAGGGTTTAAGACCCTAATTAATCATCTTGGAGGCTTGGGGAAAAGGAGGATCACAGAAGACTATCGCAGACGAGAGAAGCAGAAGACATCAAAGGCGGAGGGCGGAAGCCAGAAGAACGGAGGAATCCGAGCTCTTCATCTGCGTTTGATTTTCATGCTTTTAATTATTAATTCTGTATTTTCATTATTTAGCATGTCAGGCTAAAACCCTTGTTCTAGGATTTTGATGAAACCTAAGTTTTGACGGATTTGCTTTAGATTATCTATATAATTCCCTTTTCTATTGAGTTTTCCCAATTGATTTTAATGCTTTCAATTGTCTGGCCAATAATTTGATTGTTTTAATTACCTTACTTGAATCGGGAGAGGAGAGTTGGTGAGGAACTATTGGTGAGGACCATTTTATTCTGTGAGATAGGAATATACTCATAGGAACTACGTGGCCTTTTGGAGATTTTATGCTTTTTGCCTATTGACGAATTAATTCACCTAGGGATAGAGTGCGTTATTCGCCTTTAGAAATCTTCCCCTTCAATAAATTGGGAAAATCATTAATTTCAGATAATCGAGAGTAAATTCGGATAAACTGGGGTGGATTCATAATCCTAGAATTATTCATCATTTGATTTTCCTTCTTTGATCGATCGTTTATACTGTTTAGCCTTTATTAATTCTTTTAGTAATTAATTACAACCCAAAGTTCGATTGTTCAAATAAAACTAGAATACATAAAAATCGGTAGTTAGTGACTCAGTCCTCGTGGGAACGATACTCACTCATCACTTCATTCCTTGTCAACGATAACGTGCACTTGAGTTAACGAAAAATCCGCAACATCAGGACAAGGCATTGGCCTATGATATGAAAGAGGCGGCAGTAGAAAAGTCAACGGAAGCAAAGAAGCAGAAAGTGTCTGGCAACTTTACGGAGAATAAGAGTAGTGGGCCCCGCAAGGGCCAGTCCTCATTTCATTCATCCAGGAGGCCTCCGCATCCTTCTCGAGGTGGAAAGAAGTTCCAAGCAGCACCAACCGTTTCAGACGCAGGGAAGAAATGTTATAACTGTGGCAAAACGGGGCATGTTCGACGTGATTGTTTCGCACCTGCTGTGACCTGTTTCGAGTGTGGACAGGAAGGACATCGCACAACATTTTGTGGAAATGCGACTCGATCTTTTGGTACTAGCACTCCAGCTCCAGTTCCGAAAGAGATAAGTGTGAACCAGACGCAGCAGAGTGGATTTCAGCAGCAGAATGTTGGGAAGACAAAGACATCCAATGCTGGGTCCGTTCCTCCGTGCCTGTACGAGATGATGAAATCTGACGATCAGAACACTGCTGTTGCATCAGGTACGATTCAGATCCTTTTGCAACCAGTTAGTGTCTTATTCGATTCCGAAGCTACACATTCTTTCATATCATTGAACTGTGTTAATCGTTTGAAAATCTCGTGTTTATTTGATTGTGAACCATATGTTGTGGGTTTGCCGAGCGGAGAGAGAATTGTGGGAACCCTAGAAACTAGAGATTTTCCAGTATCTATAGGAGGGAGAGATTGGCCATCGAATCTTATTGTAGTTGACATCCATGGTGACGATTTAATTCTCGGAGACGATTGGCTCAACTGTTATGGAGCTATTCTGAATTACCGGAAGAGAGTCATTTCTATCATTGCTGATGATGGATCTGAACACTTATTCAGAGGATGGAGACCGGGAAGGTCGGGAAAATTGATCAAAGTGATGAAAGCAGTAAAATTACTGAAGCAGGGTTATCACGGGTTTTGGTGCTACGCCATGAAGAAAGAAGAAGGAGTAGAGCTCTCATCTATCCCAGTTGTGAATGAATTCTCAGATGTATTCCCTGGCGAACTACCTGGGTTACCTCCGCAGAGAGAAGTGGAGTTCACTATCGAATTAGAGCTTGGAGCCGCTCCTATTTCCAGAGCACCATATCGCATGGCACCAACCGAGATGTATGAACTAAAGAAGCAACTGGAGGAATTATTGCAAAAGGGTTACATTCAACCTAGCGTTTCTCATTGGGGAGCACCCGTTCTCTTTGTCCGGAAGAAAGATGGATCCCTCCGATTATGTATCGATTACAGGGAGCTAAACAAGGTGACGATCAAGAACAAGTATCCTATACCTCGGATCGACGACTTGTTTGATCAACTGCAAGGGGTAAGGGTATTCTCAAAGATTGACTTGCGATCAGGATACCATCAGTTGAAAATTAAGGAATTGGATATACCAAAATCTGCTTTAAGATCCCGGTACGGGCACTATGAATTCGTGGTGATGCCATTCGGACTTACCAATGCTCCTGCGGTATTTATACAATCGATTAATCGGGTATTCTTAAAATACCTAGATAAGTTTGTGGTCATTTACATTGACGACATCTTGATCTATTCGAAAGACACAGAGGAGCATGCCGAGCATTTGCGTGTGGTTTTGAGCACCTTGAGGAATGAACAGCAATATGCGAAGCTTTACAAATGCGAGTTCTGGCTTAGGAAGTAACCTTCTTTGGGCATGTGATATCAGCTGACGGAGTTCAGGTGGACCCGAAAAAAGTTGAAGCAATCTTGGAATGGGAAGCTCCTAATAACGTGAAAGAAGTCCGAAGCTTCTCAGGACTTGCTGGATATTATCGCTGTTTTGTAGAGGGATTTTCCAAAATTGCTCGTGCACTCACTCAGCTGTTACAGAAAACTCAAAAGTTCACGTGGGATGAGAAATGCCAGGCTGGCTTTGATGAACTTAAGAAGAGACTGACGACAACACCTATATTAGCATTACCAGATGGAACTGATGGATTCATGGTATACAGCGATGCTTCAAATCAGGGTCTGGTATGTGTGTTGATGCAAAAGGATAAGGTGATTGCCTACGCCTCTCGACAGTTGAAACCGTACGAAGTTAATTACCCGACTCATGATTTAGAGTTTGCAGTTGTGGTCTTTGCTTTGAAAATTTGGCGATATTATTTGTACGGCACTCATTGTCAGATCTTTACAGATCATAAGAGCCTCAAGTATATTTTCAATCAGAAAGAATTAAACATGAGGCATAGAAGGTGGCTGGAATTGATCAAGGATTACGACTTGGAAATCCTCTATCATCCGGGTAAAGCAAATGTAGTGGCTGATGCACTGAGCCGTAAACTTGTTTCTCTTCGAGTGTTGGAAGCACTTACGTCCCAAACCATCATTCAACGAGAACTGATCCGCGAAGGGATTGAAGTATGGGCACCACGAATCCAAGGGAAACTATATGTGATGGAACTAACTTCGTCACTAGTCGAGGAAATCAAATCTAAGCAGTTGGATGATTCTCTGATTCTTCGGTTATGTGACGAAGTAAAGAAAGGAAAGGCCCCAGGATTTGTAATACAAGATGATGGAATTCTAAGATTTCAGAGTCGACTTTGCGTTCCAGATGATGATGATTTGAGATGGATAATTCTGAAGGAAGCTCACAGCGCTCCCTATTCTATTCACCCGGGCAGCAGTAAGATGTATAAGGATCTAAAACAAAACTTCTGGTGGGGAAATATGAAGAAGGACGTAGCAGAGTACATTTCGAAGTGTTTAACTTGTCAGCAAGTTAAGATTGAACATCAGCGACCTGCCAGAATGTTAAATCCGCTTCCGATCCCTGAGTGGAAGTGGGAGGATATCTCGATGGATTTCATCACCAATATGCCAAGGACTAAGACGGGAATGAACATGATTTGGGTTATAGTTGATCGACTAACCAAGTCGGCTCATTTCCTAGGAATTAAAGACACTTGGGGACCCAAGAGATTGGCGCGAGTATTTATTGCAGAGGTAGTCAGATTGCATGGGACGCTGAAGACCATTATTTCGAATCGAGATGGTCGCTTCGTATCGCATTTTTGGAAAGCAGTCCATAGGGATTTGGGAACCGAGCTGAACTTTAGCACGGCTTATCATCCTCAGACAGACGGTCAGTCCGAAAGGACTATTCAGACAGTAGAAGGCATGCTTAGAGCTTGTGCCTTAGATTGGTCAACTGATTGGGAAGTTCACTTGCCGTTGATTGAATTCACCTACAACAATAGCTGGCATGCTTCTATTAAGATGGCGCCATTTGAAGCTTTGTACGGGAGGAGATGCCGATCACCCCTGTGCTGGGATGATTCTTCGGACTTGATCCGGACGAAACCAGAATTGATAGTTCAGACTCAGGAGAAGATAACTTTGATTCGGGAAAGACTGTAGATTGCCCAGAGTCGACAGAAGTCTTATGCTGATGTACGCCGTCGCCCACTGGAGTTTGAGATTAGGGACCACGTAGTATTGAAGGTGTCTCCTACACGAGGAATTTTCCGTTTTGGGAGGAAAGGTAAGCTAAGTCCGAGATATATTGGACCATTTGAGATCCTCGAGAGAGTTGGGGATTTAGCATACAGGTTGGCCTTACCGCCATCGCTGAGTCACGTTCACAATATGTTTCACATATCCCAATTGCGGAAGTATGTACCAGATCCCAGTCATATCATTGAGTTCGATGAGATCGAGATAGCTAATGACGGCACATTCGAAGAGAGACCAATCAAGATACTTGAGAGTCGGATCAAACAATTGAGGAATAAACCAATACCCTTGGTTAAAGTACAATGGTCACGAAACGGAGTTGAAGAGGCCACTTGGGAAATGGAGGACAATATGAAGACTAGATATCCGGAGTTGTTTTCATCTTAAGTTTCGGGACGAAACTTCTTTTTAGGGAGAGAGGATGTAATACCCGAGATTTATGATATGTATTTGGACCTTGTGATATTGCATTTTGTTGCATTTTGATCTGAGTATTATTCTCCGTATTTCATGATCCGGTGTTGTTAAGCATATGATTTCATGAGTGTGTTCTAAATTGTGATTTTTGCACATGTAGCGCATGCTATCGACTAAGTGTAGCGCACGCTAATTTGGATTCGTAGTGCACGCTATGTATGAACCTTAGCGCACGCTATACATAGTCAACATGATTAAGACAGGGTGGTAGGTGAGATCAGCCGCGGATCTTGGTCGGATCATGTCGGGATGAACCTGGACGGCTTTCGGGAAAAGCCGAGTCAACGCTGTAGCGCACGCTACTGGTATAAGGATAGCGCACGCTAAATGTTGAGTACAGTGAAGTCAGTAAGCTTCGTATGGACGTTAGTGCACGCTATGTATATGGACTAGCGCGCGCTAATAACCATTTCCTATATATAGGACAGCATCCTTTTTCATTTTTCAGACTTTTTCACTTCCCAGATCCGAATTCTTAGACTTAGAGAGTTACTTCCTCCATCCTCAATCTCTCATATCATCAGCCTAGCACGAGTTGGAAGATTGTAGATCATTGGAGATTGGTGTTCAAGCATTCGGCGTTGGATTTCTTCAAGTTCCTCCTTGTTCTTCACTACTTTGAGGTAGGTGATTCTTCACCAATATTAAGTAATATTTTGAAGGACGTTTTGATCATGATTTGGGATTATCTAGTCAGTTAAATTCGTACGTAGTCGAACATCATGTTGTAGAAGGATATTTTCGATGTTTCGGTACTTCTTCATCGTATAAAGCATTGAACCTTTTAGTGTTTGAACTCCTAGAATATTCATGAAGCTTCAAACCGATTATGACCAGTTATGGAGATTATCAAGTTCTTATGTTTTTACATATGGAATTATACGTTTTGGGACATAGAATGGATGGAACTTAGGATACTTTCTTGAAGATCAAGATGAATTATGGTGTTGTGATGATTACACGTATCCTTGTATCTCGAAGTCATTTAATCCGTAAAGATCAAGTCTATTGCCCAGTAGTAAACTGCCATGCACGGTTAGCGCACGCTAAAATATGTATATTAACGTGCGCTATCGGGAATGAGTTAACGTACGCTATGTTTAGTACGTAACGTGCGTTATGTTATCAGTAGAGTCAGTCGGCTGATCAGAGAGGACTGTTGGTACATAGTTAGCGTACGCTAGACTTCGTCATTTACGTATGCTAACGAGGAGGCTTAGCGCACGTTACGTAGAGTACGTAGCGTACGCTAAGTAGTTCAGGCAGATTACATTTTTAGAGCTTTCGGCCGTAGACCGGATTGTTAGACATTCGTACGACATGAGATGAATTCTTTATTATTTCTTTTGAACAAGGTCCGAGCCTTGCATAGGGGACGATCGAGGGGCGGTGGCATACGGACGCGTGACATTTGTTGGAGTATTTCATTCTTGCCATTTTCGAGGCAAGTATCATATGTTGAGTTTGGTTTGTATTGGAACTTTGATCATGCATATGGTTTGTTCATGTTGTCGAATATGAGATTGATTTCTTTGATTTCTCGTGGTATTCGTTGTTAATTGTTCGTATTAATGGACATATTGGAATGCATATATGTATGCATGATTGCATGGTTTATATTGTAAATGATCCGAGGGGGTCATGAGGATCTATGCTGAGGGCGCTGGATCGAATGTCCACCATGCGTTGGTCTGACGGGATCATCATGGGATCTATGCTGAGGGCGCTGGATCATTGGACGGGTTTTCCACCATGCGTTGGTCCGACGAGATCATCATGGGGATCTATACTGAGGGCGCTGGATCGTTGGATTACCCTGTATTGTGTTGATGGAATCATGAGGATTCGCATCGTTGGATTCCGGTGACGGAAGTCCGTTTTGTATGTTTTATAATGCATTGATGAAATTTGTATTGTGATACTTGTACTAGCATCGTTTTGCTAACCCCTTTGGGGGTGGACATTTGTTTTGATGTTCAGGTAGCCGAGGAGCGGGGAGACAGCCACAGTACCGGCATGACGATGAAATGGCTCAGTGATGTGGTTGATGTTTATTGTTATTGTGATTTGTCTTCTTGGTTCACTTTCAGTACTCGAGTACGTGTGTCTTAATAATATTATTTCGATATGGTTGTATTAATGCATCAATGGATCAGTTGAAACCGGTTTGTATTTTGAACTTCTATGGTACTGTTGTATTATATTTTAATTTCTTTTAATTAGCCTTGTAAATCCTTACTTTAAGGGTTTAGGGCGCTGTAATTATTCCGAATATCTCGAGGTGTTACACGGTGGTCGACTTCGGAGTTTTCGGCAGTGGTGGAATTTTTCGCCGGGAGTGAAATGAGCTGAAAGCTTTTTTTTCGGCGGCGGAGGTTCTGGTAAAGAAAGGGAGAATGGGGAAGAAAGTCGCGTTTTTTTTTATAATGGAACTTTAGCCGACGACAAAGGCCGTCGTCGGCTAAACTGTTAAGGACTTTAGCCGACGCCGCCGGCGGCCAAAACACCAGCCCGACTCGACCGTGTCGATCGACACGGTCGGGTTATCCATCCAGAAACTTTTTTGAATGTAGACCACAACGACACGGGTAGTGTCAATTGACACGGGTAGTGTCACTTTAGCCGACGACAGCCGTCGGCTAAACTAAATACCGAAAAAAAATTATAAATAATATATAATTTGAATTTAATTATAAATATTATATTTATACAGTTTTTATAAAATGATATTTATATATTTATACATTTTTTATATAATAATATAGATATAATACAAAATTAAGATATTATATATTTAAATTTAATAATATTTTGGACTTTAGCCCACGACTGTCATCGGCTAAACTAAATACCGAAAAAAAATTATAAATAATATATTCTTTGAATTTAATTATAAATAATATATTTATACAATTTTTTTAAAATGATATTTATATATTTATACATTTTTATATAATAATATAGATATAATACAAAATTAAGATATTATATATTTAAATTTAATAATATTTTGGACTTTAGCCAACAGTTGTCATCGGCTAAACTAAATACCGAACAAAAAATAATAAATAATATATTTTTTGAATTTTATTATAAATAATATATATATATATTTAATACAAAATTAAGATATCTATATATTTAAATTTAATTGTGAATATATTTAATAAAAATTAAAAAAATCAATACTTTAGCCGACGACAGCCGTCGGCTAAAGTCCAAGAACTTTAGCCAACGACCATCGCCTAAAGTCCAAGAACTTTAGCCGACGACCATCGCCATCGGCTATTCTTAATTCAAAAAAAAAAACATGACCCAGTGGCTGCCGGGGTTCGAACCCGGGCCATTTATGTAAGTAATATGGCATGTTGCCACTGGGTCATGTTTATCATTCAAACATTTTAACCCAGTTTTATATTTATATATATCTTTTATATAACATAATATTTTACATATTTGAATTTAATTATAAATAAATATATATATATATATATATAATATAACGATATATTTATATAGTTTTTATATAATAATATTTATATATTTAGACATGTTTTTATATAATAATATTTTATATATATATATATATATGAATTTAATTATAAATATATCTTATAAATATTTAGACATGATTATATATCTGTATATTAGTTTATACAGTTTTTATATAATAATATTTTATAAATTTATACTTGTTTTTTATATAATATTAATAGTTTGTATATTTATACTTGTTTTATTATAAATGGAACAATGAATATATAACAAAATAAAAAAAAATCAGAGTAGATAACTCGCATCATATGTCTGAACTCGTCATCATCATCTTCATCAGAGTCTGCACGTGATTCATTTGTACCTGCATCTATGAACCCAGGATCTTCACCATGTAGCCGAAACACCCGACCTTCTACAATATTATTCAGTAGTATTGTGGAGGATGGTGGAATATTAGTTGTATCCGGCTCTTGACATGCCTCATTATCATCCTTATCGACTGCTTGTCCAAGTGTAGCCGCACTATATATATTTCTCGTAGCCACATGATTTATGATCTTCCATGCTCCTTTTTTTACCAAGTCATCGAGGTAGTAAACTGGTTTAGCAGATGTTGCAAAAACAAAAGGATCACCTTCATACCAACTTGTAGAAGTATCAACAGATAATAGTCCATAATTATCCTCCCTTTTGATTTGAGAATTTGTATCAAACCACCTACACTTGAACAAGTAAACTGTCAAGCCTTCTCCATAAATTAGTTCCACTACTTCGAGAAGAACACCATAATATCCACCGTCAATCATAATCCCAGAATTTTAACACCTCCTCCTTTGATCTCCGTGGATACATACAAATGTCACACCATTTACCTTCGCCATTGAATAAACTCTAGATGTAACAGGCTTCATCGAAAGAAGCAGCAACTCACGTGACCACATCGGGTGGCCATCACTTTGTATGTGCGTCATCTGGACATTAATTAAGGTGAATGTCGTGATTAAGTAAATTATGTAAGCAAAATAAGTAAACAGTAATTAAACACATACCCATTGTCCGAAATAATCAGCAAATGTTTCATTTTGGAATCTAATGTCTCCATTCACAACATCACATGAAAAGTGAATGTCTTTCCAATATTGAACTTCTGGACAGTTAAGTAATATCCACCAATCTGCAATTCGTAGCTCGTAAGGTTGTAAATGACTGTCAGGTAATCTTCCTTGAACTTCAACTTCGCTGGTGATGATGGAGAGATTAAATTGCACAGGAATTGTTGACATAGGCTCGGGTGTGGGATCCACCGCGCCTAAATAGAACTTGGTATATGTTACACACTCCCATGCAAGATATGCTTCAGCTATACATCCTTCTGGTGCAGACTTATTAGTCACAGAGTCCTTGTACTCACCAAGTTGCCTTTCTATTGGAAACATCCACGTGTAGTGGCCCGTGCCTGTTAGTAAAAGTTGGCGGGGGAGATGGATCATGAGGTGAGGCATGAGATCAAAAAGTTTGGTGGGAAGATCCTCTCAAATTTGCATAAGATATAAATGAGTTCTTTTTGCATGAGCCGGAGATCTGACTTACTTACTTCCCTATTGCATAACTTTTGAAAGAACCTAGATAACGATACACAAGGCTCGACCACATGTTTGGACAAGTATGGTCGAATAAACAGAGGAAACAAACGTTGTAAGAGGATATGACAATCATGGGTCTTCAGTCCAGTTAAATTATTCTCCTTGAAGTTAACACACCTCCCTATATTTCTAGCATATCGTGTGGGATACCTTGCAGCCTTCATCCATGAAAAAATCTCAGCTTTTTGCTTAGTGGTGACGGTGTAAGCAACTTTTGGCATTTTGTGTATCCCCTTCCCTTCCTTCAACCATAAATATTTTCTAATGTTCATTTCTTTTAAACCAATGCGTGCCTTAGGGCCGTCTTTAGTCTTCCCTTCCCAACATAACACTGTACCGACAACACTTTCACAAACATTGTTTTCTATGTGCATCACATCTAGGTAGTTCCTAAACGACAACTTACTCCAATAAGGTAGATCCCAGAAAATACTTTTGTGGGACCAATACTTATACCTGTTAGGTCTTTCAGGCGTTGCCGCTACTATATCAGGATGGTTTCTCAACTGCCCAAAATCATACTCATTCAGCACGTCCAAAATTTCCTCACCAATGTAATACCCGGATTTTCAGTATAAATTTTTCGCATTATTTTATCTGAGATATACTATATATTTTGGTATCTATATAGTATGGATAAAATAAATTAAGGACCGAGACAGTTATACTTGTGTAATTGATGTTTTGATTGACATTTATATTTAGGATATGTTGTATCAGGTTGAACTGATTTGGATATCAGGTATATCGTATGAGAATATTTTTTGGATGAGTATATGTGTATTCAGTATGCCGTATGTCCGTATCCAGTATGTCGAGACGTCGGACAGGAACAATTGCATTTTGGCTAAGTATAGAGCCCTTAACGTACGCTAAGTTTAAGGACTTACGTACGCTAAATTATATGCTTTATGTACGTTATGCATAAGGCATTACGTACGTAACAAGAGGAATCAGACAGGACCGAGTTGTGATCGGATAGTGGGGCCCGTGGTCAGCGGCTTTTGGCGTGGATGTGGACAGGTGAGTCAACGGATGGATTTACGTACGCTATACAGGGTGTATTACGGACGTAATACGAGTATAATACTGTAGCAAGTCAACATACGTATTATGTACGCAACGGATTAAGTGTTACGTACGTTACGGGGCGACTGGCTGAGTCGTGGCCGAGAGGACCTATAGTGGCCGAGCATGGTCGGCAGTGACTCGCAGGGATGGCTGATCACGGTCCGCAGTGACTCACTAGGGGCAAGGACTGGCCGATAACGTACATAAGGCTGTGGCCGGTTACGGCCGTAAGGGCCCGTTACGTACGTAAGTAGCTGCCGGTTACGTACGGAAGGATGTCAACCAAACTGGGCAGTCTTTTTTCAAGGACCGACTACGTACGTAAGGACGCTGCCGGTTACGTACGTAAGGAACCGGCAGGTATCGGCCTATTTAAGGCCTGGACCGAGTCATCCTATCATTTTCAACTTTCTTCTTCGTCTCTTCACATTTCTTCATCAAAAATGGGTGGATTTGTATGGAATCATCATATAGCAACATGATTTGGAAGATTTAATTCATGGACAACATCATCTTTTGCCCGGATCGAAGGTAAGAACACCTAAACTCTTAGTTTTGGAAGTTTTTGAGGTTTCTTGATGTTTTGGCCGATTTGATTCGTTTTAACTCAGATTATTGATGGAATCTTGTTGTATTCTTGAAATTATTCATTACTCTTGAAGTTTTGTGGAACAAATTCGAGAATTTCTCCGTTAAATTGATTCAATTGGATTATACCCTCAAAATGTCCGATAAAATACTTCAATGAGGTAGAACTTGGGAAGTTCTAAATGTCTTCGTAGAATGGTGATTGCATTGATTATTTTTGTGATGATTCATGGTAATTACGGGAATTTTGTTAAGGGAAGATAATGAATTGATGATCAAATGCCTTGATTATGTTGTTATGATTATGGAATCGTAGTATTCTCGATGTTCTTAGTGGTTTGTTGTGATTCATGATGTTATGAGAAGTATATGTTGAAGAACATGGTTAAATACACCTTGAATTGTGAATAAGAATTGTTTAGATATTAGAACACATCGTATTATTTTGTTTGAGGATTTTGAATGTGATGTCGGAAGAAGTTGTGTTCTTAAGGAACTCTTGGATTATATGAATTGATGAACATATTTAGGAGGTGTTGGTGTTTTGGATATGGATATGGAATTTTCATATCTAAAACTAAGTTATGTGTTTTGGTACAATATTCGTATAGGAATACGAATATGGTTCCGGGTTTGATAAGATTAGGATTCACTTTTGAGTTTGAGAATTCATACGTATTGATCAAGTGTTCAATTCGGATAATGGAATTATTTGAAACCTTTGGAATATGATTATCTATAAAGTTGAATTAATCGAATCGTCCAGATTGATGATGATAATCGGTAATTGGTTTAATTATGATTATACAAGGAGGAAACTTGTAATCGTATTTAAGATTGAATATGGAATCGGTAATGCTTAGGCTTGGTTAAATTGATTATTGATATGATTATCGGATTATGAATTGTGTTATGGTTTTGAATTCATGATCGATTGATTTGGTTGTTCGAATTTGTGTTTAATCGGGATATTGTGGAACCGTCGGGTTTATTGATCGGTTATATTGATTATCGAGTTGCGACTTGTATCGTGGATATGAGTTCGTATTTGTTTGAGTTGTATTGTTCTGTTTTGTTTATGATCGGGGTATTCTTGAGCGGTTGAGTCGCTTGGTTGGCTATGTCGGTTATTGATTGTTATCGGATTGTTGTTAATTGATTATTTCAATAGGTTGAGGTGTTTGATCGTGGATTATGACCATTGTGTTGCGGTTGAGGTCGAAGAGTTCGTAGATTGCTTTTGGTCGGGGCTTAGGAGCTCGTAGACAAAGTCAATGGATATTGGTAACGGCTTCGTGGTATCGGTACCGAGTCAAGTTATACTTGTTCAGTTTATAATATTTGATGAATGGTTTCGTTTTCATTTCATTTATAATTCGTATAGCAATGTTGTTAGAAATGTAAGTTGTCGGGATAATGGTTTGTATATCGTTCTCTGGTTGTATTAAATCATAAGGTATATGATTTAATTGTGTTCAAGGAAGACGTGAGTTATCTTTGGTCAAGGATATAGAATATCGGATATCGAGGATAGTTATCGTGATCACATAAGTATCGGGATAAAGGTTTATTGGTATTGAATGGATGGTACCTTATTTCAGATTATTTGTATAACTGTGTATTCGTTCAGGGATGTTGTTCGTGGAAAGGATGTTGTCTTCGGCTTTGAGGTAATTTATGTATTGTTCAGTTATGAGATAATTATTATGTTGAGTTGTTGTATATGTTGTACGTTGCGGCTTCGTATATTGAGATTTGTATTGGTTGTTCGTTGAGGGATGTTGATCCCAGGACTATAATGGTTGTGATGTTGACTCCAGATTTGAGCCGTTGAGTCGCTTGGTTGGCTATGTCGGTTATTGATTGTTATCCTTTGGGGTTTGTGATCCCAGGATTGTTGTTTTGAATATTGATTGGTCGTATCGACTTTTCATTGTCAGTCTGTTGTTGTTCACTTCAGTGAGTCTTTGATCCTTATTGGATATGCGTTTCTTTGAGTTTCGTTGTCATGTTGCATCGTGACATATCTGGAGTCATATCTACGTGCCGATTGGTTATTGTGTAGGATTTTTAGCTGGGCACACTATGGTCATGTGTTGATATTTCCACATTGGACCGTGCACACGAGACGTAGTTCGTGAGGCTAATTAGCTACATGTCCCACGTATATCCTGGATTTCATATACAGGGTTTGGTTATTCGCTTGTGGCAACGCTTGATTGTTTTTGTGATGAGTTGGAAAATTTGGTTGATCTGTTGTTTGTGGCAAGGTTGCAAGTTTCGAGGACGAAACTTATTTTAAGGGGGGTAGTATGTAATACCCGGATTTTCAGTATAAAATTTTCGCGTTATGTTATCTGAGATATACTGTATAGTTTGGTATCTATACAGTATGGATAAATAAATTGAGGACCGAGACAGTTATACTTGTGTAATTGACGTTTTGATTGACAGTTATATTGAGGATTTGTTGTATCAGGTTGAACTGATTTGGATATCAGGTATATCGTATGAGAATATTTTTGGGTTGAGTATATGTGTATTCAGTATGCCGTATGATCGTATCCAGTATGTCGAGATGTCGGACAGGAACAGTTGGATTTTGGCTAAGTATAGAGCCCTTAACGTACGCTAAGTTTAAGGACTTACGTACGTTAATTATACGCTTTACGTACGTTATGCATAAGGCATCACATACGTAACAAGAGGAATCAGATAGGACCGAGTTGTGGTCAGATAGTGGGGCCCGTGGTCGGCGGCTTTTGATGCGGATGTGGACAGGTGAGTCAACGGATGGATTTACGTACGCTATATAGGATGTATTACGTACGTAATACGAGTATAATACTGTAGCAAGTCAACGTACGTATTACGTACACAACAGATTAAGTGTTACGTACGTTACGGGGCGGCTGGCCGAGTCGTGGCCGAGAGGACCTGTAGTGGCCGAGCATGGTGGGCAGTGACTCGCAGGGATGGCCGATCACGGTAGGCAGTGACTCACTATGGGCAAGGACTGGCCGATAACGTACGTAAGGGTGTGGCCGGTTACGGCCGTAAGGGCCCGTTACGTACGTAAGCAGCTGCCGGCTACGTATGGAAGGATGTCGACCAAACTGGGCAGTCTGTTTTCAAGGACCGACTACTTACGTAAGGACGCTGCCGGTTACATACATAAGGAACCTGCATGTCTCGGCCTATTTAAGGCCTGGACTGAGTCATCCGATCATTTTCACCTTTCTTCTTCGTCTCTTTGCATTTCTTCATAAAAAATGGGTGGATTTATATGGAATCATCATATAGCAACATTATTTGGAAGATTTAATTCATGGATAACATCATCTTTTGCCCGGATCGAAGGTAAGAACACCTAAACTCTTGGTTTTGGAAGTTTTTCAGGTTTCTTGATGTTTTGGCCGATTTGATTCGTTTTAACTCAGATTATTGATGGAATCTTGTTGTATTCTTGATATTATTCATTACTCTTGAAGTTTTGTGGAACAAATTCGAGAATTTATCCGTTAAATCGATTAAATTGGATTATGCCCTCAAAGTGTCCGATAAAATGCTTCAATGAGGTAGAACTTGGGAAGTTCTATATGTTTTCGTAGAATGGTGATTGCATTGATATTGTTGTGATGATTCTTGGTAATTACGGGAATTTTGTTAAGGGAAGATAATAAATTGATGATCAAATGCCTTGATTATGTTGTTATGATTATGGAATCGTAGAATTCTCAATGTTCTTAGTGGTTTGTTGCGATTCATGATGTTATGGGAAGTATATGTTGAAGAACATGATTATATACACCTTGAATTGTGAATAAGGATTGTTTAGATATTAGAAAACATCGTATTATGACATTTGAGGATTTTGAATGTGATGTCGGAATAAGTTGTGTTCTTAAGGAACTCTTGGATTATATGAATTGATGAACATATTTAGGAGATGTTGGTGTTTTGGATATGGATATGGAATATTCATATCTAAAACTAAGTTATGTGTTTTGGCACAATATTCGTATTGGAATACGAATATGGTTCCGGGTTTGATAAGATTATGATTCACTTTTGAGTTTGAGAATTCATACGTATTGAACAAGTGTTCAATTCGGATAATGGAATTATTTGAAACCTTTGGAAAATGGTTATCTATAATGTTGAATTAATCGGATTGTCCAGATTGATGATGATAATCGGTAATTGGTTTAATTATGATTATACAAGGAGGAAACTTGTAATCGTATTTAAGATTGAATATGGAATCGGTAATGCTTAGACTTGGTTAAATTGATTATTGATATGATTATCGGATTATAAATTGTGTTATGGTTTTGAATTCATGATCGATTGATTTGGTTGTTCGGATTTGTGTTTAATCGGGATATTGTGGAACCGTTGGGTTTATTGATCGGTTATATTGATTATCGAGTTGTGACTTGTATCGTGGATATGACTTCGTATTTGTTTGAGTTGTATTGTTCGGTTTTGTTTATGATCGGGGTATTGTTGTGCCGTTGAGTCGCTTGGTTGGCTATGTCGGTTATTGATTGTTATCGGATTGTTGATAATTGATTATTTCAATAGGTTGAGGTGTTTGATCGTGGATTATGACCGTTGTGTTGCGGTTGAGGTCGAAGAGTTCGTAGACTGCTTTTGGTTGGGGGTGAGGAGATCATAGACAAAGGCAATGGATATTGGTAACGGCTTCGTGGTATCGGTATCGAGGCAAGTTATACTTGTTCAGTTTATAATATTTGATGAATGGTTTCGTTTTCATTTCATTTATAATTCGTATAGCAATGTTGTTAGAAATGTAAGTTGTTGGGATAATGGTTTGTATATCCTGCTATGGTTATATTAAATCATAAGGTATATGATTTAATTGTGTTCAAGGTAGACATGAGTTATCTTTGGTCAAGGATATAGAATATCCGATATCGAGGATAGTTATCGTGATGACATAAGTATCGGGATAAAGGTTTATTGGTATTGAATGGATGGTACCTTATTTGAGATTATTTGTATAACTGTGTATTCGTTCAGGGATGTTGTTCATGGAAAGGATGTTGTCTTCGGCTTTGAGGTAATTTATGTATTGTTCAGTTATGAGAGAATTATTATGTTGAGTTGCTGTATATGTTGTACGTTGAGGATTCGTATATTGAGATTCATATTGGTTGTTCGTTCTGGGATCCCAGGATTGTTGTTTTGAATATTGATTGGTCGTGTCGACTTTTCATTGTCAGTCTGTTGTTGTTCACTTCAGTGAGTCTTTGATCCTTATTGGATATGCGTTTCTTTGAGTTTCATTGTCATGTTGCATCGTGACATATCTGGAGTCATATCTACGTGCCGATTGGTTATTGTGTAGAATTTTTAGCTGGGCACACTATGGTCATGTGTTGATATTTCCACATTGGACCGTGCACACGAGACGTAGTTCGTGAGGCTAATTAGGTACATGTCCCACGTATATCCTGGATTTCATATACGGGGTGGACATGTGCACGGACACATTTTCGGATCGGGCGTACTATGACGTCTATCTTTGAGCCATACCGTTTCGTCGTTCATAGTACCATGTATGATTGGATATGTTCGACGGTTTGCGACTGGTTGTTCATACACCCGAAGGGTATGTTTCGACAGTCGGGGTTATTTCTTTGAGATCCATTATTGTTGATCATTTGGAGTTTACCTTGTTGATGGTATTCTCGGTTATTGTTGATCCTTTGTTGATCATGTCGGAGTTATCATGTTGATGGTACTCTCGGTTATCGTTGATCCTTTGTTGGTCGTATTGGAGTTATCATGTCGATGATATTCTCAGTTAATGTATTGGTTGATCATTGTTAGTGATCGTATGAGCATTCGGACTGTACGTCGTTGTTTCGGGATTCTATTCATTGTTTTGTGGTAGTTGATCTACAAATATGTTGTATGCTATTGGTTTATCCAGGTTGAGATTTGATTGTGTAATCCGACGGACATGATTTGGCACGGAAGAATTATTTCATGATTATGAGTTATGATGATGTTTTGAGGATTTTTGATATTATTTGAATACAGTACAGTTGGTTGTGGTTGAGTTCATCTCGTCATTTGAGAATGCGAAATGTGGATTATGGTAAGGATTGATCTGTTATGGATTTTCGGGGATTGGTAAGATTATGACAGTAAGATTACGTTGGTACTATTCTTAAAGTATTATTACATTGATATGTAATTATTTATGATGATGTGATCGTTATCATTATTGAGTATTGTGGCTGACCCCGTCATGTGCTTTATTTTAAGGTACTCGGAGATCGAGATAGTAGCGGTCGTGAAGGGGTGAGCTTCCCGGGTGATACTGGCTGTGGCATGTTTTTGAATTTATTTCTGGTTGTTTTATTTCCGCTGCAAATGTGTATTTTGAACTGTGTTTTATCCGCTGCGTGTGTATATTTCAAAATGGCTTTCGGTATTTTTACCAACTCGTGTGTATATTTCAAAATGGCTTTTCGATATTTTTACCAAATCGTGTGTAATTCAAATGGCCTTTGGCATGTTGCGAACCGGGGTTATTTCGTTGAACCCTTTTTCCTAAACTATTTTATCGGTACGTATAAGTGGTGGCTTAACGTACATTTTGAACTGTCGAGATTTGGCATTTCGCCTTGTATTTTCAAATGGTATTTTATGACGGTATTTGAGAACTATGCATTTGAAAATATTTGAGTATTTAAAATATTACCGTCATCGGCCTTTTGACATTTTTAAACATTTTTGAAATGGTTTTTACCCTAGTGGGTTCCGGCGCGGGACCCTCGGCGCTGTAATATCCCAGATGGTTTTGGGGTGTTACAGAAGATGGTATCGAAGCTTGGGTTTTGTGAAACACAGGCGTGTGTGTTATGTGGCTCTATCGGTACGGTAGTAGCGTGATTTTTGAAAATGAGTTTTTCTGACTTTTGAGTCAAATCGATTTTTGGAGTTTCCAAAATTTTTGAGATTCTTTTCAAATTGCTATTTGTGATATTGGTGTGTGTTGGTATTGTATTGAGACTTCGTCTGGGAGTCGTGTGCTAGTATCACGGGAGATCATCGGCTTCACACACCTGTAAGTATATTGGTTTGTTAGTGTGCTAGTATTCTCGATGTGCTAGTATTTTTGAGATTCTTTTCAAATTGCAATTTGTGATATTGGTGTGTGTTGGTATTGTATTGAGACTTCTTGTAACACCCCAAAAACCTTACGGGAGTATTACACGCCGTGGGCCCCGCGCCGGAACCCACCAGGCTAAAAACCAATTACAAAAACGCCCAAAAAGGCCGATGACGGTAGTATTTTCCAAAACTCACAAAATCATTTGAAAACACCAACCACCGTCAAGATAATCAAGGCCAAAAACTCGGTTAAGGGAATCAGTTTTCGAAATCAAACTCAGTTGGCATAAAGCCGAAAGCCATTTGAAAGAACTCACACAGCGGATAAAAATACAGTCCAAGATACATATACATCAATAATGATATACACAAACGAAATACACGATTCCCCAACAATATGCCATAGCCAGTATCGTCCGTAATCCTCGCTTCACGACCGCTACCATCAAAGTTCTCACTACCTGAAAAACAAGTCCCACAACAGGGTCAGCAATAATGCCCGACAAATAACCGCAAGTACATAAACATAAATATTCACATGCCATGCATAATGAGAATAATAACCTGAACGATATCCTTACTAGTTCCGGTAATCCAACGATTCTTATCAAAATCTCAATATCACGATAATACCAAATAATACCTCAATACCGAATACTTTCCCGTACACAATCTTCTATGTATGATTTGTAGGTCACAAATCGTCCAGGAACAAGTCTAGAGGGGGGGGGGGTGAATAGACTTGTTGAAACTCTTGAACTCTTTTTCACGAAGAGTGAGTTTCTTCAGCTGATAGTTAAACAAATGACTTGGAGTCGTTTGTTCTTGGATATGTGCGGAAGTCAGCTGATGACGAATGGAAATTAACTTAATGAAACACTTAACAATGTATGCAGAAGTTAAAGTATGATGCAGTAAAACAGTAAATAACGCAGGCAATTATAGTGGTCTCAGAGGTGGGGTAATCCTCTACTAATCCACTTTTCTCCAAACCAGTTGGAGATGAATTCACTATAATTTTCAACCAGTGATAAATATTACAGTGATTCAAACCACACTACAACAGCTTCCAACCAGTGGAAATCCGTGCCGTTGTACACACTTGACTGCCTTGCACCTCTTGATCCTCGATCCTCGGATGCCTTTACAGTCTCTTACTTCAACCAGTGAAGTACCCCGTACTCAAGTTTATAGACAAGAGTTTTTGTCTTCTCCAACTTAAGAGCTTCCTTAAGTATAAACTTTTAGATCTGCTCTTTTCACGATGCTATTGATTGCTTTAGATTGCTTGATTGCTTTGATCGCTAGAATGTATGTTCGCACCGGTAGTTGCTCAGTTTCAAATCTTCGGATATATATATAGGTCAGATCTCTGAGCTTTTTCCTTGTAGCCGTTGCAAATCTTTTGAACAAATCCGTCCGTTGGAGGGAGACTTCATTGTTTATTCTTTCTGAACGTTGCAAGGCTGGATTCCCATTATTTAATTTTATCTTCCGACCATTGTGAAGACTTCTGCATGTGAGCGCCGAATCTTTTGAATATAAAATGATTAAAGTCTTCAAAGTGAGTCTGGATGATTTATTTAAATCATATCTCTTGCGGGAATCACTCCAATTTGTCTCTTCACGTTGCATGTGAGCTTTCCGTAATACTTGACTTTTCAACGCATGCTGACGTGGACTTGGAGTACTTGGTCGCCTTGAGTAGGTGATATGCACTAACATCTCTGCAGACATGTGTCCTCTCGGTCATTCCTTGCTTGTGACTTATCTGGTCAGGTGACTTCCCTGAGGTACCTCGGCTGCAGTCTGGTCAAACTTCTCTGATAATATTTGTTGACCAGAGCTACTCTGACTGGACTCGGCTGTTCCTCTCTGATGGACTAAGCTGTACTTAGTACTTAGCCGTTTTTCAGTCTAACTAATTTTGGCCTACAGAAGATACTCATTTGGTTCTTCTTTACATTTTGCCAAGTTTTATACTTAACATATTTGGCCTATGGAAGATACTCATTTGGTTCTTCCTTACATTTTGCCAAGTTTTATACTTAACATATTTGGCCTATGGAAGATACTCATTTGGTTCTTCCTTACATTTTGCCAAGTAATAAACATTTGATTTTATATTAATGACATCATCAAAATCTAACAAGTATTCCTAACAAATCCCCCCTATTTTGATGATGGCAAAACTAAGTAAGAAATCAAATGACTAAGTCTGCACTTAAGTGCAAGACACAAATTGAAATCAGTCTAATATTGAGACAACTGGAAATTGTCATTCAACAGACTGTTATAAGATTTTCTGACTTTGTTTATTATTGAAATTTTACAAGAAAGTTTTAAGTACATAAAACATTACAAGTAAAAGAAATAACTAAAAGTCATCTGCCTCTTCCTCTACCTCTTCGAATAGGCTGCTTGGCAGGTTTGAATGGTTTGGCTCCAATTGGTCTTATCTTGACTGGAGCAAGACCATATTTCCTCTTCACAACAAGTGCTGCGAAGTCTTGTTCTTGATGGGATCTGAATCTGTTCTCAAGACACAAATGCTTGATTTCTCTTTGAAGCGCTAACTCATCAAGTTCACCGTCCAGACGGATCGGTGCTTCCTCTGCTCTGAATGAGGGAATCATAGGATAAGCATTTTGATCTTTAGCGTGCTTCTTCAGAACAGCCCAAAGCTTCGGATGGATTTCTTCCATGAAGTTTATGAAAATTTCTTGTGGGGAGAGTTTATCATCCTGGAGTAGTTCCCAGATGTAATAGTCTTTGATGAACCTCTTCTTTGCAGATCCCCACATCTCGAGAGCTTCAAATGGAATAAAGTCCTCTACAAACCACAGCTCCTTCCCATCCCATTCTATAGTAGGTCCAAAACCACCTCTAGTCCTTCTTCTCTTTCCTTCAGGCTGGACAGCCTGGTCATCTGGATGCACAGCTTCCTTTCTCTTCAGACAGGAGGGTCCTTCAATTTGAAGGACATCTTGCTTTTTCTTGCATCTTATTTCTCTCTCTTCCCCCTGAACTCTCTCTTCCCCCTTTTTGCCAGCATCAACAAGAATAGTTAATTGCTGCTCCATTCTGCTCATCCAATCAGACATGCCAAATGGCATTCTGTTGTTGGTAGGGGGAGGGGGCTGAGGAATCTCTCTCTGTAGAAGGGTGTCTATCTTGGCATTTATTGACTGAAGGTCAGGAGTGACCTGAGATGATAGCAGCTCTCCAATAGTATCTTTGACGATTTGCACAGTCGGCTCGGTCATGGTGGGAGATATTCGAGCCGATGGAGAGTGCTCTCCGATCCTACGCAAAGGAACCACTAGACCGCAGCTCTGTCTGCATTTGGTAGGTCGAGAGGGTTTTCTCAGGGTCCCCGACACTGAGTCTTCACCATCTCTGCGTCTAGGTGGTGTGCAGGCGGGTACCACGATCTATCTGCAGCTTCGTGAATAGGCTCTGGCTCCGGCTCTTGTTCTGGCTCCTTGTATCCTTCTCTCTCTTCCTCTTTCCCTTCTTCTTCCTTTTCTCCAGAGTTTTCTTTTCCTTCTTCCTCATCTTTTTCTTTTTCATTTTCCTTCTCTGCTCCTGCATCTCCTCCATCATCATTATCATCATCATCATCATTCTTATCATCATCCTGCTCCTTCTTTTCTCCTTCATCATCCTCATCCTCCTTTTCTTCTTCATCTTTTTGATCTACCTCTTTTCCTTCTTCTTCATCTCCTTCATCAGCCAATTCTTCTGTCTTCTCAATTTCTTCTGGCTGTTTTTCAACTGGAATATTTTCTTCTGTTTTTCTCTCTTCTTCATCTTCTTCAGCCACCAAATCAATAATTTCATTATCTCCATCTACTTCTTCAATCCTAATCTCTTATTCGACTTCCTCCTCCTCCTCCTCTCCAAAAATACCATCAAAAATGCTGAGCATGATAGAATGGATAAAGTGGTCCATGTTTGTTTTAAAATGGGACATGAACCATTTATCCTGGAGGAGTAAAGCTAAGTCTGCTTCTTTGCAAAATTCAATCAGAACCTCCTCAGTGGCTTGGGGATACTCCCAACCACTAGTTGCAATGTAGGTTTGAAGATTTGTAAAAGGCATAGTTTTGAAAGATTTCCACTCTTCAAAAATATGTACAAAAGAGTGTTTTACTGCTTGTGGCTTAACAAGCTGGAGTTGTTCAATAGAAAGATTGAAGGTATTATTTTCTAACAGGTTAAAAGTATAGTCAGCTTCAGGAATAGAGATTATTAGACCTGCTTCTTCTTCTTCGGATATGTAGACTGGGGGTGTGAGAACAGGTACAATCCGAGTTTCAGTGGTGTCTGGTGCAGGCAGGTCTTCCGGATGAATTGGTGATGGAACTGAGGGGCTGGTAAGGTGTTCAGACTTCTCCCCCTCGCTAAACTGCAGTTTTCTTGGCCTCTTAGGAGAGGGTTCCGGTGATGACTGCAGAGTAAAGGGTCCTTCTGGGGCTGGTCCCCGTCTCTTGAATCTGATTGCAATGGGTGTATCGTCGGATTCGGTGTCGGACCCGACTGCAGTTGGGATATCAGCTGCAGGTCTGTCCGATTCCTCTGAAGAATGGTATCTTGGGTATGTTCTTGAGTCCGACAGCTCCTTCAACAACTGAGCTGCTTTCCCAGTGCCTCCGACTTTCTTCTTCTCATGGTCCATATGACCAAGTCTTTTATTGGGGTGGAAGGGGTCAGTGTTTCCCTTAGCCACTCCGGTCTTCTCCAAAAACCAACTGAGATGCGTTCCGAACGCCAGCTTTGTCTTGAACTTCTTCTCATCGTCAAGCCACTCGACCTTGTTCACCTCGCGCACGAGTTGCCTGAAGATGTAGTCTGCCCAATCGACTTCCTCTTCCTGAATCAACGCACCCAGCACCATAAACTTCGACGATGACAGTTGGTCATAACTGCCCGCCATCCCCATGACTATCTTGTTGGTAATGTCCAACGCAACACGGTAAATCCTCTTTAATTCATTCCTCTTGGCTGTAAATTTCAATTTTTCTGGGATATTTTCGACTTTAATCGTTTTCCAGGTTTCAGCGGCGGATTGCTTGAGAGCTTCGACCGCCAAACCACGGTGCTTCATCCCGAAGACAGAACGAATCGTCTCTCGGTCTATGCTGACTGGTACTCCGCCGACTTTGCTGTGAATCCCGTCTTGAATCAGATAAGCATTGCGATAGAACTGAACGACATCTTCTTTGAACAGATGTTGCGGGTTGATGTCGAGAAATGTGTAGATCCCATTAAGCTTCATTGCCCGACTCAAATTGAACATGTCGTAGTCCTCCAGATTGGCTTCTAGTAAGCCTTCGAAGTCGACAACCATCGAGAATATGACCTGGTCTTTCACCGCCTTCAAATTCACTCCTTCGAAAGATGCCATTTCTGCAAATAGAGGATTTTAGTGTATATTTTTGCTCTGTAAATTCTAGGGTTTCTGTAAGCGTAAAGAGTAAAGTGAAAGGTCTTCTTTCCTTATAAAGAAGATGAAAAGACGTTTGTATTAGTTTATTATATATTTGAACGGTGGTACGCCTTTTGATATTCTTTTGAATTTCAAATTTGAATCGGTGGCCCAATTTAAAATTCGACGATTGATTCTGATTGGCCATCGTAGAGGTTGATTTAATAGGTGTTTGACGCGTGTATTAAAATTGCCACTTGGCTTATAAAATGTATATTTAAATGCCATTTCGTTAGCCAAAATAATATTATAAATGTGGCAGATAATAATTAAAAATATAGAGGTCAGTTTAGAAAACTTAGCTGGTCTGTTTCGTTGACTGTTGACCACTCTGCAACAGGTGAGTTGACTTCTACTTTGGTATTACGAGCCTAAGTTGCTTCGTCTGGCCTTCGTCTTCTCGCCTGCATCAGCTTAGGCTGATTCTGAAGGTCCGTCCTTCCTTTAACTTGCTTCAGTACTAGATTCCCAATCTAGTAATCCAAGGTCTCTGCTTAGCTCTAGGAACCTTTCTTCTGGCAAGGATTTAGTGAAGATGTCAGCTATTTGGTAGTCTGTGCTGACTCTTTCAACTCTAACCCTTTTGTTAAGCACATGGTCTCTAATGAAATGGTGCTTAACGTCAATGTGCTTCGTCCTTGAATGCAAAACCGGATTGTTGGTTATTGTAATAGCACTATTGTTGTCACACCAAATAGGAACTTCGTTGGCAATTATATTATAGTCCCTTAACTGTTGTCTGATCCATAGAATCATGCTGCACTGACTACCTGACTAGGTATTCGACTCAGAGTGGAGATAGAGTTAGAAACACGCTTCTTGCTAAACCAGATATCACCTGGTTCCTAGGAATTGACACGTTCCACTAGTGCTCTTCTGTTGATTTTGCATCTGCGAAATCCGCATCCGAGTATCCCGATAGATCGAAGTTGTCATCCTTGGGGTACCATAGTCCAACATTAATTGTAGACTTTAGGTACTTAATTATTCTCTTATTTGCATCTAGGTGTGATTGCTTCGGCTTGGTGGAATCTTTCACAAACTCCAACTCCATATGATATGTCCGGCTCCTTGCGGTGAGGCGAAGAGATCTGATGAGTCCTCTGTAGTGGGTTGAGTCCACTGATATGCCTGCCTCGTCTGCATGCAGGTGAGTACTTGTGCTCATTGGAATTCTTGCGGGTTTGGCTGATTCCATTCCATATCTCTTGATAAGATCTCTGGTATACTTTGCTTGGTTGATGAAAATTCCTTTTTCCATCTGCTTAACGTGTAATCCGAGAAAGAAGTTAAGCTTTCCCATCATACTCATCTCAAATTCTCCTTGCATGAGGTTGGAGAATTTCTCGCATAGTTCTGGATTGGTTGACCCGAATATGATGTCATCCAGATAAATCTGGACTATTAATATGTGGCCTCCGTGCTCCACTCTGAATAGGGTCTTGTCCACTTTCCCTTTGCAAAATCCATTTTTCTCAAGAAACACAGACAGTGTTTCATACCACGCTCTTGGTGCTTGCTTGAGTCCATACAGAGCCTTCAACAGCTTATAGACTTTGTCTCCTTTGACAAAACACGGGGTTGCTCTACATAGACTTCTTCTTATAGGATTCCGTTCTGAAAAGCACTTTTACATCTATCCGTAGACTTCAAAGTCCTTGAATGCAGCATATGCGAGGAATAGTCGATGGCTTCTAATCTTGCAACAGTGCATAAGTTTCATCAAAATCTATTCCCTCACACCGTGCATAACCTTTTGCTACGAGCCTGCTTTATTCCTAACAACAGCTCCGTCTTCATCACTCTTGTTTTTATATACCCATTTGGTGCCAATAACTTTCTTGTGATCAGTGCATGCTGTAAGTTCCCAAACTTTGTTTCTTTCCATCTGCTCCAATTCCTCTTGCATGGCATTAATCCATGAATAATCTTCCAAGGCTTGTTCGTAGTCTTGGGTTCAATTTGCGACATGAAACATGAGAACATCGCCATTCTGCTGGTAGGGTTGATCGTCTCGTCTTAACTCCATCACCAACTTTCCAATTATTTGCTGAATTGGGTGATCCTTGAGCCATTTGGGGATATCGTCCTCTTGGGTTTGTTCCCCTGTTGGATTGCTCGTGGTTATCTGCATCACTGGGTTCGTGCCTGAATCGATCAGCTACCGCCTTGTCATCTGCAGCTTGGTTTTGATCTGCAGATGAGTCTTTGTCGCCTCACATTGGTCTTCTTCAACAAGCGGATCGGATAGGTTTGGTGATCCTGTCGATCTGCATTGGGTCTTCGGCCATGCATTGGGTCATCAGCTGGTCTGCAGTGAGTCCACCATTCCAGTGTCATGTATAATGACTTCTTCAAGGGTTGCTGACTTGAGCTTGTTCTCAATTAGCTCAAGTTGTTTCCTATACTCAACGGTAGATTCATCAAAAACAACATGGGGTGTTTCCTCCACAACTAAGGTTCTTTTATTAAAAACTCTATATGCCTTGCTTCTTTGGGAATATCCCATAAAGAGACCGTCATCAGTTTTAGCATCAAAGGCATTTAGCTGTGTTTTACCGTTGTTGTGGATGAAACACTTACAACCAAAGACATGAAAGTATGCAACAGTAGGAGTTCTATTATTCCAAACCTCATAGGGAGTTTTGCCATGTCTCCCTACTATCATACTCCTGTTCTGGGTGTGACAGTCGTGTGTTGACAGCTTCAGCCCAGAACCTTTTGGGTAGGTCCGCTTCTGCAATCATGGACCTTGTTGCTTCCTTCAGGGTTCTGTTCCTTCTTTCAGCAACACCATTCTGTTGGGGCGTCCTGGCTGCAGAGAGCTCATGCTGGATCCCATTCTAATCGCTGTAATCAGTTATCGCCTTGTTGAGAAACTCTCCTCCTCTATCTGATCTGATCTTGATTATGGATAGGGATTTCTCATTTTAGATCCTTCTCAGCAGCTCAGGTAACTTGGTCAGGGTTTCACTTTTCTTGTATAGGAAAATGATCCAAGTGTACCTTGAATAATCATCTACTATTACAAGTGCATGCTTTCGGCCGCTCAAAGTCCTTGGCTTGATAGGACCAAATAGATCCATGTGGAGTAGATCTAAGATCCTTGATGTGAGCATTGTAGGCTGAACTGGCTTGAATGATGCCTTGGTCTGCTTTCCCTTCTAACATGCATCACAGAGTGCTTCCTTCTTGAATGCTTCATTTGGAAGTCCTCTGACCAGCTTCTGAGAGCTAATCTTGTTGATGGCTTTGAAGTTTAGGTGACATAGTCTTTTGTGCCACAGCCATCCATTCTCGCCTCATGTCTTGGATAGAAAACAGAGTTAGGTGTTCTGTGTTCCAATCAATCATGTAGACATCTCTTCTTCTGAATCCTTGTAGCTTTATTTCTCCAGATAAGATGTCTATCACCATACACTTCAAGATGGTGAAGACTACTAGATTCTTCTCGTCACAGAATTGGCTTATGCTCAGGAGGTTGTACTTGAGCCCTTTGACATAATGGACTTTGGATATCACAATGTTTCCTCGGTGCAACTCTCCAAAGCCTTTTGTCTGTCCTCTAGAGCTATCTCCAAAGGTTACATCGGGACCTCTTTCTTTGATGTATTTGGTCAGCATCTTCTTGTTCCCGGTCATATGCCTCGAGCATCCAGAGTCTACAAACCATTCTTCACCTCCAAAATTTGAGTTTGAGGAGATGTGGTTGTAGTCCTTCCACCTTTTCTGCAATTAAACAAGCAGAGATTTAGGTACCCAAATTTGTGTGGGTCCTTTGGGGTTAGTTGGTTTCCTGGAGAATTGATTTCTCCTTAGATTATGGAAATTATTATTATTATTATTATTATAACCCTTATAAGGTGTCTGTGGTCGAGGTCTGAATCTCCTGGTTGGATTGTATACCGGATATTCCTGAAAATTTTGATAGTGTGGGCCATTTCTAAATCTAGGCTGAGACCATTTATTAAACCTTTGTGGTCTCCACACTTGTTCATTTTGGTAATTAGGATAACCTTGAGATTTCCATCTGCCCCTCCCATTATGAAATCTATTTTTGGGGAGTTGTTGGTAATAGTGGGCATGTTGTCTGGGCTGCTCCATTTGCAGGCCATCGCTTAGTCGCCTGTCTAGGTGGGTCTGCAGTGTAACTCGACCGCAGCTAGACGTTTGACTTTCGGCCGTTGCACTTTTTAAATATCGATTTATATACGTGCTCAGTGATCGAGACTATTGTTGCTCCTTGATAAACTTGGTTTTGAACTAGAGGAGTGAGAGAATCAAATCCAAGGCCTCAAATGGTATATAGTGACCTTTAATAATAACACAATTCTCCTGTGGTTGAAGACGCCTTCAGGGATGTTATTTCCTGCGCTGAGTTTTATTTATCGAGCAGCTTAGTAAACTCAGCTTTGGCATGAGCAAGTGCAGCTGATTTTTCTTTAAGTAAAATGGTTAGCCGATCTATCTCAGCTGTATTGACATTTGCCTGGTTTTTAAAGTCAGCTGTAGTTGTCTCAACCTTATTCAGATCTAGGCTGAGTTTTTCGAAATCATTTTTCAGCTGCCTATTCTCATCTTGCAGCTGAGTCTTCTCTGCTGATACAGCTTGGTGTGCAGATTTGAGTGTTTCAAAATCTTTAAATAACTGATTTACCGATTCATGTAGATCCATATCTTGTGACATGGCTGAGCTATTATTTGAACCGGTGGGTTTAGAAGTTACCTCTTCATCAGCTAGGTTTGCCATCAGGCAATCATACTCCTCGTCTTCATCAGAAAAGAAACCGCTGCTTGATTCGACATGCTCCTGGTCTTTTCCGATGAGAGCCTTTCTTCTATCTTCCTTTCTGCCCACCTCCTTCTTGGTTTCATCCTTCTTGAGCTCGGGACAATCCATTTGGATGTGTCCTATTTTGTGACAGTTGTAGCATTCTACTTTCAAGCTTCCAGCCTTCTGGTTCCTTCTTGGATTCTCCTTGTAGTTTTTCTTATACTTGGAGTAGTTCTTTCTGAAATTGCTGAACCTTTGCATTATGAAAGCCATTTCTTCCTCAAAATCTAGTGGATTTGGAGGTTTCACATCAGATAGGATCTTGGCAGGAGACTCGGCTGCAAAAGCGATTCCCTTCTCTGCAGGCTCAGTTGAGGATGAACTTGGAAGCTCGAACTCATAAGCCTTTAGATCAGAGAACAGCTCCTGAATCTTTATCTTATTCAGATCCTTGGACTCTCTCATGGCTACGGCCTTCATGCTCCATTCGGGGTTGAGAGATCTGAGGACCTTTAGTGCCATTTCCCTGTTGCCATAGGTTTTGCCCAGGGAGTTGATCTCATTGATAATTTCAGTGAACCTTGTGTCCACTTGATCTATAGATTCACCATTCTTCATTTTAAAGTTGTCAAATTTTTGGATAGCAATTGACAGCTTGTTTTCCTTGATCAGCTCCGTTCCTTCACACATTAGGGCTAATGTATCCCAAATTTCTTTGGCATTCTTATAGTTCTTGATCTTGACCATGGTGGATTTGTCAAGAGTTTGATATAACACATCTCTGGCCCTGTTATCAAGATTGGCCAGCTTTCTTTCTTCGGGAGTCAGCTCCGTCCTCTTCTTGGGAATCTTTTCTGGCCTCCCAGCTGCGATCTCCTCTGCGGTGTTGTCCTTCTCAAAAGATGAATGGACCGTCTTCAATGATGCACCACATGTCGTCATGAATTGAAGATAAGTTTGCCTGCATTCTTATCTTCCACAGATCATACTCGTCAACTGAAAACACAGGGAGTCTAGAGTGCATGTGTTCCATTATAAAGTGAGAGTAAAGATATATATATCTGATATAGATCTGGTTCGTGAAATAAATGAACCAACCTCTCCGATACCACTTGTAGGTCACAAATCGTCCAGGAACAAGTCTAGAGGGGGGGAGTGAATAGACTTGTTGAAACTCTTGAACTCTTTTTCACGAAGAGTGAGTTTCTTCAGCTGATAGTTAAACAAATGACTTGGAGTCGTTTGTTCTTGGATATGTGCGAAAGTCAGCTGATGACGAATGGAAATTAACTTAATGAAACACTTAACAATGTATGCAGCAGTTAAAGTATGATGCAGTAAAACAGTAAATAACGCAGGCAATTATAGTGGTCTCAGAGGTGGGGTAATCCTCTACTAATCCACTTTTCTCCAAACCAGTTGGAGATAAATTCACTATAATTTTCAACCAGTGATAAATATTACAGTGATTCAAACCACACTACAATGACTTCCAACGCTGGAAATCCGTGCCGTTGTACACACTTGATCGCCTTGCACCTCTTGATCCTCGATCCTCGGATGCCTTTGATCTCTTACTTCAACCAAGAAGTACCCGTACTCAAGGTTATAGACAAGAGTTTTGTCTTCTCCAACTTAAGAGCTTCCTTAAGTATGAACTTTTAGATCTGCTCTTTTCACGATGCTATTGATTGCTTTAGATTGCTTGATTGCTTTGATCGCTAGAATGTATGTTCGCACCGGTAGTTGCTCAGTTTCAAATCTTCGGATATATATAGGTCAGATCTCTGAGCTTTTTCCTTGTAGCCGTTGCAAATCTTTTGAACAAATCCATCCGTTGGAGGGAGACTTCATTGTTTATTCTTTCTGAACGTTGCAAGGCTGGATTCCCATTATTTAATATTATCTTCCGACCGTTGTGAATACTTCTGCATGTGAGCGCCGAATCTTTCGAATATAAAATGATTAAAGTCTTCAAAGTGAGTCTGGATGAATTATTTAAATCATATCTCTTGCGGTAATCACTCCAATTTGTCTCTTCACGTTGCATGTGAGCTTTCCGTAATACTTGACTTTTCAACGCATGCTGATGTGGACTTGGAGTACTTGGCTGCCTTAGAGTAGGCTGATATGCAGCTAACGTCTCTGCAGACAGGTCCTCTCGGCTGTTCAATGTTTGTGACTTATCTGGTCAGGTGACTTCCCTGAGGTACCTCGGCTGCAGTCTGGTCAAACTTCTCTGATAAAATTTGTTGACCAGAGCTACTCTGACTGGACTCAGCTGTTCCTCTCTGATGGACTAAGCTGTACTTAGTACTTAGCCGTTTTTCAGTCTAACTAATTTTGGCCTACAGAAGATACTCATTTGGTTCTTCTTTACATTTTGCCAAGTTTTATACTTAACATATTTGGCCTATGGAAGATACTCATTTGGTTCTTCCTTACATTTTGCCAAGTTTTATACTTAACATATTTGGCCTATGGAAGATACTCATTTGGTTCTTCCTTACATTTTGCCAAGTAATAAACATTTGATTTTATATTAATGACATCATCAAAATCTAACAAGTATTCCTAACATGATTGCCATAAAACGTACCTCTATCCGGACATCCTTCCGAAATGCATACCACAGACAAAGAATATCCAAAATGACATCAACAATATCCGAATACTACAATCTTCCCAAGATTGTCCAAGTATCTCAACAATCATCAACTGTGCATTCTAATCCTTTTACAACATCACTGAACATTCATCAATATGCAATACAACATAAAATACTTATGAAATGTAAATGGAATTACTCATCAAAACATTACAACCGAACAAGTAAACACTTGCCTCAAATAGCCGGGTCGGTAAAGAAAATCAGTCCCGAGGTTCGATTCCCATACCTTGACAAAATATTTATATCCCGATATCAATAATGAGATACTACGACATTCGATTTCCACGATCAACGGCTATCCCAATTTTATAATTTTGTTTTCCTCTTTCTCAAAAGTGACGATCCGAACTTTAACAAGTTCATTACTAAAACTCCAGAATATTATTTTAAATATAAAAAATAATATTCAATATTTTTCGGTTGTATTTATGATATAACCATTATTTGATCGAATAAAAACTTCGCACTATTTAAATACGAAAAATATTCCAAAGTCATCAATTTTGAAAACTCATGATTTTCATATGGAAAAATATTAATAATCATACTATTAAATTTTCCATCCTCAAACACAAATATAAGGTATTCAACCCGTTCGATACAAACGAAAAATATAGAGCTGACTCGGTAATGTATTGATAAATACACGAGTCTAAACAGTTCATAAAAATCAAAATAAAAACTGATTTGTGATAACATGTATCTCTGGAACAAATTTCATGAAACTTTATCAAAAATAGACTTGCAGATTTAAATATATACGTGTTCAAACTAGACAACTCGATCAACTTCAAAAGAAACGTTGCTGGAAGTGACTGAAAATATCAGGGCTGACTCGCTATAGAGCAGTTCATATTAAGGTGTATTCGACTCAATACCTACATTCAAATAAGATTTTTACTTATATGAATTTTATTTATAATCTACTCGAGATGTAATCGTAAAATAACTTACATATTGAGAGATAATCGAGTTCAAAGAAGGCAACCCAGATCGAATTTACTGATTCTCTGGAGAGTTTCATCAAACAACACGGCGTCTCCGGAAAAGGTCTCTGATTGGCCGAGTCTTTGAGCATTTTGAGGATATACAAATCTCCAATGTAGGATATAAACATATGTCCATTAAGTCGTGTAAATTTTCTACAGGTATAGATAAGTTTTATGGGACATACGTAAAGTTAAGGCCACTCTTTCCGGGTTCAAAGTCGCCTAGTTGGTCAATACAGCATCATGACTAGGCATTATGAGTGACGACCCGTGCCTCGTTCGCGCGGGTTTCTCGGACGCCTGTCGGGCGCTGACGCACGCAGTGACGCACGGTGCCCGACAGCTGACACTCTTCCACTAATTCGATCATAACTTCTTCGTCCGAACTCCGATTGGCTCGTTGTTTGAACCGTTGGAAATATAACTAAAATATACATAATACTATAAATTTTCAGAATTTTTGAACATCCCAAAAATTTGTGGTGATTTTTCAAAGTTGATACTTGTCCACGACACCTCCGAGAAAATGTCCAATCTCGTCTCTACTAACGTTTCCGGTATCCCTTTCTTATTTTAAATATTCCAAGACGAGAAATGTATCTCCAATACATTCAAATAAATTTACAAGTCCCGTATTTAGTCGGTATGCATTTCTAAAATTCAGGATATTACACTTCGTCTGGAAGTCGTGTGCTAGTATTCTCGATGTTCTTAGTGGTTTGTTGCGATTCATGATGTTATGAGAAGTATATGTTGAAGAACATGATTATATACACCTTGAATTGTGAATAAGGATTGTTTAGATATTAGAACACATCGTATTATGTCGTTTGAGGATTTTGAATGTGATGTCGGAATAAGTTGTGTTCTTAAGTAACTCTTGGATTATATGAATTGATGAACATATTTAGGAGGTGTTGGTGTTTTGGATATGGATATGGAATATTCATATCTAAAACTAAGTTATGTGTTTTGGTACAATATTTGTATTGGAATACGAATATGGTTTCGGGTTTGATAAGATTAGGATTCACTTTTGAGTTTGAGAATTCATACGTATTGAATAAGTGTTCAATTCGGATAATGGAATTATTTGAAACCTTTGGAATATGGTTATCTATAATGTTGAATTAATCGGATCGTCCGGATTGATGATGATAATCGGTAATTGGTTTAATTATGATTATACAAGGAGGAAACTTGTAATCTTATTTCAGATTGAATATGGAATCGGTAATGCTTAGACTTGGTTAAATTGATTATTGATATGATTATCGGACTATAAATTGTGTTATGGTTTTGAATTCATGATCGATTGATTTGGTTGTTCGGATTTGTGTTTAATCGGGATATTGTGGAACCGTTGGGTTTATTGATCGGTTATATTGATTATCGAGTTGCGACTTGTATCGTGGATATGAGTTCGTATTTGTTTGAGTTGTATTGTTCGGTTTTGTTTATGATCGGGGTATTGTTGAGCCGTTGAGTCGCTTGGTTGGCTATGTCGGTTATTGATTGTTATCGGATTGTTGTTAATTGATTATTTCAATAGGTTGAGGTGTTTGATCGTGGATTATGACCATTGTGTTGCGGTTGAGGTCGAAGAGTTCGTAGATTGCTTTTGGTTGGGGATGAGGAGCTCGTAGACAAAGGCAATGGATATTGGTAATGGCTTCGTGGTATTGGTATCGAGGCAAGTTATACTTGTTCAGTTTATAATATTTGATGAATGGTTTCGTTTTCATTTCATTTATAATCCGTATAGAAATGTTGTTAGAAATGTAAGTTGTTGGGATAATGGCTTGTATATCGTGTTTCGTTGTATTAAATCATAAGGTATATGATTTAATTGTGTTCAAGGAAGACGTGAGTTATCTTTGGTCAAGGATATAGAATATCGGATATCGAGGATAGTTATCGTGATGACATAAGTATCGGGATAAAGGTTTATTGGTATTGAATGGATGGTACCTTATTTGAGATTATTTGTGTAACTGTGTATTCGTTCAGTGATGTTGTTCGTGGAAAGGATGTTGTCTTCAGCTTTGAGGTAATTTATGTATTGTTCAGTTATGAGATAATCATTATGTTGAGTTGTTGTATATGTTGTACGTTGAGGCTTCGTATATTGAGATTCATATTGGTTGTTCGTTGAGGGATGTTGATCCCAAGACTATTATTGGTATTAATGGTTGTGTTGATTGTCTCATTGAGGGATGTTGATCCCAGAACTATTGTCTGAGATTGTTGATCGTATGGATTATCCATTGGGGTTTGTGATCCCAAGATTGTTGGTTTGAATATTGATTGGTCGTGTCGACTTTTCATTGTCAATCTTGTTGTTCACTTCGGTGAGTCTTTGATCCTTATTGGATATGTGTTTCTTTGAGTTTCGTTGTCATGTTGCATCGTGACATATCTGGAGTCATATCTGCATGCCGATTAGTTATTGTGTAGGATTTTTAGCTGGGCACACTATGGTCATGTGTTGATATTTCCACATTGGACTGTGCACACGATACGTAGTTCGTGAGGCTAATTAGGTACACGTCCCACATATATCCTGGATTTCGTATACGGGGTGGACATATGCACGGACACATTTCCGGATCGGGTGTACTATGATGTCCATATTTGAGCCATACTGTTTGGTCGTTCATAGTTCTATGTATGATTGGATATGTTCAAAGGTTTGCGACTGGTTGTTCATACACCCAAGGGGTATGTTTCGACAATGGGTTATTTCTTTGCGATCCATTATTGTTGATCATTTGGAGTTTACCTTATTGATGGTATTCTCGCTATTGTTGATCCTTTGTTGATCGTGGTCGGAGTTATCATGTTTATGGTACTCTCGGTTATCATTGATCCTTTGTTGGTCGTATTGAGTTATCATGTCGATGATATTCTCGGCTGATGTATTGGTTGATCATTATTATTGATCGTATGAGCATTCGGACCGTACGCCGTTGTTTCGGATTGTATTCATTGTTTTGTGGTAGTTGATCTACAAATATGTTGTATGCTATTGGTTTATCCAGGTTGAGATTTGATTGTGTAATCCGACGGACATGATTTGGCACAGATGAATTATTTCATGATTATGAGTTATGATGATGTTTTGAGGATTTTTGATATTATTTGAATACAGTACAGTTGGTTGTGGTTGAGTTCATCTCGTCATTTGAGAATGCGAAATGTGGATTATGGTAAGGATTGATCTGTTATGGATTGTCGGGGATTGGTAAGATTATGACAGTAAGATTACGTTGGTAGTATTCTTACAGTATTTTTACATTGGTATGTAATTATTTATGATGATGTGATCGTTATCATCATTGAGTATTATGGCTCACCCCGTCGTGGGCTTTATTTTTAGGTACCCGGAGATCGAGCTAGTAGCGGTCGTGAAGGGGTGAGCTTCCCCGGTGATACTGGCTGTGGCATTTTTTTGAGTATTGAGTATTTATTTCTAGTTGTTTTATGTCCGCTGCAAATGTGTATTTTGAACTGTGTTTTATCCGCTGCGTGTGTATATTTCAAAATGGCTTTTCGGTATTTTTACCAACTTGTGTGTATATTTCAAAATGTCTTTTCGGTATTTTTACCAACTCGTGTGTATTTCAAATGGCCTTTTGGCATGTTGCGAACCGGGGTTATTTCGTTGAACCCTTTTTCCTAAACTATTTTATCGGTACGTATAAGTGTGGCTTAACGTACATTTTGAACTGTCGAGATTTGGCATTTCGCATTGTATTTTCAGAAGGTATTTTATGACGGTATTTGAGAACTATGCGTTTGAAAATATTTGAGTATTTAAAATATTACCGCCATCGGCCTTTTGGCATTTTTAAACGTTTTTGAAATGTTTTTTAGCCTAGTGGGTTCCGGCGCCGGACCCACGGCGCTGTAATATCTCGGATGGTTTTGGGGTGTTATAGAATATGGTATCGGAGCTTGGGTTTTGTGAAACCCAGGCGTGTGTGTTATGTGGCTCTACCGGTACGGTAGTAGCGTGATTTTTGAAAATGAGTTTTTCTGACTTTTGAGTCAAATCGATTTTTGGAGTTTCCAAAATTTTTGAGATTCTTTTCAAATTGGTATTTGTGATATTGGTGTGTGTTGGTATTGTATTGAGACTTCGTGTGGGAGTCGTGTGCTAGTATCAAAGGAGATCATCGGCTTCATGCACCTGTAAGTATATTGGTTTGGTTATTCGCTTGTGGCGACGCTTGATTGTTTTTGTGATGAGTTGGAAATTTTGGTTGATCTGTTGTTTGTGGCAAGGTTGCAAGTTTCGAGGACGAAACTTATCCGGATTTTCAAGTATAAATTTAACGCGTTATGTTATCTGAGATATACTGTATAGTTTGGTATCTATACAGTATGGATAAATAAATTGAGGATCGAGACAGTTATACTCGTGTAATTGACGTTTTGATTGACAGTTATATTGAGGATTTGTTGTATCAGGTTGAACTGATTTGGATATCAGGTATATCGTATGAGAATATTTTTGGGTTGAGTATATGTGTATTCAGATGCCGTATGTTCGTATCCAGATGTCGAGACGCTGAAAGGAACATTTCGATTTTGGCCAAGTATAGAGCCCTTAACGACGCTAAGTTTAAGGACTTACATACGCTAAATTATACGCTTTACGTACGTTATGCATAAGGCATTACGTACGTAACAAGAGGAATCGACAGACCGAGTTGTGATCGGATAGTGGGGCCCGTGGTCGGCGGCTTCGGTGCGGATGTGGACAGTGAGTCAACGGATGGATTTACGACGCTATACAGGTGTATTACGACGTAATACGTGTATAATATCAGAGCAAGTCAACGTACGTATTACGTACGCAACGGATTAAGTGTTACATACATTATGGGGCGGCTGGCCGAGTCGTGGCCGAGAGGACCTGTAGTGGCCGAGTATGGTCGGCAATGACTCGCAGGGATGGCCGATCACGGTCGGCAGTGACTCACTAGGGGCAAGGACTGGCCGATAACGTACGTAAGGCTGTGGCCGGTTACGGCCGTAAGGGCCCGTTACGTATGTAAGCAGCTGCCGGCTACGTATGGAAGGATGTCGACCAAACTGGGCCGTCTGTTTTCAAGGACCGACTACTTACGTAAGGATGCTTCCGGTTACATACATAAGGAACCTGCATGTCTCGACCTATTTAAGGCCTGGACCGAGTCATCCAATAATTTTCACCTTTCTTCTTCGTCTCTTTGCATTTCTTCATCAAAAATGGGTGGATTTATATGGAATCATCATATAGAAACATGTTTTGGAAGATTTAATTCATGGATAACATCATCTTTTGCCCGGATCGAAGGTAAGAACACCTAAACTCTTGGTTTTGGAAGTATTTGAGGTTTCTTGATGTTTTTGCCGATTTGATTCGTTTTAACTCAGATTATTGATGGAACCTTGTTGTATTCTTGAGATTATTCATTACTCTTGAAGTTTTGTGGAACAAATTCTATAATTTCTCTATTAAATCGATTAAATTGGATTATGCCCTCAAAGTGTCCGATAAAATGCTTCAATGAGGTAGAACTTGGGAAGTTCTATATGTTTTCGTAGAATGGTGATTGAATTGATAATGTCGTGATGATTCTTGGTAATTACTGGAATTTTGTTAAGGGAAGATAATGAATTTATGATCAAATGCCTTGATTATGTTGTTATGATTATGGAATCGTAGTATTCTCGGTGTTCTTGGTGGTTTGTTGCGATTCATGATGTTATGAGAAGTATATGTTGAAGAACATGATTATATACACCTTGAATTGTGAATAAGGATTGTTTAGATGTTAGAACACATCGTATTATGTCGTTTGAGGATTTTAAATGTGATGTCAAGAAGTTGTGTTCTTAAGGATCTCTCGATTATATGAATTGATGAACATATTTAGAGGTGTTGGTGTTTTGGATATGGAAATGGAATATTCATATCTAAAACTAAGTTATGTGTTTTGGTACAATATTCGTATAGGAATATGAATATGGTTCCGGGTTTGATAAGATTATGATTCACTTTTGAGTTTGCGAATTCATACGTATTGAACAATTGTTCAATCCGGATAATGGAATTATTTGAAACCTTTAGAATATGGTTATCTATAATGTTGAATTAATCGGATCGTCCGGATTGATGATGATAATCGGTAATTGGTTTAATTATAATTATACAAGGAGGAAACTTGTAATCGTATTTAAGATTGAATATGGAATCGGTAATGCTTAGACTTGGTTAAATTGATTATTGATATGATTACCGGATTATGAATTGTGTTATGGTTTTGAATTCATGAACGATTGATTTGGTTGTTCGGATTTGTGTTTAATCGATATTGTGGAACCGTTGGGTTTATTGATCGGTTATATTGATTATCGAGTTGCGACTTGTATCGTGGATATGAGTTTGTATTTGTTTGAGTTGTATTGTTCGGTTTTGTTTATGATCGGGGTATTGTTGAGCGGTTGAGTCGCTTGGTTGGCTATGTCGGTTATTGATTGTTATCGGATTGTTGTTAATTGATTATTTCAATAGGTTGAGGTGTTTGATTGTTGATTACGACCGTTGTGTTGCGGTTGGGGTCGAAGAGTTCGTAGATTGCTTTTGGTCGGGGCTGAGGAACTCATAGACAAAGGCAATGGATATTGGTAACGGCTTCGTGGTATCGGTACCGAGGCAAGTTATACTTGTTCAGTTAATAATATTTGATGAATGGTTTCGCTTTCATTTCATTTATAATTTGTATATCAAAATTGTTAGAAATCTAAGTTTTCGGATAATGGTTTGTATATCGTGTTTCGTTGTATTAAATCATAAGGTATATGATTTAATTGTGTTCAAGGAAGACGTGAGTTATCTTTGGTCAAGGATATAGAATATCAGATATCGAGGATAGTTATCGTGATGACATAAGTATTGGGATAAAGGTTTATTGGTATTGAATGGATGGTACCTTGTTTGAGATTATTTGTATAATCGTATATTCGCTCGTGGATGTTGTTCGTGGAAAGGATGTTGTCTGCGTCTTTGAGTTATTTTATGTATTGCTCAGTTATTAGATAATTATTATGTTGAGTTGTTTTATATGTTGTACGCTGAGGCTTCGTATATTGAGATTCGTATTGGTTGTTCGTTGAGGGATGTTGATCCCGTGACTATTGTTGGTATTAATGGTTGTGTTGATCCTCTCATTGAGGGATGTTGATCCTGCACTGTTGTCTGATATTATTGATCGTATGGATTATCCTTTGGGGTTTGTGATCCCGTGATTGTTGTTTTGAATATTGATTGGTCGCTTCGACTTTTCATTGTCACCGTTGTTGTTCACTTGTGAGTCTTTGATCCTTATCGATATGCTTCTTTGAGTTTCGTTGTCATGTTTAATCCTCACATATCCGAGTCATATCTCGCATGCCGATTGGTTATTGTGTCGGATTTTTAGTCGGGCACACTATGGTCATGTGTTGATATTTCCACATTGGACCGCACACGAGACGAAGTTCGTGAGGCTAATTAGGTACATGTCCCACGATATACCGGATTTCGTATATGGGTGGACATGTGTACGGACACATTTCCGGATCGGGCGACTATGACGCCCATCTTTGAGCCATACCGCTTGGTTGTTCATAGTTCCATGTATGATCGATATGTTCGATGGTTTGCGATCGTTGTTCATACACCCGAGGGGTATGTTTCACATTCGGGGTTATTTCTTTGAGATCCATTATTGTTGATCATTCGAGTTTACCTTGTTGATGTTATTCTCGGTTATTGTTGATCCTTTGTTGATCGTGTCGGAGTTATCATGTTAATGGTACTCTCGTTATCGCTGATCCTTTGTTGGTCGTATTGGAGTTATCATGTCAATGATATTCTCAGTTGATGTATTGGTTGATCATTGTTATTGATCGTATGAGCATTCGGACTGTACGTCGTTGTTTCGGGATTGTATTCATTGTTTTGTGGTAGTTGATCTACAGATATGTTGTATGCTATTGGTTTATCCAGGTTGAGATTTGATTGTGTAATCCGACGGACATGATTTGGCACGAATGAATTATTTCATGATTATGAGTTATGATGATGTTTTGAGGATTTTTGATATTATTTGAATACAGTACAGTTGGTTGTGGTTGAGTTCATCTCGTCATTTGAGAATGCGAAATGTTGATTTTGGTAAGGATTGATCACATGGATTGTCGGGGATTGGTAAGATTATGATAGTAAGATTACGTTGGTAGTATTCTTACAGTATTTTTACATTGGTATGTAATTATTTATGATGATGTGATCGTTATCATTATTGAGTATTGTGGCTCACCCCGTCGTGGGCTTTATTTTTAGGTACCCGGAGATCGAGCTAGTAGCGGTCGTGAAGGGGTGAGCTTCCCGGGTGATACTGGCTGTGGCATTTTTTTGAGTATTGAGTATTTATTTCTAGTTGTTTTATTTCCGATGCAAATGTGTATTTTGAAATGTGTTTTATCCGCTGCGTGTGTATATTTCAAAATGGCTTTTCGGTATTTTTACCAACTCGTGTGTATTTCAAATGGACTTTTGGCATGTTGCGAACCGGGGTTATTTCGTTGAACCCTTTTTCCTAAACTATTTTATCGGTACGTATAAGTGTGGCTTAACGTACATTTTGAACTATCGAGATTTGGCATTTCGCATTGTATTTTCAGATGGTATTTTATGACGGTATTTGAGAACTATGCGTTTGAAAATATTTGAGTATTTAAAATATTACCGTCATCGGCCTTTTCGTATTTTTAAATGGTTTTTAGCCTAGTGGGTTCCGGCGCGGGACCCACCGCGCTTTAATATCCCGGATGGTTTTGGGGGTGTTACAACCAGTCTAGTCTCATGGTGGATCACCAACCTCTTCGGCCCATCAAATGCCGCAAAGATCTCGTATGCCGCATATGCGTCCTCTCAAGCCATATATGGTGACGCATTCTCGATAACCTTTCGACAATGATACCTTGCACAACAAGATTCTAGACACCGACATCCTCTGTATCCACTAATAACCAATCCGGACAGCATTCCGTACGCAGGAAAATCACTGATGGTACCGATACACATAGCACGTAAGTAGAACATCTCATGTGAGTAACTGTCGTACGTCGGATGACCTTGATCCCACAACAACTTCAGCTCCTCTATCAATGGTCTCAAATAAACATCAATACACTTTCCTGGATACCCAGGGCCAAGTACTAAGAGAGTCAACATATTATACTCCTTCTTCATGCACATCCATGGAGGAAGGTTGTAAGGAACCAATACGACTGGCCATATACTATACGAAAGGGTCATGTTGCCAAAAGGGTTGAATCCATCAGATGCAAGTCCGAGTCTTACATTTCGGACATCTGATCCAAATCCTGGAAACTCCCTATCTATATGCTTCCAAGCCTCTACATCAGAAGAGTGTATCATAATATCCTCGTCAGTCACCCGAGGCTCAGCGTGCCATCTCATCGCCTTGGTTGTGTGAGGAGACATGAAAAGCCTCTCCAATCTATCCTTCAAAGGGAAATACCAAAGAACCTTCATAGCTTTATCTTTACCAGAAGGAGTGAACTTATACCTCTCTGTGTCACATACCGGACATCTCTTTAGGTCTTCATTAGGCTTTCCCCAAAATAAAGCACAATCATATATGCATACATGGATCTTGATGTACGATAGCCCAAGACCTTTTAGGATACGTCTCATTTTACTGTGATTACTAGGAAGATGATGACCTTCTGGGAGCATTTTCCCTGTAAGTTACAAATAATCATCCACAACTTTAATCGAGGTTTTGTTATCCACCTTAACTCTCATAGTCTCTATGACACTATCAAGAACCGTCATGTAACACCCAGGATAAACAAGAGTCCATTGAGCTGTATTAGCTTGTTGTATCTATCAAGAGAAATTGTGTTAACGGGTATCAATGTAGGCGTTCGGATGACTGGTTGATCAGCTATATGGTATTCTTGACCTTCATCCGATACGTCCCTTGTAATACCCGAGAGTTCTATGTAATTGGAACTTATGATATTGTAATAATTGTACTTTTGTCTGAGTACTATTCTCCGTATTTCATAGTCCGATGTTGTCGAGCGTTTAATTTCATGGTTGTGATTTAAAGATTGTAAATCTGCGCATGTAGCGCACGCTACCGGCTATGTTTAGCGTGCGCTAACGTAGATTCATAGCGCACGCTACAGAGGGTCATTAGCGCACGCTATGCATGGTCAATTTGATTGAGACGTGCGGTAGGTGAGATCTCGCCGGGACCCTCGCTGATCGTGTCGGATGTACCTGACGGCTGAAAAGCTGTCAACGCCTTAGCGCACGCCATGTATATGCGTAGCGCACGCTAAGTGCTGAATACGCTTATGTCGTAGAGCCGTTAGCGCACGCTACGAAAGGTGGTCTAGCGCGCGCTAATAGCCATTTATTATAAATAGACAAGATCCTATTCGTGATTTCAGTTCTTTCTCCTCCCATTACCCGAATTCTTACACTTAGAACATAACTTCCTTCATCCTAAACACTTCATATCAACATCCCGATTCGTGATTGAAGATCGTATATCATCGAGATTGGTGTTCAAGCTTTCTGTCGGATTGCTTCATTTTCCTCCGTGTTCTTCACTACCTTGAGGTAGGTGATTCTTCACCAATACTAGTTGTGTTCTAAAGGATGTTGATCATGTTCATCTAGTCAGCTAGATTCGTTATTAGCCGTACATCATGTGTTAGAAGGATGTTTTCGACGCTTCGACACTTATTCATCGTATGATCCATTGAACCTTTTTGTATGAGGATTTCTAAGCATGTTATGTACCTTCCAAACCAATCGACCAAGATATGTAGATTACCTAGTTCGTATGCTTTACGAAAGGAACCATATGTTTTGGGATTTGGAATAATCTAACTTAGAATATTTCAAGATCTTGGATGAGTTATGATGATGAGATAATTATCCGTATATTTGTGCCTCACGATCATGGAACTTCCACAACCTTATTAGCATGACAGATTTGAGGATGATTTGTTGTATCAACATAGAATTCATGAATTCACCACCTTTCAACCCAGCTTTTCCGTTAGCGCTTCACATGCAGGTTAGCGCACGCTAACATATATGAGTTAACGTGCGCTATCGGGTTCAAGATCGCACAATACGTACGTAGCGACGTTATGTATCGCCGATTCATACTGCTGACCGTGGCTAGCGACGCTAGTCTTATACGATAGCGTACGCTAATAGCCGCTTAGCGCACGTTACGTAGAGTACGAGCGCACGCTAAGGCCCAGCAGATTGTTTATTTTGAGCTTTTCGGCCGTAGACCGAATTGATAGGCCATCGTTCGACTTGAGATGATTTGTATATCATTCCTTTTGTTAAGGTTCGAGCTTGTTACGTTGATCGAAGGAGGCGGCCTTCGAGTGTATCGAGATCATTGAAGTGTTTCGCCCTTGCCATTTTCGAGGCAAGTATCATATGTCGAGTTCGATTTATCATGCTTGTGGTTTTATTCATATTGTTGAATATGAGATGTATTTCTTCTCGTGATATTCGTTGTTGTTTGTTCGTATTGATGAACATATTGAAATGCATATGTGTATGCATAATTGATTGATTATGGTATAAATGATCCGAGGGGGGTCATGAGGATCTATGCTGAGGGCGCTGGATCGAATGTCCACCATGCGTTGGTCCGACGGGATCATCATGGGGATCTATGCTGAGGGCGCTGGATCGTTGGACGGGTTTTCCACCATGCGTTGGTCCGACGGGATCATCATGGGGATCTATGCTGAGGGCGCTGGATCGCTTGATTACCTTGTATTGTGTTGATGGAATCGTGAGGATTCGCATCGCTGATTGCGGTAGCGAAGTCCGCTTGCATGCTTTATGATGCATTTATGATTTATTGTTTGACGATACTTGTACTAGCATTGTTTTGCTAATCTTCGGGGTGGACATTGTTTTGATGTTCAGTAGCCGAGGAGCGGGAGGCAACCACAAGCAATCAGTGACGATGGAATGGCTCAGGATGTGATTGATGTTATTGTTATTGTGATTTGTCTTCTTCGCTCGCTTAGTACTGAGTACGTCTGCTTTAATAAGGTCAATTCGATATGGTTGTATAGGTTAACTCATTTGATCGGTTGAATCAAATCAGATTTGAACTTCATTGTTCGATTATATTGTTTTTACACTTCTTTCAAAATCACCTTGTAAATCCTTATCTAAAGGGTTTACGGCACAGTAATTATTCCGAATATCTCGGGTGTTACGTAATATGGTATCGGAGCTAAGATTTATGGATATCTTGGCAATGGGTTAGTTGGGTCTGCTTACGTTATTGATTACGGGTCGCTCGTAATATCACCGCCGAGCCAAAGATCGCCGTGCGGACCGTGGTTGTAAGTTCCTAATCTCGAATACTACCGCTTTATTTAATTCATGTCTTGTAAACATTGACGGATGTACTTTTGGAAAGTTTGCCCGATATTGAGTATTTATGTTTACGATGTTGAGAGGAGGTCGGGACGCGACGCGACGTGGAAATGCGAGGCAAGAAGAGTCGGTATCTACCCCGCAGATAACCGCTAGTCGAACGGATTCCCATTCTGGGGACAGCAAGGATCGCAAATAATGATGCGCATCCTAACGTGTCGAGTACTTCACAGTGGTTGCCCAGATAAACCAGCTTGCTCAAGTTGTGGATCGATGCAGACGGCAATGGGACAAAGCAGGATAACGTGGATAATCGGGAGATAAATGGCTTACCGAGGTGGTCAAATCGCATCCTCCGAAATTTGATGGCTCGACCGAGACGCTTTCTGGATCACCGGGTCAAGGAATTAGAGAAGATTTTTATGGGATTAACTGTCCCAACGATAGGAAGGTTCCGCCGCCCAAGATCTTTCGACAGGAGGCTTTCGATCGTGGGAGGCCATTCGACCGGAGGAGCATAATGTTGACTGGATAGAATTCAAATTGATGATGGAAGCGCAGTATTGTCCTCGCCCAGTTAAAGAGGCCCGAGTTCGAGAGTTTTTCTCACCACAGAGCTCAGAAACATCTGTGAAGGACGTGATTAAGACTTTTAATCACCAGCTGACTTATGTGCGCCACTTGGTCAGGACAGAGGCGAGAAGATTTTCCATTTTGACATGCGAATGAAGCCGGAAATTCAGCAGATATGTCCGGATTTGAATGTACCACTTTGCGACAAGATCGTGATAAGGCATCGCCTATGATATGAAGGAGGCGGCAGAGAGAAATCGACTAAGCAAAGAAACAAGGTGTCCGGCAACTTCACGAGGATAAGAGTAGCGGGCCTCGCAGGGGTCACCCTCTTTTCATTCATCCAGAGACCTCCGCATTCTTCTCGAGGTGGAAAGAAGTTCCGGCAGCACCAATCAAGCTTGCATATACGTGGAAGAAATGTTATAACTGTGGCAAAGCGACATGTTCGACGTGATTGTTTCGCTACCGCTATGACTGCTTCGAAAAGTGACAGAAGGACATCGCGCGACATTTTGTGGGAATGCGAACCGATCTTTGGTACTGCACTACAGCTCCAGCCCAAGGAGACGAGTGTGAACCAGACGCAACAGAGTGGATTTCAGCAGCAGAACGCTGGGAAGAGAGAGACATCCAAGGCCGGGTCCGTTCCTCCGCGCCCGTATGAAATGAGGAAATATGATGATCAGAACACCGTTGCATCGTGCGATTCGATCCTTTTGCAACCAGCTAGTGTCTTGTTCGACTCTGAGCTACGATTCTTTTATATCTTTGAACCGTGTTAATCGCTTGAAAATCTCGTGCTTGTATAATTGTGAACCTTATGTTGTGGGATTACCGAGCTGAGAGAAAATTGTGGGAACACTAGAAGCTAGGGATTTCCCAAGATCTATAGAAGGAAGAGAGTGGCCATCGAATCTCATTGTAGTTGACATCTATGGTGATGATTTAATTTCTGAGATGATCGCTCAACCGCATGGAGCTATTCTCAATTACCGAGAGAGAGTCATTTCCATCATTGCCGATGACGGATCGAACACTTATTCCGAGGATGGAGACCAGAAGCTCGAAAATTGATCAAAGCAATGAAAGCCGTGAAATTATCAAGTGGATGTCACGGACTTTGGTGCTATGCCATGAGGAAAGAGGAAGGAGTAGATCTCTCGCCTATTTCAGCTTGTGAATGAGTTCCCTGATGTATTTCCCGATGAACTACCGGGTTACCTCCGCAGAGGGGAGTGGAATTCACTATCGAATTAGAGCCTGGAGCAGCTCCTATTTCCAAAGCACCATACCGCATGGCGCCAACCGAAATGTATGAACTCAAGAAGCAACCGGAGGAATTGTTACGTATGGGCTATATCCAACCTAGCGCTTCTCCTCGGGAGCGCCTGCTCTCTTTGTCCTAAGAAAGACGGATCCTCCGATCGCGGTATTGATTACAGAGAGCTCAACAAGATGACGATCAAGAATAAGTATCCTATACCTCTGATCGACGACTTGTTTGATCAACTGCAAGGGGCAAGGGTATTCTCAAGATCGACTTGCGATCGTGATACCACCAGCTGAGAATTAAGGAATCGGATATACCAAATCGCTTTCGCATCCCTAGACGGCATTATGAATTCGTAGTGATGCCGCTTCGACTTACCAATGCTCCCGCAGATTCATGCAATTAATGAATCGGGTATTCTTGGAATACTTGGATAAATTTGTGGTCGCCTTCATTGATGACATCTTGATATATTCAAGGACGCAGAGGAGCATGCCGAGCATTTGCGTGTGGTTTTAAGCACCTTGAGGAAGGAACAATTGCACACAAAATTTTATAAATGCGAAGTTCGCTTAAGGAAGTAACCTTCCTCGGGCATGTGATATCACCACTGAGTTCAGTGGACTCAAGAAAGTCAAGCAATCTTAGATTGGGAAGCTCCTAAAACGTGAAAGAAGTCCAAGCTTCTTAGACTTGGCCGGATATTATCGCCGCTTTGTAGAAGGATTTTCCAAAATTGCTCGTCCGCTCACCAAGTCACATAAAACTCAAAAGTTCATGTGGAATGAGAAGTGCCAGTCCGTTTTAACGAACTTAAGAGGAGACCGACGACAAGACTTATATTAGCGCCGCGAGGGAACCGATGGATTCATGGTATACAGACGCTTCAAATCGTGGTTTGGGTTGTGTGTTGATGCGTATGATAAAGTGATTTCTTATGCTTCTCGCAATTGAAACCGCATTTAGATTAATTACCCAACTCATGATCCGAGCTAGCAACTGTGGTCTTTGCCTTGAAAATTTGGCGACATTATTTGTACGGCACTCATTGTCGATCATTACAGATCATAAGAGCCTCAAGTACATCTTCAATGTAAAGAATTAAACATGAGGCAGAGAAGGTGGTCGAATTGATCAAGGATTACGACTGAGATTCTCTATCATCCCGGAAAGCAAACGTAGTAGCCGATGCTTTGAGCCGTAAACTGCTTTCTCTTCGAGTGTTGGAAGCACTTACGCCCCAAACCAAAGATTCAACGAGAACCGATCCGCGAGGGGATTGAAGTATGGGCACCTAATCCAAGGGCAATCAGATGTGATGGAACCGACTTCATCACTAGTCGAGGAGATCAAATCTAAGCAATGACGACTCTTTAATCCTTCGATTATGTGATGAAGTAAAGAAAGGAAAAGCCCCATGATTCGTGATACAAGATGATGGAGTTCGAGATTTCGTAGTCGACTTTGCTCCCGAGGATGATGATTTGAGACGGACAAGTTTGAAGGAAGCTCATAGCGCGCCTATTCTATTCACCCTAAGCAGAAGATGTATAAGGATTTAAAGCAAAACTTCCGTGGGGAATATGAAGAAGGACGAGCAGAGCACGCTTCTAAGTGTTTGACTTGCCAGAAAGTTAAGATTGAACATCGACCGCCTGTATCGTTAAAGCCGCTTCCGATCCGTGAATGGAAGTGGGAGGATATCTCATGGATTTCATCACTAATATGCCAAGGACTAGAACGGAATGAACATGATTAGGGTTGTAGTTGATCGACTACCCAAGTCGGCTCATTTCCCGGGAATTAAAGATACATGGGGACCCGAGAGATTGGCACAAATATTTATTATGAGATAGTCGATTGACGGACGCCAAGACCATTATTTCGGATCGAGATGGTCGCTTCGTGTCACACATCCGGAAAGCAGCTCATAAGGCTTTGGGAATCGAGCTCAATTTTAGTACGGCTTATCATCCCCAACGGACGGCCATCCAAAGGACTTTTCAAACCGTAGAAGACATGCTTAGAGCTTGTGCTTGATTGGTCAACCGATTGGGAAGTTCATCTCGCCATTAGTTGAATTCACCTACAATAATAGTTGGCATGATTCAATTAAGATGGCACCATTTGAAGCTTTGTACGGAGAAGATGCCGATCACCCCTATGTTGGGATGATTCCTGATTTGATCGGACGGAACCGAATTGATTATTCAGACTCAAGAGAAGATAGCTTTGATTCGAGAGAGACCGCTGATCGCCCAGAGTCGGTAAGTCTTATGTGATGTACATCGTCGCCTCTAGAGTTCGACTGGGACCATGTACTATTGAAGGTATCTCCTACACGAGGGATTTTCCGCTTTGGGAGGAGAGGCAAGCTTAGTCCGAGATATATCCACCATTTGAGATCCTCGAGAGAGTCGAGATTTAGCATACAGCCGGCCTTACCGACATCGCCGAGTCACATTCACAATGTGTTTCACGTATCTCAATCAATGAAGTATGTACTGACCCAACCACGCCATTGATTTCGACGAGATGGAGATAGCTAATGATGGCACCTTCAAGAGAGACCAATCAAGATACTTGAGAGCCGGATCAAACAATTGAGGAATAAACTAATACACTTGGTTAAAGTACAATGGTCACGACATGGAGTCGAAGAGGCCACTTGGGAAACGGAGGACAAAGATGAAGACTAGATATCCGGAGTTATTCTCATCTTAAGTTTCGGGACGAAACTTCTTTTTAGGGAGGAAGGATGTAATACCCGAGAGTTCTATGTAATTAGAACTTATGATATTGTAATAATTGTACTTTTGTCTGAGTACTATTCTCCGTATTTCATAGTCCGATGTTGTCGAGCGTTTAATTTCATGGTTGTGATTTAAAGATTGTAAATCTGCGCATGTAGCGCACGCTACCGCTATGTTTAGCGTGGCGCTAACGTAGATTCATAGCGCACGCTACAGGGTCATTAGCGCACGCTATGCATGGTCAATTTGATTGAGACGCGGCGGTAGGTGAGACCGGCCGGGACCCCCGCGATCGTGCCTGATGTACTGACGGCTGAAAGTTGTCAACGCCTTTAGCGCACGCCATGTATATGCGTAGCGCACGCTAAGTGCTGAATACGCTTATGTCGAGAGTTAGCGCACGCTACGAAAGGTGGTCTAGCGCGCGCTAATAGCCATTTATTATAAATAGGACAAAGATCCTATTCGTGATTTCGCTTCTTTCTCCTCCCATTACCCGAATTCTTACACTTAGAACATAACTTCCTTCATCCTAAACACTTCATATCAACATCCCGATTCGTGATTGAAGATCGTATATCATCGAGATTGGTGTTCAAGCTTTCTGCCTGATTGCTTCATTTTCCTCCGTGTTCTTCACTACCTTGAGGTAGGTGATTCTTCACCAATACTAGTTGTGTTCTAAAGGATGTTGATCATGTTCATCTAGTCAGCTAGATTCGTTATTAGCCGTACATCATGTGTTAGAAGGATGTTTTCGACGCTACGACACTTATTCATCGTATGATCCATTGAACCTTTTTGTATGAGGATTTCTAAGCATGTTATGTACCTTCCAAACCAATCGACCAAGATATGTAGATTACCTAGTTCGTATGCTTTACTTAAAGGAACCATATGTTTTGGGATTTGGAATAATCTAACTTAGAATATTTCTCAAGATCTTGGATGAGTGATGATGATGAGATAATTATCCGTATGTTTGTGCCTCACGATCATGGAACTTCCACAACCTTATTAGCATGACAGACTTGAGGATGATTTGTCAGATCAACATAGAATTCATGAATTCACCACCTTTCAACCCAGCTTTTCCATAGCGCTTCACATGCGTGGTTAGCGCACGCTAACATATATGAGTTAACGTGCGCTTATCGGGTTCGCGAACGCACAATACGTACGTAGCGTACGTTATGTATCACCGATTCATACTGCCGACCGTGGCTAGCGACGCTAGTCTTATACGATAGCGCACGCTAATAAAGCCGCTTAGCGCACGCTACGTAGAGTACGTAGCGCACGCTAAGCACCCAGTGCATTGTTTATTTTGAGCTTTCGGCCGTAGACCGAATTGATAGGCCATCGTTCGACTTGAGATGATTTGTATATCATTCCTTTTGTTAAGGTTCGAGCTTGTTACGTTGATCGAAGGAGGCGGCCTTCGAGTGTATCGAGATCATTGAAGTGTTTCGCCCTTGCCATTTTCGAGGCAAGTATCATATGTCGAGTTCGATTTATCATGCTTGTGGTTTTATTCATATTGTTGAATATGAGATGTATTTCTGAAAATTCTCGTGATATTCGTTGTTGTTTGTTCGTATTGATGAACATATTGAAATGCATATGTGTATGCATAATTGATTGATTATGGTATAAATGATCCGAGGGGGTCATGAGGATCTATGCCGAGGGCGCTGATCGAATGTCCACCATGCGCTGGTCCGACGGATCATCATGGGGATCTACGCCGAGGGCGCTGATCGCTGGACGGGTTTTCCACCATGCGCTGGTCCGACGATCATCATGGGGATCTATGCCGAGGGCGCCGGATCGCCGGATTACTTGTATTGTGTTGATGGAATCGTGAGGATTCACATCGCTGATTCCGTGGCGGAAGTCCGCTTTTGCATGCTTTATGATGCATTGATGATTTATTGTTTGACGATACTTGTACTAGCATTGTTTTGCTAATTTTCGGGGTGGACATTGTTTTGATGTTCGTAGCCGAGGAGCGGGAGGCAACCACAAGATCGACAGTGACGATGGAACGGCTCTGATGTGATTGATGTTATTGTTATTGTGATTTGTCTTCTTCGCTCGCTTAGTACTCAAGTACGTCTGCTTTAATAAGGTCAATTCGATATGGTTGTATAAGTTAACTCATTTGATCGGTTGAATCAAATCAGATTTGAACTTCAGCTTGTTCGATTATATTGTTTTTACACTTCTTTCAAAAATCAGCCTTGTAAATCCTTATCTAAAGGGTTTACGGCACTGTAATTATTCCGAATATCTCGGGTGTTACATCCCTGTCGTAATAACCAAGCATGTCGCCAATCAACCTTCTTGTGGGGTCATTAGATGTGCTACCACCGTATCGTCCGTGATCATAGGGAATAATTGAATTCGATCTTCGACCGTGGTAAATCCAATATGTATATTTATCCCAAAATCCATTTTTTTCAAGTGCTCCCATACGACATCAAATGTAAAACAAGACATATCACGCAAAGATTTACATTTATTGCAAGGACAGTAATGAATCATACTGTCACTATCATGCTCCTTCACAAATCGAATAAACCCTCGCATTCCATCTATGACCCTCGGATCCCATTTTTGCAGGCCAATCCAACTTTTATCCATCCTATAACAATAATAACAACAATATTACACATCATATTTGTCAAGAACATACAAAAACTACGACTAAAATCATCATATATAGCTCGAGTTCAAGATGTCCAATCCATATATATATATATACACATATATATATATATACACACACACACACACACACCAAGAAATATTCGAGAAAACGAACTAATTCTAAAACATTTTCATAATCATCCAAATAGATATATTATATGCGTAATATGATTATAACTAATATTAAAATTCAATAAACATACCTTTAATATGATTTCTTAAATGATCAAACCAGAGAAAATTACTGTTTTTCGTTTTCTTGTTCTGTAATTTCGAATGTATTGTAAATGGTCTCTTCAAGTGTTAGATGGTGATATATTCTCGCACAAAAACATATAAGACTTTAGCCGACGACATGCCGCTTGGCTAAAGTATACTAGCCGTCGGCTAAAGTATACTAGCCGTCACAAAGTATACTAGCCGTCACTAAATTTGACTTTAGCCGATTTACATATCGTCGCTAAACTATACTAGTCGTTGGCTAAACTACAAAACTTTAGCCGATTTACTAACTTGACTTTAGCCGACGACCAATAGTAAAGTCGCTACTAAACTTCTTTAGCCGACAACAAGTTAGCCGTCAAATCTTCTCGACTTTAGCCGATTTACTTCGGCCTATTGCCGCTAAAGTGTTATTTTGGTAGTGTGTGTGGTGTCGTGTGATATTGTCTCGTAAATTGTGTGAATTGTGAAAGTGTATGTCGCTATTTATAGTATTGAAAGAAAGAGGAAAAGAATTCAAATTCGAATAAGGTTCATTTCAAAACGATCATCTCGACGAGACGAATAAAACGAAGCCACTCATGAATATATTCGACTCAGAAAATATCGCCCTCACTACGACAAATATATCTTGTATCGGTTTGATAATCATAGATAAATTTTAATTTCAATTAATTATGCAAATATTACACAACATTACTTAAAATTATACTAAGTAAAATAATACATAATACGATAAAATATCGTAAATTATCACATAGAACACACAAATATACATAAAATACTAATAAAAATAGTAACAAAAATATATCAAACAGTAACAAAATTTATTTTTCTAATATGCATCAATATTTGTATTTAAAAATTCAATGATATATATGTTATAATTAATTATAATATAATTAATAAACACACATTACGAATTTGCCCGATAATGAGATAAGAATAAATTCTCTCGTTAAAATCAACAAACATGGACAAGAGCCCGTATGGCCGTAAGGCCATCGTGATCTCCTAAGGCCGTGGGTTCGAAACCCACGGATGCAACTTTATCTTGAAACAATATTTTGACATTAAAAATAAGTTTCACAAAAGGGAGCTACAATGAGATGGTGAGACACGGCCCTAGGGACCTGATGTTGTGGGATCGAATGCCGCCTAGAGTGTATTTGTTTTTGCAGATTTACCCCGACCCAAGGGCTTTGTACCACGCTTGCAACCCGACCTAAACCTCGCGCGGCCTAAACCGCCGAATACGACTGTTTCTAGAAAAGTTCGACAAGACAAATTGCAAAAGAGTCCAGAAAATTGATTAATGAAGATCCGATTTAATTAAATTAAACCATAAAATATATTTATAAATATGATCAAGAATACAATTAATATATTTAAAATAGATAATCATGTTATACATAAATAATTAAATTATTTGAAAGTTGTCTTAGGTACCACTGCTTGATTTTTCATGTATCTAATTCATTAAATCGGAGTAAAATGCAGCAAAATAATAAACGAAAAAACCAAGATGAGTATCTTCATGCTCTAATTTAATTGATTCAATAAAGGTTCGACGAATTATCTTAATCGATGAACAAATATAAATCCGCACTGTAAGTCGATGAAAGTCACCTTCATCTTTCGTGATCCATGTTTAGACTTTAGCCGACAAAGAAAAGGTCATCGGCCAAAGCGGCCATTGTCGCTAAAAGTCATTTACCGAGGTCGGCCACCTAAACTTTAGCTGACGGCAAAGACAAAAGTTCGTCAGCAAAGTTAAACTTTAGCCGACGACAGAAGGTGGTCGGCTAAAGTCTTTAGGTTTTAGCCGACTCGAAGGATGTTGTCACTAAAGTATTACACATTTTAGCCGACGTTCTTTTGTTGTCGCTAAAATGTCTTTATTATAGCCGCGACATTTTAATTATCGGCAAAGTTTTTTTATTTTTATTAAAAATATGTTCAGATTTTGGGATCCCCAAACCTATTCGTATAACTTGTTATTCCAAATGTACAAGGCATCACCATACATCACAACCGTATACATCAATATACGAAAAGTATAATTTATACACCAACAAGATAAAAATCACACCATAGCAACATGTCATGTAGAAATATCAACAAAATCACTATAAACACCAATGTTAATGAACACAAGTCTAAATAAAAATATTTAGCGTTAATAATATGTTTATATAGCGAAAGAACTACAACAATGACAACTAAAATCCTTAAAGATCCGTCAAATTCTTAAAGATAGAAGAAGGATTACTACCATCTGCATGTCGCCGTCCCGAGGTCAGAAGAAGAGGGGGTGTTTGTGAATTGAAGAAGTGAGGTGGTGGTGGTACCGAATTCCCGACTTAGCCGCAATCCGACTCAATGACATCATATACCGTATAATGGCCTCACGAACCTTTCTTTGTTCCTCTGGAATTTCGAACCGGTTTTGAGACTTCCTTTGTCCTCACCTGAGCTCCTCTCAATCCTCAATTTCTCCTCCAAATAGGCCTTTGACTATCGCCCTTTTCATCAGACCGAAACCCTACAAGATCCTTCAATAATTTGTTACCTTCACCTCCCATCATCGGCGTCCCCAGAATGACTCCCTTTAGAGGGTAAATGTTAGCCCACACTCTTGCCCTAATGTAGGGATCGACTTGATCGATCTCTCGGCATGCTAAATCGAGGCCAGCCTCACAAAATACGGATGCTCCCGTAATATATGCATTTTCCTTTTTCCCGTATTTTCATTTTTGGTGTATTTTTCGCTTTTAGTGACTCGCTTGTAACCGTATTGAGATCTTGAGAATATTTAATACCGACTTTTGTTATCCGAGATTGTTTTGTACATGTTCTACTCAATTCCGTGTTTAATGTCATTCCTTCGCTATTTCATTCGATTCTTATGATCGTTGTTTGGAACCACCATTTCGGGGTCGCCGCAGATCCATTTCATGTTATTATGCATGTTGTGAGCTTTCGTTTGTTGTTTCGACCATGTATCATGTATTTCAGATGTTTTGAGTCGTTTTGTAATTTCCCAAAGTTTTGGGGCGATTACTAATGTTGTCTTTCCCGAACCTTCGGGTAATCGGAATTGTGTTTTCTTGTAGTACTCTAGTTCGGACTCGAGCTCGTCGTGCGTGTGTCTTCTTCAGTCCATTGTTTGGTGTTGAATGCACGTTGTTTTTCACCCGGGGGAGAAATCGTTGTTTTCCAACTTTGAGAGTTGTCTGTTCTGCTGTCTGCACTCGTTAACGTACGCTAAGGACCCCATTAGCTTGCGCTAATGGAACATTCCAGAGAACCTCCAGTTATCTGTTGTCGCCCAATAGCGCATGCTAAGACCGTTCTTAGCACGCACAATGGTGGGACTTAGCGCACGCTAGATAGGTTAGCAGTGTGCGCTAATCCGGTACTCCAGTAAGGGCAGTAGGTTTTTGAGGTTATAGACTCTGGACAGAACTGTACAGGTAGCGCATGCTGATACTATTTTTAGTGCATGCTAACGCTGGTTGTAGCGCGTGCTAATTTTGTAGTAGCGCACGCTAACGTCTTAGGACAGGAGCTACTGGACTACTGGACGTCCCCGTTAGAACGCGCTAACTATGAGAGTAGCGTGTGTTAATTAGACCCAGTGTATAAGGGCCAGAGTAGGTCAAATCCTCTCATTTTTTCCCATTTCCTTTCTTCCTCTGCATTTGAGCGATCCTTGGGCAATCTCCGGGCGATTAGAAGTCTTGCAACTCCAAGCCATCATTTTTCTTGAGTTCTTGGTGTAGATTAACATCTACTCATGTTCTTCGCCTTTAATCCAAGGTAATCTCGTACAACCCTATTTTTGGGAAATTTGGGGGTTTTCAAGTTTCCATATTGTTGATTAATCCATGATGTATATGATTAATCTTGGTGATATTCTTGTCTTACATACGAGTTCATGGTAAGTTTCGCGGTATTTGTGGAATCGAGGGTTCGGCTGTGATCCGCCTCGTTGTTGTTTTTGTACGAATTTACATGAATCGTAGGTGGGTTTCCTGATTTCCATACTCATTTAGAAATGGTTGTGATCAGATTCTTCAATCGTTAGGTTCGGGTTCGCTTCCTAGCAATTGTGGTTGTTTTTCCGCTCCATCCATTTCGCTAATTACTCAAGGCAAGTACTCCTCGAAACATTTATGCTTAACAAGAAATGGTAATGTATAATATGTGTGTTTTGCTCACTCCGGAGGGTCCTAGGGGGCCTCGGGAATCCGTGACTTTACTCCTGATTCACGAGCTTGTTCGCTAGCTGCCCGGGAGGGTCCTTAGAGGCCTCAAATGGAATCTGGTTTCGCCCGTCAGTAGGCGATGCCCGTGCGTGATTTGTTTTCCGATTATGGCTAGTTTGGGAGGGTCCTTAGAGGTTTCGAATGGGACCAAGGTTTCGCCCGGTCCTAGGCAAACGGATTTGACTATTTGTTTTCCGGAAAAGACATGTCTGGTTTTCGATTTTGAAATGACTTGAAGCATGTACTATGAAATGTGTAAGTGAATGGTTTGCCTTGATTACTTGTACTAAAGCATAATTGCTAACTCCTTTGGGTACCCGATTTGGGGAAGTTCTTGTTATGAATTTCAGTGTTGTTTAGCCGCCGAAAGGTGCAATCGGATCAAGACAAGGTTGCCGGACGGGATGTTGATGTGTGCAATGGAGTCCTTTATTCGCATTGTCCATTTTGATGTGGTTTTTTCCAAACTTGTGAACTTATAGACAAGATCGCTAGTACTTAGGCACTTTGATTCGGGATATGTTTTGTATGTTAAATCGTATTTGTGGATTTCGATGATGTCCGATTTACGGCTGTACTGTGCTATTTCATTTAGTTATTGTTGTAAAGTTATGTGTTTCGCTAACCGAGATGTTCATAAGTTTTCCTTACTCAATTCCTTCGCTTTCTCGTATCGTACTTCGCTTCTTGTATTGTGATTGTTTTCTCTCGTACTTAGCATCGAAGTTTCTTTTGCTACCTCTTATCTCCAGATGGATGCTAGAGTAGGTCGAGGTCGTGGTCATAGATGCGGCCGGACGTGGGGCAAGATTAATGTCCGCTATAGCCATACCGCTACTCAAGATGGCGCCGACCTTGGTGTTGCACTGTAATGCAACAGATGGTGAACCAAAAGAATGCGATAGCCCAGCGGTTCAAACCCCGACTGACTCATGCCCCTCGGGCCGGGCGGATCATTGTCTTCGTGGATGTCATCAAGATGCATCCTTCTCGCTCGGTGCTTCGATTCGATCACCGGGAGGGGTGGATCAAAGAGATGTCCAAGGTCTTTACCGCCACTAGTTGTCCCGAGGATCGCAAGGGCCCAATCGCCCAAGATTTTCTCACCGGGAATGCCGCCGATTGTGGGAGGTTGTCTGACCCGAGGATCATGTTGCTTCTTGGGCCGAGTTCGAGACCTTATGGAAGCGGAGTACCGACGTGGCCGGTCTCCTGTGTGGATTCATGCTTTTATGATGCTCGACTCAAAATATTCCGGTTTCTTAGGCCATTGCCGATTTCAAATGGGAATTTCGCTACGTGAAGGCTAGATTAAGGAAGAGGATGACAAGATGTGCCACTTCTCGAGGTGAATGAAACCAAGGATTCGTGATTATATGTCCTGGATTTGCCTTCATCACCTTAAAGGACTATCGAGTAGAGCTCTTGCAAATGATATGTCCTTGACGACCAATGAGGTGGCTCGAGAAAGTAAGAAATAGAAATCCGCTTAGCTTTTCGTGTCAAAAGGGTGGAGTTCACAGGTCTCATCACAATGTTCCTACGGCGGTTCGGCTCATTTTTCTATGGGCTTTGGGTACCACTAGTGCCTCCACTGTGATGTCGATGTTATAATTGTGGTAATCCGGCCATATAAATAGGAGTGTCTTCGCCCCCGCTGACTTGTCATACTTGTGGTTAGTCGGGCCACATGGCTTGTTTTTGTGAGCGCTAGTGGCGTACTCTGGTGCCTGTGCTTCTTTTCTAGCACCTAAGGAGCCGAGTGTGAACCAGGGGTTGCTTGCTCGCCACCTCCGCATAGTGCTTGTCGAGGAGAGGTCGGGCCACCACTCGAAGGGGAGCTTCCAAAGGTCGACTCCGCTCATCCGTGTGTTTATGAGATGAGGAGGGCCGATGATCCACGGCTCGTGGATATAGGTACTGCTCATATTCATACTCATCCCATCAAGGTGCTTTTCGATTCGTGCTACGCATTCATTCATCTCTCCGGAGTGTGTGCGCCTGCTTGAGTCTCGACTACTTGTCGCCTTGTGAGCCTTTATCGTTAAACTTCCTAGCAAAGGATAGATCGCCGTGATCGAGAGATCCGAGACTGCTCGTGGTTATTTATGAGAGGGCTTGGCTCTTTAATCTTATTGTTGTTGAGGGTGAGGATTTGATTCTCAGGGATGATTGGCTCGAGTGGCATGGTGTGATCATGAACTACCGTACGAGAATCATCACCATGTTAGCCGAGGATGGCACCGAGCACTCTTTCGTGGAGTGAAATAGGGGAACCAGAAGTTCGTAATCAATGCCTCAAGGCGATGAGACTCCCGCAGTAAAGGGTGTACTGTTATCGTGTTACGATTGAATGCGGAGCATGGTGCGGTTGAGTTTTCAAAGATTCTAGTCGTTAGTGAGTTCCCATATGTCTTTCCCGACGAGTTGCAGGGGTTACCACCGACCGTGAGGTTGATTTTGCTATCGAGTTAGAGCCGGGTGCGGCTCAATTCAAGGCGCCGTATCGTATGGCACCTTCAGAGATGGCCGAGTTGAAGAAGCAGCTGAGTGAGCTTCTTGAGTCGGGGTATATTCGACCAAGCGCTGCCTTGGGGCGCACCGGTTCTGCTTGTGCGGTAGAAGGATGGTTCACTACGCCTATGTATCGACTATCGCGAGTTGAACAAAGTGACCATCAAGAACAAGTATCCTTTGCCAAGGATTGATGACTTGTTTGATCACTGCATGGAGATGCGGTTTCTCGAAGATCGATTTGAGATCGGGTACTATCATATTTGGGTGAAGGAGTCTTATGTTCCAAACAGCTTTTCGGTGAGATACTGACATTATGAGTTTGTGGTTATGCCCTTTGGGCTAACTAACATACCGGCAATGTTCATGCAATGATGAACATGGTTTCCATCGAGTATTCGATAAGTGTGTCGTGCCTTCATTGACGATATCCTTATCTATTCGAAGAATGAAGAGGAGCATGCACATCATCTGCGTGTGGTGTTAGACATTTCGAGTATTTCTGGGTCACATGATTTCAGCTGATGGGGTCTGTGTGGATCCACAGAAGATTGAGGCAGTGCTGGATTAGTCACCACCTAAGAATGTGAAGGAGGTCCATAGTTTCGAGTTTCGATGGCTACTATCATAGGTTCGCCGAGGGGTTCTTGAAACCGGCTCGCCACTTACGCAGCTTGCTTCCGAAGTCCGAGAAGTTCGTCTGGAATGACGAACGGCAATGAAGTTTTGAGGAGCTTAAGAGGCGTTAGACTTCATCCCCGATTCTCGCGTTGCCGTGTTGATGCAAGACGACAAGACTATTGCGCTTGCGCCGAGACAGCTTGATGACGTATGAGCTCAACTACCCTACTCATGATTTCGAGCTAGCGACAATTGTTTTTACTCTCAAGATTTGGTGTCATTATCTCTCTGCTCGCATGCCGATTTTTACCGATGATAAAAGTCTGAAGTACATATTCACTCAGCGGGAGTTGAATATGAGGCAGAGGAGGTGGTTGGAATTGATTAAGGATTATGACCTCGAGATCCTTTATCATCTGGGCAAGACGAACATCATGGAGGATGCCTTGAGTCGAAAACCGGTTACGTTGAGAATGCTTGAGATACTTACATCTCAATCTTAGCTTCAACATGATTTGATCGAGTTGATTGTTGAGATTTTGTTGCCAGGAGCTGCCAGGCAACTTTGTGCTTTAGAAATTTCATCGTCGCTAATCGATGAAATTAAACTGAAGCAGTTGGAGGATCCTATGATTTTGCAAACCCAAAAGAATGTTCGTAAGGGGAAGTCTCCTGGGTTCGTGATTCACGAGGATGGTGTGTTGAGATTCCAAAGCCGGCTTTGTGTACCGAACGACTAGGAATTGAGGTAGAGTATTTTTCATGAGGCCCATGCTACACCTTACCCAGTTCATTCTGGTTGGAGTAATATGTACAAGGACCTAAGGAGGATCTTTTGGTGGAACTACATGAAGGAGGAGGTCGCACAATTTGTAGAGAGATGTTTAACTTGAGAGCAGGTCAAAATCGAGCATCAGCGACCAGTCGGGTTGTTGCAGTTGCTCCCCGTTCTGGAATGGAAATGGAAAGATATTTCGATAGACTTCGTCACGAGCTTGCGAGATCAAGTCCGTATGAATATGGATTGGGTGATTGTGGATCGCTCGAGCAAGTCGACACACTTTATGGGCATCAAGGATACTTGGGGTCCGTAAAAGTTGGCTCGTATATTTATTGCGCAGTTGTGAGTCTTCACGATACTCAAGTCTATTATTTCGATCGTGGTGGCCGCTTGTATCACATTTTTGGCAAAGTGTACATAAGGCGCTGGGTACTCGCTTACGCCCGAGTACTTCTTTTCATTTGCGTCTGGTACATAACGACAACAATAGTTGGCACGTGTCGATTCGGGTGGCACCATATGAGGTGCTTTATGGGAGGCGATGTCGATCGCCAATAGTTGGAACGAGGCATCCGATTTGGTCGAGACCGACCGATATCGCCTTGAGACGAGGAAGGTGGAATTGATATGGGAAAGGATGTTGACTGCCAGAGCCGAAAAGAATCCTATGCCGATGTTTTGTCATCGACCTTTAGAATTCGAGGTGGGAGACGACGTTTTACTAATGGTGTTTCCGAGGAAAGTAGTTTTCCGCCGAGAAAAAGGGAAAGTTGAGTCCGAGGTTTATCGGGCCCTTTGAGATCCTAGATAGTGGTGAGTTGGCGTATCATTTGGCATTGCCTCCGGATTTGAGCCACGTCCATCGCATTTTCCATGTTTCCCACCGAGGAAATATGTTCCGATCCTAGTCATGTCGGCGACTATGGTGAGATCGATATCGCTGAGGATATTACCTTCGAGGAGCGCCCCTTGAAGATTTTGGAGCACCATGAGAAGCGATCGAGGCATAAGACCATTCTTTTCGTCAAGGTGCGGTGGTCGAGGCATGGTATCGAGGAGGCAACTTGGGAAACCGAGGATAGCATGCTCTAGGTACCCCGAGTTATTTATTTCTTAAGTTTCGGATGAAACTTGTTTTAGAGGGGGAGAATGTAATATCCACATTGTCCTTTTCCGAATTTTCATTTTTGGTGTATTTTTGTTTTTAGTGACTCGCTTGTAACCGTATTGAGATTTTGAGAATATTTAATAATCGACTTTTGTCATCCGAGATTATTTCGACTTGTTCTACTCAATTCCGTGTTTAATGTCACTACGCCGCTATTTCATTCGGTTCTTGTAATCTTTGTTCGAACCGCTGCTTCTGGTTGCCATAGATCCATCTCATGTTATTATGAATGTTGTGAGCTATTGTTTGTTGTTTCGACCTTGTATCGTGCATTTCGATGATTCGGGGCGCTTTGTAATTTTCCAAAGTTATGGGGCGACATTAACGTTGTCATTTTCCGAACCTTTGGGTAGTCGGAATCGTATTTTCTTGTAGTGCTCTAGTTCGGACTCGAGCTAGTCGTGCGTGTGTCTACTTCAGTCCATTGTTTAGTGTCGAATGCACGTTGCTTTTCACCTAGGGGAGAATTTGTCGTTTTCCAACTTTGAGGGTTGTCTGTTCTGCTGTCTGCACTCGTTAACGCACGCTAAGGACCCCCTTATCGCGCGCTAAAGGGACATTCCAGAGACCCTCCAGTTATCTGTTGTAGCCCGATAGTGCACGCTAAGACCGTTCTTAGCGCGCGCAATGGTGGGACTTAGCGCACGCCACATAGGTTGGCAACGTGCGCTAATCCGGTACTCCAGTAAGGGTAGTAGGTTTTTGAGGTTCTAGACTCCGGACAGAATTGTGAATGTAGCGCACGCTAATACTATTTTTAGTGCACGCTAACGCTGGTTGTAGTGCGTTCTAATTTTGTAGTAGCGTGCACTAACATCTTGGGACAGAGCAACCGGACTACTAGACATCCTCGTTAGCGCGCTAACCATGAGAGTAGCGTATGTAATTAGACCTAGTATATAAGGGCCACAGGAGGTCAACTTCCGTCATTTTTTCCCATTTCCTTTCTTCCTCTCGCGCTTGAGCGATCATGGGCGATCTTTGGGCGATTCAAAGTCTTGCAACTCCAAGCCATCATCTTTCTTGAGTTCTTGGTATATATTAACAACATCTAATCATGTTCTTCGCCTTTAATCCAAGGTAATCTCCTAGGACCCTATTTTTGGGAAATTTAGTGGTTTTAAAGTTTTTGTCCGATTCCTTTTGTATTGTTGATTAATCCATGATGTATATGATTAATCTTGGTGATATTATTGTCTTACTACGAGTTCATGGTAAGCTTCGTGGTATTTGTGAAATCGGGAGGGTTCGGCTGTGATCCGCCCTCGTTGTTGTTTTTGTACGAATTTACATGAATCGTAGGTGGGTTTCCGGGTGTATTCCAGCCCATACTCATTCGTAAATGGTTGTGATTGTATTCTTGAATCGTTAGGTTTGGGTTCGCTTCCTAGCAATTGTGGTTGTTTTTCCGCTCCATCCATTTCGCTACTAATTACTCAAGGCAAGTACTCCTCGAAACCTTTATGCTTAACATGAAATGGTGATGTATAATACGTGTGTTTCGCCACTCCGCAGGGTCCGAGGGGGCCTCGTGGGAATCCGTGACTTCACTCCGAATTCACGAGCTTGTTCGCCAGCCGCCAGAGGGTCCTTAGAGGCCTCGAATGGAATCAGTGGTTTCGCCTCGCCCCAGGCGATGCCTCGTGCGTGATTTGTTGTTCAATGGCCGAGCGGCACCGGATCGCATAAGGTTGCTGGCCGTGGATGCTGATGTGTGCAATGGAGTCCTTTATTTCCGTTATCCATTTTGATGTGTTGTTTTCCAAACTTGTGAACTTATAGACAGTACTTGCGAGTACTTAGGCACTTTTGATTTGGGATATGTTTTCTATGTTAAATCGTATTAGTAGATTTCGATGATGTCCGTTTACCAGCTTGTACTGTGATTTCATTTAGTTATTGTTGTGGTGTTGTGTGTGTCTCGCTAACCGAGATGGTTAGATGAGCGTCTTTGTTTATTTAGCCTGGTAGGTCCCACGTAGGGGTCCACGGCGCTGTAAAATGCCCTGAATATCTTGGGGGTGTTAAGGTAAAATGGTGTCGAGCACTAGGTTTATGGATACCTAGGCTTGTCGCTATTCGGGTCTAGTCGTGTTTATTTTCGCACATCGTCATCACGCCGCCACGCCTCGCACTCCAAGTGTTCGAAAGTTTTCCTTACTCAATTTCTTCGCTTCTCGTATCGTACATCTCCGCTTGTATTGTGATTGTTTTCTCTCGTACTTATCATCGAAGTTACTTTTGCTACCTCTTATCTCCAGATGGATGCCGGAAGAGGTCGAGGTCGTGGTCGTGGTCACGGATGCGACGGGACGTGGGGCAGCCAGTGGGGTGGCCACGCCACACTCTTCTCGAGACGGCAAGATCGATGGCCGTCATAGCCATACTGCTACTCAAGATGGCGCCGACCTTGGTGTTGCAGATGTAATGCAACAAATGGTGAACCAAATGGCTGCGATAGCCTAGGCGGTTCAAAACCCAACTCCGACTCAAGTTGCTCGGGCCAGGGCAGATCGTTAGCTTCAGGATGTCATTAAGATGCATCCTTCTAAGTTTTCTGGGGCTTCGGACCCGATTGGCTAGGAGGGGTGGATCAAAGAGATGTCCAAGGTCTTTACTGCCACTAGTTGTCCTGAGGATCGCAAGGTCCCAATCGCCCAGTATTTTCTCACCGGGATGCCGCCGATTGGTGGGAGGTTGTCGGATCTCGTGATCATGTTGCTTATCGGGCCGAGTTCGAGACCTAATGGAAAAGGAGTACTGTCCGTGGCCGGTTCATCAGCGCGGATTCATGCTTTTTATGATGCTCACCAAATATTCCGGCTTCTCGTGCTATTGCAGATTTCAATCGGAATTAGGCTACATGAAGGCCTGTGTTAAGGAAGAGGATGACAAGATCTCGCCACTTCGAGGCCAATGAAACCGAGGATTCATGATTATATGTCCTGATTCGCCTTCACCACCTTAAAGGACTATCGAGTAGAGCTCTTGCTTATGATATGTCCTTGACGGCCAAAGGAGGTGGCATGATAAAGTAAGAAACAGAAATCTATCCGTATCTTTTCGGGTCAAAAGGGTGGAGTTCAGCAGGTCTCACCGCTAATGTTCCCGTGGGCGGTTCGGCCTGCTTTTCCGGGGCTTTGGGTACCGCCAAAGGCCTCCACTCGTGATGTCGATGTTATAACCGTGGTAATCTTATTGTTGTGATATCGAGGGTGAAGATTTGATTCTCGTGGATGATTGGCTCGAGCGTATGGTCCGATCATGAAATACCGCACGAGAATCATCACCATGTTAGCCGAGGATGGCACCGAGCACTCTTTAAGCGAGTGAAATAGGGAAACCAAGTTCGTAATTAACACCTTGAAGGCGATGAGACTCCCGCTAAGGGGTGTACCGTTATTGGTGTTACGCCTGAATGCAGAGGATGGTGGGGTTGAGTTTTCATCAATTCCACCATTAGTGAGTTCCCAGATGTCTTTCCTGACGAGTTGCTGGGGTTACCACCGGACCGTGAGTTTGATTTCTCTATCGAGTTAGATCTGGGTGCGGCTCCTATTTCAAAGGCGCTGTATTGTATGGCACCTTCAGAGATGGCCGAGTTGAAGAAGTAGTTGAGTGATCTTCTTGAGTCGGGGTATATTCAACCAAGCGCTTCGCGTTGGGGCGAACTGGTTCTGTTTGTGCGGAAGAAGGATGGTTCACTTCATCTATGTATCGACTATCGCGAGCTGAACAAAGTGACCATCAAGAACAAGTATCCTTTGCCAAGGATTGATGACTTGTTTATTCAGTTGCAGGGAGTTGTGGTATTCTCGAAGATCGATTTAGATCGAGGTACTATCAGCTTCGGGTGAAGGAGTTCTATGTTCCGAAAATAGCTTTTCGAACAAGATACGAACATTATGAGTTTGTGGTTATGCCCTTCGGGCTTACTAATGCGCCAGCAGTGTTCATGCAGTTTATGAACATGGTTTTCATCGAGTATTTGGAAAAGTGTGTCGTCGTCTTCATTGACGATATCCTTATCTATTCAAATAATGAAGAGGAGTATGCACATCATTTACGTGTGGTGTTAGACATTTTGAGGACCGAGCGACTCTATGTGAAGTTCTCGAAAGGTGAGTTCTGGATGAAGAAAGTGATGTTTCTGGGTCATGTGATTTCCGCCGATGGGGTTTGTGTGGATCCACAGAAGATAGAGGCAATGCTGATCGGGCACCACCTAACAATGTGAAGGAGGTTCATAGTTTCGGTTTGGCCGGCTACTATCGTAGGTTCGCCGAGGGGTTCTCGAATCGATCGCCACTTACAGCTTGCTTCAAGTCCGAGAAGTTCGTCTGAATGACGAAAGGCGCTTGAGTTTTGAGGAGCTTAAGAGGCGTTGACTTCAGCCTGATTCGACGCTGCCGTGGCAACGATGGTTTTGCTGCTTATAGTGATGCTTCGGTCGTGGTCTTGGGTGCGTGTTGATGCATCACGACAAGGCTATCGCATTTGCGCCGAGACAGCTTGATGCCGTATGAGCTCAACTACCCTACTCATGATCGAGCAAGCGGCTTGTTTTTGCGCCAAGTTTTGGCGTCATTATCTCTTTGGCTCGCATGTCGATTTTTACCGATAATAAAGTCTCAAGTACATATTCACTCAAGCGGAGTTGAATATGAGGCAGAGGAGGTGGTTGGAATTGATTAAGGATTATGACCTCAAGATCCTTTATCATCCGGGCAAGGCGAACGCCGTGGCGGATGCCTTGAGTCGAAAACCGCTATATTGCGAATGCTTGAGATACTTACGCCTCAACTGAGCTTCAACGTGATTTGATCGAGGTGAATGTTGAGATTTTGTCGCTAATCAATGAAATTAAATCAAGTAGCTGGAGGATCCTATGATTTCACAAACCCGAGAGAATGTTCGTAAGGGGAAGTCTCCCGGGTTCGAGATTCACCAAGATCGTGTGTTGAGATTCCAAAGTCACTTTGTGTATCAAACGACTTGGAATTGAGGTAGAGTATTTTGCATGAGGCCCATGCTACACCTTACTCGCATCATCCCGGTTCGAGTAAGATGTACAAGGACCTAAGGAGGATCTTTTGGTGGAACCACATGAAGGAGGAGGTCGATAATTTGTAGCGATATGTTTGACTTGTCACAGGTCAAAATCGAGCATCACGACTACCGGTTGTTGCACCGCTCCTGCTCCTAATGGAAATGGGAAAATATTTCGATGGACTTCGCCACGACATTGCCGAGATAGAAGTCCGTATGAATATGGTTTGGGTGATTGTGGATCGTCCGAGTAAGTCGGCTCACTTTATGGGCATCAAGGATACTTGGGGTCCGTAAAAGTTGGCTCGTATTTATTGCGCAGTTGTGAGGCTTCACGGCATCAAGTCTATTATTTCGGATCGTGGTGGCCGCTTTGTATCACATTTTTGGCAAAGTGTACATAAGGCGTGGGTACTGCTTGCGTCCGAGTACTTCTTTTCATCCTCGCATGCATGGGTAGCCTGAGCGCACTATGCGTATATTTGAGGATATATTGCGTGCTTGTGCTCTCGATCGAGTAGTGATCGGGAGGAGCATTTGCCGTTAATCGAGTTCACATACAACAATATTTGGCACGCTGCCGATTCGGATGGCACCATATGAGGTGCTTTATGGGAGGCGATGTCGATCGCCGATTTATCGAACGAGACGTCCGATTTGGTCGGAACCGAACCGGATATTGCCTTAGATACGAGGAAGAAGGTGGTATTGATTCGGATCGCCAGAGCCGATAGAAATCCAATGCGTATGTTCGCCGCCGACCTTTAGAATTCAAGTGGAGATCACGCTTTGCTCAAGGTGTCGCCGAGGAAAGGAGTTTTCCGCCGGAAGAAGGGAAAGTTGAGTCCGAGGTTTATAGAGCCCTTTGAGATCCTAGAGAGGGTCGGTGAGTTGGCGTATCTTTGGCATCGCTCCGGCTTTGAGCCACGTCCATAGCATTTTCCATGTTTCCCAGCTGAGGAATTATGTTCCGGATCCTAGTCATGTCATCGACTATGGTGAGATCGATATCGCTGAGAATATTACCTTCGAGGAGAGTCCCTTGAAGATTTTGGAGCACCATGAGAAGCGACTGAGGCATAAAACCATTCCTTTGGTCAAGGTGTAGTGGTCGAGGCATGGTGTCGAGGAGGCAACTTGGGAAACTGAGGATAGCATGCGTGCTAAATACCCCGAGTTGTTTGTTTCTTAAGTTTCGGGATGAAACTTGTTTTAGACGGGGAGAATGTAATATCCGCATTGTCCTTTTTCTGGTACTTTCATTTTTGGTGTATTTTTTGTTTTTAGTGCCTCGATTGTAATCGTATTGAGATTTTGAGAATATTAATACTGGACTGTTTGTCATCCGAGATTGTTTCGGACTTGTTCTACTCAATTCCGTATTTAATGTCACTCCATCGCTATTTCGTTCGATTCTCATAATCGTTGTTCAGAACCGCCATTTCGGAGTTACCACAGATCCATCTCATGTTAATATGCCTGTTGTGAGCTTTCGGTTGTGATTTCGACCATGTAGCGGGTATTTCAGAGGTTTTTGGGCCGTGTTGTAATTTTCCAAAGTTCTGGGGCGATTGCTCACGTTGTCAGTTTCCAAACCTTTGGGTAGTCTGAATCTTGTTTTGTTGTAGTACTCTAGTTCGACTCGAGCTCATCGCGCGTGTGTCTTCTTCACCATTGTTTAGTGTCGAATGCACGCTGCTTTTCACCCGGGAGAATTTGTCGCTTTCCAACTTTGAGAGCCGTCTGCTCTGCTATCTCGCACTCGTTAACGCACGCTAAGGACCCCATTAGCACACGCTAACGGACATTCCAGACCCTCCAGCTATCTGCTGTAGCCCGATAGCGCATGCTAAGACCGCTCTTAGCGTGCGCAATGGTGGGACTTAGCGCACGCTAGATAGGCTGGCAGCGCGCGCTAATCCGGTACTCCAGAAGGGCAAAGAGGTTTTTGAGGTTCTGACTTCTACGTAATCGCATGTAACGCACACCGATACTATTTTTAGTGCACGCTAACGGTGGTTGTAGTGCGCGCTAATTTTGTAGTAGCGCGCTAACGCCTTAGACAAGAGCTACCGGACTACTGACGCCCCCATTAGCACGCGCTAACCATGAGAGTAGCGTGCGCTAATTAGACCCAGATATAAGGGCCAGAGCAGTCAACTCCCGTCATTTTTTCTCAATTCCTTTCCTCCTCCGCATTTGAGCGATCCTTGGGCAATCTCCGGCAATTCAAGTCTTGCAACTCCAAGGAATCATCTTTCTTGAGTTCTTGGTGTAGATTAACAACATCTACTCGTGTTCTTCGCCTTTAATCCAAGGTAATCTCCTAGAACCCTATTTTTGGGAAATTTGGGGGTTTTGAGTTTTTGTCCGATTCATTCCGTATTGTTGATTAATCCATGATGTATATGATTAATCTTGGTGATATTCTTGTCTTCACTACGAGTTCATGGTAAGTTTCGTGGTATTTGTGAAATTGGGAGGGTTCTGCTGTGATCCGCCTCGTTGTTGTTTTTGTACGAATTTACATGAATCGAGGTGGGTTTCCGGTGTATTCCATTTCCGTACTCGTGTGGAAATGGTTGTGATTGTATTCTTCGAATCGTTAGGTTTGGGTTCGCTTCTGCCTAGCAATTGTGGTTGTTTCTCTATTCCGTCTGCTTGCCGCCGATTAATCAAGGCAAGTACTCCCGGGAACCTTTATGCTTAACATGAAATGGTGATGTATAATATGTGTGTTTTGCTCACTCCGGAGGGTCCAACGGGCCTTGGGGAATCCGTGACTTCACTCTAGATTCACGAGCTTGTTCGCTATCCAGCCGGGAGGGTCCTTAGAGGCCTCAAATGAGATCGCTGGTTTCGCCTTGGCCCTAGGCGATGCCTGCTCGTGATTTGTTTTCTTATTATGGCTAGTTCGGGAGGGTCCTTAGAGGCCTCGAATGGGACCAGTGGTTTCGCCCTGGCCCTAGGCAAATTGATTTGACTGCTTGTTTTCTAAAAGACATGTCTGGTTTTCGATTTTTAAATGACTTGATGCATGTACTATGAAATTTGTAAGTGAATGGTTTCCCTTGATTACTTGTACAAGCGTAATTGCTAACCCCTTTCGAGACCCGCTTTGGGGAAATTCTTGTTATGAATTTCAGGTGTTGTTTAGACGGCCGAGCTGCAATCGGATCAAGACGAGGTTGTTGGCCGGGATGTTGACGGTGCAATGGAATCCTTTATTTCCATTGTCCATTCGACGGTTGTTTTCCAAACTTGTGAGTTTATAGATAGTACTCATCGCGAGTACTTAGACACTTTGATTTGGGATATATTTTGTATGTTATATCATATTTACGGATTCGATGATGTCCTCGCTTATCGTTGTACCGGTGATTTCATTTAGTTATTGTTGTGGTGTTGTGTGTTTCTCGCTAACCGAGATGGTTAGACGACTGCCTTTGCTTATTTAGCCTCGGTGGGTCCCACATAGAGGTCCACGGTGTTGTAATATGCCTTGAATTTCTTGGGGGTGTTACAACTCCTCCTCGCCATCTCTCACAACATCCTCTCGCACTCCTCCATTACTCTCTCCTAATTAAGTGGGAACAAAATAAGTAACCGAATATTAATAAAGTTCGAGGTAAAGATTGATAGCAAGATTAAAATGGTTAGATACATTACAACTTACAACTCTATCTCGATAGTTCGATATGCCTTCGAGTCACGTAGACAATGGCATTTGCGACATTTTAATCGGCGGCCTTGTGCGAAACTCTCGCTAACGACCGCTACCTAAGCCGTGGTGCTCACAAACCCTTACTAGCAAAGTGTTGGTTGAATCGCCGCTATACATAGAAACATGTAATTTTTAGAGCTCGATTACATACACTATAGTCCGGTTGCTAAAATGTGCGCATAGTCACCTCCACTGTACTTCGATACTTGAACTCCTGAGTAGCCTCGCGTGAATTACCCTAAGCCGACCAAAACATGTGTAGCTTATTTTTCCAAGTTTTGCACATATAACAAACATTTATAAATAATAATCAAGCATTAGTCAAATATATTTGTAAAGTATTTTGTAAATTTTATGTATTTATTTACCGTGATTTTGTGTTATTGTTTTATTCTTATTAATAATGTTACTTGTTTATTATGTTATTCATAAATAACTGCTTTTGTGTGTACAATTGTTATTATGCAATGAATGTTAAGTTTTAAGTTTAGTGATGATGTTAAATGTCATTTTATATTTATTATTTGTGTATGATTATATAATGTTAATGTTAATGTGTTAGTTTTATTATTTTTAAGTATAATTAATATTATAATGTTTTATTTAATTTAAAAGTGTCACACCCCGCACCGGGCCGACGAACGCGACGCTAACGTAATAAATAACGTTTGTGATAATACATTTTAGTAAAGCATACATATGACGGATCTCATCCCGGTGAACTAAGACTGGTTACTCCATAGAAACGAAATATTCAAGAGTACGGCGGAATTATTACATCAACTGCAAAAGAATACATCGGAAACCAAAATACATTTTGACACAGGAATAAAAAAAGCGTTAAAGCAGCATCCTAATTCCTACGTCTTGGCAATACTTTGAGGACGGTCTTCAAGGGTCATCAAGATCTCTGCCTCTTCTTCTTCTTTGTTCTCTTCATCTAGTGGGGTTTTATAAAACAATATAAAATGGGGTGAGAATAATGGATTCTCAGTGAATTGGGTTTGAGTATTTAATGAGTTTATTATTTAATAAACATTATGTTTGTCCCACTTTTGAAAAATAGTGTTGTTAAAAAATTGGTGCAAGTTTTCAAGAAGAATATTATGAATTATGACATGAATGTACAATAATCTCCGTAGATTGCGTTGAGTATGAAGAATGCACGGCCGAGTGCCCAATGAGTATTTAGCTTTGGAAGGTCGCCTACATGACTAATCCCTTAGCCTCCTTATAACATCTTAGACCATTATCGTTGTTTGACCTTTGACTATCGCCATGACCTTTGGTTTGAAAACCGTAGCCTTAGGCGCTTGTCGACCATCACTATAACATCGCCTTGAGCTTTATCGCCTCACGCTTGGTGACATACCGCCTTATCTCTTATCTCGCGCCGATATGTCCGTAGCTTGGGTCTATGCCTCGGATCATATCATAATCGCGACTATACTCGAATTCTACGACCCACCACCTTAGATCACTTCGCCCTTCGCCAAGGGAATAGGATACAACGGTAGCTTTGCTTAGAACCACAGCCACGCCGCCGATTCATGACTTATACTAACCGCCCCTCATGCATATAAATAGAAAAAGTGACTCTAGAGGTACTCGTACGGACTCTAGCGGTGGCTCCCGCCCGAAGGTCGTAGCACTTAGCTCCGCACACACTACACCATATATGGGTTTCAGCAACACCTGAAAAACTGTGTTCAAAAGTCCAAAAAGTGTTGCTGAAGGCAAAAAAAAAGCACGGCTACACTTTCACCAAATTTGAAGGTGTTACAAACACGGCCGCAACCATAGGGGTCTAAGGTAACACTTTCTTTGTTTTTGGTAACATGTGAGAAAAGTGTAACAATAGACCCGTATACCAACAATTTTCTTGTCTGTGACTACACTAAATTTTGTGTTGTCAGAGACTTAAGGCCACACTTTTATATATTTAGTGACACAAAAATTTGTGTAGCTTTACACCTATGCTAACACTATGGCTACACTTATATATGAACAGTTCTAACTTTTGCCAACACACAAAGATTAACACTTTTGAATTTATGGCAACATATAAACACACCCGTTTACTAACACATTCTAAGCTAACGACAACACAAGATACTAAAAGGACTTTTCATTTCATAAATAAATCACAAACAATTTCACAAACAAAATAAAGGCTCTTAAAGCCATCCCAATAATCCATGACATTATCATCAATCAACATAAACAAACCATCCAAAAGCTAACTTAATATTTAAAACCATCCAAAATCTGAAAAAAAAAAGTGATTTGGATTCACAAATCTCAGATCTTGCCCCAAACGAATTCCAGATTCCGCTTCCTTCCCGTATCCCCATTTTTAAAGAATTAAACTTCCACAAGCACAAGTGACATGATGCTTTAAACTTTCTCATCCGAGCACTCCCCATGAGTACAATCCTCGACAAGAAAACAAAAAGAAAGTCAAGTCAATTACATTGACAATTCAGATAAATTGAGGATCCGGTTATGTATCCTAAAGATTTATTACAGATATTATTAGCAGCACAACACTAAAGTACATAAAATATAGCTTTAGTGATCATATGTACTGACATAGACTAAGATTAATAGTTCATGTTATATAGTAAATTAGAAGTTAGGACGAAAAAGTTAAAGAGTTCGACCTCTAGAATCGTATACTAGATGTCTAGATATGAAGGAAATTGTTTTGAGGAGACTACGAAAATCGTTTAACCAAGTCACTACCATATTAGATCCAGTCGGACCGAAACCTGAATGAAAATAAGCAAGCATATTAACAAATGGTTGATCAATAAAAATGAAATCAAAAGCATTATGTCTGCCTAGTACTGAGTCTACTGACCTTTCAACTCCAATGGTTTCATCACAAAGCCTAAAACAGCAAATGAGAGCATCAATAGTGCCTCCACCCCGAATGCCCAACGCCAACCAAATTGACCCATCTATAAAACAAGCACCAAAAAAAAAAAAATCATAACAAGTAATATACAAAGACAATTAAGAGAGAACAATAAGACTGAACGCATATGGATATGGGTAATGGAAACGTATCACTCCACCATAAAAATATCCAACGGCAATACCAGTTGGTATACACATGTAGAATGCTCCTACCATGCCGTCCTCGTTATATGGAGAAAAAATGTCAACATACAAAACTTAAAATGCGTAATGAAAAAATATCCGGTAAAAGTAGATGAGCCGAGTACAATACCCATGAAGTTGCCAAATACCATGCCTTTTCTTTTAAAACCCAAATTCCATTATTTAAATAGACAATATATAATATTGAAAATTGGAATAACATAGATCTTCTTCATAAATAACACTCAATGTACTACTTTCTTGGTAAGAACACCAAAAGAAAAAAAATGCTACTCAGAGTTTTCTTTCTTTAAACAAAAAGAACAAAAAACTAAAAATCAAGCCGCTTATAAACTCATGACAAGGCCGATTTTCTTCATAGTGCTTCAAGGGCAAAATCGCCTTAAGTGATTTAACAAATAAATGATCAACAACAAGACATTTCATCTACCAAAGAAAAAGAATAAAGATTTGACAAGACTCCGTAGATGTATACTATACTATTTAATTATCTCGTGTATGAGACTTTAAAAGAACACAAGACCCGAGTAACGGGGCATTGTCATCAATGAATGGAGCATCCAGCTTATAAACGAAGCCTCCCTAACGCCCACTAGCCCGCATAAAAGAAACATTTAAGAAAGAGCATTAAAAATCGCCAGATATTTGTTTCCATTTCGTATTTTTACTTACATGCGACGATAGCAATGGACCAAAAGTTAAACGAAAATCCACAAAATGCAATCGCAAGGGTCCACACCACAAACCAACTCCAATAAGTCTAAAAGGATCGACACCGCCAAATTCATGAACATAAGAAGAAGAAGAAGTCGATAATTAGCTAAATGAGTTTATTATTCCACGCCCATCAGAAATTTGAAATTTTTCAAGTTGAATTCCGAGACCTCTTCACATTTTAAAATAATAATTTCAAGAAGGAACATTTAATAGATTTTAGGACAGAATTTATGAGCACTTTATTCCCATTTACCTAATAGTTGTAGGAAGTATTTGGTAAATACAAGATAGATATGATCATTTAATAGCCATAATCTAAATCGAGATATGAAATGCTATTAATTACTCGATCAAGAGAAACTAGGCGTGTGGATCGCCAACAGTGATGGAGGAGACTGAGAGGGAGTAAAGGCGAGGTGCCTGGACAGAACACTGGATTTTGGCTAAGATAGAGCCCTTAACGACGCTAAGTTTAAGGACTTACGTACGTTAATTATACGCTTTACGTACGTTATGCATAAGGCATTACATACGTAACAAGAGGAATCGACAGACCGAGTTGTGGTCGATAGTGGGGCCCGTGGTCGGCGGCTTTTGATGCGGATGTGGACAGTGAGTCAACGGATGGATTTACGACGCTATATAGATGTATTACGACGTAATACGAGTATAATATCAGAGCAAGTCAACGCACGACATGACACAACAGACAAGTGTTACGACAAGCATGGGCTACCGCCGAGTCGTGGCCGAGAGGACTCAGAGTGGCCGAGCATGGTGGGCGTGACTCGCAGGGATGGCCGATCACGGTAGGCGTGACTCACTATGGGCAAGGATCGCCGATAACGACGTAAGGGTGTGGCTTGCCACGGCCGTAAGGGCCCGCATGCACGTAAGCAAACGCCGGCCACGTATGGAAGGATGTCGACCAAACCGGGCCTGCTTTCAAGGACCGACTACTTACGTAAGGACTCGCCGGTTACATACATAAGGAACCTATATGTCTCGCCTATTTAAGGCCTCGGACTGAGTCATCCGATCATTTTCACCTTTCTTCTTCGTCTCTTTGCATTTCTTCATAAAAATGGGTGGATTTATATGGAATCATCATATAGCAACATTATTTGGAAGATTTAATTCATGGATAACATCATCTTTTGCCCGGATCGAAGGTAAGAACACCTAAACTCTTGGTTTTGGAAGTTTTTCAGTTTCTTGATGTTTTGGCCGATTTGATTCGCTTTTAACTCGATTATTGATGGAATCTTGTTGTATTCTTGATATTATTCATTACTCTTGAAGTTTTGTGGAACAAATTCGAGAATTTATCCGTTAAATCGATTAAATTGGATTATGCCTCAAAGTGTCCGATAAAATGCTTCAATGAGGTAGAACTTGGGAAGTTCTATATGTTTTCGTAGAATGGTGATTGCATTGATATTGTTGTGATGATTCTTGGTAATTACGGGAATTTTGTTAAGGGAAGATAATAAATTGATGATCAAATGCCTTGATTATGTTGTTATGATTATGGAATCGTAGAAGTCTCAATGTTCTTAGTGGTTTGTTGCGATTCATGATGTTATGGGAAGTATATGTGGAAGAACATGATTATATACACCTTGAATTGTGAATAAGGATTGTTTAGATATTAGAAAACATCGTATTATGACATTTGAGGATTTTGAATGTGATGTCGGAATAAGTTGTGTTCTTAAGGAACTCTCGATTATATGAATTGATGAACATATTTAGAGATGTTGGTGTTTTGGATATGGATATGGAATATTCATATCTAAAACTAAGTTATGTGTTTTGGCACAATATTCGTATTGGAATACGAATATGGTTCCGGGTTTGATAAGATTATGATTCACTTTTGAGTTTGAGAATTCATACGTATTGAACAAGTGTTCAATTCGATAATGGAATTATTTGAAACCTTTGGAATATGGTTATCTATAATGTTGAATTAATCGGATTGTCAGATTGATGATGATAATCGTAATTGGTTTAATTATGATTATACAAGGATGAAACTTGTAATCGTATTTAAGATCAATATGGAATCTGTAATGCTTAGACTTGGTTAAATTGATTATTGATATGATTATCGGATTATAAATTGTGTTATGGTTTTGAATTCATGATCGATTGATTTGGTTGTTCGATTTGTGTTTAATCGATATTGTGGAACCGCTGGGTTTATTGATCGCTATATTGATTATCGAGTTGTGACTTGTATCGTGATATGACTTCGTATTTGTTTGAGTTGTATTGTTCGGTTTTGTTTATGATCGGTAGTGTTGAGCCGCTGAGTCGCTTGGTTGGCTATGTCGCTATTGATTGTTATCGGATTGTTGATAATTGATTATTTCAATAGGTTGAGGTGTTTGATCGTGGATTATGACCGTTGTGTTGCGGTTGAGGTCAAGAGTTCGTAGACCGCTTTTGGTTGGGGGTGAGGAGATCATAGACAAAGGCAATGGATATTGGTAACGGCTTCGTGGTATCGGTATCGAGGCAAGTTATACTTGTTCACTTTATAATATTTGATGAATGGTTTCGCTTTCATTTCATTTATAATTCAGATAGCAATGTTGTTAGAAATGTAAGTTGTTGGGATAATGGTTTGTATATCCTCGTTATGGTTATATTAAATCATAAGGTATATGATTTAATTGTGTTCAAGGTAGACATGAGTTATCTTTGGTCAAGGATATAGAATATCTGATATCGAGGATAGTTATCGTGATGACATAAGTATTGGGATAAAGGTTTATTGGTATTGAATGGATGGTACCTTATTTGAGATTATTTGTATAATCGTATTCGCTCGTGGATGTTGTTCATGGAAAGGATGTTGTCTTCGCTTTGAGGTAATTTATGTATTGTTCTTATGAGAGAATTATTATGTCGAGTGAGTTGTATATGTTGTACGCTGAGGATTCGTATATTGAGATTCATATTGGTTGTTCGCTCGGGATCCCGTGATTGTTGTTTTGAATATTGATTGGTCGTGTCGACTTTTCATTGTCACCGTTGTTGTTCACTTCAAGAGTCTTTGATCCTTATCGATATGCGCTTTTCGAGTTTCGCTGTCATGTTGCATCGTGACATATCCGGAGTCATATCTACGCGCCGATTGGTTATTGTGTAGAATTTTTAGCCGGGCACACTATGGTCATGTGTTGATATTTCCACATTTCGACTGCACACGAGACGTAGTTCGTGAGGCTAATTAGGTACATGTCCCACGATATCCCGGATTTCATATACGGGGTGGACATGTGCACGGACACATTTTCGGATCGGGCGTAGTATGACGCCTATCTTTGAGCCATACCGCTTCGCTGCTCATAGTACCATGTATGATCGATATGTTCGACGGTTTGCGATCGTTGTTCATACACCCGAAGGGTATGTTTCGACAATGGGTTATTTCTTTGAGATCCATTATTGTTGATCATTCGAGTTTACCTTGTTGATGGTATTCTCGCTATTGTTGATCCTTTGTTGATCATGTCGGAGTTATCATGTTGATGGTACTCTGCTATCGCTGATCCTTTGTTGGTCGATTGGAGTTATCATGTCGGCGATATTCTCATTGATGTATTGGTTGATCATTGTTAGTGATCGTATGAGCATTCGGATCAGACGCCGTTGTTTCGGATTGTATTCATTGTATTGTGGTAGTCGAACTACAAATAAGTTGTATGTTATAGGTATACCCAGCTTGAGATTTGATTGTGTAATCCGACTGACATGATTTTGCACGGATGAATTATTTCATGATTATCATTTATGATGATCTTTTGAGGATTTTTGATATTATTTCAATACGACAGCTTGGTTGTGGTTGAGTTCATCTCGCCATTTGAGAATGCGAAATGTGGATTATGGTAAGGATTGATCTGTTATGGATTTTCGGGATTCGTAAGATTATGACAGAAGATTACGTTGGTACTATTCTTAAATTATTATTACATTGATATGTAATTATTTATGATGATGTGATCGTTATCATTATTGAGTATTGTAATGACTTCCGCCATGTGCTTTATTTTAAGGTACTTGAGATCGAGCTAGTAGCGGCCGTGAAGGGGTGAGCTTCCCGTGATACTGGCCGTGGCATGTTTTTGAATTTATTTCGTTGTTTTATTTCCGCCGCAAATGTGTATTTTGAACTGTGTTTTATCCACGCGTGTGTATATTTCAAAATGGCTTTCTATTTTTACCAACTCGTGTATATTTCAAAATGGCTTTTCGGTATTTTTACCAAATCGTGTGTAATTCAAATGGCCTTTGGCATGTTGCGAACCGGTTATTTCGTTGAACCCTTTTTCCTAAACTATTTTATCTGCACGTATAAGTGGTGGCTTAACGTACATTTTGAATCGCCGAGATTTGGCATTTCGCCTTGTATTTTCAAATGGTATTTTATGACGGTATTTGAGAACTATGCATTTGAAAATATTTGAGTATTTAAAATATTACCGTCATCGGCCTTTTGACATTTTTAAACATTTTTGAAATGGTTTTTACCCTAGTGGGTTCCTGCATGGACCTCGGCGCTGTAATATCCCAGATGGTTTTGGGGTGTTACAGAAGATGGTATCGAAGCTTGGGTTTTGTGAAACACAGGCGTGTGTGTTATGTGGCTCTACCGGTACGGTAGGAGCGTGATTTTTGAAAATGAGTTTTTCTGACTTTTGAGTCAAATCGATTTTTGGAGTTTCCAAAATTTTTGAGATTCTTTTCAAATTGCTATTTGTGATATTGGTGTGTGTTGGTATTGTATTGAGACTTCGTGTGGGAGTCGTGTGCTAGTATCACGGGAGATCATCGGCTTCACACACCTGTAAGTATATTGGTTTGTTAGTGTGCTAGTATTCTCGATGTGCTAGTATTTTTGAGATTCTTTTCAAATTGAAATTTGTGATATCGTGTGTGTTGGTATTGTATTGAGACTTCTTGTAACACCCCAAAACCTTACGGAGTATTACACGCCGTGGGCCCCGCGCCGAACCCACCAGCTAAAAACCAATTACAAAAACGCCCTAAAAGGCCGATGACGGTAGTATTTTCCAAAACTCACAAAATCATTTGAAAACACCAACCACCGTCAAGATAATCAAGGCCAAAAACTCGGCTAAGGGAATCGCCAAATCAAACTCAGTTGGCATAAAGCCGAAAGCCATTTGAAAGAACTCACACAGCGGATAAAAATATAGTCCAAGATACATATACATCAATAATGATATACACAAACGAAATACACGATTCCCCAACAATATGCCATAGCCAGTATCGTCCGTAATCCTCGCTTCACGACCGCTACCATCAAAGTTCTCACTACCTGAAAAACAAGTCCCACAACAGGGTCAGCAATAATGCCCGACAAATAACCGCAAGTACATAAACATAAATATTCACATGCCATGCATCATGAGAATAATAACCTGAACGATATCCTTACTAGTTCCGGTAATCCAACGATTCTTATCAAAATCTCAATATCACGATAATACCAAATAATACCTCAATACCGAATACTTTCCCGTACACAATCTTCTATGTATGATTTGTAGGTCACAAATCGTCCAGGAACAAGTCTAGAGGGGGGGGGGGTGAATAGACTTGTTGAAACTCTTGAACTCTTTTTCACGAAGAGTGAGTTTCTTCAGCTGATAGTTAAACAAATGACTTGGAGTCGTTTGTTCTTGGATATGTGCTAAGTCACCGATGACGAATGGAAATTAACTTAATGAAACACTTAACAATGTATGCGGTTAAAGTATGATGCAAGAAACAAGAATAACGCAGTAATTATAGTGGTCTCAGAGGTGGGGTAATCCTCTACTAATCCACTTTTCTCCAAACTACTGAGATGAATTCACTATAATTTTCAACCAAAGGATAAATATTACAAGATTCAAACCACACTACAACAGCCTTCCAACCAGGGAAATCCGTGCCGTTGTACACACTGATCGCTTTGCACCTCTTGATCCTCGATCCTCGGATGCCTTTACGCCTCTTACTTCAACCAAAGAAGTACCCCGTACTCAAGGTTATAGACAAGAGTTTTTGTCTTCTCCAACTTAAGAGCTTCCTTAAGTATAAACTTTTAGATCTCGCTCTTTTCACGATGCTATTGATTGCTTTAGATTGCTTGATTGCTTTGATCGCTAGAATGTATGTTCGCACCGGTAGTTGCTCGGCCAAATCTCCTGATATATATAGGTCCGATCTCCGAGCTTTTTCCTTGTAGCCGTTGCAAATCTTTTGAACAAATCCGTCCGCTGGAGGGAGACTTCATTGTTTATTCTTTCGAACGTTGCAAGGCCGGATTCCCATTATTTAATTTTATCTTCCGACTGCTAGAAGACTTCGCATGTGAGCGCGAATCTTTTGAATATAAAATGATTAAAGTCTTCAAAGTGAGTCCGGATGATTTATTTAAATCATATCTCTTGGAATCACTCCAATTTGTCTCTTCACGTTGCATGTGAGCTTTCCGTAATACTTGACTTTTCAACGCATGCCGACGTGGACTTGAGTACTTGGTCGCCTTCGAGTAGCCGATATGCAATAACATCTCTGCAGATGTGTCCTCTCTGCTTCACTGCTTGTGACTTATCCGGTCGTGTGACTTCCCGAGGTACCTCACCGCATCTGGTCAAACTTCTCCGATAATATTTGTTGACTGAGCTACTCGACCGACTACTGCTCCTCTCTGATGGACTAAGCTGTACTTAGTACTTAGCCGTTTTTCAGTCTAACTAATTTTGGCCTACAGAAGATACTCATTTGGTTCTTCTTTACATTTTGCCAAGTTTTATACTTAACATATTTGGCCTATGGAAGATACTCATTTTGTTCTTCCTTACATTTTGCCAAGTATTATACTTAACATATTTGGCCTATGGAAGATACTCATTTGGTTCTTCCTTACATTTTGCCAAGTAATAAACATTTGATTTTATATTAATGACATCATCAAAATCTAACAAGTATTCCTAACAAATCCCCCCTATTTTGATGATGGCAAAACTAAGTAAGAAATCAAATGACTAAGTCTCGCACTTAAGTGCAAGACACAAATTGAAATCACCTAATATTGAGACAATCGAAATTGTCATTCAACAGATCGTTATAAGATTTTCTCGACTTTGTTTATTATTGAAATTTTACAAGAAAGTTTTAAGTACATAAAACATTACAAGTAAAAGAAATAACTAAAAGTCATCTCGCCTCTTCCTCTCCTCTTCGAATAGGCCGCTTGGCAGGTTTGAATGGTTTGGCTCCAATTGGTCTTATCTTGACTGAGCAAGACCATATTTCCTCTTCACAACAAGTGCCGCAAGTCTTGTTCTTGGCTGGATCTCGAATCGTTCTCAAGACACAAATGCTTGATTTCTCTTTGAAGCGCTAACTCATCAAGTTCACTGGCCCAGACGGATCGGTGCTTCCTCCGCTTCCGAATGAGGGAATCATAGGATAAGCATTTTGATCTTTAGCGTGCTTCTTCGTAATGCCCCAAAGCTTCTGATGGATTTCTTCCATGAAGTTTATGAAAATTTCTTGTGGGGAGAGTTTATCATCCCGGAGTAGTTCCCTGATGTAATAGTCTTTGATGAACCTCTTCTTTGCAGATCCCCACATCTCGAGAGCTTCAAATGGAATAAAGTCCTCTACAAACCACAAACTCCTTCCCATCCCATTCTATAGTAGGTCCAAAACCACCTCTAGTCCTTCTTCTTCTTTCCTTCAGCCGATGTACTGGTCATCCTGGATGCACAGCCTTCCTTTCTCTTCAGACAGAGGGTCCTTCAATCAAGGACATCTTGCTTTTTCTTGCTTCTTATTTCTCTCTCTTCCCCGAACTCTCTCTTCCCACTTTTGCCAAAGATCAACAAGAATAGTTAATTGTCGCTCCATTCTCGCTCATCCAATCGACATGCCAAATGGCATTCTCGTTGTTGGTAGGGGAGGGGGCCGAGGAATCTCTCTCTGTAGAAGGGTGTCTATCTTGGCATTTATCGATCAAGGTCGAGTGACTCGAGATGATAGCAGCCTCCAATAGTATCTTTGACGATTTGCCCGATCACTCACCATGGTGGGAGATATCTCGAGCCGATGGAGAGTGCTCTCCCGATCCTTCCGCAAAGGAACCACTAGACCGCAGCTCCTGTCTGCACTGGTAGGTCGAGGGTGTTTTCTCCGGTCCCCGACTGAGTCTTCAGCCATCTCTGCGTCTAGGCCGTGTACCGGCAGTACTACACTCCTATCTCGCAGCCTTCGTGAATAGCTCGCTCCGGCTCTTGTTCTGGCTCCTTGTATCCTTCTCTCTCTTCCTCTTTCCCTTCTTCTTCCTTTTCTCCAGAGTTTTCTTTTCCTTCTTCCTCATCTTTTTCTTTTTCATTTTCCTTCTCTGCTCCTGCATCTCCTCCATCATCATTATCATCATCATCATCATCATCATCATCATTCTTATCATCATCCTGCTCCTTCTTTTCTCCTTCATCATCCTCAGCCTCCTTTTCTTCTTCATCTTTTGATCTACCTCTTCTCCTTCTTCTTCATCTCCTTCATCACCAATTCTTCTGTCTTCTCAATTTCTTCTCGCCGTTTTTCAACTGGAATATTTTCTTCTGTTTTTCTCTCTTCTTCATCTTCTTCAGCCACCAAATCAATAATTTCATTATCTCCATCTACTTCTTCAATCCTAATCTCTTATTCGACTTCCTCCTCCTCCTCATCTCCAAAAATACCATCAAAAATGCTGAGCATGATAGAATGGATAAAGTGGTCCATGTTTGTTTTAAAATGGGACATGAACCATTTATCCTGGAGGAGTAAAGCTAAGTCTGCTTCTTTGCAAAATTCAATCAGAACCTCCTCAGTGGCTTGGGGATACTCCCAACCACTAGTTGCAATGTAGGTTTGAAGATTTGTAAAAGGCATAGTTTTGAAAGATTTCACTCTTCAAAAATATGTACAAAAGAGTGTTTTATCGCTTGTGGCTTAACAAGCCGGAGTTGTTCAATAGAAAGATTGAAGGTATTATTTTCTAACAGTTAAAAGTATAGTCACTTCAGAATAGAGATTATTAGACTCGCTTCTTCTTCTTCTGATATGTAGACTGGGGGTGTGAGAACAGTACAATCCGAGTTTCAGTGGTGTCTCAGTGCAGGTGTCTTCCGATGAATTGGTGATGGAACCGAGGGGCCGGTAAGGTGTTCGACTTCTCCTCGCTAAACTCAGCTTTCTTGGCCTCTTAAGAGAGGGTTCCGTGATGACTGCAGAGTAAAGGGTCCTTCCGGGGCTGGTCCCCGTCTCTTGAATCTGATTGCAATGGGTGTATCGTCGGATTCGGTGTCGGACCCGACCGCAGCTGGGATATCACCGCAGGTCCGTCCGATTCCTCTCAAGAATGGTATCTTGGGTATGTTCTTGAGTCCGACACCTCCTTCAACAACCGAGCCGCTTTCCCAGGCCTCCGACTTTCTTCTTCTCATGGTCCATATGACCAAGTCTTTTATTGGGGTGGAAGGGGCCCGTGTTTCCTTAGCCACTCCGGTCTTCTCCAAAACTAACCGAGATGCTCCGAACGCCACTTTGTCTTGAACTTCTTCTCATCGTCAAGCCACTCGACCTTGTTCACCTCGCGCACGAGTTGCCTCAAGATGTAGTCCGCCCAATCGACTTCCTCTTCCCGAATCAACGCACCCAACACCATAAACTTCGACGATGACAGCTGGTCATAATCGCCCGCCATCCCCATGACTATCTTGTTGGTAATGTCCAACGCAACACGGTAAATCCTCTTTAATTCATTCCTCTCGTCAGAATTTCAATTTTTCTCGGGATATTTTCGACTTTAATCGCTTTCCGTGTTTCGCGGCGGATTGCTTGAGAGCTTCGACCGCCAAACCACGGTGCTTCATCCCGAAGACAGAACGAATCGTCTCTCGATCTATGCTGACTGGTACTCCGCCGACTTTGCTGTGAATCCCGTCTTGAATCAGATAAGCATTGCGATAGAACTGAACGACATCTTCTTTGAACAGATGTTGCGGGTTGATGTCGAGAAATGTGTAGATCCCATTAAGCTTCATTGCCCGAATCAAATTGAACATGTCGTAGTCCTCCAGATTGGCTTCTAGTAAGCCTTCGAAGTCGACAACCATCGAGAATATGACCTGGTCTTTAACCGCCTTCAAATTCACTCCTTCGAAAGATGCCATTTCTGCAAATAGAGGATTTTAGTGTATATTTTTGCTCTGTAAATTCTAGGGTTTCTGTAAGCGTAAAGAGTAAAGTGAAAGGTCTTCTTTCCTTATAAAGAAGATGAAAAGACGTTTGTATTAGTTTATTATATATTTGAACGGTGGTACGCCTTTTGATATTCTTTTAAATTTCAAATTTGAATCGGTGGCCCAATTTAAAATTCGACGATTGATTCTGATCGCCATCGAGAGGTTGATTTAATAGGTGTTTGACGCGTGTATTAAAATTGCCACTGCTTATAAAATGTATATTTAAATGCCATTTCTTTAGCCAAAATAATATTATAAATGTGGCGTATAATAATTAAAATATAGAGGTCACTTAGAAAACTTAGCCGGTCCTGCTTGGCTGATCGTTGACCACTCGCAACAGTGAGTTGACTTCGCCTGTATTCTCGAATGCCTAAGTTGCTTGCCTCGGCCTTCGTCTTCGCCGCATCGCCTTAGCCGATTCCCGAGGGTCCGTCCTTCCTTTAACTTGCTTCAGCACTAGATTCCCAATCTAGTAATCCAAGGTCTCGCTAGCTCTAGAACCTTTCTTCTCGGCAAGGATTTAGTGAAGATGTCACTATTTGGTAGTCTCAGGCCGACTCTTTCAACTCTAACCCTTTGTTAAGCACATGGTCTCTAATGAAATGGTGCTTAACGTCAATGTGCTTCATTCTTGAATGCAAAACCGGATTGTTGGTTATTGTAATAGCACTATTGTTGTCACACCAAATAGAACTTCGTTGGCAATTATATTATAGTCCCTTAATCGTTGTCCGATCCATAGAATCAGGCACAATACACCGCAGCCTAGGTATTCGACTCAGAGTGGAGATAGAGTTAGAAACTCGCTTCTTGCTAAACCAGATATCACCGGTTCCTAGGAATTGACACGCCCACTAGTGGTCTTCCCGTTGATTTTGCATCCTGCGAAATCCGTGATCCGAGTATCCCGATAGATCGAAGTTGTCATCCTTGGGGTACCATAGTCCAACATTAATTGTAGTCTTTAGTTACTTAATTATTCTCTCGCCGCATCTAGGTGTGATTGCTTCATTGATCGGAATCTTGCACAAACTCCAACTCCATATGATATGTCCGGCTCGCTGCAAGTGAGGTACGTAAGAGATCCGATGAGTCCTCTCGTAGTGGGTTGAGTCTACCGATATGCTCGCCTGCTCGCATGCAGTGAGTACTTGTGCTCATTGGAATTCTTGCGGGTTTGGTGATTCCATTCCATATCTCTTGATAAGATCTCTCGTATACTTTGCTTGGTTGATGAAAATTCCTTTTTCCATCTCGCTTAACGTGTAATCCGAGAAAGAAGTTAAGCTTTCCCATCATACTCATCTCAAATTCTCCTTGCATGAGGTTGAGAATTTCTCGCATAGTTCGATTGGTTGACCCGAATATGATGTCATCCACATAAACTGACTATTAATATGTGGCCTCCGTGCTCCACTGAATAGGGTCTTGTCCACTTTCCCTTTGCAAAATCCATTTTTCTCAAGAAACACAGACAGTGTTTCATACCACGCTCTTGGTGCTTGCTTGAGTCCATACAGAGCCTTCAACAGCTTATAGACTTTGTCTCCTTTGACAAAACCTGGGGGTTGCTCTACATAGACTTCTTCTTCTAGGATTCCGTTCTAAAAGCACTTTTTACATCCATCCGTAGACTTCAAAGTCCTTGAATGCAGATATGCGAGGAATAGTCTGATGGCTTCTAATCTTGCAACAGGTGCATAAGTTTCATCAAAATCTATTCCCTCACACTGTGCATAACCTTTTGCTACGAGCCTGGCTTTATTCCTAACAACAGCTCCGTCTTCATCACTCTTGTTTTTATATACCCATTTGGTGCCAATAACTTTCTTGTGATCAGGTCTGTCTGTAAGTTCCCAAACTTTGTTTCTTTCCATCTGTTCCAATTCCTCTTGCATGGCATTAATCCATGAATAATCTTCCAAGGCTTGTTCTGTAGTCTTGGGTTCAATTTGCGACATGAAACATGAGAACATCGCCATTCCTGCTGGTAGGGTTGACTGTCTCGTCTTAACTCCATCACCAACTTTCCAATTATTTGCTGAATTGGGTGATCCTTGAGCCATTTGGGGATATCGCCCTCTCTCGGGTTTGTTCTCTGCTGATTGCTCGTGGTTATCTCGCATCACCGGGTTCTGGTCTGCAATCGATCAGCTACCGCCTTGTCATCTGCAGCCTTGGTTTTGATCTGCAGATGAGTCTTTGCCGCCTCCGGGTCTTCTTCAAAGAATCGGATCGAGATAGGTTTGGTGATCTGTCGATCCGCATTGGGTCTTCGCACTGCATTGGGTCATCAGCCGGGTCTGCAGTGAGTCCACCATTCCAGTGTCATGTATAATGACTTCTTCAAGGGTTGCCGACTTGAGCTTGTTCTCAATTAGCTCAAGTTGTTTCTATACTCAACGGTAGATTCATCAAAAACAACATGGGGTGTTTCTCCACAACTAAGGTTCTTTTATTAAAACTCTATATGACTTGCTTCTTTGGGAATATCCCATAAAGAGACCGTCATCGCTTTAGCATCAAAGGCATTTAGCCGTGTTTTACCATTGTTGTGGATGAAACACTTACAACCAAAGACATGAAAGTATGCAATAAAGAGGAGTTCTATTATTCCAAACCTCATAGGAGTTTTGCCATGTCTCCCTACTATCATACTCCCTGCTCGGGTGTGACAGTCAGGTGTTGACTTCCACCGTAACCTTTTGGGTAGGTCCGCTTCGCAATCATGGACCTTGTTGCTTCCTTCGTGGTTCTGCTCCTTCTTTCAAGAACACCATTCTGCTGGGGCATCCTGCCGCAGAGCTCATGCCGGATCCCATTCGATCGCCAGAATCGCTATCGCCTTGTTGAGAAACTCTCCTCCTCTATCTGATCTGATCTTGATTATGGATAGGGATTTCTCATTTTAGATCCTTCTCAGCAGCTCAGGTAACTTGGTCAGGGTTTCACTTTTCTTGTATAGGAAAATGATCCAAGTGTACCTTGAATAATCATCTACTATTACAAGTGCATGCTTTCGCCGCTCAAAGTCCTTGGCTTGATAGACCAAATAGATCCATGTGGAGTAGATCTAAGATCCTTGATGTGAGCATTGTAGGCTGAACTGGCTTGAATGATGCCTTGGTCTGCTTTCCCTTCTAACATGCATCACAGAGTGCTTCCTTCTTGAATGCTTCATTTGGAAGTCCTCTGACCAGCTTCTGAGAGCTAATCTTGTTGATGGCTTTGAAGTTTAGGTGACATAGTCTTTTGTGCCACAGCCATCCATTCTCGCCATCGTCTTGGATAGAAAACAGGAGTTAGGTGTTCCCGTGTTCCAATCAATCATGTAGACATCTCTTCTTCCTAATCCTTGTAGCTTTATTTCTCCAGATAAGATGTCTATCACCATACACTTCAAGATGGTGAAGACTACTAGATTCTTCTCGTCACAGAACTGGCTTATGCTAAGGAGGTTGTACTTGAGCCCTTTGACATAATGGACTTTGGATATCACAATGTTTCCTCGGTGCAACTCTCCAAAGCCTTTTGTCTGTCCTCTAGAGCTACCTCCAAAGGTTACATCGGGACCTCTTTCTTTGATGTATTTGGTCAGCATCTTCTTGTTCCCGGTCATATGCCTCGAGCATCCAGAGTCTACAAACCATTCTTCACCTCCAAAATTTGAGTTTGAGGAGATGTGGTTGTAGTCCTTCCACCTTTTCAGCAATTAAACAAGCACAGATTTAGGTACCCAAATTTGTGTGGGTCCTTTGGGGTTAGTTGGTTTCCTGGAGAATTGATTTCTCCTTAGATTATGGAAATTATTATTATTATTATTATTATTATAACCCTTATAAGGTGTCTGTGGTCGAGGTCTGAATCTCCTGGTTGGATTGTATACCGGATATTCCTGAAAATTTTGATAGTGTGGGCCATTTCTAAATCTAGGCTGAGACCATTTATTAAACCTTTGTGGTCTCCACACTTGTTCATTTTGGTAATTAGGATAACCTTGAGGTTTCCATCTGCCCCTCCCATTATGAAATCTATTTTTGGGGAGTTGTTGGTAATAGTGGGCATGTTGTCCGGCCGCCCATTTGCTCGCCATCGCTTAGTCGCTCGTCTAGGTGGTCAGTCTGTGTAACTCGATCGGCAGCTAGACGCTTGACTTGGCCGTTGCCTATTTTTGAATATCGATTTATATACAGCTCAAGAATGAGACTATTGTTTCTCCCTTGATAAACTTGGTTTCGTAACTAGAGGGAGTGTGAGAATCATATCCAAGGCCTGATTTGGTATATAGTGACCTTTATAAGTACACAATTCTCCTGTGGTTGAAGACGCCTTCAGGAGGTTATTTCCTGCGCCCGAGTTTTATTTATCCGAGCCTCGCTTAGTAAACTCACTTTGGCATGAGCAAGTGCACTGATTTTTCTTTAAGTAAAATGGTTAGCCGATCTATCTCAAATGTATTGACATTTGCCTGGTTTTTAAAGTCACCGTAGTTGTCTCAACCTTATTCAGATCTAGGCCGAAGTTTTTCAAATCATTTTTCACCGCCTATTCTCATCTTGCAAATGAGTCTTCTCTCACGATACACTTGGTGTGCGATTTGAGTGTTTCAAAATCTTTAAATAATCGATTTACCGATTCATGCAGATCCATATCTTGTGACATGGCCGAGCTATTATTTGAACCGTGGGTTTAGAAGTTACCTCTTCATCAGCTAGGTTTGCCATCGACAATCATACTCCTCGTCTTCATCGAAAAGAAACCGCCGCTTGATTCGACATGCTCCCGGTCTTTTCCGATGAGAGCCTTTCTTCTATCTTCCTTTCGCCCACCTCCTTCTTGGTTTCATCCTTCTTGAGCTCGGGACAATCCATTTGGATGTGTCCTATTTTGTGACAATTGTAGCATTCTACTTTCAAGCTTCCAAACCTTCCGGTTCCTTCTTGATTCTCCTTGTAGTTTTTCTTATACTTGGAGTAGTTCTTTCAAATTGCCGAACCTTTGCATTATGAAAGCCATTTCTTCCTCAAAATCTAGTGGATTTGGAGGTTTCACATCGATAGGATCTTGGCAGAGACTCGGCCGCAAATGCGATTCCCTTCTCTGCAGGCTCATTGAGGATGAACTTGGAAGCTCGAACTCATAAGCCTTTCGATCGTAGAACAGCTCCTGAATCTTTATCTTATTCAGATCCTTGGACTCTCTCATGGCTACGGCCTTCATGCTCCATTCGGGGTTGAGAGATCTGAGGACCTTTAGTGCCATTTCCTTGTTGCCATAGGTTTTGCCCAGGGAGTTGATCTCATTGATAATTTCAGTGAACCTTGTGTCCACTTGATCTATAGATTCACCATTCTTCATTTTAAAGTTGTCAAATTTTTGGATAGCAATTGACAGCTTGTTTTCCTTGATCAGCTCCGTTCCTTCACACATTAGGGCTAATGTATCCCAAATTTCTTTGGCATTCTTATAGTTCTTGATCTTGACCATGGTGGATTTGTCAAGAGTTTGATATAACACATCTCTGGCCCTGTTATCAAGATTGGCCAGCTTTCTTTCTTCGGGATTCAGCTCCGTCCTCTTCTTGGGAATCTTTTCTGGCCTCCCAGCTGCGATCTCCTCTGCGGTGTTGTCCTTCTCAAAAGATGAATGGACCGTCTTCAATGATGCACCACATGTCGTCATGAATTGAAGATAAGTGTGCCTGCATTCTTATCTTCCACAGATCATACTCGTCAACTGAAAACACAGGGAGTCTAGAGTGCATGTGTTCCATTATAAAGTGAGAGTAAAGATATATATATATCTGATATAGATCTGGTTCGTGAAATAAATGAACCAACCTCTCCGATACCACTTGTAGGTCACAAATCGTCCAGGAACAAGTCTAGAGGGGGTGAATAGACTTGTTGAAACTCTTGAACTCTTTTTCACGAAGAGTGAGTTTCTTCAGCTGATAGTTAAACAAATGACTTGGAGTCGTTTGTTCTTGGATATGTGCGAAAGTCAGCTGATGACGAATGGAAATTAACTTAATGAAACACTTAACATTGTATGCAGCAGTTAAAGTATGATGCAAGAAATGAAGAATAACGCAGTAATTATAGTGGTCTCGAGGTGGGGTAATCCTCTATCGATCCTCTTTTCTCCAAACCAATTGGAGATAAATTCACTATAATTTTCAACCAAAGGATAAATATTACAGTGATTCAAACCACACTACAACAGCCTTCCAACGGTGGAAATCCGTGCCGTTGTACACACTTGATCGCCTTGCACCTCTTGATCCTCGATCCTCGGATGCCTTTACGCCTCTTACTTCAACCAAGAAGTACCCCGTACTCAAGGTTATAGACAAGAGTTTTTGTCTTCTCCAACTTAAGAGCTTCCTTAAGTATGAACTTTTAGATCTGCTCTTTTCACGATGCTATTGATTGCTTTAGATTGCTTGATTGCTTTGATCGCTAGAATGTATGTTCGCACAGAGTTGCCTGGCCAAATCTTCGGATATATATAGGTCAGATCTCTGAGCTTTTTCCTTGTAGCCGTTGCAAATCTTTTGAACAAATCCATCCGTTGGAGGGAGACTTCATTGTTTATTCTTTCTGAAAGTTGCAAGGCTGGATTCCCATTATTTAATTTTATCTTCCGACCGTTGTGAATACTTCTGCATGTGAGCGCCGAATCTTTTGAATATAAAATGATTAAAGTCTTCAAAGTGAGTCTGGATGATTTATTTAAATCATATCTCTTGCGGGAATCACTCCAATTTGTCTCTTCACGTTGCATGTGAGCTTTCCGTAATACTTGACTTTTCAACGCATGCTGACGTGGACTTGGAGTACTTGGCTGCCTTAGAGTAGGCTGATATGCAGCTAACATCTCTGCAGATAGGTCCTCTCGGCTGTTCACTGTTTGTGACTTATCTGGTCAGGTGACTTCCCTGAGGTACCTCTACCGCAGCCTGGTCAAACTTCTCTGATACAATTGGTGGACCAGAGCTACTCTGACTGGACTCACTGCTCCTCTCGATGGACTAAGATGTACTTAGTACTTAGCCGCTTTTCACCTAACTAATTTTGGCCTACAGAAGATACTCATTTGGTTCTTCTTTACATTTTGCCAAGTTTTATACTTAACATATTTGGCCTATGGAAGATACTCATTTGGTTCTTCCTTACATTTTGCCAAGTAATAAACATTTGATTTTATATTAATGACATCATCAAAATCTAACAAGTATTCCTAACATGATTGCCATAAAACGTACCTCTATCCGGACATCCTTCCGAAATGCATACCACAGACAAAGAATATCCAAAATGACATCAACAATATCCGAATACTACAATCTTCCCAAGATTGTCCAAGTATCTCAACAATCATCAACTGTGCATTCTAATCCTTTTACAACATCACTGAACATTCATCAATATGCAATACAACATAAAATACTTATGAAATGTAAATGGAATTACTCATCAAAACATTACAACCGAACAAGTAAACACTTGCCTCAAATAGCCGGGTCGGTAAAGAAAATCAGTCCCGAGGTTCGATTCCCATACCTTGACAAAATATTTATATCCCGATATCAATAACAGTATACTACGACATTCGATTTCCACGATCAACGGCTATCCCAATTTTATAATTTTGTTTTCCTCTTTCTCAAAAGTGACGATCCGAACTTTAACAAGTTCATTACTAAAACTCCAGAATATTATTTTAAATATAAAAAATAATATTCAATATTTTTCGGTTGTATTTATGATATAACCATTATTTGATCGAATAAAAACTTCGTACTATTTAAATACGAAAAATATTCCAAAGTCATCAATTTTGAAAACTCATGATTTTCATATGGAAAAATATTAATAATCATACTATTAAATTTTCCATCCTCAAACACAAATATAAGGTATTCAACCAGTTCGATACAAACGAAAAATATAGAGCTGACTCGGTAATGTATTGATAAATACACGAGTCTAAACAGTTCATAAAAATCAAAATAAAAACTGATTTGTGATAACATGTATCTCTGGAACAAATTTCATGAAACTTTATCAAAAATAGACTTGCAGATTTAAATATATACGTGTTCAAACTAGACAACTCAATCAACTTCAAAAGAAACGTTGCTGGAAGTGACTGAAAATATCAGGGCTGACTCGCTATAGAGCAGTTCATATTAAGCAGGTATTCTGACTCAATACCTACAGTCCAAATAAGATTTTTACTTATATGAATTTTATTTATAATCTACTCGAGATGTAATCGTAAAATAACTTACATATTGAGAGATAATCGAGTTCAAAGAAGGCAACCCAGACTGGAATTTACAGATTCTCTGGAGAGTTTCATCAAACAGCTACCGGGCGTCTCCTGGAAAAGGCTGCTCTGATTGGCTGAGTCTTTGAGCATTTTGAGGATATACAAATCTCCAATGTAGGATATAAACATATGTCCATTAAGTCGTGTAAATTTTCTACAGGTATAGATAAGTTTTATGGGACATACGTAAAGTTAAGGCCACTCTTTCCGGGTTCAAAGTCGCCTAGTTGGTCAATACAGCATCATGACTAGGCATTATGAGTGACGACCCGTGCCTCGGTCGCGCGGGTTTCTCGGACGCCTGTCGGGCGCTGACGCACGCAGTGACGCACGGTGCCCGACAGCTGACACTCTTCCACTAATTCGATCATAACTTCTTCGTCCGAACTCCGATTGGCTCGTTGTTTGAACCGTTGGAAATATAACTAAAACAGACATAATACTATAAATTTTCAGAATTTTTGAACATCCCAAAAATTCGTGGTGATTTTTCAAAGTTGATACTTGTCCACGACACCTCCGAGAAAATGTCCAATCTCGTCTCTACTAACGTTTCCGGTATCCCTTTCTTATTTTAAATATTCCAAGACGAGAAATGTATCTCCAATACATTCAAATAAATTTACAAGTCCCGTATTTAGTCGGTATGCATTTCTAAAATTCAGGATATTACACTTCGTCTGGAAGTCGTGTGCTAGTATTCTCGATGTTCTTAGTGGTTTGTTGCGATTCATGATGTTATGAGAAGTATATGTTGAAAAACATGATTATATACACCTTGAATTGTGAATAAGGATTGTTTAGATATTAGAACACATCGTATTATGTCGTTTGAGGATTTTGAATGTGATGTCGGAATAAGTTGTGTTCTTAAGTAACTCTTGGATTATATGAATTGATGAACATATTTAGGAGGTGTTGGTGTTTTGGATATGGATATGGAATATTCATATCTAAAACTAAGTTATGTGTTTTGGTACAATATTTGTATTGGAATACGAATATGGTTTCGGGTTTGATAAGATTAGGATTCACTTTTGAGTTTGAGAATTCATACGTATTGAATAAGTGTTCAATTCGGATAATGGAATTATTTGAAACCTTTGGAATATGGTTATCTATAATGTTGAATTAATCGGATCGTCCGGATTGATGATGATAATCGGTAATTGGTTTAATTATGATTATACAAGGAGGAAACTTGTAATCTTATTTCAGATTGAATATGGAATCGGTAATGCTTAGACTTGGTTAAATTGATTATTGATATGATTATCGGACTATAAATTGTGTTATGGTTTTGAATTCATGATCGATTGATTTGGTTGTTCGGATTTATGTTTAATCGGGATATTGTGGAACCGTTGGGTTTATTGATCGGTTATATTGATTATCGAGTTGCGACTTGTATCGTGGATATGAGTTCGTATTTGTTTGAGTTGTATTGTTCGGTTTTGTTTATGATCGGGGTATTGTTGAGCCGTTGAGTCGCTTGGTTGGCTATGTCAGTTATTGATTGTTATCGTATTGTTGTTAATTGATTATTTCAATAGGTTGAGGTGTTTGATCGTGGATTATGACCATTGTGTTGCGGTTGAGGTCGAAGAGTTCGTAGATTGCTTTTGGTTGGGGATGAGGAGCTCGTAGACGAAGGCAATGGATATTGGTAATGGCTTCGTGGTATTGGTATCGAGGCAAGTTATACTTGTTCAGTTTATAATATTTGATGAATGGTTTCGTTTTCATTTCATTTATAATCCGTATAGAAATGTTGTTAGAAATGTAAGTTGTTGGGATAATGGCTTGTATATCGTGCTCTGGTTGTATTAAATCATAAGGTATATGATTTAATTGTGTTCAAGGAAGACGTGAGTTATCTTTGGTCAAGGATATAGAATATCGGATATCGAGGATAGTTATCGTGATGACATAAGTATCGGGATAAAGGTTTATTGGTATTGAATGGATGGTACCTTATTTGAGATTATTTGTGTAACTGTGTATTCGTTCAGTGATGTTGTTCGTGGAAAGGATGTTGTCTTCAGCTTTGAGGTAATTTATGTATTGTTCAGTTATGAGATAATCATTATGTTGAGTTGTTGTATATGTTGTACGTTGAGGCTTCGTATATTGAGATTCATATTGGTTGTTCGTTGAGGGATGTTGATCCCAAGACTATTATTGGTATTAATGGTTGTGTTGATTGTCTCATTGAGGGATGTTGATCCCAGAACTATTGTCTGAGATTGTTGATCGTATGGATTATCCATTGGGGTTTGTGATCCCAAGATTGTTGGTTTGAATATTGATTGGTCGTGTCGACTTTTCATTGTCAGTCTGTTGTTGTTCACTTCGGTGAGTCTTTGATCCTTATTGGATATGTGTTTCTTTGAGTTTCGTTGTCATGTTGCATCGTGACATATCTGGAGTCATATCTGCATGCCGATTAGTTATTGTGTAGGATTTTTAGCTGGGCACACTATGGTCATGTGTTGATATTTCCACATTGGACTGTGCACACGATACGTAGTTCGTGAGGCTAATTAGGTACACGTCCCACATATATCCTGGATTTCGTATACGGGGTGGACATATGCACGGACACATTTCCGGATCGGGTGTACTATGATGTCCATATTTGAGCCATACTGTTTGGTCGTTCATAGTTCTATGTATGATTGGATATGTTCAAAGGTTTGCGACTGGTTGTTCATACACCCAAGGGGTATGTTTCGACAGTCGGGGTTATTTCTTTGCGATCCATTATTGTTGATCATTTGGAGTTTACCTTATTGATGGTATTCTCGGTTATTGTTGATCCTTTGTTGATCGTGTCGGAGTTATCATGTTTATGGTACTCTCGGTTATCATTGATCCTTTGTTGGTCGTATTGGAGTTATCATGTCGATGATATTCTCAGTTGATGTATTGGTTGATCATTATTATTGATCGTATGAGCATTCGGACTGTACGTCGTTGTTTCGGGATTGTATTCATTGTTTTGTGGTAGTTGATCTACAAATATGTTGTATGCTATTGGTTTATCCAGGTTGAGATTTGATTGTGTAATCCGACGGACATGATTTGGCACAGATGAATTATTTCATGATTATGAGTTATGATGATGTTTTGAGGATTTTTGATATTATTTGAATACAGTACAGTTGGTTGTGGTTGAGTTCATCTCGTCATTTGAGAATGCGAAATGTGGATTATGGTAAGGATTGATCTGTTATGGATTGTCGGGGATTGGTAAGATTATGACAGTAAGATTACGTTGGTAGTATTCTTACAGTATTTTTACATTGGTATGTAATTATTTATGATGATGTGATCGTTATCATCATTGAGTATTATGGCTCACCCCGTCGTGGGCTTTATTTTTAGGTACCCGGAGATCGAGCTAGTAGCGGTCGTGAAGGGGTGAGCTTCCCCGGTGATACTGGCTGTGGCATTTTTTTGAGTATTGAGTATTTATTTCTAGTTGTTTTATTTTCGCTACAAATGTGTATTTTGAACTGTGTTTTATCCGCTGCGTGTGTATATTTCAAAATGGCTTTTCGGTATTTTTACCAACTTGTGTGTATATTTCAAAATGTCTTTTCGGTATTTTTACCAACTCGTGTGTATTTCAAATGGCCTTTTGGCATGTTGCGAACCGGGGTTATTTCGTTGAACCCTTTTTCCTAAACTATTTTATCGGTACGTATAAGTGTGGCTTAACGTACATTTTGAACTGTCGAGATTTGGCATTTCGCATTGTATTTTCAGATGGTATTTTATGACGGTATTTGAGAACTATGCGTTTGAAAATATTTGAGTATTTAAAATATTACCGTCATCGGCCTTTTGGCATTTTTAAACATTTTTGAAATGTTTTTTAGCCTAGTGGGTTCCGGCGCCGGACCCACGGCGCTGTAATATCTCAGATGGTTTTGGGGTGTTATAGAATATGGTATCGGAGCTTGGGTTTTGTGAAACCCAGGCGTGTGTGTTATGTGGCTCTACCGGTACGGTAGTAGCGTGATTTTTGAAAATGAGTTTTTCTGACTTTTGAGTCAAATCGATTTTTGGAGTTTCCAAAATTTTTGAGATTCTTTTCAAATTGGTATTTGTGATATTGGTGTGTGTTGGTATTGTATTGAGACTTCGTGTGGGAGTCGTGTGCTAGTATCAAAGGAGATCATCGGCTTCATGCACCTGTAAGTATATTGGTTTGGTTATTCGCTTGTGGCGACGCTTGATTGTTTTTGTGATTAGTTGGAAATTTTGGTTGATCTGTTGTTTGTGGCAAGGTTGCAAGTTTCGAGGACGAAACTTATCCGGATTTTCAGTATAAATTTTTCGCGTTATGTTATCTGAGATATACTGTATAGTTTGGTATCTATACAGTATGGATAAATAAATTGAGGATCGAGACAGTTATACTCGTGTAATTGACGTTTTGATTGACAGTTATATTGAGGATTTGTTGTATCAGGTTGAACTGATTTGGATATCAGGTATATCGTATGAGAATATTTTTGGGTTGAGTATATGTGTATTCAGTATGCCGTATGTTCGTATCCAGTATGTCGAGACGTCGGAAAGGAACATTTGGATTTTGGCCAAGTATAGAGCCCTTAACGTACGCTAAGTTTAGGGACTTACATACGCTAAATTATACGCTTTACGTACGTTATGCATAAGGCATTACGTACGTAACAAGGGGAATCAGACAGGACCGAGTTGTGATCGGATAGTGGGGCCTGTGGTCGGCGGCTCTCGGTGCGGATGTGGACAGGTGAGTCAACGGATGGATTTACGTACGCTATACAGGGTGTATTACGTACGTAATACGTGTATAATACTGTAGCAAGTCAACGTACGTATTACGTACGCAACGGATTAAGTGTTACATACATTATGGGGCGGCTGGCCGAGTCGTGGCCGAGAGGACCTGTAGTGGCCGAGTATGGTCGGCAATGACTCGCAGGGATGGCCGATCACGGTCGCGATGACTCACTAGGGGCAAGGAGGCCGATAACGTACGTAAGGCTGTGGCGATTCTGGCCGTAAGGGCCCGTTACGTATGTAGCAGTGCCGGCTACGTATGGAAGGATGTCGACCAAATGGGCGTCTGTTTTCAGGACCGACTACTTACGTAAGGATGCTTAGGTTACATACATAAGGAACCTACATGTCTCGACCTATTTAAGGCACAGGGAGTCATCCGATAATTTTCACCTTTCTTCTTCGTCTCTTTGCATTTCTTCATCAAAAATGGGTGGATTTATATGGAATCATCATATAGAAACATGTTTTGGAAGATTTAATTCATGGATAACATCATCTTTTGCCGGATCGAAGGTAAGAACACCTAAACTCTTGGTTTTGGAAGTATTTGAGGTTTCTTGATGTTTTTGCCGATTTGATTCGTTTTAACTCAGATTATTGATGGAACCTTGTTGTATTCTTGAGATTATTCATTACTCTTGAAGTTTTGTGGAACAAATTCTATAATTTCTCTATTAAATCGATTAAATTGGATTATGCCCTCAAAGTGTCCGATAAAATGCTTCAATGAGGTAGAACTTGGGAAGTTCTATATGTTTTCGTAGAATGGTGATTGAATTGATAATGTCGTGATGATTCTTGGTAATTACTGGAATTTTGTTAAGGGAAGATAATGAATTTATGATCAAATGCCTTGATTATGTTGTTATGATTATGGAATCGTAGTATTCTCGGTGTTCTTGGTGGTTTGTTGCGATTCATGATGTTATGAGAAGTATATGTTGAAGAACATGATTATATACACCTTGAATTGTGAATAAGGATTGTTTAGATGTTAGAACACATCGTATTATGTCGTTTGAGGATTTTAAATGTGATGTCGGAAGAAGTTGTGTTCTTAAGGATCTCTTGGATTATATGAATTGATGAACATATTTAGGAGGTGTTGGTGTTTTGGATATGGAAATGGAATATTCATATCTAAAACTAAGTTATGTGTTTTGGTACAATATTCGTATAGGAATATGAATATGGTTCCGGGTTTGATAAGATTATGATTCACTTTTGAGTTTGCGAATTCATACGTATTGAACAATTGTTCAATCCGGATAATGGAATTATTTGAAACCTTTAGAATATGGTTATCTATAATGTTGAATTAATCGGATCGTCCGGATTGATGATGATAATCGGTAATTGGTTTAATTATAATTATACAAGGAGGAAACTTGTAATCGTATTTAAGATTGAATATGGAATCGGTAATGCTTAGACTTGGTTAAATTGATTATTGATATGATTACCGGATTATGAATTGTGTTATGGTTTTGAATTCATGAACGATTGATTTGGTTGTTCGGATTTGTGTTTAATCGGGATATTGTGGAACCGTTGGGTTTATTGATCGGTTATATTGATTATCGAGTTGCGACTTGTATCGTGGATATGAGTTTGTATTTGTTTGAGTTGTATTGTTCGGTTTTGTTTATGATCGGGGTATTGTTGAGCGGTTGAGTCGCTTGGTTGGCTATGTCGGTTATTGATTGTTATCGGATTGTTGTTAATTGATTATTTCAATAGGTTGAGGTGTTTGATTGTTGATTACGACCGTTGTGTTGCGGTTGGGGTCGAAGAGTTCGTAGATTGCTTTTGGTGGGTGAGGAACTCATAGACAAAGCAATGGATATTGGTAGCGGCCGTGGTATCGGTACCGAGGCAAGTTATACTTGTTCAGTTAATAATATTTGATGAATGGTTTCGTTTTCATTTCATTTATAATTTGTATATCAATGTTGTTAGAAATGTAAGTTTTCGGGATAATGGTTTGTATATCGTGCTCTGGTTGTATTAAATCATAAGGTATATGATTTAATTGTGTTCAAGGAAGACGTGAGTTATCTTTGGTCAAGGATATAGAATATCAGATATCGAGGATAGTTATCGTGATGACATAAGTATTGGGATAAAGGTTTATTGGTATTGAATGGATGGTACCTTGTTTGAGATTATTTGTATAACTGTATATTCGTTCAGGGATGTTGTTCGTGGAAAGGATGTTGTCTTCGGCTTTGAGTTAATTTATGTATTGTTCAGTTATGAGATAATTATTATGTTGAGTTGTTTTATATGTTGTACGTTGAGGCTTCGTATATTGAGATTCGTATTGGTTGTTCGTTGAGGGATGTTGATCCCAGGACTATTGTTGGTATTAATGGTTGTGTTGATCCTCTCATTGAGGGATGTTGATCCCAGAATTGTTGTCTGATATTATTGATCGTATGGATTATCCTTTGGGGTTTGTGATCCCAGGATTGTTGTTTTGAATATTGATTGGTCGTTTCGACTTTTCATTGTCAGTCTGTTGTTGTTCACTTCGGTGAGTCTTTGATCCTTATTGGATATGCGTTTCTTTGAGTTTCGTTGTCATGTTTAATCCTGACATATCTGGAGTCATATCTGCATGCTGATTGGTTATTGTGTCGGATTTTTAGCTGGGCACACTATGGTCATGTGTTGATATTTCCACATTGGACCGTGCACACGAGACGTAGTTCGTGAGGCTAATTAGGTACATGTCCCACGTATATCCTGGATTTCGTATATGGGTGGACATGTGTACGGACACATTTCCGGATCGGGCGTACTATGACGTCCATCTTTGAGCCATACCGTTTGGTTGTTCATAGTTCCATGTATGATTGGATATGTTCGATGGTTTGCGACTGGTTGTTCATACACCCGAGGGGTATGTTTCGACATTCGGGGTTATTTCTTTGAGATCCATTATTGTTGATCATTTGGAGTTTACCTTGTTGATGTTATTCTCGGTTATTGTTGATCCTTTGTTGATCGTGTCGGAGTTATCATGTTAATGGTACTCTCGGTTATCGTTGATCCTTTGTTGGTCGTATTGGAGTTATCATGTCAATGATATTCTCAGTTGATGTATTGGTTGATCATTGTTATTGATCGTATGAGCATTCGGGTATGCGTCGTTGTTTGGGATTGTATTCATTGTTTTGTGGTAGTTGATCTCTGAGATATGTTGTATGCTATTGGTTTATCCAGGTTGAGATTTGATTGTGTAATCCGACGGACATGATTTGGCACGGATGAATTATTTCATGATTATGAGTTATGATGATGTTTTGAGGATTTTTGATATTATTTGAATACAGTACAGTTGGTTGTGGTTGAGTTCATCTCGTCATTTGAGAATGCGAAATGTTGATTTTGGTAAGGATTGATCTGTTATGGATTGTCGGGGATTGGTAAGATTATGATAGTAAGATTACGTTGGTAGTATTCTTACAGTATTTTTACATTGGTATGTAATTATTTATGATGATGTGATCGTTATCATTATTGAGTATTGTGGCTCACCCCGTCGTGGGCTTTATTTTTAGGTACCCGGAGATCGAGCTAGTAGCGGTCGTGAAGGGGTGAGCTTCCCGGGTGATACTGGCTGTGGCATTTTTTTGAGTATTGAGTATTTATTTCTAGTTGTTTTATTTCCGATGCAAATGTGTATTTTGAAATGTGTTTTATCCGCTGCGTGTGTATATTTCAAAATGGCTTTTCGGTATTTTTACCAACTCGTGTGTATTTCAAATGGACTTTTGGCATGTTGCGAACCGGGGTTATTTCGTTGAACCCTTTTTCCTAAACTATTTTATCGGTACGTATAAGTGTGGCTTAACGTACATTTTGAACTATCGAGATTTGGCATTTCGCATTGTATTTTCAGATGGTATTTTATGACGGTATTTGAGAACTATGCGTTTGAAAATATTTGAGTATTTAAAATATTACCGTCATCGGCCTTTTCGTATTTTTAAATGGTTTTTAGCCTAGTGGGTTCCGGCGCGGGACCCACCGCGCTTTAATATCCCGGATGGTTTTGGGGGTGTTACAACCAGTCTAGTCTCATGGTGGATCACCAACCTCTTCAGTTCCATCAAATGCTGCAGCATCCGTATGCCAGACATGCGTCCTCTCAAGCCATATATGGTGACGCATTCTGATAACCTTTCGACAATGATACCTTGCACAGTCAGCATTCTAGCACACCGGACATCCTCTGTATCCACTAATAACCAATCCGGACAGCATTCCGTACGCAGGAAAATCACTGATGGTACCGATACACATAGCACGTAAGTAGAACATCTCATGTGAGTAACTGTCGTACGTCGGATGACCTTGATCCCACAACAACTTCAGCTCCTCTATCAATGGTCTCAAATAAACATCAATACACTTTCCTGGATACCCAGGGCCAAGTACTAAGAGAGTCAACATATTATACTCCTTCTTCATGCACATCCATGGAGGAAGGTTGTAAGGAACCAATACGACTGGCCATATACTATACGAAAGGGTCATGTTGCCAAAAGGGTTGAATCCATCAGATGCAAGTCCGAGTCTTACATTTCGGACATCGATCAAATCACTGGAAACTCCTATCTATATGCTTCAAGCCTCTACATCGAAGAGTGTATCATAATATCCTCGTCGGTCACCGAGGCTCGGCGTGCCATCTCATCGCCTTGGTTGTGTGAGGAGACATGAAAAGCCTCTCGATCTATCCTTCAAAGGGAAATACCAAAGAACCTTCATAGCTTTATCTTTACCAGAAGGAGTGAACTTATACCTCTCTGTGTCACATACCGGACATCTCTTTAGGTCTTCATTAGGCTTTCCCCAAAATAAAGCACAATCATATATGCATACATGGATCTTGATGTACGATAGCCCAAGACCTTTTAGGATACGTCTCATTTCTTGTGATTACTAGGAAGATGATGACCTTCTGGGAGCATTTTCCCTGTAAGTTACAAATAATCATCCACAACTTTAATCGAGGTTTTGTTATCCACCTTAACTCTCATAGTCTCTATGACACTATCAAGAACCGTCATGTAACACCCAGGATAAACAAGAGTCTGTTGGAGCTGTATTAGCTTGTTGTATCTATCAAGAGAAATTGTGTTAACGGGTATCAATGTAGGCGTTCGGATGACTGGTTGATCAGCTATATGGTATTCTTGACCTTCATCCGATACGTCCCTTGTAATACCCGAGAGTTCTATGTAATTGGAACTTATGATATTGTAATAATTGTACTTTTGTCTGAGTACTATTCTCCGTATTTCATAGTCCGATGTTGTCGAGCGTTTAATTTCATGGTTGTGATTTAAAGATTGTAAATCTGCGCATGTAGCGCACGCTACCGGCTATGTTTAGCGTGCGCTAACGTAGATTCATAGCGCACGCTACTGAGAGGTCATTAGCGCACGCTATGCATGGTCGATTTGATTGAGGCGTGCGGTAGGTGAGATCTGGCGGGGACCCTGTCGAGATCGTGTCGGATGTACAGGCGGCTTTCGGGAAAAGCCAAGTCAACGCCTTAGCGCCGCCTACTGGTATATGCGTAAGCGCACGCTAAGTGCTGAATACGATTATGTCGAGAGCCGTTAGCGCCACGCTACGAGCGGTCTAGCGCGCGCTAATAGCCATTTATTATAAATAGGACAACATCTATTCGTGATTTGATTCTTTCTCCTCCCATTACCGAATTCTTACACTTAGAACATAACTTCCTTCATCTAAACACTTCATATCAACATCCTGATTCGTGATTGAAGATCGTATATCATTGGAGATTGGTGTTCAAGCTTTCGGTGTCGGATTGCTTCATTTTCCTCCGTGTTCTTCACTACCTTGAGGTAGGTGATTCTTCACCAATACTAGTTGTGTTCTAAAGGATGTTGATCATGTTCATCTAGTCAATTAGATTCGTTATTAGCCGAACATCATGTGATACAAGGAGGTTTTCGACGTAACGAACCTTATTCAACGTATGATCCATTGAACCTTTTTGTATGAGGATTTCTAAGCATGTTATGTACCTTCCAAACCAATCGACCAGTCTATGTAGATTACATAGTTCGTATGCTTTACGAAAGGTACCATATGTTTTGGGTTTTGGAATAATCGGAAATTAGATTATTTCTTGAAGATCTTGGATGAGTTATGATGATGAGATAATTATCCGTATATTTGTGCCTCACGATCATGGAACTTCCACAACCTTATTAGCATGTGAGACTTGAGGATGATTTGATTTATCAACATAGAATTCATGAATTCACCACCTTTCAACCCGATTTTCCGTTAGCGATTTTACGCCATGCGAAGTTAGCGCCACGCTAACATATATGAGTTAACGTGCGCTATCGGGGTTGATTAACGCACAATACGTGCGTAGCGTCGTTATGTATCGATCGATTCATCTTTGTCAGGCCGTGGCTAGCGCACGCTAGTCTTATACGATAGCGTCGCTAACGGCCGGCTTAGTGCGTTACGTAAATGCGTGGCGCCTTCGCGATCGAGCGGATTGTTTATTTTGAGCTTTTGGCCGTGGGCGAATTGATAGGCCATCGTTCGACTTGAGATGATTTGTATATCATTCCTTTTGTTAAGGTTCGAGCTTATTACGTTGATCGAAGGAGGCGGCCTTGAGTGTATCGAGATCATTGAAGTGTTTCGTCCTTGCCATTTTCGAGGCAAGTATCATATGTCGAGTTCGATTTATCATGCTTGTGGTTTTATTCATATTGTTGAATATGAGATGTATTTATGAAAATTCTCGTGATATTCGTTGTTGTTTGTTCTTATTGATGAACATATTGAAATGCATATTTGTATGCATTATTGATTGATTATGGTATAAATGATCAGGGGGTCATGAGGATCTATCTTTGAGAAGTATTTGGATCGAATGTCCACCATGCGTTGGTCCGCCGGGATCATCATGGGGATCTATCTTGAGAAGCTGGATCGTTGGGCGGGCTTTCCACCATGCGTTGGTCAAGCGGGATCATCATGGGGATCTATCTTGAGAAGCCTGGATCATTTGGATTACCTTGTATTGTGTTGATGGAATCGTGAGGATTCGCATCGTTGGATTGCGGTAGCGGAAGTCCGTTTTGCATGCTTTATGATGCATTTATGATTTATTGTTTGACGATACTTGTACTAGCATTGTTTTGCTAACCCCTTCGGGGGTGGACATTGTTTTGATGTTCAGGTAGCCGAGGAGCGGGGAGGCAACCACGATGCAAACAGGACGATGGAATGGCTCAGTGATGTGATTGATGTTATTGTTATTGTGATTTGTCTTCTTCGTTCGTTTAGTACTCGAGTACGTCTGTTTTAATAAGGTCAATTCGATATGGTTGTATAGGTTAACTCATTTGATCGGTTGAATCAAATCTGTATTTGAACTTCAGTTGTTCGATTATATTGTTTTTACACTTCTTTCAAAAATCAGCCTTGTAAATCCTTATCTAAAGGGTTTACGGCGCTGTAATTATTCCGAATATCTCGGGGTGTTACAGAATATGGTATCGGAGCTAAGATTTATGGATATCTTGGCAGTCGGGTTAGTTGGGTCTGTTTACGTTATTGATTACTGGTCGTTCGTAACATCACTGCTGAGCCAGCATCGTCGTGTGGACCGTGGTTGTAAGTTCCCTAATCTCGAATACTACCGTTTTATTTAATTCATGTCTTGTAAACATTGACGGATGTACTTTTGGAAAGTTTGCCCTGGATATTGAGTATTTATGTTTACAGTATGTTGAGAGGAGGTCGTGGGCGGGCCTGCGGCGTGGAAATGCGAGCGAAGAGTCGGTATCTACCCCGAGAGATAACAGCTAGTCGAGCGGATTCCCATGCAGGGGCGGCAAGGATCGGCAAATAATGATGCGAGATCCTAACGTGCGGGAAGTACTTGCCAGTGGTTGCCCGGATAAACGGTTTGCTCAAGTTGTGGATCGCATGCGACGGCAATGGGGCAATGAGATAACGTGGATAATCGGGAGATAAATGGCTTAGAGGTGGTCAAATTGCATCCTCAGAAATTTGATGGCTCGGCGAGGCGCTTTCTTGGGATCAGGTGAAGGAATTAGAGAAGATTTTGCGGGGATTAAGCTGTCCCAACGATAGGAAGGTTCAGTCGCCCGGTATCTTTTGACGAGGAGGCTTTCGGCGGTGGGAGGCCATTCGGCCAGGAGGAGCATAATGTTATTTGGATAGAATTCAAATTGATGATGGGCGCGATATTGTCCTCGCCCGATTAAAGAGGCCCGAGTTCGAGTTTTCTCACCACGAGCTCGAAACATACATGAAGGGCGTGATTAAGACTTTTAATCACCGGTGACTTATGTGCGCCACTTGGTCGGGACGAGGCGGAGAAGATTTTCCATTTTGACATGCGAATGAAGTGGAAATTGGCGGTATATGTCCGGATTTGAATGTACCACTTTGCGGCAGTATCGGGATAAGGCATTGGCCTATGATATGAAGGAGGCGCGGTAGAGAAATCGATGGAAGCAAAGAAAGCGAAGGTGTCGGCAGCTTCACGGAGGATAAGAGTAGCGGGCCTCGCGAGTCGATCCTCTTTTCATTCATCCGGGAGACCTCGCATTCTTCTCGAGTGGAAAGAAGTTAAGGCGGCACCAAGCTGTATTTGAGACACGGGGAAGAAATGTTATAAGCGTGGCAAAGCGGGACATGTTCGGCGTGATTGTTTTGCGCTGCTATGACTGTTTGAGTGCGGACGGGAAGGACATCGCGCGACATTTTGTGGGAATGCGAACCGATCTTTGGTACTGCACTACAGCTCCGATTCGAAGGAGGCGAGTGTGAACCGGGCGCAGCAGTGGATTTGTGAGCGTTGGGAAGAGAGAGACATCGGTCTTTGAGTCCGTTCCTCCGCGCCTGTATGAAATGAGGAAATCGATGATCGAACACATTTGTTGCATCGAGTGCGATTGAGATCCTTTTGCAACCGATTAGTGTCTTGTTCGACTCGGGAGCTACGCATTCTTTTATATCTTTGAAGTGTGTTAATCGTTTGAAAATCTCGTGCTTGTATAATTGTGAACCTTATGTTGTGGGATTAGAGCGGATAGAAAATTGTGGGAACACTATAAGATAGGGATTTCCCAGTAACTATAGAAGGAAGAGAGTGGCCATCGAATCTCATTGTAGTTGACATCTACGGTGATGATTTAATTCTCGGAGATGATTGGCTCAACCGTTATGGAGCTATTACGAATTACAGAGAGAGAGTCATTTCCATCATTGCGATGACGGATCGAACACTTATTAGGATGGAGACCGGAAGCTCGGGAAAATTGATCAAAGCAATGAAAGCCGTGAAATTGCTGAAGCGGGGATGTCACGGACTTTGGTGCTATGCCATGAGGAAAGAGGAAGGAGTAGATCTCTCGTCTATTTCGGTTGTGAATGAGTTCCCGGATGTATTTCTGATGAACTACGGGGTTACCTCCGCGAGAGGAGTGGAATTCACTATCGAATTAGAGCACAGGCGGCTCCTATTTCCAAAGCACCATACCGCATGGCGCCAACCGAAATGTATGAACTCGAAGCAAGCTGGAGGAATTGTTACGAGAAGGGCTATATCGACCTAGCGTTTCTCCTTGGGAGCGCCCGTTCTCTTTGTCCAGGAAGAAAGGCGGATCCCTCCGTGTGTATTGATTACGAGAGCTCAACAAGATGACGATCAAGAATAAGTATCCTATACCTCGGATCGGCGACTTGTTTGATCAGCTGCAAGGGGCAAGGGTATTCTCGAAGATTGACTTGCGATCGAGGATACCACCGATTGAGAATTAAGGAATCGGATATACGAAATCGCTTTGAGATCGATGCAGGCATTATGAATTCGTAGTGATGCCGTTTGGACTTACCAATGCTCTGCGATATTCATGCAATTAATGAATCGGGTATTCTTGGAATACTTGGATAAATTTGTGGTAGTCGTCTTCATTGATGACATCTTGATATATTCGAAGGGCGCAGAGGAGCATGCGAGCATTTGCGTGTGGTTTTAAGCACCTTGAGGAAGGAGCAGTGTACACAAAATTTTATAAATGCGAGTTACGGCTTAAGGAAGTAACCTTCCTTGGGCATGTGATATCGGTAGACGGAGTTCGGTGGACTCGAAGAAAGTCGAAGCAATCTTGGATTGGGAAGCTCCTAAAAACGTGAAAGAAGTCAGAAGCTTCTTAGGACTTCTTTGGATATTATCGCCGCTTTGTAGAAGGATTTTCCAAAATTGCTCGTCCAGCTCACCCAATTTGTTACATAAAACTCAAAAGTTCATGTGGAATGAGAAGTGCAGTGGTTTTAACGAACTTAAGAGGAGGCGGCGTGACACCTATATTAGCGTTGCCGGAGGAAGGATGGATTCATGGTATCTGGCGCTTCAAATCGGGGTTTGGGTTGTGTGTTGATGCGAAGGATAAAGTGATTTCTTATGCTTCTCGGCAATTGAAACCGTACGAGATTAATTACCCAACTCATGATATGGAGCTAGCATTTGTGGTCTTTGCCTTGAAAATTTGGCGACATTATTTATACGGCACTCATTGTCGAGATCATTACGAGATCATAAGAGCCTCAAGTACATCTTGATCGAAAGAATTAAACATGAGGCGAGAGAAGGTGGTGGAATTGATCAAGGATTACGACTTGGAGATTCTCTATCATCCGGGAAAGCAAATGTAGTAGGCGATGCTTTGAGCCGTAAACTGTTTCTCTTGAGTGTTGGAAGCACTTACGTCCCAAACCGGCATTCAACGGGCCCGATCCGCGAGGATTGAAGTATGGGCACCGGAATCGAGGGCAGCGTATGTGATGGGCCGACTTCATCACTAGTCGAGAGATCAAATCTAAGCGGTTGGGCGACTCTTTAATCCTTCGATTATGTGATGAAGTAAAGAAAGGAAAAGCCCATGATTCGTGATACAAGATGATGGAGTTACGAGATTTGAGTCGACTTTGCGTTCAGGATGATGATTTGAGACGGACAAGTTTGAAGGAAGCTCATAGCGCGCCTATTCTATTCACCGGGCGGTAGTAAGATGTATAAGGATTTAAAGCAAAACTTACGGTGGGGAATATGAAGAAGGGCGTGCGATACGTTTCTAAGTGTTTGACTTGCCGCGAGTTAAGATTGAACATCGGCGACACTGCGAATGTTAAAGCCGCTTAGATCCGTGAATGGAAGTGGGAGGATATCTCGATGGATTTCATCACTAATATGCCAAGGACTAGAGCGGGAATGAACATGATTAGGGTTGTAGTTGATCGACTACCCAAGTCGGCTCATTTCACAGGAATTAAAGATACATGGGGACGAGAGATTGGCACGAATATTTATTGCGGAGATAGTCAGATTGCACGGGCCGAAGACCATTATTTCGGATCGAGATGGTCGTTTCGTGTCACACATCTGGCGATTCATAAGGCTTTGGGAGGCCCAGGCTCAATTTTAGTACGGCTTATCATCCCCAAGCGGACAGTCGATCAGAAAGGACTATTCAAGCGTAGAAGACATGCTTAGAGCTTGTGCTTTGGATTGGTCAGCGATTGGGAAGTTCATACGCCATTAGTTGAATTCACCTACAATAATAGTTGGCATGATTGATTAAGATGGCACCATTTGAAGCTTTATGCGGGAGAAGATGCGATCACCCCTATGTTGGGATGATTCCTCGGATTTGATCGGGGACGGAACCGAATTGATTATTCGGACTCAAGAGAAGATAGCTTTGATTCGAGAGAGGCTGTTGGCGCAGTCGGCCGAAGTCTTATGCGGATGTACATCGTCGCCCTCTAGAGTTCGGCCAGGGACCATGTACTATTGAAGGTATCTCCTACGAGGATTTTCCGTTTTGGGAGGAGAGGCAAGCTTAGTCGAGATATATCGGACCATTTGAGATCCTCGAGAGAGTTGGAGATTTAGCATACGGTGGCCTTACAGCCATCGTTGAGTCACATTCACAATGTGTTTCACGTATCTCAAGCTGCGGAAGTATGTGCGGACCCGATCCGTCATTGATTTCGATGAGATGGAGATAGCTAATGATGGCACCTTGAAGAGAGACCAATCAAGATACTTGAGAGCCGGATCAAACAATTGAGGAATAAACTAATACACTTGGTTAAAGTCTGATAGTCACGACATGGAGTCGAAGAGGCCACTTGGGAAACGGAGGACAGTATGAAGACTAGATATCGGAGTTATTCTCATCTTAAGTTTGGACGAAACTTCTTTTTAGGAGGAAGGATGTAATGCAGAGAGTTCTATGTAATTAGAACTTATGATATTGTAATAATTGTACTTTTGTAAAGTACTATTCTCCATATTTCATAGTCAGATGTTGTCGGCGTTTAATTTCATGGTTGTGATTTAAAGATTGTAAATCTGCGCATGTAGCGCACGCTACGGCTATGTTTAGCGTGCGCTAACGTAGATTCATAGCGCCGCTCTGAGAGGGTCATTAGCGCACGCTATGCATGGTCGATTTGATTGAGGCGTGCGGTAGGTGAGACTGGCGGGGACCTGTCGGATCGTGTCGGATGTACACAGGCGGCTTTCGGGAAAAGCCAAGTCAACGCCTTAGCGCACGCTACTGGTATATGCGTAGCGCACGCTAAGTGCTGAATACGATTATGTCGAGAGCCGTTAGCGCACGCTACGAGCGGGTCTAGCGCGCTAATAGCCATTTATTATAAATAGGAATGACATCCTATTCGTGATTTGATTCTTTCTCCTCCCATTACCGAATTCTTACACTTAGAACATAACTTCCTTCATCCTAAACACTTCATATCAACATCCTGATTCGTGATTGAAGATCGTATATCATTGGAGATTGGTGTTCAAGCTTTCGGTGTCGGATTGCTTCATTTTCCTCCGTGTTCTTCACTACCTTGAGGTAGGTGATTCTTCACCAATACTAGTTGTGTTCTAAAGGATGTTGATCATGTTCATCTAGTCAGTTAGATTCGTTATTAGCCGTACATCATGTGTTAGAAGGATGTTTTCGACGTTACGACACTTATTCATCGTATGATCCATTGAACCTTTTTGTATGAGGATTTCTAAGCATGTTATGTACCTTCCAAACCAATCGACCAGTATATGTAGATTACCTAGTTCGTATGCTTTACGAAAGGAACCATATGTTTTGGGATTTGGAATAATCGGAACTTAGAATATTTCTTGAAGATCTTGGATGAGTGATGATGATGAGATAATTATCCGTATGTTTGTGCCTCACGATCATGGAACTTCCACAACCTTATTAGCATGACAGACTTGAGGATGATTTGTTGTATCAACATAGAATTCATGAATTCACCACCTTTCAACTTGATTTTACGTTAGCGATTTTACGCCATGCGAGTTAGCGCACGCTAACATATATGAGTTAACGTGCGCTATCGGGGTTGATTAACGCACAATATGTGCGTAGCGTCGTTATGTATCGATCGATTCATCTTTGTCAGGCCGTGGCTAGCGCCGCGCTAGTCTTATACGATAGCGTCGCTAACGAGGCGGCTTAAGCGCCGCGTTACGTAAATCGTAGCGCCACGCTAGCGATCGGTGATTGTTTATTTTGAGCTTTTAGCCGTAGGCCGAATTGATAGGCCATCGTTCGACTTGAGATGATTTGTATATCATTCCTTTTGTTAAGGTTCGAGCTTGTTACGTTGATCGAAGGAGGCGGCCTTGAGTGTATCGAGATCATTGAAGTGTTTCGCCCTTGCCATTTTCGAGGCAAGTATCATATGTCGAGTTCGATTTATCATGCTTGTGGTTTTATTCATATTGTTGAATATGAGATGTATTTACGAAAATTCTCGTGATATTCGTTGTTGTTTGTTCGTATTGATGAACATATTGAAATGCATATGTGTATGCATAATTGATTGATTATGGTATAAATGATCAGGGGTCATGAGGATCTATCTTGAGGGCGTTGGATCGAATGTCCACCATGCGTTGGTCAGCGGGATCATCATGGGGATCTATCTTGAGGCGATGGATCGTTGGGCGGGTTTTCCACCATGCGTTGGTCAGCGGGATCATCATGAGGATCTATCTTGAGAAGCTGGATTTGGATTACCTTGTATTGTGTTGATGGAATCGTGAGGATTCACATCGTTGGATTCGATGGCGGAAGTCCGTTTTGCATGCTTTATGATGCATTGATGATTTATTGTTTGTGATACTTGTACTAGCATTGTTTTGCTAACCCCTTGAAGTGGACATTGTTTTGATGTTCGGGTAGCCGAGGAGCGGGAGGCAACCACGATCTGCGGAGACGATGGAATGGCTCGGTGATGTGATTGATGTTATTGTTATTGTGATTTGTCTTCTTCGTTCGTTTAGTACTCAAGTAAATGCTGTTTTAATAAGGTCAATTCGATATGGTTGTATAAGTTAACTCATTTGATCGGTTGAATCAAATGCGTATTTGAACTTGATTGTTCGATTATATTGTTTTACACTTCTTTCAAAAATCAGCCTTGTAAATCCTTATCTAAAGGGTTTACGGCGTAATTATTCGAATATCTCGGGTGTTACATCCCTGTCGTAATAACCAAGCATGTCTTCAATCAACCTTCTTGTTGGGTCATTAGATGTGCTACCAGCTTTATCTGTCCGTGATCATAGGGAATAATTGAATTCGATCTTTGGCCGTGGTAAATCAGTATGTATATTTATCCCAAAATCCATTTTTTTTCAAGTGCTCCCATACGACATCAAATGTAAAACAGTACATATCGCTGCAGCATTTACATTTATTGCAAGGACAGTAATGAATCATACTGTCACTATCATGCTCCTTCACAAATCGAATAAACCCTCGCATTCCATCTATGACCCTCGGATCCCATTTTTGCAGGCCAATCCAACTTTTATCCATCCTATAACAATAATAACAACAATATTACACATCATATTTGTCAAGAACATACAAAAACTACGACTAAAATCATAATATATAGCTCGAGTTCAAGATGTCGATCCGTATATATATATATACACATATATATATATACACACACACACACACACAAGAAATATTCGAGAAAAGCGAACTAATTCTAAAACATTTTCATAATCATCGAATAGATATATTATATCGTAATATGATTATAACTAATATTAAAATTGATAAACATACCTTTAATATGATTTCTTAAATGATCAAACCGGAGAAAATTCTTGTTTTCATTTTCTTGTTACGTAATTTACGAATGTATTGTAAATGGTCTCTTCAAGTGTTAGATGGTGATATATTACGCACAAAAAAACATATAAGACTTTAGCGACGACATGCCGTCGGCTAAAGTATACTAACCGTCGGCTAAAGTATACTAACCGTCGGCTAAATTTGACTTTAATGACGACATATAAATCTGCTAAACTATACTAGTCGTTGGCTAAACTACAAAACTTTAGCAACGACTAACTGACTTTAGCGACGACCAATAGTAAAGTCGTCGGCTAAACTTCTTTAGCCGACAACAAGTTAGCCGTCGGCTAAACTTCCTGACTTTAGCCGACGACTTCGGCCGGTCGTCGGCTAAAGTGTTATTTTGGTAGTGTGTGTGGTGTCGTGTGATATTGTCTCTGTAAATTGTGTGAATTGTGAAAGTGTATGCTGCTATTTATAGTATTGAAAGAAAGAGGAAAAAGAATTCAAATTCGAATAAGTTTCATTTCAAAGCGATCATCTCGGCGAGGCGAATAAAGCGAAGCCACTCATGAATATATTTGGACTCTGTAAAAATATCGTCCTCACTACGACAAATATATCTTGTATCGGTTTGATAATCTGCGAGATAAATTTTAATTTCAATTAATTATGCAAATATTACACAACATTACTTAAAATTATACTAATTAAAATAATACAGACACACGATAAAATATCGTAAATTATCACATAGAACACACAAATAAACATAAAATACTAAAAAAAATACTAACAAAAAAACAACAAACACTAACAAAATTTAATTTTCTAATATGCATCAATAATTGTATTTAAAAATTCAATGATATATATGTTATAATTAATTATAATATAATTAATAAACACACATTACGAATTTGCATGTGATCGAGAGATAAGAATAAATTCTCTGTTAAAATCAACAAACATGGGCGGTAGCCCGGATGGCGTGCGGTCATCGTGATCTCCTAAGGTAGTGGGTTGAAACCCGCCGGATGCAACTTTATCTTGAAACAATATTTTGACATTAAAAATAAGTTTCACAAAAGGGAGCTCTGATCGAGATGGTGAGACACGGCCCTAGGGACACGATGTTGTGGGATCGAATGCCGCCTAGAGTGTATTTGTTTTTGCGGTTACCCCGACCCAAGGGCTTTGTACCACGGTTGCAACCTGACCCAAACTGCGCGGTCTAAACCGTCGAATACAGATCTGTTCTAGAAAAGTTCTGGACAAGACAAATTGCAAAAGAGTCCAGAAAATTGATTAATGAAGATCCGATTTAATTAAATTAAACCATAAAATATATTTATAAATATGATCAAGAATACAATTAATATATTTAAAATAGATAATCATGTTATACATAAATAATTAAATTATTTGAAAGTTGTCTTAGGTACCACTGCTTGATTTTTCATGTATCTAATTCATTAAATCGGAGTAAAATGCAGCAAAATAATAAACGAAAAAACCAAGATGAGTATCTTCATGCTCTAATTTAATTGATTCAATAAAGGTTCGACGAATTATCTTAATCGATGAACAAATATAAATCCAGACCAGAAGCTGATGAAAGTCACCTTCATCTTTCGGTGATCCATGTTTAGACTTTAGCCGACAGCAAAAGGTCATCGGCTAAAGCGGCCAGTTGTCGGCTAAAAGTCGGTCGGCCGAGGTCGGTCAGCTAAACTTTAGCGGACGGCAAAGACAAAAGTTAAATCGGCTAAAGTTAAACTTTAGCGAAGCGGAAAAATGATCGGCTAAAGTCTTTAGGTTTTAGCCGACTGGAAGGATGTTGTCAGCTAAAGTATTACACATTTTAGCCGACGTTCTTTTTGTTGTCGGCTAAAATGTCTTTATTATAGCCGGCGACATTTTAATTATCGGCAAAGTTTTTTTTTATTTTTATTAAAAAAATATGTTCAGATTTTGGGATCCCCAAACCTATTCAGATAACTTGTTATTCCAAATGTACAGTGCATCACCATACATCACAATCTGCATACATCAATATACGAAAAGTATAATTTATACACCAACAGTATAAAAATCACACCATAGCAACATGTCATGTAGAAATATCAACAAAATCACTATAAACACCAATGTTAATGAACACAAGTCTAAATAAAAAAATATTTAGCGTTAATAATATGTTTATATAGCGAAAGAACTACAACAATGACAACTAAAATCCTTAAAGATCCGTCAAATTCTTAAAGATAGAAGAAGGATTACTACCATCTTGCATGTCGTCGTCCCGAGGCTGTGAAGAAGAGGGGGGTGTTTGTGAATTGAAGAAGTGAGGTGGTGGTGAGTAGGAATTCTGACTTAGCCGCAATCGACTCGATGACATCATATCTTTGCATAATGGCTTTCTGAACCTTTCTTTGTTCCTCTTGGAATTTAAGGCTGGTTTTGAGACTTCCTTTGTCCTCGGCTCGGAGCTCCCTCTCAATCCTCAATTTCTCCTCCAAATAGGCCTTTTGACTATCGCCCTTTTCATTGCACGAAACCTACGGTATCCTTGATAATTTGTTACCTTGACTCCCATCATCGGCGTCCGTGTGACTCCCTTTAGGAGGGTAAATGTTAGCCCACACTCTTGCCCTAATGTAGGGATCGACTTGATCGATCTCTCGGCATGCTAAATCGAGGCCAGTCTCGTCAAAATACGGATGCTCTGTAATATATGCATTTTCCTTTTTCCTGTATTTTCATTTTTGGTGTATTTTCGTTTTTAGTGACTCGCTTGTAACCGTATTGAGATCTTGAGAATATTTAATCTTTGGACTTTTTGTTATCGAGATTGTTTTGTACATGTTCTACTCAATTAGTGTTTAATGTCATTCCTTCGCTATTTCATTCGATTCTTATGATCGTTGTTTGGAACCACCATTTCGGAGTGCCGCAGATCCATTTCATGTTATTATGCATGTTGTGAGCTTTCGTTTGTTGTTTCGACCATGTATCATGTATTTCGGATGTTTTGAGTCGTTTTGTAATTTCCCAAAGTTTTGGGCGATTACTAATGTTGTCTTTCGAACCTTGGGTAATCGGATTGTGTTTTCTTGTAGTACTCTAGTTCGGACTCCAGCTCGTCGTGCGTGTGTCTTCTTCAGTCCATTGTTTGGTGTTGAATGAACGTTGTTTTTCACCGGGGAGAAATCGTTGTTTTCCAACTTTGAGAGTTATGCATTACTGTATGCACTTTCGTTAACGTCGCTAAGGACCCCATTAGCTTGCGCTAATGGAACATTCGAAGAACCTCCGATTATCTGTTGTCGCCCGATAGCGCATGCTAAGACCGTTCTTAGCACGCACAATGGTGGGACTTAGCGCACGCTAGATAGGTTAGCGGTGTGCGCTAATCCGGTACTCGATAAGAGCGGTAGGTTTTGAGGTTATAGACTGCAGACGGGCATGCGGGTAGCGCATCTTGATACTATTTTTAGTGCATGCTACAGCTGGTTGTAGCGCGTGCTAATTTTGTAGTAGCGCACGCTAACGTCTTAGGGCGGGAACTCTTGGACTCTGGGCGTCCCCGTTAGAACGCGCTAACTATGAGAGTAGCGTGTGTTAATTAGACCCGGTGTATAAGGGCGAGTAGGTCAAATCCTCTCATTTTCCCATTTCCTTTCTTCCTCTGCATTTGAGCGATCCTTGGGCAATCTCCGGGCGATTAGAAGTCTTGCAACTCCAAGCCATCATTTTTCTTGAGTTCTTGGTGTAGATTAACATCTACTCATGTTCTTCGCCTTTAATCCAAGGTAATCTCGTACAACCCTATTTTTGGGAAATTTGGGGGTTTTCAAGTTTCCATATTGTTGATTAATCCATGATGTATATGATTAATCTTGGTGATATTCTTGTCTTACATACGAGTTCATGGTAAGTTTCGCGGTATTTGTGGAATCGGGAGGGTTCGGTTGTGATCCGCCCTCGTTGTTGTTTTTGTACGAATTTACATGAATCGTAGGTGGGTTTCCGGATTTCCATACTCATTTAGAAATGGTTGTGATTGTATTCTTCGAATCGTTAGGTTCGGGTTCGTCGGTTCCTAGCAATTGTGGTTGTTTTTCCGTTCCATCCATTTCGTTGCTAATTACTCAAGGCAAGTACTCCTGGAAACATTTATGCTTAACAAGAAATGGTAATGTATAATATGTGTGTTTTGCTCACTCCGGGAGGGTCCTAGGGGGCCTCGGGGGAATCCGTGACTTTACTCCGGATTCACGAGCTTGTTCGCTTGATTCGGGAGGGTCCTTAGAGGCCTCAAATGGAATCGGTGGTTTCGCCCCTGTCGTGGCGATGCACATGCGTGATTTGTTTTACGATTATGGCTAGTTTGGGAGGGTCCTTAGAGGCCTCGAATGGGACCGATGGTTTCGCCACAGTCTAGGCAAATGGATTTGACTATTTGTTTCCGGGAAAAGACATGTCTGGTTTTGGATTTTGAAATGACTTGAAGCATGTACTATGAAATGTGTAAGTGAATGGTTTGCCTTGATTACTTGTACTAGCATAATTGCTAACTCCTTTGGGTACCTGATTTGGGGAAGTTCTTGTTATGAATTTGGTGTTGTTTAGCGGTCGGCGAGCCTTTGGATCGATACAAGGTTCTTTGGGCCGGGGATGTTGATGTGTCTGATGGAGTCCTTTATTTGCATTGTCCATTTTGATGTGGTTTTTTCCAAACTTGTGAACTTATAGACAGTACTCGCTAGTACTTAGGCACTTTTGATTTGGGATATGTTTTGTATGTTAAATCGTATTTGTGGATTTGGATGATGTCCGATTTACCGGTTGTACCAGGCTATTTCATTTAGTTATTGTTGTAGTGTTATGTGTTTCTCGCTAACCGAGATGTTCATAAGTTTTCCTTACTCAATTCCTTCGCTTTCTCGTATCGTACTTCTGTTTCTTGTATTGTGATTGTTTTCTCTCGTACTTAGCATCGAGTTTCTTTTGCTACCTCTTATCTCCAGTATGGATGCTAGAGTAGGTCGAGGTCGTGGTCATAGATGCGGCCGGGGACGTGGGGCAGTACTAATGTCCGTCATAGCCATACTGCTACTCAAGATGGCGCCGACCTTGGTGTTGCAGCTGTAATGCAACAGATGGTGAACCAAAAGAATGCGATAGCCCAGGCGGTTCAAACCCCGACTCTGACTCATGCCCCTCGGGCCGGGGCGGATCATTGTCTTCAGGATGTCATCAAGATGCATCCTTCTCAGTTTTCTGGTGCTTCAGACCCGATTGGCTGGGAGGGGTGGATCAAAGAGATGTCCAAGGTCTTTACTGCCACTAGTTGTCCTGAGGATCGCAAGGGCCCAATCGCCTTGATATTTTCTCACTTTGGGAATCTGGCGATTGGTGGGAGGTTGTCGGACACGAGGATCATGTTGCTTCTTGGGCGAGTTCGGAGACCTTATGGAAGCGGAGTGCATGCGTGGCGGTTCGTCAGTGTGGATTCATGCTTTTATGATGCTCGGACTCAAAATATTCGGTATCTTAGGCCATTGCCGATTTCAAATGGGAATTTGGCTACGTGAAGGCTAGATTAAGGAAGAGGATGACAAGATGTGCCACTTCTCGAGGTGAATGAAACCAAGGATTCGTGATTATATGTCTGGATTTGCCTTCATCACCTTAAAGGACTATCAGAGTAGAGCTCTTGCAAATGATATGTCCTTGACGACCAATGAGGTGGCTCGAGAAAGTAAGAAATAGAAATCCGTCGGTAGCTTTTCAGGTCAAAAGGGTGGAGTTCAGCAGAAGTCTCAGTCTGCTAATGTTCCTACGGGCGGTTCGGCTCATTTTTCTATGGGCTTTTGGGGTACCACTAGTGCCTCCACTCGTGATGTCAGATGTTATAATTGTGGTAATCCGGGCCATATAAATAGGGAGTGTCTTCGTCCCCCGTTGACTTGTCATACTTGTGGTTAGTCGGGCCACATGGCTTGTTTTTGTGAGCGTTTAGGGCAGACTCTTGGTGCCCAGGCTTCTTTTCTAGCACCTAAGGAGCCGAGTGTGAACCAGGGGTTGCTTGCTCTGCCACCTCCGCATAGTGCTTGTCGAGGGAGAGGTCGGGGCCAGCCCACTCGAAGGGGAGCTTCCAGTGTCGACTCCGCTCATCTGTGTGTTTATGAGATGAGGAGGGCCGATGATCCAGCGGCTTCCGTGGATATAGGTACCGTTCATATTCATACTCATCCCATCAGTGTGCTTTTCGATTCTGGTGCTACGCATTCATTCATCTCTCTGGAGTGTGTGCGCCGTTTGAGTCTCGACTACTTGTCGTCTTGTGAGCCTTTTATCGTTAAACTTCCTAGCAGTGATAGGATCGCTGGTGATCGAGAGATCTGAGACTGTTCTGTGGTTATTTATGAGAGGGCTTGGCTCTTTAATCTTATTGTTGTTGAGGGTGAGGATTTGATTCTCAGGGATGATTGGCTCGAGTGGCATGGTGTGATCATGAACTACCGTACGAGAATCATCACCATGTTAGCCGAGGATGGCACCGAGCACTCTTTCGTGGAGTGAAATAGGGGAACCAGAAGTTCGTAATCAATGCCTTGAAGGCGATGAGACTCCTGCAGAAAGGGTGTACTGGTTATTGGTGTTACGCATTGAATGCGGAGCATGGTGCGGTTGAGTTTTCAAAGATTCTAGTCGTTAGTGAGTTCCCATATGTCTTTCCTGACGAGTTGCAGGGGTTACCACCGGACCGTGAGGTTGATTTTGCTATCGAGTTAGAGCCGGGTGCGGCTCTGAATTCGAAGGCGCCGTATCGTATGGCACCTTCAGAGATGGCCGAGTTGAAGAAGCAGTTGAGTGAGCTTCTTGAGTCGGGGTATATTCGACCAAGCGCTTCGCCTTGGGGCGCACCGGTTCTGTTTGTGCGGTAGAAGGATGGTTCACTACGTCTATGTATCGACTATCGCGAGTTGAACAAAGTGACCATCAAGAACAAGTATCCTTTGCCAAGGATTGATGACTTGTTTGATCAGTTGCATGGAGATGCGGTTTCTCGAAGATCGATTTGAGATCGGGGTACTATCATATTTGGGTGAAGGAGTCTTATGTTCCGAAAACAGCTTTTCGGGTGAGATACGGACATTATGAGTTTGTGGTTATGCCCTTTGGGCTAACTAACATACCGGCAATGTTCATGCAGTTGATGAACATGGTTTCCATCGAGTATTTGGATAAGTGTGTCGTCGTCTTCATTGACGATATCCTTATCTATTCGAAGAATGAAGAGGAGCATGCACATCATCTGCGTGTGGTGTTAGACATTTCGAGTATTTCTGGGTCACATGATTTCAGCTGATGGGGTCTGTGTGGATCCACAGAAGATTGAGGCAGTGCTGGATTAGTCACCACCTAAGAATGTGAAGGAGGTCCATAGTTTCTTGAGTTTGGATGGCTACTATCATAGGTTCGTCGAGGGTTCTTGGCGGCTCGGCCACTTACGCGATTGCTTAGAAGTCAGAAGTTAAATGCGGAATGATGAGCAGCGGTCGAGTTTTGAGGAGCTTAAGAGGCGTTAGACTTCATCCCCGATTCTGGCGTTGCCGTGTTGATGCAGCACGACAAGACTATTGCGTTTGCGTCGAGACAGTTGATGACGTATGAGCTCAACTACCCTACTCATGATTTGGAGCTAGCGACAATTGTTTTTACTCTCAAGATTTGGTGTCATTATCTCTCTGGCTCTGCATGTCAGATTTTTACCGATGATAAAAGTCTGAAGTACATATTCACTCAGCGGGAGTTGAATATGAGGCAGAGGAGGTGGTTGGAATTGATTAAGGATTATGACCTCGAGATCCTTTATCATCTGGGCAAGACGAACATCATGGAGGATGCCTTGAGTCGAAAACCGGTTACGTTGAGAATGCTTGAGATACTTACATCTCAATCTTAGCTTCAACATGATTTGATCGAGTTGATTGTTGAGATTTTGTTGCCAGGAGCTGCCAGGCAACTTTGTGCTTTAGAAATTTCATCGTCGCTAATCGATGAAATTAAAGCTGGCGATTGGAGGATCTATGATTTTGCAAACCCGAAAGAATGTTCGTAAGGGAAGTCTCACAGGTTCGTGATTCACGAGGATGGTGTGTTGAGATTCCAAAGCCGGCTTTGTGTGCGAGCGACTAGGAATTGAGGTAGAGTATTTTTCATGAGGCCCATGCTACACCTTACCCAGTTCATTCTGGTTGGAGTAATATGTACAAGGACCTAAGGAGGATCTTTTGGTGGAACTACATGAAGGAGGAGGTCGCACAATTTGTAGAGAGATGTTTAACTTGAGAGCAGGTCAAAATCGAGCATCAGCGACCAGTCGGGTTGTTGCAGTTGCTCCCCGTTCTGGAATGGAAATGGAAAGATATTTCGATAGACTTCGTCACGAGCTTGCGAGATCGAAGTCTGGTATGAATATGGATTGGGTGATTGTGGATCGTCTGAGCAAGTCGACACACTTTATGGGCATCAAGGATACTTGGGGTCCAGAAAAGTTGGCTCGTATATTTATTGCGCAGGTTGTGAGTCTTCACGATACTCCGAAGTCTATTATTTCGGATCGTGGTGGCCGCTTTGTATCACATTTTTGGCAGGCGGTACATAAGGCGTTGGGTACTCGTTTACGTCTGAGTACTTCTTTTCATTTGCGTCTGGGTACATAACGTACAACAATAGTTGGCACGTGTCGATTCGGGTGGCACCATATGAGGTGCTTTATGGGAGGCGATGTCGATCGCCAATAGTTGGCGAGGCATCCGATTTGGTCGAGACCGAATCGGATATCGCCTTGGAGACGAGGAAGGTGGAATTGATATGGGAAAGGATGTTGTTTGCTCGAGCCGAAAAGAATCCTATCCGATGTTTTGTCATTGACCTTTAGAATTCGAGGTGGGAGACGACGTTTTACTAATGGTGTTTTAGGAAAGTAGTTTTCGCTTCGAGAAAAAGGAAAGTTGAGTCAGGGTTTATTGGGCCCTTTGAGATCTAGATAGGGTCGGTGAGTTGGCGTATCATTTGGCATTGCCTCGGTTTGAGCCACGTCCATTGCATTTTCCATGTTTCCCGGTGAGGAAATATGTTCGGATCTAGTCATGTCGGCGACTATGGTGAGATCGATATCGGCGAGGATATTACCTTCGGAGCGTCCCTTGAAGATTTTGGAGCACCATGAGAAGCGGCGAGGCATAAGACCATTCTTTTGGTCAAGGTGCGGTGGTCGAGGCATGGTATCGAGGAAGCGACTTGGGAAGCAGGGATAGCATGCGTTCTAGGTACCCAGTTATTTATTTCTTAAGTTTCGGGATGAAACTTGTTTTAGAGGAGAATGTAATATCCGCATTGTCCTTTTACGGAATTTTCATTTTTGGTGTATTTTTGTTTTTAGTGACTCGCTTGTAACCGTATTGAGATTTTGAGAATATTTAATCTTTGGACTTTTTGTCATCAAGATTATTTCGGACTTGTTCTACTCAATTCCGTGTTTAATGTCACTACGTCGCTATTTCATTCGGTTCTTGTAATCTTTGTTCGGAACCGCCGTTTCGGGGTTGCCATAGATCCATCTCATGTTATTATGAATGTTGTGAGCTATTGTTTGTTGTTTCGACCTTGTATCGTGCATTTCGGATGATTTGGGCAGTTTTGTAATTTTCCAAAGTTATGGGGCGATTACTAACGTTGTCATTTTCCGAACCTTTGGGTAGTCGGAATCGTATTTTCTTGTAGTGCTCTAGTTCGGACTCGAGCTAGTCGTGCGTGTGTCTACTTCAGTCCATTGTTTAGTGTCGAATGCACGTTGCTTTTCACCTAGGGGAGAATTTGTCGTTTTCCAACTTTGAGGTTATGCATTACTGCTATGCACTTTCGTTAGCACGCTAAGGACCCCCTTATCGCGCTAAAGGGACATTCGAGAGACCCTCGATTATACTGTTGTAGCCCGATAGTGCACGCTAAGACCGTTCTTAGCGCGCGCAATGGTGGGACTTAGCGCACGCCACATAGGTTGGCAACGTGCGCTAATCCGGTACTCCAGTAAGGGTAGTAGGTTTTTGAGGTTCTAGACTCCGGACAGAATTGTGCAGGTAGCGCACGCTAATACTATTTTTAGTGCCTTCTTATTTGGTTGTAGTGCGTTCTAATTTTGTAGTAGCGTGCACTAACATCTTGGGACAGGAGCAACTGGACTACTAGACATCCCCGTTAGCGCGCGCTAACCATGAGAGTAGCGTGCGGTAATTAGACCTAGTATATAAGGGCCACAGGAGGTCAACTTCTGTCATTTTTTCCCATTTCCTTTCTTCCTCTGCGTTTGAGCGATCATTGGGCGATCTTTGGGCGATTCAAAGTCTTGCAACTCCAAGCCATCATCTTTCTTGAGTTCTTGGTATATATTAACAACATCTAATCATGTTCTTCGCCTTTAATCCAAGGTAATCTCCTAGGACCCTATTTTTGGGAAATTTAGTGGTTTTAAAGTTTTTGTCCGATTCCTTTTGTATTGTTGATTAATCCATGATGTATATGATTAATCTTGGTGATATTATTGTCTTACTACGAGTTCATGGTAAGCTTCGTGGTATTTGTGAAATCGGGAGGGTTCGGCTGTGATCCGCCCTCGTTGTTGTTTTTGCAATTTACATGAATCGTTGGTGGGTTTCCGGGTGTATTCCAGTTCCATACTCATTCAGAAATGGTTGTGATTGTATTCTTTGAATCGTTAGGTTTGGGTTCGTCGCTTCCTAGCAATTGTGGTTGTTTTTCCGTTCCATCCATTTCGTCACTAATTACTCAAGGCAAGTACTCCTGGAAACCTTTATGCTTAACTTGAATTGGTGATGTATTATATGTGTGTTTCGCTCACTCCGGTAGGAGTCAGGGGGCCTCGTGGGAATCCGTGACTTCACTCCGAATTCACGAGCTTGTTCGCTGCTTGATTCGGGAGGGTCCTTAGAGGCCTCGAATGGAATCGGTGGTTTCGCCGATCTGGCGATGCACATGCGTGATTTGTTGTTGATCGGTCGGCGGGCCTTGGATCGATACAAGGTTCTTTGGCCGTGGATCTTGATGTGTGCAATGGAGTCCTTTATTTCCGTTATCCATTTTGATGTGTTGTTTTCCAAACTTGTGAACTTATAGACGATACTTGCAGTACTTAGGCACTTTGATTTGGGATATGTTTTCTATGTTAAATCGTATTAGTAGATTTGGATGATGTCAGGTTTACGGTTGTACCGGGTGATTTCATTTAGTTATTGTTGTGGTGTTGTGTGTCTCGCTAACAGAGATGGTTAGATGAGCGTCTTTGTTTATTGCTTTGGTAGGTCCCACGTAGGGGTCCACGGCGCTGTAAAATGCCCTGAATATCTTGGGGGTGTTACAGAAAAATGGTGTCAGAGCACTAGGTTTATGGATACCTAGGCTTGTCGGTTATTTGGGTCTAGTCGTGTTTATTTTTGCACATCGTCATCACGCCGCCAGCGTCTCGGTACTCCAAGTGTTCGAAAGTTTTCCTTACTCAATTTCTTCGCTTTCTCGTATCGTACTTCTGTTTCTTGTATTGTGATTGTTTTCTCTCGTACTTATCATCGAGTTACTTTTGCTACCTCTTATCTCCAGTATGGATGCTGGAAGAGGTCGAGGTCGTGGTCGTGGTCATGGATGCGGACGGGGACGTGGGGCGGCCGGTGGGGTGGCCACGTCACACTCTTACAGAGGCAGCGTCTTGATGGCCGTCATAGCCATCTTGCTACTCAAGATGGCGCCGACCTTGGTGTTGCGGATGTAATGCGACAAATGGTGAACAAATGGGCTGCGATAGCCTAGGCGGTTCAAAACCCAACTCCGACTCAAGTTGCTCGGGCAGGGCGGATCGTTAGCTTCGAGGATGTCATTAAGATGCATCCTTCTAAGTTTCTGGGGCTTCGGACCCGATTGGCTAGGAGGGTGGATCAAAGAGATGTCGAGGTCTTTCTGCCACTAGTTGTCACGAGGATCGCAAGGTCCCAATCGCCCGATATTTTCTCACTTTGGGGATCTTTGCTGATTGGTGGGAGGTTGTCGGATCTCGGGATCATGTTGCTTATTGGGCCGAGTTCGAGACCTAATGGAAAAGAATCTTGTCCGTGGCGGTTCATCAGGCGCGGATTCATGCTTTTTATGATGCTCAGCCTCGAAATATTCCGGTTTCTCAGGCTATTGCAGATTTCAATCGGGAATTAGGCTACATGAAGGCCCAGGTTAAGGAAGAGGATGACAAGATCTGCCACTTCTCGAGGCCAATGAAACCGAGGATTCATGATTATATGTCTGGATTCGCCTTCACCACCTTAAAGGACTATCAGAGTAGAGCTCTTGCTTATGATATGTCCTTGACGGCGATGGTGGCATGATAAAGTAAGCAATCTATCGGTATCTTTTCGGGTCAAAAGGGTGGAGTTCGGCGAAGTCTCGATCTGCTAATGTTCTGTGGCGGTTCGGCTCGTTTTTAAGGGCTTTTGGGGTACCGCGGTGCCTCCACTCGTGATGTCGGATGTTATAAGCGTGGTAATCTTATTGTTGTGGATATTGAGGTGAAGATTTGATTCTCGGGGATGATTGGCTCGGCGGTATGGTCCGATCATGAAATACACGAGAATCATCACCATGTTAGCGAGGATGGCAAGAGCACTCTTTTGCGGAGTGAAATAGAAACCGGAAGTTCGTAATTAACACCTTGAAGGCGATGAGACTCTGCGGAAGGGTGTCTTGGTTATTGGTGTTACGCCTTGAATGCGAGAGGATGGTGGGGTTGAGTTTTCATCAATTCCGGTCATTAGTGAGTTCCCAGATGTCTTTCTGACGAGTTCTTTGGGGTTACCACCGGACCGTGAGTTTGATTTCTCTATCGAGTTAGATGCAGGTGCGGCTCCTATTTCAAAGCGCCGTATTGTATGGCACCTTGAGAGATGGCGAGTTGAAGAAGTAGTTGAGTGATCTTCTTGAGTGGGGTATATTCAACCAAGCGCTTCGCGTTGGGCGGCGGATTGTTTGTGCGGAAGAAGGATGGTTCACTTCATCTATGTATCGACTATCGCGAGTGAACAAAGTGACCATCAAGAACAAGTATCCTTTGCCAAGGATTGATGACTTGTTTATTCGATTCTGCGGGGAGTTGTGGTATTCTCGAAGATCGATTTAGATCGAGTACTATCGACCGGGTGAAGGAGTTCTATGTTCGAAAATAGCTTTTCGAACAAGATACGAACATTATGAGTTTGTGGTTATGCCCTTCGGGCTTACTAATGCGCGGCGATGTTCATGCGATTTATGAACATGGTTTTCATCAGTATTTGGAAAAGTGTGTAAATCGTCTTCATTGGTGATATCCTTATCTATTCAAATAATGAAGAGGAGTATGCACATCATTTACGTGTGGTGTTAGACATTTTGAGGACGGCGACTCTATGTGAAGTTCTCGAAAGGTGAGTTACGGATGAAGAAAGTGATGTTTAAGGTCATGTGATTTCCGCCGATGGGGTTTGTGTGGATCCACAGAAGATAGAGGCAATGCTGGATTGGGCACCACCTAACAATGTGAAGGAGGTTCATAGTTTCTTGGGTTTGGCTGGCTACTATCGTAGGTTCGTCGAGGGGTTCTCGAAACTGGATCGGCCACTTACGGTTGCTTGAAGTCAGAAGTTAAATGCGGAATGACGAAAGGCGGTTGAGTTTTGAGGAGCTTAAGAGGCGTTTGACTTGACCTCGATTCTGACGTTGCCGTGTGGCAACGATGGTTTTGCTGTTTATAGTGATGCTTCGGGTCAGGGTCTTGGGTGCGTGTTGATGCATCACGACAAGGCTATTGCATTTGCGTCGAGACAGTTGATGCCGTATGAGCTCAACTACCCTACTCATGATTGGAGCAAGCGGCAGTTGTTTTTGCGCTCAAGTTTTGGCGTCATTATCTCTTTGGCTCTGCATGTCAGATTTTTACCGATAATAAAAGTCTGAAGTACATATTCACTCTGCGGGAGTTGAATATGAGGCAGAGGAGGTGGTTGGAATTGATTAAGGATTATGACCTCAAGATCCTTTATCATCTGGGCAAGGCGAACGTCGTGGCGGATGCCTTGAGTCGAAAACCAGTTACATTGCGAATGCTTGAGATACTTACGTCTCAATCTGAGCTTCAACGTGATTTGATCGAGGTGAATGTTGAGATTTTGTCGCTAATCAATGAAATTAAACTGAAGCAGTTGGAGGATCCTATGATTTCACAAACCCGAGAGAATGTTCGTAAGGGGAAGTCTCCTGGGTTCGTGATTCACGAGGATGGTGTGTTGAGATTCCAAAGTCAGCTTTGTGTATCAAACGACTTGGAATTGAGGTAGAGTATTTTGCATGAGGCCCATGCTACACCTTACTCAGATCATCCTGGTTCGAGTAAGATGTACAAGGACCTAAGGAGGATCTTTTGGTGGAACCACATGAAGGAGGAGGTCGCATAATTTGTAGCGATATGTTTGACTTGTCGGCGAGTCAAAATCGAGCATCGGCGACGATCGGGTTGTTGCAATCGCTCCTGTTAGGAATGGAAATGGGAAAATATTTCGATGGACTTCGTCACGACATTGCGAGATAGAAGCAGTATGAATATGGTTTGGGTGATTGTGGATCGTCTGAGTAAGTCGGCTCACTTTATGGGCATCAAGGATACTTGGGGTCCAGAAAAGTTGGCTCGTGTATTTATTGCGCAGGTTGTGAGGCTTCACGGTACTCCGAAGTCTATTATTTCGGATCGTGGTGGCCGCTTTGTATCACATTTTTGGCAGGCGGTACATAAGGCGTTGGGTACTCGTTTGCGTCCGAGTACTTCTTTTCATCCTCGGACGAGATGGGTAGTCGGAGCGCACTATGCGGACATTTGAGGATATATTGCGTGCTTGTGCTCTCGATTGGAGTAGTGATTGGGAGGAGCATTTCTTTGTGTCGAGTTCACATACAACAATATTTGTACGCGTCGATTCGGATGGCACCATATGAGGTGCTTTATGGGAGGCGATGTCGATCGCCGATTTATTGGAAACGAGGCGTCCGATTTGGTGAACCGAACCGGATATTGCCTTAGATACGAGGAAGAAGGTGGTATTGATTGGAATTTGCTCGAGCCGATAGAAATCAATACGAGATGTTAAATCGTCGACCTTTAGAATTGAAGTGGGAGATCACGTTTTGCTCAAGGTGTCGGCGAGGAAAGGAGTTTTCCGCTTCGGGAAGAAGGAAAGTTGAGTCAGGGTTTATAGAGCCCTTTGAGATCTGAGAGGGTCGGTGAGTTGGCGTATCTTTTGGCATCGCCTCAGGCTTTGAGCCACGTCCATAGCATTTTCCATGTTTCCCGGTGAGGAATTATGTTCGGATCTAGTCATGTCATCGACTATGGTGAGATCGATATCGTGAGAATATTACCTTCGAGGAGAGTCCCTTGAAGATTTTGGAGCACCATGAGAAGCGGCGAGGCATAAAACCATTCCTTTGGTCAAGGTGTAGTGGTCGAGGCATGGTGTCGAGGAGGCGACTTGGGAAGCGAGGATAGCATGCGTGCTAAATACCCCGAGTTGTTTGTTTCTTAAGTTTCGGGATGAAACTTGTTTTAGGCAGGGAGAATGTAATATCCGCATTGTCCTTTTAAGTACTTTCATTTTTGGTGTATTTTTGTTTTTAGTGCCTCGATTGTAATCGTATTGAGATTTTGAGAATATTAATCTTGGTGTTTGTCATCAAAGATTGTTTAGGACTTGTTCTACTCAATTCCGTATTTAATGTCACTCCATCGCTATTTCGTTCGATTCTCATAATCGTTGTTCAGAACCGCCATTTCGGAGTTACCACAGATCCATCTCATGTTATTATGCATGTTGTGAGCTTTCGTTTGTTATTTCGACCATGTATCGTGTATTTCAGATGTTTTTGGGCCGTTTTGTAATTTTCCAAAGTTATGGGGCGATTACTAACGTTGTCATTTTCCAAACCTTTGGGTAGTCGGAATCGTGTTTTCTTGTAGTACTCTAGTTCGGACTCGAGCTCATCGCGCGTGTGTCTTCTTGATCCGTTGTTTAGTGTCGAATGCGTTGCTTTTCACCAGGGAGAATTTGTCGTTTTCCAACTTTGAGTATGCATTACATTATACGCACTCGTTAACGCCACGCTAAGGACCCCATTAGCACACGCTAGCAGGACATTCGAAGACCCTCCGGTTATACATTGTAGCCCGATAGCGCATGCTAAGGCCGTTCTTAGCGTGCGCAATGGTGAGACTTAGCGCACGCTAGATAGGTTAGCGTGCAGCGCTAATCCGGTACTCGATAAGAGCGGTAGGTTTTGAGGTTACGGACTTGGACGAGCTGCGAATAACTTGCCTGATACTATTTTTAGTGCACGCTAACGGTGGTTGTAGTGCGCGCTAATTTTGTAGTAGCGCGCGCTAACGTCTTAGGACAAGAGCTACTGGACTACTCGACGTCCCCATTAGCACGCGCTAACCATGAGAGTAGCGTGCGCTAATTAGACCCAGTATATAAGGGCCAGAGCAGGTCAACTCCTGTCATTTTTTCTCAATTCCTTTCCTCCTCCGCATTTGAGCGATCCTTGGGCAATCTCCGGGCAATTCGAAGTCTTGCAACTCCAAGGAATCATCTTTCTTGAGTTCTTGGTGTAGATTAACAACATCTACTCGTGTTCTTCGCCTTTAATCCAAGGTAATCTCCTAGAACCCTATTTTTGGGAAATTTGGGGGGTTTTGAGTTTTTGTCCGATTCATTCCGTATTGTTGATTAATCCATGATGTATATGATTAATCTTGGTGATATTCTTGTCTTCACTACGAGTTCATGGTAAGTTTCGTGGTATTTGTGAAATTGGGAGGGTTCGGTTGTGATCCGCCCTCGTTGTTGTTTTTGTACGAATTTACATGAATCGTAGGTGGGTTTCCGGGTGTATTCCATTTCCGTACTCGTGTGGAAATGGTTGTGATTGTATTCTTCGAATCGTTAGGTTTGGGTTCGTCGGTTCCTAGCAATTGTGGTTGTTTCTCTATTAAAATCTGTTTCGTATTTGATTAATCAAGGCAAGTACTCCAGGAACCTTTATGCTTAACATGAAATGGTGATGTATAATATGTGTGTTTTGCTCACTCGGAGAGGGTCAGCGGGGCCTTGGGAATCGTGACTTCACTCTAGATTCACGAGCTTGTTCGCTATCCGATTCGGGAGGGTCCTTAGAGGCCTCAAATGAGATCGGTGGTTTCGCCCGGTCTGGCGATGCACATTCGTGATTTGTTTTCTTATTATGGCTAGTTCGGGAGGGTCCTTAGAGGCCTCGAATGGGACCAGTGGTTTCGCCCCGGTCCTAGGCAAATTGATTTGACTGTTTGTTTTCTCGGAAAAGACATGTCTGGTTTTGGATTTTTAAATGACTTGATGCATGTACTATGAAATTTGTAAGTGAATGGTTTCCCTTGATTACTTGTACAAGCGTAATTGCTAACCCCTTTGGAGACCCGTTTTGGGGAAATTCTTGTTATGAATTTCAGGTGTTGTTTAGACGGTCGGCGGGCCTTTGGATCGATCTGAGGTTGTTGGCCGGGGATGTTGACGTGTGCAATGGAATCCTTTATTTCCATTGTCCATTTGGACGTGTTGTTTTCCAAACTTGTGAGCTTATAGATAGTACTCGCGAGTACTTAGACACTTTTGATTTGGGATATATTTTGTATGTTATATCATATTTATGGATTTGGATGATGTCCTGTTTATCGGTTGTACCGGGTGATTTCATTTAGTTATTGTTGTGGTGTTGTGTGTTTCTCGCTAACCGAGATGGTTAGACGACCGTCTTTGCTTATTTAGCCTGGTGGGTCCCACATAGAGGTCCACGGTGTTGTAATATGCCTTGAATTTCTTGGGGGTGTTACAGCTCCTCCCTCGCCATCTCTGTCAACATCCTCTCAGACTCCTCCATTACTCTCTCCTAATTAAGTGGGAACAAAATAAGTAACCGAATATTAATAAAGTTCAGAGGTAAAGATTGATAGCAGTATTAAAATGGTTAGGATACATTACAACTTACAACTCTATCTGGATAGTTCGGATATGCCTTCTGAGTCACGTAGACAATGGCATTTGCGACATTTTAATCAGAAGTGGCCTTGTGCGAAACTCTCGCTAACGACCGCTACCTAAGCTGTGGTGCTCTGTCAAACCCTTACGGTTAGCAGTGTTGGTTGAACTGCTCGCTTATACATAGAAACATGTAATTTTTAGAGCTCGATTACATACACTATAGTCCGGGTTGCTAAAATGTGCGCATAGTCACCTCCACTCGTACTCTCGATACTTGAACTCCTCGGGAGTAGCCTCGCGTGAATTACCCCAAGCCGACCAAAACATGTGTAGCTTATTTTTCCAAGTTTTGCACATATAACAAACATTTATAAATAATAATCAAGCATTAGTCAAATATATTTGTAAAGTATTTTGTAAATTTTATGTATTTATTTACTGTGATTTTGTGTTATTGTTTTATTCTTATTAATAATGTTACTTGTTTATTATGTTATTCATAAATAATCTGTTTTGTGTGTACAATTGTTATTATGCAGTTGAATGTTAAGTTTTAAGTTTAGTGATGATGTTAAATGTCATTTTATATTTATTATTTGTGTATGATTATATAATGTTAATGTTAATGTGTTAGTTTTATTATTTTTAAGTATAATTAATATTATAATGTTTTATTTAATTCTAAAAGTGTCACACCCCCGCACCGGGGTTGGACGAGAACGCGACAGTTAACGTAATAAATAACGTTTGTGATAATACATTTTAGTAAAGCATACATATGACGGATCTCATCGGTGAACTAAGGCTAGTTACTCCATAGAAGCGAAATATTCAAAGTACGGCGGAATTATTACATCAAGCGCAAAAGAATACATGAAACAAAAATACATTTTGACACAGGAATAAAAAAAGCGTTAAAGCAGCATCCTAATTCCTACGTCTTGGCAATACTTTGAGGACGGTCTTCAGTGGTCATCAGCATCTGTCTCTTCTTCTTCTTTGTTCTCTTCATCTAGTGGGGTTTTATAAAACAATTTAAAATGGGGTGAGAATAATGGATTCTCAGTGAATTGGGTTTGAGTATTTAATGAGTTTATTATTTAATAAACATTATGTTTGTCCCACTTTTGAAAAATAGTGTTGTTAAAAAATTGGTGCAAGTTTTCAAGAAGAATATTATGAATTATGACATGAATGTACGATCGATCTCGTAGATTGCGGTTGAGTATGAAGAATGCACGGCGTCGAGTGCCCAATGAGTATTTAGCTTTGGAAGGTCGTCTACATGACTAATCCCTTAGCCTCCTTATAACATCTTAGACCATTATCAGTGTTTGACCTTTGACTATCGCCATGACCTTTGGTTTGAAAACCGTAGCCTTAGGCGTTTGTCGGACCATCACTATAACATTGGCCTTTGAGCTTTATCGCTCTCACGCTTGGTGACATACTGCCTTATCTCTTATCTGCGCTCGATATGTCCGTAGCTTGGGTCTATGCCTGGATCATATCATAATCGCGACTATACTCGAATTCTACGACCCAGTCACCTTAGGATCACTTCGTCCTTCGGCTTCAAGGGAATAGGATACAACGGTAGCTTTGCCTAGAACCACAGCCACGCTGCTCGATTCATGACTTATACTAACCGCCCCTCATGCATATAAATAGAAAAAGTGACTCTAGAGGTACTCGTACGGACTCTAGCGGTGGCTCCCGCCCGAAGGTCGTAGCACTTAGCTCCGCACACACTACACCATATATGGGTTTGACAACACCTGAAAAGCTGTGTTCAAAAGTCAAAAGTGTTCTTTGAAGGCAAAAAAACAGGCTACGGCTACACTTTCACCAAATTTGAAGGTGTTACAAAAACGGCCGCAACCATAGGGGTCTAAGGTAACACTTTCTTTGTTTTTGGTAACATGTGAAAAAAGTGTAACAATAGACCCGTATACCAACAATTTTCTTATGCTGTGACTACACTAAATTTTGTGTTCTTTTGTAGACTTAAGGCCACACTTTTATATATTTAGTGACACAAAAATTTGTGTAGCTTTACACCTATGCTAACACTATGGCTACACTTATATATGAAAGTTCTAACTTTTGCCAACACACAAAGATTAACACTTTTGAATTTATGGCAACATATAAACACACTGTTTACTAACACATTCTAAGCTAACGACAACACAAGATACTAAAAGGACTTTTCATTTCATAAATAAAGCGTCAAACAATTTCACAAACAAAATAAAGGCTCTTAAAGCCATCCCAATAATCCATGACATTATCATCAATCAACATAAACAAACCATCCAAAAGCTAACTTAATATTTAAAACCATCCAAAATCTGAAAAAAAAAAAAGTGATTTGGATTCACAAATCTCTGTATCTTTGCCCCAAACGAATTCCAGCATTCCGTTTCCTTCCCGTATCCCCATTTTTAAAGAATTAAACTTCCACAAGCACAAGTGACATGATGCTTTAAACTTTCTCATCTGAGCACTCCCCCATGAGTACAATCCCCCTGGACAAGAAAAAACAAAAAGAAAGTCAAGTCAATTACATTGACAATTCAGATAAATTGAGGATCCGGTTATGTATCCTAAAGATTTATTACAGATATTATTAGCAGCACAACACTAAAGTACATAAAATATAGCTTTAGTGATCATATGTACTGACATAGACTAAGATTAATAGTTCATGTTATATAGTAAATTAGAAGTTAGGACGAAAAAAGTTAAAGAGTTCGACCTCTAGAACTGTATACTAGATGTCTAGATATGAAGGAAATTGTTTTGAGGAGACTACGAAAAACTGTTTAACCAAGTCAGTCAGTCATATTAGATCCAGTCGGACCGAAACCTGAATGAAAATAAGCAAGCATATTAACAAATGGTTGATCAATAAAAATGAAATCAAAAGCATTATATACGCACTAATCTTGAGTCTACTGACCTTTCAACTCCAATGGTTTCATCACAAAGCCTAAAACAGCAAATGAGAGCATCAATAGTGCCTCCACCCCGAATGCCCAACGCCAACCAAATTGACCCATCTATAAAACAAGCACCAAAAAAAAAAAAATCATAACAAGTAATATACAAAGACAATTAAGAGAACAATAAGGTGACATATGGATATGGGTAATGGAAGCGTATCACTCCACCATAAACATATCAGCAGCAATACCGATTGGTATACACATGTAGAATGCTCCCGGCCATCTTTGTCCTCTGTTATATGGAGAAAAAAATGTCAACATACAAAACTTAAAATGCGAGAATGAAAAAAATATCCGGTAAAAGTAGATGAAATTTGAGTACAATACCCATGAAGTTGCCAAATACCATGCCTTTTCTTTTAAAACCCAAATTCCATTATTTAAATAGGACAATATATAATATTGAAAATTGGAATAACATAGATCTTCTTCATAAATAACACTGAATGTACTACTTTCTTGGTAAGAACACCAAAAGAAAAAAAATGCTACTCCGTGTTTTCTTTCTTTCAACAAAAAGCACAAAACACTAAAACTCAAGCCAGTTATAAACTCATGACAAGGCCGATTTTCTTCATAGTGCTTCAAGGGCAAAAACTGCCTTAAGTGATTTAACAGCGAAATGATCAACAACAGCACATTTCATCTACCAGCAAAAAAAGAATAAAGATTTGACAAGACTCCGTAGCATGTATACTATACTATTTAATTATCTCGTGTGTATGAGACTTCAGAAAAGAACACAAGACACGAGTAGCAGGGCATTGTCATCAATGAATGGAGCATCCGGGCTTATAAGCGAAGCCTCCCCAACGCCCACTAGCTTTGCATAAAAGAAACATTTAAGAAAGAGCATTAAAAAAGCGCCGTATATTTGTTTCCATTTCGAGTATTTTTACTTACATGCATTGATAGCAATGGACCAAAAGTTAAGCGAAAATCCACAAAATCAAGCGCAAGGGTCCACACCGTCAAACCAACTCGATAAGTCTAAAAGGATTGACAACGCCAAATTCATGAACATAAGAAGAAGAAGAAGTCAGATAATTAGCTAAATGAGTTTATTATTCCACGCCCATCAGGAAATTTGAAATTTTTCAGAAGTTGAATTCCGAGACCTCTTCACATTTTAAAATAATAATTCTGAAGAAGGAACATTTAATAGACTTTAGGACAGGAATTTATGAGCACTTTATTCCCATTTACCTAATAGTTGTAGGAAGTATTTGGTAAATACAAGATAGATATGATCATTTAATAGCCATAATCTAAATCTGAGATATGAAATGCTATTAATTACTCGATCAGTAGAAACTAGGGCGTGTGGATCGGTCAGCAGGTGATGGAGGAGACGGAGAGGGAGTAGGCGTAGGTGTCGGACAGGAACAGTTGGATTTTGGCTAAGTATAGAGCCCTTAACGTACGCTAAGTTTAAGGACTTACGTACGTTAATTATACGCTTTACGTACGTTATGCATAAGGCATTACATACGTAACAAGAGGAATCAGATAGGACCGAGTTGTGGTCAGATAGTGGGGCCCGTGGTCGGCGGCTTTTGATGCGGATGTGGACAGGTGAGTCAACGGATGGATTTACGTACGCTATATAGGATGTATTACGTCGTGTCGAGTATATCTTGTAGCAAGTCAGCGTCGTATTACGTACACAAGTTAAGTGTTACGTGCGTTGCGGGGCGGTGGCAGTCGTGGCCGAGAGGACTGTAGTGGCGAGCATGGTGGCGGTGACTCGCGGGGATGGCCGATCACGGTGGCGGTGACTCACTATGGGCAGGCGGCCGATAACGTACGTAAGGGTGTGGCCGATTACGGCCGTAAGGGCCCGTTACGTGCGTGGCGGTGCCGGCTACGTATGGAAGGATGTCGACCAAACTGGGCAGTCTGTTTTCAAGGACCGACTACTTACGTAAGGACTCTGCCGGTTACATACATAAGGAACCTACATGTCTCGGCCTATTTAAGGCCTGGACTGAGTCATCCGATCATTTTCACCTTTCTTCTTCGTCTCTTTGCATTTCTTCATAAAAAATGGGTGGATTTATATGGAATCATCATATAGCAACATTATTTGGAAGATTTAATTCATGGATAACATCATCTTTTGCCGGATCGAAGGTAAGAACACCTAAACTCTTGGTTTTGGAAGTTTTGAGTTTCTTGATGTTTTGGCCGATTTGATTCGTTTTAACTCAGATTATTGATGGAATCTTGTTGTATTCTTGATATTATTCATTACTCTTGAAGTTTTGTGGAACAAATTCGAGAATTTATCCGTTAAATCGATTAAATTGGATTATGCCCTCAAAGTGTCCGATAAAATGCTTCAATGAGGTAGAACTTGGGAAGTTCTATATGTTTTCGTAGAATGGTGATTGCATTGATATTGTTGTGATGATTCTTGGTAATTACGGGAATTTTGTTAAGGGAAGATAATAAATTGATGATCAAATGCCTTGATTATGTTGTTATGATTATGGAATCGTAGAAGTCTCAATGTTCTTAGTGGTTTGTTGCGATTCATGATGTTATGGGAAGTATATGTGGAAGAACATGATTATATACACCTTGAATTGTGAATAAGGATTGTTTAGATATTAGAAAACATCGTATTATGACATTTGAGGATTTTGAATGTGATGTCGGAATAAGTTGTGTTCTTAAGGAACTCTTGGATTATATGAATTGATGAACATATTTAGGAGATGTTGGTGTTTTGGATATGGATATGGAATATTCATATCTAAAACTAAGTTATGTGTTTTGGCACAATATTCGTATTGGAATACGAATATGGTTCCGGGTTTGATAAGATTATGATTCACTTTTGAGTTTGAGAATTCATACGTATTGAACAAGTGTTCAATTCGGATAATGGAATTATTTGAAACCTTTGGAATATGGTTATCTATAATGTTGAATTAATCGGATTGTCCAGATTGATGATGATAATCGGTAATTGGTTTAATTATGATTATACAAGGATGAAACTTGTAATCGTATTTAAGATTGAATATGGAATCGGTAATGCTTAGACTTGGTTAAATTGATTATTGATATGATTATCGGATTATAAATTGTGTTATGGTTTTGAATTCATGATCGATTGATTTGGTTGTTCGGATTTGTGTTTAATCGGGATATTGTGGAACCGTTGGGTTTATTGATCGGTTATATTGATTATCGAGTTGTGACTTGTATCGTGGATATGACTTCGTATTTGTTTGAGTTGTATTGTTCGGTTTTGTTTATGATCGGGGTAGTGTTGAGCCGTTGAGTCGCTTGGTTGGCTATGTCGGTTATTGATTGTTATCGGATTGTTGATAATTGATTATTTCAATAGGTTGAGGTGTTTGATCGTGGATTATGACCGTTGTGTTGCGGTTGAGGTCGAAGAGTTCGTAGACTGCTTTTGGTTGGGGGTGAGGAGATCATAGACAAAGCTGATGGATATTGGTAGCGGCCGTGGGATCGGTATCGAGGCAAGTTATACTTGTTCAGTTTATAATATTTGATGAATGGTTTCGTTTTCATTTCATTTATAATTCGTATAGCAATGTTGTTAGAAATGTAAGTTGTTGGGATAATGGTTTGTATATCCTGCTATGGTTATATTAAATCATAAGGTATATGATTTAATTGTGTTCAAGGTAGACATGAGTTATCTTTGGTCAAGGATATAGAATATCGGATATCGAGGATAGTTATCGTGATGACATAAGTATTGGGATAAAGGTTTATTGGTATTGAATGGATGGTACCTTATTTGAGATTATTTGTATAACTGTGTATTCGTTCAGGGATGTTGTTCATGGAAAGGATGTTGTCTTCGGCTTTGAGGTAATTTATGTATTGTTCAGTTATGAGAGAATTATTATGTTGAGTTCTTTGTATATGTTTATGCGTTGAGGATTCGTATATTGAGATTCATATTGGTTGTTCGTTCTGGGATCCCAGGATTGTTGTTTTGAATATTGATTGGTCGTGTCGACTTTTCATTGTCAGTCTGTTGTTGTTCACTTCAGTGAGTCTTTGATCCTTATTGGATATGCGTTTCTTTGAGTTTCGTTGTCATGTTGCATCGTGACATATCTGGAGTCATATCTACGTGCCGATTGGTTATTGTGTAGAATTTTTAGCTGGGCACACTATGGTCATGTGTTGATATTTCCACATTGGACCGTGCACACGAGACGTAGTTCGTGAGGCTAATTAGGTACATGTCCCACGTATATCCTGGATTTCATATACGGGGTGGACATGTGCACGGACACATTTTCGGATCGGGCGTAGTATGACGTCTATCTTTGAGCCATACCGTTTCGTCGTTCATAGTACCATGTATGATTGGATATGTTCGACGGTTTGCGACTGGTTGTTCATACACCCGAAGGGTATGTTTCGACAGTCGGGGTTATTTCTTTGAGATCCATTATTGTTGATCATTTGGAGTTTACCTTGTTGATGGTATTCTCGGTTATTGTTGATCCTTTGTTGATCATGTCGGAGTTATCATGTTGATGGTACTCTCGGTTATCGTTGATCCTTTGTTGGTCGTATTGGAGTTATCATGTCGATGATATTCTCAGTTGATGTATTGGTTGATCATTGTTAGTGATCGTATGAGCATTCGGGTATGCGTCGTTGTTTAGGATTCTATTCATTGTTTTGTGGTAGTTGATCTACAAATATGTTGTATCTTTATTGGTTTATCCGGGTTGAGATTTGATTGTGTAATCCGACGGACATGATTTGTACGGAAGAATTATTTCATGATTATGAGTTATGATGATGTTTTGAGGATTTTGATATTATTTGAATCTGATCTGTTGGTTGTGGTAGAGATCATCTATTCAATTGAGAATTCGAAATGTGGATTATGGTAAGGATTGATGCATTATGGATTTTCGGGGATTGGTAAGATTATGACAGTAAGATTACGTTGGTACTATTCTTAAATTATTATTACATTGATATGTAATTATTTATGATGATGTGATCGTTATCATTATTGAGTATTGTGGCTGACCCCGTCATGTGCTTTATTTTAAGGTACTCGGAGATCGAGCTAGTAGCGGTCGTGAAGGGGTGAGCTTCCCGGGTGATACTGGCTGTGGCATGTTTTTGAATTTATTTCTGGTTGTTTTATTTCCGCTGCAAATGTGTATTTTGAACTGTGTTTTATCCGCTGCGTGTGTATATTTCAAAATGGCTTTCGGTATTTTTACCAACTCGTGTGTATATTTCAAAATGGCTTTTCGGTATTTTTACCAAATCGTGTGTAATTCAAATGGCCTTTGGCATGTTGCGAACCGGGGTTATTTCGTTGAACCCTTTTTCCTAAACTATTTTATCGGTACGTATAAGTGGTGGCTTAACGTACATTTTGAGTATCGAGATTTGGCATTTCGCCTTGTATTTTCAAATGGTATTTTATGACGGTATTTGAGAACTATGCATTTGAAAATATTTGAGTATTTAAAATATTACCGTCATCGGCCTTTTGACATTTTAAACATTTTTGAAATGGTTTTACCCTAGTGGGTTCGTGGCAGGACCCTCGGCTATAATATCCCGAGATGGTTTTGGGGTGTTACGAGAAGATGGTATCGAAGCTTGGGTTTTGTGAAACACGGGCGTGTGTGTTATGTGGCTCTATCGGTGCGGTAGTAGCGTGATTTTTGAAAATGAGTTTTCGACTTTTGAGTCAAATCGATTTTGGAGTTTCCAAAATTTTGAGATTCTTTTCAAATTGCTATTTGTGATATTGGTGTGTGTTGGTATTGTATTGAGACTTCGTGCAGGAGTCGTGTGCTAGTATCACGGGAGATCATCGGCTTCACACACTGTAAGTATATTGGTTTGTTAGTGTCTTTAGTATTCTCGATGTGCTAGTATTTTTGAGATTCTTTTCAAATTGAAATTTGTGATATTGGTGTGTGTTGGTATTGTATTGAGACTTCTTGTAACACCCCAAAAACCTTACGGGAGTATTACACGCCGTGGGCCAGCGGAACCCACCGGAGCTAAAAACCGATTACAAAACGCCCAAAGGCCGATGGCGGTAGTATTTTCCAAAACTCACAAAATCATTTGAAAACACCAACCACCGTCAAGATAATCAAGGCCAAAAGCTTCGGTTAAGGGAATCGAGTTTTGAAATCAAACTCGGTTGGCATAAAGCGAAAGCCATTTGAAAGAACTCACACGGCGGATAAAAATATAGTCAAGATACATATACATCAATAATGATATACCAAACGAAATACGATTCCCCAACAATATGCCATAGCGATGTCGTCAGTAATCCTCGCTTCACGACCGCTACCATCAAAGTTCTCACTACGAAAAACAAGTCCCACAAAGTCGACAATAATGCGGACAAATAACGCAAGTACATAAACATAAATATTCACATGCCATGCATCATGAGAATAATAACACGAGCGATATCCTTACTAGTTCGGTAATCCAGCGATTCTTATCAAAATCTCAATATCACGATAATACCAAATAATACCTCAATACGAATACTTTCCGTACACGATCTTCTATGTATGATTTGTAGGTCACAAATCGTCCGGGAACAAGTCTAGAGGGGGGGGGGGGTGAAATGACTTGTTGAAAAACTTGAAATCTTTTTAACGAAGAGTGTGTTTATTAAGTTGATAGTTAAAAAAATGAATTGTAGTCGTTTGTTCTTGGATATGTGCGGAAGTCGGTGATGACGAATGGAAATTAACTTAATGAAACACTTAACAATGTATGCGAAGTTAAAGTATGATGCGATAAAGCGATAAATACGCGACAATTATAGTGGTCTCGGAGGTGGGGTAATCCTCTACTAATCCACTTTTCTCCAAACCGATTGGAGATGAATTCACTATAATTTTCAACCGGTGATAAATATTACGGTGATTGAACCACACTACAACGACTTCCAACGGTGGAAATCCGTGCCGTTGTACACACTTGTTGCCTTGCACCTCTTGATCCTCGATCCTCGGATGCCTTCTGAGTCTCTTACTTCAACCGGTGAAGTACCCGTACTCAAGGTTATAGACAAGAGTTTTTGTCTTCTCAACTTAAGAGCTTCCTTAAGTATAAACTTTTAGATACTGCTCTTTTCACGATGCTATTGATTGCTTTAGATTGCTTGATTGCTTTGATCGCTAGAATGTATGTTCATGCCGGTAGTTGCTCGATTTCAAATCTCCAGGATATATATAGGTCAGATCTCTGAGCTTTTTCCTTATGGCGTTGCAAATCTTTTGAACAAATCCGTCCGTTGGAGGAGACTTCATTGTTTATTCTTTACGAGCGTTGCAAAATTTGGATTCCCATTATTTAATTTTATCTTAGACCGTTGTGAAGACTTACGCATGTGGCGCGAATCTTTTGAATATAAAATGATTAAAGTCTTCAAAGTGAGTCTGGATGATTTATTTAAATCATATCTCTTGCGGGAATCACTCGATTTGTCTCTTCACGTTGCATGTGAGCTTTAGTAATACTTGACTTTTCAACGCATCTTTGCGTGGACTTGGAGTACTTATTTGCCTTGAGTAGGTGATATGCGGCTAACATCTCTGTGACGAGTCCTCTCGGTACATTCCTTTGTTTGTGACTTATACAGTCGGGTGACTTCCACGAGGTACCTCAGTGTGATCTGGTCAAACTTCTCGATAATATTTGTTGACGAGCTACTCATTGGACTCATTTGTTCCTCTCTACGATGGACTAAGTGTACTTAGTACTTAGCCGTTTTGATCTAACTAATTTTGGCCTACAGAAGATACTCATTTGGTTCTTCTTTACATTTTGCCAAGTTTTATACTTAACATATTTGGCCTATGGAAGATACTCATTTTGTTCTTCCTTACATTTTGCCAAGTATTATACTTAACATATTTGGCCTATGGAAGATACTCATTTGGTTCTTCCTTACATTTTGCCAAGTAATAAACATTTGATTTTATATTAATGACATCATCAAAATCTAACAAGTATTCTAACAAATCCCCCTATTTTGATGATGGCAAAACTAAGTAAGAAATCAAATGACTAAGTCTGCACTTAAGTGCAAGACACAAATTGAAATCAGTCTAATATTGAGACAACTGGAAATTGTCATTGTTTGTTATAAGATTTTCGACTTTGTTTATTATTGAAATTTTACAAGAAAGTTTTAAGTACATAAAACATTACAAGTAAAAGAAATAACTAAAAGTCATCTGCCTCTTCCTCTGCCTCTTGAATAGGTGCTTGGCGGGTTTGAATGGTTTGGCTCAATTGGTCTTATCTTGGTGGAGCAAGACCATATTTCCTCTTCACAACAAGTCTTTGCGAAGTCTTGTTCTTCTTGGGATCTGAATCTGTTCTCAAGACACAAATGCTTGATTTCTCTTTGAAGCGCTAACTCATCAAGTTCACCGTCCAGACGGATCGGTGCTTCCTCTGCTACGAATGAGGAATCATAGGATAAGCATTTTGATCTTTAGCGTGCTTCTTGAGCGACCCAAAGCTTGGATGGATTTCTTCCATGAAGTTTATGAAAATTTCTTGTGGGAGAGTTTATCATCCTGGAGTAGTTCCCGGATGTAATAGTCTTTGATGAACCTCTTCTTTGCGAGATCCCCACATCTCGAGAGCTTCAAATGGAATAAAGTCCTCTACAAACCACGGCTCCTTCCCATCCCATTCTATAGTAGGTCCAAAACCACCTCTAGTCCTTCTTCTCTTTCCTTGAGTGGACGGCTGGTCATCTGATGCACGGCTTCCTTTCTCTTGAGACAGGAGGGTCCTTCAATCGAAGGACATCTTGCTTTCTTGCTTCTTATTTCTCTCTCTTCCCCTGAACTCTCTCTTCCCACTTTTTGCCGGCATCAACAAGAATAGTTAATTCTTTGCTCCATTACGCTCATCGATCGGACATGCCAAATGGCATTACATTGTTAGTAGAGGAGGGCTGAGGAATCTCTCTCTGTAGAAGGGTGTCTATCTTGGCATTTATTGGTGAAGGTCGGGAGTGACTGAGATGATAGCGACTCTCGATAGTATCTTTGACGATTTGCACAGATCGGCTCGGTCATGGTGGGAGATATACGAGGCGATGGAGAGTGCTCTCCTGATCCTTACGCAAAGGAACCACTAGGCTGAGGCTCTGTCTGCCATTTGGTAGGTCGAGAGGGTGTTTTCTCAGGGTCACGACTGGAGTCTTGACCATCTCTGCGTCTAGGTGGTGTGCAGGCGAGTACCACGATCTATCTGCGGCTTCGTGAATAGGCTCAGCTCGGCTCTTGTTCGGCTCCTTGTATCCTTCTCTCTCTTCCTCTTTCCCTTCTTCTTCCTTTTCTCCAGAGTTTTCTTTTCCTTCTTCCTCATCTTTTTCTTTTTCATTTTCCTTCTCTGCTCCTGCATCTCCTCCATCATCATTATCATCATCATCATCATCATCATCATCATTCTTATCATCATCCTGCTCCTTCTTTTCTCCTTCATCATCCTCATCCTCCTTTTCTTCTTCATCTTTTTGATCTACCTCTTCTCCTTCTTCTTCATCTCCTTCATGACCCGATTCTTGTCTTCTCAATTTCTTAAATTTGTTTTTCATTTGGAATATTTTCTTGTTTTCTCTCTTCTTCATCTTCTTGACCACCAAATCAATAATTTCATTATCTCCATCTACTTCTTCAATCCTAATCTCTTATTCGACTTCCTCCTCCTCCTCATCTCCAAAAATACCATCAAAAATGCTGAGCATGATAGAATGGATAAAGTGGTCCATGTTTGTTTTAAAATGGGACATGAACCATTTATCCTGGAGGAGTAAAGCTAAGTCTGCTTCTTTGCAAAATTCAATCAGAACCTCCTCAGTGGCTTGGGGATACTCCCAACCACTAGTTGCAATGTAGGTTTGAAGATTTGTAAAAGGCATAGTTTTGAAAGATTTCCACTCTTCAAAAATATGTACAAAAGAGTGTTTCTTGCTTGTGGCTTAACAAGGTGGAGTTGTTCAATAGAAAGATTGAAGGTATTATTTTCTAACGAGTTAAAAGTATAGTCGGCTTCGGGAATAGAGATTATTAGACTGCTTCTTCTTCTTCGGATATGTAGGCGGGGTGTGAGAAGCAGTGTACAATCCGAGTTTCGGTGGTGTGCAGTGCGAGGCGGGTCTTAGGATGAATTGGTGATGGGCGAGGCTGGTAAGGTGTTGAGACTTCTCTCCTCGCTAAGCTGCAGTTTCCTTGGCCTCTTAAGAGGGTTCGGTGATGACTGCGAGTAAAGGGTCCTTACAGGGCTGGTCCGTCTCTTGAATCGATTGCAATGGGTGTATCGTCGGATTCGGTGTCGGACCATTGCGGTTGGGATATCAGTGCAGTCTGTCAGATTCCTACGAAGAATGGTATCTTGGGTATGTTCTTGAGTCAAGCGACTCCTTCAACAAGCTGGTGCTTTCCCGGTGCCTCAGGCTTTCTTCTTCTCATGGTCCGTATGACCAAGTCTTTTATTAGGGTGGAAGGGTCGGTGTTTCCCTTAGCCACTCCGGTCTTCTCCAAAACCAAGCGAGATGCGTTAGAGCGCCGACTTTGTCTTGAACTTCTTCTCATCGTCAAGCCACTCGACCTTGTTCACCTCGCGCACGAGTTGCACGAAGATGTAGTACGCCCAATCGACTTCCTCTTCACGAATCAACGCACCCGACACCATAAACTTGGCGATGACGGTTGGTCATAGCGCCGCCATCCCCATGACTATCTTGTTGGTAATGTCAGCGCAACACGGTAAATCCTCTTTAATTCATTCCTCTTGGTGTAAATTTCAATTTTTAAGGATATTTTAGAGCTTTAATCGTTTTCCGGGTTTGCGGCGGATTGCTTGAGAGCTTCGACCGCGAACCACGATGCTTCATCCGAAGAGGCAGATCGTCTCTCGATCTATCTTTGGTGGTACTCATGCCGACTTTCTTTGTGAATCCCGTCTTGAATCGGATAAGCATTGCGATAGAAGCGAGCGACATCTTCTTTGAGCAGGATGTTGCGGGTTGATGTCGAGAAATGTGTAGATCCCATTAAGCTTCATTGCGAATCAAATTGAACATGTCGTAGTCCTCAGTTGGCTTCTAGTAAGCCTTGAAGTCGACAACCATCGAGAATATGACTGGTCTTTAACCGCCTTCAAATTCACTCCTTGAAAGATGCCATTTACGCAAATAGAGGATTTTAGTGTATATTTTTGCTCTGTAAATTCTAGGGTTTACGTAGCGTAAAGAGTAAAGTGAAAGGTCTTCTTTCCTTATAAAGAAGATGAAAAGACGTTTGTATTAGTTTATTATATATTTGAGCGGTGAGTACGCCTTTTGATATTCTTTTAAATTTCAAATTTGAATCGGTGGCCCAATTTAAAATTCGACGATTGATTACGATTGGCCATCGTAGAGTTGATTTAATAGGTGTTTGACGCGTGTATTAAAATTGCCACTTGGCTTATAAAATGTATATTTAAATGCCATTTCTTTAGCCAAAATAATATTATAAATGTGGCGAGATAATAATTAAAAATATAGAAGTCGATTTAGAAAACTTATTTGATGCATTTAGTTATTTGTTGACCACTCTGCAGTGGTGAGTTGACTTCTACTTTGGTATTACGAGCGACTAAGTTGCTTAAATCGGCCTTCGTCTTCTACTTTGCATCGGCTTAGGGTGATTACGAGTCCGTCCTTCCTTTAACTTGCTTGATTACTAGATTCCCAATCTAGTAATCCAAGGTCTCTGCTTAGCTCTAGGAACCTTTCTACTGGCAAGGATTTAGTGAAGATGTCAGCTATTTGGTAGTCTGTGCTGACTCTTTCAACTCTAACCCTTTTGTTAAGCACATGGTCTCTAATGAAATGGTGCTTAACGTCAATGTGCTTCGTCCTTGAATGCAAAACCGGATTGTTGGTTATTGTAATAGCACTATTGTTGTCACACCAAATAGGAACTTCGTTGGCAATTATATTATAGTCCCTTAAGCTGTTGTCGATCCATAGAATGCATGCTGTGACTACTGCTGACTAGGTATTCGACTCTGTAGTGGAGATAGAGTTAGAAACACCTTCTTGCTAAACCGGGATATCGATCTGGTTCCTAGGAATTGACACGTTCCACTAGTGGTCTTCTGTTGATTTTGCATCTGCGAAATCCGCATCAGTATCACGATAGATCGAAGTTGTCATCCTTGGGGTACCATAGTCGACATTAATTTTATACTTTAGTTACTTAATTATTCTCTTGGCTGCATCTAGGTGTGATTGCTTCGGCTTGGTGGAATCTTGCACAAACTCCAACTCCATATGATATATGCGGCACCTTGCGGTGAAGTGCGAAGAGATCCGATGAGTCCTCTGTAGTGGGTTGAGTCTCTTGATATGCACGCCTCAAATGCGCATGCGGTGAGTAGTTGTGCTCATTGTAATTCTTGCGGGTTTGGTGATTCCATTCCATATCTCTTGATAAGATCTACGGTATACTTTGCTTGGTTGATGAAAATTCCTTTTTCCATACGCTTAACGTGTAATCCGAGAAAGAAGTTAAGCTTTCCCATCATACTCATCTCAAATTCTCCTTGCATGAGGTTGGAGAATTTCTCGCATAGTTCTGGATTGGTTGACCCGAATATGATGTCATCCACATAAATCTGGACTATTAATATGTAGCCTCCGTGCTCCACTCTGAATAGGGTCTTGTCCACTTTCCCTTTGCAAAATCCATTTTCTCAAGAAACACAGACAGGTGTTTCATACCACGCTCTTGGTGCTTGCTTGAGTCCATCTGAGCCTTCAACGGCTTATAGACTTTGTCTCCTTTGACAAAACACAGGGGTTGCTCTACATAGACTTCTTCTTCTAGGATTCCGTTCGAAAAGCACTTTTACATCCATCTGGTAGACTTCAAAGTCCTTGAATGCGGCATATGCGAGGAATAGTCGATGGCTTCTAATCTTGCAACAGTGCATAAGTTTCATCAAAATCTATTCCCTCACCTGTGCATAACCTTTTGCTACGAGCACGGCTTTATTCCTAACAACGGCTCCGTCTTCATCACTCTTGTTTTTATATACCCATTTGGTGCCAATAACTTTCTTGTGATCAGTGCATGCATTAAGTTCCCAAACTTTGTTTCTTTCCATCTGTTCCAATTCCTCTTGCATGGCATTAATCCATGAATAATCTTCCAAGGCTTGTTACGTAGTCTTGGGTTCAATTTGCGACATGAAACATGAGAACATCGCCATTCCTGTGGTAGGGTTGGTGTCTCGTCTTAACTCCATCGATCAACTTTCCGATTATTTGCTGAATTGGGTGATCCTTGAGCCATTTGGGGATATCGTCCTCTTAAGGTTTGTTCCCCTGTTGGATTGCTCTGGTGGTTATCTGCATCAATTTGGGTTACAGTGCCTTTGGATCGGCTACCGCCTTGTCATCTGCGACTTGGTTTTGATCTGCGGATGAGTCTTTGTCGACTCATTTGGGTCTTCTTGGCGACAAGCTGGATCGGATAGGTTTGGTGATCTGTCGATCTGCGATTGGGTCTTGGCGGTGCGGTTGGGTCATCGGTGATCTGCGGTGAGTCCACCATTCCAGTGTCATGTATAATGACTTCTTCAAGGGTTGCTGACTTGAGCTTGTTCTCAATTAGCTCAAGTTGTTTCCTATACTCAACGGTAGATTCATCAAAAACAACATGGGGTGTTTCCTCCACAACTAAGGTTCTTTTATTAAAAACTCTATATGACTTGCTTCTTTGGGAATATCCCATAAAGAGACCGTCATCAGTTTTAGCATCAAAGGCATTTAGCTGTGTTTTACCATTGTTGTGGATGAAACACTTACAACCAAAGACATGAAAGTATGCAACAGTAGGAGTTCTATTATTCCAAACCTCATAGGGAGTTTTGCCATGTCTCCCTACTATCATACTCACTGTGCAGGTGTGACGAGTGTGTTGGCGGCTTGACCCGAGAACCTTTGGGTAGGTCCGCTTACGCAATCATGGACCTTGTTGCTTCCTTGAGGTTACGTTCCTTCTTTCGGCAACACCATTACATTGGGGCATCCACATGGCTGAGAGAGCTCATCTTTGGATCCCATTACGATCATTTGTCGATTATCGCCTTGTTGAGAAACTCTCCTCCTCTATACGATCGATCTTGATTATGGATAGGGATTTCTCATTTAGATCCTTCTCGTGACTCGAGTAACTTGAGTGAGGTTTCACTTTTCTTGTATAGGAAAATGATCCAAGTGTACCTTGAATAATCATCTACTATTACAAGTGCATGCTTTGGCCGCTCAAAGTCCTTGGCTTGATAGGACCAAATAGATCCATGTGGAGTAGATCTAAGATCCTTGATGTGAGCATTGTAGGTTGAAGCGGCTTGAATGATGCCTTGATGCCTTTCCCTTCGACATGCATCACGAGTGCTTCCTTCTTGAATGCTTCATTTGGAAGTCCTCGACCAACCACGAGCTAATCTTGTTGATGGCTTTGAAGTTTAGGTGACATAGTCTTTTGTGCCACGACCATCCATTCTCGACTCTGTCTTGGATAGAAAACGGGAGTTAGGTGTTCTGTGTTCCAATCAATCATGTAGACATCTCTTCTTACGAATCCTTGTAGCTTTATTTCTCCGGATAAGATGTCTATCACCATACACATCAATATCGTGAAGACTACTCGATACTTCTCGTCACAGAACTGGCTTAATCTAAGGAGGTTGTACTTGAGCCCATTGACATAATGGAATTAGGATATGACAATGTTTACTCTGTGCATCTCTCCAAAGCCTTTTGTCTGTCCTCTAGAGCTACCTCCAAAGGTTACTTCGGGACATCTTTGTTTGATGTTTTTGGTCAGCATATTCTTGTTCCCGGTCATATGCCTCGAGCATCCAGTCTACAAACCATTCTTCACCTCCAAAATTTGAGTTTGAGGAGATGTGGTTGTAGTCCTTCCACCTTTTAACAATTAAACAAGCCTGATTTAGGTACCCAAATTTGTGTGGGTCCTTTGGGGTTAGTTGGTTTCTGGAGAATTGATTTCTCCTTAGATTATGGAAATTATTATTATTATTATTATTATTATAACCCTTATAAGGTGTACGTGGTGAAGTCTGAATCTCTGGTTGGATTGTATCTAGGATATTCTGAAAATTTTGATAGTGTGGGCCATTTCTAAATCTAATTTGAGACCATTTATTAAACCTTTGTGGTCTCCACACTTGTTCATTTTGGTAATTAGGATAACCTTGAGGTTTCCATCTGCCCCTCCCATTATGAAATCTATTTTTGGGGAGTTGTTGGTAATAGTGGGCATGTTATGCAGGGTGCTCCATTTGCACAGGCCTTTGCCTAGTCGCTGTCTAGGTGGGTATGCAGTGTAACATTGCGGCTAGGCGTTTGACTTCTGTTGCCTATTTTTGAATATCGATTTATATACGAGGCTCGTGATCGAGACTATTGTTTCTCCCTTGATAAACTTGGTTTTGGAACTAGAGGAGTGTGAGAATCATATCGAGGCACGATTTGGTATATAGTGACCTTTTATAAGTACACAATTCTCCCGGGGTTGAAGACGCCTTCGGGAGGTTATTTCCTGCTTTGAGTTTTATTTATACGAGCACCTTAGTAAACTCGGCTTTGGCATGAGCAAGTGCGGTGATTTTCTTTAAGTAAAATGGTTAGCCGATCTATCTCATTTGTATTGACATTTGCACAGTTTTTAAAGTCAGTGTAGTTGTCTCAACCTTATTCGGATCTAGGTGAGTTTTTGAAATCATTTTTGTTGCCTATTCTCATCTTGCGGTGAGTCTTCTCTGTCTGACTTGGTGTGCGGATTTGAGTGTTTCAAAATCTTTAAATAAGCTGATTTACGATTCATGCGGATCCATATCTTGTGACATGGCTGAGCTATTATTTGAGCCGGTGGGTTTAGAAGTTACCTCTTCATCAGCTAGGTTTGCCATCGGACAATCATACTCCTCGTCTTCATCGGAAAAGAAACCATTGCTTGATTCGACATGCTCCTGGTCTTTTAGATGAGAGCCTTTCTTCTATCTTCCTTTACGCCCACCTCCTTCTTGGTTTCGTCCTTCTTGAGCTCGGGACAATCCATTTGGATGTGTCTATTTTGTAACGATTGTAGCATTCTACTTTCAAGCTTCCGACCTTACGGTTCCTTCTTGGATTCTCCTTGTAGTTTTTCTTATACTTGGAGTAGTTCTTTACGAAATTCTTGAACCTTTGCATTATGAAAGCCATTTCTTCCTCAAAATCTAGTGGATTTGGAGGTTTCACATCGAATAGGATCTTGGCGGGAGACTGGTGCAAATGCGATTCCCTTCTCTGCGAGGCTCGATTGAGGATGAACTTGGAAGCTCGAACTCATAAGCCTTGGATCGAGAAAGCGACTCACGAATCTTTATCTTATTCGGATCCTTGGACTCTCTCATGGCTCGGCCTTCATGCTCCATTCGGGGTTGAGAGATCGAGGACCTTTAGTGCCATTTCCTTGTTGCCATAGGTTTTGCCAGGAGTTGATCTCATTGATAATTTGATGAACCTTGTGTCCACTTGATCTATAGATTCACCATTCTTCATTTTAAAGTTGTCAAATTTTTGGATAGCAATTGTGACTTGTTTTCCTTGATCGACTCCGTTCCTTCACACATTAGGGCTAATGTATCCCAAATTTCTTTGGCATTCTTATAGTTCTTGATCTTGACCATGGTGGATTTGTCAAGAGTTTGATATAACACATCTCTGGCCTGTTATCAAGATTGGCGACTTTCTTTCTTCGGGATTGACTCCGTCCTCTTCTTGGGAATCTTTTCGGCCTCCCAGTGCGATCTCCTCTGCGGTGTTGTCCTTCTCAAAGATGAATGGACCGTCTTCAATGATGCACCACATGTCGTCATGAATTGAAGATAAGTGTGCTGCATTCTTATCTTCCACAGATCATACTCGTCAGCTGAAAACACGGGAGTCTAGAGTGCATGTGTTCCATTATAAAGTGAGAGTAAAGATATATATATATCGATATAGATGCAGTTCGTGAAATAAATGAACCAACCTCTCAGATACCACTTATAGGTCACAAGTCGTCCAGGAACAAGTCTAGAGGGGGGGGGGGGTGAATAGACTTGTTGAAACTCTTGAACTCTTTTTCACGAAGAGTGAGTTTCTTCAGGTGATAGTTAAACAAATGACTTGGAGTCGTTTGTTCTTGGATATGTGCGAAAGTCAGCTGATGACGAATGGAAATTAACTTAATGAAACACTTAACATTGTATGCAGCAGTTAAAGTATGATGCAGTAAAGCGATGAAATAACGCGACGATTATAGTGGTCTCGGAGGTGGGGTAATCCTCTCTTGATCCTCTTTTCTCCAAACCAGTTGGAGATAAATTCACTATAATTTTCAACGGTGATAAATATTACGGTGATTCAAACCACACTACATGACTTCCAACCGGTGGAAATCCGTGCCGTTGTACACACTGTTGCCTTGCACCTCTTGATCCTCGATCCTCGGATGCCTTTACTGATCTCTTACTTCAACCGGTGAAGTACCCGTACTCAAGGTTATAGACAAGAGTTTTTGTCTTCTCAACTTAAGAGCTTCCTTAAGTATGAACTTTTAGATCTGCTCTTTTCACGATCTATTGATTGCTTTAGATTGCTTGATTGCTTTGATCGCTAGAATGTATGTTCGCACATTAGTTGCTCGATTTCAAATCTTCGGATATATATAGGTCGGATCTACGAGCTTTTTCCTTGTAGCCGTTGCAAATCTTTTGAACAAATCCATCCGTTGGAGGAGACTTCATTGTTTATTCTTTACGAAAGTTGCAAAATTTGGATTCCCATTATTTAATTTTATCTTCCGAATTGTGAATACTTACGCATGTGAGCGCGAATCTTTTGAATATAAAATGATTAAAGTCTTCAAAGTGAGTGCGGATGATTTATTTAAATCATATCTCTTGCGGGAATCACTCGATTTGTCTCTTCACGTTGCATGTGAGCTTTCAGTAATACTTGACTTTTCAACGCATCGCGTGGACTTGGAGTACTTGGTTGCCTTAGAGTAGGTGATATGCGACTAACATCTCTGCAGATAGGTCCTCTCGGTACATTCCTTGTTTGTGACTTATCTGGTCGGGTGACTTCCACTGAGGTACCTCATTTGTGATCTGGTCAAACTTCTCTGATAAAATTTGTTGACGAGCTACTCTGTTGGACTCATTGTTCCTCTCTGATGGACTAAGATGTACTTAGTACTTAGCCGTTTTCGATCTAACTAATTTTGGCCTACTGAAGATACTCATTTGGTTCTTCTTTACATTTTGCCAAGTTTTATACTTAACATATTTGGCCTATGGAAGATACTCATTTGGTTCTTCCTTACATTTTGCCAAGTAATAAACATTTGATTTTATATTAATGACATCATCAAAATCTAACAAGTATTCCTAACATGATTGCCATAAAGCATTACCTCTATCAGGACATCCTTAGAAATGCATACCACAGACAAAGAATATCGAAATGACATCAACAATATCCGAATACTACAATCTTCCCAAGATTGTCCAAGTATCTCAACAATCATCAATGTGCATTCTAATCCTTTTACAACATCATGAACATTCATCAATATACGATACAACATAAAATACTTATGAAATGTAAATGGAATTACTCATCAAAACATTACAACCGAACAAGTAAACACTTGCCTCAAATAGCCGGGTCGGTAAAGAAAATCGATCCAGAGGTTCGATTCCCATACCTTGACAAAATATTTATATCCCGATATCAATAACGGTATACTACGACATTCGATTTCCACGATCAACGGCTATCCCAATTTTATAATTTTGTTTTCCTCTTTCTCAAAAGTGACGATCGAACTTTAACAAGTTCATTACTAAAACTCGAATATTATTTTAAATATAAAAATAATATTCAATATTTTCGGTTGTATTTATGATATAACCATTATTTGATCGAATAAAAACTTCGTACTATTTAAATACGAAAAATATTCCAAAGTCATCAATTTTGAAAACTCATGATTTTCATATGGAAAAATATTAATAATCATACTATTAAATTTTCCATCCTCAAACACAAATATAAGGTATTGACGATTCGATACAAGCGAAAAATATAGAGTGACTCGGTAATGTATTGATAAATACACGAGTCTAAGCGATTCATAAAAATCAAAATAAAAGCTGATTTGTGATAACATGTATCTCTGGAACAAATTTCATGAAACTTTATCAAAAATAGACTTGCAGATTTAAATATATACGTGTTCAAACTAGACAACTCAATCAACTTCAAAAGAAGCGTTCTTGGAAGTATTTGAAAATATCGGTGACTCGCTATAGGCGATTCATATTAGCGAGTATTACGACTCAATACCTACAGTCAAATAAGATTTTTACTTATATGAATTTTATTTATAATCTACTCGAGATGTAATCGTAAAATAACTTACATATTGAGAGATAATCGAGTTGAAAGAAGGCAACCCAGTGGAATTTCTGATTCTCTGGAGAGTTTCATCAAGCGACTAGGCGTCTCTGGAAAAGGCCGCTCTGATTGGCTGAGTCTTTGAGCATTTTGAGGATATACAAATCTCGATGTAGGATATAAACATATGTCCATTAAGTCGTGTAAATTTTCTACAGGTATAGATAAGTTTTATGGGACATACGTAAAGTTAAGGCCACTCTTTCCGGGTTCAAAGTCGCCTAGTTGGTCAAGACAGCATCATGACTAGGCATTATGAGTGACGACCCGTGCCTCGGTCGCGCGGGATTCTCGGGCCTGTCGGGCCCAGCGCCGCTGTGACGCCGCGGTGCCGACGGTGACAGTCTTCCACTAATTCGATCATAACTTCTTCGTCCGAACTCCGATTGGCTCGTTGTTTGAACCGTTGGAAATATAACTAAAACAGACATAATACTATAAATTTTCAGAATTTTTGAACATCCCAAAAATTCGTGGTGATTTTCAAAGTTGATACTTGTCCACGACACCTCAGAAAATGTCGATCTCGTCTCTACTAACGTTTCCGGTATCCCTTTCTTATTTTAAATATTCCAAGGCGAAATGTATCTCAATACATTCAAATAAATTTACAAGTCCCGTATTTAGTCGGTATGCATTTCTAAAATTCGGGATATTACACTTCGTGCGGAAGTCGTGTGCTAGTATTCTCGATGTTCTTAGTGGTTTGTTGCGATTCATGATGTTATGAGAAGTATATGTTGAAAAACATGATTATATACACCTTGAATTGTGAATAAGGATTGTTTAGATATTAGAACACATCGTATTATGTCGTTTGAGGATTTTGAATGTGATGTCGGAATAAGTTGTGTTCTTAAGTAACTCTTTGATTATATGAATTGATGAACATATTTAGGAGGTGTTGGTGTTTTGGATATGGATATGGAATATTCATATCTAAAACTAAGTTATGTGTTTTGGTAAAATATTTGTATTGGAATACGAATATGGTTTCGGGTTTGATAAGATTAGGATTCACTTTTGAGTTTGAGAATTCATACGTATTGAATAAGTGTTCAATTCGGATAATGGAATTATTTGAAACCTTTGGAATATGGTTATCTATAATGTTGAATTAATCGGATCGTCCGGATTGATGATGATAATCGGTAATTGGTTTAATTATGATTATACAAGGAGGAAACTTGTAATCTTATTTCAGATTGAATATGGAATCGGTAATGCTTAGACTTGGTTAAATTGATTATTGATATGATTATCGGACTATAAATTGTGTTATGGTTTTGAATTCATGATCGATTGATTTGGTTGTTCGGATTTATGTTTAATCGGGATATTGTGGAACCGTTGGGTTTATTGATCGGTTATATTGATTATCGAGTTGCGACTTGTATCGTGGATATGAGTTCGTATTTGTTTGAGTTGTATTGTTCGGTTTTGTTTATGATCGGGGTATTGTTGAGCCGTTGAGTCGCTTGGTTGGCTATGTCGGTTATTGATTGTTATCGGATTGTTGTTAATTGATTATTTCAATAGGTTGAGGTGTTTGATCGTGGATTATGACCATTGTGTTGCGGTTGAGGTCGAAGAGTTCGTAGATTGCTTTTGGTTGGGGATGAGGAGCTCGTAGACAAAGGCAATGGATATTGGTAATGGCTTCGTGGTATTGGTATCGAGGCAAGTTATACTTGTTCAGTTTATAATATTTGATGAATGGTTTCGTTTTCATTTCATTTATAATCCGTATAGAAATGTTGTTAGAAATGTAAGTTGTTGGGATAATGGCTTGTATATCGTGCTCTGGTTGTATTAAATCATAAGGTATATGATTTAATTGTGTTCAAGGAAGACGTGAGTTATCTTTGGTCAAGGATATAGAATATCGGATATCGAGGATAGTTATCGTGATGACATAAGTATCGGGATAAAGGTTTATTGGTATTGAATGGATGGTACCTTATTTGAGATTATTTGTGTAACTGTGTATTCGTTCAGTGATGTTGTTCGTGGAAAGGATGTTGTCTTCAGCTTTGAGGTAATTTATGTATTGTTCAGTTATGAGATAATCATTATGTTGAGTTGTTGTATATGTTGTACGTTGAGGCTTCGTATATTGAGATTCGTATTGGTTGTTCGTTGAGGGATGTTGATCCCAAGACTATTATTGGTATTAATGGTTGTGTTGATTGTCTCATTGAGGGATGTTGATCCCAGAACTATTGTCTGAGATTGTTGATCGTATGGATTATCCATTGGGGTTTGTGATCCCAAGATTGTTGGTTTGAATATTGATTGGTCGTGTCGACTTTTCATTGTCAGTCTGTTGTTGTTCACTTCGGTGAGTCTTTGATCCTTATTGGATATGTGTTTCTTTGAGTTTCGTTGTCATGTTGCATCGTGACATATCTGGAGTCATATCTGCATGCCGATTAGTTATTGTGTAGGATTTTTAGCTGGGCACACTATGGTCATGTGTTGATATTTCCACATTGGACTGTGCACACGATACGTAGTTCGTGAGGCTAATTAGGTACACGTCCCACATATATCCTGGATTTCGTATACGGGGTGGACATATGCACGGACACATTTCTGGATCGGGTGTACTATGACGTCCATCTTTGAGCCATACTGTTTGGTCGTTCATAGTTCTATGTATGATTGGATATGTTCAAAGGTTTGCGACTGGTTGTTCATACACCCGAGGGATATGTTTCGACAGTCGGGGTTATTTCTTTGCGATCCATTATTGTTGATCATTTGGAGTTTACCTTATTGATGGTATTCTCGGTTATTGTTGATCCTTTGTTGATCGTGTCGGAGTTATCATGTTTATGGTACTCTCGGTTATCATTGATCCTTTGTTGGTCGTATTGGAGTTATCATGTCGATGATATTCTCAGTTGATGTATTGGTTGATCATTATTATTGATCGTATGAGCATTCGGACTGTACGTCGTTGTTTCGGGATTGTATTCATTGTTTTGTGGTAGTTGATCTACAAATATGTTGTATCTTTATTGGTTTATCCAGGTTGAGATTTGATTGTGTAATCAAACGGACATGATTTGCACGGATGAATTATTTCATGATTATGAGTTATGATGATGTTTTGAGGATTTTTGATATTATTTGAATCTGATGCAGTTGGTTGTGGTTGAGTTCATCTCGTCATTTGAGAATGCGAAATGTGGATTATGGTAAGGATTGATCTGTTATGGATTGTCGGGGATTGGTAAGATTATGACAGTAAGATTACGTTGGTAGTATTCTTACAGTATTTTTACATTGGTATGTAATTATTTATGATGATGTGATCGTTATCATCATTGAGTATTATGGCTCACCCCGTCGTGGGCTTTATTTTTAGGTACCCGGAGATCGAGCTAGTAGCGGTCGTGAAGGGGTGAGCTTCCCCGGTGATACTGGCTGTGGCATTTTTTTGAGTATTGAGTATTTATTTCTAGTTGTTTTATTTTCGCTACAAATGTGTATTTTGAACTGTGTTTTATCCGCTGCGTGTGTATATTTCAAAATGGCTTTTCGGTATTTTTACCAACTTGTGTGTATATTTCAAAATGTCTTTTCGGTATTTTTACCAACTCGTGTGTATTTCAAATGGCCTTTTGGCATGTTGCGAACCGGGGTTATTTCGTTGAACCCTTTTTCCTAAACTATTTTATCGGTACGTATAAGTGTGGCTTAACGTACATTTTGAACTGTCGAGATTTGGCATTTCGCATTGTATTTTCAGATGGTATTTTATGACGGTATTTGAGAACTATGCGTTTGAAAATATTTGAGTATTTAAAATATTACCGTCATCGGCCTTTTGGCATTTTTAAACATTTTTGAAATGTTTTTTAGCCTAGTGGGTTCGCGCCGGACCACGGCGTTGTAATATCTCGGATGGTTTTGGGGTGTTATAGAATATGGTATCGGAGCTTGGGTTTTGTGAAACCCGGGCGTGTGTGTTATGTGGCTCTCTGGTGCAGTAGTAGCGTGATTTTTGAAAATGAGTTTTTCGACTTTTGAGTCAAATCGATTTTTGGAGTTTCCAAAATTTTTGAGATTCTTTTCAAATTGGTATTTGTGATATTGGTGTGTGTTGGTATTGTATTGAGACTTCGTGTGGGAGTCGTGTGCTAGTATCAAAGGAGATCATCGGCTTCATGCACCTGTAAGTATATTGGTTTGGTTATTCGCTTGTGGCGACGCTTGATTGTTTTTGTGATGAGTTGGAAATTTTGGTTGATCTGTTGTTTGTGGCAAGGTTGCAAGTTTCGAGGACGAAACTTATCCGGATTTTCAGTATAAATTTTTCGCGTTATGTTATCTGAGATATACTGTATAGTTTGGTATCTATACAGTATGGATAAATAAATTGAGGATCGAGACAGTTATACTCGTGTAATTGACGTTTTGATTGACAGTTATATTGAGGATTTGTTGTATCAGGTTGAACTGATTTGGATATCAGGTATATCGTATGAGAATATTTTTGGGTTGAGTATATGTGTATTCAGTATGCCGTATGTTCGTATCCAGTATGTCGAGACGTCGGAAAGGAACATTTGGATTTTGGCCAAGTATAGAGCCCTTAACGTACGCTAAGTTTAAGGACTTACATACGCTAAATTATACGCTTTACGTACGTTATGCATAAGGCATTACGTACGTAACAAGAGGAATCAGACAGGACCGAGTTGTGATCGGATAGTGGGGCCCGTGGTCGGCGGCTTTCGGTGCGGATGTGGACAGGTGAGTCAACGGATGGATTTACGTACGCTATACAGGGTGTATTACGTACGTAATACGTGTATAATACTGTAGCAAGTCAACGTACGTATTACGTACGCAACGGATTAAGTGTTACATACATTATGGGGCGGCTGGCCGAGTCGTGGCCGAGAGGACCTGTAGTGGCCGAGTATGGTCGGCAATGACTCGCAGGGATGGCCGATCACGGTCGGCAGTGACTCACTAGGGGCAAGGACTGGCCGATAACGTACGTAAGGCTGTGGCCGGTTACGGCCGTAAGGGCCCGTTACGTATGTAAGCAGCTGCCGGCTACGTATGGAAGGATGTCGACCAAACTGGGCAGTCTGTTTTCAAGGACCGACTACTTACGTAAGGACGCTTCCGGTTACATACATAAGGAACCTACATGTCTCGGCCTATTTAAGGCCTGGACCGAGTCATCCGATCATTTTCACCTTTCTTCTTCGTCTCTTTGCATTTCTTCATCAAAAATGGGTGGATTTATATGGAATCATCATATAGAAACATGTTTTGGAAGATTTAATTCATGGATAACATCATCTTTTGCCCGGATCGAAGGTAAGAACACCTAAACTCTTGGTTTTGGAAGTATTTGAGGTTTCTTGATGTTTTTGCCGATCTGATTCGTTTTAACTCAGATTATTGATGGAACCTTGTTGTATTCTTGAGATTATTCATTACTCTTGAAGTTTTGTGGAACAAATTCTATAATTTCTCTATTAAATCGATTAAATTGGATTATGCCCTCAAAGTGTCCGATAAAATGCTTCAATGAGGTAGAACTTGGGAAGTTCTATATGTTTTCGTAGAATGGTGATTGAATTGATAATGTCGTGATGATTCTTGGTAATTACTGGAATTTTGTTAAGGGAAGATAATGAATTTATGATCAAATGCCTTGATTATGTTGTTATGATTATGGAATCGTAGTATTCTCGGTGTTCTTGGTGGTTTGTTGCGATTCATGATGTTATGAGAAGTATATGTTGAAGAACATGATTATATACACCTTGAATTGTGAATAAGGATTGTTTAGATGATAGAACACATCGTATTATGTCGTTTGAGGATTTTAAATGTGATGTCGGAAGAAGTTGTGTTCTTAAGGATCTCTTGGATTATATGAATTGATGAACATATTTAGGAGGTGTTGGTGTTTTGGATATGGAAATGGAATATTCATATCTAAAACTAAGTTATGTGTTTTGGTACAATATTCGTATAGGAATATGAATATGGTTCCGGGTTTGATAAGATTATGATTCACTTTTGAGTTTGCGAATTCATACGTATTGAACAAGTGTTCAATCCGGATAATGGAATTATTTGAAACCTTTAGAATATGGTTATCTATAATGTTGAATTAATCGGATCGTCCGGATTGATGATGATAATCGGTAATTGGTTTAATTATAATTATACAAGGAGGAAACTTGTAATCGTATTTAAGATTGAATATGGAATCGGTAATGCTTAGACTTGGTTAAATTGATTATTGATATGATTATCGGATTATGAATTGTGTTATGGTTTTGAATTCATGAACGATTGATTTGGTTGTTCGGATTTGTGTTTAATCGGGATATTGTGGAACCGTTGGGTTTATTGATCGGTTATATTGATTATCGAGTTGCGACTTGTATCGTGGATATGAGTTTGTATTTGTTTGAGTTGTATTGTTCGGTTTTGTTTATGATCGGGGTATTGTTGAGCGGTTGAGTCGCTTGGTTGGCTATGTCGGTTATTGATTGTTATCGGATTGTTGTTAATTGATTATTTCAATAGGTTGAGGTGTTTGATTGTTGATTACGACCGTTGTGTTGCGGTTGGGGTCGAAGAGTTCGTAGATTGCTTTTGGTCGGGGCTGAGGAACTCATAGACAAAGGCAATGGATATTGGTAACGGCTTCGTGGTATCGGTACCGAGGCAAGTTATACTTGTTCAGTTAATAATATTTGATGAATGGTTTCGTTTTCATTTCATTTATAATTTGTATATCAATGTTGTTAGAAATGTAAGTTTTCGGGATAATGGTTTGTATATCGTGCTCTGGTTGTATTAAATCATAAGGTATATGATTTAATTGTGTTCAAGGAAGACGTGAGTTATCTTTGGTCAAGGATATAGAATATCAGATATCGAGGATAGTTATCGTGATGACATAAGTATTGGGATAAAGGTTTATTGGTATTGAATGGATGGTACCTTGTTTGAGATTATTTGTATAACTGTATATTCGTTCAGGGATGTTGTTCGTGGAAAGGATGTTGTCTTCGGCTTTGAGTTAATTTATGTATTGTTCAGTTATGAGATAATTATTATGTTGAGTTGTTTTATATGTTGTACGTTGAGGCTTCGTATATTGAGATTCGTATTGGTTGTTCGTTGAGGGATGTTGATCCCAGGACTATTGTTGGTATTAATGGTTGTGTTGATCCTCTCATTGAGGGATGTTGATCCCAGAATTGTTGTCTGATATTATTGATCGTATGGATTATCCTTTGGGGTTTGTGATCCCAGGATTGTTGTTTTGAATATTGATTGGTCGTTTCGACTTTTCATTGTCAGTCTGTTGTTGTTCACTTCGGTGAGTCTTTGATCCTTATTGGATATGCGTTTCTTTGAGTTTCGTTGTCATGTTTAATCCTGACATATCTGGAGTCATATCTGCATGCTGATTGGTTATTGTGTCGGATTTTTAGCTGGGCACACTATGGTCATGTGTTGATATTTCCACATTGGACCGTGCACACGAGACGTAGTTCGTGAGGCTAATTAGGTACATGTCCCACGTATATACTGGATTTCGTATATGGGTGGACATGTGTACGGACACATTTCCGGATCGGGCGTACTATGACGTCCATCTTTGAGCCATACCGTTTGGTTGTTCATAGTTCCATGTATGATTGGATATGTTCGATGGTTTGCGACTGGTTGTTCATACACCCGAGGGGTATGTTTCGACATTCGGGGTTATTTCTTTGAGATCCATTATTGTTGATCATTTGGAGTTTACCTTGTTGATGTTATTCTCGGTTATTGTTGATCCTTTGTTGATCGTGTCGGAGTTATCATGTTAATGGTACTCTCGGTTATCGTTGATCCTTTGTTGGTCGTATTGGAGTTATCATGTCAATGATATTCTCAGTTGATGTATTGGTTGATCATTGTTATTGATCGTATGAGCATTCGGACTGTACGTCGTTGTTTCGGGATTGTATTCATTGTTTTGTGGTAGTTGATCTACAGATATGTTGTATGCTATTGGTTTATCCAGGTTGAGATTTGATTGTGTAATCCGACGGACATGATTTGGCACGAATGAATTATTTCATGATTATGAGTTATGATGATGTTTTGAGGATTTTTGATATTATTTGAATACTGATGCGGTTGGTTGTGGTTGAGTTCATCTCGTCATTTGAGAATGCGAAATGTTGATTTTGGTAAGGATTGATCTGTTATGGATTGTCGGGGATTGGTAAGATTATGATAGTAAGATTACGTTGGTAGTATTCTTACAGTATTTTTACATTGGTATGTAATTATTTATGATGATGTGATCGTTATCATTATTGAGTATTGTGGCTCACCCCGTCGTGGGCTTTATTTTTAGGTACCCGGAGATCGAGCTAGTAGCGGTCGTGAAGGGGTGAGCTTCCCGGGTGATACTGGCTGTGGCATTTTTTTGAGTATTGAGTATTTATTTCTAGTTGTTTTATTTCCGCTGCAAATGTGTATTTTGAAATGTGTTTTATCCGCTGCGTGTGTATATTTCAAAATGGCTTTTCGGTATTTTTACCAACTCGTGTGTATTTCAAATGGACTTTTGGCATGTTGCGAACTGGGGTTATTTCGTTGAACCCTTTTTCCTAAACTATTTTATCGGTACGTATAAGTGTGGCTTAACGTACAATTTGAACTATCGAGATTTGGCATTTCGCATTGTATTTTCAGATGGTATTTTATGACGGTATTTGAGAACTATGCGTTTGAAAATATTTGAGTATTTAAAATATTACCGTCATCGGCCTTTTCGTATTTTTAAATGTTTTTTAAATGGTTTTTAGCCTAGTGGGTTCCGGCGCGGGACCCACCGCGCTTTAATATCCCGGATGGTTTTGGGGGTGTTACAACCAGTCCAGTCTCATGGTGGATCACCAACCTCTTCAGTTCCATCAAATGCTGCAGCATCCGTATGCCAGACATGCGTCCTCTCAAGCCATATATGGTGACGCATTCTGATAACCTTTCGACAATGATACCATGCACAGTCAGCATTCTAGCACACCGGACATCCTCTGTATCCACTAATAACCAATCCGGACGGCATTCCGTACGCAGGAAAATCACTGATGGTACCGATACACATAGCACGTAAGTAGAACATCTCATGTGAGTAACTGTCGTACGTCGGATGACCTTGATCCCACAACAACTTCAGCTTCTCTATCAATGGTCTCAAATAAACATCAATACACTTTCCTGGATACCCAGGGCCAAGTACTAAGAGAGTCAACATATTATACTCCTTCTTCATGCACATCCATGGAGGAAGGTTGTAAGGAACCAATACGACTGGCCATATACTATACGAAAGGGTCATGTTGCCAAAAGGGTTGAATCCATCAGATGCAAGTCCGAGTCTTACATTTCGGACATCTGATCCAAATCCTGGAAACTCCCTATCTATATGCTTCCAAGCCTCTACATCAGAAGAGTGTATCATAATATCCTCGTCAGTCACCCGAGGCTCAGCGTGCCATCTCATCGCCTTGGTTGTGTGAGGAGACATGAAAAGCCTCTCCAATCTATCCTTCAAAGGGAAATACCAAAGAACCTTCATAGCTTTATCTTTACCAGAAGGAGTTAACTTATACCTCTCTGTGTCACATACCGGACATCTCTTTAGGTCTTCATTAGGCTTTCCCCAAAATAAAGCACAATCATATATGCATACATGGATCTTGATGTACGATAGCCCAAGACCTTTTAGGATACGTCTCATTTTACTGTGATTACTAGGAAGATGATGACCTTCTGGGAGCATTTTCCCTGTAAGTTCCAAATAATCATCCACAACTTTAATCGAGGTTTTGTTCTCCACCTTAACTCTCATAGTCTCTATGACACTATCAAGAACCGTCATGTAACACCCAGGATAAACAAGAGTCTGTTGGAGCTGTATTAGCTTGTTGTATCTATCAAGAGAAATTGTGTTAACGGGTATCAATGTAGGCGTTCGGATGACTGGTTGATCAGCTATATAGTATTCTTGACCTTCATCCGATACGTCCCTTGTAATACCCGAGAGTTCTATGTAATTGGAACTTATGATATTGTAATAATTGTACTTTTGTCTGAGTACTATTCTCCGTATTTCATAGTCCGATGTTGTCGAGCGTTTAATTTCATGGTTGTGATTTAAAGATTGTAAATCTGCGCATGTAGCGCACGCTACCGGCTATGTTTAGCGTGCGCTAACGTAGATTCATAGCGCACGCTACAGAGGGTCATTAGCGCACGCTATGCATGGTCAATTTGATTGAGACGTGCGGTAGGTGAGATCTGGCCGGGGGACCCCTGTCAGATCGTGTCGGATGTACCTGGACGGCTTTCGGGAAAAGCCAAGTCAACGCCTTAGCGCACGCTACAGGTATATGCGTAGCGCACGCTAAGTGCTGAATACAGTTATGTCAGAGAGCCGTTAGCGCACGCTACGAGCAGGGTCTAGCGCGCGCTAATAGCCATTTATTATAAATAGGACAGCATCCTATTCGTGATTTCAGTTCTTTCTCCTCCCATTACCCGAATTCTTACACTTAGAACATAACTTCCTTCATCCTAAACACTTCATATCAACATCCTGATTCGTGATTGAAGATCGTATATCATTGGAGATTGGTGTTCAAGCTTTCGGTGTCGGATTGCTTCATTTTCCTCCGTGTTCTTCACTACCTTGAGGTAGGTGATTCTTCACCAATACTAGTTGTGTTCTAAAGGATGTTGATCATGTTCATCTAGTCAGTTAGATTCGTTATTAGCCGTACATCATGTGTTAGAAGGATGTTTTCGACGTTTCGACACTTATTCATCGTATGATCCATTGAACCTTTTTGTATGAGGATTTCTAAGCATGTTATGTACCTTCCAAACCAATCGACCAGTATATGTAGATTACCTAGTTCGTATGCTTTACGAAAGGAACCATATGTTTTGGGATTTGGAATAATCGGAACTTAGAATATTTCTTGAAGATCTTGGATGAGTTATGATGATGAGATAATTATCCGTATATTTGTGCCTCACGATCATGGAACTTCCACAACCTTATTAGCATGACAGACTTGAGGATGATTTGTTGTATCAACATAGAATTCATGAATTCACCACCTTTCAACCCAGTTTTTCCGTTAGCAGTTTTCTGCCATGCAGGGTTAGCGCACGCTAACATATATGAGTTAACGTGCGCTATCGGGGTTCAGTTAACGCACAATACGTACGTAGCGTACGTTATGTATCAGTCGATTCATACTGTCAGACCGTGGCTAGCGCACGCTAGTCTTATACGATAGCGTACGCTAACAGGCCGGCTTAGCGCACGTTACGTAGAGTACGTAGCGCACGCTAAGCAGTCCAGGCAGATTGTTTATTTTGAGCTTTTCGGCCGTAGACCGAATTGATAGGCCATCGTTCGACTTGAGATGATTTGTATATCATTCCTTTTGTTAAGGTTCGAGCTTGTTACGTTTATCGAAGGAGGCGGCCTTCGAGTGTATCGAGATCATTGAAGTGTTTCGTCCTTGCCATTTTCGAGGCAAGTATCATATGTCGAGTTCGATTTATCATGCTTGTGGTTTTATTCATATTGTTGAATATGAGATGTATTTCTGAAAATTCTCGTGATATTCGTTGTTGTTTGTTCGTATTGATGAACATATTGAAATGCATATGTGTATGCATAATTGATTGATTGTGGTATAAATGATCCGAGGGGGGTCATGAGGATCTATGCTGAGGGCGCTGGATCGAATGTCCACCATGCGTTGGTCCGACGGGATGATCATGGGGATCTATGCTGAGGGCGCTGGATCGTTGGACGGGTTTTCCACCATGCGTTGGTCCGACGGGATCATCATGGGGATCTATGCTGAGGGCGCTGGATCGCTGGATTACCTTGTATTGTGTTGATGGAATCGTGAGGATTCGCATCGTTGGATTCCGGTGGCGGAAGTCCGTTTTGCATCCTTTATGATGCATTGATGATGTATTGTTTGACGATACTTGTACTAGCATTGTTTTGCTAGCCCCTTTGGGGGTGGACATTGTTTTGATGTTCACGTAGCCGAGGAGCGGGGAGGCAACCACAGTACCGACAGGACGATGGAATGGCTCAGTGATGTGATTGATGTTATTGTTATTGTGATTTGTCTTCTTCGTTCGTTTAGTACTCGAGTACGTCTGTTTTAATAAGGTCAATTCGATATGGTTGTATAAGTTAACTCATTTGATCGGTTGAATCAAATATGTATTTGAACTTCAGTTGTTCGATTATATTGTTTTTACACTTCTTTCAAAAATCAGCCTTGTAAATCCTTATCTAAAGGGTTTACGGCGCTGTAATTATTCCGAATATCTCGGGGTGTTACAGAATATGGTATCGGAGCTAAGATTTATGGATATCTTGGCAGTCGGGTTAGTTGGGTCTGTTTACGTTATTGATTACTGGTCGTTCGTAACATCACTGCTGAGCCAGCATCGTCGTGTGGACCGTGGTTGTAAGTTCCCTAATCTCGAATACTACCGTTTTATTTAATTCATGTCTTGTAAACATTGACGGATGTACTTTTAGAAAGTTTGCCCTGGATATTGAGTATTTATGTTTACAGTATGTTGAGAGGAGGTCGTGGACGCGGACGCGGACGTGGAAATGCGAGGCAAGAAGAGTCGGTATCTACCCCAGAGATAACCGCTAGTCGAACGGATTCCCATTCTGGGGGACAGCAAGGATCGGCAAATAATGATGCAGATCCTAACGTGCCGGGAGTACTTCAGCAGGTGGTTGCCCAGATAAACCAGTTTGCTCAAGTTGTGGATCGCATGCAGACGGCAATGGGACAGCAGGATAACGTGGATAATCGGGGAGATAAATGGCTTACCGAGGTGGTCAAATTGCATCCTCCGAAATTTGATGGCTCGACTGAGACGCTTTCTTGGGATCACTGGCTGAAGGAATTAGAGAAGATTTTTGCGGGGATTAACTGTCCCAACGATAGGAAGGTTCCGGTCGCCCAGTATCTTTTGACAGGGGAGGCTTTCGACTGGTGGGAGGCCATTCGACCGGAGGAGCATAATGTTGACTGGATAGAATTTAAATTGATGATGGAAGCGCAGTATTGTCCTCGCCCAGTTAGAGAGGCCCGAGTTCGAGAGTTTTTCTCACCACAGAGCTCAGAAACATCTGTGAAGGACGTGATTAAGACTTTTAATCACCAGCTGACTTATGTGCGCCACTTGGTCAGGACAGAGGCGGAGAAGATTTTCCATTTTGACATGCGAATGAAGCCGGAAATTCAGCAGTATATGTCCGGATTTGAATGTACTACTTTGCGACAGTATCAGGATAAGGCATTGGCCTATGATATGAAGGAGGCGGCAGTAGAGAAATCGATGGAAGCAAAGAAACAGAAGGTGTCTGGCAACTTCACGGAGGATAAGAGTAGCGGGCCTCGCAGGGGTCAGTCCTCTTTTCATTCATCCAGGAGACCTCCGCATCCTTCTCGAGGTGGAAAGAAGTTCCGGGCAGCACCAACTGTTTCAGACACAGGGAAGAAATGTTATAACTGTGGCAAAGCGGGACATGTTCGACGTGATTGTTTCGCGCCTGCTATGACCTGTTTCGAGTGCGGACAGGAAGGACATCGCGCGACATTTTGTGGGAATGCGAACCGATCTTTGGTACTCGCACTACAGCTCCAGTTCCGAAGGAGACGAGTGTGAACCAGACGCAACAGAGTGGATTTGTGAGCGTTGGGAAGAGAGAGTCATCCAGTGCTGGGTCCGTTCCTCCGCGCCTGTACGAAATGAGGAAATATGATGATCAGAACACAGCTGTTGCATCAGGTACGATTCAGATCCTTTTGCAACCAGTTAGTGTCTTGTTCGACTCGGGAGCTACGCATTCTTTTATATTGAACTGTGTTAATCGTTTGAAAATCTCGTGCTTGTATAATTGTGAACCTTATGTTGTGGGATTACCGAGCGGAGAGAAAATTGTGGGAACACTAGAAGCTAGGGATTTCCCAGTATCTATAGAAGGAAGAGAGTGGCCATCGAATCTCATTGTAGTTGACATCTATGGTGACGATTTAATTCTCAGAGATGATTGGCTCAACCGTTATGGAGCTGTTCTGAATTACCGAGAGAGAGTCATTTCCATCATTGCTGATGACGGATCTGAACACTTATTCCGAGGATGGAGACCAGGAAGCTCGGGAAAATTGATCAAAGCAATGAAAGCCGTGAAATTATCAAGCGGGGATGTCACGGACTTTGGTGCTATGCCATGAGGAAAGAGGAAGGAGTAGAGCTCTCGTCTATTTCGGTTGTGAATGAGTTCTCAGATGTATTTCCTGACGAACTACCTGGGTTACCTCCGCAGAGGGGAGTGGAATTCACTATCGAATTAGAGCCTGGAGCAGCTCCTATTTCCAAAGCACCATACCGCATGGCGCCAACCGAAATGTATGAACTCAAGAAGCAACTGGAGGAATTGTTACAGAAGGGCTATATCCAACCTAGCGTTTCTCCTTGGGGAGCGCCTTCTCTTTGTCCTAAGAAAGACAGATCCCTCCGTGTGTATTGATTACAGGAGCTCAACAAGATGACGATCAAGAATAAGTATCCTATACCTCGGATCGGCGACTTGTTTGATCAACTGCAAGGGGCAAGGGTATTCTCGAAGATTGACTTGCGATCGGGATACCACCATTGAGAATTAAGGAATCGGATATACCAAATCGCTTTCGGATCCCAGACGGGCATTATGAATTCGTAGTGATGCCGTTTGGACTTACCAATGCTCCTGCAGTATTCATGCAATTAATGAATCGGGTATTCTTGGAATACTTGGATAAATTTGTGGTCGTCTTCATTGATGACATCTTGATATATTCGAAGGACGCAGAGGAGCATGCCGAGCATTTGCGTGTGGTTTTAAGCACCTTGAGGAAGGAACAGCTGTACGCAAAATTTTCTAAATGCGAGTTCTGGCTTAAGGAAGTAACCTTCCTTGGGCATGTGATATCAGCCGACGGAGTTCAGGTGGACCCGAAGAAAGTCGAAGCAATCTTAGATTGGGAAGCTCCTAAAAACGTGAAAGAAGTCCGAAGCTTCTTAGGACTTGCTGGATATTATCGCCGCTTTGTAGAAGGATTTTCGAAAATTGCTCGTCCGCTCACCCAGCTGTTACATAAAACTCAAAAGTTCATGTGGAATGAGAAGTGCCAGGCTGGTTTTAACGAACTTAAGAGGAGACTGACGACAGCACCTATATTAGCGCTGCCAGAGGGAACTGATGGATTCATGGTATACAGCGACGCTTCAAATCAGGGTTTGGGTTGTGTGTTGATGCAGAAGGATAAAGTGATTGCTTATGCTTCTCGGCAATTGAAACCGTACGAGATTAATTACCCAACTCATGATATGGAGCTAGCAGCTGTGGTCTTTGCCTTGAAAATTTGGCGACATTATTTGTACGGCACTCATTGTCAGATCATTACAGATCATAAGAGCCTCAAGTACATCTTCAGTCAGAAAGAATTAAACATGAGGCAGAGCAGGTGGCTGGAATTGATCAAGGATTACGACTTGGAGATTCTCTATCATCCCGGGAAAGCAAATGTAGTAGCTGATGCTTTGAGCCGTAAACCTGTTTCTCTTCGAGTGTTGGAAGCACTTACGTCCCAAACCAGCATTCAACGAGAACTGATCCGCGAGGGGATTGAAGTATGGGCACCCGGAATCCAAGGGCAACTGTATGTGATGGAACTGACTTCATCACTAGTCGAGGAGATCAAATCTAAGCAGTTGGACGACTCTTTAATCCTTCGATTATGTGATGAAGTAAAGAAAGGAAAAGCCCCATGATTCGTGATACAAGATGATGGAGTTCTGAGATTTCAGAGTCGACTTTGCGTTCCCGAGGAGGATGATTTGAGACGGACAAGTTTGAAGGAAGCTCATAGCGCGCCCTATTCTATTCACCCGGGCAGTAGTAAGATGTATAAGGATTTAAAGCAAAACTTCTGGTGGGGGAATATGAAGAAGGACGTAGCAGAGTACGTTTCTAAGTGTTTGACTTGCCAGCAGGTTAAGATTGAACATCAGCGACCTGCCAGAATGTTAAAGCCGCTTCCGATCCGTGAATGGAAGTGGGAGGATATCTCGATGGATTTCATCACTAATATGCCAAGGACTAGAACGGGAATGAACATGATTAGGGTTGTAGTTGATCGACTACCCAAGTCGGCTCATTTCCTGGGAATTAAAGATACATGGGGACCCGAGAGATTGGCACAAATATTTATTGCAGAGATAGTCAGATTGCACGGGACGCCGAAGACCATTATTTCGGATCGAGATGGTCGTTTCGTGTCACACTTCTGGAAAGCAGTTCATAAGGCTTTGGGAACTGAGCTCAATTTTAGTACGGCTTATCATCCCCAAACGGACGGTCAGTCCGAAAGGACTATTCAAACTGTAGAAGACATGCTTAGAGCTTGTGCTTTGGATTGGTCAACTGATTGGGAAGTTCATCTGCCATTAGTTGAATTCACCTACAATAATAGTTGGCATGATTCAATTAAGATGGCACCATTTGAAGCTTTGTACGGGAGAAGATGCCGATCACCCCTATGTTGGGATGATTCCTCGGATTTGATCGGGACGGAACCGGAATTGATTATTCAGACTCAAGAGAAGATAGCTTTGATTCGAGAGAGACTGTTGATCGCCAGTCGACAGAAGTCTTATGCAGATGTACATCGTCGCCCTCTAGAGTTCGACGCTGGGGACCATGTACTATTGAAGGTATCTCCTACACGAGGGATTTTCCGTTTTGGGAGGAGAGGCAAGCTTAGTCCGAGATATATCGGACCATTTGAGATCCTCGAGAGAGTTGGAGATTTAGCATACAGGCTGGCCTTACCGCCATCGCTGAGTCACATTCACAATGTGTTTCACGTATCTCAACTGCGGAAGTATGTACCGGACCCCAGTCACGTCATTGATTTCGATGAGATCGAGATAGCTAATGATGGCACCTTCGAAGAGAGACCAATCAAGATACTTGAGAGCCGGATCAAACAATTGAGGAATAAACTAATACACTTGGTTAAAGTACAATGGTCACGACATGGAGTCGAAGAGGCCACTTGGGAAACGGAGGACAGTATGAAGACTAGATATCCGGAGTTATTCTCATCTTAAGTTTCGGGACGAAACTTCTTTTTAGGGAGGAAGGATGTAATACCCGAGAGTTCTATGTAATTGGAACTTATGATATTGTAATAATTGTACTTTTGTCTGAGTACTATTCTCCATATTTCATAGTCCGATGTTGTCGAGCGTTTAATTTCATGGTTGTGATTTAAAGATTGTAAATCTGCGCATGTAGCGCACGCTACCGGCTATGTTTAGCGTGCGCTAACGTAGATTCATAGCGCACGCTACAGAGGGTCATTAGCGCACGCTATGCATGGTCAATTTGATTGAGACGTGCGGTAGGTGAGATCTGGCCGGGGGACCCCTGTCAGATCGTGTCGGATGTACCTGGACGGCTTTCGGGAAAAGCCAAGTCAACGCCTTAGCGCACGCTACAGGTATATGCGTAGCGCACGCTAAGTGCTGAATACAGTTATGTCAGAGAGCCGTTAGCGCACGCTACGAAAGGTGGTCTAGCGCGCTAATAGCCATTTATTATAAATAGGACAAACATCCTATTCGTGATTTCGATTCTTTCTCCTCCCATTACCCGAATTCTTACACTTAGAACATAACTTCCTTCATCCTAAACACTTCATATCAACATCACGATTCGTGATTGAAGATCGTATATCATTGGAGATTGGTGTTCAAGCTTTCGGTGTCGGATTGCTTCATTTTCCTCCGTGTTCTTCACTACCTTGAGGTAGGTGATTCTTCACCAATACTAGTTGTGTTCTAAAGGATGTTGATCATGTTCATCTAGTCAGTTAGATTCGTTATTAGCCGTACATCATGTGTTAGAAGGATGTTTTCGACGTTACGACACTTATTCATCGTATGATCCATTGAACCTTTTTGTATGAGGATTTCTAAGCATGTTATGTACCTTCCAAACCAATCGACAGATATGTAGATTACCTAGTTCGTATGCTTTACGAAAGGAACCATATGTTTTGGGATTTGGAATAATCGGAACTTAGAATATTTCTTGAAGATCTTGGATGAGTGATGATGATGAGATAATTATCCGTATATTTGTGCCTCACGATCATGGAACTTCCACAACCTTATTAGCATGACAGACTTGAGGATGATTTGTTGTATCAACATAGAATTCATGAATTCACCACCTTTCAACCCAGTTTTTCATAGCGTTTTACGCCATGCAGGGTTAGCGCACGCTAACATATATGAGTTAACGTGCGCTATCGGGGTTCAGTTAACGCACAATACGTACGTAGCGTACGTTATGTATCAGTCGATTCATACTGTCAGACCGTGGCTAGCGCACGCTAGTCTTATACGATAGCGTACGCTAACAGGCCGGCTTAGCGCACGTTACGTAGAGTACGTAGCGCACGCTAAGCAGTCCAGGCAGATTGTTTATTTTGAGCTTTTCGGCCGTAGACCGAATTGATAGGCCATCGTTCGACTTGAGATGATTTGTATATCATTCCTTTTGTTAAGGTTCGAGCTTGTTACGTTGATCGAAGGAGGCGGCCTTCGAGTGTATCGAGATCATTGAAGTGTTTCGTCCTTGCCATTTTCGAGGCAAGTATCATATGTCGAGTTCGATTTATCATGCTTGTGGTTTTATTCATATTGTTGAATATGAGATGTATTTCTGAAAATTCTCGTGATATTCGTTGTTGTTTGTTCGTATTGATGAACATATTGAAATGCATATGTGTATGCATAATTGATTGATTATGGTATAAATGATCCGAGGGGGGTCATGAGGATCTATGCTGAGGGCGTTGGATCGAATTTCCACCATGCGTTGGTCCGACGGGATCATCATGGGGATCTATGCTGAGGGCGATGGATCGTTGGACGGGTTTTCCACCATGCATTGGTCCGACGGGATCATCATGGGGATCTATGCTGAGGGCGCTGGATCGCTGGATTACCTTGTATTGTGTTGATGGAATCGTGAGGATTCACATCGTTGGATTCCGGTGGCGGAAGTCCGTTTTGCATGCTTTATGATGCATTGATGATTTATTGTTTGACGATACTTGTACTAGCATTGTTTTGCTAACCCCTTCGGGGGTGGACATTGTTTTGATGTTCAGGTAGCCGAGGAGCGGGGAGGCAACCACAGTACCGACAGGACGATGGAATGGCTCAGTGATGTGATTGATGTTATTGTTATTGTGATTTGTCTTCTTCGTTCGTTTAGTACTCGAGTACGTCTGTTTTAATAAGGTCAATTCGATATGGTTGTATAAGTTAACTCATTTGATCGGTTGAATCAAATCTGTATTTGAACTTCAGTTGTTCGATTATATTGTTTTTACACTTCTTTCAAAAATCAGCCTTGTAAATCCTTATCTAAAGGGTTTACGGCGCTGTAATTATTCCGAATATCTCGGGGTGTTACATCCCTGTCGTAATAACCAAGCATGTCGTCAATCAACCTTCTTGTGGGGTCATTAGATGTGCTACCACTGTACTGTCCGTGATCATAGGGAATAATTGAATTCGATCTTTGACCGTGGTAAATCCAATATGTATATTTATCCCAAAATCCATTTTTTTTCAAGTGCTCCCATACGACATCAAATGTAAAACAGTACATATCGCTGCAGCATTTACATTTATTGCAAGGACAGTAATGAATCATACTATCACTATCATGCTCCTTCACAAATCGAATAAACCCTCGCATTCCATCTATGACCCTCGGATCCCATTTTTGCAGGCCAATCCAACTTTTATCCATCCTATAACAAAAATAACAACAATATTACACATCGTATTTGTCAAGAACATACAAAAACTACGACTAAAATCATCATATATAGCTCGAGTTCAAGATGTCCAATCCATATATATATATATACACATATATATATATACACACACACACACCAAGAAATATTCGAGAAAACGAACTAATTCTAAAACATTTTCATAATCATCCAAATAGATATATTATATGCGTAATATGATTATAACTAATATTAAAATTCAATAAACATACCTTTAATATGATTTCTTAAATGATCAAACCAGAGAAAATTACTGTTTTTCGTTTTCTTGTTCTGTAATTTCTGAATGTATTGTAAATGGTCTCTTCAAGTGTTAGATGGTGATATATTCTGCACAAAAAAACATATAAGACTTTAGCCGACGACATGCCGTCGGCTAAAGTATACTAGCCGTCGGCTAAAGTATACTAGCCGTCGGCTAAATTTGACTTTAGCCGACGACATATCGTCTGCTAAACTATACTAGTCGTTGGCTAAACTACAAAACTTTAGCCGACGACTAACTTGACTTTAGCCGACGACCAATAGTAAAGTCGTCGGCTAAACTTCTTTAGCCGACAACAAGTTAGCCGTCAGCTAAACTTCCTGACTTTAGCCGACGACTTCGGCCGGTCGTCGGCTAAAGTGTTATTTTGGTAGTGTGTGTGGTGTCGTGTGATATTGTCTCTGTAAATTGTGTGAATTGTGAAAGTGTATGCTGCTATTTATAGTATTGAAAGAAAGAGGAAAAAGAATTCAAATTCGAATAAGGTTCATTTCAAAACGATCATCTCGACGAGACGAATAAAACGAAGCCACTCATGAATATATTTGGACTCTGTAAAAATATCGTCCTCACTACGACAAATATATCTTGTATCGGTTTGATAATCTGCAGATAAATTTTAATTTCAATTAATTATGCAAATATTACACAACATTACTTAAAATTATACTAAGTAAAATAATACAGACACACGATAAAATATCGTAAATTATCACATAGAACACACAAATATACATAAAATACTAATAAAAATAGTAACAAAAATATATCAAACAGTAACAAAATTTATTTTTCTAATATGCATCAATATTTGTATTTAAAAATTCAATGATATATATGTTATAATTAATTATAATATAATTAATAAACACACATTACGAATTTGCCTGACAGTCAGAGATAAGAATAAATTCTCTGTTAAAATCAACAAACATGGACAGTAGCCCAGATGGACGTGCGGTCATCGTGATCTCCTAAGGCCGTGGGTTCGAAACCCGCCGGATGCAACTTTATCTTGAAACAATATTTTGACATTAAAAATAAGTTTCACAAAAGGGAGCTACAGTCGAGATGGTGAGACACGGCCCTAGGGACCTGATGTTGTGGGATCGAATGCCGCCTAGAGTGTATTTGTTTTTGCAGATTTACCCCGACCCAAGGGCTTTGTACCACAGTTTGCAACCTGACCCAAACCTGCGCCGGTCTAAACCGTCAGAATACAGATCTGTTCCAGAAAAGTTCTGGACAAGACAAATTGCAAAAGAGTCCAGAAAATTGATTAATGAAGATCCGATTTAATTAAATTAAACCATAAAATATATTTATAAATATGATCAAGAACACAATTAATATATTCAAAATAGATAATCATGTTATACATAAATAATTAAATTATTTGAAAGTTGTCTTAGGTACCACTGCTTGATTTTTCATGTATCTAATTCATTAAATCGGAGTAAAATGCAGCAAATAATAAACGAAAAAACCAAGATGAGTATCTTCATGCTCTAATTTAATTGATTCAATAAAGGTTCGACGAATTATCTTAATCGATGAACAAATATAAATCCAGACCAGAAGCTGATGAAAGTCACCTTCATCTTTCGGTGATCCATGTTTAGACTTTAGCCGACAGCAAAAAGTCATCGGCTAAAGCGGCCAGTTGTCGGCTAAAAGTCGGTCGGCCGAGGTCGGTCAGCTAAACTTTAGCGGACGGCAAAGACAAAAGTTCGTCGGCTAAAGTTAAACTTTATCCGACGACAGGAAGGTGGTCGGCTAAAGTCTTTAGGTTTTAGCCGACTGGAAGGATGTTGTCAGCTAAAGTATTACACATTTTAGCCGACGTTCTTTTTGTTGTCGGCTAAAATGTCTTTATTATAGCCGGCGACATTTTAATTATCGGCAAAGTTTTTTTTTTTTTATTAAAAAAATATGTTCAGATTTTGGGATCCCCAAACCTATTCAGATAACTTGTTATTCCAAATGTACAGTGCATCACCATACATCACAATCTGCATACATCAATATACGAAAAGTATAATTTATACACCAACAGTATAAAAATCACACCATAGCAACATGTCATGTAGAAATATCAACAAAATCACTATAAACACCAACGTTAATGAACACAAGTCTAAATAAAAAAATATTTAGCGTTAATAATATGTTTATATAGCGAAAGAACTACAACAATGACAACTAAAATCCTTAAAGATCCGTCAGATTCTTAAAGATAGAAGAAGGATTACTACCATCTTGCATGTCGTCGTCCCGAGGCTGTGAAGAAGAGGGGGGTGTTTGTGAATTGAAGAAGTGAGGTGGTGGTGGTACCGGAATTCCTGACTTAGCCGCAATCTGACTCAATGACATCATATACTGCATAATGGCCTGCTGAACCTTTCTTTGTTCCTCTTGGAATTTCTGGAACTGGTTTTGAGACTTCCTTTGTCCTCAGCTCGGAGCTCCCTCTCAATCCTCAATTTCTCCTCCAAATAGGCCTTTTGACTATCGCCCTTTTCATTGCACCGAAACCCTACAGTATCCTTCAATAATTTGTTACCTTCAGCTCCCATCATCGGCGTCCGGTAATGACTCCCTTTAGGAGGGTAAATGTTAGCCCACACTCTTGCCCTAATGTAGGGATCGACTTGATCGATCTCTCGGCATGCTAAATCGAGGCCAGTCTCGTCAAAATACGGATGCTCCTGTAATATATGCATTTTCCTTTTTCCTGTATTTTCATTTTTGGTGTATTTTTCGTTTTTAGTGACTCGCTTGTAACCGTATTGAGATCTTGAGAATATTTAATACTGGACTTTTTGTTATCCGAGATTGTTTTGTACATGTTCTACTCAATTCCGTGTTTAATGTCATTCCTTCGCTATTTCATTCGATTCTTATGATCGTTGTTTGGAACCACCATTTCGGGGTCGCCGCAGATCCATTTCATGTTATTATGCATGTTGTGAGATTTCGTTTGTTGTTTCGACCATGTATCATGTATTTCAGATGTTTTGAGTCGTTTTGTAATTTCCCAAAGTTTTGGGGCGATTACTAATGTTGTCTTTCCCGAACCTTCGGGTAATCGGAATTGTGTTTTCTTGTAGTACTCTAGTTCGGACTCCAGCTCGTCGTGCGTGTGTCTTCTTCAGTCCATTGTTTGGTGTTGAATGCACGTTGTTTTTCACCCGGGGGAGAAATCGTTGTTTTCCAACTTTGAGAGCTGTCTGTTCTGCTGTCTGCACTCGTTAACGTACGCTAAGGACCCCATTATCTCGCGCTAACGGAACATTCCAGAGACCCTCCAGTTATCTGTTGTCGCCCAATAGCGCATTCTAAGACCGTTCTTAGCACGCACAATGGTGGGACTTAGCGCACGCTAGATAGGTTAGCAGTGTGCGCTAATCCGGTACTCCAGTAAGGGCAGTAGGTTTTTGAGGTTATAGACTCTGGACAGAACTGTACAGGTAGCGCATGCTGATACTATTTTTAGTGCATGCTAACGCTGGTTGTAGCGCGTGCTAATTTTGTAGTAGCGCACGCTAACGTCTTAGGACAGGAGCTACTGGACTACTGGACGTCCCCGTTAGAACGCGCTAACTATGAGAGTAGCGTGTGTTAATTAGACCCAGTGTATAAGGGCCAGAGCAGGTCAAATCCTGTCATTTTTTCCCATTTCCTTTCTTCCTCTGCATTTGAGCGATCCTTGGGCAATCTCCGGGCGATTAGAAGTCTTGCAACTCCAAGCCATCATTTTTCTTGAGTTCTTGGTGTAGATTAACATCTACTCATGTTCTTCGCCTTTAATCCAAGGTAATCTCGTACAACCCTATTTTTGGGAAATTTGGGGGTTTTCAAGTTTCCATATTGTTGATTAATCCATGATGTATATGATTAATCTTGGTGATATTCTTGTCTTACGTACGAGTTCATGGTAAGTTTCGCGGTATTTGTGGAATCGGGAGGGTTCGGTTGTGATCCGCACTCGTTGTTGTTTTTGTACGAATTTACATGAATCGTAGGTGGGTTTCCGGATTTCCATACTCATTTAGAAATGGTTGTGATTGTATTCTTCGAATCGTTAGGTTCGGGTTCGTCGGTTCCTAGCAATTGTGGTTGTTTTTCCGTTCCATCCATTTCGTTGCTAATTACTCAAGGCAAGTACTCCTGCAAAACATTTATGCTTAACAAGAAATGGTAATGTATAATATGTGTGTTTTGCTCACTCCGGGAGGATCCTAGGGGGCCTCGGGGGAATCCGTGACTTTACTCCGGATTCACGAGCTTGTTCGCTAGCCAGTTCGGGAGGGTCCTTAGAGGCCTCAAATGGAATCAGTGGTTTCGCCCCTGTCGTAGGCGATGCCTGTGCGTGATTTGTTTTCTGATTATGGCTAGTTTGGGAGGGTCCTTAGAGGCCTCGAATGGGACCAGTGGTTTCGCCCTGGTCCTAGGCAAATGGATTTGACTATTTGTTTTCCGGGAAAAGACATGTCTGGTTTTGGATTTTGAAATGACTTGAAGCATGTACTATGAAATGTGTAAGTGAATGGTTTGCCTTGATTACTTGTACTAGCATAATTGCTAACTCCTTTGGGTACCTGATTTGGGGAAGTTCTTGTTATGAATTTCAGGTGTTGTTTAGCCGGTCGAGCAGGCACTGGATCAGTACAAGGTTGCTGGACGGGGATGTTGATGTGTGCAATGGAGTCCTTTATTTGCATTGTCCATTTTGATGTGGTTTTTTCCAAACTTGTGAACTTATAGACAGTACTCGCTAGTACTTAGGCACTTTTGATTTGGGATATGTTTTGTATGTTAAATCGTATTTGTGGATTTGGATGATGTCCGATTTACCGGTTGTACCAGGCTATTTCATTTAGTTATTGTTGTAGTGTTATGTGTTTCTCGCTAACCGAGATGTTCATAAGTTTTCCTTACTCAATTCCTTCGCTTTCTCGTATCGTACTTCTGTTTCTTGTATTGTGATTGTTTTCTCTCGTACTTAGCATCGAGTTTCTTTGGCTACCTCTTATCTCCAGTATGGATGCTAGAATAGGTCGAGGTCGTGGTCATAGACGCGGCCGGGGACGTGGGGCAGTACTAATGTCCGTCATAGCCATACTGCTACTCAAGATGGCGCCGACCTTGGTGTTGCAGCTGTAATGCAACAGATGGTGAACCAAAAGAATGCGATAGCCCAGGCGGTTCAAACCCCGACTCTGACTCATGCCCCTCGGGCCGGGGCAGATCATTGTCTTCAGGATGTCATCAAGATGCATCCTTCTCAGTTTTCTGGTGCTTCAGACCCGATTGGCTGGGAGGGGTGGATCAAAGAGATGTCCAAGGTCTTTACTGCCACTAGTTGTCCTGAGGATCGCAAGGGCCCAATCGCCCAGTATTTTCTCACTGGGAATGCTGCTGATTGGTGGGAGGTTGTCGGACCTGAGGATCATGTTGCTTCTTGGGCCGAGTTCAGAGACCTTATGGAAGCGGAGTACTGTACGTGGCCGGTTCGTCAGGTGTGGATTCATGCTTTTTATGATGCTCAGACTCAAAATATTCCGGTTTCTTAGGCCATTGCCGATTTCAAATGGGAATTTGGCTACGTGAAGGCTAGATTAAGGAAGAGGATGACAAGATGTGCCACTTCTCGAGGTGAATGAAACCAAGGATTCGTGATTATATGTCTGGATTTGCCTTCATCACCTTAAAGGACTATCAGAGTAGAGCTCTTGCAAATGATATGTCCTTGACGACCAATGAGGTGGCTCGAGAAAGTAAGAAATAGAAATCCGTCGGTAGCTTTTCAGGTCAAAAGGGTGGAGTTCAGCAGAAGTCTCAGTCTGCTAATGTTCCTACGGGCGGTTCGGCTCATTTTTCTATGGGCTTTTGGGGTACCACTAGTGCCTCCACTCGTGATGTCAGATGTTATAATTGTGGTAATCCGGGCCATATAAATAGGGATTGTCTTCGTCCCCCGTTGACTTGTCATACTTGTGGTTAGTCGGGCCACATGGCTTCTTTTTGTGAGCGTTTAGGGCAGACTCTTGGTGCCCAGGCTTCTTTTCTAGCACCTAAGGAGCCGAGTGTGAACAAGGGGTTGCTTGCTCTGCCACCTCCGCATAGTGCTTGTCGAGGGAGAGGTCGGGGCCAGCCCACTCGAAGGGGAGCTTCCAGTGTCGACTCCGCTCATCTGTGTGTTTATGAGATGAGGAGGGCCGATGATCCAGCGGCTTCCGTGGATATAGGTACCGTTCATATTCATACTCATCCCATCAGTGTGCTTTTCGATTCTGGTGCTACGCATTCATTCATCTCTCTGGAGTGTGTGCGCCGTTTGAGTCTCGACTGCTTGTCGTCTTGTGAGCCTTTTATCGTTAAACTTCCTAGCAGTGATAGGATCGCTGGTGATCGAGAGATCTGAGACTGTTCTGTGGTTATTTATGAGAGGGCTTGGCTCTTTAATCTTATTGTTGTTGAGGGTGAGGATTTGATTCTCAGGGATGATTGGCTCGAGTGGCATGGTGTGATCATGAACTACCGTACGAGAATCATCACCATGTTAGCCGAGGATGGCACCGAGCACTCTTTCGTGGAGTGAAATAGGGGAACCAGAAGTTCGTAATCAATGCCTTGAAGGCGATGAGACTCCTGCAGAAAGGGTGTACTGGTTATTGGTGTTACGCATTGAATGCGGAGCATGGTGCGGTTGAGTTTTCAAAGATTCTAGTCGTTAGTGAGTTCCCATATGTCTTTCCTGCGAGTTGCAGGGGTTACCACCGGACCGTGAGGTTGATTTTGCTATCGAGTTAGAGCCGGGTGCGGCTCTGAATTCGAAGGCGCCGTATCGTATGGCACCTTCAGAGATGGCCGAGTTGAAGAAGCAGTTGAGTGAGCTTCTTGAGTCGGGGTATATTCGACCAAGCGCTTCGCCTTGGGGCGCACCGGTTCTGTTTGTGCGGAAGAAGGATGGTTCACTACGTCTATGTATCGACTATCGCGAGTTGAACAAAGTGACCATCAAGAACAAGTATCCTTTGCCAAGGATTGATGACTTGTTTGATCAGTTGCAGGGAGATGCGGTTTCTCGAAGATCGATTTGAGATCGGGGTACTATCATATTTGGGTGAAGGAGTCTTATGTTCCGAAAACAGCTTTTCGGGTGAGATACGGACATTATGAGTTTGTGGTTATGCCCTTTGGGCTAACTAACATGCCGGCAATGTTCATGCAGTTGATGAACATGGTTTCCATCGAGTATTTGGATAAGTGTGTCGTCGTCTTCATTGACGATATCCTTATCTATTCGAAGAATGAAGAGGAGCATGCGCATCATCTGCGTGTGGTGTTAGACATTTCGAGTATTTCTGGGTCACATGATTTCAGCTGATGGGGTCTGTGTGGATCCACAGAAGATTGAGGCAGTGCTGGATTAGTCACCACCTAAGAATGTGAAGGAGGTCCATAGTTTCTTGAGTTTGGATGGCTACTATCATAGGTTCGTCGAGGGGTTCTTGAAACTGGCTCGGCCACTTACGCAGTTGCTTCCGAAGTCCGAGAAGTTCGTCTGGAATGACGAACGGCAGTCGAGTTTTGAGGAGCTTAAGAGGCGTTAGACTTCATCCCCGATTCTGGCGTTGCCGTGTTGATGCAGCACGACAAGACTATTGCGTTTGCGTCGAGACAGTTGATGACGTATGAGCTCAACTACCCTACTCATGATTTGGAGATAGCGACAATTGTTTTTACTCTCAAGATTTGGTGTCATTATCTCTTTGGCTCTGCATGTCAGATTTTTACCGATGATAAAAGTCTGAAGTACATATTCACTCAGCGGGAGTTGAATATGAGGCAGAGGAGGTGGTTGGAATTGATTAAGGATTATGACCTCGAGATCCTTTATCATCTGGGCAAGACGAACATCGTGGAGGATGCCTTGAGTCGAAAACCGGTTACGTTGAGAATGCTTGAGATACTTACATCTCAATCTTAGCTTCAACATGATTTGATAGAGTTGATTGTTGAGATTTTGTTGCCAGGAGCTGCCAGGCAACTTTGTGCTTTAGAAATTTCATCGTCGCTAATCGATGAAATTAAACTGAAGCAGTTGGAGGATCCTATGATTTTGCAAACCCAAGAGAATGTTCGTAAGGGGAAGTCTCCTGGGTTCGTGATTCACGAGGATGGTGTGTTGAGATTCCAAAGCCGGCTTTGTGTACCGAACGACTAGGAATTGAGGTAGAGTATTTTTCATGAGGCCCATGCTACACCTTACTCAGTTCATTCTGGTTGGAGTAAGATGTACAAGGACCTAAGGAGGATCTTTTGGTGGAACTACATGAAGGAGGAGGTCGCACAATTTGTAGGGAGATGTTTAACTTGAGAGCAGGTCAAAATCGAGCATCAGCGACCAGTCGGGTTGTTGCAGTTGCTCCCCGTTCTAGAATGGAAATGGAAAGATATTTCGATAGACTTCGTCACGAGCTTGCGAGATCGAAGTCTGGTATGAATATGGATTGGGTGATTGTGGATCGTCTGAGCAAGTCGACACACTTTATGGGCATCAAGGATACTTGGGGTCCAGAAAAGTTGGCTCGTATATTTATTGCGCAGGTTGTGAGTCTTCACGATACTCCGAAGTCTATTATTTCGGATCGTGGTGGCCGCTTTGTATCACATTTTTGGCAGGCGGTACATAAGGCGTTGGGTACTCGTTTGCGTCTGAGTACTTCTTTTCATTTGCGTCTGGGTACATAACGTACAACAATAGTTGGCACGTGTCGATTCGGGTGGCACCATATGAGGTGCTTTATGGGAGGCGATGTCGATCGCCAATAGTTGGAACGAGGCATCCGATTTGGTCGAGACCGAATCAGATATCGCCTTGGAGACGAGGAAGGTGGAATTGATATGGGAAAGGATGTTGACTGCTCAGAGCCGAAAAGAATCCTATGCCGATGTTTTGTCATTGACCTTTAGAATTCGAGGTGGGAGACGACGTTTTACTAATGGTGTTGCCGAGGAAAGTAGTTTTCCGCTTCGAGAAAAAGGGAAAGTTGAGTCCGAGGTTTATTGGGCCCTTTGAGATCCTAGATAGGGTCAGTGAGTTGGCGTATCATTTGGCATTGCCTCCGGATTTGAGCCACGTCCATTGCATTTTCCATGTTTCCCAGCTGAGGAAATATGTTCCGGATCCTAGTCATGTCAGCGACTATGGTGAGATCGATATCGCTGAGGATATTACCTTCGAGGAGCGTCCCTTGAAGATTTTGGTGCACCATGAGAAGCGACTGAGGCATAAGACCATTCTTTTGGTCAAGGTGCGGTGGTCGAGGCATGGTATCGAGGAGGCAACTTGGGAAACCGAGGATAGCATGCGTTCTAGGTACCCCGAGTTATTTATTTCTTAAGTTTCGGGATGAAACTTGTTTTAGAGGGGGAGAATGTAATATCCACATTGTCCTTTTTCTGGAATTTTCATTTTTGGTGTATTTTTTGTTTTTAGTGACTCGCTTGTAACCGTATTGAGATTTTGAGAATATTTAATACTGGACTTTTTGTCATCCGAGATTATTTCGGACTTGTTCTACTCAATTCCGTGTTTAATGTCACTACGTCGCTATTTCATTCGGTTCTTGTAATCTTTGTTCGGAACCGCCGTTTCGGGGTTGCCATAGATCCATCTCATGTTATTATGAATGTTGTGAGCTATTGTTTGTTGTTTCGACCTTGTATCGTGCATTTCGGATGATTTGGGCAGTTTTGTAATTTTCCAAAGTTATGGGGCGATTACTAACGTTGTCATTTTCCGAACCATTGGGTAGTCGGAATCGTATTTTCTTGTAGTGCTCTAGTTCGGACTCGAGCTAGTCGTGCGTGTGTCTACTTCAGTCCATTGTTTAGTGTCGAATGCACGTTGCTTTTCACCTAGGGGAGAATTTGTCGTTTTCCAACTTTGAGGGTTGTATGTTTAGCTGTCTGCACTCGTTAACGCACGCTAAGGACCCCCTTATCGCGCGCTAAAGGGACATTCCAGAGACCCTCCAGTTATCTGTTGTAGCCCGATAGTGCACGCTAAGACCGTTCTTAGCGCGCGCAATGGTGGGACTTAGCGCACGCCACATAGGTTGGCAACGTGCGCTAATCCGGTACTCCAGTAAGGGTAGTAGGTTTTTGAGGTTCTAGACTCCGGACAGAATTGTGCAGGTAGCGCACGCTAATACTATTTTTAGTGCACGCTAACGCTGGTTGTAGTGCGTTCTAATTTTGTAGTAGCGTGCACTAACATCTTGGGACAGGAGCAACTGGACTACTAGACATCCCCGTTAGCGCGCGCTAACCATGAGAGTAGCGTGCGGTAATTAGACCTAGTATATAAGGGCCACAGGAGGTCAACTTCTGTCATTTTTTTCCCATTTCCTTTCTTCCTCTGCGTTTGAGCGATCATTGGGCGATCTTTGGGCGATTCAAAGTCTTGCAACTCCAAGCCATCATCTTTCTTGAGTTCTTGGTATATATTAACAACATCTAATCATGTTCTTCGCCTTTAATCCAAGGTAATCTCCTAGGACCCTATTTTTGGGAAATTTAGTGGTTTTCAAGTTTTTGTCCGATTCCTTTTGTATTGTTGATTAATCCATGATGTATATGATTAATCTTGGTGATATTATTGTCTTACTACGAGTTCATGGTAATCTTCGTGGTATTTGTGAAATCGGGAGGGTTCGGCTGTGATCCGCCCTCGTTGTTGTTTTTGTACGAATTTACATGAATCGTAGGTGGGTTTCCGGGTGTATTCCAGTTCCATACTCATTCAGAAATGGTTGTGATTGTATTCTTTGAATCGTTAGGTTTGGGTTCGTCGCTTCCTAGCAATTGTGGTTGTTTTTCCGTTCCATCCATTTCGTCACTAATTACTCAAGGCAAGTACTCCTGGAAACCTTTATGCTTAACATGAAATGGTGATGTATAATATGTGTGTTTCGCTCACTCCGGTAGGGTCCGAGGGGGCCTCGTGGGAATCCGTGACTTCACTCCGAATTCACGAGCTTGTTCGCTAGCCAGTTCAGGAGGGTCCTTAGAGGCCTCGAATGGAATCAGTGGTTTCGCCCCAGTCCTAGGCGATGCCTGTGCGTGATTTGTTGTTCAGTCGGTCGAGCGGGCACTGGATCAGTACAAGGTTGCTGGCCGTGGATGCTGATGTGTGCAATGGAGTCCTTTATTTCCGTTATCCATTTTGATGTGTTGTTTTCCAAACTTGTGAACTTATAGACAGTACTTGCGAGTACTTAGGCACTTTTGATTTGGGATATGTTTTCTATGTTAAATCGTATTAGTAGATTTGGATGATGTCCGGTTTACCAGTTGTACCAGGCGATTTCATTTAGTTATTGTTGTGGTGTTGTGTGTGTCTCGCTAACCGAGATGGTTAGATGAGCGTCTTTGTTTATTTAGCCTGGTAGGTCCCACGTAGGGGTCCACGGCGCTGTAAAATGCCCTGAATATCTTGGGGGTGTTACAGAAAAATGGTGTCAGAGCACTAGGTTTATGGATACCTAGGCTTGTCGGTTATTTGGGTCTAGTCGTGTTTATTTTTGCACATCGTCATCACGCCGCCAGCGTCTCGGTACTCCAAGTGTTCGAAAGTTTTCCTTACTCAATTTCTTCGCTTTCTCGTATCGTACTTCTGTTTCTTGTATTGTGATTGTTTTCTCTCGTACTTATCATCGAGTTACTTTTGCTACCTCTTATCTCCAGTATGGATGCTGGAAGAGGTCGAGGTCGTGGTCGTGGTCATGGATGCGGACGGGGACGTGGGGCAGCCAGTGGGGTGGCCACGTCACACTCTTCTGGAGACGGCAGTACTGATGGCCGTCATAGCCATACTGCTACTCAAGATGGCGCCGACCTTGGTGTTGCAGATGTAATGCAACAAATGGTGAACCAAATGGCTGCGATAGCCTAGGCGGTTCAAAACCCAACTCCGACTCAAGTTGCTCGGGCCAGGGCAGATCGTTGGCTTCAGGATGTCATCAAGATGCATCCTTCTAAGTTTTCTGGGGCTTCGGACCCGATTGGCTAGGAGGGGTGGATCAAAGAGATGTCCAAGGTCTTTACTGCCACTAGTTGTCCTGAGGATCGCAAGGTCCCAATCGCCCAGTATTTTCTCACTGGGGATGCTGCTGATTGGTGGGAGGTTGTCGGATCTCAGGATCATGTTGCTTATTGGGCCGAGTTCAGAGACCTAATGGAAAAGGAGTACTGTCCGTGGCCGGTTCATCACGCGCGGATTCATGCTTTTTATGATGCTCAGCCTCGAAATATTCCGGTTTCTCAGGCTATTGCAGATTTCAATCGGGAATTAGGCTACGTGAAGGCCCAGGTTAAGGAAGAGGATGACAAGATCTGCCACTTCTCGAGGCCAATGAAACCGAGGATTCATGATTATATGTCTGGATTCGCCTTCACCACCTTAAAGGACTATCAGAGTAGAGCTCTTGCTTATGATATGTACTTGACGGCCAGTGAGGTGGCATGATAAAGTAAGAAACAGAAATCTATCGGTATCTTTTCGGGTCAAAAGGGTGGAGTTCAGCAGAAGTCTCAGTCTGCTAATGTTCCTGCGGGCGGTTCGGCTCGTTTTTATGGGGGCTTTTGGGGTACCGCCAGTGCCTCCACTCGTGATGTCAGATGTTATAACTGTGGTAATCTTATTGTTGTGGATATTGAGGGTGAAGATTTGATTCTCAGGGATGATTGGCTCGAGCGGTATGGTCCGATCATGAAATACCGCACGAGAATCATCACCATGTTAGCCGAGGATGGCACCGAGCACTCTTTTGCGGAGTGAAATAGGGGAAACCAGAAGTTCGTAATTAACACCTTGAAGGCGATGAGACTCCTGCGGAAGGGGTGTACTGGTTATTGGTGTTACGCCTTGAATGCAGAGGATGGTGGGGTTGAGTTTTCATCAATTCCAGTCATTAGTGAGTTCCCAGATGTCTTTCCTGACGAGTTGCTGGGGTTACCACCGGACCGTGAGTTTGATTTCTCTATCGAGTTAGATCTGGGTGCGGCTCCTATTTCAAAGGCGCCGTATTATATGGCACCTTCAGAGATGGCCGAGTTGAAGAAGTAGTTGAGTGATCTTCTTGAGTTGGGGTATATTCAACCAAGCGCTTCGCGTTGGGGCGAACTGGTTCTGTTTGTGCGGAAGAAGGATGGTTCACTTCATCTATGTATCGACTATCGCGAGCTGAACAAAGTGACCATCAAGAACAAGTATCCTTTGCCAAGGATTGATGACTTGTTTATTCAGTTGCAGGGAGTTGTGGTATTCTCGAAGATCGATTTAGATCGGGGTACTATCAGCTTTGGGTGAAGGAGTTCTATGTTCCGAAAATAGCTTTTCGAACAAGATACGAACATTATGAGTTTGTGGTTATGCCCTTCGGGCTTACTAATGCGCCAGCAGTGTTCATGCAGTTTATGAACATGGTTTTCATCGAGTATTTGGAAAAGTGTGTCGTCATCTTCATTGACGATATCCTTATCTATTCAAATAATGAAAAGGAGTATGCACATCATTTACGTGTGGTGTTAGACATTTTGAGGACCGAGCGACTCTATGCGAAGTTCTCGAAAGGTGAGTTCTGGATGAAGAAAGTGATGTTTCTGGGTCATGTGATTTCCGCCGATGGGGTTTGTGTGGATCCACAGAAGATAGAGGCAATGCTGGATTGGGCACCACCTAACAATGTGAAGGAGGTTCATAGTTTCTTGGGTTTGGCTGGCTACTATCGTAGGTTCGTCGAGGGGTTCTCGAAACTGGATCGGCCACTTACACAGTTGCTTCAGAAGTCCGAGAAGTTCGTCTGGAATGACGAAAGGCAGTTGAGTTTTGAGGAGCTTAAGAGGCGTTTGACTTCAGCCTCGATTCTGACGTTGCCGTGTGGCAACGATGGTTTTGCTGTTTATAGTGATGCTTCGGGTCAGGGTCTTGGGTGCGTGTTGATGCATCACGACAAGGCTATTGCATTTGCGTCGAGACAGTTGATGCCGTATGAGCTCAACTACCCTACTCATGATTGGAGCAAGCGGCAGTTGTTTTTGCGCTCAAGTTTTGGCGTCATTATCTCTTTGGCTCTGCATGTCAGATTTTTACCGATAATAAAAGTCTGAAGTACATATTCACTCTGCGGGAGTTGAATATGAGGCAGAGGAGGTGGTTGGAATTGATTAAGGATTATGACCTCGAGATCCTTTATCATCTGGGCAAGGCGAACGTCGTGGTGGATGCCTTGAGTCGAAAACCAGTTACATTGCGAATGCTTGAGATACTTACGTCTCAATCTGAGCTTCAACGTGATTTGATCGAGGTGAATGTTGAGATTTTGTCGCTAATCAATGAAATTAAACTGAAGCAGTTGGAGGATCCTATGATTTCACAAACCCGAGAGAATGTTCGTAAGGGGAAGTCTCCTGGGTTCGTGATTCACGAGGATGGTGTGTTGAGATTCCAAAGTCAGCTTTGTGTATCAAACGACTTGGAATTGAGGTAGAGTATTTTGCATGAGGCCCATGCTACACCTTACTCAGATCATCCTGGTTCGAGTAAGATGTACAAGGACCTAAGGAGGATCTTTTGGTGGAACCACATGAAGGAGGAGGTCGCATAATTTGTAGCGATATGTTTGACTTGTCAGCAGGTCAAAATCGAGCATCAGCGACCAGTCGGGTTGTTGCAATCGCTCCCTGTTCCGGAATGGAAATGGGAAAATATTTCGATGGACTTCGTCACGACATTGCCGAGATAGAAGTCTGGTATGAATATGGTTTGGGTGATTGTGGATCGTCTGAGTAAGTCGGCTCACTTTATGGGCATCAAGGATACTTGGGGTCCAGAAAAGTTGGCTCGTGTATTTATTGCGCAGGTTGTGAGGCTTCACGGTACTCCGAAGTCTATTATTTCGGATCGTGGTGGCCGCTTTGTATCACATTTTTGGCAGGCGGTACATAAGGCGTTGGGTACTCGTTTGCGTCCGAGTACTTCTTTTCATCCTCAGACAGATGGGTAGTCGGAGCGCACTATGCAGACATTTGAGGATATATTGCGTGCTTGTGCTCTCGATTGGAGTAGTGATTGGGAGGAGCATTTGCTGTTAATCGAGTTCACATACAACAATATTTGGCACGCGTCGATTCGGATGGCACCATATGAGGTGCTTTATGGGAGGCGATGTCGATCGCCGATTTATTGGAACGAGACGTCCGATTTGGTCGGAACCGAACCGGATATTGCCTTAGATACGAGGAAGAAGGTGGCATTGATTCGGGACTGCTCAGAGCCGATAGAAATCCAATGCAGATGTTCGTCGTCGACCTTTAGAATTCGAAGTGGGAGATCACGTTTTGCTCAAGGTGTCGCTGAGGAAAGGAGTTTTCCGCTTCGGGAAGAAGGGAAAGTTGAGTCCGAGGTTTATAGAGCCCTTTGAGATCCTAGAGAGGGTCGGTGAGTTGGCGTATCTTTTGGCATCGCCTCCGCCTTTGAGCCACGTCCATAGCATTTTCCATGTTTCCCAGCTGAGGAATTATGTTCCGGATCCTAGTCATGTCATCGACTATGGTGAGATCGATATCGCTGAGAATATTACCTTCGAGGAGCGTCCCTTGAAGATTTTGGAGCACCATGAGAAGCGACTGAGGCATAAAACCATTCCTTTGGTCAAGGTGTAGTGGTCGAGGCATGGTGTCGAGGAGGCAACTTGGGAAACTGAGGATAGCATGCGTGCTAAATACCCCGAGTTGTTTGTTTCTTAAGTTTCGGGATGAAACTTGTTTTAGACGGGGAGAATGTAATATCCACATTGTCCTTTTTCTGGTACTTTCATTTTTGGTGTATTTTTTGTTTTTAGTGCCTCGATTGTAATCGTATTGAGATTTTGAGAATATTAATACTGGACTGTTTGTCATCCGAGATTGTTTCGGACTTGTTCTACTCAATTCCGTATTTAATGTCACTCCATCGCTATTTCGTTCGATTCTCATAATCGTTGTTCAGAACCGCCATTTCGGAGTTGCCACAGATCCATCTCATGTTATTATGCATGTTGTGAGCTTTCGTTTGTTATTTCGACCATGTATCGTGTATTTCAGATGTTTTGGGCCGTTTTGTAATTTTCCAAAGTTATGGGGCGATTACTAACGTTGTCATTTTCCAAACCTTTGGGTAGTCGGAATCGTGTTTTCTTGTAGTACTCTAGTTCGGACTCGAGCTCATCGCGCGTGTGTCTTCTTCAGTCCATTGTTTAGTGTCGAATGCACGTTGCTTTTCACCCGGGGGAGAATTTGTCGTTTTCCAACTTTGAGAGCTGTCTGTTCTGTTATCTGCACTCGTTAACGCACGCTAAGGACCCCATTAGCACACGCTAACGGGACATTCCAGAGACCCTCCAGTTATCTGTTGTAGCCCGATAGCGCATGCTAAGACCGTTCTTAGCGTGCGCAATGGTGGGACTTAGCGCACGCTAGATAGGTTGGCAGCGCGCGCTAATCCGGTACTCCAGTAAGGGCAGTAGGTTTTTGAGGTTCTGGACTTCGGACAGAACTGTACAGGTAACGCACACTGATACTATTTTTAGTGCACGCTAACGGTGGTTGTAGTGCGCGCTAATTTTGTAGTAGCGCGCGCTAACGTCTTAGGACAAGAGCTACTGGACTACTCGACGTCCCCGTTAGCACGCGCTAACCATGAGAGTAGCGTGCGCTAATTAGACCCAGTATATAAGGGCCAGAGCAGGTCAACTCCTGTCATTTTTTCCCAATTCCTTTCCTCCTCCGCGTTTGAGCGATCCTTGGGCAATCTCCGGGCAATTCGAAGTCTTGCAACTCCAAGGAATCATCTTTCTTGAGTTCTTGGTGTAGATTAACAACATCTACTCGTGTTCTTCGCCTTTAATCCAAGGTAATCTCCTAGAACCCTATTTTTGGGAAATTTGGGGGTTTTTGAGTTTTTGTCCGATTCATTCCGTATTGTTGATTAATCCATGATGTATATGATTAATCTTGGTGATATTCTTGTCTTCACTACGAGTTCATGGTAAGTTTCGTGGTATTTGTGAAATTGGGAGGGTTCGGTTGTGATCCGCCCTCGTTGTTGTTTTTGTACGAATTTACATGAATCGTAGGTGGGTTTCCGGGTGTATTCCATTTTCGTACTCGTGTGGAAATGGTTGTGATTGTATTCTTCGAATCGTTAGGTTTGGGTTCGTCGGTTCCTAGCAATTGTGGTTGTTTCTCTATTCCGTCTGTTTCGTCGCTGATTAATCAAGGCAAGTACTCCTGGGAACCTTTATGCTTAACATGAAATGGTGATGTATAATATGTGTGTTTTGCTCACTCCGGGAGGGTCCAACGGGGCCTTGGGGAATCCGTGACTTCACTCTAGATTCACGAGCTTGTTCGCTATCCAGTTCGGGAGGGTCCTTAGAGGCCTCAAATGAGATCAGTGGTTTCGCCCCGGTCCTAGGCGATGCCTGTTCGTGATTTGTTTTCTTATTATGGCTAGTTCGGGAGGGTCCTTAGAGGCCTCGAATGGGACCAGTGGTTTCGCCCCGGTCCTAGGCAAATTGATTTGACTGTTTGTTTTCTCGGAAAAGACATGTCTGGTTTTGGATTTTCAAATGACTTGATGCATGTACTATGAAATTTGTAAGTGAATGGTTTCCCTTGATTACTTGTACTAGCGTAATTGCTAACCCCTTTGGAGACCCGTTTTGGGGAAATTCTTGTTATGAATTTCAGGTGTTGTTTAGACGGTCGAGCGGGCACTGGATCAGTACGAGGTTGTTGGCCGGGGATGTTGACGTGTGCAATGGAATCCTTTATTTCCATTGTCCATTTGGACGTGTTATTTTCCAAACTTGTGAGCTTATAGACAGTACTCGCGAGTACTTAGACACTTTTGATTTGGGATATGTTTTGTATGTTATATCATATTTATGGATTTGGATGATGTCCTGTTTATCGGTTGTACCGGGTGATTTCATTTAGTTATTGTTGTGGTGTTGTGTGTTTCTCGCTAACCGAGATGGTTAGACGACCGTCTTTGCTTATTTAGCCTGGTGGGTCCCACATAGAGGTCCACGGTGTTGTAATATGCCTTGAATTTCTTGGGGGTGTTACAACTCCTCCCTCGCCATCTCTGTCAACATCCTCTCAGACTCCTCCATTACTCTCTCCTAATTAAGTGGGAACAAAATAAGTAACCGAATATTAATAAAGTTCAGAGGTAAAGATTGATAGCACTATTAAAATGGTTAGGATACATTACAACTTACAACTCTATCTGGATAGTTCGGATATGCCTTCTGAGTCACGTAGACAATGGCATTTGCGACATTTTAATCAGAAGTGGCCTTGTGCGAAACTCTCGCTAACGACCGCCACCTAAGCTGTGGTGCTCTGTCAAACCCTTACGGTTAGCAGTGTTGGTTGAACTGCTCGCTTACACATAGGAACATGTAATTTTTAGAGCTCGATTACATACACTATAGTCCGGGTTGCTAAAATGTGCGCATAGTCACCTCCACTCGTACTCTCGATACTTGAACTCCTCGAGAGTAGCCTCGCGTGAATTACCCCAAGCCGACCAAAACATGTGTAGCTTATTTTTCCAAGTTTTGCACATATAACAAACATTTATAAATAATAATCAAGCATTAGTCAAATATATTTGTAAAGTATTTTGTAAATTTTATGTATTTATTTACTGTGATTTTGTGTTATTGTTTTATTCTTATTAATAATGTTACTTGTTTATTATGTTATTCATAAATAATCTGTTTTGTGTGTACAATTGTTATTATGCAGTTGAATGTTAAGTTTTAAGTTTAGTGATGATGTTAAATGTCATTTTATATTTATTATTTGTGTATGATTATATAATGTTAATGTTAATGTGTTAGTTTTATTATTTTTAAGTATAATTAATATTATAATGTTTTATTTAATTCTAAAAGTGTCACGCCCCCGCACCGGGGTTGGACGAGAACGCGACAGTTAACGTAATAAATAACGTTTGTGATAATACATTTTAGTAAAGCATACATATGACGGATCTCATCCCGGTGAACTAAGACTGGTTACTCCATAGAAACGAAATATTCAAGAGTACAGCGGAATTATTACATCAACTGCAAAAGAATACATCGGAAATCAAAATACATTTTGACACAGGAATAAAAAAAGCGTTAAAGCAGCATCCTAATTCCTACGTCTTGGCAATACTTTGAGGACGGTCTTCAGTGGTCATCAGCATCTGTCTCTTCTTCTTCTTTGTTCTCTTCATCTAGTGGGGTTTTATAAAACAATTTAAAATGGGGTGAGAATAATGGATTCTCAGTGAATTGGGTTGGAGTATTTAATGAGTTTATTATTTAATAAACATTATGTTTGTCCCACTTTTGAAAAATAGTGTTGTTAAAAAATTGGTGCAAGTTTTCAAGAAGAATATTATGAATTATGACATGAATGTACAGTCAATCTCCGTAGATTGCGGTTGAGTATGAAGAATGCACGGCGTCGAGTGCCCAATGAGTATTTAGCTTTGGAAGGTCGTCTACATGACTAATCCCTTAGCCTCCTTATAACATCTTAGACCATTATCAGTGTTTGACCTTTGACTATCGCCATGACCTTTGGTTTGAAAACCGTAGCCTTAGGCGTTTGTCGGACCATCACTATAACATTGGCCTTTGAGCTTTATCGCTCTCACGCTTGGTGACATACTGCCTTATCTCTTATCTGCGCTCGATATGTCCGTAGCTTGGGTCTATGCCTGGATCATATCATAATCGCGACTATACTCGAATTCTACGACCCAGTCACCTTAGGATCACTTCGTCCTTCGGCTTCAAGGGAATAGGATACAACGGTAGCTTTGCCTAGAACCACAGCCACGCTGCTCGATTCATGACTTATACTAACCGCCCCTCATGCATATAAATAGAAAAAGTGACTCTAGAGGTACTCGTACGGACTCTAGCGGTGGCTCCCGCCCGAAGGTCGTAGCACTTAGCTCCGCACACACTACACCATATATGGGTTTCAGCAACACCTGAAAAACTGTGTTCAAAAGTCCAAAAAGTGTTGCTGAAGGCAAAAAAACAGGCTACGGCTACACTTTCACCAAATTTGAAGGTGTTATAAAAACGGCCGCAACCATAGGGGTCTAAGGTAACACTTTCTTTGTTTTTGGTAACATGTGAAAAAAGTGTAACAATAGACCCGTATACCAACAATTTTCTTGTCTGTGACTACACTAAATTTTGTGTTGCTGTAGACTTAAGGCCACACTTTTATATATTTAGTGACACAAAAATTTGTGTAGCTTTACACCTATGCTAACACTATGGCTACACTTATATATGAACAGTTCTAACTTTTGCCAACACACAAAGATTAACACTTTTGAATTTATGGCAACATATAAACACACCTGTTTACTAACACATTCTAAGCTAACGACAACACAAGATACTAAAAGGACTTTTCATTTCATAAATAAACTGTCAAACAATTTCACAAACAAAATAAAGGCTCTTAAAGCCATCCCAATAATCCATGACATTATCATCAATCAACATAAACAAACCATCCAAAAGCTAACTTAATATTTAAAACCATCCAAAATCTGAAAAAAAAAAGTGATTTGGATTCACAAATCTCTGTATCTTTGCCCCAAACGAATTCCAGCGTTCCGTTTCCTTCCCGTATCCCCATTTTTAAAGAATTAAACTTCCACAAGCACAAGTGACATGATGCTTTAAACTTTCTCATCTGAGCACTCCCCCATGAGTACAATCCCCCTGGACAAGAAAAAACAAAAAGAAAGTCAAGTCAATTACATTGACAATTCAGATAAATTGAGGATCCGGTTATGTATCCTAAAGATTTATTACAGATATTATTAGCAGCACAACACTAAAGTACATAAAATATAGCTTTAGTGATCATATGTACTGACATAGACTAAGATTAATAGTTCATGTTATATAGTAAATTAGAAGTTAGGACGAAAAAAGTTAAAGAGATCGACCTCTAGAACTGTATACTAGATGTCTAGATATGAAGGAAATTGTTTTGAGGAGGCTACGAAAAACTGTTTAACCAAGTCACTACCATATTAGATCCAGTAGGACCGAAACACGAATGAAAATAAGCAAGCATATTAACAAATGGTTGATCAATAAAAATGAAATCAAAAGCATTATGTGCACTAATCTTGAGTCTCGACCTTTCAACTCCAATGGTTTCATCACAAAGCCTAAAACAGCAAATGAGAGCATCAATAGTGCCTCCACCCCGAATGCCCAACGCCAACCAAATTGACCCATCTATAAAACAAGCACCAAAAAAAAAAAATCATAACAAGTAATATACAAAGACAATTAAGAGAGAACAATAAGACTGAACGCATATGGATATGGGTAATGGAAACGTATCACTCCACCATAAAAATATCCAACGGCAATACCAGTTGGTATACACATGTAGAATGCTCCCAGCCATGCTGTCCTCTGTTATATGGAGAAAAAAAATGTCAACATACAAAACTTAAAATGCAGAATGAAAAAAAATATCCGGTAAAAGTAGATGAGTTGAGTACAATACCCATGAAGTTGCCAAATACCATGCCTTTTCTTTTAAAACCCAAATTCCATTATTTAAATAGGACAATATATAATATTGAAAATTGGAATAGCATAGATCTTCTTCATAAATAACACTGAATGTACTACTTTCTTGGTAAGAACACCAAAAGAAAAAAAATGCTACTCCGTGTTTTCTTTCTTTCAACAAAAAGCACAAAACACTAAAACTCAAGCCAGTTATAAACTCATGACAAGGCCGATTTTCTTCATAGTGCTTCAAGGGCAAAAACTGCCTTAAGTGATTTAACAGCGAAATGATCAACAACAGCACATTTCATCTACCAGCAAAAAAAGAATAAAGATTTGACAAGACTCCGTAGCATGTATACTATACTATTTAATTATCTCGTGTGTATGAGACTTCAGAAAAGAACACAAGACCTGAGTAACGGGGGCATTGTCATCAATGAATGGAGCATCCAGGCTTATAAACGAAGCCTCCCCAACGCCCACTAGCCTGCATAAAAGAAACATTTAAGAAAGAGCATTAAAAAAACTGCTTCGTATATTTGTTTCCATTTCAGGTATTTTTACTTACATGCGACTGATAGCAATGGACCAAAAGTTAAACGAAAATCCACAAAATGCAACTGCAAGGGTCCACACCGTCAAACCAACTCCAATAAGTCTAAAAGGATTGACACTGCCAAATTCATGAACATAAGAAGAAGAAGAAGTCAGATAATTAGCTAAATGAGTTTATTATTCCACGCCCATCAGGAAATTTGAAATTTTTCAGAAGTTGAATTCCGAGACCTCTTCACATTTTAAAATCATAATTCTGAAGAAGGAACATTTAATAGACTTTAGGACAGGAATTTATGAGCACTTTATTCCCATTTACCTAATAGTTGTAGGAAGTATTTGGTAAATACAAGATAGATATGATCATTTAATAGCCATAATCTAAATCTGAGATATGAAATGCTATTAATTACTCGATCAGTAGAAACTAGGGCGTGTGGATCGGTCAGCAGGTGATGGAGGAGACGGAGAGGGAGTAGGCGTAGGTGTTGGCATATTGAAACGACAACGTTCTGCCATTAGCCAGCGGTTTGTGTTGGTTAACGAGACAGTCGTTGAAGTCGAGCCGCTTGAATACGCGGGGGTTGACCAGGCAAGCCAAGCTGAACCAGCCGCACGTGAGGTGGATAGCCGAGATGTCGCAGCCGGAGACACAGACGTTCATGATTTCCACCGTGTAAGTAGGTATCCCGTTGGGCAGAGGCTCGGTGGGTCCCTGACTGATAACTATGTCCGATTTTGAGCACTTCTCGCTCCATATCCTGTTTGGCTCCACACTATTCTCAGTTTCATTTTTGCCGCTTCCTTCTCTTTCTGGTGCTGTTATAATTAGCCAGACATATATACAAAGCAGACAAGGTGCTCAGTTTTTTTTTTATTTATTTCATTGTTTTGGTAAAAAGAGCTAACAGTAAATAAATGGTTTGTTTGTACGTAGTTCTTTTTTTTTTCTTTCACCGTATATTAGAGACCAAACAAACACAACACAATAGAGATCAGAGAGACACTGTCCTGTCTGTCTGAAGGTCCAATATCTTGCAACTTTTTGACCCTAAAAGAAAAAAAAGAAAAAAAAAAGAAAGAGGGAAAGAATTTGGGGCTTACAAAATTAAACTTTCATTGAAATGTCACTTTTGATATTATTAATAGAGGAATTCAACTTTTGGGGAAATGTGGGATGGCAATGAGAAAGAGAAGTTTGAACAAAAAAAGATTGTTCATAGAGAATAGAGCATATATATACTACTATATTTTCCTTACTTATTACTGGTAATTGGCCCTTTTCCCCTACACTGCAATGAAATATGTACATATGCGCAGTAAATGTATTTTTCACTCTATCCCCATACTGCTTATTTAAAGGCCAAGAAAATGACCCCACTAAATTCAACCACACATAAGGCAAACAGTAGAAGTAGCACCATAAGAGTGATGACAGTAGAAGTAGTACCATCTCCACTAGTATCATCTTCAGCAACAGCAGCCCTAGCAATCAGTATGGCTGTAGAACTTTGAATTTGCTGTTATCATCAAAAAAAAAAATGAGAATGAAGACATATAACATCCTTGTCTTATAAGCAAGTAAAATTTGTGCTCAATTACATGTTAAAACTGAATCTCGAGAATCACTCTAATGATGAACGGATATTCACACAAGAATATATAGAAAACCACTTGACATAACATTGAACAAATTGTTCCATCTTGAGGTTGATTTGAATCACCTACTAGCATCCAAGACCCTTTGCAAAATAATAAAAATAAAAAGAATCCAGGGTTCAATTCCATAATATAAGAACCTCTTGTTTCCTTTGCATCACCACTTATCTAAGTCAATCACAACTCCTCCTCCTTAATAGTTAATACTACTAGATAAAATATGCATCCTGATGTGTCAATGCAGTCGATAAATTCAACCGAGCACAAACTTAGAAAACAACTAGAATCTTTTAAGAAAATATGCCCTGGGACAAAGTTTTCATTTAAAAGACTCAAATCTCAACAGTCATAAAGCTGCTTCTTGCTCAACAATAAACCAAAAAGAATGACGAATGTCAAAAACGATGACAAGGACGATGCAGATGCCAGTAATCATCAATGATATAACCCGGTAAACCAAGAGCCCGGATTCACTAAACAACATTTTCTGGTACATAGTCAAAAGAAGAAGAAAAATGAAGAACCCACCATCTCTTTCAAAAGCGTGTTGCCATCCTTCGTAAGTTTAATATCGCCAGCTCCGCCAACAATCCGGATAATACCAAATGCAAATTATCAATAAGAAATCCACAACAAAAAGGAAAAAGAAAAGAACAGTTACTAAGGAGTGATATTCCTTATAAAAATTACATAAAATTACTCAGCTTAAAATTACACAAAATTACACATATTCCACATATTACGCAAAATTACACATATTCCACATATTACACAAAATTACACATATTCCACATAAAAATTACACAAACAAAAAATTAGCAAAACCAAAAAAACTATATCCAGATAACTATGTATCTCTCTCTCAAATTAGCAATACTCAGAACAACTATATCTAGATAACTATGTATATCGCTCTCAAACTATGCATGCAATTCAGAAACATAAAAACCCCAATTGGAACCCGTATAAATACTAAAAACCATATCCAAATTGAAACCCATATACAAAAAATATAAGAATAGGGTTTATGCCCGTGAGTGGAAGCCATGTACAAAAACTATAAGAATGGGGTTTATACCCGTGAGCGGAAGCCCCAATTGAAACTCGTAAGCCCTAATTGCTTGTATAGAAGCCCTAATTGCTAATGGCTGAGTAGAGACCCGTGTATACTCATGAAGAATCCATAGAGATTGTGAAGAACCCTAATAGACCATTGAAGAACCGAATTGCTCAATAAAACAGCCGTAGTTTATCGCGATTTTTGGAGAGAGAGAGAGAGGATTTTTTTGATGATCTTCACTCTACTGCTAGGTTGGTTGGTGTTGGAATTTCATGAACGCATAGCGTTTTTCTATTTCATCAGCATCTGCAACTGCTTGAGATTGAGTGGAGTGGGAGTTGACAGTCAATAATAAAGTGTTTTTGATCTGATTTTGCACTGACCCGCTCATGAAGCCCTACATCTTTTTGTTTTTTTACTTCAACCAGCCTATTTGTTTTGTTTTAGTAATAATTTTTTTAATGATCAACCGCGACACCCATTCTAGTGTTACCATAGATACTGGTTCATATCTATGGTAACACTGATAGATATCAATGGTAATGCCAAAAAAGAGTATTGCCTTAGATCAATTTTATGACATGTAAGGCAACACTTTTGCTGGTAACATTGAAAAAAGTGTCGTGGAAGCTCATATATGGTGTAGTACAGCACTTACTCCCGATTTCAATTAAATAGCAATTATTGTCGTGATTAACAACGATTATGAATATTATAAGGTATCAATATAATTATTTTATAGTAAATGAACTTGGATAAACTAGAGGAATTAGTTCAACCGGTTGATGATTAGATTGCTATTGTGCGAGTCTTAGCATAAGCTTATAATAAACTCATAAACTTGAATAGTTCGGTACGGATTGATTATACGTCCGAAAATTATGAACTTTATTGCGAAAAGTCCGTTATGATATGAGGATTGAAGGTCAGAAGTCGCATGAAAGTTTACTTTTCGTAAATTACAATTCTTCCCTTCCGTCTTTGAAGTACTATCATTATTATTTTTACTATAATTGTATGAATTTGGATAATTCGGTACGGATTGATTATACATCCGAAAATTACGAACTTTATTGCGAAAAGTCCATTATGATATGAGGATTGAAGGTCAGAAGTTGCATGAAAGTGTTACCTTTCGGAAATTACAATTTGCCCTTCCGTCTTTTAAGTACTATTATTATATTTACTAAAATATTATAATTTTGATTAAGTCGGAACGGTTTGATTGTACGTCCGACAATCATGAGCTTTATGGCGAAAAGTCCTTTGTAATATAAGGTTCTGAGATCAGAAGTTGCATGGAGGTTTTTCCTTCCATATATTACAATTCCGCCCTTTCGAAATTATAGTACTATTATTATTATTATTATTTAGTTTTATCTTATGATTTTGATTAATTCGTTTGGATTCATTTAAACTCCGAAAATTCTGAATCCAGTTGCGATTTGAATCTTATGTCTTGTACTTTTAGATTATGTTCAGCTTCTCTTAGAAATTATAATTTCACCCCTTCATTTTGCCTTAATTGGTGTTTTAGTATTCTTGACATATCTTTTTCATTTCTTGTCGGATTGACCTCAAATTTTCGGGGTAAGCTCCTTATGTTATTTCGAGTGCATCGAGATCAACTTTTCTGGAAATTTTATTTTCGAAACAGTAAGTTCTTGTAAATTACAGTTTTGACCCCGAATTCTTGAAATTTACATTTTTTGCCCCAATTTTCTATTTTAGTAAATTCCGATTTAGGTGAAATTTTATAGAGAACTTATTTTTGATATATTAAGACTTAATTTCATGACATAAGACCATAATCATGGATTTTAACAATTTTACCCTAAAATTTATTTTATTTAAATTATTTTAGTTATCCTTCGAATTTAGGTTCGAATTATCAAATCTTCCGGTGACCAATTATCCTCTTACCATAGTCCAATATATTCATATATTTTTGGAGTTCTTAATAACCAAAGGTCAGATTTACCATATTCAACCAAAATTTCCACCAATGAATTAATTTGCACATATAATCAAAATATGACAAACTAAAACTCAACAATTGCAAAGATCATCATATGCATGGTAATGAATGTCATTTTTAATCAATTATAGATAACTAAAGTCATAATACTTGCATGCACCATATATTTTTAATTTGTATAGATTTAAAGAATAAAATAATTTACCCACCTCGATTTCTTGTCGGAAGTAAACAATTCTAGGTCTCAGAGGTTGAAGATGATCTTCCCCTTCACCACTACTAGGTTCATACAAAACATGCATTCCATGGTGTATATGTTGTTTGCATGTTTAGATATTTGAGTTAGATTAGGGGGATTTGGATGATAACTAATATGTTGAAATATAAGAAATGAGATTACCTATTCTCTTGTTGAATTTTTTCCTTCCTCCTTCTCCCTTGGCTTGGCCCTCTCTCCCTCTCTCTCTCTAATTTTTAAGATATTTGCATGTGAAATATGGTGATAATGGTGTGTATTTTATGTGTTTTAAAAAGGTGATGAAGGCATGGGAAAAGGGAAGAATAATGGTAGAAGTCTTGTTACATGTGTCAAGTTGTCTTGCATGCAATGAAGGGTCTAGAGACACACTCCTCCCCTCCCTATGTGGCCGTCCATCATGTGTGTGTGTGTGTGTGTATTATTATTTTTTTATTAATTTAAGAGTATAATTATAGTTGTAAATGATTTAGTTAGTTGGGTTGGGCTTTAAATTGCAACTTCAAGTCTTATGATTTTATTAAGTTGTGTTGAGTCCATTAGTGAGTCTACATGTAATTAGGGGTTGACACATAGCCCAATAGGTGAATCAATATACTATTTTAATTTTTATTATTTGGTTTATCAAATAAATTACGAAGTTAAAGAGTGAAATAAAATAAAATAGATGTAGGTTATATCATGTCATAAAATAAATATTGTCAAAATACATCATGATATTGTACATGTGATAAGACATCGAATTTAGGGGGTTTTACATCGTCCCCTCAGAAGAATTTTGTCCCCAAATTCCTAATCGAACAAATCTGGGTAAGATTTCTTCATTTCTTCCTCAGCCTCCCACGTAGCGTCTTCCTCTCTATTGTGATTTGTCCATACGACCTTGACCAATGGTATCTTCTTGTCTCTTAGTTCGCATACTTGTTGCTCCACGATCCTAATCGGCTTCTCGATATAAGGTAAATCTTCTTTGATTGGTGGTATGTCATGCGTGATGACATGTTCAGGATCTGGATGATATTTCTTCAATCTTGAGATATGAAATACGTTGTGCATTCCATCTAGATCGGTTGGTATCTCAAGACAATATGCTAATTTTCCAATTCGCTTTAGGATTTTGAAAGGTCCTACATATCTAGGGCTAGGCTTCCCTCGCTTCTTCGAGTTGATCAATCCCTTACGTGGTGATAAATGAAGGAATACCTTGTCGACCGTGTTGAATTATAAATCTCTTCCCCTCTGGTCTGCATAACTCTTCTGTCGGCTCTGAGCAGTGCGAATTCGATCTCGAATGATTCGAACCTTATCCATGGCATCTTCTACTAGATCAACTTTGGTATCGGGTTTCGGTTATGCTTACCCTTTGGTGTCCATCGGTCGTCAATCTTCCAATGTATTGGTGATCGGCACTTTTTTCCGTATAATGCTTTATATGGAGCCATCCCGAGAGTTGTCTGATAGCTGTTGTTGTAAGCAAACTCAGCTAAGGGTAGGTGGTGACTCCAACTCTTTTGAAAATCCAGTGCACATGCCCGTAACATATCCTCAAGGACTTGTATTGTTCTCTCAGATTGTGCTGTAGTGCTGAAACTTAATGCCGTCCCAAGTTCTTGATGAAGGCTCTTCCAGAATCTGGAGACAAATCTGGGGTCACGGTCTGACACAATGTCTATAGGTACTCCATGTAATCTAATGATTTCTCGGATATACGTCCTTGCTAGCTTCTGCAGATTATCATTCTTTCTTACGTGTAGGAAGTGAGCTGACTTTGTAAGTCTATCCAAGACTACCCAGATTGTGTTATATCCTCCACTGGTTGTTGGTAGATCCATCACGAAGTCTATCGTAATTAGTTCCCATTCATTCGGGAATCTCGAGCGGCTGTAGCAACCCTGATGGTCTTTGGTGTTCAGCCTTCACTCTTTGACAAGTTAAACACCTTGCTACGAATTCTGCTACTTGGTTCTTCATATTCACCCACCAGTAGTGTTTCTTTAGATCCTTATACATCTTATTACCCCCTGGATGAATTGTATACCGAGAGCAGTGACCCTCTGCTAAAATTTTCTTCTTGAGTTCGTCATTATCGGGAACACATATACGGTGTTTGAATTTTAGTGTTCCATCTTCCGACATGCTAAAATCAAATTTCTCACCTTGTGCGACCCTTTCCTTAAGTTTAAACAATTTCCCGTCTTGTGTCTGTGCTTCTTGGATTTCCTTTAGTAAGTCCGGGGTCATTGAAAAATTAGCGCATAAAATGTGTGTCTTAGACTGTCTTGGGTTCCATTGGGTTATTTCTCTTAGGGCATCCCATTCCCTTATCATGAGTCTAGCCACACTCGCTTTCCTACTTAAGGCGTCTTCTACGACATTGGTCTTGCCCGGATGATGCTGAATGGTTAGGTTATAATCCTCAAGAAGTTCTATCCACCGTCTCTGTCTTAGATTCAACTCATTCTGAGAGAACAAATATTTGACACTCTTGTGGTCGGTAAAGATGGTGAATGTAGATTCATACAGGTAGTGTCTCCATTTCTTCAAAGCAAACACTATTGCTGCTAGTTCAAGGTCATGGGTCGGATAATTCATATCGTGGATTTTCAACTTTCGTGATGCATAAGCCACAACCTTGCTGTTTTGCATCAGCACAGCTCCTAATCCTTCCTTTGATGCATTGCTATAAACCCCAAGTCTTTCACTCCCTTTGGGAAGTGTTAGTACAGGTGAGGTAGTGAGTTTTCTCTTGAGTTCGTGGAAGCTCAACTCACACTTATCGTTCCACTCAAATTTGACGTGCTTCTGCGTCAGTATTGTGAGTGGTCCTGCGATTTTCGAAAAATTCTTTAATGAATTTGCAGTTGTAACCCGCAAGTCCAAGAAAGCTCCGTATCTCCGTGACTGTTTCTGGCCTCTTCCAGTCCAGAATAGTCTCCACCTTTGATGGATTTACTGTGACTCCATCTACAGATATTATGTGTCCTAAAAACGCTACCTCTCTTAACCATAATTCACACTTGCTGAATTTGGCGTACAATTTATGCTTCCTTAGTGTCTCTAGTACCAATCTCAGGTGAGTTTTGTGATCTTGATCCGACTTGGAATAAACAAGTATGTCGTCAATAAATGTCACTACGAATTGATATAGATACGGTTGGAATACGCAGTGCATTAAATCCATAAATGCAGCCGGCGCATTGGTCAATCAAAAAGGCATTACCACGAATTCATAATGACCATACCTAGATTGAAAGGCAGTCTTCGGTATGTCATTCTCTTTGATCCTCAATTGGTAATATCCTTGTTGAAGATCGAACTTTGAGTAAACCGTTGCTCCTTGTAGTTGGTCGAATAGTTCGTCGATCCTGGGAAGTGGATACTTGTTCTTAATGGTAATATTGTTAAGTTCTCGGTAATCAATGCACAATCTTAGTGTGCCATCTCTCTTCTTTACGAATAGCACTGGTGATCCCCAAGGAGATATACTAGGTCGGATAAATCCAATCTCTAGCAATTTCTACAACTGAACCTCCAATTCTTGTTGTTCCAGTGGGGCCATTCGATATGGCGTTCTAGCCACAGGTGCCTTTCCTGGCAAGATATCAATGCTGAATTCAACTTCCCTATCTAGGGGTAGAGAAGTAAGTTCTGTCGGGAAAATATCACGGTATTCTGATACTACTGGTGTAGCTTCAATCTTCATTTTACTCTTGGGTTTGTTAATGATAAAATCCAAATATCCCATTGGTCCCTTCGAGATGGCCTTTCTCGCCTTCGTGGCTGATATGATTGGGGTCGAGTTAATTCTAGCATCCCCATGTAGTTCAACTACTGGGTGATCGGGTTTGCAGAATCGAACTATTTTGGAATGGCAGTCGAGTTGTGCGAAGGGTTTAGATAGCCAATCCATCCCAAGTATGAGGTCATACTCAAGTATAGAAAGAAGAATTAGGTAGGCAGGAAAACATTGACCTTTAATTATCACTTCACAATCTCTAAATACTAAATCCGTTTCTCGGCTCGCACCCATAGGTGTGGATACTTATAAGCTTATGGGTAGTCACTCCATGTCGACATTCAATTTTTGTGCATAATGAGGTGCGACAAAAGAATGTGATGATCTGGATCTAACAATGCATGAGCAGAGTGGTTTGACACAAGAAATGTACCTTCCACCACATCTGTTGCGTTAGGGACTTCTTGTCCAGCTAAGGCAAAAACTCTTGCTGGTGCCTTCCCCTTGCCTTTGCGATAATCCTTCTTAGCTGCGTTTTTCTGCTGATTGTCGCCCTGTGTATCCCACTTTGGGCATTCCCTAGTTGGGTGTTGATTATCTCCACAATGCAAGCATCTCCCTTGCTTCCTCCAACGGTCTTCAGATTTGTGTCCCATCTTATTATAGTGGGAACATGGCGGTAGGTTATTCGCAGGCCTTTTTCTTGTATTTTGTCCAGTAGTCTTGCATTGAAATTTCTGGGGTAGTCTAGATGATGGATTTGGTGCGGATCTCTTGAACTTCCCAGTTGTGCGATCCTTCGCCTGTCCCAACCGGGTCATCCCGCTTTCGATTCGGCTGGCAGCCTCCACAGCTTCTGTCATTGTAGTCATTCTCACTGGCAGCAAGCTTTCTTGTAGCGTAAACCTCAACCCGCGGGTAAATTTGTACAATTTTTCCTCCTCTGTGCTCACCAGTCCTGGCACGTATTTTGAGAGTCGATTGAATTGAGACTCGTACTGGGCTACAGTCATTGCCCCTTGTTTAAGATGGTAGAACTCGTCACGACGAGCTTCACGAGCGGCCTGAGAAATGTATTGATCACGGAAATCCTTTACGAAGTTTTCCCATGTTCGGTCAGTAGCTTCCCTTGTCCATTTTCCATTTGTAATCTCCCACCATTCGTGAGCTGTGGCCTCGAGTCGGAACGTAGATAGGGATATCCGTTGTTCATCAGTATACTAAAGGGCATTGAAAATTCCCTCAATTTTCCCCAGCCAGAGTTCAGCTTTGATATCGTCGGGTTCCCCATCAAAGGCAGGCAGGTTGAAGCGTAAGAATCTTTCCAAGGTGCGATCATGAGTTTTGTTATTGTTCCCGTTGTTAGCCGTCTGCTGTAGTAGGAAGTTCATCAATTGAGTGAGGGCTTGAGCCATGGCATCGTTCCCATTTCCTTCTCGTGGAGGAGAGAGTGAGCGATCATCGCGTTGATGCTGCTCATCACGATTCATGTGAGGGCGTCCACATCTTCGGTCAGCCATCTATTATAAGTTAGGGCATGTGTGAGGATTTACGGTCTTATGTGGAATTATTAATATTCTATGTTGTTATGTAGAATTAAATGCATAATTAATTACTAATTATTCATGATTAATGGACTTATCGAATAAGAATAGAAAATATAATTTATTCCAATTACGAGTGGCTTAACCGCCAAATCATTCATTTCGAGTTAGGGGTATTCTGATTTTCCTTGGTCAAATCTTTGTTATCTGCGGGGTCCATCTAATTATAAAACTAAGTCAGTATCTCGCAAGATCCAATATCCAACATAAGACTCTATTAAGCATGAATAATCATTAAGGCAGTGAACTTAATAATTCAACAAATATGCTTATATGATACTAACGACAAAGGAATAATAATACTCCATTTTTAAGAAGACGGTGAAGTTTAGTGGAGTTTAAATCAACTTCATCAATTTCGAATGAATAGTGATATGACTTTGAGAAATGGATAAGTGAAATAATCTATATCTGTTTCAAGAGTTCAATAGAAGGATTGATTCAATCGAGGAAATGCCGTGGATGCTTAATCAAGTACCTTGGCCAATGACTTAGGAATTCTGAATTTTACTATGCATATTCCAAGTGAATAGCGACAAGTTGAAAGAGATCTTAATGGGAGTTCACTCGAGAAATCTACCTTAGGTCTCAGTCCTATGGTTCACCTCGTCCTAGGTGGAATTCCCATCTATGTCCGAAGAATCTTATCCTGGTTAGCCCGTTGTAAGTGTCCTTCTCACAAACCGGGCTCCGATACCACTCCTGTCACTCCCCCACACCGGGGATGGACGAGAACGCGACAGTTAACGTAATAAACAACGTTTGTGATAATACATTCTAGTAAAGCATACATATGCCAGATCTCAGCCCGGTGAACAAAGACTGGTTACTCCATAGAAAGGAAATATTCAAGAGTACAGTGAAATTATTACATCAAGTACAAAAGAGTACATCGGAAATCAAAATACATTTTGACACAGGAATAAAAAAAAAGAGTTAAAGCAGCATCCTAATTCCTACATCTTGGAAATACTTTGAAGACGGTCTTCAGTGGTCGTCAGCATCTGTCTCTTCTTCTTCTTCTTCTTCTTCTTGGTTCTCTTCATCTAGTGGGGTTTTAGAAAACAATTCAAAATGGGGTGAGAATAATGGATTCTCAGTGAGTTGGGTTTGGGTATTTAATGAGTTTATTATTTAATAAACATTATGTTTCTCCCACTTTTGAAAAATAGTGTTGTTTAAGAATTGTTGCAAGTTTTCAAGAAGAATATTATGAATTATGACATGAATGTATAGTCAATCTCCGTAGATTGCGGTTGAGTATGAAGAATACACGGCGTCGAGTGCCCAATGAGTATTTAGCTTTGGGAGGTCGTATACATGACTAATCCCTTAGCCTCCTCATAACATCTTAGACCGTTATCAGTGTTTGACCTTTGACTATCGCCACGACTTTTGGTTTGAAAACCGTAGCCTTAGGCGTTTGTCGGACCATCACTATAACATTGGCCTTTGAGCTTTATCGCTCTCACACTTGGTGACGTGCTGCCTTAGCTCTTATCTGGGCTCGATATGTCCTTAGCTTAGGTTATTCCCGGATCATATCATAATTGCGACTATACCCGAATTCTACGACCCAGTCACCTTAGGATCACTCCGTCCTTCGGCTTCAAGGGAATAGGATACGACGTTAGCTTTGCCTAGAACCGCAACCACGCTGCTCGATTCATGACTTAGACTAACCGCCCCTCATGCATATAAATAGAAGAAAAAGGGACTCTAGAGGTACTCGTACGGACTCTAGCGGTGACTCCCGCCCGAAGGTATCGATATGATTATTTGATAGTAAACAGACTTGGATAAACTAGATGAATTAGTTCAACCGGTTGATGATTAGATTGCTATTGTGCGAGTCTTAGCATAATCTTATAATAAACTCATAAACTTGAATAGTTCGGTACGGATTGATTATACGTCCGAAAATTACGAACTTTATTGCGAAAAATCCGTTATGATATGAGGATTGAAGGTCAAAAGTCGCATGAAGGTTTACCTCTTGGAAATTACAATTCTGCCCTTCCGTCTTTTAAGTACTATCATTATTATTTTTTACTATAATAGTATGAATTTGGATAATTCGGTATGGATTGATTATACATCCGAAATTTACGAACTTTATTGCGAAAAGTCCATTACGATATGAGGATTGAAGGTCAGAAGTTGCATGAAAGTGTTACCTTTCAAAAATTACAATTATGCCCTTCCGTCTTTTAAGTACTATTATTATTTTTACTAAAATATTATAATTTTGATTAAGTCGGAACGATTTGATTGTACATCCAAAAATTATAAACTTTGGGGCGAAAAGTTTGTTATAATATAAGGTTCTGAGATCAGAAGTTGCATGGAGGTTTTTCTTTCCATATATTACAATTCCGCCCTTTCAAAATTATAGTACTATTATTATTATTTTTATTTAGTTTTATCTTATGATTTTGATTAATTCGTTTGGATTCAATTAAACTCCGAAAATTATGAATCCAGTTTCGATTTGAACCTTATGTCTTGTAATTTTAGATTACGTTCAGTTTTAATTTTTTTTATTCTCTTAGAAATTATAATTTGACCCCTTCAGTTCGCCTTAATCGGTATTTTAGTATTCTTGACATATCTTTTTCATTTCTTGTCGGATTGACCTCAAATTTTCGGGGTAAGCTCCTTATGTTATTACGAGTCCAGCGAGCTCAACTTTTCTGGAAATTTTATTTTTGAAACAGTAAGTTTCTGTAAATTATAGTTTTGGCCCCGAATTATTGAAATTTACATTTTTCCCCGATTTTCTATTTTAGTAAATTTCGATTTAGGTGAAATTTTATAGAGAACTTATTTTTGATATATTAAGACTTACTTTCTTAACATAAGACCAGAATCATGTATTTTAACAATTTTACCCCAAAATTTATTTTATTTAAATTATGTTACTTATCCCTCGAATTTAGGTTCGAATTATCAAATCTTCCGGTGACCAATTATCCTCTTACCATAGTCCAATATATACTCATAATTTTTGGAGTTCTTAATAACCAATTGTCAGATTTACCATATTCAACCAAAATTTCCACCAATGAATTAATTTGCACATATAATCAAATTATGACAAACTAAAATTCAACAATTGCAAAGATCATCATATGCATGGTAATAAATGTCATTTTTAATCAAGTATAGCTAACTAAAGTCATAATACTTGCATGCACCATATATTTTTAATTTGTATAGATTTAAAGAAGGAAAACAATTTTACCCACCTCGATTTCTTGTCGGAAGTAAGCGGTTCTAGGTCTCAGAGGTTGAAGAGGATCTTCCCCTTCACCACTACTAGGTTTGGCCGAAACATGCATTTCATGGTGTATATATTGTTTGCATGTTTAGATATTTGAGTTAGATTAGGGGGATTTGGATGATAATTAATATATTGAAATATAAGAAATGAGATTACCTTCTCTTGTTGAATTTTTCCCTTCCTCCTTCTTCTCCCTTGGCTCGGCCCTCTCTCTCTCTCTCTAATTATTCAGATTTTTTTGTATGTGAAATATGGTGATAATGGTGTATATTTTAAGTGTTTTAAAAAGGTGGTCAAGGCATGGGAAAGGGAAGAATAATGGTAGAGGTGTTGTTACATGTGTCAAGCTGTTTTGCATGCAATGAAGGTCCTAGAGACACACTCCTCCCCTCCCTATGTGGCCGTCCATCATGCGTGTGTGTGTGTATTATTTTTTTTTGTTAGTTTAAGAGTATAATTATAGTTGTAAATGATTTAATTAGTTGGGTTGAGTTTTAAATTGCAACTTCAAGTCTTATGATTTTATTAAGTTGGGTTGAGTCCATTAGTGAGTCTACATGTAATTAGGAGTTGACACATAGCCTAATAGGTGAATCAATATACTATTTTAATTTTTATTATTTGGTTTATCAAATAAATTACGAAGTTAAAGAGTGAAATAAAATAAAATAGATGTAGGTTATATCATGTCATAAAATAAATACTGTCAAAATACATCATGATATTGTACATGTAATAAGATATCGAATAATGGGGGTTTTACAAAAAGTATATGTTATAATACTCATAATTACAACCAAATTAGAATATTTACCATGTTTAAATTTATCAATTAAATTACCTTATATGTTTACAAGTTGTGAATTTTATATTACAAAATATTTTATATTAATAAATAAATTATTAAAACATTTGACAAATACATATTTTTTACATTAACTAAAATGAAACAATAATTTATCGAGTAATTACGCAACTACGTATTGTGAAAATTACTTACTTGATTGTTTGCACCTCATTGCACCAAGTATGTAGTAGGAAAGAAGAAACATCAAACCAAACCTACAATTAGCATATAATATATATTACTAAATTTTTTCCGAATTTAAATACACAAAGCAACTTTTGGAATTGAGATAAACTTACCGACATAACATTGTTCAATGCATCCTTCACACATTGTGGCACATCCTTCCACTCAGTCCACAGTACCGGAACCCTATCCCGTATGACAAACCCAATATTACGACAATATGCCGTACAAGCATCCGAAACCAAAATGGGTCATCGATACTTTTATCTACTGCTAAGTGCTAGGCCCTTCTATGGGCCACGAGTCTTCTTCTTCTTTTCGGTTCGGCTTCGGTACGACCCTCCTCATTCTCTTCTGCAAGCTCCGCACTCCCCGTACAACTTCGTCTTAGATATCCGACATGTCCGCCAAATCATTTTCTCAGGCCACGCCTGGAAAAAATATGCCTCTCATGGGTTAACCAAGCTATATGGCCCGCAGACTCCTTTCTCATCGATCCCTGGAATCGATGGTACCATAGGGGGCATAAATAGAGTCGACGATGGACCGAAAGGCACCTCGAATGATGTGCTCGGTGTAGCTCGGCCACTCCCAGATGTAATAGGAGGTTAGGGAATGCGGTGTATAGGAGGCATACGAGGTTGGGTCGTCTCGACAGTAGTAGGGGTCGTCCGCGATCTGGGAGTCTGAGACGATAAGTGCCTCGCAATAGTATGTGCGTCATCCGCCAGATATAAGTTTCCATCCTTAAAGTTTAGTCCACTATTCTCTACTAGCCCGCGTATGCAACTATTACTTTCATACAAATACTTACCCACAGGATCCGCACGATTGGAAGCCGCGAAACTATCCCCCGACTCCGGAGTCTTCGATTTTTTCTTACCACACGCTAGTCTCTTAATTTTATCCATTTAACCTGTACAAATTCAAAAACTATCACATTTACTAAACTCACACACACCAATATACACACTAGATACCTCAATTTTGTTTAGGTCACAATTCCAAATACCATTTTCTGAAGATACAACAATCACTATTTTAAACTAAAAATATACATAAAAAGGAACACGAGCTGTGAAGATACAACAATCACTACTTCAATTTAGTGCACTTTTTGAGGCTGTTTTGTTACTTTAGTATGCTTTTGAGCTTTTTGAATTGTTCCCTGTGTATACTCTTCGGATTTCTAACATTCAATTAGTACGTATTAATGTCCGGGTATTTATTTAAATTCGGGTATTTATCTATATGGTTAACCAAAAAACCGGTAAATTAGTTCCATTTTTTTATATAGAAGGGTACTTTAGCCGACGACACCGGTCATCATCGGCTAAACCATAAATGCTACGGACTTTAGCCGACAACCGTCGTCGGCTATAGTTAAATCCAAAAAAAAAGACTCAGTGGATGTCGGGATTCCAACCCGGACCATTTGTATAGGTGATCTGGAATTTTGCCACTAAGTCATGTTTATCATTCTTACATTTAAACACAATTTTTATATTTATACATATACCGATATTTTAAATTCTTTTAATCTAATTATAAATATATATATATATATATAATGATTATATTTCTATATATTTATACAATTTTTTTATACAGTTTTTATATAATAATATTTTATATATTCATACAGTTTTTATATAATGATATTTTATATATTTAAATTTAATTATAAATATATTTAATAAAAAATTAAGATATTTATACTTTAGCTGACAACTGTCGTCGGCTATACCCGAGACTTTAGCCGAAGACCGTCGTCGGGTATAGTTAAATAAAAAAAACATAACTCAGTGGGTGTCGGGGTTCGAACCCGAGCTATTTGTATAGATGATATGGCATTTTGCCACTGAGTCATGTTTATCATTCATACATTTGAACACAGTTTTTATATTTATACATGTTTTTATATAATAATATTATATATATTTGAATTTAATTATATATATAATATGATTATATATATGTATATTAATACAGTTATTATATATAATATTCCATATATTTATACATGTTTATATAATAATATTTTATATATTTGAATTTAATTATATATATATATAATATTTTATATTTGAAAAAATCATCAAATGTTTCACAATTAAGTAAACAATAATTAAACACTTACCCATTGTCCGAAATAATCACCTAATATGTCATTGTGGAATGTAATGTCTCAATTCACAAGCACATGAAAGATGTCTTTCCAATATGGAACTTCTGGACAGTTAAGCAATATCCACCAATGTGCAATTCCTAGCTCGTAAGGTTGTAAATGACTGTCAGGTAATCTTCCTTGAACTTCGACTTCGTTGGTGATGTTGGAGAGATTAAATTGCAGTGGAATGGTTGACATAGGCTCAGGTGTAGGATCCACCGCGCCCAAATAGAACTTGGTATATGTTACACACTCCCATGCAAGATATGCTTCGTCTATACATCCTTCAGGTGTAGACTTATTAGTCACAAAGTCCTTGTACTCACCGAGTTGCCTTTCTATTGGAAACATCCACGTGCAGTGAACCGGGCCTGTTAGTAAAAGTTGGCGAGGAAGATGGATCATGAGGTGAGGCGTGAGATAAAAAAAATTCGATGACAAGATCCTCTCAAATTTGCATAAGATATATACGATCTCCTTTTGCATGAGCCGGAGATCTGACTTCCTTACTTCCATAGTACATAACTTTTGAAAGAACCTGGATAACGATACACAAGACTCGACCACCTATTTGGACAAGTATGGTCGAATAAACGCAGGAAACAAGCGTTGTAAGAGGATATGGCAATCATGGGTCTTCAGTCCAGTTAACTTGTTCTCCTTTAAGTTAACACACCTCCCTATATTTCCAGCGTATCATGTGGGATACCTAGCAGCCTTCATCCATGAAAAAATCTCAGCCTTTTGCTCAGGGGTGACGGTGTAAGCAGCTTTCGGCATTTTGTGTTTCCCCTTCCCTTCCTTCAACCATAAATGTTTTCTAATGTTTATTTCTTTTAAACCAATGCATGCTTAGGGCCGTCTAGTCTTCCCTTCCCAACATAGCACTGTACCGACAACACTTTCACAAACATTTTTTTTCTATGTGCATCACATCTAGGTAGTTCCTAATCAACAAATTACTCCAATAAGGTTGATCCCAGAAAATACTTTTGTGGGACCAGTACATATACTTGTCTGGTCTTTCAGGAGTTGCCGCTACTATATCAGGATGGTTGCTCAACTGCCTATAATCATACTCATTCAGCATGGCCAAAATTTCCTCACCGGTCCACTCCCGTGGTGGATCACCAACCTCTTCAGTCCCATCAAATGTTGTAGCATCTGTATGCCAGATATGCATCCTCTCAAGCCATATATGGTGACGCATTCTGATAACCTTCCGACAGTGATACCTTGCGCAGTATGCATTCAAGCACACTGGACTGATGGAATTCAGGTTATAAATCAAATATGCATCAGAAATAAAATCGCACAAAAGAGGATCGATCAAGGATCATATAAAGGAATAAATTAAATAACCGAAATCATACCCTCGTAGACCCGACTTGTTTATGTTGATGACAACGAGCACGAATCCAATCGGTGTAGCTTTTGGAAATTCTAATGTTGAAAGTGCCGAACGTCTCTAAAAATCACGCATTGGAAAAATGCCTAGAATAAACTCCTTTTTCTCGTTCTCCAAGAACACGTCTATAATAAGATATGGAGTATGCCTTTTGATATTCTCAAAACCCAGGAGTGAAAGTAGAATAATTTTTCTCTCTTCTCTGTTGTTTTCTCACGTAAGTCATCTCTCTAGTTTGTGGAGTCCTTTTTATAATGTCAAGTAACTTTACTTAATACATAAAGTCCACCCCTCAAAATTAACCCCCTACCTTCACATGCAGATGACTTTATAAAAGTCTTAGTATTCCACCAATTAAGGTGGAGACTTAGTGGGGGGACAGAAAATAACGGCCAAGTGGACTATTAAACGGTCCAACCATTTAGTCTTTGTTCTAGACCCCGTGTATCTAATTCGATAGATAAATCTTGGTCCGACACTTGGTATTTAATTTAATTAATCTAATTAGTTAATTATATCAAATACAATATAATAAATTTCTCTAAGAAATAACCCGTAATTCTTTAATTCATCTGACCGATTTAATTTCCGATAAATTAAATTCAATTAGACATCCAATGTATAATATTTATTAAGAGAGAATAGGCATATTTATTCAATCATTAATCCTATATGCGCGACTCAATAGATTCGTCTCAGTCATCAATGGGAGGATCCAAAGAGTGTGAGGAACACTTGGCTAGTCCGTGGCTCACACCGCAACCCAACTGAGAACGAATGATGGGGATCATTCCAAAACCTATTATGAATACCGTATACGTATAAACTCTTCAATCATATGTAATACCCGGTTGTAATTCAGTCATTATCATTCAGTACTTATAATTCTGTAATTGTCACTCAGTAATTTTCACTCATTAATGATCAGTTGTCACTCATATTCAACCATTGTATTCATCGTTCACAGTAATTGTATCGTGTATCAGTCGTCATTCATCATCAATCAAGATGGAGTTTCGTGCCGTGTTTATCACCGTTGTCATATTCATAGTTGTGCTGTGTGTGAGGAGTATCGCACGCTACGTACTCTCTTTAGTGTGCGCTAATTGAGTACGGGTAGCGCACGCCACCTCTCAACACTAGCGCACGCTAGTGTAGTTGAGCAGGCAGTCCAGAAGGCACTGGACTGCAGTTGGGATTGTAAGTAGCGCACACTACGAATGGTAAGTAGCGCGCGCTAGTGAGCCGGAGTAGCACATGCTATGCAGTAGGTGTAGTGCACGCTAAGGATGGATCAGGCAGAGTCCAGTGGCTACTGGACTGCTTTGGATAAATGCCTAGCGCACGCTATGAGTGGTTTTAGCATACGCAAACGGTGTAGTAGCGCACTTTAAATATTGTGTGTGGCGCGCGCTACCGAGATCAGATCAGAGAACACGAGGTTCTGGCCTCCAGTACTGGGCATCAGATAATTCGTTTGCGCACGCTAACCATTGGAGTTAACGCACGCTAATTAAAGGGGGTAGCGCACGCTACAAGAGGTACATAGCGCATGCTACCGTTGCGACCAGAGAGTACTGGACTACCCAGTACATCCGTTAGTGCACGCTACGCACAAGAGCTAGCGCACGCTAACAGGGATTTTCTATATATAGGACAGTCCAGTCCTTTAGCGTCATTTGTCATTTTCTCTTCGTTTCTTCGACGGTTTTGAGCGATTCCGGGCGTTTTGGAGAGTGTTCTTCGAGGTGTAATCATGAATCATCATCTTCAAGTCTTTGAGTTGGATTAATCATCACTTCATCATCTCCAATACATCAAATCAAAGGTAATGATTTCTTGAATCTAGAATTTCGGATATTTGGGGTTTTCCTTCCGATTTCTTCGTATGAACTTAGATTGTTGTTGGAATATGTTAGATATGGTTTATCTACCTTGTATACGCGTATTCCTATGGGTTATTTGGTGTATATCTCGGATTTAAGGGTTATTTGGGGAATTATTTCAAGAACCCTTGGGGTTGACTTCGATTAATTTGGGGATTTTCCGATTGATGTTGTCGTAGTCTTGAATTGTGGATTCCAATTGGATTATTGATGTCATTGATATTGTTTTGCTGGTTTGAATCAATCTTTTGGAAGTTGGTTTCGATAATTTGGGGTTGGTTGTAACCCACGGGTAGGATGATTACTACGTATTCGTTTGAGTGCATCTTTGAGTTCAGATATTGTTGTATCAACGTTTGAGTTGGTTATAATCGTGGTTGATACGTATATTGAGCGTTTGTTGGTAATTGTCATTCAAGGTTGTTCGAGCAACGGACATTTCATTTACGATGTTGTTCGTGGAAGGACATTGTTCACCGGTGTTGTGTAAGTTAATTATTACTCAGTTAAAAGGATATTCACTCCTTTTGTTGTTGTTCATTCATACTCATAATTCATTCATAAAGTACTAACCGTATTGAGACTTGTAATTGTCACTTAATCACTTCACTCACGAGGAACGACGGTTCCAATCATTTCATTGAGCTGTCATTCATTTCACCATCATTTCATCTTGGTGAGTCATTATTGAATTTCGATGTCACTTTGGTTATATCGTGGCATTCCGGGTCATACTGGCGTGCAAGTTGGTATGTGTAGGATTTTCATGTCGGGCACATATAAAGTCGTGTGTTGGTTGTTGGCCTCACATTGGACTGTGCACACGAGACGATCACTTCGTGAGACTGATTAGGTACAAGACCACACGTGTATTCGATCGATACTCGTTGGTGGCTTGTGCACGGACACATTTCCATCCCGGGCGTAGTATGGCAGTTGATTCATATAGCATGTTTGATTGCGTATGTTTTCAACAGGATTGTGATTATTCAACTCTTGAGGATTGTTGTTCTGTGTAACTGACCCCGTTGGGGAATATTGTTTTTCAGGTCATGGCAAGGCAAAAGCACGGGGAGAGCACGTTGACGGCGAGGAGTCTCAGTGATACTAGTAGGGGGGCCCAGTCCTTTCAATCACCGTGTCTTCTTTATTTTATTTCCGCTGCAGAATTCCGTTTGGATATTGAGTTCATTCAGTGTTGTATATTTTATCTCCATATAAAATATACTTGTATTTGGTTATTGTCCTGGTGTATTGTACTTAAGCTCCTCATCGGAGTATTTGGTAATATAATGAGGTTCGGTACTACAATTATATTATTTAATTCATTAATTTTCATTTGCCTGGTGGGTCCCAGTCGGGGGTCCACGACACTGTAATATCCGCCTAGTTTGGGGTGTTACATCATATGTCCCGATCAAGCTTTAAGGTCACGGTTAAGTCAAACCCTGTCTATTCTTGACTCTATGCATGTGTTAGTATAAATCAAGATCACAGAACTCTCGTGTACCAAATAAAACTAGTTTAATCGCTTTCGCCAAAGTCTTTTGATTTCATTTGCCACTAACCGCATAGGACATTATCCTGTTCACTTACAGCAGAAAGAATCTTTTCTTGGAATTCAGTAAAGACTGCTACTTGCCTATTAAATTGCACTTCGAGGTTGATCCTGTAACACCCCCAAATCCATATGGGATTATTACACGCCGTAGACCCTTTCTCACGAGGGTCTACCAGACTAAACTCCACAGAATACTAAATGTTCGACCGGCCGGGGTCAACCAACATGACAATACGGACCATTAAGGTCAAACATAATTAACTACATGTACCGACGTGGTATCACGGCTAACTCAGATGGTAAAAGACAGCTCTATACAACAATACCCACTCAGGGGTCGAAGTACAATACAGCGGAAGACTGATTACAACAAGATAATACAACAAATAGACCAAACTCTCAAACTTGATTAGTAGCACAGCTCATCATCTCCAGTACCGATCCTGTGAATGATCCATCGAACCAAGCATACCTGAAATACATGAAACGCATTTCCCCCATTTAAGGAGTTAACATTTGAATGGCTAGTACAAGTACCATACTATACGAAATCTAACAAGCAAATAGCAACCACGAATCAGATACGACAATCAACTACCAAAACATTCCCGAGAGGTTTTAGAATTGTGAATTCAAGCAAATAAGTATTTGAAAATAAAATTCTCATCTCGGGGATTATTAGGACTAGAAAATCCTTAGGACCTCGAGTCCTGAATTTCAAAACCTTTTCGAAAATCTTAGGGTCCTAGCTAAAATTTCGTATTTCAATAATTTATAGTACGAAAACATTTCCACAAATTTCGTGGGCTCTGCCCAACATTCATTTCTTGAGACTTTCCTTCAAAACTTTGATTGATAAAACATAATTCATGACACCGTGATCCCCTGTCATGTGTCTCCGTAGGTTCAACAACCTGCACGGACTTAACCAATCACAATAATCACAACAATCACAATAACCAGTCATGGTAATGACTCCGTGATCGCTTGCCACGAGTCTCCGTAGGTCCAACAACCCACACAGATTGAGCCAACATAACAATCACAACAACCAGTCCCGACTCCATGATCGCTTTCCATGAGTTACCGTAGTCCCCATCGAGCCCACACGGTTGGACGTACTGTGTCCTGCCCCACGATCCCTTGCCATGTGTCATCGTAGGCCTCGTCAGACCCGCACGATTGGACCTTAGCACCACATACTAAGTTCCGATCCCATGGTACCCTGCCAGGAATCCTCGTAGGTTCCGTAGAACCCGCATGAGTGAACTTAGCAACACAGCACACAACATTAACATTCACGTATCACCAAGGTCATACGGCCAATCAATCACATTGATTATCATAATTGTACACACCCAACACACATAGCACAATCTCAACAATACAACCATCAACATCAATAACACCTAATGCAGCATAACTCGTGATTGAAACACAACAAATTGCACAACCATGTGTACAACTAACCGACAAGATTATCAAAATCCTGCATACATAACACAACACACAATACATGTCCGAGCATAAAATCAATCTGACATAATCATCGCAACCATCATGATTCCTCGATCATGAACAATCAAGCACAACACAACCAACACAAAGTATTTACTACATTTAGTTTATACTCACAACATATGAAATATATATATGTTAACAGAGGTAAATTAATCATCGTAACTCTAACACGTAATCTTTATTCACAAGACACAAGTCGTATAAACAAGATACTTGCCTCAATAACCGATACCGAACACTCCGACGAACACGGCTAAACCAGGAAACTCTGAATACCTATAATTTCTGCAAGACACAACGAAAACACGATCGCAACGAGGATCAAGACCAATAATAGTAGAAATCACATCAAACTATCGAAGAAAAACTCATTCAAACATTTAATCGAACATTAAATGTTCATGATTCTTCAAGAACACCAAAATAACCCATCGGGTTGAACGAACTGAAGATATAGATATACAATCCATAAAACATGTTTAGCAACAACATCTAACACTAACCGATTCATCAAAACCGGAATGAATTCGGAAACAAGAACAAATATTTAAAAAGTCAACTCTAGGGAAAAATGGGAAGATACCTCGATACGACGAATAACAACGGGTTAAATGATGTTACAATAACCTAGGACTCTCCAATAGACCCCTGGATGGAGCAAAATCGGCCAGGAACTAAAACCCTAATCGCCCTCGTCTCAAACCCGCAGAGAGAAGAAGAAATAAAGTAAAAATGAGAAAATAAGCCTGATGTCCGGTCTATATACCGGACAGATTAGCATGCAGTAACCACACAAGTATCGCGCGCTATAGAATTCTTCAACCCAGTCCATTAGATTTTGGACTGCTCCAAAACCACCAGTTAACATGCGCTATCCTCACTATAGCGTGCGCTACTGATGCACCTTAGCGCGCGCTTTCTAATTACATAGCGTGCGCTATCGACTTCCTAGTCCAAGGTAGTAGCTTCTGCATCGATTCTGCAACTCCAGTTAGCGTGCGCTAGCAACACTCTCGCAGCGCGCGATATCCATGCACGTAGCATGCGCTATTCCTACTGCACAAGCAGTAGGATCGCACCAAAAACTCATCACAACAACGATACCTATCAACGGGATGACAAATCATGCAACATGTGATAAAATGCCAACGTCCAACACAAAAAACCAGTTACAAACAAACACGTGACATGACAGGACACACATTCATATAGGCACGAACAACATATAACTCACTAAACAGTAGAAAAAGAAATTTAACGTAATCTGAATGAAATTCTCGGGCATCACATTCTACCCCACTAAAAATAAGTTTTGTCCTGAAACTTAAAACAAGAGCATCACAGTTCCACATAACAAAACAAACATAAATGTTCAAACATCAGAAATCAACATACCCGAGACCCCGTGATCTAATGTCATGTGTCTCCGTAGGTTTACCAACCCACACGGAATTATTCAAACCAAAATATCAGATATCAAACACCAATTATCAAATCTCCACATGAGATATAAACCACAGTACATAACATAATATACTATCACTGGGCACCACTGGCACCTCCAAAAGTAGGAGCGGAACTTCAGTTCTCAAACATCTTCACAACAGTCTCGCAATGCAGCGCTTGGTGTCCCACTTTACCACACTGGAAATAGTTCACCTTTGGGGAGCGACAATTCTGCCGTACATGGCCCACACGACTGCAGTTAAAACACGTCTTTACACTGCTCGCCTTCTACTCACGGGGGTAGGATGGTTGGACTGACCATCCGAACTGGGAGTCTTTTCTGAAGAACGATACGAAGCAACAGACTCATGGAATTCACTTCTCTGAACCCTTGAGAAGCTACCAGAAATCTTCGGTTTCTTACTTTCTGGACATGCCCCCATCACTGAAACGGCCATTCAATGGCTAAAGCTCGATCCTGATACTTTCTTAAGGTAGTACACCTGAGGGGAGCCATACTCTGTCGTATACTGGGTGTCATCCGCATATTAAAGTAACGGATCTTGTCCGCCTCACTTCTCACTTGCTCACGAACATGCCACAGCTGCTGATTATAATCGACTATCACCTAGGATATCGACACATCCCGGGGCGTAGCCGAGAAAAACTCAACAATCCTGCGCTCTTGCACAGGCAACGTTCAATACTCCACCTCCATTGCACTCTTGAACTTGGCCTAAGTAGCCGTACGATCTATAGGCACTACAGCCTCCCACCAGTCTGCAACTTTCTTGTCGAGGAGGTACTGAGCAATGGGTACCCTCCTTTCATCCGGACAAGCTACAGCATCAAATGTTCTTTCTAACTGGAAGAGCCAGTTCTCCCAACCTAACAAATCCGAGGAACCCACAAAACGAGGCGAATTCATTCTCATCACATCTCGTAGCCACTTTCTGTAATACCCGGTTGTGAACTCATTTATTTTTCATTTAGTAATTGTCACTCTGTAATTCTCACTCATTATTAATCATTCATCATTCATATTCATTCATTCGTATTCACCGTTCGGAGTAACTTTGAATCGTGTATCGATATTTTTCATTGTTTCAACCTTGCTTGAGAATCGAGATGAGAAAATTATCTTGGTTGTGGTAATTGCTTCGTAAGTCGATGTTGATATTGGAGTTCATATCATTTTGAATTTACTCCTTGTTCAGATCGTGCTATTTTTAGATAAACCCTCGTAATCATTGCTCAGAACCACCGTTTTGGGGTTTCCGCACTTCCATTTTGTGTTATTGTTCCCAAGCTTTGAGTTCTATTTATTTTATTCTCTTTCCGGGTCATTTTTTGTCATTTTTGGGCCCAAATAGTGTGCGCCGCGGCACAAGGGAGTGTGCCCCACAGCACACACCTTTTGCAGTTGGAGTGGGTACCGGCTGTACCGTGGGCCGCAGCTAAATGCTGGGAGCTATTTTTGGTTGTGGTCCGCGGCATACTCAGTCTGTGCCGCGGCACGCGAAGCAGATAACCCCCTTTTCAGTGGATTTTTGAGGAGAGAAGTTCATTTCATCATTTTCCTCATTCCTCCTCTCCTTTTGCGACTTACGGGCGATTTTGTAGGCGATTTGGCATCCCCAATCTCAGATATTTCATCCTCCTTGAGTTCTTGGTGTGGATTAACAACATATATTTGGATTCTTCATCCTAATTCAAGGTAACTTTTTCAACCCTAGATTCGATTTTTATTTGGAGCATGATGTTTTGGATGATGTAATCATGATTTTTGAAGGATATGTATGATTATGAGTTTTTATGAGTTATCATCGGATTGTTGGAAGTTTATCCAAGAACACTTTGAAGGTTGACTTGGAATTGGGGTTTTCAAGTAGATGTTATCGTAATCTCGAGTTGTGTATTCCTAGTGGATTATCGATTGTGTTGATGGTGTTTTGTGGGATTGAATCACTCTTTTGGTGGTTGGTTTTCGATACAATTTGGATTGGTTGCAAATAATGGGAGATTATTTACAAAGTGTTTGTCAAAATGTCCCAATGAGTTTGGAATTGTTGTATCAACCTCTTGTAGTGGTTATGATCATAATTGATGCATATATTAAGCGAATTTTTGGTAATTACATTATTCAAGGTTGTTCGAGCGACCGATACCTCCATTAAGGACGTTTGTTCCAGGAAGGACATTATCACTACTACAAAAAGGGCTATTCTTGACGCGCACTGCGCGTCAAGAAGAGGAGTTATGACACGCAAATGCGCGTCAAGGATGGACCCGTCATAAATTTTAATGACTCGCATTTGTGCGTCATCCCTCTATGACGCGCACTTATGACCCACGTTTTATGACTCCTTTTTGCGTGTCATAACCTAATTTTTTTTTAAAGAAAAATAATTTTTTCCAGTTCCTAATTTTCTATTAAATGACAATTAAAAACCTGATAATACAAAATTAAAAACACAAATATCAAAATAACGGATTTCATATAATAAAACCTCATAATACAAAATTAAAAACACAAATGTCAAATATCAAAGTCAATGAAACACAAATAAGAGTTCATATCAGATACATAAGTCCACATTATCATGCCTTGGTATGTGATGAAGATACCACTGAGTGTGCTATCTTTGCTGCTTCAGCTTCACTGCCTGCACCAGTTACCGTAGCATTTGTATTCAACATCTTTCGTCAATTTTTTTACATTTTATAGAAATATGAGCCTGCATTAAATTTTTTTTCGTGGATAAGAAAGAAACGTGTGTTAAAGAGAAGCAACAGAAAACAAAAGAGATGGTCACATGTCCTTGCCGTCATGGTTTCAGAACTTACATGAACCCGTTGCACACCAATTCTAACATAACAAAAACGCCCCTGTTGGGTTCCTTTTTAACACCAAATAGACCAACAAACAAACAATTAGCTAGGCCTGTTGGATGGGGCGCTTATCTGTGTGACAACAACCAAACCAAACGCACCTTTTTGCGCAGAAAAGTCAGCAACAAACATACCCTTTTTAGTGGAGAAAATTGGCAACAAACGCACCCTTTTTAGTGCAGAAAATCTGCAGCAAACGCACCCTTTTTAGTGCTGAAAATTCCAGCAAACAAACACTCCCATTTGGTGCAGAAAATCAGCACACAAATACCCCTATTTGGGGCTATTTTGCAGCCACTAAACGCACCCCCTTTGGATGGACTTTGTAGCTAATCCTAATAACAAAATAATGACCTCTCATTTGTGAATGTGGACCAAATCAACACACCCCCTTGGGTGATTTCCAATCGAACCAAAAAATAAACCAACACACCCTTGTGTGGCTCTCGGTGATGGGTCGAAACAAATCAAACGGACACCCTCTTTGGGCTGGTATTTCCAGCCGAGTCCAACACAAAACAAAATAAGCTCGTGAGCTTATTAGTAGACCCCAAATAAGCTATAAAATGAAATAAGCCAAACGCATAAGCCTAGGATAAGTTGTAACAACAAGTCAAATAAGAATATTCATATGCGACCCATATACAAAAGAAATGAATAGACCGGTTTAAACCCGAAACAAAACTGAGAGCAGCCACTTTAGGCTCTCGGTGGTGGTCGAAGACCAAGGCCAAGAGAAGCAAAAACACCCTCTCGTGGGTGGAGTTTGAATCGACACAAAACACACCCAAAATAAATATTCTCATATTTTACACAACTAATAATAAGCAGATCCGAACACAAACCGAACCAAACAATATCCAAAACCACAAACCACGAACCAACGATGACACTAGTCGTTTACAAAACAAATTTCTAATCCGTTCTATCATTATACAATTTTCAGTTTTATAATTGAATAATAAATAAAAAGAAAAACCTCATTTTGAAATCTTGAAGAGTGGGCAGGAGATGTTTTGGGTTAGAATTTTGAATCTCTCAATTGAGATGTTTAGAGAATCAATTATTCAGACTCTCGCAGCATGCATAGGAGATCCAATTAAAATTGATGGGAACACTTTTAATGCTACGAGGGGAAGGTTTGCAAGGTTCTGTGTGCAAGTGCAAACTGACAAACCACTGGAGTTGGGTATATGCATAGGGGTAAAGTATATCAAGTAGTATACGAAAATTTACCATATTTATGTCATACCTATGGAAAAGTGGGTCATCTAGATGCTGAATGCTCAAAGAACGTCAACACGGAGGCTCAAGCGGAATGTGGAGATGGTCTGGACACCCAACCGAATGCAGCATATTGAAACTCACCTGCACAAAACAAGAACTAGTTAGTAGAAAAGGTAAAGAATAAAGAATGTGGTGCATGGATGCAAGTAACGAGGCGCAAAAAACCACAAATGCAGCGCAATAATACTACTTATACACATCAGGTTCCTACTCATGCTAGGAATCAGAATACTAACCAGAATGCAAATCAGACACAGGTTAGGGGTCCAACTCGAATTCTACAACGCAAAGATAAACAGCCCATAGGGGCCGACACAGTCCAAGCAGCGGACCAACCTGTTTTTAATTTGGGAGGGCAGGTTCTGCCAAACACAGTAACCAGCAGCAGATACATTCGGCCCCAGTCCTCCAGTCGATCCATAATCCTGCCAGGAAAAGGAAATTCAAGTCAGAATATAAATACAACACCACAGCAGACAGAAGCTATCAACAATATTCAGAACTTAGCAAATAATATTTTCAGCATCTTAAATCAGGAAGAGGATGCAGTACACACTATGGAGCGGTAGGCGTCTAATAATAACAATGGCGGAGGAATTGAATTTGGACAACCTCGAATTGGAGTTCGTGAGCAGAATGATGATAGCGCACGGTGGTGGCGGCACAGATGGTTGTGGCGTCGGCACAAATACAGAGGGGGCGGAGGGGATGGATGATGGTGGTGGTGATAGAGGCAAGAGTGAGAGAGGGAAGGGAATCGCCGGAGCAAAAGAGAGAGGGGAGGGGGTTGGATTGAGGGTGCGTGAACTGATTTTTTGGTTAGGGTTTGATTGATAAATGTTTTTGGGTTTTTTTTGGTTTAGCGGGATATATGTTTTGTTGGAGTGGCAAATGAAAGTTTAGTCCGGGTTTCTTAAAAAATTTGAGATATGACACGAATTTGATGACACACAAAAATGCCTGTCGTCTAGCCTTCAGATTTTACAATTTATGACTGTTTTTTTATGACTCGCAATTTTGCGTGTCATTATATTGTGTGCGTCATAAAATGCTAGTCAAGGATAGACCTTTTTCTAGTAGTGTATTCACCAGTATTTGAGGCAAGTTAATTCTTGCTCGGTTAAAAGGATAATCACTCCTTTCATTGTTGTTCATTCATACGTATAATTCATGTTTGTTATTAATCATGTTGGGACTTGTAATTATCATACTATCATTCAATTCACAAGGAACAACGGTTCCAATCATTTCATTTGAAGCTATCACTCATTACTTAATTAGTTCACCTCGGTGAGTCATTCTTGATCCTTGTCGGTTCTATTCATTGTTCTTCATCAGGGTCGCTTTTGTTCGTGTGATCTTCCGGGATTGTATTGCGTTTCGGATGGTATATGTGTGGAATTTTTAGTCGGGCACATTAAGGTCATTGTGTTTGTAGGGATCCGGACACGTTGGACTGTGCACGCGATAACGTGCCTCCGTGAGACTAATTAGGCCAAGTTTTGCGGGTGTTTATGCAGGACGCCGGGCACTTGACAGGATTGTGCACTTGCACATTCCATTCATGGCGTACTAGGATGCCCATCACTCAACTTAATTTCATAACTCATTCATGTGATTATTGTATTTTTGTTCAACTCTTGAGGATTGTTGTTCTGCGTAACTGACCCCGTTTGGGGATGTTGTTTTAGGTCATGGCAAGGCAAAAGCACGGGAAGAGAACGTTGACGGCGAGGAGTCCCAGTGATACTAGTAGGGGCCCCAGTCTGTCCATTTGTCCATGTTTGTTTAATGTGTAATTTACGCTACCGTTCTGTTTGGATTTCATTCCATTCAATGTTGTATATTTTATCTTCATATGAAATATACATGTATTCTGTGTTTCCTGGATGTGTTGTACTTAAAACTCCTCATCAGATTAATTGGTATTATAATGTGGTTGGGTACTATATTTATATTATTTAATTCACTAATTTTCATTCGCCTAGTGGGTCTCAATTGGGGGTCCGCAGCACTAAAATATCCGCCTAGTTTGGGGTGTTACAGAGTTGGTATCGGAGCATGGTTTTGAATACTACATTCCGAGTCATGTCTCATTGAAATCATCATTCGTCAGACTAGTCATTGGACTTTCGCGTCACGTTTGACCTGTGCAAGCGCCAAGCCCCCCAGACCAAAGAACGGTATGATTATTGACGCCATGGTATAATTTCTGGAAATAAGATCACTCATTCATCATTAATCAGTCAACAATCCTCAGTCAATCTCATTGCTCAGTTGTTGATCATGCGGATCGTATTATCAATCTTGTTAACTTAGTCAAGATAATCATTTCAAGAATTTCATAGGACAATCATGTCACCTCAGTTGATATCTCATGCGATCTTATCATATTCAGGCGAAATGTCGATGATCATTTTACTGCATTATTAATGCGTTCATTGCGTTAGAGCGTGCATGTTCATTATTTCATAACTTAATCATAATGCGATATTCATGCGAGATCTATAATTATCATGTGTTTCCTACCTTCAGTATAGATCGAGCTGTCAGAGGACGCAAGGGAAGAGGCCGTGGTGTGGGCCGAAACCCGGGAGCTCGAGTGAATACCCATGTGAACGCGAGGAATAATGTCAATTCAACGAGCAGCGACGCTGCCACTCATGCACCTGGAAATAATTATTCACCGTCAGGAAGCCGTACCCGAGATCCAGCTCAATCAGAAAGTGTTTGGGTTGATCCACTCGCTTTTATGCAGGGCATGATAGCCCAAATGACTCAGATAGCATGTTTGATGGAGACGATGCAGAACTCATCCACTCAGTCTCAGCAGGCCCCTCCGCCGCCACCTCAGGGTCAAGAGAGGAGTGTGAGCAGTATTATCGGCGACATCTCTCGCTAAAGGACACCTACTTTCGAGGGCTCATCTGAACCGGCGGATATTATTCACTGGCTTGAATATTTCGAGAAACTATTTACTATGGTGGAGTGTTTCGAAGGACACAAAGTTTCAGTTGCGGCTTACTATCTGTGTAAGAGCGCTCACTCTTGGTGGCTATCTTTGAAACCCACCGACGGATCTTGCACGTGGGACCAATTCAAGACTCTCATGATGGAAAGATATTATCCTACCCCACTCAGGGAGGCCAAGTTGTCGGAGTTACTAAGTCCCGACCCCTCAACGGAAGAAGATGTTATCGCCATTGCCGAGAAGTTTCCGGAGCTACTTCCATTCGCCTCATCCATTATCCACTCCAAGGTGGATAAGATCAAGTATTTCAGTAAGAGGCTGAAACCTGGTATGTGGCTACAATTGCTTAATCATAATTGCACCATCCTAGCTGAATTCATCGAGAAAGCTCTTGCCTATGTGCTTACTGCGAAGGAATTTTCCAAACATCAAACTTCATGTTCTGGCAAGAAATTGAAGAATCGTAATCAGTCCGAAGGCAGCCAGGCAACCTTCAAGAAGCCTCGTGCGGGATATACTTTTTCTGAACGACATCCTACGGTGCCTAAGCCTGTAGAATCTCAGTCTCGAGCAGCCATAATGGCCATCAGCTGTTATAACTGTGGAGAACAGGGTCATTTCAGCACTAAATGTCTGAAGCAGACTATCACATGTAACAACAGTGGGATTGCAGGGCATAAGGCCAGTTTTTGCCGAAGAGACTCCAAGCCTACTCCGGCGACATCTCAGGCCCCGAAGCAGTTAGCTGTTCAGAATCAGGTCACTCAGTCCACATCGTGTAAGACGACGGGAGCAAATAAAGGCAGAGCCCACAACTATCAGATAGGAGCATCCAGTTCAGGGACTAGCAAGTCCCGAATTTATGAGATGAAGAGGACTGACGATCCGGAGGCCCGAACGATATCAGGTACACTCGAAATTTTATCTCAACCTGTGTGTACCCTTTTTGATACTAACGCATCACATTCTTTCATTCGAGTCATGCTTGAGTAGACTTCACCTGGATAGTGCTACCAGTTGTGAACCTTATATCATTGGTCTACTTGACGGTAGAAGAATTATCGGAGATCCTGAGATTAAGAATTGTCCGATTCATCTTAATGGCCGTGTTTGGTTGGCAGACCTGATCGTGGTAGATTTACCTAGAGATGATGTAATTTTGGGTATTGATTGGATGGATCATCACGACGCCATCCTTAGTGTCCGTAAGCGTATGGCCACTATCATTTCAGACGAAGGAGTTGAGTGTGTATTTCAGGGGAGTAATCCCAGCTGTTCCGGAAGAGTTATCAATATGATGAAAGCAGTGAAATTACTCAATCAAGGATGTGTTGGTTATTGGTGCTATATGACGAAGATCGAGAAATCATCAGTGTCATTGACGGATATCCCGGGAGCGAGAGAATACGCCGATATATTTTCAGATGAGATACCTGGTTTGCCTCCGCAGAGAGATGTGGAATTCACGATAGATTTGCATCCTGGTAGTCTTCAATATTGAAAGCACCATATCGTATGGCCCCGACTGAAATGCAGGAATTGAATAATCAACTGGAGGAATTGACCGAGAAGGGTTCTATGCGACCGAGTGCATCTCCGTGGGGAGCACCACTGTTATTTGTCAAGAAGAAGGATGGTACGTATCCCTTGTGCATTGATTATCGAGAGCTGAACAAGGTGACGATAAAGAATAAATATCCCCTTCCCCGCATCGATGATCTCTTGGATCAACTTCAGGGAGCTTCAGTATTTTCCAAGATCAATTTGAGATCTGGGTATCATCAATTGCGAGTTCGAGAGTCAGATATCGCAAGAATGGCGTTTTGAACACGCTATGGGCATTACGAGTTTGTGGTGATGTCGTTTGGGTTAACTAATGCACATGCAATATTCATGGAGTTGATGAGCCGGGTTTTCATCGATTATTTAGATCAGTTCGTGGTTGTTTTCATAGATGACATTTTGATTTATTCTCGTGACCGAGAGGAACACGAACTTCACCTTCATCAGATTCTCGACGTGTTAATATGAGAGCAACTCTATGGAAAATTTTCCAAATGTGAGTTCTGGATGACCGAGGTGACATTTCTCGGGCATGTGATTTCATCATATGGAGTACGTGTCGACCCTCAGAAGATGGAGGCTATCCGAGATTGGTAACCTCCGAAGAATGTTAAGGAAATCCGAAGCATTCTCGAATTAGCTGGTTATTATCTGTGATTTGTGAAAGGATTTTCTAAACTCGCTCAACCTATGACGAATCTTTTACGGAAGGATAAGAAATACACGTGGTCTGACGTGTGTCAACGGAGTTTTTAGGAGCTCAAGAATCGTTTAATCTCAGCTCCTGGCCTTTCCTTACCACAAGGGACGGAAGGATTCATGGTTTATAGCGACGCGTCCGGATAAGGTCTTGGATGTGTATTAATGCAGATCGGGAAAGTGATTGCCTATGCTTCGTGGCAACTGCGACCTTATGAGGTCAACTATCCGACCCATGACCTGGAGCTAGCGGCCGTAGTATTTGCATTGAAGATTTGGCGTAATTATCTTTATGGCGTCACCTGTCAGATTTTCACCAATCATAAGAGTTTGAAGTATATGTTTTCTCAGTAGGAGTTAAATATGCGACAGAGATGGTGGTTAGAACTGATTAAATATTATGATATTGAGATATAATATCATCCGGGTAAGGCGAATGTTGTCGCTGATACCTTAAGCCGTAATTCCGTTCAGGAGAAAATGCTTGCTCGTTTAACTGTTCAGAAGGAACTTCAACAGGAATTCCTAAGTCATGAGATCGAGGTTTGGTTACAGCGTGTACAAGGGCAACTTTGTATGCTGGAGATTTCATCGCCACTTGAGGAGGCAATCAGAGTGAAACAAGGTTCAGACCCATTTTTTGTTGCGCATACGAGATGTTGTGGCTCAGGGGAAAGCCCCTGGATTTGTGGTCCACGAGGATGGACTTTTGCGATTTAAGAACCGGTTATGCCCGACGGATGACAAGTTGAAAAACTCGATTTTGAGAGAGACCCATGCTACCCCTTATTCTATTCATCCGGGGTCTACCAAGATGTAGAAGGACTTGAAACAAAATTACTGGTGGAGTAATATGAAGCGAGAAGTCGTAGAATTTGTTTCGAGATGTCTGACCTGTCAGCAAGTCAAGATAGAACACCAGCGACCGGCGGGTATGATGAAACCGCTTCCTATCCCAGAATGAAAGTGGGAATATATTTCAATGGACTTCATCACGAGTTTGCGGGCGAGTCGTCGTGGAATCAATATAATTTGGGTTATTGTGGACCGTTTAACTAAGTCAGCTCATTTTCCTGAGATTAAGGATACATGGGGTCCTGAGAGACTTTCCAGTTATTGCACGGTACCCCTAAGAGTATCATTTCGGATCGCGATGGGCGATTCGTGTCGCATTTTTGGAAATCCGTTCATCGCGCCATGAGGACTCTGTTAAATTGCAGCACGGCTTTTCACCCTCAATCCGATAGACAATCAGAGAGAACTATTCAGACGTTGGAAGACATGCTGAGAGCATGTGTTCTCGATTGGAAAGATGATTGGAAAGCCCAACTACTGTTGATCGAGTTCATGTATAACAATAGTTGGCATGCTTCGATTAAGATGTCACCTTACGAGGCCTTATACGGTCGTCGTTGTCGATCTCCCTTGTGTTGGGATGACTTGACAGAATCAATCGGCACTGAGCCCGATATGCTTATAGCCGCCCGCGAGAAGGTAGCGTTAATCCGGAGTCATTTGTTAACCACTCAGAGTCGACAAAAATCATATGCAGATAATCGTCGTCGACCATTAGAGTTCGAGACAGGTAACCACGTTTTGGTTAAGGTATCCCCGAGTCTAGGTATCTTCTGTTTCGGGAAGTGAGGAAAGTTGAGTCCGAGATTTATTAGACCATTTGAGATTTTGGATCGAGTAGGTGATCTGGATTATCGATTGGCTTTACCCCCGACTTTGATCCGAATTCATAACGTGTAATATATCTCTCAGTTGCATAAGTATATTGCCGACCCTAGTCACATACTTCAGTTTGATGAAATCAAGATAGCGGATGATCATACGTATGATGAGTGTCCTGTACGGGTCTTAGAACGACGAATCAAAAAATTGAGGAACAAGGTGATTCCTTTGGTTAAGATTCAGTGGTCGAGACACGGAGTCGAAGAGGCTACTTGGGAAACCGAGAATAGTATGCGGGAGAGTTATCCCGATTTGTTTGAACCTTAGTTTCAAGGACGAATCTCTCTTTAAGGGGGGGAGTATGTAATACCCGGTTTTTAACTCATTTATTTTTCATTCAGTAATTGCCACTCTGTAATTCTCACTCATTATTAATCATTCATCATTCATATTCATTCATTCGTGTTCACCGTTCGTAGTAACTTTGAATCATGTATCGATATTGTTCACTATTTCAACCTTCCTTGAGAATTGAGACGAGAATATTATCTTGATTGTGGTAATTGCTTCGTAAGTCGATGTTGATATTGGAGTTCATATCATTTCGAATTTACTCCTTGTTTGGATCGTGCTATTTTTAGACAAACCCTCGTAATCATTGCTCGGAACCTCCGTTTTGGGGTTTCCACACTTCCATTTTATGTTATTGTTCCCAAGCTTTGAGTTCTATTTCTTTTATTCTCTTCCCGGGTTGTTTTTCGTCATTTTTGGGCCCGAATAATTTGCGCCACGGCACAAGGGAGTGTGCACCGCGGCACACACCTTGTGCAGTTGGAGTGGGTACTGGATGTGCCGTGGGTCGAGGCCCTCTGCTGTCTGTGCTGTGGCCCTAAGCTAAATGCTGGGAGATGTTTTTGGCCGCGGGCCGTGGCACACTCAGTCCGTGCCGCCGCACGCGAAGCAGATAACCCCATTTCCAGTGGATTTTTGAGGAAAGAAGTTCATTTCATCATTCTCGTCATTCCTCCTCTCCTTGGGCGACTTACGGTCGATTTTGTGCGCGATTTGGCATCCTCAATCTCAGAGATTTCATCCTCCTTGAGCTCTTGGTGTGGATTAACAACATATATTTGGATTCTTCATATAATTTATGGTAACTTCTTCAACCCTATATTCGATTTTTGAGTTGGAGCATGATGTTTTGGATGATGTAATCATGATTTGTGAAGGATATACATATGATTATGAGTTTTTATGAGTTATCATCGGATTGTTGGAAGTTTATCCAAGAACACTTTGAAGGTTGACTTGGAATTGGGGTTTTCAACTAAATGTTATCATAATCTCGAGTTGTGTATTCCTAGTGGATTATCGATTGTGTTGATGGTGTTTTGTTGGATTGAATCACTCTTTTGGAGGTTGGTTTTCGATACAATTGGGATTGGTTGTAAATAATGGGAGATTGTTTACAAAGTTTTTGACAAAATGCCCCAATGAGTTTGGAATTGTTGTATCAACATCTTGTAGTGGTTATGATCATAATTGATGCGTGTATTAAGCGAATGGTTGATAATTGTGTTATTCAAGGGTGTTTGAGCGACCGATATCTCCATTAAGGACGTCTGTTTGAGGAAGGACATTATTCAACGGTATTTGAGGCAAGTTAATTCCTGCTCGGTTAAAAGGATAATCACTCCTTTCATTGTTGTTCATTCATACATATAGTTCATGTTTGTTATTAATCATGTTGGGACTTGTAATTATCATGCTATCATTCAATTTTCGAGGAACAACGGTTCCAATCATTTCATTTGAAGCTATCACTCATTGCGTCATTAGTTCACCTCGTGAGTCATTCTTGACCCTTGTCGGTTCTATTCATTATTCTTCATCAGGGTCGCTTTTATTTGTGTGACCTTTCAGGATTGTATTGCGTTTCGGATGGTATATGTGTGGAATTTTTAGTCGGGCATAAGGTCATTGTGTTTGTAGGGATCCGGACACGTTAGACTGTGCACACAATAGCGTGCCTCCATGAGACTAATTATGCCAAGTTTTGTGGGTGTTTATGCGGGACGCCGGGCACTCGGCAGGCTTGTGCACTTGCACATCCCATTCGTGGCGTACTATGATGCCCATCATTCAACTTAATTTCATAACTCATTCATGTGATTATTGTATTTTTATTCAACTCTTGAGGATTGTTGTTCTGTGTAACTGACCCCATTTGGGGATGTTGTTTTAGGTCATGGCAAGGCAAAAGCATGGGAAGAGAACGTTGACAGTGAGGAGTCCCAGTGATACTAGTAGGGGGCCCCTGTCTGTTCATTTGTTCATGTTTCTTTAATGTGTAATTTCCGCTGCAGTTCCGTTTGGATTTCATTTCATTCAGTGTTGTATATTTTATCTTCATATGAAATATACATGTATTCTGTGCTTCCTGGGTGCGTTGTACTTAAAACTCCTCATCGGAGTAATTGGTATTATAATGTGGTTGGGTACTACATTTATATTATTTAATTCACTAATTTTCATTCGCCTGGTGGGTCTCAATTGGGGGTCCACGGCACTGTAATATCTACCTAGTTTGGGGTGTTACAGAGTTGGTATCGGAGCGTGGTTTTGAATACTACCTTCCGAGTCATGTCTCATTGAAATCATCATTCGTCAGACTAGTATAATTGGACTTTCGTGTCACGTGTGACTTGTGCAAGCGCCAAGCGCCTCAGACCAAAGAACGGTATGATTTCTGACGCTATGGTATAATTTATGGCGATAAGAATCACTCATTCATCAGTCAACAATCCTCAGTCAATCTCATTGCTCAGTTGTTGATCTTGTGGATTGTATTGTCAATCTTGTTAACTTGTTCAAGATAATCATTTCAAGAATTTCATCGGATAATCATGTCACCTCAGTTGATATTTCATGCGATCTTATCATATCCCGGCGAAATGTCGATGATCATTTTATTGAACCGATTGAACCGATTGGTGCTCGGCAATGAACGAGTCACCCTATCACGCTCCTGATTGCGTCCACAGCCACGACCACGACCTCTACCTTGACCTCTCGGCATACTGAATAGGCAATGTCTCAATACAATGAAACACAATATTGTAAAGCAACACACTAAAATGCTAATTCAGCACAACACATCAACATAGGGTAACAACTAGTAACACGACCAAATACCCATATCTGTAAATTACACGAATACCAGAATTACAATTGCAATATCCGGAACTTACTATCACAAAACATGACCATATCAACACGAGACTTATGATTAATATCGGTAAAAACACAACCATAACAACTACACATCATTGTAATCAAATATTTATGATATTCCATTTAACTCCACGAGGTATTCATTTAAATAATATCATTTGAAAATTTTTATATTCGTATATTTTCCATAAGAAAATTTAAAAATACTATTGATACCTCAGGCTGTTTTACCAAACCATGAGTCATAAGTCTTACCCATCTCACTTTGAAAACATTTGCAAACAACATTCCGAAATATCTGTTTCTTCGAAAACAACATCATCAAGATAACCACGTTATCACACCACATCACCACAAATAGCAACACACAAGGTAACCACATGTTACCACACAACACTATCATAATTAATCAACACACAAGGTAATACACTGCCATCTCCCTTGGCATCGACCCCCAGAGGTTTAACCGAACCATCACCGGGTGGATAACCCATTCATACTCGTACTAACCAATTCTACAGATCAACAACCTCATCCGAAAACATCGTACAAGTCATAAATCATAACCAAACCACATAATATAATGCATCTTAACACACGCTAAGACTATGGTTAGCGTGCGCTAACTATGTCACTTTGTCTGCCCAGTCCAGTTAGCGTCCGTTAAATAGCACATTTGCGTGCGCCAACTGATACAATTTAGAAAATTTCATCCTCCACCATTTTCCAAAATAAAATCGCGTTTGATTTATAAATAGAAAAATTTTACGATATGAAGGTTTTAAAATCGTTTACTCAAATCATTTGAAAATAACACGAATACGCAAAAGCAATTTTCTAAAAATTCTTTCAAACACGACAAAATATCATCACAGATAACATTTTACCGAGTATCCAAAATACTTCAAAATATCCCTTTCCTAACCACACAAAGTGGATATGATCACCACAGCGATCCGAAATCAATCAATTTTCAAACACATGCCCATCCGACATACAGATTCACCAATTTCACAAACAACTTATAAACACCAAGTTCAAACACATGTCAACCATCCATGCTTCCACCGAGCATATCTGATCATTAAACATGTGATGTAACACAAGTACGAAATACGAACCCCATTTCACAACACACTTATAACAATGTCAATAAACACAAGATACGTTAGAGGAGACTTACATCACAGATCGCACGAAGATGACAGCCACCCACGATACTAATCTCAATGATCGACATCGACAGTTCACGACCCGACAATTCACGACTCGACTCGACCCAACAGCTTAGGTTTCCACAACCTAAACCCTGATACCTTAAATGTAACACCCCCAAATCCATATGGGAATATTACACGCTGTAGACCCTTTCTCACGAGGATCTACCGGGCTAAGCTCCACAGAATAACTAAATGTTCGACCGGCCGGGGTCAACCAACATGACAATACGGACCATTAAGGTCAAACATAATTAACTACACGGATCCATGTGGTCTCATGCCTAACTCAGAAGGTAAAAGACAACTCTATACAACAATACCCACTCAGGGGTCGAATTACATTACAGCGAAAGACTGATTACAACAAGATAATACAACAAACAGACCAAACTATCAAACTTGATTAGTATTGTAGATAATCATCTCCAGTGCCGATCATGTGAATGCTCCCTTGAACTAAGCATACCTGAAATGCATGAAACGCATTTCCCCCATTTAAGGGGTTAGCATTTGAATGGCCAGTACAAGTATCATACTATACGAAAAGTAACAAGCAAATAGCAACCACGAATCAGATACGACAATCAACTACCAAAATATTCCTCAGAGGTTTTAGAATTTCGAATTCAAGCAAAGAAGTACTTGAAAATAAAATTCTCATCCTGGGGATTATTAGGACTAGAAAATTGTTAGGACCTCGAGCCCTGAATTTCAAAACCTTTTCGAAAATCTTAGGGTCCTAGCCCAAATCTCAATTCGTAATTCAATAATTTATAGTACGAGAACATTTCCACAAATTTCATGGGCTCGGCCCCACATTCATTTCTTGAGACTTTCCTTCAAACCATTGATTTATAAAACATAATTCATGACGCCGTGAGCCCCTGTCACGTGTCCCCGTAGGTTCAACAACCGCACGGACTTAACCAATCACAATAATCACAACAATCACAACAACCAGTCATGCTCATGACTCCGTGATCGCTTGCCACGAGTCTCCGTAGGTCCAACAACCCACATGGATTGAGCCAACACAACAATCATAACAACGAGTCTCGACTCCATGATCTCTTGCCATGAGTCACTGTAGGCCCCATCGAGCCCACACGGTTGGACGTATTGTGTCTTGACCCCACGATCCCTTGCCATGTGTCATTGTAGGCCTCGTCAGAACCGCATGATTGGACCTCAGCACCACATACTAAGTTCCAATCCCATGGTCCCCTGCCAGGAATCCTCATAGGTTCCGTCGAACCCCCATGAGTGAACTTAGCAACACAGCACACAACAATAACATTCACGTTTCACAAAGGTCATACGGACAATCAATCACGTTGATTACCATAACTGTACACACCCAACACACATATCACAATCTCAACAATCCAACCATCAACATCAATAATACACAATCCAGCATAACTCATGATCGAAACACAACACATTGCACCACCATGTGTACAACTAACCGACACAATCTTGCACACATAACACAACACACAATAAATGTCCAAGCGTAAAATCAATCCGACACAATCATCACAACCATCATGATTCCTCAATCATGAAATCAAGCACAACACAACCAACACGAAGTATTTACTACATTTAGTTTACACTCACAACATATGAAATATATATATGCTCACAGAGGTAAACTAATCATCATAACTCTAACACGTAATCTCTATTCACAAGAAATAAATCGTATAAACAAGATACTTGCCTCAATAATCGATACCAAACACTCCGACGAACACGGCTCGATTGGGAAACTCCGAATACCTACAACTTCCAAAAGACACAATGAAAAGACGATCACAACGTGGATCAAGACCAATAATAACGGAAATCTCATCAAACTATCGAAGCAAAACCTATTCGAACATTTAATCGAATATTAAATGTTCACGATTCTTCAAGAACACCAAAATAACCCATCGGGTTGAACGAACCGAAGGTATAGATATACAATCTATAAAACATGTTTAACAACAACATCTAACACTAATCGATTCATCAAAACCAGATCGGATTCGGAAACAAGAACAAATCTCCAAAAAGTCAACTCTAGGGAAAAATGGGAATATACCTCGATCCGACGAAGAACGACGGATTAAATGATGTTACAATCACCTAGAACTCTCCAATACACCCTTGGATGGAGCAAAATCGGCCAGGAACTCGAACCCTAATCGCCCTCATCTCAAACCCGCGGAGAGAAGAAGAAATGAAGTGAACAATGAGAAAATAAGACTGTTGTCCGGTTTATATACCGGACAGATTAGCATGGGCTAACCACACAAGTAGCGCTCGCTATCAAATTCTTCAACCCAGTCCATTTGATTCTGGACTGCTCCAAAACCACCAGTTAGCATGCACTATCCTCACTATAGCGTCTGCTACTGATGCATCTTAGCGCGCGCTATCCAATTACATAGTGTGCGCTATCGACTTCCTAGTCCAAGGCAGTAGCTTCTGCATTGATTCTGCACCTCCAGTTACCATGCGCTAATGGAGCTTTAGCGTGCGCTAGCAACACCCTGGTAGCGCGCGTTATCCATGCACGTAGCGTGCGCTATTCCTACTGCACAGGCAGTAGGATCGCACCAAAAACTCATCAAAACAACGATACCTATCAACGGGACGACAAATCATGCAACATGCGATAACATGCCAATGTCCAACACAAACAACCACTTGCAAACAAACACGTGACCCGACATGACACACGATCATATAGGTACGAATAACATATAACTCACTATACACTAGAAAAAGAAATTTAATGCAATCTGAATGAAATTCTCGGCATCACATTCTACCCCACTAGAAATAAGTTTCGTCCCGAAACTTAAAACAAGAGCATCACAATTCCACATAACAAAACAAAGATAAATGTTCAAACATCAGGAATCAACATACCCGGGACCCCGTGATGTACTGTCACGTGTCTCCGTAGGTTTACCAACCCACATGGAATTATTCAAACCAAAATATCAGATATCAAAACCAATTATCAAATCTCCACATGAGATATAAACCACAGTATAGAACATAATATACTATCACTGGGCACCACTGGCCCTCCAGGAATAGGAGATGAACTTCGGTTCTCAAACATCTTCGCAACAGTCTCGCAATGCACCGCTTGGTGTCCCACTTGACCACATTGGAAATAGTTCACCTTTGGCGAGCGACAATTCTATCGTACATGGCCCACACGAATGCAGTTAAAACACGGCTTTGCACTGTTCGCCTTACTACTCACGGAGGTAGGATGGTTGGACTGACCATCCGAACTGGGAGTCTTTTCAGAAGAATGATACGAAACAATAGACTCATGGTATTCACTTCTCTGACCCCGTGAGAAGCTACCCAAAATCTTCTGTTTCTTACTTTCTGGACCCGCCCCTGTCACTGAAATGGCCATTCAATGGCTAAAGCTCGATCCTGATACTCTCTTAAGGTAGTACACCTGAGGGGAGCCATACTCTGTCGTATATTGGGTTTCATCCGCATATCACAGTAACGGATCTTGTCCGCCTCACTTCTCACTTGCTCACAAACATGACACAACTGCTGATTATAATCGACTATCGCCTGGTACATCGAAACATCCTGGGGCGTAGCCGAGAAAAACTCAACAATCCTGCGCTCTTGCACAGGCAACGGACAATACTCCGCCTCCATAGCACTCTTAAACTCGGCCCAAGTAGCCGTACGATCTCTAGGCACTACGGCCTCCCACCAGTCTGTAGCTTCCTTGTAGAGGAGGTACTGAGCAATAGGTACCCTCCTTTCATCCGGACAAGCTACAACATCAAATGTTCTTTCTAACTGGAAGAGCCAGTTATCCCAACCTAACAACTCTGAGGAACCCGCAAAACGAGGCAGATGCTCCGTTACCCCCCTCTAGGAGCTCATTCCGGTGTACTGATTGATTCATATGTGTCAACTGGTTTGCCACTTGCTGAAGGATGGTGGCGGCGCCAACATGAACATTATCTTCAGCTGGTTGTCCCTGATCATGTGACTGGCCCTCCAGATCATCTGCACTGGACCGATTGGTGCTCGGGAACAAACGAATCACCCTATCACACTCCTGATTGCGTCTACGGCCATAACCACGACCTCTACCTTGACCTCTCGGTATATTGAATAGGCAATCTCTCAATACAATGAAACACAATATTGTAAAGCAACTCACAAAAATGTTAATTCAGCACAACACATCAACATAGGGTAACAACTAGTAACAAGACCAAATACCCATATCAGTAAATTACAAGAATACCATAATTACAATTGCAATATCCGGAACTTACTGTCACAAAACATGACCATATCAACATGAGACTTATGACCAATATCGGTAAAAACACAACCATAACAACTACACATCATTGTAATCAAATATTTATGATATTCCATTTAACTCGACGAGGTATTCATTTAAATAATATCATTTGAAAATTTTTAAATTCGTATATTTTCCATAAGAAAATTTAAAAATACTATTGATACCTCAGGCTGTTTTACCAAAACCATGAGTCATAAGTCTTACCCATCTCACTTTAAAAACATTTGCAAACAACATTACGAAATATCGGTTTCTTCGAAAAGAACATCATCAAGATAACCACGTTATCACACCACATCACCACAAATAGCAACACACAAGGTAACCACATGTTACCACACAACACTATCACAATTAATCAACACACAAGGTAATCCACTGCCATCTCCCTTGGCATCGACCCCCAGAGGTTTAACCGAACCATCACCGGGTGGACAACCCATTCATACTCATACTAACCAATTCTACAGATCAACAACCTCATCCGAAAACATCGTACAAGTCATAAAGCACAACCAAACCACATAATATAATGCATCTTAACACCTGCTAAGACTATGGTTAGCGTGCGCTAACTATGTCACTTTTCCTGCCCTGTCCAGTTAGCGTGCACTAAATAGCACATTAGCTTGCGCTAACTGATACAATCTAGAAAATTTCATCCTCCACCCTTTTCCAAAATAAAATTGTGTTTGATTTATAAATACAAAAATTTTATGGTGTGAAGGTTTTAAAATCGTTTACTCAAATCATTGAAAATAACACGATTACGGAAAAGCAATTTTCTCAAAGTTCTTTCAAACATGACAAAAGACCATCACAGATAAAATTTTACCGAGTATCCAAAGTACTTCAAAATTCCCTTTCCTAAACACACACAGCGGATATGATCACCACAATGATCCGAAATCAATCGATTTTCAAACACATGCCCATCCGACATACAGATTCACCAATTTTACAAACAACTTATAAATACCGAGTTCAAACACATGTCAACAACACATTTATAACAAGGTCAATAAACACAAGATACGTTAGAGGAGACTTACATTACAGATCGCACGAAGATGAAAGCCGCCCACGATACTAATCTCAACGATCAATTATTACGTATTTTAGTGAACGCAAGTGCACGTTGTCGTAATCAAGTAGTAAAGTGATGAGAAAAATATCTTTCCCTCGAGGACGGACGTACTAATTACCAATTTATTGGTATTCTAGTTTTATTTGAACGATTGAATTTTGTAAAATAAAAACAACTAATAAAATCAATAATTTGATGAAAGGAGATCAAATTAGAGAGGAATCTAGAATTGAGAATCCGCCTCGATTAATCCGAATTAATCTTAATTAAATAATTTATGTAATTTCCCAATTTATTGAAAGCGAAGATACTAAGATAATCTAATGCCTCTCCCGAGGACATTAGAATTTTCTAAGGCGAATAAATCACTCTATTCCTAGGTGAGTTAATTCAAGAATAGCCAAAAAGTCTAAAATATTCAAATGAGCTACGTAATTCTTGTGAGTATTTTCCTATCTCACAAGACAAAACGGTTCTCACCAATTTTTCCAACTAACTCTCCTCTCCCGATTTGAGTTACGCAATTAAAACAATTCAAACATAGGCCACATAATTGAAAGCATTAAGAACAATTGGGGAAAAACTCATTAGAAAAGGGAAATATATTAATAATGTAAAATCAAGAGTTAATCCGTCAAAATCTCAGTTTCATCACAATCCTTGGAAAAGGGGTCTAGCCCGACATGCTAGAAAACAATACACAAATATTCAAATTAAACATAAGAAAGAAAGTCAAACACAATTGAAGAACTTGATTCTTCCGTTCTCTGGCCTTTGCTTTCTACTGCTAGGTATCTTCTCCTCCTCTTCGATGATGATATATTCTGACCTTCAATGCCTTTTTATAACTTTCCTTCCACCTCCAAAACGCGTCCGAGAATTAGGTGGAAAACGGCATTCAAAATAGCCGAAAATGCGGGCTGAACTCAAAGAACCCGCGCCGCGGGCCGCGGCTCGGCTTTAGTGTGCCGCGACCCTTGTCCGTGTGCTGCCAGGCCTGGGCACTTTTTTCCTTACGGGCCGCGGCTTAGGATGAGCGTGCCGCGGCCCCCGGTACAGTTTGTACCGATTACTTCTGGGTGTGCCTGTGCCGTGGCTCCAGCTCGATGCGACGCGGCCCTTGACTAAAAAATGTCGTTTTGGCCCATTTTTCTTCGTTTAAGCTCCCGGACTCTAATTTCCTTCAAAACATATAAACATAATGCATTAAAAGATCATTAAGGCAGATTTAAACCCAAAATGGAGATAAAATAATGATAATCAAGTGCACAAAAATACATCTAACAAATACCCCCAAACTTAAGCCTTTGCTTGTCCTCAAGCAAAAATCAATTCCAATTAAGATGACAAGTATCGTGGGCAATCGTGCAAATCCATAGTGCTCAAGTAATCAATACTACCGTGAAAATCTCAAAGAATAATACGAGTATCGTATTAGTGAGTCACATCACGGATAATGATTCCACAAAGTAACCATTTTTAGTGCTAATCAATCGTTCATGAAGAAAATCAAGGCTCAAAGATTAACAAGCGTGAATTGAGCCGACCGCCAATATGAATGTTTAGATTAAACAAGACAACTCGCCCAGTCCTACAGTTTCGTGGCAAAAACTCAAGAATTTCTTCATAATTAATATTCCCCGGACATCACTCCCTTATATATAATCATTAAAGTGATTCGAGTTAACCACTAGGTTTCGACTCCCGGGATGTTTCAACGGAAGCACTCTAGGGTGGATTTCCATTCTCATGTATTGGGGAACCGTTTGACATAAAAGACACTCATGGGGCTCATGAATGCTTCTAGTTACTAAGTCTCCATCTACAGTGGAGAAAAAACTGGAATAGCAATTCTCGCACTTCCGATTCAAGGTTGCTGTTTTACGCGAATGTAAACGACGGGTCACGTGAACACATCCGGTTACTTGGCTTCCTATCATCGGGGATGTGATTTTTCTGAACCATTAGTCTATTTAGGGTTGTCGTTTTATGCGAGAGTAAACAACGGGTCACATGAATACCCTCGGTTACTAGACTTCTCATCATAGAACATGTACAATTTCTCAATTTTTTGGGAAAAAACTGTCCAACTCAATGCTTAAACTTAGGTACTTTATTTAATGCTAACAAGACTAATGTTACTGTACGACTAGCTAAGTGAAAAGCATAACCAAACGTATATACAAAGGCTCATGTAATGCTGACACTACAAACGCGTATGTCTCATTTCTTATATGCCAAGACTACCACAATGGCGCAAAAAAAAATCAGACCAAAATGAATACTCGATGGAAAAAAGAGTCGCATAATGCGAACTCGACCAATACTCATCCGTTTCTTCAAAAAGAAATCAGTATCATATAATCAGTCTTACACAAAGCTGTACGAAATATTCACGAATGCAAACAAAGTTCAGAATATCATAGAAGACAAGCAAAGCTAGAATCAATAACAACGAAAAATAAATAACAACTAAAAAGTACCCCCCCCCCCCATGATGCACATTGACCTCAATGGACAATAAATAATAATACGCAGTAAGAGAAAGCTCAAGTACTCCCCCAAGGTAAGCTCAGCCAGTGGCATCGGCCTCATCAGGCGAAGAGGGTGGTGTAGGTGGCCTGACCGGAGGAATGAAAGGTCCATCTGGGTGAAGGATATGGTCCGTCCAAACAGTCAAATAGTCCCGATGGTAGGCGTCTCTCGCAGCTAAATGCCTCTCCGCACGGCGATTGGCCCGGCGGACCTGCTCGTACATCTCCTCTCGAACGGCTGCGAGGACGCTATCTCTCTCTACTCACATCTCCTCCCTCAAGCCATCAAACATCGCCTGGAGAAGATGATCTCTCGCTGGTGGTGGGGTGGACTCGGTCTGATCCTCAGTATCAGCCGCCGACTCCTGCGTGATAAGAAGTGGCTCGAGGGAGTGCTCATGTGGCTCGTCCAGAAGAAATCATCGTCCCTGCGGATGTGCCGGCGCGCCACCCCACTAGTCGAAGTGAGAGATAATGTGATGATCGATCGGACCCTGGGGTGCTAGTGTCGGTTTGTCATCCGACGAAGTCACGCTGACTGGCGGCATGAGGCACAAATGAGAGAGGGGTGCTTCAGCCCCGTCTTGGCCCCTCCTTGGATGTACTGGAGAATAGAATGGACCAGCCGTGGGGCCACATCAAATCGAAGTCCGTACGTAATGGCATATAGCAGTCTGGCACGAGGAAACAGGACAGAGCGGATATGAGAAAGTCGGGTCGACTCGCGAGCAGAGAAAATAAAGCCATGCTCGCCCGAGCAGACTGAGGCGGGAACTCTTGAAGAAGAAGGCTGTCGATCCCGGGAGGCGCATTTCCTAAACCGAATCCGGCTGAGTAAGTGCCTCTAGAAAAGCATCCCTCGAGAGGCTACTCACTATCTGCGTGTATGCTGGTTCGTCAACCTCGGGAAGCTGGTATAATCTCCGTATCGCAGCTATCGAGAAGTCTACTATCTGGCCTCGGACGACGACCTCAGTGCATATGTCCGGTCGTCCCATCATCGGCCCTGCCTGGATATGTAGTAATAACGCGCTGGCGTAGAATTCTTGGACGATAAAAATTACCGCCGGCTCAGGTTGTCCAGCGAATCGAGTCCATCCCATTTCAGTAATCATCGTTAAAAGCTCGCTGTCTTGGGGGGAGGGAGTGAATCCCCACTCAGGAATTATAGGACGAGAACGGATTCTCTCGTTAAAAATTCGATGGATTTCGGGGTCGAAAAATTGGTGGGATTGCCCTTCCGTCCGGTTTTGTGAGGTTTCCCCTCTCGTGGAGGATGATCGAGTCCTAGTCCTCGTGCTCAACATTCTCTTTCGAGCCGTAGCGAAGTCCTGAAAAATAAACGCAGGATAGTTTAGACGACTTTAAATAACAATACACAATCTCAACTTATAACATGCGGGAAACGAATATAGCATCAAAAACTCGCACTTCCGTATGAGGGATATGATGTAAAAATTTCAACTCAAACTTGACGTAAGGGTTGGGGGGACATATTATTCCGATAATTGTATTTGTTGCAAACAAATTCGAGATGTTTAGATCAAAAACGTTTCATTGGGGCATTTCATCAAACACTTTGCGTGCGTAAACTCAAATGAAGAACAAAAGCAATCATTTCTCAATTCAATCCCCAACAACAAACAAAATCGCAGGAGTTCATGACAAATTAACGAAACACAATCAATCAATCGATAATCTCAACATATTCCGATAAAAATCTTGGTAGAACTTTAGGAAATAAAAACAAATTCATTAATAACTGAAGAACATTACCCCACTTCTCAGTCCAGGTTGCAATTAAGCTTAAGGAATAAGGATTACCTTGTGTTGGATTGAAGAAGATGAGAAGAAGAATAGATATTCGGAGATGGTGACCTTGCCGCGCGTAAGAAGAAGGGATTTGAAGAATACCTTGTCTCGGTCGACTGAATAATACCTTGTCTCGGCCGACTGAATATAAACTTGCCCAGTCCTTTTTAATTTCTCAGCAAGGGCCGAGGCATGTAGAAAGTGAGCCGCGGCCCACAGTACAGTTTGTTTTGGGTGTAGAGGAGTCTCGCAGTGTGCTGCGGCTCATTGCACGGGTGCCGTGGATCCCTGGGTTAGTGTGCCGCGGCTCAGCACCTACGTGCTGCGGCACAGAGTACAGGTTGCTGGGCTGATTTTTGGTGCTTTGGCATGCCGCGTCCTGGCTTCATCGTGCCGCGGATCTTGGGGAAAGTCTGCCGCGGCTCAGCATCTTCGTGCCGCGGCACAGAGTACAACAAGTTTTCCAGAATTTTAGACTTGCGTGTGCCGCGGCCCGCTCTTTATGTGCCACGGCCCTAACCTTAAAATTTCCCCTGGAGGGTTCCTGCACAGAATTTTCAAATCAAAACACCTAGAACATGAGAGATAAGCATAGAAAAGCCAAAAACGCCAAAAAATAGACTCCTAAAATGAAGGAAAATAGCGAAAAAAAACTAAAATCTATACTAATACTCGGGTTGCCTCCCGAGAAGCGCTAAGTTTATAGTCTTCAGCCGGACTTTGCTAGAATTCACTCTGCGGAGGATAAGGCGACTGTTGACTTATGCACGTCCATTGGATTACCTGTGTAGACCTTCAATCGCTGCCCATTTACTTTAAATTTCCGGTCATCTTTTTGTACGTCCACTGCTCCATGTGGAAATACTTGAACTACAGTGAACAGTCCCGACCATCGTGAACGTAATTTCCCAGGAAATAACCTAAAGCGAGAATTAAATAATAACACCTCTTGACCCGGAACAAACTCTCGATGTGTAATGTGTTTATCGTGCCAATTCTTGGTCCGCTCCTTATAAAGTTTCGCATTCTCGTACGCATCATGACGTATCTCCTCGACCTCATTCAACTGCAACCAACGCTTTTCACCAGCAGATTTAAGATCAAAATTTAGTTTTTTTATCGCCCAATATGCACGATGCTCCATATCTACCGGCAAATGACAACCTTTTCCAAAAACAATCTTTACGGTGACATGCCGATAGGTGTCTTGTACGCAGTACGGTATGCCCAAAGTGCATCATCGGGTTTAAAGTACCAAGCTTTTCGAGACTAGCTGACTGTTTTTTCTAAAATCCACTTTAGCTCTCGATTGGATATTTCGACTTGACCACTTGTCTGGGGATAGTAGGCTATAGCAACACGATGAGTGACTCCGTATTTCTTTAAGACCGCATCAAGGAACTTGTTGTCAAAATGTGAGCCACCATCACTGATAATAGCACGTGGAGTCCTAAAACGCATGAAAATATAATTTTTTTTTGAATTTGATCACGACATTGGACCCATTTGTTGGTAGTACCACCACTTCGACCCACTTCGGAAATGTAGTCCACTGCTACTAGAATATAGAGGTTCTTATTTGATGGAAGGAACGGACCCATAAAGTCGATCCCCCATACGTCGAACAATTCAACCTCAAGTATGGTGTTCAACGGCATTTCATGCCGTTTTGAGATGTTTCCCGTCCGTTGACACTGGTCAAACGTGGACATAAAGGAATGAGCATCCTTGAATAACTATGGCCAATAGAAACCCGACTGAAAGACCTTTGCCGCTGTTCTATTTCCGCTAAATGCTCTCCGTAGGGTGATGCATGGCAATGATTCAGCACACTGCGAATTTCCTCGTCCGGAACACATCTGTGAATGATTCGATCAGGACATCTTTTAAAGAGAAAAGGGTCGTCCCACAAGTAATACTTAGTGTCTGAAATCAGCTTCTTCTTTTGATGACGCGAGAGATTATTCGGAATTATTTTGCTTGCAAGATAGTTCACTAGGTCAGCGTACCAAGGTGCTTGTTGCGAACCCACCTTGTAGAGTTGTTCATCGGGGAAGTTTTTCATAATTGCTGGATGACTCTCCGCCTTCTCGAGGGGATTTTCTAAGCATGAAAGGTGATCGGCAATGACATTCTCGGTCCCCTTCTTGTCTCGAATTTGCAAATTGAATTCTTGTAGGAGAAGCACCCACATAATCAACCTTGGTTTAGCATCCTTCTTCTCCAAAAGGTATTTGATCGCCGAATGGTCAGTCCACACGACTACTTTTGTTCCCAATAAATAAGCCCGGAATTTATCAAAAGCAAAAATCACGGCCAATAATTCTTTTTCTATCGTGGCATAATTTCTTTGGGCATCGTCAAGAGTTCGGCTTGCATAATACACGACGTGAAACACTTTCCTCGTCCGTCCCAAACAAATTTCCCAATGGCAAAATCGCTAGCATCACACATCAACTTGAATGGAAGGCTCCAGTCTGGAGCGACTATGACGGGAGCGGTGCTTAGAGCCTTCTTCAATAGGTCGAAGATTTCTTTACAAGACTCATCAAAATCAAACGGGACATCTTTCATGAGCAAATTGCACAACGGCTTCGTGATCTTCGGAAAATCTTTAATTAAACGGCGGTAAAAACCGGCGTGTCCCAAAAAACCCCTCACCCCCTTTACAGAAGTAGGCGGAGGCATCTTCTCAATTGTTTCAATTTTAGCACGGTCGACTTCAATCCCATGGGCAGATATGCGATGGCCTAGTACAATGCCCTCCTGGACCATAAAATGGCACTTCTCCCAATTCAACACCAGATTTGTTTCTTCTCAACTTTTTAAGACTTTCTACAAATTCTGCAAACATAAATCAAACGAATCACCGAAAACAGAAAAATCATCCATAAAAATTTCAATGCAATGCTCTACCATGTCCGAAAAAATAGCCATCATACACCTTTGAAAAGTGGCCGACGCATTACATAAACCAAAACACATGCGCATATAAGCGAAAATGCCGTAAGGACATGTAAACGTCGTCTTTTCTTGGTCTTTTGGGGGTATATAAATTTGATTATACCCAGAATAACCATCAAGAAAATAGTAAAAATCGTGTCCGGCTAATCTATCCAACATTTGATCAATAAACGGTAAAGGAAAGTGGTCTTTTCTAGTGGCTTTATTTAATTTTCTATAATCTATGCACATACGCCACCCCGTAACAATTCTAGTGGGAATTAACTCATTATTATCATTTGAATAACCGTTATCCCACCCTTCTTTGACACAACTTGAACCGGACTTACCCACTTGCTATCAGAAATAGAAAAGATCCTGCGTCGAGGAGTTTCAAAACCTCGACTTTTACCACCTCTTTCATATTTGTATTTAAATGACATTGATGCTCCACAGAGGGTTTGTAGTCTTCCTCCATCAAAATCCTATGCATACAACTAGACAGGCTGACTCCCTTGATATCCGTAATAGACCATCCAAGGGAAGATTTGTACTCCCTCAATACTCTCAATAATTTCTCCTCATGATCACCCGCCAAAGTGGCAGAAAGAATGACAGGTAGGAAATCGTCGGGCCCCAAAAATGCGATTTCAAATGATTCGGTAGCTGCTTGAGCTCTAGCTTTGAGGGCTGTTCAATTGATGGTACAGGTCGAGTTGGTGAGCTTCTGAGCTCCTCACATGGTCTACGAGTAAAAAATGGTGGTGATGCACCCATGTGTCATAAATAAGCTATATGCTCTTAATTCAATTCGGTAGCGGACCCAACTAAAATGGACTCCGGTGGATCCGATGGATATCTCTCCCGAAAATCTCTTCTTACACACGAGTCAATGACGTCAACTTAAAAACAATTCTCAACATCCCTAGGATGTTGCATATATTGAAATATATTAAACGTAACTTGCTCCTCTTGAACTCGTAAAGTGAGTTTCCGTTTCTCCACATCGATGAGAGTTCGGCCGGTTGCTAGAAATGGTCTTCGAAAGATAATTGGGATGTCATGGTCCTCCTCCATATCGAGCACAATAAAATCGACAGGAAAGATAAATTTATCGACCTTGACCAAGACGTCTTCTATTACCCCCCTCGAATACTTGATAGATCTGTCAGCTAGTTGCAAAGAGACCGTAGTCGGCTTGGCCTCCCCAATACCTAGCTTCTTAAAAATGGAAAGGGGCATAAGATTAACGCTGGCTCCGAGATCACATAAGGCTCTGCCAAAGGACGAATTACCAATAGTGCATGGTATAGTGAAACTTCCCGGATCCCTCAATTTAGGCGGGAGCTTTTTCTGTAAAATAGCACTACACTCTTCCGTCAATGCCACTGTCTCATACTCTTCGAGCTTCCTTTTGTTAGATAAGATTTCCTTCATAAATTTCACATAGCTCGGCATTTGTTCTAAGGCGTCGGCAAATGGAATATTGATATGTAATTTCTTGAAGACGTCAAGAAACTTGGAGAATTGCTTGTCCAATTTTTGCTTTTGCAGGCGTTGTGGGAATGGGATTGGTGGTGTGGGATGAGTGGTCGAGACTGCTTTTGACTTGGGCTCTTCATCCTTCGTTTTCTCAATGGGGCTGCTATTTTCCTTGCTACTCTTGGGCTGCTCGTGTAGCTCCTTTCCACTTCGTAGCTCGATAGCTTGCACATTTCCTTGGGATTCATCTCGGTAGTGCTTGGTAATACACCTTGAGGTCGAGAGGATAATAAATTTGAGATATGCCTCATTTGTACTTCCAAATTCCGAATAGAAGTGGAATGATTTTGTAGAGTAGTCTCCATGCGAGTCATGAATTGGCTCGTGTTAGCCGCCATTTGAGCAAGAGCATTTTGCAAAGAGACCTTCGGTGGTTGAGGGGGCTGCTGTGGGGGCTGAGTGAATTGAGCTTGCGGAGGTTTATTTAATGCTTTCCCATTCCTCCAGAAAAGATTGGGATGATTTCGCCACCCTTGGTTGTAAGTGTTGGAATACGGGTTGTTCTGACGATTTCCATTTCCCACAAACTGAGCTTGTTCCATCTGAGATTGCTCAAAAGGATTTCCGACTTGGCATTCAGCACTAGGATGAGACCCGTTGCACCAATTACATATTTCCATGGTATTGGTTGATGGGGTATGTGAAAAAGCTAGCAATTGTTGAGTTAAAGCTGCAACTTGGGCTGATAGTGTAGAGATTGGATCGTTTTCGGAAATTCCCATAACTCGGTTTGGGTTCACACGTTCAGAAGGCCACTGATAAGCGTTTTCAGCCATAGCTTCAAATAAAGAATGAGCTTCAGCCATCGTCTTTCCCATTAAAGCTCCCCCAGCGGCTGCATCAACTAGAGTGCATGTATAAGCACTCAGTCCGTTACAGAATGTCTGAATCTGCAGCCAATCTGGTAGACCATGATGTGGGCATCTCCTTAGCAAATCCTTGTATCGCTCCCAAGCTTCATGAAGTGATTCCATCTCAAATTGCCCGAAAGTAGTTATCTCATTTCTGAGTCGCGCTGCCTTCGCCGGCAGAAAGAACTTGGCTAGAAAAACTTGTGCTAATTCCGCCCAAGTCGTGATAGAGCCAGGCGGGAGTGAATTCATCCAGAACTTGGCTTTGTCCCTCAAAGAGAATGGAAAAAGCCGTAGACGAATGGCGTCATCAGAAACTCCATTATTCTTGAATGTATCTCATATCTCGAGAAAAAATGCAATATGAGCATTAGGATCATCGTTCGCCAGTCTGCAAAATTGGCTCGCTTGCACCATTTGGATGATGGCCTGCTTAATCTTGAAATTGTTCGCTTGAATGGTTGGACGCTGTGTTGTGCAGCGATTTATACGCCTCGATGGCGATTGGTATAAGGGCCGAGCGACCGATTCCACGACCAGACGAGCTACGGCAAACTTGCCGAAACAAAGATAACAGTCCACCTTCGAATATCTAGCAATCGGCTCCCAAGGCGATCGCCTTTGGCTCCTAGCGATCGACTCTGGTGCCCGACCAAGGACAACCATCCTGTGCCACGAACAAGGCCACAGTCCGTCAAAGTCTATGAAGACTGGATCACAAAGCAAGGACCCATGGGCAGATCCACGAAAGGCGCCGCGGAACATGGATCGTTGACTCCAACCCATCAGCAGCTGTCAGTGACGAGGACGTACTCACCTACTGATAGACCCGCCGAAAGGTCCTAAGTAGAGCCTCCCAAGACAGCGACATAAAGGCATGTTGGCCTCTCATTGGTTCGCACTTCAGGCAGCCAGCAACTTCTGCGGACTTTAAGGAGACCAACCCATGTGTTAAAGACGATCGCCTGCTTGTTATAATACAGCAGAGGCGATCGCCTAGCAACTCCCAGTCCTATAAATAGAGAACCTCTAGAAACTGGAGAAAGGTTCGGAACTACACTCACGAAAGTACACAAATACGTTCCAGAAAACATTCAGGAAATCTCTCCTCTCGGCTTTCTCTCTTGAATCTGTTTTAGGATTTCTCTCTCAGCACCTCTCAACCAATAGATGGTCGGCAGAGGCAAGAACTCCCTACAGTTCAGATTTGAAGAGATTCACAAGTCCAGGAGCTCAGACATCCAGCTAATACACACTGTGAGAGACTGTCGATTTCTCATAGTCATCACAGAACTCCATCGTTGTTACAAGAACTCACAGAGCATCATCTCTGGTTCTTCCGACAATCTTCACGCTCTATAGCTAAGATAACTAGGGTCTTTACATTCATTGTAATTGTACTCTAACATTAATATATGTACTACAAAGTATTTGTATTAATAATATCTCGCGAGAGCATTCAAGCCCGGGACTAACAACCCCGGCAAATCTTGTTTTATTTACTTTGCCCACAGACGTGCTCTCGCATTTGTTTATTACTCGACCATTCCAGCAATATCATCTCCGGATAATATTTTGGGTAACAACAATTGGCGCTAGAGGAAAGGGCATCTTAACCTTCATTTTTATTCCTACCGTCCAAAAGAACACTCACTATTCTCGGGGCATATACTTGAAGAAACACTCACTGTTATTCAAAGAAAAACCTTCAGAATAATGGTGTCTGCCACCACATCGAAGAGAGCCGCTCTCCGAACCGCCGGACATCATACTCCGGCTCGATCCGAGCCCCAGCCGACGGTAGAGGGTAGCCGCGGTGACGCGAGACTCTCGATCCAGCGCACGCTAGCATAGATCCCCCGATGATCCTGTCGGACCAACACAAGGTGGATATACAACAACGACATATATGCATGACAATATGTATAACATCAATATATAAAACAATTAAGGTACTTGCCTCGATTCGAAGACAAGAATACTACTTCCAAGAAAAACGAAACACTCAAAGGTCGCCCCTTCGATCAATCACGTAGCAAGCTCGAACCTTAACAAAAGAAATAATATAGAATTTATCTCACGTCGTACGAATGTCTAACAATCCAATTTACGGTCGAAAGTTCATAAAACATAATCTGCCTGAACTGCTTAGCATATGCTACGTATTCTACGTAGCGTGCGTTAAGCCTGCTCGTTAGCGCACGTAAACAACGAAGCCTAGCATACGCTAACTATGTATCGACAGTCCTCTCTGGTCAGCCGACTGACTCGCCTGATGACCTAACGTACGTTACGTACCAAACGTAGCGTACGCTAAACATGCCCGATAGCATATGTTAATCTGCATATCTTAGCGTACACTAAGCGTTCATGGCAGTTTCACTACTGGGCAGCACGCTGTTCTAACGGTGATGAAACTTATGAACTCCTCAGTGATTAACGTACGTTATCCGTCTACATGTCATGTTCATAAACATATGAATGATCTTACGGATTCAAACATCTTTGAATTCAAGGAAATGAATATCATCACAACTCTTATATCCAACTCGATTATCATTCTCATGTGAAGTTCGTGATTTTAGGTTGATGCTCTAGTTTCCATTGTCATTTATACATTCAGACTTCATCTTAAAGGTGAACTAACAATTCCAACTACGATGTTCAACGACGATATCATAAGCATAATCATTCCCACTTCTAAACATGATGTTTGTTTGAATATTTCATCAATGGAACTCAATATCTTGATAGCATGATCATTTTATTCTTCAGAACACTAATCTAAGGTTGGAGATAAAATTAACATACCTTAAGATGAAGAACTCACTGAGCCAAAAAGGTAGAATCCAACTCCGGTTGTTTGAGTGTCACTTCAAAGTGAGTTTCTTCTTCAATGATCAAGTGTAAGTACTCTCCAATATTCAATGATCAAGTAAGGCGGATTTGCATGTGTTTAAGGATTAGGGAAGGCTCTCTGGACTTCCAAGGAACTAAGAACAAGTGAAGGAAACATAAACAAATTGAAATGAGGGTATTATCCCTTATATAAAATTTCTGCACAATAGCTGATAGTGCACGCTATCCTACTATCCTTAGCGCATGTTAATAAGCATTGACTCCAAAACTGTCCAGTTCCGCCTGCGGGAATTTTATCCGGACCCATTTCTGGATGGCGCCTGTGCTAGCCGTCTAGCTCAATAATTGACTGCCTAGCGCACGCAATTCTTCCTTCATAGCGTGCGCTAGTTTTAGCCGATAACGCACGCTAAGGTACATTCTTAGCGTGCGCTATCACGAGTTTGCATGAGAAATTTTGCATGTTGTTATACTTATGTACAAAGATACAAATGTGAGAAGTATCATACTCCAATTATCGAGATCACAATTCCGAATAATATAGGGTTCAAATACAGATGAAATACATAATAATAAATCCGGATATTACATACTCTCCTACTAAAAAGGAGTTTCGTCCCGAAACTCAAGACGAAAATAACTGTGGATATCTGGACTTCATGCTATCTTCCGTTTCCCAAGTGGCTTCTTCCACTCCATGGCGTGACCACTGAACTTTGACCAAAACGATTGGTTTGTTCCTCAATTGCTTAACTCGACTCTCAAGTATCTTGACCGGTCTTTCTTCAAATGTTCCATCCTGAGCGACTTCGATTTCGCCAAAATCAATGACATGACTAGGATCCGGTATATATCTCCGAAACTGGGATACGTGGAACACATTATGAACATGGCTCAATGACGGCGGTAATGCCAATCTGTATGCCAACTCTTCAACTCTCTCGAAGATCTCGAATGGTCCGATATAGCTTGGACTCAACTTACCTTTTCTCCCAAAACGAAAGATTCCCTGAGTTGGAGAAACTTTTAACAGTGCGTGGTCTCCATTACTGAACTCCAATGGGCGACGACGTACGTCTACATAAGATTTCTGTCGACTCTGGGCAGTCAACAGCCATTCACGAATCAAGGCTATCTTCTCTCATGTCTGTGCGATCAACTATGGTTCTGTCCTGATCAAGTCTGATGAATCGTCCCAAAATAGGTGCCATCTTAATGGAAGCATGCCAACTATTGTTGTAGGTAAATTCAATCAACGGTAGATGAACTTCCTAATCAGTTGACCAATCTAAGGCACAATCCCTCAGCATATCTTCCACCGTTTGAATAGTCCTCTCGGATTGTCCGTCAGTCTGCGGGTGATAAGCTGTACTGAAGTTCAATTCAGTTCCCAAGGCCTTATGAACTGCTTTCCAAAAATGCGATACAAAGCGACCATCTCGGTCAGAAATAATGGTCTTCGGCGTACCATGCAGTCGGACTATCTCTGAAATAAATATTCGTGCCAACCTCTCTGGTCCCTACGTGTCCTTAATGCTAGAAAATGAGCTGATTTGGTTAAACGATCAACTATCACCTAAATCATGTTCATTCCTATCTTAGTTCTCGGCATACTAGTGATAAAGTCTATTGATATGTCCTCCCACTTCCATTCAGGAATCGGGAGCGGCTTCAACATTCCGGTAGGTCGTTGATGCTCGATCTTAACCTGCTGACAAGTCAAGCATTTCGATACATAATCCGCTACATCTTTCTTCATGTTGCCCCACCAAAAATTCTGCTTCAAGTCCTTATACATCTTACTGGTGCCTGAGTGGGTAGAATAGGGCCAGTTGTGAGCTTCCTTCATAATCGTCTTTTTCAGAACATCGACATCGGGAACACAGAGTTGGTTCTGAAATCTCAAAACTCCATCATCATGAATTACGAATCCGGGGGCCTTCCCCTTGATCACTTCATCACATAACCGAATCATCAGAGGATCATCTGCCTGCTTAGATTTGATTTCTTCAGTTAACGATGAAGTTATTTCCATCACGCACATTTGTCCTTGGACTCTTTGTAACCATACTTTAATTCCTTCTCGAATCATCTCTCATTGAATGCTGAGCTGGGAGGTCAGATTCTCCAGCATCTGGATAGAAACAGGCTTGCTACTAAGTGCATTGGCCACTACATTTGCTTTGCCTGGATGATAAAGAATCTCCAAGTCATAATACTTAATAAGTTCCAGCCATCTCCTTTGTCGCATGTTCAACTCTTTCTGACTGAAGATATATTTGACACTCTTGTGATCCGTAAAGATCTGACAGTGAGTCTCGAACAAGTAATGCTTCCGGATTTTCAAAGCAAAAACTACTGCTGCTAGCTCCAAATCATGCGCTGGGTAATTCACTTCATAAGGTTTCAGCTGTCGTGACTCATAAGCGATCACCTTATCATTCTGCATCAATTCACATCCGAGTCCTTGGTTCGAAGCATCACTGTAAACTATGAATTCTCCAGTTCCCTGTGGAAGTGTTAAAATCGGTGCTATCGTCAATCTCTTCTTCAATTCATCAAAGATTTTCTGACACATTTCATTCCACACAAACTTTTGAGTTTTCTGCATGAGTTGAGTCAGTGGGCGGGAAATTTTGGAAAACCCTTCAACGAATCGACGATAATATCCAGCAAGTCCAAAGAAACTCCGGACTTCTTTCACGTTCTTAGGAGGTTTCCAATCCATAACTGCTTCGATTTTCTGAGGATCTACTCGGACTCCTTCAGCTGATACCACATGACCGAGGAAAATTACTTCCTTTAGCCAGAATTCACACTTAGAGAGCTTGGAGTACAATTTCTCCCTTCTCAAAAGTTCCAAAACAATCCGCAAATGCTGCACATGTTCTTCCGGGCTCTTGGAATAAACTAGAATGTCATCAATGAACACAACCACAAACTTGTCCACATACTCTATGAACACACGATTCATAAATTGCATAAACACTACAGGTGCAAACTCATAATGTCCGTAACGAGTTCTGAATGCAGACTTCGGAACATCAGATTCCTTAATCCTCAGCTGATGGTATCCTGATCTCAGATCGATTTTAGAAAATACTGTTGCTCCTTGTAACTGGTCAAACAAATCATAAATCTGTGGCTACGGATACTTGTTCTTAATCATCATTTTGTTCAGCTCTCGATAGTCAATACACAGTCGAAGCGATCCATCCTTCTTCCAGAAAAAAAGAACTGGCGCTCCCCAGGGCGAAATGCTTGGCTGGATATAGCCTTTGTCCAGTAACTCCTCCAGCTGCTTTTTTAGTTCGTACATCTCAGTAGGTGCCATACGATACGGCGCCTTAGAAATTGGTGTAGCTCCGTGTTCCAGCTCAATGGTGAATTCTACATTCCGTCGTGGAGGTAGTCCAGGTAACTCGTCAGGAAATACATCCGGAAATTCATTCACAACAGGAATGGATGAAAGTTCCACAGTTTCGTCTTCTTTCTTCATTACATAGCACCAGTATCCGGTACAGCCCTGTTTCAACAATTTGACAACCTTCATCGCCTTGATCAACCTTCCTGAGCTTCCTGGTTTCCATCTTTCAAATAGTATTTCGGAACCATCTTCAGCGATCAGCGAGATATTCCTCCTTCGGTAGTTTACAATAGCTCCATATCGATTAAGCCAATCGTCTCCGAGTATCAGGTCGTCTCCTTGCATTTCTATCACAATCAGATTTGAGAGCCACTCTCTGCCTCCAAATGATACAAGGAAATCTCTAGTTTCTAAGTTTCCAACAATCCTCTCTCCACTCGGTAAACCAACAACATAAGGTTCACAATTATGAAAACCAGAAATATTCAAACGATTTACACAAGATAAAGATATAAATGAATGCGTAGCTCCTGTATCGAATAAAACGCTAACTGGCTGGGAAAGGATCTGAACAGTACCTGATGCGACAGCAGCATCCTGATCGTCTGTTCTCCACATCTCGTACATACGTGGGGAAACAGATCCGGTACTCGATGTACCCTTTTGGTCCCACTATCCTCTGCCTCGTCCGCGGCCAAAATTCTGAGGCATCTGTACACTTGGCTGCGTCTGTTGGATACTAGCTTCCTTCTGAACTGGCTGCGGTGTACGGGCTCTAAAAGACTTTGCAGCCTCTTCACAGAACACCGTACGATGTCCCTCCCATCCACAATCAAAACAAGTCACGGAAGGTAGGGGGAAATTCCGTCGATAGTGCCCTGTTTGGGCACAGTGAAAGCATTTCCTCGTGACATCTGTCATGGTTGATGCCGCTCCGAAGTTCTTTTCGCTTCTAGATGGGTGCAGAGGTTTCTTGAAAGAATGAAAAGATGACTAGGCCTTGCGGGGCCCACTGCTCTTGTGCTCTGTAAAAGTACCAGATACTTTCTGCTTCTTGGATTCCGTAAACTTCTCCATTGTTGCTTCCTTAATTTCGTACGCCAATGCTTTATCCTGGTATTGACGGAGAGTGGTACATTCAAAACGGACATGTACCTCTAGATTTCTAGTTTCATTCTCATATCAAAATGGATCATCATTTCTGCATCTGTTCTGACCAGATGTCGAACAAATGCTAGCTGCTGGTTAAACGTCTTAATTGTCTGGGATACAGGTTCGTCTGACGGCTGAGCGGAGAAAAACCCCGAACTTTGGCTTCCCTCACAGGACGAGGGCAGTACTGAGCTTCCATCATCAATTTAAATTCTGTCCAGTCCACATCATGATCTGCAGGACTGATGGCTTCCCACCACTCGGATGCTTCCCCTATCAGAAAGTACTGAGCAATAGAGGCTCTCCGGTCGTCTGGACAATTAATTCGTGCAAAAATTTTCTCCAATTCCATCAACCAATGGTCTCATATGGGAGTCTCAGAAAAGCCGTCGAATTCGGGTGGTTCCATCTTTGCCACCTCTTGCAGCCATCGGTCACCTCAATTTCCCATCTCTGGGATCTCTTGTTGTCTATCTCCCTACTGTAATCCCACCGCCACCTGCGTTCAGTCCACGACCTGGGCAAACTGAGTCATCTGGTTCACCACCTGACGAAGGATTTCGGGCACAACAGGTTCAGGTTTATTATTAATATATCTCTGTAGCTCGCCTGAGCTGTGGCTGGCCTGATTAGAAGGCGAAGATTCTCTTTCTGCATTCCTTCGTCCGCGTCCGCGACCACGACCGCGTCCGCGACCACGACCACGTCCACGTCCACCTCTCAACATACTGAAAGCATAAATACTCAATATACAGGAAACAATATCGTTCTAATGTTCAAGTATAAAGAGATACAACATGTGAAGGACGAGATAGAGTTTAGGAACTTACAACCACCGTTCTCACGAAGACGTAGGCAGTACAATGATGTTATTCACGGCCGGTTACCTCAAAAGATGTATACGACCCCTATTTTAACCCAATCAACAAGATATCGATAGCCTTATCTCTGATACCATATTCTGTAACACCCCTGATATATTCAGGAATATTACAGCGCCATAAATCCTTTACATAAGGATTTACAAGGCTGAAGAAGTGAAAAGACATTAACAGATACCAACGTATGAAAATAATGGAAATAAGATACAACAGTTCTGACCAATACTGAAAATACAATTGTTCAATGGGAAAGTATTAATACATCACCAAATCCAAATCATCATAAACGACTACGTACTCGAGTACTTATTAAAATGATACAAACAACAGACAAATAAACCCGGCCGGAACATCACTCAGCACCCTCGTCGTCATGCAACTCCTGTGGTTGTTTCCCTGCACTTCTGGATCCTGAACATAAACAAATGTTCACCCCCGAAGGTGTTAGCACAACGATTGCTAGTAAAAGTACAACAATATATTATTCAACATCTCACGAAGAATAATAATAACATAAATGAGAAAAGAACCAACGAGTCTTCTCCTGCGAGAAACTCAATAATAACATACAAACCTGATAATCACAACATGATATCACAACATACACATGGTAATTCCAATGATCCAGCGTTCACTGCCTAGACCCCCCGCTGATTCCGTCAAACCAACCCGAGAGGGAAAAACCCGTCCGATGATAGCATAGATCCCCCGATGACCCCGTCGGACCAACACGAGGTGGACATACAACAATGACATATATGCACGACAACATGTATAACATCAATATATAAAAAAATTAAGGTACTTGCCTCGATTCGAAGACAAGAATACTACTTCCACGAAAAACGAGACACTCGAAGGTCGCCCCTTCGATCAATCACGTAGCAAGCTCGAACCTTAACAAAAGAAATCATATAGAACTTATATCACGTCGTACGAATGTCTAACAATCCAATTTATGGTCGAAAGTTCATAAAACATAATCTGCCTGAACTGCTTAGCGTATGCTACGTATTCTACGTAGCGTGTGTTAAGCCTGCTTGTTAGCGCACGTAAACAACGAAGCCTAGCGTACGCTATCTATGTATCGACAGTCCTCTCTGGTCAGCCGACTGACTCGCCTGATTACCTAACGTACGTTACGTACCAAACGTAGCGTACGATAAACATGCCCGATAGCGTACGTTAATCTGCATAGCTTAGCGTACGCTAAGCGTGCATGGCAGTTTCACTACTAGGCAGCAGGCTGTTCTAATGGTGATGAAACTAATGACCTCCTCAGTGATTAACGTATGTTATCCGTCTACATGTCATGTTCATAAACTTATGAATGATCTTATGGATTCAAACATCTTTGAATTCAAGGAAATGAATATCATCACAGCTCTTATATCCAACTCGATTATCATTCTCATGTGAAGTTCGTGATTTCAGGTTGATGCACTAGATTCCATTGTCATTTATACATTCAGACTTCATCTTAAAGGTGAACTAACAATTCCAAATACGATGTTCAACGACGATATCATAAGCATAATCATTCCCACTTCTAAACATGATGTTTGTTTGAATAATTCATCAATGGAACTCAATATCTTGATAGCATGATCATCTTATTATTCAGAACACGAATCTAAGGCTGGAGATAGAATTAACATACCTTAAGATGAAGAAATCACTGAGCCAAAAAGGTAGAATCCAACTCCGGTTGTTTGAGTGTCACTTCAAAGTGAGTTTCTTCTTCAATGATCAAGTGTAAGTACTCTCCAATATTCAATGATCAAGTAAGGCGGATTTGCATGTGCTTAAGGAGTAGGGAAGGCTCTCTGGACTTCCAAGGAACTAAGAACAAGTGAAGGAAATGTAAACCAATTGAAATGAGGGTGCTATCCCTTATATAAAATTTCTGCACAATAGCTGATAGTGCACGCTATCCTACGATCCTTAGCGCACGCTAATAAGCGTTGACTCCAAAACTGTCCAGTTCCACCCGCGGGAATCTTATCCGGACCCATGTACAGCTGGAGCATGTGCTAGCCGTCTAGCTCAATAATTGACTGCCTAGCGCACGCAATTCTTCATTCGTAGCATGCGCTAGTTTTAGCCGATAACGCACGTTAAGCTACATTCTTAGCGTGCGCTATCACGAGTTTGCATGAGAAATTTTGCATGTTGTTATACTTATGTACAAATATACAAATGTGAGAAATATCATACTCCAATTATCGAGATCACAATTCCAAATAATACAGGGTTCAAATACAGATGAAATAGATAATAATAAATCCGGATATTACAATATGCATGAGGGGCGGTTAGTCTAAGTCATGAATCGAGCAGCGTGGCTGTGGTTCTAGGAAAAGCTATCGTCGTATCCTATTCCCTTGAAGCCGAAAGACGGAGTGATCCTAAGGTGACTGGGTCGTAGAATTTGGGTATAGTCGCGATTATGATGTGATCCAGGCATAGACCCACGTTAAGGACATATCGAGCCCAGATAAGAGATAAGGCAGCACGTCACCAAGCGTGAGAGAGATAAAGTTCAAAGGCCAATGTTATAGTGCTGGTCCGACAAACGCCCAAGGCTACGGTTATCAAACCAAAGGTCGTGGCGATAGTCAAAGGTCAAACACTAATAACGGTCTAAGATGTTATAAGGAGGCTAAGGGATTAGTCATGTAGACGACCTCCCAAAGCTACATACTCATTGGGCTCTCGACGCCCTGCATTCTTCATACTCAACCGCAATCTACGGAGATTGACTATACATTCATGTCATAATTCATAATATTCTTCTTTAAAACTTGCACCAATTTTTAAACAATACTATTTTTCAAAAGTGGGAGAAACATAATTTTTATTAAATAATAAACTACTGAGAATCCATTATTCTCACCCCATTTTGAATTGTTTTCTAAAACCCCACTAGATGAAGAGAACCAAGAAGAAGAAGAGACAGATGGTGACGATCACTGAAGACCGTCCTCAAAGTATTGCCAAGACGTAGGAATTAGGATGCTGCTTTAAGGCTTCTTTTTTTTATTCCTTTGTTAAAATGTATTTTGGGTTCCGATGTACTCTTTTGCACTTTATGTAATAATTCCGCTGTACTCTTGAATATATTGTTTCTATGGAATAACCAGTCTTAGATCATCGGGCTGAGATCTGGCATATGTATGCTTTATTAGAATGTATTTTCACAAACGTTATTTATTACATCAATTGTCGCATTCTCGTCCAACCCCGGTGTGGGGGCGTGAGATTATCAATCAAACTTATACTAATATATTAATCACTTGAGTCTCCACTCTACGTGATTAGACTAGGGATATTTGAATAATCTTATTATATGTGAATAACCATTATCAGTTATTATAATATTCAAACATGCACACATTATAATACTCAACGAGAAATAAATGATATCAAATAACGTTATTTAAATGTGACAGCTACAAATCTAGGCACATCGAATGTGCTAGGGCACTATTCACAATAGGGTGCCCTATGGGGAGAGGTGTTTGTCGGCTCCAAGGGGGCAGCCAATTCTCTAGCTCTTTCAAGTTTCAAAAAAAGTTATTCCTCCATCATAGCCGCGAATGGCTCAGGATCTGCTGTAGGAACAACATGGGTTTCTCCATTGGAACAACTTCTGACGTCTTGGACTCTATAGGGATGCCAACTGTAAGAATATCCTTAGGGACTTCTGCACTCGCCAAGGGAGCTGTAGGAATGTGTTTGGTAGGCGGAACATCAGTGGCCTTTGTGGCCTGCCGAGGCTTTCGTTTTTGCAGTCTCCCTATGAGACTTATGTTTCTTCTTCTTGTTCTCAACAGCTGTAGGGGAGATGTTGTTGGAAGCACTCCATTTCTTGCTAACATCCTTCTTATTCTTCTTATTTTCTTCTTCAGCCTTGACCTTAGTGGCTTGACCACCGACATCCCGGGGTTCACTTGATATTGGCATAGAGTTGAGGTCAGACCAATTCTCAAATGGGTCTCCTTATTGTACAAGGTGGCTTGGTGCCACCCAAAAACTTTATGGCAAGTATCTTCTTTACAAAAAATATTTTTTGATTCGAGAGTGAGCGAGATTGTAGTTTAATACAAAACCAAAAGACTTTATAGCTATCTCCGACATCAAAATTTCTTCCCGGACACGTTGAAACACAAACTAACACCAATTCACCTTCTAGCAGCTCATGACCGAGTGGGCCTGCGCTCCAGAATCTTGTACAACTTCTCCAGCAACTCCCGAGTGATTGAAATATCCTTGTCCCACACATTGCTCGCAATAACAGTCAACGACTAACCTTACATAAGACCAATGTCGAGATATAATTAATTGATCATTGATACAAGATTGTTTTTGGGATGTTGGCTTCCAAGCGTATACAGCCCATGTTGGTCCACACAAGTAATCACCATGTTCATTGCTTTCATGTCCTCAGACCGTGGAATGATCAGCTCTTGGAGAACAGATCTAGGGAAGATCCTGCAGTCGATCACACGATCCTTCTTCTTCAAGGTTTGAGATGACGTCTGAGGAGATGCCATTGAAAAAGGTTGAAGAAAGGAGATGGAAAATTTTTAGAAGATCATAAGTATGTAAACGTCATATAGTGTAGACTCGTACTACTGTAAAAAGAAGTAAAAAGTCTTTAGTTGAGCATACTTTCCATTTTATTGTAACAACCCCAGAAATGATCCGGGAATATCACACACTATAGACTCTTCTCACAAGGATCTACCAGGCTAAACATCACAAGACAATCAAATGTTTGACCAGCTGTAGTCAAATAATATAATGAGACGGACCGATAAGGTCGAATATTTAAAATACACAGACCGACGTGGTCACATGACCAAATCAAACTGAAATACATCTCTTACAACACATACCCACACATGGGTAAAAATGTAATACAGCGGAAGACTGAATATAACTCAACAGTACAATGACATCAAACTAAACTCTTAAATTCTTAATTAGTATCATAGCCCATCATCTTCCATGCCGGTCCTATGAATTCTCCCTCGAACCGAGCATACCTGAAATTCATGAAATGCATTTACCCCATTTAAGGGGTTAGCATATCGAATTTGCTGCTACAAGTATCATAACCACACAAAATGTAACAAGAAAACATCAATCACGAATCAGACAATCACGAATGACCAACATATATTGCCGAGAGGTTTTAGTGATTTAGAAAATAATACAACTGAAGCCTTTTTAAAATAACTATTATCTCGAGAGTTCTTGAAACATAAGACCTTTTTCAAAACGTTAGGGTATCAGCCCAAATCTCATTTCGACTCTCAATAGTTTTACAATAAGAAAACATTTTCACAAATTGCTTGGGCCTCGGTCCAGTCATTTCATTTCATAGAACTTCCTTCACGAAGAACTCAATCGTCAAAACATGTTCATGACCCAGTGATCTATTATCACGTGTTTCTGTAGGTTCAACAACCTGCACGGATGTATCCAAACCAAACATCCATCATAAACCACCAAACATAGAGCATCAAATATCAAGTATACTTGTGACCCCGTGACCTATTGTCCCGTGTCTTCGTAGGTTTAACAACCCACACGGACATATCCAAACCCAAAACATATATCATCAATCACCTGTCTCGAATCCGTGATTTATTGTCACAAGTCACCGTAGGCCCCATCGAACCCACACGGTTGGACGTACTATGCCCTGACAGCATGATCAGAAGTGATTCGTGTGGGTCAAGAATCCAAACCCTCGTCACCCTCATCCGTCCACCACGAGAAGGAGAAGAAATGGTGAAATGAGGTAAAAAAAACCGTCTGTCCTGTTACATACAGCCTAAGACGCATGAGCATCATGCATGATCACCTGCTCGTGTGCGTGGTCATGCTCGAATTCGCCTGCCAACACATGCGGGGATGCACGACCGTGTGCTCGTGCGCCATGTCCTGCACTGCTGTCTGCCCGAGCACTAGTGTGTCGCACAATCTCTGCACGAGAACTTGCTCGTGTGCTTGCTCATGTAATGTAAACAAGGGCTATAATTGAGCCCTATATGGTCCCAAAAGTACCCAGAACATAACCAACACAAAAGGAGGGGATACCACGAGCTAACAACACTTTCTAAGATGTAAAACGACAACATAATACAACATGTCGTATCACATATGCATGCACTCGATCTGAACGACTTATGCAATGACAAACTACACCCAATGAGTACCATAATATGGTTCACCATACAATATACAACATAGAAATAACACCAGTTAATCGTCATTGAGAAATAACCAGCACAAAACGACAAATAATTCCAGGCGAACAGAAACAAAAATCTCGAGTATTACATTCTACCCCACAAAAAGTAAGTTCCGTCATGAAACTTAAAACAAGAAACATCAAGGCACTACATAACGAAACAAAAGCGTTCAAGCAAAAAATATCAAATCTGCAGACGACAATCTACAATACAACAAACAAATTACCATCACTGGCACCACTGGGCCCTCCAGGAGTAGGAGCAGAGCTCCAGTTCCCAAACATCTTAGTGATGGTCTTTTAATGTACTACTTGGTGTCCCACTTATCCACAACTGAAACAGTTAACCTGTGGCGAGCAGCAATTCTGTCGTACATGGCCCACATGACTTCAGTCGAAACATATTTTCACATTGTTCACATTACTCGCTACATGAGTAAGATTGTTGGACTGGTCAACTAAATGGGTAGTCCTCCCATAAGAATGGTACGAAATAACAGGCTCATGGAACTTACTTCTTTGACCCTTTGAGAAGCTACCCGAAATCTTCTGTTTCTTACTTTATGGACCCACCTCTATCACAGAAATGGCCATCTCAATGGCTAAATCTTGATCTTAATACTCTTAAAGTAGTACACATGTGAGGATCCATGCTCTATCGTATATGGGGTTTCATTCGCATGTCAAAGTAATGAATCTTGTCCGCCTCACTTCTCACATGCTAACGAACATAACACAGCTACTGATTATAATCGACTATTGCCTGGGATACCGACACATCCTGGGGCATAGTCGATAAAAACTCAACAATCTGGCGCTCTCGAATAGGCCACGAACAATATTCTGCCTCCATGACAGTCTTGTACTCGGCCCAAGTATCCGTACAATCACTAGGCGATATGGCCTCCCACCAGTCCACAGCTTCCTTATCGAGGAGGTACTGAGCAATGGGTACCCTCCTCTCATCCGGACCAGCTACAACAACAAATGTTCTTCCCAACGGGAAGAGCCAGTTCTGCTAACCTAACGAATTAGAGAAACCTGCAAAATGGGGTGGATGCATTCTCATCAAGTCTCGAAACCACTTACTAGCTCCGTTATTCCCATCTGGAAGCTTATTCCGATGCATGGCTTGATTCATCTATACCAACTGGTTTGCCACTTGCTGAAGGATGGCAGCGGCGCCAACATCAAATATTACCCCCAGCTGGTTGTCCCAGGTCACGCGACTGGTCTTTCCGACCATATGTACTTGGTTAATTCGTGCTCCATAACGAACAAGTCACCCTTTCACGCTCCTGATTACGTCCACGGCCGCGACCACGGCCTCGACCTCAACCTCTCAGCATACTAAAGAAATAATATTTCCATAAGATGAAACATAGCCATCAAACCACAATACTTTTACAGCACAACGTAACAATGTAGGGAAACAATTAGAAACAGGATAAAAATATCCACTCCGGATAATGTAATATCCGGATTTATTACAGTGTATTTCATCTGTATTCAACCATGTATTATTTCGGATTGGTGATTTTGATTATTGGAATATGATATTTAGTGCATTGATATCATTGTGCATAAGTATAGAAACATGCAAAATTGCTCAAGAAACCTTGTGATAGCGCACGCTAAGAATGTATCTTAACGCGCGCTATCGGGCCATTATTAGCGCACGCTATGAAGGTAGGGGTTGCGTGCGCTAAGAACTCAATTATTGAGCGGGACAGCTAACACATGCGCCAGCCGGGACATGGGTCCGGATAAGATTCCCGCTGACGCATCCGGACAAACTCTGAAGTCAACCATTATTAGCGCACGCTAAGGGATGCTTAGTAGCGTGCGCTAACTTGTCAATAATGCAGAATTTTATAAATGGGACAGAACCGCTTTGGCTTTCATTTCCTTCGTCTATACTTCACCTTTGAGAGTCCAGAGAGCAAGTATATCCCTTCTAAACGCTTAGAACATATGTTAGTGATCATTGAATGATTGAGTATCACTTGTGAGTGATCATTAAAGAGAAGTAACACCTTGGAGTGGCACATAACCAAACGGAGTCGGATTATACCTCGTGGTTCAGTGATTTCGGCATTCTAAGGTATGTTCAACCTATCACCAGTCTTAGATTTGGTTTTCCAATGGATACGATGATCATATTATCGAGGTATTGAATTTCATTAGTGAATTATTCAACAACATCATGTTTAGAAGATTGGAATGTCTACAAATGCGATATTATTGTTGGAACCTTGAAGTTGGGATCCTAGTACTTCAAATGATGAGAGTAATATTCTGAAGTTAACAATCCGTATGAGTTATGTTATCTTTGTGATCATGATTTGGAAGAGATGTTATAAGAACTTAAAGGAAGAATCATCTTAGGAAATATTCTTTCGTATAAGTCGGAATTGTTAGTTTCACCTCAAGATGAAGTCTGAATATGTATAATGATAGTAGCATCTAATACATCAACCTGAGATCACAATCTTTGCATTAGAATTTTAATAAAGATGGATTATGGTGTCATTATGATTATAAATATATTTGCATCTTGAAATTGATATAATCCTCGAGATCATTCATAAGAGTAAGAACTTGGTATTCATGGAAGTAACATGAATTATCACGAAGGATTTCATTGTTTCGAACATGGCAAGAACGATTCTTGCTTTCGTGATAGCGCCATGCGAATAGCGCACGCTATGTTATGCGATTTAACGTGCGCTTATCGAGTACTAGTTAGCGTGCGCTACGTTTGGTACGTAACGTCGCTAGACCATCGATCGAGTCGGATGGCCGATCGGTGATGTATCGACCATGCATTATTAGCGTGCGCTAATATACGAGATTTAACGTGCGCTATCGAGTACGTTTAGCGTCACGCGTTTTGGACTTAGCGTGCGTTAAATCATCGGCCAGTCGATCGGTGATCGATGAGGCACTCAACGCCGGGTTAGCGTCGCTTCGGTTTATCTGCGTGCGCTAACGAGTAGCATTAACGTCGCTACATATGATACGTAGCGTGCGTTAATCTGGCCCGACAGTTACTATTAAGGACTTCCTACCGTAATTGTTGAATTGTTAGGCGTTAAATGCAGCCACGAAATGAATTCTGTACTTTTCTTTTGTTAAGGTTCGAGCTTAACACGTGGTGATCGAAGGGGACGACCTTGAGTATTTTGATATTCGTGGAAGTTTATTCTTGTCAACGAACCGAGGCAAGTACTCTAATTATTTGTACTATGACAATTGTGATGGTATCGTGTAAATATGTTGTGTATATATATGTCCACCATGTGTTGATCCGACGGAATCATCATGGGAATCTATAAATGTGTGCGCTGGATCGTTGGACCAGTAGTTCCACCATGTGTTGGTCCGACGGATCATCATGGGAATCTATAAATTTGTGTCTTATTTGGATCGTTGGAATACCATCTGTATGTTGGAAATGTTATGATATGATATGTGTTGTGGATATTCTCGTTGGAGAAACTTGTTATGATATAATTGTTGATTATATCACTGTTTTTATGATTATTGTACTTGTACTAGCATCGTTGTGCTAACCCCTTCGGGGGTGAACATTTGTGTATGTTCAGGATCCAGGAGAGCGGGGAAACAACCACTGGAGAGGCATGACGACGAGGGTGCGGAGTGATGTTTCGACCGGGTTTACTAAATGTTATTTATTGGTTATTTTCAATAAGTACTCGAGTACGTTGTCGATTTATAATGCTTGGATTTTGATGATGTAATATAACTCTTCATGGGATATTTGCAATTTCGATTTTGAACCAGTCGGTTGAATTTCATTTCAGTAATTTCATAAAGCGGTATATACATTATTGTCATTTCTTTTATTCACCTTGTAAATTCTTATGTAAAGGATTTACGGCGCTGTAATATTCCTGAATATATCGGGGTGTTACGAATATGGTATCGGAGCTAAGATTATGGATATCTTGGCCGTTGGGTTAAAATAGGGTCATTTATGTCTTTTGAGGTAACCGATCATGAACGACATCACCGCACCGCCTACGTCTTCATGCGAGCGGTGGTTGTAAGTTCCTAAACTCTATCTTGTTCTTTACATGTTGTGTCTCTTTATACTTGAATATTAGAACGATCTTTGTTTCTGTGTATTAAGTATTTGTGCTTACGGTATGTTGAGAGGCGGACGTGGGACGTGGTCGCGGTCGTGGACGCGAGACGAAGGAATCTTGAAGGGAGGCATCGCCTTCTAATCAGGCTAGTCATAGCTCAGGCGAGCCGCAACAATCCATCAATAACGAACCGGAACCTGGTGTGCCAGAAATCCTTCGTCAAGTCGTGAACCAGATGACTCAGTTCGCTCAGGTCGTGGACCGAATGCAAGTGGCGGCAGGAATTCAGCAGGGAGATGGACAACAAAGAATTCCAGAAATCGGAAATCGAGGTGACCGATGGTTACAAGAGGTGGCAAAGATGCAACCACCCAAATTTTACGGCTATTACGAGACTCCCACTTGGGACCATTGGTTGAAGGAACTGGAGAAAATTTTTGCTGGAATTAATTGCCCGGACGACAGGAGAGCTCCTATTGCCCAGTACTTTCTGATAGGGGAAGCATCCGAGTGGTGGGAAGATATCCGACCTGCAGATCATAATGCCGATTGGACGGAATTTAAAATGATGATGGAAGCTCAGTATTGCCCTCGTCCTGTGAGGGAAGCCAAAATTCGGGAATTTTTCTCCGCTCAACCATCAGACGAACCCGTGTCCCAGACGATTAAGACTTTTAACCAGCAGTTAGCATTTGTTCGACATCTGGTCAGAACAGATGCGGAAATGATGATTAATTTTGAAATGAGGATGAAACCAGAAATCCAGAGGTACATGTCCGGTTTTGAATGTACCACTCTCACTTGATACAGGATAAGGCGTTGGCGAACGAAATAAAAGAAGCAGCAATGGAGAAGTTTATGGAGTCGAAGAAACAGAAAGTCTCTGGTACTTTTACAGAGCACAAGAGCAGTGGGCCCTGCAAGGCCCAGTCTTCTTTTTCTTTCAAGAAGCCTCCGCACCCAGCTAAGAGCGGAAAGAATTGCGGAACAATGTCAGCCACGACGGATACAGCTAGGAAGTGCTTTAACTGTGGTCGCCCAGGCCACCTTTGGCGTGATTGTTTGCGCACTCCAGTTACATGTTTTGAGTGCGGACAGGAAGGGCACCGTGCGACGTTTTGTAAGGACGCCACTAAGTACAATGGAACCCGCTCATCACAGCCAGTTCAGAAGGAAGCCAGTGTCCAACAGACGCAGCAAAGTGTTCAGATGCCTCAGAATTTTGGCCGCGGGCGAAGCATAGGACAATGGGACCGAAAGGGGACATCGAGTGCCGGATTTGTTCCCCCACGTTTGTATGAGATGAGAAGGACAGATGATCAGGATGCTGCTGTCGCATCAGGTACTGTCCAAATCTTTTCCCAGCCAGTTAGCGTTTTGTTCGATACAGGAGCTACACATTCTTTCATATCTTTGTCTTGTGTAAATCGTTTGAATATTTCCGGTTTTTATACTTGTGAACCTTATGTTGTTGGTTTACCGAGTGGGGAGAGAATTGTCGGAAATTTAGAAACTAGAAATTTCCCTGTATCATTTGGGGGCAGAGAGTGGCTCTCAAATCTGATCGTGATAGAAATGCAAGGAGATGACCTGATACTCGGAGACGATTGGCTTAATCAGCATGGAGCAATTGTAGACTATCGAAGGAGGAATATTTCACTGATCGCTGATGATGGCTCCGAAGTACTGTTCGAAGGATGGAAACCGGGAAGCTCAGGAAAATTGATCAAAGCGATGAAAGCTGTCAGATTGTTGAAACAAGGCTGTACCGGGTACTGGTGTTATGCAATGAAGAAAGAAGACGAAATGGTGGAACTTTCATCTATTCCTGTTGTGAACGAATTTCCAGATGTATTTCCTGATGAATTACCTGGGCTACCTCCACGAAGGGATGTAGAATTTACTATTGAGCTGGAACCTGGAGCGACACCAATTTCTAAGGCGCCGTATCGTATGGCACCTACTGAGATGTACGAATTGAAGAAGCAGCTGGAGGAGTTACTGGACAAGGGCTATATTCAGCCAAGCGTTTCACCCTGGGGAGCGCCAGTTCTTTTTGTCCGAAAGAAGGATGGATCGCTCCGACTGTGTATTGACTATCGAGAGCTGAACAAGATGACGATTAAGAACAAATATCCATTACCACGGATTGACGATCTGTTTGACCAGCTGCAAGGGGCGACGGTATTTTCTAAAATTGATCTGAGATCAGGATACCATCAACTGAGGATTAAGGAGTCTGATGTTCCGAAATCAGCGTTCAGAACTCGCTACGGGCATTATGAGTTTGTGGTGATGCCGTTTGGTCTCACTAACGCACCTGCTGTATTTATGCAATTGATGAACAGAGTGTTCATTGAATTTTTGGACAAATTTGTGGTCGTGTTTATTGACGACATCCTGGTGTATTCTAAGGGTCCGGAAGAACATGCGCAGCATTTGCGGATTGTATTGGAACTTTTGAGAAACGAGCAATTGTACGCCAAACTTTCTAAGTGTGAATTCTGGCTAAAGGAAGTAATGTTCCTCGGCCATGTGGTGTCAGCTAAAGGAGTCCGAGTAGATCCTCAGAAGATCGAAGCAATATTGGATTGGAAGCCTCCAAAGAATGTGAAAGAGGTCCGAAGCTTCTTAGGACTTGCTGGATATTATCGTCGATTTGTGGAAGGGTTTTCTAAAATTTCCCGCCCACTTACTCGACTTTTGCAGAAAACTCAAAAGTTTGAGTGGAACGAGTCGTGTCAGACTAGTTTTGATGAGTTAAAGAATAGATTGACGACGGCACCAATTCTATCACTTCCGTAGGGAACTGAAGAATTCATAGTTTACAGTGATGCTTCGAATCAAGGACTTGGGTGCGTGTTGATGCAGAATGATAAGGTGATCGCTTATGCGTCGCGACAACTGAAACCTTATGAAGTGAATTACCCGACACATGATTTGGAGCTAGCAGCAGTGGTTTTTGCCTTGAAGATCTGGAGGCATTATGCATGCAGGACTCACCGCCGATCTTTACGGATCATAAGAGTCTCAAGTACATATTCGATGTAAAGAGTTGAACATGCGGCAAAGAAGATGGTTGGAACCGATTAAGGACTATGACTTGGAGATTTTATATCATCCAGCAAAGCAAATGTAGTGGCCGATGCACTTAGCCGCAAACTGTCTCTATTTAGATCTTTGGACGCGACATCCCAACTTAGCCTTCAACGAGAAATGATTCGTGAAGGAATTGAGGTATGGTTACAAAGAGTCCAAGGACAATCGTGCGTGATGGAGATAACTTCATCTTTAACCGAAGAAATCAAATCTAGACGGGTAGATGATCCTCGATGGTTCGGTTACATGATGAAGTGATCAAAGGAAAGGCCCCGGATTCATAATTCATGACGATGGAGTTTTGAGATTTCGTAACCGACTCTGCGTTCCCAATGTTGATGTTAAAGCAGAAGATTATGAAGGAAGCTCATAGTTCGCCTATTCTATCCACCCGGCACCAAGAAATGTATAAGGACTTGAAGCGGAATTTACGGTGGGGCAACATGATGCAAGACGTAGCGGACTATGTTTGAAATGATTGACTTGTCGTGAGTTAAGCTCGAGCATCAACGGCTCTTTGGAATGTTGAAGCCGCTCCCGATTCTGAATGGAAGTGGGAGGACATATCAATGGACTTTATCACTAATATGCCGAAAACCAGACAGAATGAACATGATTTGGGTGATAGTTGATCGTTTAACCAAATCGGCTCATTTTCTAGGCATTAAGGATACGTGGGGACCGAGAGAGGTTGGCACGAGTCTTTATTTTGAGATAGTTCGATTGCATGGTACGCCTAAGACCTTTGTTTCTGATCGAGACGGCGGTTTTGTGTCTCAATTTTGTAAGGCGATTCATAAGGCCTTGGGGACCGAATTGAACTTGATCTGACTTATCACCCATGATCGACGGACAATCTGAGAGAACTATACAAACGGTGGAAGATATGCTAAGGGCTTGTGCCTTAGATTGGTCAAACGATTGGGAAGTTCATCTACCGTTGATTGAATTTACCTACAATAATAGTTGGCATGCTTCTATTAAGATGGCACCGTTTGAGGCATTATACGGAAGGAGATGCGAATCGCCTATCTTTGGGACGATTCATCGGACTTGATCGGAACAGAACCAGAGTTGATTGAGCAGACTCGAGAGAAGATAGCCTTGATTCGTGAAAGGCTGTTAACTGCCGAGAGTCGCCAGAAATCATATGCGGACGTACGCCGCCGTCCATTAGAGTTCAGTACTGGAGATCACGTACTTTTGAAGGTTTCTCCTACTCGGGGAATCTTTCGTTTCGGAAAGAAAGGAAAGCTGAGTCCGAGATATATTGGACCATTTGAAATCCTCGAGAGAGTTGGGGAGTTGGCATACAGATTGGCATTGCCGCCGTCATTGTGTCATATTCATAACGTGTTCCACGTATCCCAGTTACGGAGATATATACCAGATCCCAGTCATATTATTGATTTCGGCGAAATCGAAGTCGAGCAGGATGGGACATTTGAAGAAAGACCAGTCAAGATACTCGAGAGTCGAGTCAAGCAACTGAGGAACAAGTCAATCATTTTGGTCAAAGTTCAGTGGTCACGTCACGGAATGGAAGAAGCCACTTGGGAAACAGAAGCTGATATGAAGTCTAGATATCCCGAGTTATTTTCGTCTTGAGTTTCGGGACGAAACTCCTTTTTAGTAGGAGAGTATGTAATATCCGGATTTATTACAGTGTATTTCATCTGTATTCAACCATGTATTATTTCGGATTGGTGATTTTGATTATTGGAATATGATATTTAGTGCATTGATATCATTGTGCATAAGTATAGAAACATGCAAAATTGCTCAAGAAACCTTGTGATAGTGCACGCTAAGAATGTATCTTAACGCGCGCTATCGGGCCATTATTAGCGCACGCTATGAAGGTTGGGGTTGCGTGCGCTAAGAACTCAATTATTGAGCGGGACAGCTAACACATGCGCCCGGACATGGGTCCGGATAAGATTCCAGCCGCATCCGGACAAACTCTGAAGTCAACCATTATTAGCGCACGCTAAGGGATGCTTAGTAGCGTGCGCTAACTTGTCTATAATGCAGAATTTTATAAATGGGACAGCAACCGCTTTGGCTTTCATTTCCTTCGTCTATACTTCACCTTTGAGAGTCCAGAGAGCAAGTATATCCCTTCTAAACGCTTAGAACATATGTTAGTGATCATTGAATGATTGAGTATCACTTGTGAGTGATCATTGAAGAGAAGTAACACCTTGGAGTGGCACATAACCAAACGGAGTCGGATTATACCTTGTGGTTCAGTGATTTCGGAATTCTAAGGTATGTTCAACCTATCACCAGTCTTAGATTTGGTTTTCCAATGGATACGATGATCATATTATCGAGGTATTGAATTTCATTAGTGAATTATTCAACAACATCATGTTGAGAAGATTGGAATGTCTACAAATGCGATATTATTGTTGGAACCTTGAAGTTGGGATCCTAGTACTTCAAATGATGAGAGTAATATTCTGAAGTTAACAATCCGTATGAGTTATGTTATCTTTGTGATCATGATTTGGAAGAGATGTTATAAGAACTTAAAGGAAGAATCATCTTAGGAAATATTCTTTCGTATAAGTCGGAATTGTTAGTTTCACCTCAAGATGAAGTCTGAATATGTATAATGATAGTAGCATCTAATACATCAACCGGAGATCACCAACTTTGCATGAGAATTGTAATCAAGATGGATTATGGTGTCATGATGATTATACGTATATTTGCATCTTGAAATTGATATCATCCTGGAGATCATTCATAAGAGTAAGAACTTGGTATTCATGGAAGTAACATGAATTATCACGAAGGATTTCATTGTTTCGAACATGGAAAGAACAGTTCTTGCTCGTGATGGCGCCATGCGAATAGCGCACGCTATGTTATGCAGTTTAACGTGCGCTATCGAGTACTAGTTAGCGTGCGCTACATTTGGTACGTAACGTACGCTAGACCATCAGTCGAGTCAGATGGCTGATCAGTGATGTACTGACCATGCATTATTAGCGTGCGCTAATATACGAGATTTAACGTGCGCTATCGAGTACGTTTAGCGTACGCAACGTTTTGGACTTAGCGTCGTTAAATCATCGGCCGAGTCGATCGGTGATCGATGGCTGCGACAATGCCGGGTTAGCATACGCTAGGCAGTGTGTACTGCGTACGCTAACGAGTAGCATTAACGTACGCTACATATGATACGTAGCGTGCGTTAATCTGTCCAGACAGATTGCCTATTAAGGACTTCCTACCGTAATTGTTGAATTGTTAGGCGTTAAATGCAACGAAATGAATTCTGTACTTTTTCTATTGTTAAGGTTCGAGCTTAACACTTGAATGATCGAAGGGGACGACCTTCGAGTATTTTGATATTCGTGGAAGTTTATTCTTGTCAACGAACCAAGGCAAGTACTCTAATTATTTGTACTATGACAATTGTGATGGTATCGTGTAAATATGTTGTGTATATATATGTCCACCATGTGTTGATCCGACGGGAATCATCATGGGAATCTATAGTTTGTGTCTTATTTGGATCGTTGGGACAGTAGTTCCACCATGTGTTGGTCCGACGGGATCATCATGGGAATCTATAGTGTGTGTCTTTGGATCGTTGGAATACCATCTGTATGTTGGAAATGTTATGATATGATATGTGTTGTGGATATTCTCGTTGGAGAAACTTGTTATGATATAATTGTTGATTATATCAATGTTTTTATGATTATTGTACTTGTACTAGCATCGTTGTGCTAACCCCTTCGGGGGTGAACATTTGTGTATGTTCAGGATCCAGGAGAGCGGGGAAACAACCACTGGAGAGGCATGACGACGAGGGTGCGGAGTGATGTTTCGACCGGGTTTACTGTCTGTAATTTATTGGTTATTTTCAATAAGTACTCGAGTACGTTGTCGATTTATAATGCTTGGATTTTGATGATGTAATATAACTCTTCATGGGATATTTGTAATTTCGATTTTGAACCAGTCGGTTGAATTTCATTTCAGTAATTTCATAAACTGGTATCTGTTATTGTCATTTCTTTTATTCAGCCTTGTAAATTCTTATGTAAAGGATTTACGGCGCTGTAATATTCCTGAATATATCGGGGGTGTTACAGAGAATTATACGAATACAAGAACTATAATTGCAATAAATGGAGCTTACGGTCGTTACTGATGAATCACGTGATCGTATTAATATAAAACTTACGACCATTATCGATATAAACACGGACGTAACATACCACACATCATGGTAGTCAATCGTTGATAACATACTTTTTAAAAACTCCACGAGGTATTTTTTTAAATAATGACATTTTAAAATCATTGAGTTTGTATGATTTCTGAAATAACATTTGAGATTACTTTTGATACCTCGGGCAGTTTTACAAAAATTATAACAAATAGATCTTAATTGTTTCATTTTGAAATCATTTGCAAAACAATATTCTGGAAAATCAATTGCAAAATCAATATTCTGCACTTTTTTTAGTAATTTCTATTTTTGGGTGTATTTTCATTTCAGACGACTCTCTTGTAATTGTTTTGGCATTCTGAAACTGTTTTGTCCTGCATTCATGGCCATTCGAACGAGTTTCGGAGTTTTTTTATTATATTTTTGCATATTGTGTAACTTTTCCGCGTTTAGGCTCGATTATCATAAACCTTGTTCTAAACTGATGTTTCGTTACTTCTACGAGTTCCTTTAATATTTTTGGATATGGTATGACTTCCTGAGATTGTTATTTGACCTCAAATCGTGATTCTCGTGATTCTCGAATTGTTTGTCCGTTCTATCGGATGGTTGGAATCATGTATTTTGATGGGAGTGTGAGTTTGCATGTTCTTATTCCTTAATAACTCCTCGTTATTCGTTAGTAAATATCAAGTTTTGTATCTTCTGAGACGTGTATATTCTGACCGGAATTCACCAATGTATTACTGTGTTAGAACAGTTAGCGCATGCTAACGGTATACTTAGTGTGCGATAAGGTAGCATTTCTAGCAGGCTAAATTCATGTGTGACGCACGCTAATCAGGCTGGACAATGTAATATTCGGGGATAATTTTTTTTGTTTTACTGTTGTGTTGTACGTATTCATTTGGAATTATGCAAGTGTTGTTGTATTTGACTGATACGATGTATATTGTATTGGGATTTTTCGGAATCCAAATATTTATACTTGTCGTCGGTATTATTTTACCGATTGGATGTTGCTTTGTGAGTTTGGATTTTTGGCTAAGTATATTAGTCATAACATACGCTATATATATAGCATTACAGACGTTACAGATGGTGTATTACCTGCATTGAACCATGTTGGTTACGTACGTAACACAGGGTATCAGATCGCATCTGATTTTCGGTGTGTAGGGCCATGCGTGATCCGGATTTTTGGCTTTTCGGGGCAGGCAAGTCAATGTATATTATGTACGCTATACCTTGTGGTTAACATACGTAATTCTGAGGCTTGTTACGTACGTAATTTGGTTAACGTACATAATGGATACCCCGTTTTGAGGCAGCGAGTTTTGGACTACTTAGCGTATGCTACGTAGAGGTGATTACGTTCGTTACACGGATAATGTATGTTAAGATGGGAAGTTAGCGGCCGTAATAGACTGTGCAGATTATAAAGACGTGTTCCGTCTTTCATTTCTTCGGGACCAATTTTCCATTTCTCTCTAGAAATCATCGCTCTGCATCCCTTAGTGATTTTAAACCCCTTCCAACTTGTTTTGGAGCTTCCTAACTTGGATTGGGGATTGGGAGCTTGCAGATTGGAGTGTTTCTTGAAGGGTTTGAGGTTGTTCTTCACTTTCAAGAGGTATGTTGACTAAACTTTTACTTATCTCCAGATTATGATGATGTTGTGGTCGATTAGTTCGTGTATTAATGGGTTGTTGGAGGATAGTATGATTCTTCATAGCTTTTATGAACATATGATGAAGGATATGATGTAGATAACTTGAGGTTGATTGTGTTCTTAATGTTTAAGAATACTTGGAGATTATAATCATGTCTAGATAGAGTTATGTTAATATTTTTAGATGATTAACATAGATTTGAAATGATTATTGTTGTTGGTTGTGTTCTTGAGAGATTATAATCATTTTAGTATGGGATTATGATTATTTATGTAGATAATTATCATAATCTTAAAATGGTTAAGTTAATTATGTTGATTAGTCCGAAATTCTTGATTAATTGGTGATTGATATTGGGGGATGTTGTGCGGCGATTTATACGCCTCGACGGCGATCGATATAAGGGCTGAGCGACCAAAGGCTGCATCAGATAACCCAAGGCAGCCTGCCAAGCGAAGAGTCCTGACCGAGATCAGGTGCCGAGCGATCGACGTCCGGGGCAATCGCCTCTTGGCACCAAGCGATCGACTCTGGTGCCCGACCACGGACGACCGTCCTATGCCACGTGTAAGACCATCATCCGTCATATTTACAAAGACCGGATCTCGGAGCGAAGACCCATGTGCGGAACCACGAATGGCGCCGCAGAATAAGGATCTTTGACTCCAGCCTATCAACAGCTGTCAACGACAAGGACAGCCTCACCTACCGACAAACCTGCCGAAAGGTCCTAGGTGGGACCTCCCGAGACAGCGACTCAGGATGCGTGTTGTCTTCTCATTAGTTTGCACATCCGGCTGTCAGCAGCTGCTGCGGACTTTACGGATACCAACCCATGTACTAAAGATGATCGCCCGCTTATTATAATACAGCAAAGGCGATTGCCCAACTACCTCCACTCCTATAAATAGGAAACCTACAACTGGAAAAAGTTTCAGAAGTGCAGAAACCATCAGTCTTCCAAGAGTTAGATCAGAAAAACAGAAATCTACACAGCATTTCATCTTTGTTACAAGAACTCACGGAGCATCAACTCTGGTTCTTCCGGCAACCATCAGCACTCAAGAGCTAGATAACTAGTGCCTTTACACTCATTGTGATTTCACTCTAATATTAAAATTTGTACTGCCAAGTATTCGTATTAATAATATCTCATGAGAGCATTCAAGCCCGGGACTAACAACCCCGGAAAATCTTGTGTTATTTACATTCCCTCGGACGTGCTCTCGTATTTTGTTTGTTACTCATCCATTCGAGCAATTCCTTCCGAATAATATTTTGGGTAACAACAATTGGCGCTAGAAGGAGGGGTTTACCCTCATTTTCATTCCGCCCATTTCGAAGAACACTCAGTATTCTACGGAGCATATACTTGAAGAAACACTCACTGTTCTTCAAAGAAAAACCTTCAGAATAATGACGTCTACCACCACTTCGAAGAGAGCCACTCTCCGATCCTCCGAGCGTCTCATTCCGGCTCAATCCGATCCCCAACCTACGGCAGGGGGTAGCCGTGGCGACACGAGACTCTCGATCCCGCCCCCGAGGGACGAACCCAGCCTCTCACTCGACCAGTTCCAAACCGCGGAACAGATCGAGAAGTCCATGGCCATCCTAAGGGAGCGACAGAGAGCATGCGAAGCGCCCGCTATAACCCCACAGCCATCCGCCGCGCAGGCAAGCGGAAGCTTAAGGGGTTACTTGCCGAGCGATCGTCAGAAAGTCCCGATTCATGAGAAAAGGCCTTCGCGAGGCAAGACGGTTCCGTCTTCAGCAACCTAGGAAGCGATCCATCGTGGCGACCGGGGCATTCTGGCCCCAACCACGAGACGATGTAGTCCGAATCCGTCACCAGGAGTTCGGCATACCCAACTCCCAATCAAAAACAGGTCAGCCGTTTGGCTCCCATCTGCAAAAGAATCGAGCCCCGCGGCAAAGACATCATCTACAGTGGAGCCACGGGATCAGTACTTGGTCGCCTCGACTCCAACTCCGAGCACCTAGCCGCGAGCATCCAGGCCACGACGATGGCCGCTATGCAACGCCAGCTCGACGAGATGAAAGCGCTCATGGAAACTGGGACAGGCGCTAGTAGAAAGATCATTGGACCGAGTGAGCCACTCGCGGTCCACATCGAGCTTTCCCCCGTGCAACCAAGGATCCCTCCTCCTCAAACACCTTTATATGAGGGGAGATTGGACCCCGAGACCCACTTGAGCAAGTTCCGGATCTACATGACCGGATGTGGGGCGTCAGATGCGACTAGGTGCCGAATATTCCTGTTAACATTGGGCGAACTGGCTCATAGGTGGAACATCTCACTGCCACCGCGATCAATCTATTCCTTTGAGAAACTAGCCAGCGACTTCACATCATAATTCGCAGCCAAGGTCGCCAGACCAGAAGTTCCCCACCGCATGATGAAAATCAGGCAGGGGGAAGACGAGTCCGATGCAGATTACATCGACCGGGTGGATGAAATAGTCCTCACCGGCGAGCCCATTAGCGACGAGCTAGCCCTCTACTCGGTCCTGGGGGGGTTCTATGGTCATTCACCCATGTTCAGGCACCTCACAAAGGACATCCCCCCAACCTACGCGACCTTCGGCGCCAAGGATGCAGATTTTCTGGCCAGGTAGAGGCTGCTCACCCTTCGCCTAGGCGAGGGGACGCCGACTCCCGTCCAAAAGACGGTGATCACCAAGTCAAACAAGGCGGTCGCCAAGCCACCCGGTGATTTCAAGGCCTTCGAGGAGGTGGAAGCCCATCTCTTCCACAAGTTCAACCGAACTCCGGCCCATATTTTTACGCCATCAAGAGGCGCGAACGGCTAAGCAATCCAAAGGCGATAAGGGACAACGGTCATCTGGACCACAATAAATTTTGTGCTTACCACAAGAGTCCCAGTCACAGCACCAACCAATGTCGCGACCTCCTCAGACAACTCTGGATATTGTTCGAGGAGGGCAAGCTGGACAGTTTATTGGCTTAGCCGGAGCCCCATCAATCTCCCAAACTGGTCGCCAGAGTCGAACGCGACAGGTCGGAAGACTCATACGAGTCGACCCACCAATCAACCTCGCGGACGGATCTATATGCTTCAATCAAGAGGTGGGAACTTCAGAAGTCTTTCCCCGATTCCCACCACGTCAAACCAAAGGCTACTGCCTGAGCAACGCCTCGAAAAAAGAGGATGACTCGCTTGCCCTCTAAAGTTCGTCATCTAACATGATGGACCTAGGCAATCGATCGCCTCTCTCAGTCCAACGTATACCGTCGAGGATCGCCATCTAACATGACGGTTCGAGGTATAAGAGTGCCGCCATGGTCGTGAAGGTCGATGAAACCGACGATCCGTCCATGCAAGGTTTCATTTGGGAAGAGGTCACTCGCCCTTCGTTTAAATACGACGCGGGCATAGCCGAAGGACCCTCCAAAACAAATCAGAGGATGACTCGCTCGCCCCCTAAAGTTCGTCATCAACATGAAGGACCTAGGCAAGCGATCGCCTCCCCTTGCACAACGTATACCGTCGAGGATCACCATCTAACATAACGACTTGAGGTAGAAGAGTGCCGACATGGTTGTGGAGGACGATGGAACCATTCTCTGTGACCATGCAAGGTTCCTTTGGGCAGCGATCACTAGCCCTTCATTTAAATACGAGGCGGGCGTAGCCAAAGGACCCTCCAAAACAGATATGTGGACACGTTCGCCCGCCCTCAAAGGTCCATCATCTAACATGGTGGGCCCGGACAATGCGACGCGTCCCTCCCCCCGTCACAACCTATACCGTCGAGGGTCGCCATTTAACATGAAAATCTGAGGTATAAAAGTGCTAGCAAGCCGCGGTCGTGGAGTCGATTAATCCGACGAAGCCCCGTGCAAGGACTCCTCCAGACCAAGACCGCTCGCCCTTCATTTAAATACGAGGCGGGCGTAGCCTACGGAGGACCCTCACAATTAAGTGAGTCGCGAGAAGTTGGCCATCAGACGGAATGTCGCTCGCGCACAAGACATGGTTGCGGAGGTCGGTTCCATCAAACTCTGCGATTGTGCACGGTTCCTCTAGGCTAGGATGGTCGGCCTTCCTCGAGGAATCTGCAAAATTGAAGACCGCTCACTAAACGATTTATTTTTGTCCCCTTACTTTCACTAAGTAAACAAAAACAAGGGGGAAGAGCGGATCTATATATACCACGATCGTCTTTACTCAAATGCATGTATGACGATCGGCATTGTTCAGATGTATGTGCAGCGATCGACTTTGTTCTAAAGTTACCAGTATGAGTTTATCAATTCACTTGGAGCTGTACGCACAACGATCGCTCCTCAACACTTTTGTATAAGTCAAATGAAAAGACTCGGAAAGACAATCATACAAGCAAGAAATGAGGGAAGCAAATATTTATTTCATCACTTGAAATACAAGTACAAACACAGTCGCCCGAAGGCAAAAACACAACGAAAGCTAAAAAAATTACAAATAAAAAGCAGAAAAGCTCAAAGATCGGCGCCCGTTCCATCGCCAGTAGCAGGCTCTGAACCCCCATCCTCCGAGGCACCCAGATGAACGAGGTTGTCCGGCAACGGGTACCAGCTCAAATCGATCCCGTGATCCACTGAAAGGTCGAGGATCAGCACGGTGAAGTCTGGCTGCAGAGGGTACACCAGCGCATAGGCTTTGAAATTTTCAGCCAAAGGGCCGACCTCGAGCCCTCCCTTCCTAGCGGTGCGGATCGTGTCAGCATAAGCCATATAGTAGGCGAATTCTCTGACGTACTCCACGTTAACGAAGGGATCGGCTTCAGTAGCCTTCAGCTTTTCCTTCAGCTCCGCAACCGTTTGGCTCACGCCCTCGAGATCGGCAGTTTTGGCGGCCACCTCTTCCTTCGAGGATGCCAGCTTGCTAGTCAGTCGGGCGACAGTCATCTTCAGCTGGTCGGCATCCTTATGCGCAGCCGCGTGCGACCTGCGGGTTTCCGTCATTTGGTCCCACATCTGGTCAGTCGCCGCCCGCGCCCGGTCAACATCCTGCCTCGCCTGCTTAGCCGCCTCTATGGAGCTCTTCTATATGGCTGCGAGCTTGTCGGCAAACTCAATGTTCTGTTTCCGTGTGGCTTCGAGGTCCGCATGAAGACGAGCGATGGACGATCACCCCTCAAAGTCCCTCACGGCCAGAGCAGCCATCGTCGCTGTCTGAATGGCCAGTGCGAAAGTAGCCTACATCGCGTCAGCAGATCGTCGACGCGCGATCGCATCCATCTCGGTCGTCCAGGCCTTCGGGAGGGAGGCGGTAGCCCAAGCAACGTAGGAAGGGATATCGCTGACCTCGCGAGGAGCTTTGCTCGTCAGGAAGTCCAACACCATCGGCGAGCAGTTCGGCTCGGAGTGGCAGATCCTGCACAAATGGCAAAAGAGTTAAGTGTGTCTGCTACACAAGTTTCATAACTCGACAAAGCAACCACGCTTGCCTTTCGACCTTCTATGGGTCACGGCCGAAGAACGGCCTGCCGCGTGAAGTCTCGGCCTCAGCGGTCGCCATGGACTGAAGGAAAGCCGAAGATGGCGTGGACTCCTCCACCAGAGGAACCGCAGAAAGCAGAGGCACAAAGATCGGTGGCTCGTCTGCAGTGGCAGGGGCAGAGGGCTCCACAGTCCTCCGTTTCTTGTGGATGAGCCGAAGTCGCTCCTCCTCCCGAGGCTCTTTCTCTTCGACGACAGGCTCTTGGAGAGGTCTTGCCTATGGGGTCGGCCGCAGCGGGGCAGCAGGAGCTCGGCTCACCTTCTTCCCTTGACGAAGGCGGTTAATGACCCCCGGATTAGACATGGCAATCGCAGTAGTGGGTTATGGGAAACAAGGAAAGAAAATTTATGCAAAAGAAAACAAACGACAAAGTTAGTAATCTTCCTCAGTCAAGACGATCGACTTGTCAAAGAAGATCGTGAAAATTCGTACCTGGAACCTTTAGATGGGAAGGGAAGCGAAATAGCCGAGCAGCCAACCAGCAGGCTTCGTTGTTTATTTGGCGTGCATCTATAAGGTCGTCAGGAAGACTCTGTATCTTCTCCCAGACGGTCGGGAAATCAAAAGCGAGGTCGCCTGCTGCCGGAATAATAACACCTGCAAAAAGAAGGCCAAAATCAGATCAATTCAGAATGTATCCGAACAAAGGGAGAGTCTAAATCCTTACTCGGACTCCTCTCCCGAAAGCCGGTGGGAATATCTAACTCGTCGGTTGGGTTGTCGCTCGCTGACGACTTCCACACGTCGCCGACCCAGAACCACTTCGACGGATCGCCCTTTACTTTGTTCGGGACCCAAAGGATCACCCGGCCTGAGCGAAATTGGATGTGATAGCCGCTGACAAAGCCTTTTTGAACCGTCAATTAGAAGATATGGTTCATCTCCAACGGCGAAGAAAGACAATACAGCCGATGGCCACCAAATAAAGTAAGGGTGCTGACGATCTGCAGCTAGGCGTTCGGCGTCAATTGAAGCGGCGCCACGTTCCAGGCGGTTAGCAAATAGGACACAGCGAATGGCAATGGGAATCGCAGTCCAGCCTCCATTATCGCCTCATTGACGGTGACCATGCCCTAGGGAGGTTGATAGGCTCGCTCGTTCTCGGCAGGCACGTAGAGGCAAACATCAAAAGGAACATGGAACCTCATCCTCCAACGGTCCAGATCCTTCCTGGTCGCCGAGCTCCCGATATGGCCAAGGGTCCACGGAGAGCGGCGAGCAGCCCGGAACAACGTCCGCCTTACAGGTTCATAAGGATGGGCGATCGAGTATTCATTGAAGTTAAATTTGGGGAGTGGGCTGTCTAATCTATCCATGAGTTCGGCAAAATCTGTGAAGGCTTTGCCGAACGTGATGTTCCGCTCTCAGTGCGCCGCCGCATCCGTATCCTCCTGTTTCAGTGAACGGATCCTCTCGGCCTCCGCCGTCGTGGCCGTGTCAGCCTCGTTAAAAAGTTCTTCGATCTCCATGGGCTCAATCCCGGCGTGGATGGCCTCGACGGCGGTGTCCGCATGGAATTCCACATAAAGTTCATCCCGGGCGGTCGAAGCCCCGACGGTGGAAGTACTACCCGCCTCATGCACATCTGGTCTTCCTCTGGACATATTCAAAGAGAAATGAGGGAGAAGGAGTTTTTTGTTCTTACCTAAAGTCTGAGTCGAACGACGATCGTCGTACGAAGTTTTGAGGGAAATCGGCTATGTCTTCTTCTCAAGCAGAAATGCATAAGGTTTTTTACCTTCTAACCCCAGTCCTTTTTATAGGCGAGAGTGGGGGCTTCTGAGAAAATAAGTGGAGTCCCGAGGATCGAAGTGCAACCGTCAGATAAAGACCACATTTAATGTTGCCCTCGAATCCCGCGTGCGCGTCGTTTCAAGGGCACGCCAAAGGACAGCCTGACAAAACCGTAGGACTCCCCCAACAAGATAACGACACGTGCCCTGGAGACGTTTCCAAAGCCGTTGTCATTTCCCGCTCATTTCAGCGATCGAATAGGTCGTCCAAATTTAAAATCAGTCCATTCGAGAGACGATCGTCTGTTCTATGAAATGCTGAGTCGCTCATCTAAGTTAAGCGATCGCTAGTAGAACCACCTCACCCCACGTCTTCAACATCAGAGCGAGCTGGGGGGCAATTGTTGTGCGGCGATTTATACACCTCGACGGCGATCGGTATAAGGGCCGAGTGACCAAAGTAAGCATCATATAACCCAAGGCAGACCTGCCTAGCGAAGAGTCCCGACCGAGATCAAGTGCCGAGCGATCGATGTCCAGGGCGATCGCCTCTTGGCACCAAGCGATCGACTCTGGTGCCCGACCAAGGACGACCATCCTATGCCACATATAAGGCCATCATCCGTCATATCTACGAAGACCGGATCTCAGTGCGAAGACCCATGTGCGGATCTACGAATGGCGCCGCAGAATAAGGATCTTTGACTCCAGCCCATCAACAGCTGTCAACGACAAGGACTGCCTCACCTACCGACAGACCCGCCGAAAGGTCCTAGGTGGGACCTCCCTAGACAGCGACTCAGGACGCATGTTGTCTTCTCATTGGATCGCACATCCGGCTGCCAGCAGCTGCTGCGGACTTTAAGGAGACTAACCCATATGCTAAAGACGATCGCCCGCTTATTATAATACAGCAAAGGCGATCGCCCAGCTACCTCCACTCCTATAAATAGGAAACCTCCAGCAACTGGAAAAAGGTTGAGAAGTTTAGAAACCATCAGTCTTCCAAGAGTTGGATCAGAAACACAGAAATCTACGCAGCATTTCATCTTTGTTACAAGAACTCACGGAGCATCAACTCTGGTTCTTCCGGCAATCATCAGCACTCAAGAGCTAGATAACTAGGGTCTTTACACTCATTATAATTGTACTCTAACATTAATATTTGTACTCCTAAGTATTCGTATTAATAATATCTCGCGAGAGCATTCAAGCCCGAGACTAACAACCCTGGCAAATCTTGTGTTATTTACATTCCCTCGGACGTGCTCTCGCATTTTGTTTGTTACTCATCCATTCCAGCAATTCATTCCGAATAATATTTTGGGTAACAACAGTGGAGATCATGTTTGTTATGATGATGAAGTTCTTGAGGTGACAGTGATAATATTGGTGATATTATCATTATAGGATGATTAATTTGATGTTGTTCTTGATAATACTTGTTGAATTGTTTTTAACAAGTGTTAAGAACATTATGATCATGTTAATTAATCATTGGAGTAATTGGAGGATGTTAGAATTCATAGTTGAGGACTATGATATTCGTTCATGTGGTTTGATCGATTCGTGTTTGAATCGAGGTTATCTATTGTGATTGTTTTCGATCGATATTGTGTTATTGAATGGATTGTATTTCATTCAAGGTTGTTTGAGTGCTTGTGATTATCGGTGGAAGTCGTTCGTCGTTCGTTGGAGGATTTCATCGCTTTCGATTTGAGGCAAGTTTTATACTTGTAGTAGTCAATGAGATTAATGTTATCTTCTATGTGTATGAATGTGTTGTATCATTTCGAGACGTAGTCTCTCTATGATTTTCGTTGATATTAGGGGATTGTTTGATACGATACCCTTAGGTAGTTATGCCAAATGAAATTTTTGATCACCTTGTTGTTATTGTTGTTGTCTGTAGCCGATTTTCGCGGTATCGATGGATCCATTGTTATTGTTGATATTGATGTTCGATTAAGACATCGATATGAGTGTTGCTATTGATGTTGGTGTTTTGCTACCGATGTTGTATTGGCTGATTGAAGACATTGACGTATTCGATTATCATCTCTACCTTCCGTGGCAGATTTCAGGCGCCGAGGCATCTGTAATCGTTGTTGTTATCAATTGGCCATTCTAAGGCAATCAAGGCATTAAATTGGGACTATCGATGATAATTCCCATCCATTGATTCGTTTTTATCGATTGGTTGTTCTAAGACAACCGAGGTAATAAATTGGGATTGTCGAGGATAGTTCCCATCCGCCGAGTCATTATTATCGATTGGTCGTTCTATGACAATCGAAGTATTGAATTAGGAGAATCGAAGATAGTTCCCATCCATTGAGCCGTTGTTATCGATTAGCCATTCTAAGGCAATCGAGGTACTTGAATTGGGACCGCCGAGGACGGTGCCCATACGTGAGTTAGTGTTGTCATGTTGGCTGACTCAAGGCAGCACACTATCATTCTTGTGGATTCAGTAATCTTGTGATCGTCGCCATTTATGATTAATTGTGTTTTGGAGGCTAGTCTCGGCTACTGATCGATGGGTAAGTTTGGGGCTTGAACCTTCGTGGTTGGTTTCCCAACACCTACAGTTCAGTAGGTCATGGTCACTCGGTGATCTCATTATGGGTAAGTCTGGGGCTTTAACAATCACAGTTGGTTTCCCAGCACCTGCAATTCAGCAAGTCACGGTCATTGGATGACCTCGTTGTGATACAGCTTCGTACTGTGTGGCTTCGGCCCCTCATTGTGATACAGCTTCGGCTGTGTGGATTTGGCCCCTCATGTGATATAACTTCGGGCTGTTTGGCTTCAGGCCATTGTGATGATTTTCAACTTCGGCTGAGTGGCTTTCAGGACATTGTGATATTTTTAGCTTCGGCGTGTATTGGCTAAGTGTGATGTATTGGTGTTTTTGTTGGAGCCTTCGGGCATTGTGGTTTGTATATATTTTAGTTTTGGTTAGGTTTACCTTCGGGTAAATTGTTGTTGTGTTCTATATTGATGATTCGTCGTTGGGCACTTGTGTTCTAACCCGTTGAGCAGGTATTAATCATATGTCGTGGGCATAGTGTTTCACGAATGCTCGGTTCTTATCTTATTTTGTGAGCATCTCGTATTATCATTGTTGTACCATTTATTTTGCCTTTGGATGCATATCATGTTATACATGTATTTGATATTCATTATCTGGATGACTGGCCCCGTGGGGGCGGAACATGTTCTCATGTTTCAGGTGTTTGCGAGAAGAGAGTTGAGACACAAGGGCATGACGATGGCGACGAGGCATTCGAGTGATACTAGTCCCGAGTTTTTTCGGTGTTCATGATGGACAGTCAGTTCAGAGTGTTCTCCAGTTTATCAGTTGTTGTCAGTTTGTGTTATCCGAGCAAGGCTCGTGGATGGTGTATTTTTATTTTTTGGCCATGTAGGACCATCGTCGTCATTGAAATTCCACATCAGAATATTGCGTCGGATATCATAGTAGGGACTGTGATTTTCCTTTTTGGTGAGTTTGATGTATTTTAGCCGTGTTCGCCTGGTGGATTTCGTGTTTTGGGGTCCACGGCACTGTAATAACCCAATGGAATTTCGGGGCTGTTACAGAAGATGGTATCAGAGAATAGGTTATGAGATACCCTGATATGTGAGTTATGTGGCTCTACCGATGCGGTAGTAGGGGGGCTATTAGGTTATGACAATCTGGACAGTCGGGTTATGTGAGTCGTGATAGTTGGACGACTGTATGAGTCAATCTTTCATAGAGTCATTGTCTGTGAGAACTAGTATCGCAAGACCTCGAAGCTTCGTATGACCTGTGTAAGGACTCGATTCTCTTTTATGTTCATATATTCATTATTTCATTGATTATACATGTTTTGTTGAAACCTATATGTGACATATGTGTTACGATTAATTCATGATTATTTGTTTTGGAGCATGTGGGCTCTGTATTGTCTATGATTAGCATGATTGATGTGATGGTTTATCTGTTGAGTATGTATATTCGTGTTTGGCTATTGACTTGGCATTCTAGATTGGCCATTGAGGCATATTTGAGCTACGATCATGATCGAACCTTATTCTTTAGTATGGAAAGAGGAATCCGAGGAGGTGACAGAGGGGGTAAAGGCTGCAGAGCGGGCCGGAACACAGAACCTCATGTTTATGCATGTGCGGATGCTGAGATGGATCAGAGTTCTGCCGGTGGTGTTACCTACACGACCGATTCCCCTTCAGGATGTCATGCTCGAGAGGCTAATCAGACTGAGAGCGGACACATCGGCCCTTTCTTGCTTATGAATGGCATGATGGTACAGATGACTCAGATGACACAGATAGTGGAGACCATGTAGGCCTTGATGGTTCGTGGTCCACCACAGCAGGGTTTCCAGCTGCCGTTTAATGGGCAGACTGGGGGAGTGAGTCAGATTGTTGGCAATATCTCTCGTCAGAGGCCACCTACTTTTGAGGGTTCGTCGTAACCAGGTGACATTATTCATTGGCTTGAACATTTTTATAAACTCTTCGACATGGTTCAGTGTCCGGAAGAGAGTAAGGTGGCAGTAGCGGCTTACTACTTGAGTAAGGGCACTTATTATTGGTGTATTTATGTGAAACACACCGATCAATATTGTGTTTGGAGCGGTTCAAGACTCTCATGTTAGAGAGGTACTATTAGGCTCCACTTCGTGAAGCCAAGTTGTCCGTGTTGGTATATTATCGGATATTTGCGCCGTTTTGTGCGGAAGCATAAATAAATTGCGGAAGATAAATCACACAAGGATTTATAGAGGTTCGGCTATTAACGAAGCCTACGTCCTCTCTCGATGTATCTTTTTCTTTAGGATTAAGATCAAAACCTCTACGCCTCTCTTCTATCGGTCCAGGGATTACCGTTACAAGCTCGTTGATGAGTCGATTTTTGATCGTCTCATTCTGTTCTATCGAGTCGCACTTTCATTTGTTTTCGAGTGTTTTTGCCCTTTTTACGCGTGGTATGTTGTGTTTTTGTTTTGTAGGTATCCGGACGAAGATTGTGGTGAAGTATGCGCTTTCATTGCTAATATTGGAGTTTATGACAATCAAAAGCTAAAACGGGGCCTAAAACGATGAAAGATTTAAGCAGTATCGGCCGAATCTCCTAAATACCAGAATCTCCACTCCGAATTGAGATGTATTCTCCTTTGATATAAATTCCTCGTGAAATTAGCTTCGAAACGGTATATCATATGCTAAAATCCGAGGTGAATTGATACAAGAACGAAGGATCATGCCGAAGAAGACCAAAAACCGGACTAGGCTGCACCAGGCAACCGGACTAGGCTGCACCAGGCAACCGGACTAGGCTGCACCAGGCAACTCAATTAAGGTGCGACAGGCGCTCGGCAGCATCAGGTAACTCGGCCGTGCCATGGGACACGGCCGAGTCACTTTCGGCCATTTCGCCTTTTCCGCATAATGCTGCACGGCCGTGTCACGGGACACGGCCGAGCCTCTCGACAGACTACTTTTCGATTATTCATGTGATGCGACACGGCCGTGTCCTAGGACACGGGCCGTGCCACTTTTTGTTTCATGTCACTTTCCTTGATATCTTTGCATATTTTAAGCCTTTGTCTTGATTTTTTGGCTATAAAAAAAAGTGGAGTGACCCCTTGAGAGGTGTACTTGTCTTGTGAAGAAGATATTTTGTGGAAAAACACAAGATTAGGGTGGAAAAACACCAAAAGAGGGGGAAAGAAAGAGATTTTCATCATCTTCCTTGTGTGTTCTTGGTAGTGAGAAAAATACTTTTGTGAGATATAATAATTTCTTGTATAAATTTGTTGAGAGTCCTTGTAAGAAGATCATCAAACCTTCATCGGGAATTCGATTTCGGCATTTACAAGGGAAGTTTTTACCATGTTTTGTTCTTCAATTTCCATTATTGTTGTTGAATTAATCATGTGTGGCTAAACAATTCATATGGGTTTTTAGATATATCCACACACATGTTTTTGATTGTTAGTTCCTTTTGATTTTCCGGATAAAGTTTGGGATTGTTCCTCTTGTTCGTTCTTCGTTTAAGAACTTTTGAATTAGATCATCAAACCTTTTTCATTGTTGTTATTATTATTCGAATCGAGGGTTTTTATCGGTGTTCGCCATCAAACGACCGAAAGAAACGATTGTGAATGTTCTCGAGCTTTTTTCGCGATCTTTTAACGATTTACCTCATCAAAAGTAGTCGGTTAATTGATTGTTAGCTAGGGTTTCGTCCCCATCAAAAGAGTATCCCTTAATTTTCGTTGAGAACAATCGTGATTTTTAGAATTTCCGCCATCAAACGGATTTCTTTTAATCGTGAGCAATCGATAATTCCTAACCTTATTTATTTGAGTATCGGAACTAATAATTAATTACATGTGTGTCGGTGACTCTAAATTCCCATATTAATCTCATTAATATTATCTCTCATTTATCCGACTATCAAATTGGTGTTGTTATCACTTAGTTCAATTTAAATTTTGTGCATTAGTAATTGTAATCATAATCAACCAATGATGTATTTTAATTTAATTTACTTTTGTTCATTCGACTATTTGCCGAACATTATCGAATTTTAAACCGTTTCCAATTCCTCGAGAGATCGACCTCGGAGTTACTTGCCGCTCACTACAAGAGCGATTCGTACACTTGCGAGTATTTAATTTGAATCCATCAAGTTTTTGGCGCCGTTGCCGGGGAATTGGCGTTTAATTTTTGATCTTGTTTTAATAATAGTTGAATTTTTTTCTTGATTATTTTTTCCGTTTTCATTATTTTCGATAAAGTCTAAAAATTCGCTCTAATTTCTCTTGTTTATGCTTGGTAGGAGATCATTGGGAAACCCGATTCTTCCACCCATAGATGAGGTTCAAAGAACTAGAGCACCAAAAATAATAGCGCAATCATCAATGGCGAACGACGAGAATAACCCTGATCTTGAAGAGCACCAATTGCTTGAGAGAGAAAACATTCGTCAACCAAGGTTTCCGAGATATGATAATGTTGGGCGCAATCAAGGGATGCCGGAAGCTCAACAAGGGAGGTACTTTTATCCGAGACAACCACCCGTTGGAATGCAATATGGAGCGAATTATTATCCCGGACCTCAATATGGGATGGAGGCGAACTATAACATGCCGCAACAACCTCCGGTCGAACATCTTATGAGGGACTATGCAAAGCCCGTAGTGAACACCGCCATTTCATGCATCCAATTAGCACCGGCCGCAAGGAACTACCACATAAGCGGATTTCACATCGAGCAATTGCCCTCATTTCACGGATTAGCACGAGAGGATCCGTTATCATTCATCCGAGATTTCTATGTGGCGATTGATAACTTCCCATTGAACGGGTTGAGCGAGGATCAACTACGAATGAAGTGTTTCCCTTATACACTCAAGGACGGGGCGAAACAATGGTTGATGACTTTGGTGCCCGGATCACTAAGAACATGGGATGAAGTTTACGATAAATTCATTACCAAGTACTTCTCTCATTCAAAGACTACACAATTGAGAACTCAAATCTCAACATTCGGACAACAAGAAGGAGAGGCATTTCATGAAGCATGGGACCGATTCAAGATGCTCCTCATTCAATGCCCACACCATCACTATCCGCTTCAACTACTCAATCAATTCTTCTATGACGGATTGACTCAATATTGCCAAGGAGCGGTGGATAACGCCGCCGGTGGTTCGTTTTGGGGGTTAACGGAGAGACAAGCTTATGACGTATTTGAATTATTGGGGGCTAATTCTCAACAAAAAAATGTGCGTGTTCATAGAGGAGTTGTGAACCAAGTAAGCGAGAAGGACGAGATGCAATCTAAAATCGATGAGTTAATGAAGGAACTAAGACAACTCAAGATTCAAAATAAATCTTCGAGCTCACGAGTTTGCGAAATTTGTTGGGGACCCGGACATCATGCTAATTCTTGCCCTTATATTTTTCCGGGAGAACAAGCCGAACAAGTTAATTGGGCTATGGGACAAAGCACGGGAAGGCCCGAGTGGGAGGAGATGAGGAATAATTATGGCGGAAACGCAAGAAATGCACCTCTCCCAAATACTTATCACCCGATGGCATACGACGCAAATGTCCAAACTCAATACAACGTAGGAAACCGAGCCCAACAACCAACGCGAAGTGAACCACCTCCACAACAAAGGAACTCTCTTGAGGAGAGTATTGCGGCATTCATTAAGGAGGGCAAGGAAAACCGAGTGGAGAACAATAAAAGGTTTGAATATTTAGAAGTTTCGATGAAGAAAATGGAGATTCAAATTGGGCAACTTGCTACCGAGGCATGCAAACAAGAAACGGGTAAACTACCAAGTCAACCCGAGCAAGTTCAAGCTATTACCACCATCCGAAGTGGTAAAGTGATAAATAAAGAGACAATTTCCGAAGCGAAAGAGAGGGGCGGTGAGAAAGAAGAATTGCCGAGTCAATCAGAGAAATCTATGGTGATTGATGAGGATGAGTCGAACGATGAAGAAATCCGAGTAACTACTACCCAATCTTGCGAGACTCGAATTCCTTGGGACAAATCTAAAGATCCAATCGAGAAGCCAATTGAAGAGAATAAGAGCGAACCAGTCAACTCTATGCATCAAAAGGAGGACCTAGAAAGCTTTGATATGGAAGTTCTTTTCGTGGAGAAAGAAGTTCCCATTGTGAACTTAGGAGCGAGTATTAATTTAACACGAAAATCAATATACTTGCCACTAGATTTGGGGGAGGTGATAGCCCCGATGGATTTCGTGATACCAAACATAGAAGAAACATCACCAACAAAAATCACGTCACTTATTCTTCAAGGAAGACATATCATGGTGACGATGATACTGAAAATTGAAATGGTGACAAAAGCGCTCACAATGGAAATCCATGGAACCACTCTCCACATCCTTACAAAGGAAAACGAGCGAAAAATGACGAGCTATATGGTTGGACCTAGCACATTTCCATTTAATCCCGGATAGAAGAATCTGAAGAAGTCGAGCTAAAGACTATAAAAAAGCGCTGCTTGGGAGGCAACCCAAGGGAGTTTTAATTTTTATCGCTTTTATTATTATTATTATTGCATTAATTTTGTTTTTGTCTGTGGCGTGTGTAGGTAATCTAATAAAGGAAGTATTCATCTGAGGAAGAAACCTAGCCTATTGAAAGTAGAGACCCGAGCACAAAAGCATGGTGCCCCGCGATCAAAAACCACACATCTTAATCCGGTAGTTTTATTTTCTTTCTTTTTAATTTGCATTTTCGCATTTTTCCAGACCTAATCTTTCTGCTTGGGGATAAGCAAAGGTTTAGGTTTGGGGGGGTGCAACTTCTTCGATTTTTATTTATTTTTTTTTTTTTTTTTTTTTTTTTGTTTGCGTGATGTTTGTTTTCTTTCTTTTTTTTTTCTTGCGTGATGTCGTAGTTGGATTGCAATAACCTTGTTAACTGTTGGGTATATGGATGATTAATCGTGTTTGTGTTTGGCTCGTAGAGTTTAATAAATCTAATTGATTGCTTGACCTTGCGTGTGAATGTATAGTTTTTGGTTACTTGATTTGACGTGTAAGGAATGAGTATGGTAGTCCAAAAGCCGTGAGTCCTTGTGCCTAATTTAACCGTTCACTTTTAGCGGTGAAATTCTTTCATGAGTGATTTCTCTTCTTATGGATTGTATTCTTTAGAACTTGCATGATTCTCGCCGGATGACGTGTTGATATTTACATACACGAGGAATGATTAGGGCTGCCCATTTTTGTCTTGAACCTACTTATCTAAAAATATCCACCAATTCATATCAATATCCTTTGCTAGCCTCGTTGAGCCTTTAGCCGTAATTTTGTTCGAAAAACCCGCATCTTATTGCTCCATATCAAAAGCCATAACTTACCCAAGTATTGGTCCACGTAAGAGCATGAGAGGGTATATTTGAAAACGAAGGTGTGCAAAGTTTGTGGTGTATAGAGGCAAAAATCTTCTCCTGCCTCTCGAAAATAATAAGCCCCATCCTAATAATAATAGTGGGATAGAAAAATAGGGGAGGAGAGGAGTGAGCCTAAGAAAAACAAAAGGGAAGTCGTTGGGTTGTGAGAAATAGGCCAATATCATAAGAATTACACTTAACAAGGCCTAGAAAAAAAGAGGGAGATATATATACGGGAGAATTGAAGTAGAATGATCGATCTTGCTTTGAGTTTTTATTTCATATATATGAGGATCGTATATGCTCTACTTGGACTGAACTTGTAACTACTAGCCAAATTTTCCCAACCTGAGCCACAGCCCTGTTACAACCAAAAGTAAGACCCTATGACTCATGTTTTGTGAATATTGATGCGTTTGATGAAGAGAAAAAGTGCAAGCATATAGTAGAACTTTCCATTTGAATCGAGTTGAGCGTATTGACCTATCTAAACACTTGAGAGATGAGTGAATCGATATAATTCAGTGAGGGATTATTAAGACTTGTTTTCTTGCATGTTCGATCTAGTGCCATTGCTTTCCACTCATTTGTGAGTTTAGGCTTCCATGATGAATTACGAGACTTTACGATACTTTTACATCCCCGGTTGATTGTATGTATACCCGATGATTAACTTGATTATTCAATCCTTCTCGTTTTCTTTGTCGTGTGTTTTATTTATTTTTGCTTGGGGACAAGCAAAGTTTAGGTTTGGGGGGATTTGATGAGTCGATTTTTGATCGTCTCATTCTGTTCTATCGAGTCGCACTTTCATTTGTTTTCGAGTGTTTTTGCCCTTTTTACGCGTGGTATGTTGTGTTTTTGTTTTGTAGGTATCCGTACGAAGATTGTGGTGAAGTATGCGCTTTCATTGCTAATATTGGAGTTTATGACAATCAAAAGCTAAAACGGGGCCTAAAACGATGAAAGATTTAAGCAGTATCGGACGAATCTCCTAAATACCAGAATCTCCACTCCGAATTGAGATGTATTCTCCTTTGATATAAATTCCTCGTGAAATTAGCTTCGAAACGGTATATCATATGCTAAAATCCGAGGTGAATTGATACAAGAACGAAGGATCATGCCGAAGACCAAAAACGGACTAGGCCGCACTGTGCAACCGGACTAGCCGCACTGTGCAACCGGACTAGCCGCACTGTGCAACTCAATTAGGGTGCGACAGCGCTTGGCAGCATCAGTAACTCGCCGTGCCATGGGACACGGCAGGTCTCATTCCAGCCGCGAATCGCACTTTCCGGATGAGAAGGACTCGACCGTGCCTTTGGGACACGGCCGAGTCACTTTCGCCATTTCGCCTTTCCCGCATATGCCGCACGGCCGTGTCACGGACACGGCCGAGCCTCTCACAGACTACTTTTCGATTATTCAACATTGCGACACGGCCGTGTCCTAGGACACGGGCCGTGCCACTTTTTGTTTCATGTCATTTTCCTTGACATCTTTGCATATTTTAAGCCTTTGTCTTGATTTTTTGGCTATAAAAAAAAGTGGAGTGACCCCTTGAGAGGTGTACTTGTCTTGTGAAGAAGATATTTTGTGGAAAAACACAAGGTTAGGGTGGAAAAACACCAAAAGAGGGGGAAAGAAAGAGATTTTCATCATCTTCCTTGTGTGTTCTTGGTAGTGAGAAAAATACTTTTGTGAGATATAATAATTTCTTGTATAAATTTGTTGAGAGTCCTTGTAAGAAGATCATCAAACCTTCATCGGGAATTCGATTTCGGCATTTACAAGGGAAGTTTTTACCATGTTTTGTTCTTCAATTTCCATTATTGTTGTTGAATTAATCATGTGTGGCTAAACAATTCATATGGGTTTTTAGATATAGCCACACACATGTTTTTGATTGTTAGTTCCTTTTGATTTTCCGGATAAAGTTTGGGATTGTTCCTCTTGTTCGTTCTTCGTTTAAGAACTTTTGAATTAGATCATCAAACCTTTTTCATTGTTGTTATTATTATTCGAATCGAGGGTTTTTATCGGTGTTCGCCATCAAACGACCTGAAAGAAACGATTGTGAATGTTCTCGAGCTTTTTCGCGCGATCTTTTAACGATTTACCTCATCAAAAGTAGTCGGTTAATTGATTGTTAGCTAGGGTTTCGTCCCCATCAAAAGAGTATCCCTTAATTTTCGTTGAGAACAATCGTGATTTTTAGAATTTCCGCCATCAAACGGATTTCTTTTAATCGTGAGCAATCGATAATTCCTAACCTTATTTATTTGAGTATCGGAACTAATAATTAATTACATGTGTGTCGGTGACTCTAAATTCCCATATTAATCTCATTAATATTATCTCTCATTTATCCGACTATCAAATTGGTGTTGTTATCACTTAGTTCAATTTAAATTTTGTGCATTAGTAATTGTAATCATAATCAACCAATGATGTATTTTAATTTAATTTACTTTTGTTCATTCGACTATTTGCCGAACATTATCGAATTTTAAACCGTTTCCAATTCCTCGAGAGATCGACCTCGGAGTTACTTGCCGCTCACTACAAGAGCGATTCGTACACTTGCGAGTATTTAATTTGAATCCATCACTCGTCTTCTATCGGTCCGAGTAAAACCGTTTTTCCTTTTCTATTGGATAAGGAATCAACCACTCTAGCTTTCTACGGGTACTAGATAAACCTCACTTAGATATCGATTGCGATTCTAACAATGCCGGATACTTGATCCTAATAACACCGAATCCAATCGTATCTTTTCTTTTACCTCTCGTGTATAATGTTGAATGTATAAACACTCAAACTAACAATATAAGCTCAATATTACAACAACAATGTAAGTATATGAATCTCAGATAAATATCTCGTTTGCTTGAAGTTGTTGTGTACTCAAACAATACCATAGGGATGGTATTTATAGGCATTTCCCATAAACTAGCCGTTGCTGGCTGTTTTGACTTGCTAGCGTGCGCTAGCCTTCCTCTGGTAGCGTGCGCTAATATCTTAGCGTGCACATCAGATGCGCTAGACTGCTCTGGCCACCCGAGCTTCGTTTCTTCTTTAGCGTACGTTATGCCTTCTGTCTTACGTACGTAACCATCTTGTATTAGCGTGCGTTAATAACACATTGTAGCGTGCGCTAATCCAATATATCCATTGCATGGATTGTCAAAGTATCCGTTTGATATGCTGACTTTGATCTGCTTTTCCCAACGTTCTAATTGACTTGATTCAAACTGCTTAGCATGCGCTAATCCTTCATTGTAGCATGCGCTAATGCTGATTTCATTGCATACGTCATTCTGTGTTTGAATTCCTTCACAACGGTCACAAGACTTCGATAGCGTGCGTTAATGATAACGTGTAGCGTGCGCTATCTCATCGGCTGACTTCACTTCAGATTACTTCGAACTTGGCTGATATGCAGTTGACTCCTCGTTAGCGTGCGCTTACATTTATGTCTTAGTGTGCGCTAGACATGCATTATGCTCAGCTTTTTGCGTCTTCGTTTGCTTCGTCGTTTTGCTTTGCCTTGATGTTGTTTTGTTGTTTAGCAACTTTAATCATCAAAACACAAATTAAATAATGCGTGGAATAAATATTCCAACAATCTCCCCCTTTTGGATGATTACAAAACAACTCTTGAATTGGATAAAATCTGCAAAAATAGAATATATGTATATGTATACGAATCAAAGTTCTCGGCTTTGATCGTTTCGTTAGTTTCTCCAATTCTCTTTTCTTTTCGACATCTCCCTTGTTTTTCAACTCCCTCTTTTTGTATGCTTTCTTTTTCTTTTCGACTTCTTCGATTTTTCTCATTTTTATCCATTCATCTCCTTCTCATTTTTATCTCAATTCATCTCCTTCTCCCCCTTTTTGTCTTCATCAAAAAGTAAAAAATATAGAGTATATCAAAGGGAATATAAATATGCATGATACCAATTTATGCATTAATAAGGGTATAAGCTCCCCCTGAAAATATTATTTCCCCCTCAAAAAAATATTCCTTCTCCCATTTTGTAAAATATCACTTGTTAAAATTTATTTTTGGGGATCCAACCTATAGTTGGTTTTTCTTTTGAAACGTAAACGATAATTGAAATGTTTGTTCCTTTAGGAACCCAAATCTTTTCAATTTTTATCTTCCATCTTGGGCTTTTGCAATTTGAAATGTGATGCCTGATTTTCAAACATTTTTCACATCGGGGTATTTTGAAATTTACGGATTCGTTTTTGAAACGTGGTTTGAATCCTAACCCCTCTTTATTTAAAGTATATTTTTGAACACATAATATTTGTTCAAATTTATCGTTGCCGCACGAGAATTTCTTTGTCAATATTTTTAGTTCATCTTGAACTTTTAAAAGATCATTTTTTGAAATATTATCATTTTCAATACATTTCGAATGATCGATTTCAACAAATTTCCCTTTTTCAAGTATTTTGGAATTTTCAATTTCTAAAGTTTTATATTTAGACTTGAGGGATTTAATTTCATTTAAAGCATTTTGATAATCGGTATGTAATAACTCGAATGCTTCAAAGAGTTCGTCGTAGGAGTTACTTACTTGGGTTTCGACGTCGCTATCGTCGAATGAACTCCGGGCCATGAGCGCGAGATTATTTTGGTCAAGAAAATCTTCATCGGGATCTTCGTCGCTCCATGTTGCGATTAGAACCTCCTTTTGCTTTACTCGACAGTTCTTAGCAAAGTGGCCTGGTTTACCACATAATCGACAAGTGTTGTCGGGTTTCTTTAATTCGCCCGCTTGAATGTCCTTCTTTCTCCGGTTTAATAAGTGTTGGAACTTATTAATATTTTGGGCATAATATGCCATTTCTTCATCACTTTCGTCCACCAGAATTTCTTCTTTCTTTCTAGGCACCTTAGCCTTGAAGGCTGTCGATTTTTCCTTCAGTTTTGGTTTGGCATTCCGAGATTTTAGAACGATCTCGTAGTTGATAAGAGAACCAACGAGAGCACTAAAATCGAGATTATTTAAATCTTTGGATTCCATTATTGCCGTAACCGTACTGTCCCATTCTCGAGGTAGTTATCGGAGAATTTTCTTTACTTTCTCACTACTCGAAAGTGGTTTTCCGAAACATGCTAATCCATTAGTGATGACCGAGAATCGGTCGAGCATAATCGAGATGGATTCGTCGTCCTTCATTTGGAATAATTCATAATCATGAAGGAGCATGTTTATCTTCGTCTCTTTGACTTGAGACGTACCTTCGTGTGTTACCTCAAGCATTTTCCAGATTTCTTTGGCACTATCACACGATGATATCCGGTTGTGTTCTTCCGTATTTAAAGCACAATATAATAATTGCGTGGCTTTGCAATTATAATGGTCGTTTTTGCACTCGGCATCGTCATACTCTTCAAAGGTTTTGAGAGTTCCGTTTGAGTTCGTCGGAATTTTGGGACCAAGGCAAATTACCTTCCATAATTCGATATCGAAAGCTCGGATGAAAATAGACATTTTCTTCTTCCAAGTCAAGAAATTTGATCCATCAAAAAATGGTGGTCGGTTTAGAGCAAGGCCTTCGGCTGGAGAGATTTGAAACGCCATTTTTGATCTTTTTCTCCTCGGATGTTAAGCCGCGTATTGGAGTACCGCTCCGATACCAATTGTTGGTATATTATCGGATATTTGCGCCGTTTTGTGCGGAAGCGTAAAAAAATTGCGGAAGATAAATCACACAAAGATTTATAGAGGTTCGGCTATTAACGAAGCCTACGTCCTCTCTCGATGTATCTTTTTCTTTAGGATTAAGATCAAAACCTCTACGCCTCTCTTCTATCGGTCGAGGGATTACCGTTACAAGCTCGTCTTCTATCGGTCCGAGTAAAACCGTTTTTCCTTTTCTATTAGATAAGGAATCAACCACTCTAGCTTTCTATGGGTACTAGATAAACCTCACTTAGATATCGACTGCGATTCTAACAATGTCGGATACTTGATCATAATAACACCGAATCCAATCGTATCTTTTATTTTACCTCTCGTGTATAATGTTGAATGTATAAACACTCAAACTAACAATATAAGCTCAATATTACAACAACAATGTAAGTATATGAATCTCAGATAAATATCTCGTTTGCTTAAAGTTGTAGTGTACTCAAACAATACCATAGGGATGGTATTTATAGGCATTTCCCATAAACTAGTCGTTGCTGGCTGTTTTGACTTGCTAGCGTGCGCTAGCCTTCCTATGGTAGCGTGCGCTAATATCTTAGTGTGCCTGTAGCGTGCGCTAGATTGTTCCCAGTTTCAGTCCAGTAGCTTTGTTTCTTCTTTAGCGTACGTTATGCCTTCTGCCTTACGTACGTAACCATCTTGTATTAGCGTGCGTTAATAACGCATTGTAGCGTGCGCTAATCCAATATATCTGTTGCATGGATTGTCAAAGTATCCATTTGATATGCTGACTTTGACCTGCTTTTCCCAACGTTCTGATTGACTTGATTCAAACTGCTTAGCATGCGCTAATCCTTCATTGTAGCATGCGCTAATGCTGATTTCATTGCATACGTCATTCTATGTTTGAATTCCTTCACAACGGTCACATGACTTCGATAGCGTGCGTTAATGATAACGTGTAGCGTGCGCTATCTCATCGGCTGACTTCACTTCAGCTTACTTCGAACTTGGCTGATATGCAGTTGACTCCTCGTTAGCGTGCGCTTACATTTATGTCTTAGCGTGCGCTAGACATGCATTATGCTCAGCTTTTTGCGTCTTCGTTTGCTTCGTCGTTTTGCTTCGCCTTGATGTTGTTTTGTTGTTTAGCAACTTTAATCATCAAAACACAAATTAAATAATGCGTGGAATAAATATTCCAACAATCTCCCCCTTTTGGATGATTACAAAACAACTCTTGAATTGGATAAAATCTACAAAAATAGAATATATGTATATGTATACGAATCAAAGTTCTCGACTTTGATCGTTTCGTTAGTTTCTCCAATTCTCTTTTCTTTTCGACATCTCCCTTGTTTTTCAACTCCCTCTTTTTGTATGCTTTCTTTTTCTTTTCGACTTCTTCGATTTTTCTCATTTTTATCCATTCATCTCCTTCTCATTTTTATCTCAATTCATCTCCTTCTCCCCCTTTTTGTCTTCATCAAAAAGTAAAAAATATAGAGTATATCAAAGAGAATATAAATATGCATGATACCAATTTATGCATTAATAAGGGTATAAGCTCCCCCTGAAAATATTATTTCCCTCTCAAAAAAATATTCCTTCTCCCATTTTGTAAAGTATCACTTGTTAAAATTTATTTTTGGGGATCCAACCTATAGTTGGTTTTTCTTTTGAAACGTAGACGATAATTGAAATGTTTGTTCCTTTAGGAACCCAAATCTTTTTAATTTTTATCGTCCATCTTGGGCTTTTGCAATTTGAAATGTGATGCCCGATTTTCAAACATTTTTCACATCGGGGTATTTTGAAATTTACGGATTCGTTTTTGAAACGTGGTTTGAATCCTAACCCCTCTTTATTTAAAGTATATTTTTAAACACATAACATTTGTTCAAATTTATCGTTGCCGCACGAGAATTTCTTTGTCAAGATTTTTAGTTCATCTTGAACTTTTAAAAGATCATTTTTTAAAATATTCTCATTTTCAATACATTTCGAATGATCGATTTCAACAAATTTCCCTTTTTCAAGTATTTTGGAATTTTCAATTTCTAAAGTTTTATATTTAGACTTGAGGGATTTAATTTCATTTAAAGCATTTTGATAATCGGTATGTAATAACTCGAATGCTTCAAAGAGTTCGTCGTAGGAGTTACTTACTTGGGTTTCGACGTCGCTATCGTCGAATGAACTCCGGGCCATGAGCGCGAGATTATTTTGGTCAAGAAAATCTTCATCGGGATCTTCGTCGCTCCATGTTGCGATTAGAACCTCCTTTTGCTTTACTCGACAGTTCTTAGCAAAGTGGCCTGGTTTACCACATAATCGACAAGTGTTGTCGGGTTTCTTTAATTCGCCCGCTTGAATGTCCTTCTTTATCCGGTTTAATAAGTGTTGGAACTTATTAATATTTTGGGCATAATATGCCATTTCTTCATCACTTTCGTCCACCGGAATTTCTTCTTTCTTTCTAGGCACCTTAGCCTTGAAGGCTGTCGATTTTTCCTTCGGTTTTGGTTTGGCATTCCGAGATTTTAGAACGATCTCGTAGTTGATTAGAGAACCTACGAGAGCACTAAAATCGAGAGTATTTAAATCTTTGGATTCCATTATTGCCGTAACCGTACCGTCCCATTCTCAAGGTAGTTATCGGAGAATTTTCTTTACTTTCTCACTACTCGAAAGTGTTTTTCCGAAACATGCTAATCCATTAGTGATGACCGAGAATCGGTCGAGCATAATCGAGATGGATTCGTCGTCCTTCATTTGGAATAATTCATAATCATGAAGGAGCATGTTTATCTTCTTCTCTTTGACTTGAGACGTACCTTCGTGTGTTACCTCAAGCATTTTCCAGATTTCTTTGGCACTATCACACGATGATATCCGGTTGTGTTCTTCCGTATTTAAAGCACAATATAATAATTGCGTGGCTTTGCAATTATAATGGTCGTTTTTCCACTCCGCATCGTCATACTCTTCAAAGGTTTTGAGAGTTCCGTTTGAGTTCGTCGGAATTTTGGGACCAAGGCAAATTACCTTCCATAATTCGATATCGAAAGCTCGGATGAAAATAGACATTTTCTTCTTCCAAGTCATGAAATTTGATCCATCAAAAAATGGTGGTCGGTTCAGAGCAAGGCCTTCGGCTGGAGAGATTTGAAACGCCATTTTTGATCTTTTTCTCCTCGGATGTTAAGCCGCGTATTGGAGTACCGCTCCGATACCAATTGTTGGTATATTATCGGATATTTGCGCCGTTTTGTGCGGAAGCGTAAATAAATTGCGGAAGATAAATCAGACAAAGATTTATAGAGGTTCGGCTATTAACGAAGCCTACGTCCTCTCTCGATGTACCTTTTTCTTTAGAATTAAGATCAAAACCTCTACGCCTCTCTTCTATCGGTCGAGGGATTACCGTTACAAGCTCGTCTTCTATCGGTCCGAGTAAAACCGTTTTTCCTTTTCTATTGGATAAGGAATCAACCACTCTAGCTTTCTATGGGTACTAGATAAACCTCACTTAGATATCGACTGCGATTCTAACAATGTCGGATACTTGATCATAATAACACCGAATCCAATCGTATCTTTTATTTTACCTCTCGTGTATAATGTTGAATGTATAAACACTCAAACTAACAATATAAGCTCAATATTACAACAACAATGTAAGTATATGAATTTCAGATAAATATCTCGTTTGCTTAAAGTTGTTGTGTACTCAAACAATACCATAGGGATGGTATTTATAGGCATTTCCCATAAACTAGCCGTTGCTGGCTGTTTTGACTTGCTAGCGTGCGCTAGCCTTCCTCTGGTAGCGTGCGCTAATATCTTAGTGTACCTGTAGCGTGCGCTAGATTGTTCCCAGTTTCAGTCCAGTAGCTTTGTTTCTTCTTTAGCGTACGTTATGCCTTCTGCCTTACGTACGTAACCATCTTGTATTAGCGTGCGTTAATAACACATTGTAGCGTGCGCTAATCCAATATATCCGTTGCATGGATTGTCAAAGTATCCGTTTGATATGCTGACTTTGACCTGCTTTTCCCAACGTTCTGATTGACTTGATTCAAACTGCTTAGCATGCGCTAATCCTTCATTGTAGCGTGCGCTAATGCTGATTTCATTGCATACGTCATTCTGTGTTTGAATTCCTTCACAACGGTCACAAGACTTCGATAGCATGCGTTAATGATAACGTGTAGCGTGCGCTATCTCATCAGCTGACTTCACTTAAGCTTACTTCGAACTTGGCTGATATGTAGTTGACTCCTCGTTAGCGTGCGCTAACATTTATGTCTTAGCGTGCGCTAGACATGCATTATGCTCAGCTTTTTGCGTCTTCGTTTGCTTCGTCGTTTTGCTTCGCCTTGATGTTGTTTTGTTGTTTAGCAACTTTAATCATCAAAACACAAATTAAATAATGCGTGGAATAAATATTCCAACAGTCCGAGGTTTTGATCCCCGAATCCGTCGATGATGAGGGTGTTGTTGTCATTGCTGAGAAGTTTCATGGACTTCTTCAGTTTGCTTCTTCTGTTATCCGTACCGAGGCAGATAATATCAAGTATTTTAGCAAGAGGCAAAACCCGCAGTTGTGGATGAAGTTGTTCAATCATAATTGTAACTCACTTGGTGAATTCATTGAGAAGGCGCTTGGAGCACAACTTTTGATGAAGGAGCTTGCTTGGAAGAACCCTTCAGTTTCTTCTGGTGAGAGAACTAGGATGCCGGTTTGTTCAGAGGGACATCAGTCCCCGACGTCTAAAAGGTTGTTTTATAGTCATCTTCGTGCTGGGAAAGCTTCATCTTCTCATCCTACTAGTTCGACTATTGTTTGCTTTAACTGTGATTCTGCGGGGCACATTAGTACTCGGTGTATAGTGCCAGCTTTTGCTTGTTTTCTGTGTGGGAGGTAGGGACACCTCCAGAAATACTGCAGGAGTTCTAGTGCCAGTAAATCTCGAGAGATCTCATGGGCCTCGACAGATTTTGTTACTCCAGTCCGTACTTCATCCAAGGGGTCCTATCGGGCTTCGGGAGCCAGAGGTAAGGACAGCCAAGAAGGATTAGCGATCTCAGATTTGAATCTTTCTCGAATCAATGAGATGCAAGAGATCGATGATCTGGAGGATATCGATATTGGGTACACTTGAGATGTAGCCTTGATTTATGTATTCCTTTCTTTGATTTTTGGATTAATGTTTCACTTAATCTGCATTGTGGTATTGTGTTTGTGAACCATTTGTGGTCGATCTATCTTGTATTGTGGATATTATCATTATAGGATGATTAATTTGATGTTGTTCTTGATAATCATTGTTTAATTGTTTTTTCATAAATGTTAAGAACATTATGATCATGTAAATTAATCATTGGAGTGAATGGAGGATGTTAGAATTCATAGTTGAGGAATATGATATTCGTTTGTGTGGTTTGATCGCTTCGTGTTTGAATCGAGGTTATTTATTATGATTGTTTTCGATCGATATTGTGTTATTGAATGAATTGTTTTTCATTCAATGTCGGAGGAAGCCGTTCGTCGTTCGTTGGAGGATTTCATCGCCTTCGGTTTGAGGCAAGTTTTATACTTGTATTAGTCAATGAGATTAATGTTATCTTGTATGTGTATGAAGTGTTGTATCATTTTGAGACGTAGTCTCTATTATTTTCGTTGATATCAGGGGATTGTTTGATATGATATCCTTCTAGTTATGCCGAATGTTATTGTTGATCGCTTTGTTATTATTGTTGTTGTCGGTATCTGGTTCGTGGTATCGATGTATCGATTGTTATTGTTGATATTGATGTTCTATTAAGACATCAATACGAGTGTTGCTATTAATGTTGGTGTTTTGCTATCAATGTTGTATTGGCCGATTGAAGGCATTGATGTATTCGCTTATCATCTCTACCTTCCATGGCCGATTTCAGGCGCCGAGGCATTTGTTATCGTTGTTGTTATCGATTCGCCGTTCTAACGCAATTTGGGTATTGAATTGGGACTATCTAGGATAATTCCCATCTGTTGGTTCATTGTTATTGATTGGTCGTTCAAACACAATCGAGGTATTGAATTGGCATTGTCGAGGATAGTTCCCATTTGCCGAGTTGTTGTTATCGATTGGTCATTCTAAGACAATCGATTTATTGAATTGGGACTATCGAGGATAGTTCTGTTGAGTTGTTGTTATCTATTGGCCATTCCAAGGCAATCGAGGAATTTGAACTGGGACCGCCGAGGATAGTGCCCATCTGTGAGTTATGGTTGTCGTGTTGGCCGACTCAAGGCAGCACACTATCATTCTTGTGTATTTGGTAATCTTGTGATCGTTGCCGTTTGTGATTAATTGTGTTTTGGAGGCTAGTCTCAGCTAGTGCTCGATGGGTAAGTTTGGGGCTTGAACCTTCGCGATTGGTTTCCCAACACATACAGTTCAGTAGGTCACGGTCAGTGGGTGATCTCATTATGGGTAAGTCTGGGGCTTGAACCTTCGCGGTTGGTTTCCCAGCACCTGCAATTCAACAGGTCACGGTCATTGGATGACCTCATTGTGATACAGCTTCATGCTGTGTGGCTTCTGCCCATCATTGTGATTCAGCTTCGGCTGTGTGGCTTCGGCCCCTCATGTGATACAGCGTCGGGATGTTTAGCTTCAGGCCATTGTGATGATTTGCAGCTTCGACTGAGTGGGTTTTAGGCCATTGTGATATTTTGAATCTTCGGCTGAGGGATTTTAGGCCATGTGTGATGTATTGTGTTTCTATTGGAGCCTTCGGGCATTGTGGTTTGTATCTATTTCATCATTGGTTTGGCTTACCTTCGGTCAATCGTTGTTGTGTTCTATGCTGATGATTCGCCATTGGGCACTTGTGTTCTAACCCGTTGAGTATGTATTGATCATATTCCGTGGGCATAATGTTTCACGAATGCTCGGTTCTTACCTTAGTTTGTGAGCATCTCATATTATCATTGTTGTACCATTTATTTTGCCTTTGGATGCATATCATGTTGTACATGTATTTTATATTCATTATCTGGATGACTGACCCCGTGGGGGGAGAAGATGTTCTCATGTTTCAGGTATTTGCGAGGAGAGAGTTGAGACACAGGGGCATGACGATAGTGATGAGGCATTCGAGCGATACTAGTCCCGTGTTGTTTCGGTGTTCATAATGGACAGTCAGTTTGGAGTGTTCTCCAGTTTATCGGTTGTTGTCAGTTTGTGTTATCCGATCAAGGCTCGTAGATGTTGTAGTTTTATTTTTTAGCCATGTAGGCCCATCGTTGTCATTGAAATTCTACATCGGAATATTGCATCGGATATCATAGTAGGGACTGTGATTTTCTTTTTTGGTCAGTTCGATGTATTTTAGTCGTGTTCGCCTGGTGGATTTCCTGTTGTGGGGTCCACGACACTATAATAACCTAATGGGATTTTGGGGGTGTTACAGATAATAGGTTTCTGACTTCTGGAATGAGTTGAATAGCGTACCTTAAAGTTCCCATTGCGTACGCTAATGAGTCTATTAGCGTATGTTATTCTTTCGTTGCGTATGCTAATGCGAATGGGCAGAATAATCCGGAGTTGGAAGGTTCAGTGATCTTGGACCAAACCAGGTAGACCACGCTAACACAGAAGTTAGCGTACACTAACACAAACATTAGCGCACCCTAATCCGGCGTTATTGTACGCTAATGAGGCGGACTGAAGCCTATGAACTGCATTTCATCTAGAGTAGTGTACGCTAAGCATCGCCATGACGTACGATAAGCTCAATCAGTATATATAGGACATCAACAGTTAACTTCGTCATTTTCTTATCTTTTTCTTCTCCCTTGGCGATCCACGGCGATTTGAGACTGGATAGTGTGGATTCCGGCCGGACTCCATCACCTATCGATAATATTGAGTCCCTAATACAGATGTAACAACATTCTAACACCCTTCCCCATCCTAATCAAGGTATGATTCTTAGAACCCTACTTTAGGGATTTTGTGGGTTTTATGATGATTTCGTATTTTTGAACCGAATGAGCCTAAATTGTCATCATATTATGATTATACATTCGTAATCCTTTGTTTTTACTGAAGTTTTGTGGAATTAACTATGATATTTCCATCGTTGATCCTTGTATTTTAGTTAACTATGGAATTTCAACAACAAAGATGGGCCTACATGGCCAAAATACAAATACAACAATATCCACAAGCCTTGCTCGGATAATATAAAATGACATCAACTGATGAAACTGGAGTACTCAAAACTGTCTGACCGACATGAACACCAAAACAACTTGGACTAGTATCGCTCGAATGCCTCGCCACCAAGATCATGCCCCCGTGTCTCAACTCTCTCCTCGCCAGCACCTAAAACATGAAAACATGTTCCGCCCCCACGGGGTCAGTCATCCAGATAATGAATATCAAATACATGTACAACATGATATGCATCCAAAGACAGAATAAATAGTACAACAATGGTAATATGAGATGCTCACAAACCAAGGTAAGAACCGAGCATTCGTGAAACACTATGCCCACGGCATACGATCAGTACCTGCTCAACAGGTTAGAACACAAGTGCCCAACGGCGAATCATCAATATAGAGCACAACAATGAATTACCCGAAGGTAAACCAAACCAGAACTGAAATAAATGCGAATCACAATGCCCGAATGCTCCAACGGAAATACCAAAACATCACAATGGCCTGAAAGCAACTCAGCCAAAGCTGCCAATCATCACAATGGCCCGAAGCCAAAACATCCTGAAGCTGTATCACATGAGGGCCGAAGCCACGACATGAAGCCGTATCACAATGAGATCATCCAATGATCGTGACCTGCTGAATTGCAGGTGCTGGGAAACCAACCGCAAATGTTCAAGCCTCATACTTACCCATAATGAAATCACCCAGTGACCGTGACCTACTAAAATTTAGGTGTTGAGAAACCAACCGCGAAGGTTCAAGTCCCAAACTTACCCATAATGAGATCATCAACATGAATGTGACCTACTGAACTGTAGGTGTTGGGAAACCAACCGCGAAGATTCAAGCCCCAAACTTACCCATAATGAGCAGTAGTTGAGACCAGCCTCCAAACACCATTAATCACATACGGCAACGATCACAAAATTGCCGAATTCATAAGAATGATAGTGTGCTGCCTTGAGTCGGCCAACACGACAACAATAACTCATGGATGGGCACCATCCTCAGCAGTCCCAATTCAACACCTCGATTATCTTTAGAATGTATAATCGATAACAATGATATCATGGATGGAAAATGTCCTCGACAGTCCCAATTCAATACATCGATTTCCTTAGAACGGTCAATCGATAACAACGACTCAACGGATGGGAAATCTCCTCGACAGTCCCAATTCAATACATCGATTACCTTAGAACGGTCAATCGATAACAACGAATCGATGGATGTGAAATGTCCTCGATAGTCCCAATTCAATACATCGATTACCTTAGAACGGTCAATTGAAAAATAATGATACAATTAGAATAGATGTCCTGGTGCCTTTAATCGACCACCAGAAACAGAGATGGTAATTGAATACGTCAACTCATTCAATCGGCCAATACAACATCAACAAAAAACACCAATATCAATAACAATTATTACAACGATATTTCAATGGGACATTAGTCAACAATAACCATCGATACATCGATACCGCAGACCGGTTATCGACAACAACATAATCCAACAAGTATCTCAAGCCCTTGAACTGGCCGTTAACGAACAACAATAACAACAAGATGATCAATCAATCAACGTTGGCATAATTACCGAAGGGTTTTGTATCAAACAATTCCATGGCATCAACAGATCATGAAGAGACTACGTATCGAAATAATACATCACATTCATACACATATATGATAACATCATCTCATTTACTAGTACAAGTATAAAACTTGCCTCAAACCGAAGGCGAAAAATTCCTCCTACGAACGACGAATGGCGTCCTTCGACAATCACAAGCACTCGAACAACCTTGAATGAAACACAATTCATTCAATAACACAATATCGATAGAAAACAACACCATAAGAAACCTCGATTCATACACGAATCGATCAAACCACACAAGCGAATATCATAGTCCTCAATTATAAATTCTAACGTCCTCCGACACATCAACGATCAAATGTTCTTAACACTTGTGAAAACAATTCAACAATAATCATTAATAACAACATCATGCTAAGCATCCCAAAATGATAACCTCACCAATATTATCACCAACACCTCAAGAATATCATCAACACAACAAACATGATGTCCAAACGATAATCCTCCACCAATTCATCATGAATTCGGATTAATCAACAAGATGAAATCAACCATTTCAAGATTATGATAATCATTACATAATTCATCATAATTCCTTACTAAAATTATTATAATCCCTCCCAGAAACACAAACAACAACAATCATATCAAGACTATGTTAATCATATAACAATCTTAACATAATCCTTCCCAGACATGATTATAACCTCCAAATATTCTAAAACATTAAGAACACAGTCAACTCAAACTATAACGTCATGTTCTTCATCATAAGTTCATAAAAACTCATCAAGAATCATGATATACTCTAAAAATAAATCAACACATGAAGTAAACAACCACAACAACAACATACACGAAAATCACTTGAAGGACGAGATTAAGAAAACTTACCCAAGAAGAGCAAGATGAACTCTCCAAACACCAAAGGGGTAAGAAAAGCTTCAAACATAAAGTCTTAATCCAAGCTAGGATGATCAAAATCACAATGGAAGAGTCTCAATATCAAGAACAAGTATGGAAGGACGATTCTAGGGAGAGAAAAATGATTTTGGTTTGTGAAGAAATGAAATACGAAACCAAGATATATAATCTGGCAAGCACATTACATACACTATACACCAAGCATAATGTACGTAAGGACTATTACGTACGCTACATCAATAACTTAACGTATGTAATGCTATTCCAAAACCGACTGACCAAAAATATGAAGACCCTAACATACGTAAACAACAACTATTTACGTACGTTAACAAGTTGCATGAATAACGTACGTATGGCTCACATCCTAACATACGTAATGAACCCATTGACTGCAATAGTCGATCGAATCAAAGATACCTAGGACTCGCCGTCCGAAAGTAGACTTCGAGGAAGGTTCCCTCTACCTAACGCTCATTACGTACGTAACATAAACAGAATAACGTACGTAATGCCGAAGGCCTAACATACGTTAAGCGCACAAGCTAACGTACGTTAGCTCAACAAGGTGGACAACCAAGTTGTTCCATCAGCTCTTAACCCGAATGAACGAAACATCATCCGTCGCACATCAACAAACATGAATGATATAATACAACAACATTTGTACACTTCCAAATGAATATGTACAACTCAACAGTGAAACGAAAGAGAGAAAAAAAATTACCCCCCGCCGCATATTACGTACTCCCCCCCTTAAAAGAGTTTCGTCCCCGAAACTAAGGGTACACAACATGGGATATTAACTATCCACCGGGATCTGAAAACATCTCTAGGAATACTTCTCAATACGAACAACTACGTCTGAGTAACTAGACTAAATCCCCCGGGTCCCCGCGTCTCCCCTGCCCGGACACGGCGAAAACCAAGTGATAAAAACACTCAACCAAGTGGAGATCAGTCGAATCATGACTCCTCCGCTAGAGACCAGCCAGGAAGTCGTACCAACCGCATGATTCATAACACTGGCGTACACGCCCCGCGGGAGCCGCCCATTGTACATGTCTACAATCATCGGTGTACACTACCCCGTTCTCGTCGGCATCGGACGCCCATGCAAACACTGGCCCACGCCACACAAAGATAATAACAACACAAGCATAGTGCTTCGGACCATATCAATTGCACGCCCAAGTCCTTACGACTTGACGTTTCGAAACACAATGAACAATCACCCATATTATCACGAAATCTTGGGTACAACATCAAAAGGAAAGAAAACGCGTCAAAGGACGTCAAATATCAAGATTATCAAATACTATCGTTACAAGATAGATCAACAACAAATGGTTCACAACCACAATACTACAATACAGACTGAGTCAAACATCAATCCGAAAATCAAGGAAAATACAAATCAAGGCTACATCTCAAGTGTACACAACATCGATATCCTTCAGATCATCAATCTCCTCGATCTCATCGACTCGAGGAAGACCCAAATCTGAACTCTCTGATCCTCCTTGGTTGTCCTTACCTCTGGCTCCCGAAGCCTGATAGGACCCCTTGGATGAAGTACGGACTGGAGTAACAAAATCTCTCGAGGCCCGTGATCTCTCTCGAGACCTACTGGCACTAGGACTCCTGCAGTACTTATGAAGGTGTCCCTGCCTCCCACATGAACGACAAACAAAATTCGTGACTGTAGAATGAGTACTAACATGCCCCACTGAATCACAATTAAAGCAAACAACAGTCGAACTCGTCGTCTGAGAAGAAGATGCTTTCCCAGCACAAAGACGACTAGAAAACGGCTTCTTGGACGTCGGAGCCCGATGTCCCTCTGAACGAACCGGCATCCTAGTCCTCCCACCAGAAGAAGCTGAAGGGTGCTTCCGAGCAAGCTCGTTGATCAAAAGCTCTGCTCCAAGGGCCTTCTTGATAAATTCACCAAGTGAGTTACAATTATGGTTGAACAACTGCATCCTCAACTGCGGGTTTAGCCTCTTACTAAAATACTTGATCTTATCCGCCTCAGTATAGATAACAAACGAAGCAAACCGAAGGAGTCCATGAAACTTCTCAGCAATAACAAAAAGACCCTCGTCCTCGACGGATTCGGGGTTCAAAACCTCTGATAGCTTGGCTTCGTGAAGTGGAGCCGGATAATACCTCTCTAACATGAGAGTCTTGAACTCGCTCAAACACAATCATGTTTGGTGGGTTTCACAGAAATCCATCAAGAATAAATGCCCTTACTCAAGTAGTAAGCCGCTACTGCCACCTTACCCTCTTCCGTACACTGAACCATGTCGAAGATTTTATCAAAATGTTCAAGCCAATGAACAATATCAGCTGGTTCCGACGAACCCCCAAAAGTAGGAGGCCTCTGACGAGAGATATGGCCGATAATCTGACTCACCCTCCCAGCCTGTCCATAAAACGGCACCTGGGATCCCTGCTGTGGTGGACCACGAACCACCGAGGTGTGCATGGTCTCCATTATATGCGTCATCTGGCCATCATGCCCCTCATAAGCAAGAAATGGTCGATGTGTCCACTCTCAGTCTGATCGACTCCTCGAGTATGACGTCCCGAAGGAGAATCGGTCGCGTAGGTAACAGTACCGGCCGAACTCTGATCCATCTCGGCATCCGCACACATATAAATATGAGATTATGGGTTCTGGCTCGATCTGCAGCCCTTACCCCATCCGTCACGTCCTCGGATTCCTCTTTCCATACTGAAAGGATACGTTCGATCATGATCATAACTCAAATACGTCTCAATGGCCAAATCAGAATGCTATGTCATTAGCCAAACACAAGTATACATATTCAACACAGTCATATCAATCATGCTAATCATAGCTAATATAGATCTTACACGTTCTAAAACAAATAATCATGAGTCAATCGTACCATTAACGTTACATGCAAGGTGCAACAAAACATGTATAATCAATGACATAATGCATGTATGAACATAAAGAGAATCGAGTCCTTACACAGGTCATACGAAGCTTCGAGGTCTTGCGATACTAGTCTTAACTGACGACGCCTAGATGAAAGAATGACTCTTACAGTCGCCCAACTATCACGACTCACAAATCCCGACTATCCAGATTGTCATAACGTGACAGCCCCACTACTACCACGTCGGTAGAACCACATAACTCACATATCAGGGTATCTCACAACCCAATGCCCCGATACCATCTTCTGTAACGCCTCCAAATCCCATTTCTCTGATACCCTCTTCTGTAACACCCTCAAAATCTCTTTGGGTTATTATAGTGTCGTGGACCCCACACCAGGAAATCCACCAGGCGAACATGACTAAAACACATCAAACTAACCAAAAGGGAAAATCACAGTACCTACTATGATATCCGACATAATATTTCGATATGAAATTTCAACGACAAAGATGGGCCTACATGGCCAAAATACAAATACAACAACATCCACGAGCCTTGCTCGGATAATATAAAATGACATCAACTGACGAAACTGGAGTACTCCAAACTGTCTGACCGACATGAACACCAAAACAACTCGGACTAGTATCGCTCGAATGCCTCGCCACCATCATCATGCCCCTGTGTCTCAACTCTCTCCTCGCCAGCACCTAAAACAAGAAAACATGTTCTGCCCCCACGGGGTCAGTCATCCAGATAATGAATATCAAATACATGTACAACATGATATGCATCCAAAGGCAGAATAAATGGTACAATAATGGTAATACGAGATGATCACAAACCAAGGTAAGAACCGAGCATTTGTGAAACACTATGCCCACCGCATACGATCAGTACCTGCTCAACAGGTTAGAACATAAGTGCCCAACGGAGAATCATCAATATAGAACACAACAATGAATTACCCGAAGGTAAACCAAACCAGAGATGAAGTAAATACGAATCACAATGCCCGAAGGCTCCAACGGAAATACCAAAACATCACAATGGCCCGAATGTCACTCAGCCGAAGCTGCCAATCATCATAATGGCCCGAAGCCAAAATAGCCCGAAGCTGTATCACATGAGGGCCGAAGCCACGACACGAAGTCGTATCATAATGAGATCATCCAATGACCGTGACCTGCTGAATTGCAGGTGCTGGGAAACCAACTGCAAAGGTTCAAGCCCCAGACTTACCCATAATGAGATCACCCAGTGACCGCGACCTACTGAACTGTAGTTGTTGGGCAAACAACCGCGAAGGTTCAAGCCCCAAACTTACCCATAATGAGATCATCAACATGACCGTGACCTACTGAACTGTAGGTGTTGGGAAACCAACCTCGAAGGTTCAAGCCCCAAACTTACCCATAATGAGCACTAGCGGAGACCAGCCTCCAAACACCATTAATCACATACGACAACGATCACAAAATACCAAATTCATAAGAACGATAGTGTGATGCCTTGAGTCGGCCAACACGACAACAATAACTCATGGATGGGCACCGTCCTCAGCGGTCCGAATTCAACACCTCGATTGTCTTTAGAACGGCTAATCGATAACAATGATATCACTGATGGAAAATGTCCTCGACAGTCCCAATTCAATACATCGATTTCCTTAGAACGGTCAACTGATAAAAATGACTCAACGGATGGGAAATGTCCCCGATAGTCCCAATTCAATACATCAATTACCTTAGAACGATCAATTGATAAATAACGATACAATTAGAACAGATGTCCCTGTGCCTTTAATCGACCACCAGAAACAGATATGATAATCGAATATGTCAACTCCTTCAATCGGCCAATACAACATCAATAGAAAAACACCAATATCAATAAAAATGATTACAACGATATTTCAATGGGACATCAGTCAACAATAACCCTCGATACATCGATACCGCAGACCGGTTATCGACACCAACATAATCCGATAAGTATCTCAAGGCCTTGAACCAGCCATTAACGAACAAAAATAACAACAAGACGATCAATCAATCAACATTGGCATAATTACCGAAGGGTTTTGTATCAAACAATTCCCTGACATCAACAGATCATGAAGAGACTACGTCTCGAAATGATACAAAATATTCATACACATATATGATAATATTATCTCATTGACTAGTATGAGTATAAAACTTGCCTCAAACCGATGGCGATAAAGTCCTCCTACGAACGATGAATGGCGTCCTCCGACAATCACAGGCACTCGAACAACCTTGAATGAAATACAATTCATTCAATAACACAATATCGATAGAAAACAACACCATAGGAAACCTCGATTCATACCCAAATCGATCAAACCACACAAGCAAATATCATAGTCCTCAACTATGAATTCTAACATCCTCCGACACATCAACGATCAAAATGTTCTTAACACTTGTGAAAACAATTCCACAAGAATCATTAATAACAACATCATGCTAAGCATCCCAAAATGATAACCTCACCAATATTATCACCAACACCTCAAGAATATCATCAACACAACAAACATGATGTCCAAACGATAATCCTCCACCAATTCATCATGAATTCGGAGTAATCAACAAGATGAAATCAACCATTTCAAGATTATGATAATCATTACATAATTCATCATAATTCCTTACTAAAATGATTATAATCCCTCCCAGAAACACAAACAACAACAATCATATCAAGACTATGTTAATCATATAACAATCTTAACATTATCCTTCCCAGACATGATTATAACCTCCAAATATTCTAAAACATTAAGAACAAAGTCAACTCAAACTATAATGTCATGTTCTTCATCATAAGTTCATAAAAACTCATCAAGAATCATGATATACTCCAAAAATAAATCAACACATGAAGTAAACAACCACAACAACAACAACATACACGAAAATCACTTGAAGGACGAGATTAAGAAAACTTACCCAAGAAGAGCAAGATGAACTCTCCAAACACCAAAGGGGTAAGAAAAGCTTCAAACATAAAGTCTTAATCCAAGCTAGGATGATCAAAATCACAATGGAAGAGTCTCAATATCAAGAACAAGTATGGAAGGACGATTCTAGGGAGAGAAAAATGGTTTTGGTTTGTGAAGAAATGAAATACGAAACCAAGATATATAATCAGGCAAGCACATTACGTACGCTATACACCAAGCATAACGTATGTAAGGACCATTACGTATGCTACATCAATAACTTAACGTACGTAATGCTATTCTAGAACTGACTGACCAAAAATATGAAGACCCTAACGTACGTAAACAACAACAATTTACGTACGTTAACAAGCTGCATGAATAACGTACGTAGGGCTCACATCCTAACACACGTAATGAACCCGTTGACTGCAATAGTCGATCGGATCAAAGATACCCAGGGTCCGCCATCCGGAAGTAGACTTCGAGGAAGGTTCCCTCTATCTAACTCTCATTACGTACGTAACATAAATAGAATAACATACATAATGCCGAAGGCCTAACATACGTTAAGCGCACAAGCTAACCTACGTTAGCTCAATAAGGTGGACAACCAAGTTGCTCCATCAACTCTTAACCCGAATGAACGAAACACAATCCCTCACACCTCAACAAACACGAATGATATAATACAACAACATTTGTACAATTCCAAATGAATATGTACAACTCAGTAGTGAAAAGAAAGAGAGAAAAAAAATTACCCCCCGGGTATTACAACCTAGGGGTACGGCCATGGGTTACCAAGTGTGGATTTTTGTGATAATGAAATGTGGTGTTATAGTTTTCTTGATGATCATGTATTCATGAAAATGTGGTATTCTGTAATATTATTTCCTTAAATGTTTTCAAATGTGATAATCATGTTGAAGTGTATTCGTATATAATGTCGTGTAAATTATGTACTTGCACTAGCTATTCGAATGCTAACCCCTTGAATGGGGGAAATGCATTTCATGCATTTCAGGTATCGGGTGAACTGAGGAGCCAACACGGAAATGCATGCAAAGTATGGACAAGCATGATTATGAGGTTCAAGTCCACGTCGTTTATTTTATTATGTCTATGTTGTTCGTCGGAGTCAGTCGAGTAAACGTATTTTTGTTTTAAAGCTATTCTTGAATGCCACTGCATAGGCAGTGGATTCATTTTACATTCTGTTTTTCCGCGTTTGAACCAAAACGTTTTCGCCGCGGCCACGACCTTATTTACATTTTTAAATATTGTCATTATGGGATTACTGTAAATGGTTTGAATGTCCTGGCCTGGTAGACCTCGATGAAGGTTCTACAGCATGTAATAACCTTTATGAGAATTTTGGTGTTACAGTAACAACATGATACCACGCAACATCATCAAAATTAACAACACGTGAGGTAATCCATGGCCATGCTCTCTTGGCATCGACTCCCAGAGGTTTCACCGAACCATCACCGGGTGGACAAACCATGCATACTCGCACTAACCATTTCTACAGATCAACAATAATATTGGAATAACATCATACAAGTTATAAAGTAAATCCAATCCATACAATACAACAATTAGGTACTCATCCGAAATTCTTCAACAAGAATGGTAATATGACAAATATGTCACAACGGCTTAATACCTCACGATTCAACCCTATTATATCACCTTAAGCGATAAATCAAACACATACTGTAACTTAACATGAATAAATGGAAAGACTAAGGCCCCCTACTAGTATCACTAGAACTACTCTCCGTCAACGTTCTCTTCCCGTGCCTTTGCCTTGCCATGACCTAAAAACAACATCCCCAAAGGGGTCAGTTACATAGAACAACAATCCTCAAGAGTTGAACAAGCACAATAATTACATATCTTAGTTATGAAATCAAGCCGAAGAGGGGCATCATAGTACGCCCGTAATGGGACATGCAAGTGCACAAGACGAGTGTCCGAACACGCCCGCACTTGTGCCTAATTAGTCTCACGGAGGCACGTTACCGTCTGCACAGTCCAATGATTGTGTGCCTGACTAAAAATTCCACACATAACCACCCGGCCATGCAATATAATCCCAGAAGGTCACAAGAACAAGAGTGACCCTGAGGAATATTAATGAATATCAACTCGACAAGGGTCAAGAATGACTCACCTCAATGAAATAATAACGCAATGAATGATAGCTCAATGAAATGATCGGAACCATCGTTCCTCGTGAATTGAATGATTAGTTTGATAATTACAAGTCTCAACATAATTAATATACTATGAATGAATTATGAATATGAATGAACAACAATGAAAGGAATGATTATCCTTTTAACCGAGCAAGAATTAACTTGCCTCAATACCGTTGAAGAAATGTCCTTCCTCGAACAAACGTCCTTAATGGAATTATCGATCGCTCGAACAACCTTGAATAACATAATTATCAACAAACACTTAATATACATATCAAGTATGATCACAACCAACTCAAAAACATTGATACGATAAACCCAAACTCATTGGGGGCATTATAACAAACACGTGGTAACCAATCTCAATTATATCGAAACCAAACTTCCAAGGAGGGATTCAATCCAATAAAACATCCTCAATACAATCAATAATCCTATATGAATACACAATTAGAGATTTCAACAACATCTAATTGAAACCCCCAATTCCAAAAATCAACATTCAAAGTGTTTTTGAATAATCCTCCAACAATCCAATGATAATTCGTAGAAACTCATAATCATATGTATATATCTTCATATATCATGATTATAACATCCAAAACATCATACTCCATCTCAAAATCGAAATATAAGGTTTTGAAGAAATTACCTTTGAATATCCAACCTCTTTGATCCGTCGAAACTCGTGTTAATCGACTTCACAAGCTCCATAAATGAATAAAGATAATTAAAATACGAACACCCAAGTGTTTGATGATGAAAAATCTCTCCCGAAATATCTCTCTCTCTGAACCAAAATGAAGGAATGAAGAAAATGAGGACAAAGACCTGTCTAGTCCTATAAATACTGCGCAGAGTTACGGCCGTAACTCTGCCATCCTACGACCGTAACTTCCCCAGTCAACAGCCTTACGGCCGTAATCTCTATTACATACGGCCATAACAAAACTTCGTCTAAAAACGATAATGCCCGCACTGATCGAGTTATGGCCGTACCAGGAAAACCTTACGGCCGTAACAACACTTCGTCGAGAGATCTCCGGAACACCAACACCATCACTTACGGCTGTATCCTGCCGAACTTACGGCCGTAAGTTGTCTTCATTGACAACACCTCCTGAACCAACGTATGCATGTTACGGCCGTAGCCTTCAAAAGATACGACCGTACCTTCCTTCTTACGGCCGTATCTTGTATGACTTACGGTCGTACGACGTCTACGTCCAGAAAACACAAATTCCACGAATACATGTTACGGACGTAATGCATGATAATTTACGGCCATAACTCACTACTGGACTGACCACAATCCGACAACTCCATCTTCTCGTTACAAATGATGAATGATCCAACATACAATACTTGTATGAATATAATTAAGTCCAATAACATGAAATAGATGATACTTCCAACATAAGGCTACCAATCACAATGATTATGATAATATTCTCGTCTCGATTTTCAAATGGAGTTGAATGACGATCGATAACTGATACACGGCTCAAAGTACGCCAACAGTGAATACAAATGAATGAACATGAATGATGAATGATTATTTCTGAGTGAAAATTACTGAGTGACAAATTACTGGATGATAATGATTGAATTCATAATCGGGTATTACATACTCGGCCTCCATGGCAGTCTTGAATTCATCCTAAGTAGCAGTACGATCACTAGGCGCTACGGCCTCCCACCAGTCTGCAGCTTCCCTGTCGAGCCGGTATTGAGCAATAGGCACTCTTCTCTCATCGGGACAATCTACAACATCTAGACCTGGCAAACGGGCGGGCTCGGCCCAAACGGGCCGGGCAAAAAACGGGCGGGCCAAATCTGGGCTGGGCCAAAAAGGCCCGATTTTTTTTGGGCCAAAAATATTAGGCCCGTGGCCCGCCCCGGGCGGGCTCGGCCCGGCCCGCGGGCCTCAACTCTTTTTTTTAAATATTAATTCTGAATATATCTAGAAATATTTTTCGATCCTTAATTAATATATTATTCACTATACTATCACTATCAGATAAATAAATGTACAATTATTTTTATTTGATAATTACATTATTTACTACACTACCACAATCAAGACAAATATACAAATATTTTTATTTGATCATCATACCATTTATCACTACTTCTTTCTTAGAAAAATCATAATATAATATTATTATTAATATGAGATACTACAAAGTAATCACAAAGTCCCATAAAAATTAAAATTACATCAATAATTAACATATATATGTAATATAATCTAGCAAATAAGGAAAAAATTTAAATACTATAATTACATATAAGTTATAAGATAAATATAAAAGAAACAAAAACTGGTCCGGGCGGGCCGCCCGCGGGCCGGGCCTCAACGGCGGGCCAAATCTGGTCCGGGCCAAAATGGAAGAGCCAGTTCTGTCAACCTACAGCATCAAATGTTCTGTCCAACTGGAAGAGCCAGCTCTCCCAACCTAACGAGTCCGAAGAACCTACAAAACGGGGTGGGTGCATTCTCATCACACCTCGTAACCACTCACTATCTCCATTATCCTCATCTGGGATCCCATCCCGGTGTATGGTCTGATTCATATGTGCCAACTGGTCATCCACCTAACGAAGGATGGTGGCGGCGCTAATGTCAACATTACCCATGGTTGATTGCCTCTGATCACGCGATTGGTTATCTCGACCATCTGTACTGAGCTCATTGGCGCTCGACAACGAGCGAGTCGCCCTCTCATGCTCCTGATTACGACCACTACCTCGGCCTCGACCTCTCGGCATACTGAACGGACCACCATACAGAATAACATAACAAAACAATCATCACCGAACCAACATAAGACAACAAACAGCAGCATAATACAATATTCACTCCAAGTCATTACACGAGTATATGAACTAACACTGCAATAATAGAACTTAAATTCAAAGTAATTCGCACGGTCACACCAACAGAGATGTACGACCTTTACCAAACCAAACACGGTCAAAACCACATACATATCATTGGGATCAAATACTTGTAAAATTCTTTAAAAATAAAGTTTTTCCGAGGTATTTGTTCAAATGATAATATTTTAAAATTCGGGAATTGAAAGATTTTGCTGAAATAAAATTTTTGAAAACACTTTTAATACCTTGTCGTTTAGTCAAAACCATGAACCCATTATCCAAACTGTTTTGATTGAAATTATTTGTCAAAACAACAAGTTGAAACTTCAATCTTCTCGATAAATGATATCATCAAAATGACCTTATCAATATATATATATATCATTATCACTGCTAACGACATACAGGGTAACCATATGTTACCACGCCAACCATCACGAATAACAACGCACATGATAATCTGCGGTCATGCATCTCGGCATTGAACCCCAAAGGTTTCGCCAAACCAATCCAGGGTGGAAAACCTCTTGTACTCGCACTCAACATTTCCACAGATTAACTACCACATCCGTATAATGACATAGAATAGCACGATCAAATCATATTATGCAGTCGCAACACTTATGTGCACAACCAAAATTTTCTAGCAAGAGTGGTAACAATGAACAACACGTCAACGATGCCCATACAGGATAACTAACCGAGTGCGACATTACCGACACAATGGTTAAAATTCACAGTCGTCACTGGCGGACCATACAACTATGTTTACTGAAATCAAATGATTGGTAGAGGGCGAAGATACAACTATAGCAACAAGGTTACTACCGTGACAATCAAAAGCTTACGGCCGTAACAACATGTAGTTTACGACCGTAACAACTATGAGCTTACGGCCATAATGGTAAACATCTTACGACCATAATAACTAGCTGCATGACAGCAGAATTGTCCCAGCATCCCCGACACGGCTCCGACGGTTAGGGATCGACTCATAACAAAGTATTCCAACATTTAGAAAACACCGCAACATTCTCGGACGAGCACAACAACATAACAAACTTGTCGCAACTACTTAGTCCCAACACACAAACACATAATGTTTAAAATTCCAAAAACCAAAGTCGTTTTGCAAAACATAAATTTTCCCAAAATCTTTTCGATCATAACCAAAAACGACGGTAATATTTTGTAATGTCCGAAGTACTTCAAAACACATTTCCGAATACCGTCTGATGGTGTCATTTGAAAATACATGATCAATTTGTCAAAATTAAACCGATTTTAAAATCCATACAAACCGTGGTTCGACCGCACCATCAAAATATTTTCAAAAATCAATTACCACAAAAATGCTCAAACCCATAGTCCTTCAGAAAAATGTTCTCAAACCTACCCGCGGTAGGCATAATTAGAACATTCCAAAAAAAAACGATCGAACTTAAAACCACATGCCCAAACGGCAAACAGGATCGCCAATTCAATCAAATATATCTCGTGGGCATCAAGTTTAAACATACAACAAAACAATTCAACGGAGTTTCTCAAAAACTCTACCGTCGATCCCTTTTTCGAAACCCATCAAGGTTCACAACTTTCACATCATACCACCCCACACGGTGGTTCAAAGGCAAAACATCAATACGTCCAGTTTTATACACATACAGTGTGTCACAAGTATCGAATACAAACTATATTACACAACACCGTGCAAATAAAATTATGCACCACAATTAACTCACTTAGATGAAATCAGGAAACACAGGTACCTCGCATGAAAGAGGAGACTTACGTCCACAGGCCGCACAGAGATGACGGTTGCCCACGATACTAATCTCGTCCGACGACATATCCGACATGTTGTGACTACGCACAACTCAATTTGTCACTTGACAACTCGAATGACACGACGTCACACTACTCGATAGTTCATGACTCGACTTAACCCGACAGCCTAGATTTCCGCAACATAATCTGATACCATAAATGTAACACCCCCAAAACCATATGAGAATATTACACATCGTAGATCCTTCCCACGAGGATCTACCAAGCTAATCATCACAAAACGACCAAATGTGTGCCCGACTAGGGCATACAATACAATGATACGAACCGTTAAGGTCAATTATAAACAACTACACGGACCGTTGAGGTCGTACAACTGACGTAAACATAGAAACACAACTCTATACAATGAATACCCAGGCAGGGGTAAAGATACAAAATAGCGGAAAGCGGAATACGACTCTGACGATAACTCAACTCGACTCAACTCCCAACTCTCGATTAGTATCGTAGCCCGTCACTTCCTGTGCCGATTCCTGTGACTGCTCCCCAAACCTGCAAGCACCTGGACACAAAACAGATATCCACCCCCGATTACTCGGGGGTTAGCAGAATTCCACTATTTTGCTAGTGCAAGTATAATACGATACGAAATGCAACAAGTGAATAACAACTACGAATTTGCTACGGAAATCAACTATCAAAATGTTCCTGAGAAGTTTTAGAAATTCGAACTCAAGCAAGAAATATTTGAAAAGGATCTCATCATCTCGGGGATTTTTAAAGTAGAAATTCTTTTGGACCTCGAGTCCCAATTTACAAAACCTTTTCGAAAACGTTAGGGCCTCAGCCCGATTCTCGTTTCAAAACACACTAATTAAGATATCATTATGAGTCTGTGACCCAACATTAAAACGTTATCCAAACAATCACTGTTATACGATCACTGTTCGTACACATCATGTACCGAACTTCGGAGGCCTCGTCGGACCCTAGCCGGACCACACGCATTGTTCGTACACATCCTGTACCAAACTCCAGAGGCCTCGTCGGGCCCTACCCGGAACATACAAGTTATTTGTACACATTATGTACCGAACTCCAGAGGCCTCGTCAGACCCTACCTGGACCACACGATCACTGTTCGTACAGATCATGTACCGAACTCCAGAGGCCTCGTCAGACCCTACCTAGATCACACGCATTGACACGACACAACTCATATTGATCAACTCAACACATCACCACGAGCAACACACATTATTATCAATATGTCAAATCATTCAACAATACACTGTAATACATATTAAAAAAAGTAATCAAACCAACACACAAATATCATAATCATCACGGTCACTCATCCATGACTAATCACGCACGACACGAACCATATGATTAACACAACCAACACAATCCCAAGACATTGTCCATGTGAGGATATTATCACTACCATCAATCGTTCACAATTATAAAATCACATGAAGTATATTCACGAAGACAAGCCAAATCATCATAAACTGTTTGGTATGTTTTGAGTAAAATTTTTATTAGTATTTTATGTATATAATTGTGTGTTTTTTGTGATAATTTATCATTTTTACATATATTTATATTATATCATTTTGTTAGAATTTTCTATAATTTTGTGTCATTTTTGGATAATTAATTAGAATTAAATTATATATGCAGGTTAACCAACCGGTACAAGACGGATCAATTGGTTCAAGGATGATATTTTTTTCAAAATTCAAATATAGTCACAACTGGTCTCATTTTATTCGTCTCGTCGGGGCGATCGTTATAAAAAAAATTCATCCGAATCCGAGTTTGTATGAAGACGTTATGACCGTTCGAAGGACAATTAAATAGACAGATAATATTGCGCCACGTGTCAACACCCTGTTGGACCAGAAATTCAACTCTCAGCTGAAGTCATCCATGACGTCAGCACTCCCTTGGCACCCGTGCATAATTGAGTAGTGGGGTTGTAAAATTTTAAAAATTATTATTTTACTAATTTTGTAGTAGTAAAAATAGGGGAGGAGAAAAAATAGAGAGATATTATTGTAAGAGAGAGAAATAAAAATATTGTGTAATAAAATTATATTTGAGTAATAATATTATGAAATATTTATTTATTTGTGTTGTGATTATGAGTGAGTAATTTTCTTTTACTGGGTTATGATGAAACCATGTCTATATTTTTATTAATATTTATATAATAATTCTAAATAAATATTTTGAACGATTTTGATTTTCGCTTCAATAGGAGAATATTATTTCATCAATTATATCACGTATTTTTTATAGTTATAAATTCCCCCTTGCTTTGTGATTATTGATATTAGTTAATTTCTTTGATTATTTATTTTCCATTAAATTGGATAGTGAGAATCAATTTTTTAATACCAAACCATAAAATTGATAAGTTATATATCCTCATTCATAAGAGTGTAAGTTATTGATACCATTTTGCTTAAAAAGACTAAAATGTCCTCCAAAAAGGTGTTGAAGTTGACTTTCCTTTTTTACCTTTTAGTGATAAATTTAAGGGTATTAATGTCTGTTGGTATCAAAAACTTATACTCTTATGAATGAGGATATATAACTTGTTACTTTTATGGTTTGGTATTATAAAAGATAGAACCCATAAAATGGGTTTTATCTTTTATAATACCAAACCATAAAAGTGACAACTTATATATCCTCATTCATAAGAGTATAAGTTTTTGATACCAAAAGACATCAATACCCTTAAATCTATCACTAAAAGGTAAAAAAGGAAAGTCAACATCAACACCTTTTCGGAGGATATTTTAGTCTTTTTAAGCAAAATGGTATCAATAACTTACACTCTTATGAATGAGGATATATAACTTATCAATTTTATGATTTGGTATTAAAAAATTGATTCTCACAAATGAATAATAAATAGACATTGGTGGATTCTAAACCCTAGTAAATTATTTAAAATCAATATATCTAAAATCTACTTAAAAATTACTGTCATTTAATGCAATTATTATAAAATCGAATTATTTGGACTAGGTTAGAATTTAATATAATTTGGTTTAAAACGATAGGAATATTTTTACTTCACTATCATAGTCCTTCCTGTGGAATCGACCTTGCACCGCATATCTACATCGAACGAATCGTGCGCTTGCGAGTATTAGACTAAAGAATCAACAAACAACAAGTTGTTGGCGCCGTTGCCGGGGAGCCGCAAACGAAGTATACAAAGACTGTCGTTACCAAGTTCGTTAAATTCTTCTACTAGTTATTTATTTACCTGTCTTTTTTTATTATTACTATTATTATCTGTCTTTATTCGTTTTAGATTGTATTAGTATAAATAATAGTTAGTAGTAGAATTTTTTTTGTTCATAAAAAATCTGAAAAATAATAAAAACTTATAATAATAAATATGAAATATAAGTAATAATAATAAAAACTACTGTTCCTTTTCGTAATAATAATAATAAAATAATAAATAAATAAAAAAGTCCAAATATATATAAAAATATAAAAAATCTGAAAAAATTTAAAATAAATCAGAACTCATTTATTTTTATTTTAAAAAAGTTCTTGAAAATAAAAAAAAAAGTTTCAGACTTTAAGATAATATTTTTGTAATTCTGGAATATTAATATTAAAAAAAATAAAAAATTTTAATTGAAATTCGAAAAAATGAAAAAAATTAAGAAAAATAATCTGGAATCTTATTTTCCGTAATAAATAAACATCTGAATTATTTTTATTTTATTTTTAAAAGAAAAACTTGGTAGTTTTATTTTTTAAAAAAAATACTTTTCATGAAAAATCTTCAAAATCTAAAAAAATTGATTAAGAACTAATAATTTGAATAATCTGGAATATATTTAATAAAAATTGTTATCTCTATTTCTGAATTTTAATTTTTTTTAATAAAACAGAAATTTATTTTTTAAAAAATAAAATTACAATATTTTAATAAAAAGGGAAAATACTAAAAAGAATCAAAAACCTGAAAATTTATAAAAAAAAAATCTGAAATTTTTCCCCAGTTAAAAAATATTTGGATATATTTTTTTAGCTCAATATTATTAGTCTAAAAATATAATAATATAAAAAAATATAAAAACTTAAAAAATATAAAATATAAAACAAAAAAATCATATTTTTTTTGTAAAATTTTAAAATAATTTATATCTTGTCTTTAGTTTAAATAGAATCTTGTAGTGGTAGATTTATATTGTATTTTTAGTTGTTATTTTCTATTTACAGTATTCTTAGATATTTAGTTTAATTACAATATTTCTCGTTGTACAATGTAGTTTATCAATAGATATTGCTTCTGTAGATCAATTACTAAGTTTATTCATTTGGATTCTGTTACATCCTACAATATTAGTAATAATTATAATAATTATCATTATCATTATTAATAATAATATAAAATATAAAAAACTCAAAAAAAATTAATGAAAACAATAAAATCCATTAAAAGATTCGGCAATGGATTGATATTTTTCACTCACTACTTTATTCGATTTGAATAGAGAAAAGCTAAATATCAATCTTGTACAAACTGATTTTGAAAACCGACTGAATTTTGGCAAAAAAAGGCCTCTGTTGTACATGCCGAAGAAAGTTGGATTTTAAGTGCGACCGTTGTGACGCTTCCAACGATCTGGAAGTTCGATCGCCTATCAAAATTTGGTTTGTATGCAAAGTTAAAAAATTGAATTATTGGTGAATGCAAGCTTGGCAACGAAATAATAAAGGTCGATTAACGAGAAGATTAACTAAAATTGATGTTCAACAAACAAAACCGATACAAAAAATGGACGAAATCGAAAATCGAAATAATCAAGTTCCAAAAGAGAAAACTTTAATAGAATATTTGTCTCCAGTAACTGCTAATTCTCCTTCTTGCATAGTGTTGCCTACGACTAATGCAACTCATTTCGAACTTAAACCATCAATAATTCAACTTCTTCCATCTTTTCACGGTTTGGAAATAGAAGATCCATATATGCATGTCAAGGAATTTCTTAACATTTGTTCTACTTTTCGATTCCAAAATTTCTCTGATGAATCTGTCAAAGTTAGACTAATAAAGCAAAATCTGGCTAAATTCTCTTCAAGCAAGAACAATTACTAGTTGGTGTAACACCCCCAAAACCGTATGGGAATATTACACGCCGTAAACCCTTTCCGCAAGGATCTACCAGGCTAAACGTCCATAAACAACCAAATGCTTGCCCGGCCAGGGTCAAACAATATAATAATACAGACTGTTAAGGTCACTTACACATAAACACACAGACCGATAAGGTCACACAACTCTATCAACAGGACTGACTAACAACATTACCCACACAGGGTTCGAAATACAATACAACGGAAGACTGAATCAACTCTAACAATACAAATAAACTCTATCAACTCTCAACTCTTGATTAGTATCGCAGCTCGTCATCCCCTTGTGCTAATCCTGTGACAGCTCCCCTGAACCTGCAAGTACCTGGACGCAGAATAGACATCCACCCCCCGAATACTCGGGGGTTAGTAAAACTCCACTGTTTTACTAGTGCAAGTATCAAACCATACGAAATGTAACAAGCAAATAGCAACTACGAATTTAATACGTAAATCAATTATCAAAATGTTCCCGAGAAGTTTTAGAATTTCGAACTCAAGTAAGAGATATTTGAAAAGGAACACATCATCTCGGGGATTTTTAAAGCAGAAATTCTTTTGGACCTCGAGTCCCAATTTACAAAACCTTTTCGTAAACATTAGGGCCTTAGCCCGATTCTCGTTTCAAAGCATACTAAATAATATATCATTATGAGTCCGAGATCCATATTTAAAATGTTACCCGAACAATCATTGCTACACGATCATTGTTCGTACACATCATGTACCGAACTCCGGTGGCCTCGACGGACCTTACCCGACCACACACCTTTGCTCGTACACATCATGTACCGAACTCCGAGGCCTCAACGGACCCTACCCGGCCACACACCTGTTCGTACACATCATGTACCGAACTCCGAGGCCTCAACGGACCTACCCGCCACAACATCGTTCGTACACATCATGTACCGAACTCCAGAGGCCTCGTCAGACCCTACCTGGATCACACACCTTGTCCGTACACGTCATGTACCGGACTCCAGAGGCCTCGTCAGACCCTACCTGGATCACACACACTTTGTTCGTACACATCATGTACCGAACTCCAGAGGCCTCGTCAGACCCTACCTGGATCACACACTTTGTTCGTACACATCATGTACCGAACTCCAGAGGCCTCGTCAGACCCTACCTGGAACACACACACATCGACACGACACAATTCATAATCATTAAATGTCAAGCCATTCCACATTACACTGAAATGTACAATCAAGTATGTAAACCAAAACAACACAAATATCATGATCATCACAACGACTCTTAACCAACATAACACACATTCGGTACACAATACATTGAACAACCACGTGTACAACCATCTCATATGTACATCGCAATCCTGCACAAATGGCACAACGCCTAACACGGATACCAATATATCACTATTATCACCAAGCCTTCAAATTTCGGAAAACACAACCAACTCAAACGGAACATATTTACGGAGGCAAGCAAAATCGTCAAACATATCATACGTAATTACTAGTCACAAGATACAAGTCGTATAATAAGATACTTGCCTTAATAACCGCTACCAAACGCTCTGAAGAACACGGTTCGACTGGGAAGCTCGGACCCCGAAGAAGACAATGAACGGAAGGGTTCCGACTCGAGTTCTTCACAAGAATTCGACCCTAACAACATAAATTCAATAAATCATCGATCATACGAGGAAAAATAATCGTAGAACGCCCGAAAACCCCTCTATGACATTTTACCAGACACCTTCAAGGCGTCGGTCAAGAACTCGACCAAAACAAAGAATCGATACGATCCAACCATGGAATAACAAGGGAAATGATATAATACATCTAAATAATCATCAATCCATCACAATCCTAAGTTAAATCGGATTAAACGGACGAAATCAAACAAAATACCCAAAATCCCCAAAATTAGATTTCTAGAAAATCTGACCTGATTCGCTCGATCAAAGGATGTTATAGGATGTATGATTGATGATATGAACTCCAAAACTTCATGGATTTGTTGACAAACAACATCTCTCCATGATAGGAACAACCCCAGCCGCGGAAGAGAAGTAGAAGAAGGAGAAAAAATGGCGAAAAAGCATTCTTTGGGCCTTAAATAGTGCCACGGTGTGCCGCGGCCCCAGAGTGTGCCGCGGCACGAGCCCAAAAATGGCTCCCGGTGGTCGGCGGTGTGCGGCTCGGCCGGAGTGTGCGCGGCACCAGTCTGATCGGTTTGGCGGAAAATGCCACGAGTGTGCCGCGGCCACTGCCCGGCATGTGCGCGGCACACCGGCTTTCGGCGGAAGGCTGCCGAAACGCTGCCGGCCGTGACTCGGCGGAAGGCTGCCGAGCACTACGGCCGTGACTCGGCGATCGGCTGGGCCCAGGTTGCCCGGCCATGACTCGGCCGGGGCCAACTCCGACGGCCCGAACGACCCCGAAACCCGAACCTGAATATGAATCGATGATACGGTTACGAAGTACTCGCAAAGACGAATCTAAGAGCTAAGAGAACACACAATTCCGACCACCTGACGGCTCGGAATTCAATAACGGAAGTAATTACCCAAAACCTTGGGAAATTACGAAAATGGCCCAAAACGTCCGAAAATCACGATACGCGATTGAAACACCAAACTAAAGCTCGCAACATGAATAATAATATTCAATGAACTTACGAGAAACTCGAAACAACAGTTTCGGACGAGATTCGCAAGAATCGAACTCAAGTGCGGAAAAGCGTCTAAAAAGCTCGGAACTCAACAAAATGATACCGAAACGAACTTGGATGACAAAAAGTGCAGAATTAATCATTCTCGAAATGACCAAACGGTCATGAGCGAGTCGTCAAAACGGACTCCGGCCGAAAAAAGAAATTTACCGAAAATCGAAAATTGCGGATATTACATTCTACCCTCCTTAAAAGAAGTTTCGTCCCGAAACTTAAAACAAGTAGGGAGAAGCAATATCCCGCCAGGAAAACTAAACGAGATACGCAAGGAAATGCATAACTTACGCCCATCGACGAAACGTTACAAGCAACGCAAAGGGATATACGGCGTGAAAACACGCTCCACGACGACCAACACAACGTCGCCGTTAGGGATATAATAAAACCAACAAGTGACAAGCGTCATCAAATGGATAATACAATCAAGTCAATTATCCGAACAATCACAAAACACAACGAACGGAAATCAATACGATTGACCAACCCAACGGTACATCAATCAAAACGAGAGCCAATCGCTGAACAAATACGGAATTCCACCGCCCAAGGGTTGGAATATCGAAAACGAGAATAATTTCCCAAACTGAAGGGAATTAGGAAGGAGCCTGAATGCTCAACGATCACGAAACGAGGACAAAAACCGAACAAACAAATGACCGAACCACAACGATCGAGACAACAAAAAGCGAACAATCATGTTCGAATCACGAAGAACAATAAAATTCAAACAACAACTCCAAGGTTCACATATCGACTCGAGACAACATATGATCCGGTGAAAACAACAACATATGCATTCACATAAGATCCACATGAGAGGGAATAGAAATTGAAAAGTCACAACGACAAACGAGTTATTCCGAAACAATACCACACTCGTTCGATCAACAAAAGCAAGGGGCAGGACAAGCTCAGAAAATGTCAACTAACATAAACGAGTCAACAGAGTCGAAAATACAGAGGTTCAAAATCCAATCCACTTCGAATAAAAGAACTAATAAAACCAGATGATGTCACTTCCGAACAAGGTTCACAAGAATCGAACCGAACTCGAAAAAGTCACAGCGATAACCAGATCGACCCACAACAAGATCACAGCTCGTTCGAACGATGAAACCGGAATACAGAACAAGTTCAGACAGTATCAACGAACACGAGCGAATCGATAGACTTGAGAAAGAGGAAATGAAGAAGTCCAAAAACAATACGGGTATTAAATTCGACCTCTTATAAAAGAAGGTCGTCCCCGCTACTCACAATAACGAAATCAAGGAGACGACACAACAGGCAATCGACAGAAACATCCTTCAAAGGCCTCTCAAAGCCGATTCTGATATCTGTGCTGAAGCACGGACTCCGAAAGTCTCGGTAGCCAATTCGCAAACTGAATTCGGTGTCCCTCGAGTCCACACTCGAAATGTGTTACTGACGAGAAGGACAAATTGCACGTACATGCCCCGGCACATCACGGTTGAAACGCCTCGACTCGGCATACCGAAAATACAAATGCTAGATACAATGGGGCATAACGTCGTAAAACAACATAGCGGAGATGTCAACTCCGCACAACGAAGAATCATAACACATACCGTATACAACGATTATCATCGTAAAGTAATACACACACACAAACACTACAACAACGTCGGTATCGTTCGGCGACCTCAACGGTCCGAACAATAACCAGCACATAATTACAAACATTATGAAACAATCACATATGTACACGAACGTACAAACCCAAGCTTTAACAGCTCACACAGGTGCGATAACACGCAAGCTACCACGAAATGACAACATTAAGGATCGTCATCACACCTCCCACAAGGGCTAACAAAACATATGCATGGCGAACGACTCAACGTTCACACCACCAATTCCATCATACTCGGGAGCTAACATTCTAACAACAATGTGAATATCATACACACATTCCTGGACTACAAACAGGAATGATAGGTTTTAAAAACGAAAACCACCTTTTGGAAACAGTTTGGAAACGCCAGTTGATCTTGAGTATCATTTTACAAAAAGTTGAACAAACCTCATTTTCGAGACCTTGAAAATCATCTTGCGTTTGAACAAAAATGAGGACACCTTATCTTAGTGAAAAACTTTCAGAATATTCGACCCTCGGGTCTAAGTAAAAGTGTTTATAAAACATTGAAAATATCTCAAAACATTTTGGGTCCTCGAGGTAGAAGAATTTTGAAACATATTGTGGCACTTTGGATGTACCACGAGAGAATAATTCATTTTAAAAGTACGTCTCGAAATTTATTTTCTAAGATACTCAAGGTTTTTAAAGATAATTCAATGGGCTAGAATGCCCAAAAACTCTAGGTAATTACGCAAAATATTATAGCGCCATGGGTCCTGCTACGAACTCACCAGCTAAAAACCATTTACAACGTTAAAAAGCCCGATGACGGTAATATTTCAAAAACTCATAAAAGCCATTTACAAAATACTAAGTATCGTCACAAGAATTTTGCCAAAACGTTCAAGGCCATAACGCCAAAAACTCGGTTAAAGGAATCGGTTTTCGAAATCAAACTCAATTGGCAAAAGGCCGAAAGCATTTTGAAATAACTCACGCAATGGAAAAAAATACAGTCCAACATGCACAATCCAATTGAATACGTCTCACAACATCTAGTTTAAACATATAACAAAACCGTTCCTCGGAGTTTCTCACGAACTCAATCGTCGATACCTTATTCGAAACCCAACAAGGTTCTCAATTTTCACACTATACCACCCCTCACAGTGGTTCAAAGGTAAAACAACAATAGGCCCAGTTTTATACATATATTATATGTCACACGTATTAAATACAACTATATTCACAACACCGTGCAAATAAAATTATGCACCGCAATTAACTCATTTAGATACAATCATGATACACAGGTACTTCGCATAAAAGAGGAGACTTACGTCCACAGGCCGCACGGAGATGACGGTCGCCCACGATACTAATCTCATCCGACAACATATCCAACGCGTTGTGACTACGCACAACTCAACTTGTCACCTGACGACTCGAACGACAAGACAACATATTACTCGACAAATCACGACTCGACTCGACCCAACAGCCTAGGTTTCCGCAACCTAAGCTCCGATACCATAAATGTAACACCCCCAAAACCGTATGGGAATATTACACGCCGTAAACCCTTTCCGCAAGGATCTACCAGGCTAAACGTCCATAAACAACCAAATGCTTGCCCGGCCAGGGTCAAACAATATAATAATACAGACTGTTAAGGTCACTTACACAAAAACACACAGACCGATAAGGTCACACAACTCTATCAACACGACTGACTAACAACATTACCCACACAGGGTTCTAAATACAATACAACGAAAGACTGAATCAACTCTAACAATACAAATAAACTCTACCAACACTCAACTCTTGATTAGTATCGCATCTCGTCATCCCCTTGTGCTAATCCTGTGACAGCTCCCCTGAACCTGCAAGTACCTGGACGCAGAATAGACATCCACCCCCCGAATACTCGGGGGTTAGTAAAACTCCACTGTTTTACTAGTGCAAGTATCAAACCATACGAAATGTAACAAGCAAATAGCAACTACGAATTTAATACGTAAATCAATTATAAAAATGTTCCCGAGAAGTTTTAGAATTTCGAACTCAAGTAAGAGATATTTGAAAAGGAACACATCATCTCGGGGATTTTTAAAGCAGAAATTCTTTTGGACCTCGAGTCCCAATTTACAAAACCTTTTCGTAAACATTAGGGCCTTAGCCCGATTCTCGTTTCAAAGCATACTAAATAATATATCATTATGAGTCTGAGATCCATATTTAAAATGTTACCCGAACAATCACTGCTACACGATCATTGTTCGTACACATCATGTACCGAACTCCGGAGGCCTCGACGGACCTTACCCGGACCACACACACTGTTCGTACATGTAACACCCCAAACTAGGCGGATATTACAGTGCCGTAGATCCCCAACTGGGACCCACCAGGCAAATGAAAATGAATGAATTACACAAGATAAAGGTAGTACCGAACTACATTACAACAATAATTACTCCGATGAGGAGTTTAGTTACAACACACCAGGACAATACTGAATACTAGTGTATTTTATATGAAGATAAAATACACAACACTGAATGAAACGGAGTATTCAAATGAAAGTCTGCAGCGGAAAATAAAGGACAATAACATGAATAACTGAAAGATCGGGGCCCCCTACTAGTATCACTAGGACTCCTCGACATCAACATGCTGTTCCCGTGCGTTTTCCTTGCCATGACCTGAAAAACAAAATCCCCAAACGGGGTCAGTTACAAAGAACAACAATCCTCAAGAGTTGAAAATACACAATCATGATTATATGTAGTATAAACCACAAGTTCGATCAAAATGAAACGGTTAGATTATAACCCAATCTTGTTGAAAACATACGCAATCAAACATGCTATATGAATCAACTAACAGTACGGCTCAAAGAGTGGCGCCACACTGCGCCCGGGATGGAAATGTGTCCGTGCACAAGCCACCAACGATCGAATACACGCGTGGTCTTGTACCTAATCAGTCTCACGAAACAATCAATCTCGTGTGCACAGTCCAATGTGAGGCCACCAACCAACACACGACTATAATGTGCCCGACATGAAAATCCTACACATACCAACCGGCACGCCAGTATGACCCGGAATGCCACGATATAACAAAAGTGACATCGAAAATGAATAATGACTCACCGAGGTGGAATGGTAACGAAATAAATGACAGCTCAATGAAAAGATTGGAACCGTCGTTCCTTATGACTGAAACGATTAATTGATAACAACAAGTTTTGATATGATTAATATAATGATGAATGAGTTATGATTATGAATGAACAACAACAAAAGGGATGAATATCCTTTTAACCGAGTAAGAATTAACTTACACAACAACGATGAAGAATGTCCGTCCACGAACAACGTCCTAATTGAGATATCGGTCGCTCGAACAACCTTGAATAAATATAATTACCAACAATCCGTTCAATATACGAATCAAACACGAATATAACGAACTCAAAACGTCGATACGATTAAACTAAGTCCATAGAGGCATTAAATCAAACACGTTGCGACTAAACTCCGATTGTTTACAATCAAACCTCAATATACCAATATCAAATCCCCCAAGAAGTGTTTCAAACCAACAAAACATCTCCAATACGATCAATAATCCGTTATGAATATCCAAAAACGTGATTATAACAACAATTAGTCGAAAATCCCCAATTCCAACTCGATTTTCAAGGTGTTCTCGAATAATTCCTCAATAATCCAATGAATCCTTATACAAACTCATAATCATATACATATCCCTTCATATAACATGATTATAACGTCCAAAACATCATATCTCAACACAAACTCGAAGTCCAAAGTGTTGAAGGAATTACCTCTTGATGATCCAAGTACTTTAATCCGAAGAACACGCGTTAGATTGATTATCCGGGCTTCACGATCGAAAGGAGATGAAGAAAATCAAACACCCAAATGATTTGTGAAGGAAAAAACCTCCCTCAAACTTACTCTCTCGGTTGAAGGTGAAGAAAAGGGGAAAAATGGCTGAAATGCTGAAAAAAAACGAATTTAAGGGAGTTGACTGCCTGCCGGACACGGCCCGTGCCGATCGGCACGGTCGTCGCACGATGGCCGATGCGCTGGTCGACAGGGGACTCGACCGTGTCCTACTTGACACGGTCGCGCGCCGAGGGCCTCCCGACGATGACCCGTCCGACGACTCGGCATGACTCGATCCGTGCTGCACGACACGGCCGGGCGTGTCAGCGATCGCTCGCTTATCCGAAGGGTTCGACTCGCCGTGCTGCATACACGGTCGGGTCCTGAGGCAGACACTTCGGCACTTTCCGGACGAGTACGGCACGGGCCGTGTCGGACGACACGGCCGAGTTCGTTCGGCAGTGATCGGCCAAAACTGAAAAATGAGCGGTTGAGTTAAAACGACCATAACTCTCTCGTCCGGACTCCGATTGACTCACCGTTTGAACCATTGGAAAGCTAACTCGATGCTCTATAATATTGCAAAGATTTAGAATTTTTGGAGTTACCAAAAATTAATGGTGATCTAACAAAGTCGAACTCATATGAGGAAAGTTGAAACAATGAACAATAACGATACACAACTCGAAGTTTTTACGAACGGTGAACACGGGTGAATGAACATGATTGATGAATGATTATAAATGAGTGAAAATCCACTGAGTGACCATCACCGAATAAAATTACTGAATGATAATGACTGAATTACAACCGGGTATTACAGTACACATCATGTACCGAACTCCGGAGGCCTCAACGGACCCTACCCGGCCACACACACTATTCGTACACATCATGTACCGAACTCCGGAGGCCTCAACGAACCCTACCCGGCCGCAACATCGTTCGTACACATCATGTACCGAACTCCAGAGGCCTCGTCAGACCCTACTTGGATCACACACCTTGTCCGTACACGTTGTAATATCCGTATTTTTCTTTCCCTTGTATTTTCATTTTTGGTGTATTTCTCGATCGTAGTGACGCTCGTGTACTTTTCAGCGTGTCTTTCCTGTCAAACTGTTGAACTATATTCTTGTTATTGTTGTGCGAAACCGCCGTTTCGGGGTTGCCGTGGATCCATTTCGTGTTATTAGTCCCCAAATATTGATTCCTATCGTTTCATTCTCTTTCCGGATCATTTTTATCATTTTGGGACCCAAAAAGGGGTGTGGGCCGCGGCACAAGGTGCGTGCGCCGCGGCACACAAATTTCTCCAAATGTTGGTCGGGCAATCTGTACTGTGTGCCGCGGCACACCCATCCGGTGCCGCGGCACAGCGCCAGGCCAGTGCCGCGGCACACCTGTCCGGTGCCGCGGCACACTCGTGTGTCTTCCGCGACCAAAACCCAACTGTACCGTGTGCCGCGGCACACGCAGGCTGTGCCGCGGCACAATGCTAAAACCTGGGAGTAGATTTTCGGCCTGTGCCGCGGCACACTTCTGCTGTGCCGCGGCACACGAAGCGGTAATTGCGCAGACTCGTCCTTATTAGACGAGATCGGTCGTCTCCTTCCCCATTTTTCCACTGCATCGCGAGAGAAAGGATATAGAGGGGGAGAGTTCTTCATCCGGGGGTCGATTTTCATCATTCTTTTTCAGTTGTGAGGCTCGGATAATCGACCTAACGCGTGTTCTACGGATCTTAGTTCTTGAATCTCCAAAGGTAATGTTCTAAAACCCTATTTCGATTAATTTGGGGGTTTTGGGATTTTCTTCCGATTAGTTCCGTTTCGTTGGTGGATTCATGATGTATACGATTAATATTGTTAGTATCGTTAGTTTTCCTACGGATTCATGGATATTTTGTGGATTTTTATGGATTCGAGAGGGTTTGGTTGTGGTCCGCCCTCGTTATTTTTGTATGAATATACATGAATCGTAGGCGGGTTTCCGGGTGTATTCCATTTCCATAATCGTTTAGAAGTGGTTGTGATTGTGCTATTCGAATCGTTAGGTTCATTCTCGTCGGTTCCTCGTGGTCGTGCTTGATTCTTCCGTTCCGTTCGTGTCATCGTCTATTTAATCGAGGCAAGTACCCTTATGAACTTACGATCTTGACGTAGTAGTTTTGTATGAGAAATTGTGTGTGTGTGTGTATGCTCACTGCGGGTTAGACTCGACGAGGTCTCGGTAGGGTTCCACGAAGCTGTGGGACAGCGAGCTTGCTTTTAACCACTGTGGGTTAGATCCGACGGGGTCTCGGCAGGGATCCACAAAGCTGTGGGTCCGCGGTTAATTGTGCTGCATTTTTTACAAATGTGGTTTGATCATTGGCATTTCCGGAAATGAGTATTTTGGAACTATGTTTTCTTGAATTGCATGCATTACTATATGTGTAAGATGTAAGTCGTTCATCTGGTTACTTGTACTAGCGTAATTGCTAACCCCTCTGGGGACCCGTTTGGGAAATTCGTTTTATTAATTTCAGTCGGGTTCATCGAGACGAGCGGGCGCTGGACCAGTACACGGATGATGGCCGTGCGTGATGATTGTGCACGAGTGATGTTTTAGTGTCTTTTACCTTTTCGTCTTTTGTGGTTTTGAACTAATAGTTGTACTCGAGTACTTAAGGGGTTCTTGTTCGTTTGGATTGTATCGTTGCTTATTATGTTGTGTTGGATGATGATGTTATATTGACCGGTTGAACCGGGTGGTTTATTCTGTTTTGCGTCTTTATGACATGGTGTTGGTTTGTCATTTATGTGAGTCGATGAGTATGATCTTTGTTCGGCTGGTGGGTCCCATATAGGGATTCACGGCACTGTAATATACCTCAAATATCTTGAGGGTGTTACAGAAAATGGTATCAGAGCTCTAGGTTTATGGATACCTAGGCTTGTCGGTTTATTGGGTCTTGTGGTGTTTTGTTTTGCACATCATCGTCACGCTGCCATGATTCCGGTACTACCAGTGTCCGTAAGTTTTCCTTCCTCTGTTCATTATTTCCTTGTATCGTACCTTTGATTCTCGACTTGTGATCGTTCTTCTCTCGTACTTACCCTCGTATGGCTTTTGCTACTTATTTAACTCCAGTATGGATGCTGGAAGAGGTCGTGGTCGCGGTCGTGGTCGTGGACGCGGCCGGGGACGTGGGGCAGCCGGTGGGGCGGCCACGTCGCAGTCTTCGGGAGCCGGCAGTACCGGCGACCGTCATAGCCATGCTTCTTCTCAGGAGCGTGCCGACCTTGGTATTGCGGCCGTTATGCAACAAATGGTGAACCAAATGGCGGCAATAGCTCAGGCGGTCCAGAACCCGGATCAGGCCCATGCTAATCGGGGCGGAGCGGACCGTTGGCTCCAAGATGTCATCAAGATGCATCCTCCTCAGTTTTCGGGAGCTTCGGACCCGATGGGCTGGGAAGGGTGGATTAAGGAGATATCAAAGGTCTTCGTTGCCACTAACTGCCCCGAGGAACGTAGAGTCCCTATTGCTCAATACTTTCTCACGGGGGACGCTACGGATTGGTGGGAGGCCGTTGGGCCCAAAGACCATGCTGCTTCGTGGGCTGAGTTTCAAGAGTTGATGGAGGCTGAATATTGCCCGTGGCCAGTCAGACAGGCTCGGGTACATGCTTTTTATGATGCTCAACCGCGGGATATCCCCGTATCTCAAGCTATTGCCGATTTTAATAAGGAGTTGGGTTATGTGAAGACCCAAGTTGTCGAGGAGAGTGACAAGATTTTCCATTTCTCCAGACGGATGAAGTTGCCGATTCGGGACTATATGTCGGGGCTTGTATGCACTACCTTGAAAGATTACCAGAGCAGGGCCCTTGCTTACGATATGTCTGTGACGGCGAGTGAGGCGGCCCGCGAGAGTAAGCGAGAAGTCCGCCGGAATTTTCGGGCCACAAAGTGGGGGTCCGCAAATTTGATCTGCTAACTTTTCCGCCGGTGGTGGCCCATCTCGATCTACCGGGTTTCCCGTAGGGCTGCCAGTGCCCCTTCTCGAGAGGTGAAATGCTTCAACTGTGGCCAGCAGGGCCACATCAGTCGTGTTTGTCCGAACCCTTTGCTGACGTGTAATCAGTGTGGCCAGCCGGGTCACAAAGCTGCTTTCTGTGCTGAGAGGGAGAAAATCCTTGGTACCCGGGCTTCCATTCCGGCGCCTAGGGAACCAAGTGTGAATCAGGGTCTGTTGCTCCTCAATCTCCGCCGAGTGCTAGTCGGGGTAGAGGTCGGGGTCAGCCCTCAAGAGGGGGAGCTTCCAGTGTCGGCTCCGCCCATCCGCGGGTTTATGAGATGCGGAAGACCGATGACCCAGCGGCTACCGTGGCGACAGGTACCGTTTATATTCTTTCTCATCCTGTCAGTGTGCTTTTCGATTCCGGTGCTACGCATTCGTTCATATCTCTGGATTGTGTACGTCGTTTGAGTCTCGACCGTTTGACACCTTGTGAGCCCTTCATCGTTAAGCTTCCTAGCGGTGATAGGATTGTTGGTGATCAGGAGGTTCGAGACTGTTCTGTGCTTATTTGTGAGAGGACTTGGCCCTCTAGTCTTATTGTTGTGAGTATCGAGGGTGAGGATTTGATTCTTGGTGATGACTGGCTCGAGCGTCATGGTGCGATCATGAACTACCGCACGAGAATCATCACTATGTTAGCCTAGGACGGCACCGAGCACTCTTTCGCGGGGCGAAAGAGGGGAAACCAGAAATTCGTCATTAATGCCTTGAAGGCGATGAGTCTCATGCGAAAGGGATGTACTGGTTATTGGTGCTATGCCTTGAAGGCGGGGGATGGTGGAGTCGAGCTTTTGTCGATTCCAGTCGTTAATGAGTTTCCTGATGTATTTCCTGACGAGTTACCGGGATTGCCACCGGATCGTGAGGTTGAGTTTTCTATAGAGTTAGAGCCGGGCGCGGCTCCTATTTCGAAGGCGCCGTATCGCATGGCACCTTCAGAGATGGCAGAGTTGAAGAAGCAGTTGAGCGAGCTTCTTGAGTCGGGGTATGTTCGACCGAGCGCCTCGCCTTGGGGCGCACCGGTCCTGTTTGTGCCGAAGAAGGATGGTTCACTACGTTTGTGTATCGACTATCGCGAACTAAACAAGGTGACCATCAAGAACAAGTATCCTTTGCCGAGAATTGATGACTTGTTCGATCAGTTGCAGGGAGCTACGGTATTCTCGAAAATTTATTTGAAAACGGGGAACTATAATCACCCGCTGAGAGAGTCCTATGTGCCGAATACAACTATACGGTCTAGATACTGACATTATGAGATTGTAGTTAAGCCTTTCGGGTTAACTAATGCGCGGTGTTCATGCGATTGATGAACAAAGTTTTTATCGAGTATTTGGATAAGTGCGTCGTCGTCTTTATTGACGATATTCTTATTTATTCGAAGAATGAGGAAGAGCATGCCCATCATTTGCGGGTAGTATTAAACATTTTGAGGACCGAGCAACTCTATGCAAAGTTCTCGAAATGTGAGTTCTGGCTGAAGGAAGTGATGTTTTTAGGTCACGTGATTTCGGTAGGGGGTTCGTGTGGATCCAGAAGATTGAGGCCGTGTTGGATTGGGCACCGCCAAGAATGTGAAGGAGCTCCGTAGTTTCTTGGGTTTAGTGGCTACTACCGTAGGTTCGCCGAGGGTTTCGAATCGGCTCGGCCACTTACGCAGCTTGCTCCGTAAATCCGAGAGGTTCGCTGGAATGACGAGAGGCAATCGAGTTTTGAGGAGCCGAAGAAGCGTTTGACTTCAGCCCCGGTTTTGGCGTTGCCATGTGGTAACGAGGGTTTTGCCGTTTATAGCGATGCTTCGGTCGTGGTCTTGGGTGCGTATTAATGCGGACGGTAAGACCATTGCCTTTGCATCGAGAGCTTGAGGCCGTATGAGCTTAACTACCCTACTCATGATTTGGAGTTAGCGGCAATGCTTTTGCGCTCAAGATTTGGCGTCATTATCTTTTCGGCTCGCATGTCGATTTTTACCGATCATAAAAGTCCAAATACATATTTACTCAATGGGAGTTGAATATGAGGCAGAGGAGGTGGTTAGAGTTGATTAAGGATTATGACCTCGAAATCCTTTATCATCCGGCAAGGCGAACGTCGTGGCCGACGCCTTGAGTCGGAAACCGATTGCATTGCGATCGCTTGAGATCCTTACGTCTCGATTCGAGCTTCGGCGATCTTTAATCAAGTTAGATGTTGAAGTTTTGTTGCCTGGAGCCGTCGGGCAACTTCGTGCTTTGGAGGTTTCGTCGTCTTTGATCGATGAAATTAAGTCAAGCGATTAGAGGATCCGATGATTACTCAAATCCGAGAGAACGTTCTTAAAGGAAAGTCTCCTGGATTTGTGATTCACGAGGATGGTATTTTGAGATTTGAGCCGGCTTTGTGTGCGAGCGACTCGAGTTGAGACAGAATATTTTACGGGAGGCACATGCTACACATTACTCCGTTCATCAAGGTTCTAGTAAGATGTACAAGGACTTAAGAAGGAATTTCGGTGGAATGATATGAAGGATGAGGTCGCACAGTTTGTAGCGAGATGTTTGACTTGTCAGCAGGTCAAAATCGAGCATCAGCGACCGACTGGGTTATTGCAATCACTTCCCGTTCCAGAATGGAAATGGGAAGATATATCGATGGATTTCATTACGAGTCTGCCGAGATCGAGGTCGGGCATGAATATGGTGTGGGTGATTGTCGATCGTCTGACCAAGTCGGCACATTTTCTGGGCATCAAGGACACCTGGGGCCCGGAGAAGTTAGCTCGTGTGTTTATCGCGCAGATTGTGAGACTTCACGGTACCCCGAAGTCTATTGTTTCGGATCGTGACGGCCGTTTTGTATCGCACTTCTGGCAGGCGGTGCATAAGGCGTTGGGTACCCGTTTACATTTGAGTACCTCTTTCCATCCCCAGTCAGATGGACAATCGGAGCGCACTATCCAGACGTTCGAGGACTTGTTGCGTGCCTGTGCTCTCGAATGGAGTAGTGACTGGGAGGAACATTTGCCGCTGATTGAATTCACGTACAACAACAGTTGGCACACGTCGATTCGGATGGCACCGTATGAGGCACTTTACGGGCGGCGATGCCGATCACCGATTTGTTGGAATGAGGCGTCCGATTTGGTCGGGACCGAGCCGGATGTCGTTTTAGAGACGAGGCGGAAGATAGAGTTAATTCGAGAACGGATGTTGACTGCCCAGAGTCGACAGAAGTCATATGCCGACGTCCGTCGTCGACCTTTGGAATTCGAGGTGGGAGACCACGTTTTGCTAAAGGTGTCGCCGACGAAGGGAGTTTTTCGTTTCGGGAAGAAAGGAAAGTTGAGTCCGAGATTTATCGGCCCCTTTGAGATCCTCGAGCGAGTAGGTGAATTGGCGTACCGTTTGGCGTTACCTCCGGCCTTGAGTCATGTTCATAGCGTTTTCCATGTTTCCCAGTTGAGGAAATATGTCCCGGATCCTAGTCACGTCATCGATTATGGCGAGATTGATATTGCTGAAGATATTACTTTTGAGGAGCGTCCTTTGAAGATTTTGGAGCATCGTGAGAAACGATTGAGGCATAAGACCATACCTTTGGTCAAGGTGCAGTGGTCGAGACACGGTGTCGAGGAAGCAACTTGGGAAACCGAGGATAGCATGCGTGCTAGGTACCCGGAGTTGTTTGTTTCTTAAGTTTCGGGACGAAACTTATTTTTAGAGGGGTAGAATGTAATATCCGTATTTTTCTTTCCCTTGTATTTTCGTTTTTGGTGTATTTCTCGATCGTAGTGACCCTCGTGTACTTTTCAGCGTGTATTTCCTGTCAAACTGTTGAACTATATTCTTGTTATTGTTGTGCGAAACCGCCGTTTCGGGGTTGCCGTGGATCCATTTCGTGTTATTAGTCCCCAAATATTGATTCCTATCGTTTCATTCTCTTTCCGGATCATTTTTATCATTTTGGGACCCAAAAAGGGGTGTGGGCCGCGGCACAAGGTGCGTGCGCCGCGGCACACAAATTTCTCCAAATGTTGGTCGGGCAATCTGTACTGTGTGCCGCGGCACACCCATCCGGTGCCGCGGCACAGCGCCAGGCCAGTGCCGCGGCACACCTGTCCGGTGCCGCGGCACACTCGTGTGTCTTCCGCGACCAAAACCCAACTGTACCGTGTGCCGCGGCACACGCAGGCTGTGCCGCGGCACAATGCTAAAACCTGGGAGTAGATTTTCGGCCTGTGCCGCGGCACAGCAGAAGTGTGCCGCGGCACACGAAGCGGTAATTGCGCAGACTCGTCCTTATTAGACGATATCGGTCGTCTCCTTCCCCATTTTTCCACTGCATCGCGAGAGAAAGGATATAGAGGGGGAGAGTTCTTCATCCGGGGGTCGATTTTCATAATTCCTTTTCGGTTGTGAGGCTCGGATAATCGACCTAACGCGTGTTCTACGGATCTTAGTTCTTGAATCTCCAAAGGTAATGTTCTAAAACCCTATTTCGATTAATTTGGGGGTTTTGGGATTTTCTTCCGATTAGTTCCGTTTCGTTGGTGGATTCATGATGTATACGATTAATATTGTTAGTATCGTTAGTTTTCCTACGGATTCATGGATATTTTGTGGATTTTTATGGATTCGAGAGGGTTTGGTTGTGGTCCGCCCTCGTTGTTATTTTTGTATGAATATACATGAATCGTAGGCGGGTTTCCGGGTGTATTCCATTTCCATAATCGTTTAGAAGTGGTTGTGATTGTGCTATTCGAATCGTTAGGTTCATTCTCGTCGGTTCCTCGTGGTCGTGCTTGATTCTTCCGTTCCGTTCATGTCATCGTCTATTTAATCGAGGCAAGTACCCTTATGAACTTACGATCTTGACGTAGTAGTTTTGTATGAGAAATTGTGTGTGTGTGTATGCTCACTGCGGGTTAGACTCGACGGGGTCTCGGTAGGGTTCCACGAAGCTGTGGGACCGCGAGCTTGCTTTTAACCACTGTGGGTTAGATCCGACGGGGTCTCGGCGAGGATCACGAAGGCGTGGGTCCGCGGTTAATTGTGGTGCATTTTTACAAATGTGGTTTGATCATTGGCATTTAAATGAGTATTTTGGAACTATGTTTTCTTGAATTGCATGCATTACTATATGTGTAAGATGTAAGTCGTTCATCCGTTACTTGTACTAGCGTAATTGCTAACCCCTCTGGGACCCGTTTGAAATTCGTTTTATTAATTTCAGGTCGGGTTCATTGAGAGCAATGGCGGACCAAGATACGGATGATGGCCGTGCGTGATGATTGTGCACGAGTGATGTTTTAGTGTCTTTTACCTTTTCGTCTTTTGTGGTTTTGAACTAATAGTTGTACTCGAGTACTTAAGGGGTTCTTGTTCGTTTGGATTGTATCGTTGCTTATTATGTTGTGTTGGATGATGATGTTATATTGACCGGTTGAACCGGGTGGTTTATTCTGTTTTGCGTCTTTATGACATGGTGTTGGTTTGTCATTTATGTGAGTCGATGAGTATGATGCTGTTCAGCCTGGTGGGTCCCATATAGGGATTCACGGCACTGTAATATACCTCGAATATCTTGAGGGTGTTACACACGTCATGTACCGGACTCCAGAGGCCTCGTCAGACCCTACCTGGATCACACACTTTGTTCGTACACATCATGTACCGAACTCCAGAGGCCTCGTCAGACCCTACCTGGATCACACACTTTGTTCGTACACATCATGTACCGAACTCCATAGGCCTCGTCAGACCCTACCTGGAACACACACACATCGACACGACACAATTCATAATCATTAAATGTCAAGCCATTCCACATTACACTGAAATGTACAATCAAGTATGTAAACCAAAACAACACAAATATCATGATCATCACAACGACTCTTAACCAACATAACACACATTCGGTACACAATACATTGAACAACCACGTGTACAACCATCTCATATGTACATCGCAATCCTGCACAAATGGCACAACGCCTAACACGGATACCAATATATCACTATTATCACCAAGCCTTCAAATTTCGGAAAACACAACCAACTCAAACGGAACATATTTACGGAGGCAAGCAAAATCGTCATACATATCATACGTAATTACTAGTCACAAGATACAAGTCGTATAATAAGATACTTGCCTTAATAACCGCTACCAAACGCTCCGAAGAACACGGTTCGACCGGGAAGCTCGGACCCCGAAGAAGACAATGAACGGAAGGGTTCCGACTCGAGTTCTTCACAAGAATTCGACCCTAACAACATAAATTCAATAAATCATCGATCATACGAGGAATAATAATCGTAGAACGCCCGAAAACCCCTCTATGACATTTTACCGGACACCTTCAAGGCGTCGGTCAAGAACTCGACCAAAACAATGAATCGATACGATCCAACCATGGAATAACAAGGGAAATGATATAATACATCTAAATAATCATCAATCCATCACAATCCTAAGTTAAATCGGATTAAACGGACGAAATCGAACAAAATACCCAAAATCCCCAAAATTAGATTTCTAGAAAATCTGACCTGATTCACTCGATCAAAGGATGTTATAGGATGTATTATTGATGATATGAACTCCAAAACTTCATGGATTTGTTGACAAACAACATCTCTCCATGATAGGAACAACTGACCGCGGAAGAGAAGTAGAAGAAGGAGAAAAATGGCGAAAAAAGCATTGCTGGGCCTTAAATAGAGTGCCACGGTGTGCTGCCCCAGTGAGTGTGCGCGGCACGAGCCCAAAAATGGCTCCCGGTGGTCGGCGGTGTGCAGCGGCTCGGCGGAGTGTGCCGCGGCACCGTGCGATCGGTTTGGCGAAAAATGCCACAGAGTGTCTGCGGCCCTGCCCGGCATGTGCCGCGGCACACGGACCGCTCGGCAGAGCTGCCGAAACGCTGCCGGCCGTGACTTCGGCGGCTGCCGAGCACTACCGGCCGTGACTTGGCGATCTGGCACAGGCCTGTGTTGCCGGCCATGACTCGGCCGGCCAACTCCGGCCCGAACGACCCAACGGAACACGAATATGAATCGATGATACGGTTACGAAGTACTCGCAAAGACGAATCTAAGAGCTAAGAGAACACACAATTCCGACCACCCGACGGCTCGGAATTCAACAACGGAAGTAATTACCCAAAACTTTGGGAAATTACGAAAATGGCCCAAAACGTCCGAAAATCACGATACGCGATCGAAACACCAAACCAAAGCTCGCAACATGAATAATAATATTAAATGAACTTACGAGAAACTCGAAACAACAGTTTCGGACGAGATTCGCAAGAATCGAACTCAAGTGCGGAAAAGCGTCTAAAAAGCTCGGAACTCAACAAAATGATACCGAAACGAACTCGGATGACAAAAAGTGCAGAATTAATCATTCTCGAAATGACGAAACGGTCATGAGCGAGTCGTCAAAACGGACTCCGGCCGAAAAAAGAAATTTACCGAAAATTGAAAATTGCGGATATTACATTCTACCCTCCTTAAAAGAAGTTTCGTCCCGAAACTTAAAACAAGTAGGGAGAAGCAATATCCCGCCAGGAAAACTCAACGAGATACGCAAGGAAATGCATAACTTACGCCCATCGGCGAAACGTTACAAGCAACGCAAAGGGATATACGGCGTGAAAACACGCTCCACGACGACCAACACAACGTCGCCGTTAGGGATATAATAAAACCAACAAGTGACAAGCGTCATCAAATGGATAATACAATCAAGTCAATTATCCGAACAATCACAAAACACAACGAACGAAAATCAATACGATTGACCAACCCAACGGTACATCAATCAAAACGCGAGCCAATCGCTGAACAAATACGGAATTCCACCGCCCAAGGGTTGGAAGATCGAAAACGAGAATAATTTCCCAAACTTAAGGGAATTAGGAAGGAGCCTGAATGCTCAACGATCACGAAACGAGGACAAAAACCGAACAAACAAACGACCGAACCACAACGGTCGAGACAACAAAAAGCGAACAATCATGTTCGAATCACGAAGAACAATAAAATTCAAACAACAACTCCAAGGTTCACATCTCGACTCGAGACAATATATGATCCGGTGAAAACAACAACATATGCATTCACATAAGATCCACATGAGAGGGAATAGAAATTGAAAAGTCACAACGACAAACGAGTTATTCCGAAACAATACCACACTCGTTCGATCAACAAAAGCAAGGGGCAGGACAAGCTCAGAAAATGTCAACTAACATAAACGAGTCAACAGAGTCGAAAATTCAGAGGTTCAAAATCCAATCCACTTCGAATAAAAGAACTAATAAAACCAGATGATGTCACTTCCGAACAAGGTTCACAAGAATCGAACCGAACTCGAAAAAGTCACAGCGATAACCAGATCGACCCACAACAAGATCACAGCTCGTTCGAACGATGAAACCGGAATACAGAACAAGTTCAGACAGTATCAACGAACACGAGCGAATCGATAGACTTGAGAAAGAGGAAATGAAGAAGTCCAAAAACAATACGGGTATTAAATTCGACCTCTTATAAAAGAAGGTCGTCCCCGCTACTCACAATAACGAAATCAAGGAGACGACACAACAGGCAATCGACAGAAACATCCTTCAAAGGCCTCTCAAAGCCGATTCTGATATCTGTGCTGAAGCGCGGACTCCGAAAGTCTCGGTAGCCAATTTGCAAAACTGAATTCGGTGTCCCTCGAGTCCACACTCGAAATGTGTTACTGACGAGAAGGACAAATTGCACGTACATGCCCCGACACATCACGGTTGAAACGCCTCGACTCGGCATACCGAAAATATAAATGCTAGATACAATGGGGCATAACGTCGTAAAACAACATAGCGGAGATGTCAACTCCGCACAACGAAGAATCATAACACATACCGTATACAACGATTATCATCGTAAAGTAATACACACACACAAACACTACAGCAACGTCGGTATCGTTCGGCGACCTCAACGGTCCGAACAATAACCAGCACATAATTACAAACATTATGAAACAATCACATATGTACACGAACGTACAAACCCAAGCTTTAACAGCTCACACAGGTGCGATAACACGCAAGCTACCACGAAATGACAACATTAAGGATCGTCATCACACCTCCCACAAGGGCTAACAAAACATATGCATGGCGAACGACTCAACGTTCACACCACCAATTCCATCATACTCGGGAGCTAACATTCTAACAACAATGTGAATATCATACACACATTCCTGGACTACAAACAGGAATGATAGGTTTTAAAAACGAAAACCACCTTTTGGAAACAGTTTGGAAACGCCAGTTGATCTTGAGTATCATTTTACAAAAAGTTGAACAAACCTCATTTTCGAGACCTTGAAAATCATCTTGCGTTTGAACAAAAATGAGGACACCTTCTCTTAGTGAAAAACTTTCAGAATATTCGACCCTAGGGTCTAAGTAAAAGTGTTTATAAAACATTGAAAATATCTCAAAACATTTTGGGTCCTCGAGGTAGAAGAATTTTGAAACATATTGTGGCACCTTGGATGTACCACGAGAGAATAATTCATTTTAAAAGTACGTCTCGAAATTTATTTTCTAAGATACTCAAGGTTTTTAAAGATAATTCAATGGGCTAGAATGCCCAAAAACTCTAGGTAATTACGCAAAATATTATAGCGCCGTGGGTCCCGCGCCGGAACTCACCAGGCTAAAAACCATTTACAACGTTAAAAAGCCCGATGACGGTAATATTTCAAAAACTCACAAAAGCCATTTACAAAATACTAAGTATCGTCACAAGAATTTTGCCAAAACGTTCAAGGCCATAACGCCAAAAACTCGGTTAAAGGAATCGGTTTTCGAAATCAAACTCAATTGGCAAAAGTCCGAAAGCCATTTGAAAGAACTCACGCAGCGGAAAAAAAAATACAGTCCAACATGCACAATCCAATTGAATACGTCTTGTTGTTGCCCAAAATATTTATTCGAAGATTAATACTGCTGGAAGACGGACAACAAACAACAATTGCGGGAGCACTTCCGAGAGTAGATAAATAATACAAGATTTGCCGGGTTTGTTAGGCCCAGGCTTGAATGCTCTCGCGAGAGGTTATTAATACAAATATTCGTGGATACAAGTATTAATGAGAGAAATCTAAATACAATGAGTGTAAAAAGACTCTGTTAATCCGGCTCTTGAGCGAAGCTTGGTGTTCTTCGTCCCCGCCGATAATCTGCTGGATGAGATAGGCCGGGAGAAGTAAGACCGAATGATAGCTGTTGCCAAGAGTTGGATGTTAGCCAAGTGCTTGATGTTTGCTTCTGTGTTGTATGCTCAAATCGTGAGGTTGCAGAAGAAGTGTCCAAGTGCAGGGTGCCTTGCTTATATAGGCGGCCGGGTCACATCTGTAGTGGCCGATCGCTGCCGGACATTATAATAATGTGCCGATCGCCCGCCGGCCAATATTATAATGGGGCGATCTCTGCTGTCGGGCTAAAGTCCAAGGAAGATGTCAATGTCGGGCTAAAGTCCAATGCGGATCGCAAAATGGGCGGTCAATTAGGAGCCATCACGTGTCCTAATCGATCAACATGTGGCCCTCTTGACAAGCTTTCGGCTTGTCGGCTGGTGGAGAGAATCTGTCAGACTGTGGTCAATGGCCCGTGATTCGCGGATCTTGTCCCGGATCTTGCACGTGGTGTCAGTCTTGAGGCTCGGTCTTCGCCGACTGGATGGCCATCGGTGGAGATCGATATGAGGCGCTCGTCTCTAGCTGATCATCAGAGGTCGCCATCGGCCAGTGGATGAAGGTCGGCAATGGTCGGTCTCCAAGGGTAGGTCGGCAAGATGCCGAGAGAGGATCGCCCACTTGTCGGTCGCCAGGAGTCGGTCGCTGAGTACCGAGAGGGGATCGTCCATTAGTAGATCGCCAGGGGTCGGTCGTCGAGTATCGAGAGGCGATCGTATCTGAGGTTGATCGCTCGATACCGGGACTTGCCACAGGGCCTTGATTGCTTGATCTAGCATGTCCCATTGGGTCAAGGCTTGGTCGCCTGGTCGCTGATCGGCAGACCTGCCTTGGACGATCGGCAGTGACTCGGTCGCCCGACCTCCGAGGCGATCGCCGGTCGGAAGGTGTTAATTCTTGACACAACAATTGCCCCCCAGCTTGCTCCTATGTTGAAGACATGGGGCGAGGTGGTTCTTGCTGGTGATCGTGTTCGGATGAGGACGGGCGATCTTCCTGAGCTGACTTAGGCTTCGGACTTGGGCTATCATAGTCGATTGGCTAGCTATCTTTCGGTCTTGTACCTGCAAAAAACAACATTGGCTGATCCCCCATGGAAACTTGGTGGTTTCTCTTTGTTTGAGGAATCGTGCGCAGTCGCGGAGATCGATGGACCGACTCCATGACCGTGTCTTAGTGCGCGAAGACAATGAGTGTCTCGTGACTCACTTTATTATGAGGGTCCTCTGTTAGGCTGCGCCTCGCCTCGTATTTAAACGAAGGGCGTGCGGTCTCGGTCTAGAGGAGTCCTTGCGCGGGGCAGCGTCGGATGAATCAACTCCACGCCCGCGGCTTGTTAGCTCTGCTTCCACCTCGGCCAGCCATGGAGATGGCCGACCTCGACGGTGTACGTTGAGACGGGGTTGTGGCATGTGTCCGATTAATGTTGGAGAGCCCTCGGACTACGCCGGCCTCGTATTTAAACGAAGGCGGGCGATCTCGGTCGAAAAGGACCTTGCATGGCAAGCGGCCGGTTCCATCGATTGCCAGACCATGGCTTTATGATGTACGGTGGGCGATCTTATGCCTTAGTCCGTCATGTTATATCTTTGGATGTAGGTGGCGATCGTGTCCACCGGGTTCTTGATGATGTTGCGATCGCCGGAAGATCGCGATCGTCGCTCGGCGGTGATCGCTTTATTCGTAGGTCGATATTGGCGATCGGCGGCTAGTCCTCATTTAAAATGGATGTGGCGGGGATCGAGTCCTCCGGCTCTGGGGTAGTAGCGATCGGGTGGGAGGCGGAGGTCGTGGTACGGCGCCGATCGCTCTACTCCTAGCCGAGAAGAAGCCTTTGCACAGACAGAAATCTGCGGCTCTAGCCGGAAGGCTGCGTAGGTCGTTGGTAGGGTATTAGTGAGATGCTGAACATAGGCGAAGCCACGAAAACCTCCTAGGACCGCGTAGAGGGCGGTCTCATCGCTTACGGGCTCGCCGTTGAGGATGATCATGTCAACCCGGTCGATGTAGTCCGAGTCGGACTCCTCTTCCCCTTGCCTGATCCGCCACATGCGATGGGGACCTTCTGGCCGAGCGGCCCTGGTGGCGAAGTATTCTGTGAAGACGTGCGCCAGCTCGTTAAAGGAGCCAATGGACCGAGGTGGCAATGAGGTGTACCACCGGTGGGCGAGGTCGTCTAGTGTCAGAGGGAACATTCGGCACCTGGTCACGTCCGATGCCCCACACCCGGTCATGTAGATGTTGAACTTGTGCAGGTGTGTTTGGGGGTCCGATCGCCCCTGGTACACGGGTGTCTGAGGAGGAACCATCTTGTGCTGCACGGGGGCGAGCTAGATGTCGATCATGAGCGGCTCGCTCGGCTCGGCGATCGTCTTCATGGCGCCTGCCCCGGATTGCAGGAGCGCCTTCACATCCTCTATCTGACGTTGCATTGCGGCAATCGCCGCGGCTCGGCTGCTTGCGGATCGGCTTTGGGAGCGGGGGACGAGGCGATCGTGTACGGACCTCCGGACTCCGCTGCTGCCGACCTCAGGAATCTGGCGAGCGGGAGCAAGGCGGCTGGATCGCCTTGTGGGAGCTGGGTAGGCCGAGCTCCTGGTGACGGACACCAACTCCGTCGTCTCGTAGTTGGGGCTGGCGCCCGGCCGCTGTGTCGGGTCACCGCCTGTGCGATCGAAGACAGAGGTGCCCCGGCTGCCGAGCGCCTCTTCATGCGGACGGGAGCCTCCTGGCGATCGCTCGGCCAGTAATGCCTTGAGCTTCCGCTTGGACTTCCGGCGGGAGACCGAGGGGGTGATAGCAGGAGGCGCGTCGAGAGCACTCCGTCGTTCCTGAAGGGCGGCTATGGCCTCTTCGATCTGTTCATTGGTGCGGAACTGATCGAGCGAGAGGCTCGGGCCGCCGTTCCGGGATGGGATCGAGCGCCTCTGACCGCGGCGGCTGCCTTCCACCATCGGCTGCGGCTCGGACTGGGAACAGGGGTGCAGCCGTCGGCTGCTTTCTTCGACGCGGAGGCGGAAGACATGTTTTCTGAAGGATTTCTTTGAAGTGCAGTAAGTGTCACTTCAAGTATCTGCCCCGAGAACAGTGAGTGTTATTCGGGACGGTAGGTATAAAAATTCGAGGGTTGGATGGCCCCTTCCTCTAGCGCCAATTGTTGTTGCCCAAAATATTTATCCGAAGATTAATACTGCTGGAAGACGGACAACAAACAACAATTACGGGAGCACTTCCGAGAGTAGATAAATAATACAAGATTTGCCGGGTTTGTTAGGCCCGGGCTTGAATGCTCTCGCGAGATGTTATTAATACAAATATTCGTGGATACAAGTATTAATGAGAGAAATCTAAATACAATGAGTGTAAAAAGACTCTGTTAATCCGGCTCTTGAGCGAAGCTTGGTGTTCTTCGTCCCCGCCGATAATCTGCTGGATGAGATAGGCCGGGAGAAGTAAGACCGAATGATAGCTGTTGCCAAGAGTTGGATGTTAGCCAAGTGCTTGATGTTTGCTTCTGTGTTGTATGCTCAAATCGTGAGGTTGCAGAAGAAGTGTCCAAGTGCAGGGTGCCTTGCTTATATAGGGGCAGCCGGGTCCTGTCCTGTAGTGGCCGATCGCCTGCCGGCCATTATAATAATGTGCCGATCGCCCGCCGGCCAATATTATAATGGGGCGATCTCCTGGGCTGTCGGGCTAAAGTCCAAGGAAGATGCTGGCTGTCGGGCTAAAGTCCAATGCAGTGACTGGCGCAAAATGGGCGGTCCAATTAGGAGCCATCACGTGTCCGGAATCAGTCAACATGTGGCCCTACTGACAAGCTTTCGGCGGCTTGTCGGCTGGTGGAGAGAATCTGTCAGACTGTGGTCAATGGCCCGTGATTCGCGGATCTTGTCCCGGATCTTGCACGTGGTGTCAGTCTTGAGGCTCGGTCTTCGCCGACTGGATGGCCATCGGTGGAGATCGATATGAGGCGCTCGTCTCTAGCTGATCATCAGAGGTCGCCATCGGCCAGTGGATGAAGGTCGGCAATGGTCGGTCTCCAAGGGTAGGTCGGCAAGATGCCGAGACAGGATCGCCCGCTTGTCGGTCGCCAGGAGTCGGCCGAGTACCGAGAGGATCGTCCATTAGTAGATCGCCAGGTCGGTCGCCGAGTATCGAGAGGCGATCGTATCTCGAGGTTGATCGCTCGATCGGGACTTGCCACAGGGCCTTCGGTTGCTTGATCTAGCATGTCCATTGGGTCAAGGCTTGGTCGCTGTCGCCGATCGCAGACACTGCCTTGGGACGATCGCGATGACTCGGTCGCCCGACCTCCGAGGCGATCGCCGGTCGGAAGGTGTTAATTCTTGACACAACACGTCTCACAGCATCTAGTTTAAACATATAACAAAACCGTTCCTCGGAGTTTCTCACGAACTCAATCGTCGATACCTTATTCGAAACCCAACAAGGTTCTCAATTTTCACACTATACCACCCCTCACAGTGGTTCAAAGGTAAAACAACAATAGGCCCAGTTTTATACATATATTATATGTCACACGTATTAAATACAACTATATTCACAACACCGTGCAAATAAAATTATGCACCGCAATTAACTCATTTAGATACAATCATGATACACAGGTACTTCGCATAAAAGAGGAGACTTACGTCCACAGGCCGCACGGAGATGACGGTCGCCCACGATACTAATCTCATCCGACAACATATCCAACGCGTTGTGACTACGCACAACTCAACTTGTCACCTGACGACTCGAACGACAAGACAACATATTACTCGACAAATCACGACTGACTCGACCCAATGGCCTAGGTTTCGCAACCTAAGCTCCGATACCATAAATGTAACACCCCAAAACCTTATGTTAATATTACACGCAGTATACCCTTTCCGCAAGGATATACCAGTCTAATCTTCCATAAAATTACAAATGCTGGCCCGTCCAGGTTCAAACATTATAATTATACAGACCGTTTAGTTCACTTACACATAAACACACAGACCGATAAGGTCACACAACTCTATCAACAGGATCGACTAACAACATTACCCACACAGGTTCGAAATACAATACAACTAAGACCGAATCAACTCTAAAAATACAAATAAACTCTATCAACTCTCAACTCTTGATTAGTATCGCATCGTCATCCCCTTGTGCTAATCCTGTGTGACTCCCCGAACTCGCAAGTACCGGACGCAGAATAGACATCCACCCCGAATACTCGGGGTTAGTAAAACTCCTTTGTTTTACTAGTGCAAGTATCAAACCATACGAAATGTAACAAGCAAATAGCAACTACGAATTTAATATGTAAATCAATTATCAAAATGTTCCCGAGAAGTTTTAGAATTTTGAACTCAAGTAAGAGATATTTGAAAAGGAACACATCATCTCGGGGATTTTTAAAGCAGAAATTCTTTTGGACCTCGAGTCCCAATTTACAAAACCTTTTCGTAAACATTAGGGCCTTAGCCCGATTCTCATTTCAAAGCATACTAAATAATATATCATTATGAGTCCGAGATCCATATTTAAAATGTTACCCGAACAATCACTGCTACACCATCATTGTTCGTACACATCATGTACCGAACTCCGGAGGCCTCGACGGACCTTACCCGACCACACACACTGCTCGTACACATCATGTATCGAACTCCGGAGGCCTCAACGGACCCTACCAGGCCAAACACACTGTTCGTACACATCATGTAACGAACTACGTAGGCCTCAACTGACCCTACCCGGCCACAACATTGTTCGTCAACATCATGTACCGAACTCCAGAGGCCTCGTCGGACCCTACCGGATCACACACCTTGTCCGTACACGTCATGTACCGGACTCCAGAGGCCTCGTCAGACCCTACCTGGATCACACACTTTGTTCGTACACATCATGTACCGAACTCCAGAGGCCTCGTCAGACCCTACCTGGATCACACACTTTGTTCGTACACATCATGTACCGAACTCCATAGGACTCGACATACCATACATCGAACACACACACATCGACACGACACAATTCATAATCATTAAATGTCAAGCCATTCCACATTACACTGAAATGTACAATCAAGTATGTAAACCAAAACAACACAAATATCATGATCATCACAACGACTCTTAACCAACATAACACAAATTCGGTACACAATACATTGAACAACCACGTGTACAACCATCTCATATGTACATCGCAATCCTGCACAAATGGCACAACGCCTAACACGGATACCAATATATCACTATTATCACCAAGCCTTCAAATTTCGGAAAACACAACCAACTCAAACGGAACATATTTACGGAGGCAAGCAAAATCGTCATACATATCATACGTAATTACTAGTCACAAGATACAAGTCGTATAATAAGATACTTGCCTTAATAACCGCTACCAAACGCTCCGAAGAACACGGTTCGACCGGGAAGCTCGGACCCCGAAGAAGACAATGAACGGAAGGGTTCCGACTCGAGTTCTTCACAAGAATTCGACCCTAACAACATAAATTCAATAAATCATCGATCATACGAGGAATAATAATCGTAGAACGCCCGAAAACCCCTCTATGACATTTTACCGGACACCTTCAAGGCGTCGGTCAAGAACTCGACCAAAACAACGAATCGATACGATCCAACCATGGAATAACAAGGGAAATTATATAATACATCTAAATAATCATCAATCCATCACAATCCTAAGTTAAATCGGATTAAACGGACGAAATCGAACAAAATACCCAAAATCCCCAAAATTAGATTTCTAGAAAATCTGACCTGATTCGCTCGATCAAAGGATGTTATAGGATGTATGATTGATGATATGAACTCCAAAACTTCATGGATTTGTTGACAAACAAGATCTCTCCATGATAGGAACAACCCCAGCCGCGGAAGAGAAGTAGAAGAAGGAGAAAAAATGGCGAAAAAAGCATTCTTGGGCCTTAAATAGCCGCACGGTGTGCCGCGGCCCAATGAGTGTGCCGCGGCACGAGCCCAAAAATAGCTCCCGGTGGTCGGCGGTGTGCGGCTCGGCCGGAGTGTGCCGCGGCACCGATGCGATCGGTTTGGCGAAAAATGCCACAGAGTGTGCGCGGCCCTGCCCGGCATGTGCGGCACCGCACTCGGCGGAAGGCTGCCGAAACGCCGGCCGTGACTCGGCCAGAAGCTGCCGAGCACTACCGGCCGTGACTCGGCCAGTGCCGGCCTGGGCCCAGGTTGCCCGGCCATGACTCGGCCGGGGCCAACTCCGACGGCCCGAACGACCCCGAAACCCGAACCTGAATATGAATCGATGATACGGTTACGAAGTACTCGCAAAGACGAATCTAAGAGCTAAGAGACTACACAATTCCGACCACCCGACGGCTCGGAATTCAACAACGGAAGTAATTACCCAAAACTTTGGGAAATTACGAAAATGGCCCAAAACGTCCGAAAATCACGATACGCGATCAAAACACCAAACCAAAGCTCGCAACATGAATAATAACATTAAATGAACTTACGAGAAACTCGAAACAACAGTTTCGGACGAGATTCGCAAGAATCGAACTCAAGTGCGGAAAAGCGTTTAAAAAGCTCGGAACTCAACAAAATGATACCGAAACGAACTCGTATGACAAAAAGTGCAGAATTAATCATTTTCGAAATGACGAAACGGTCATGAGCGAGTCTTCAAAACGGACTCCGGCCGAAAAAAGAAATTTACCGAAAATCGAAAATTGCGGATATTACAGTTGGGACCAACTATTGAATAAATTTCTTAAATTTTTTTTTCCAATGTCCAAAACTGATAGTCTTAGAAGAGAAATATCAGAATTTTTCCAAAAAGAAAATGAAGAATTTTATGAGTGCTACGAAAGATTTAATGATTTAATTCTTAAGTGTCCCCATCATGGTTTTGAAATATGGCGTTTGGTAAAATTTATGACGGTTTAACTCCAAACAATCGCCAATTAATCCAATCAATACATGGAGGAAAATTTCTTCACCTTATTGGAGACGAATCTTGGAATGCACTAGAAAATATGTCAATTAATTCACAACAATGGAATTCACTCGACTCTAGAGCCAAATCAATGCATACGACCCCAAAAAAAGGTGGAATTTACGAGGTTAAACAAGATGTTGAAATAAAATCTACTATAGATGATTTAGTACGAATAGCGGATGCGTTAGTCTTGAAGCAATCTATCACCTCGTCAAGCTCAAAAAATGAATTTTGCATTTCATGTGCGGAATCATTTAATTCATCTCAATCTTGTTCATCTAGTCCACAAAGAAATTTTTAGTGAAGAAGGCAATGCATTACACTCATATGGAAAATCTTCGGATAGTCCATTTGCTCCAACATATAATCCAAATTGGAGGAATCATCCAAATTTTTCCTGGAAGCAAAACATGCCTCCAATGAATCAAGGAGGACATCAAATGGACATGTCAAATCAACAAAATGTCCGTCCTAATCAATATCCTCCAAATACTTACCAGTATCCTTCTACAGTACCAAAGAAACCATCTTTGGAAGATATGTTGCAACAATTCATGCAAGCTACTCAACAAATGTTCCAATCAACTCAGCAAGCTGTACAATCAGACTCACAGGCTATTTCTAAGCTTGAAACATAAATTGGTCAACTTGCAACAACTTTAGGTGAAAGAGAAAAGGGAAAATTTCCAGGTCAGTCCATCCCTAATCCTAAAGGACAATATGAAGTAAACTCTTCTAACGCAGAAGTCCAATCCATAACTACCCTTAGAAGCGGAAAAAAAATACAAAAGACTGACTATGATCCATAAGAAAAATCAAATGAACCACAAGTTTCAAAACCAAAAGATTCTAAGGAAAAACAAAAGCCTTATGTTCCAAAAGCTCCATTTACTGAAAGACTTATTTCAAAAGATAAAAGTGCGCAATACAAAGATATATTAGAAATATTTAAACAAGTTCGAATAAATATTCCATTCCTTGATGCTATTAAACAAGTGCCTGCTTATTCTATGTTCTTGAAGGATCTTTGCATTGTAAAAAGAAGAACAAATGTTCCAAGAAAGGCATTTTTAGCTGAACATGTTAGCTCAATAATCCAAAATAAAACTCCTGTTAAGTATAAAGATCCTGGTAGTCCTACAATATCTTTTGTCATTGGAGATCACATTATTAAACGAGCCTTGCTTGATTTAGGAGCCAGTGTGAATTTATTACCATATTCTGGCAAGTTGCGTTCACGATGGTCTGGTCCATTTATTATTCGTAGGGTCTATCCTCACGGAGCTGTAGAAATTGAAAATCCAAAAATTGGTAATATTTTTAAAGTAAATGGTCAACGGTTAAAACCATATTTGGAATTAAAATCTTTTGAGGTAGAAGAGGTTCTTCTTAAGGACCCTGATATTGTGGATTAATACTCAATTGTGTTTGTCCGGTCATGTGGCGGATAACGGTACTCCGTGGCTAATAAAATCGGATTTTTCAATTTCCCACAACAATTGATTTTGTATATATTTGTTATTTTTTTATTTTATTTTCAATTATGGAACAAACTTTGAAAACAATTGAAAAAAGATTTCCCTTTCTTAGCAAAAAAAGTCATTTTGAAAGTTTACAAAACGAGACTTAAAAGGATGAGGTTGCTTATGAATAAGGGCATACCTTTTGATATTCGATTCATTATTGAAGCCAAAATGAGAATAACAGGTGAATTCACGGAAACACCAACTAGATTTTTACTACGGCTTGGAAAAAGTTCATATGCCAAGAAACAACAAGCAAAGAAAATGGATGTTTTCTACAAATGTGTTAGGTGGAACTGTGATTCAAGATATCGATCTTTAGGAATTCCTTCCACAAACAGAGATGATAAAATTCAGTTCATCAAGGATGTTCTGAATATGGAGAATTTAGATGTTATCGAAATTTCTCTTGACACGCATCCTAGTAGACTCGTACATTACAGGATTCGACGTTTGTTTAATAAATTCAAACCAGAATATGAACAACGTCTTAGGAATCTGACGTTAAAAGACCCTGTTTGCCAATTTGTAAGAAAATTGGATGGGAAGCTTCTCCCCGACTCATAAAAGGCATTTAAGCCGTTTTTGAATATAAAATCAGAGGAAGATGTGAGCCACAATCACAACTACTATACATACACGTGAGTATATTTACTTTTTTTTTTAGATTTTCTGAATAAAAAATGTGATACGCAATAAATTCATTCATTATTCTATTGAGTAGTTGAAGTGCAATTAATGCGTTCACAAATTTAATAAATCTTTTTTACATTATTTTGCATCTATATATAAATATTGCATTTGTTTCTTTTCTGCATCCCTGAAACTTGTATTCTTTTCCTTTTCTCTCTAAAATAATTTTCTTTTTCAAAAAATAGAATCATCATCTTCCACAAAAAGATTTAACTCCATCTGCATTTTTGGTGGAGCTAGTCATGGGAAAGAGGCTTGCTTTACTGAAGCAGCCCACAACTTAGGTCGTACCTTATGAGAAAAATGCATTCATGTAGTTTACGGAGGAGGAAGTTGTAACACCCCCAATCCGCTCAAGGATATTACACGCCGTAGAAACTTTCCTCAAGGATGTACCAGGCTGGTGACAACAAACGAACAACTCGACAATGCCTTTAAGGCTAAAAAGACTCAGTAGACCGATCTGGCCTTTCAATAAAAACATACAACTCGATTACAATACTTGCCCACGCAGGGGTCGAATACAACACACTCCCGTACAACGGGGAAAGAATACTGCAGCGGAAATAAAATACAACTAAACCAATATTACATCAAATGGGTCCTCGTGTGATTAGTAACGTTGATCTTTCATCATCCTTCATGCCGACCCTGTGCTATGCTCCAAAACCTGAATGCAATACAGACATCCACCCCCCGAATACTCGGGGGTTAGCAAAACGCCACTATTTTGCTAGTTCAACTACAAGTGCAAAAATATGAGTCATACAATTCAAGTTCTAAGCACGATAATAATCCGGAATCCTCAAAGATTCAAATACAACAAGATGAACACTTCCCGAGGCAAGAGTTTGAGTAAAACCTTCCCAAAATTTCAAGACCAAAAATCAAGGGAAACAATTTATAAAATGATTCGAAATGCCATCGGGAGTTTTAATAGAAAACAATTAAGGATTATCAAATCTTACTTTTCAAAAACCAAAAGACGAAAGGGGTCACCGCCCCAAAGGTTTACTTTCCGTAAAATGACCTTTACAAAACCGTTGGGACCCAATTTCTCATCAACTCATAGTATACGAGAACGATAACATGGTTCGTTTCCAACATCAAAACTCCACAATTAAAGTATTTAACACATACAACAAAATACTCTAGTGCCATTCTAGCCAAGTAAGCCAAACGAACAACTTACCTCTTACACACTTAGTCGATGCATGCAATCATGAAAACCGTTCAAAAGCACTCATTTCCGAAAATGCCAAAATCAAATCACATTTGTAAAATGCACCACAATTAACCGTGGATCCACCCCTCCGTGGATCCCTACCGAGACCCCGTCGGATCTAACCCATAGTGGTTAAAAGCAAGCTCGCGGATCCACCCCTCCGTGGACCCCTACCGAGACCCCGTCGGATCTAACCGATAGTGAGCACACACACACATACACGTTACTCATGCAATACTAATATGCTAGGAATGTAAGTTCATTAAGAATACTCACTAGAGATGGCCACTAATCCGACAGTATTATGAAACTCTTCAAAAACACAATAACAAGATTAAATACGGAATACACGATTCCATAACTTTAAACAACAGGAGCATCATCATCAAAGCCTTCAACGTTCAAAATAATCAAATCATAATCAATTCCCAAAACACACCGTTCACAAAACACACACGCATTTTGAAAGAGAGCCTTTAATGAGGCCAAAACAAATCTTTTGAAAATTCATTTGCAAATAACCAAACAAACACACCAAGACGACCACCGATCATCATATTAACAAGACGAGAAGCGTATGAACAAGGTACTTGCCTCGAATAAGAACAACGCGGAGAATCAACCGAAGTAGGTTGACACGAACCGACTACGAACCCGCCGACTCCACCGATCGCCAACTCGTGTTCATAAACTACGAAGGACAATAACAACAATGAAATGAATTCCATAACACGACTCAAAGCCGTTAAATTCAAAGAACGAATGATGAAAGTTCAAGTGTTTTCCCCAAAACGGCCAAGAACACGATTCGTCCCGACAAAACACGAAAACAGAATTCCAAGTCGAAATATGGATATACAATCCATAGAATATGTTTAACAACATCATTTAACCACAATCGATCCAACAAAAACGGATGGAAAACGAGATCGGGAACAAATCCCCCAAAATGTCGATTCGAAGGAAATCAAGAAATATACTTCGATTCGACGAAGAACAATGGATTAAATGATGTTAAACACAAGAATACTACCAATATTAATCATACCCATCATGAATTAATCAACAACACGGAACGAATCGGACAAAAATGCAAAAACCCCAAAATTCAAGAAACTAGGGTTCTAAGAAGAGATTACCTTGATTCGCTGGATCAAAGGATGATATAGGATGATCAATCAATGTTATGTACTCAAGAACTTCATGGATTTGTTGTTCAACAACATGGCTTCGAGATCCCCAAGGCTCCAGCCGCGGAAGGAAAAGAGAGAAATAGGAAAAATGACCGAAACTGGACTGCTCTGTCACATTTATACTGGGCCGGACTAGCGTGCGCTAGGCTGCCGAGCTAGCGTGCGCTATCGGTCCAGGCCGCAATCTAGAGCCCCCACTGCCCTACTGACTCGGCCAGGTAGCGTGCGCAGCCTTCCGGCCGTAGCGCGCGCTACCTGCCGGTCGTAGCGTGCGCAATGCCCGACAGTAGCGTGCGCTACCTGCCGATCGTCCCCGAGTCCAGTACTCTAGTAACCCCCTGCCCAGCCCGACAGCGTACGTTGGGCCAGCCGATAGCGTGCGCTAAACCCTCCGGTTAGTGCGCGCAACCTTCCGGCCGTAGCGTGCGCTATTCCGGTTACGCCATGCCCGGCCGATGCAGCGCCGACCGTGCTCGCGCACCTGTCCGGCCAGTGCTCAGCCGTCATGATCCGACGACTCGATTTCCGAAAACGTACGGAACGAACACGACGAAAAGATCGTGGACAACATCATCGACCCGAAATGAAAACATAATGCAATAACTAATCATACGCGACCAAGAAATGGGTCGAGACAACAAATACAGATACGAATACCCATAACTTTGGGTAAATTACAAAATGGCCCAAAACGCCCGAAAATCACGATACGTGATCGAATAAACAAACCGAAGTTCACAACACGTCTAACAAAGTTAAACGGACTTACGGAAAACTCGAAACAGCAGTTTCGAACGGTATTCGCAAGAATCGAACTCAAGTGCGGAAAAGTCGCTAAAAAGTACGGAACCCAACAAAACGACACTGAAACGATCTCAGATGTCAAAAAGTGCAGAATTAATCATTCTCGGAATGACGAAACGGTCATGAGCGAGTCGTCAAAATGGACTTTCGCCGAAAAAAAGAAATTACCGGAAATCGAAATTACGGGTATTACACACTACCCTCCTTAAAAGAAGTTTCGTCCCGAAACTTAAAACAAGTAGGGAGAAGCAATATCCCGCTAGGAAAACTCAATGAGATACACAAGAAACACGTAACTTACGCCCATCGGTGAAACGTTACAAGCAACGCAAAGGAATATACGGTGTGAAAACACGCTCTAGGACGACTAACACGACGCCACCGGTAGAGACATAATAAAATCAACAAGTGACAAGCTTCATCACACAAATAATACAATCGAGTCGATTATACGAACAATCACAAAACACAACGAATGAAAATCAATATGATTGACCAACCCAACGGTACATCAATCAAAACGCGAGTCAATCGCTGAAAAAATACGGAATTCCACCGCCCAAGGGTTGGGAGATCGAAAACGAGACTAATTTCCCGTACTTAAGGGAATTACGAAGGAGCCTGAACGTTCAACAATCACGATACGAGATCAACAAAAACCGAACAATCAAACGATCGAGAGAACAAAAATCGAATAATCATGTTCGAACCACGAAGAATAATTAAATTCAAACAACAACTCTCAGGTTCACGTCTCGGCTCGAGATAATATATGATCTGGTGAAAACAACAAGATGTGCATTCCCATAAGATCCATATGAAAGGGAATAGCAATTGAAAAGTCACAACGACAAACGAGTTATTCCGAAACAACACCACACTCGTTTGATCAACAAAAGCAAGGGGGCAGGACAAGCTCGGAAAATGTCAACGAGCATAAACGAGTCGACAGAGTAGAAAATACAGAAGTTCAAAATCCGATCCACTTCGAATAGAAGAGTTAATAGAACTAAATGATGTCACTTCCTAACAAGGTTCACAAGAATCGAACCGAACTCGAAAACTCACAGCGATAACCAGATCGACCCAAAACAAGATCACAACTCATTCGAACGATGAAACTGAAATACAGAACAAGTTCAGAAAGTATCAACGAACACGAGCGAGTTGAAAGAATGGAGAAAGAGAAAATATAGAAGTCAAAATAGTAAGGGTATTACCTTCGACCTCGTCCACGAAATTCACAAAAACGGGAGCAAGGTAACAATACATTAAACAACTGACACATAACGGAATAATCACCGATGCACACGGTCATACCAAACCAAGCTCTAACAGTTCACACATGCGCGATAACGCAAAAATCACCACGGGGTGACAACATTCAATACCAACATCCTACCTCTCACAGAGGGCTAACACAACAAATGTGTGGAAAACGACTCAACGCTCACACCGCCAATTCGACTACAACTCATAGGGCCAACATCCTGACAATAACGCTAACGCCACATATACATTCCTGGACCGCAAATAGAAACCGTGGATCCACCCCTCCATGGACCCCTACCGAGACCCCGTCGGATCTAACCCATAGTGAGCATACACACACACACGTTACTCATGCAATACTAATATGCTAAGAATGTAAGTTCATTAAGAATACTCACTAGAGATGGCCACTAATCCGACACCATTATCAAACTCTTCAAAAATACAATAACAATATTAAATACGGAATACACGATTCCATAACATTAAACAACAGGAGCATCATCATCAAAGCCTTCAACGTTCAAAATAAACAAATCATAATCAATTCCCAAAACACACCGTTCACAAAACACACACGCATTTTGAAAGAGAGCCTTTAACGAGGCCAAAACAAATCTTTTGAAAATTCATTTGCAAATAACCAAACAAACACACCAAGACGACCACCGATCATCATATTCACAAGACGAGAAGCGTATGAACAAGGTACTTGCCTCGAATAAGAACAACGCAGAGAATCGACCGAAGTAGGTTGACACGAACCGACTACGAACCCACCGACTCCACCGATCGCCAAGTCGCGTTCATATACTACGAAGGACAATAACAACAATGAAATTAATTCCATAACACGACTCAAAGCCGTTGAATTCAAAGAACGAATGATGAAAGTTCAACTATTTTCCCTAAAAGGGCCAAGAACACGATTCGTCCCGACAAAACACGAAAACGGAATTCCAAGTCGAAATATGGATATACAATCCATAGAATATGTTTAACAACATCATTTAACCACAATCGATCCAACAAAAACGGATGGAAAACGAGATCGAGAACAAATCCCCCAAAAAGTCGATTCGAAGGAAATCAAGAAATATACTTCGATTCGACGAACAACAATGGATTAAATGATGTTAAACACAAGAATACTACCAAGATTAATCATACCCATCATGAATTAATCAACAAAACGGAACGAATCGGACAAAAATGCAAAAACCCCAAAATTCAAGAAACTAGGGTTCTAAGAAGAGATTACCTTGATTCGCTGGATCAAAGGATGATATAGGATGATCAATCATTGTTATGAACTCAAGAACTTCATGGATTTGTTGTTCAACAACATGGCTTCGAGATCCCCAAGGCTCCAGTCACGGAAGAGAAAGAGAGAAATGGGAAAAATGACCGAAACTAGACTGCTCTGTCACATTTATACTGGGCCGGACTAGCGTGCGCTAGGCTGCCGAGCTAGCGTGCGCTATCGGCCCAGGCCGCAATCCAGAGCCCCCACTGCCCTACTGACTCGGCCAGGTAGCGTGCGCAGCCTTCCGGCCGTAGCACGCGCTACCTGCCAGTCGTAGCGTGCGCAATGCCCGACAGTAGCGTGCGCTACCTGCCGATCGTCCCCGAGTCCAGTACTCCAGTAACCCCCCTGCCCAGCCCGATAGCGTACGCTGGGCCAGCCAATAGCGTGCGCTAAACCTGCCGGTTAGCGCGCGCAGCCTTCCGGCCGTAGCGTGCGCTATGACGGTTCCGGCTATGCCTACCCGGCCAGTGCTCAACACTTCCGACCGTGCCTGCCGCACCTGTCCGGCCAGTGTTCAGCCGTCATGATCCGACGACTCGATTTCCGAAAATGTACGGAACGAACACGACGAAAAGCTCGTGGACAACATCATCGAACCGAAATGAAAACACAATGCAATAATTAATCATACGCGACCAAGAAATGGGTCGAGACAACAAATACAGATACGGATACCCATAACTTTGGGTAAATTACAAAATGGCCCAAAACGCCCGAAAATCACGATACGTGATCGAATAACCAAACCGAAGTTCACAACACGTCTAACAAAGTTAAACGGACTTACGGGAAACTCGAAACAGCAGTTTCGAATGGTATTCACAAGAATCAAACTCGAGTGCGGAAAAGTCGCTAAAAAGCACGGAACTCAACAGAACGACACCGAAACGAACTCGGATGTCAAAAAGTGCAGAATTAATCATTCTCGGAATGACGAAACGATCACGAGAAAGTCGTCAAAATGGACTATCGCCGAAAAAAGAAATTACTGGAAATCGAAATTACGGGTATTACAGAAGTCTAGGATTAATGAGATGTGTTGCTGCTTCTGCCTATATGAAAGGACTAAAAGTGTTGGGAATCATTCCAAAACCTCTGGCTGAAAGTAAAATCACCGGAGCAACCATTGGAGATGAGTTCAGAGCTGTGAATATGCAAGACCGCATAACTCACATGACAAATAATGCTGATGCCTTTATCACCCTTCCCGGTGGTTTTGGCACTCTTGAGAAACTTTTTCATGTGGTTACTAGAGCCCAGCTAAATGTTCATACGAAACCAATAGGTCTGCTAAATGTCAATGGTTTCTTCGATGGTTTACTATCTTTCATCAACTACTCTTCTGAAAAAGGTTTTATTTCTGAGCGTGTTAAACGAATCATAGTTGTTGCAATAACACCAGAAGAGCTGATCAAAAAACTTATTGCATTTGTTCCTAAACCAGATCCAGCTCTTGCTAATATTGTTTGGATGGAAGATTTCACTGTGCGGAAATGCAAAATTGACACATTCCTTTCCCTTTGATATCCCACTTCATTCTTCTTGTTGTTTTTACTTTTTATCGGGTGTAAAAATTGTGAAAATGATGGAAGCTTAAAGAGTTTCTTTTCGACCTATTGATGCGCATCTATCCACGATTTATGTATTGTTATTTCTATTACTGTACTTTTTCTCGTTTGTTTTTAATAAAAGCATTGATGGCAGCGTAAGGTGACTCTTTGGACTCTCTTGAAGCGCGTCTAGGTTGTTTGTGTTATACTTCCGGGTATATATATTTTATTTTGTTGGTTTGCCACACTTATTTCTTGTAGGTCCAATAAAGGCTTGAGCAAAGCGTCATCTTTCATAAACAGGGAAGCCTTCTTTAAACACTTACTCCATTGTTCTTTTTACACAATAAGTATATTGTTTATCATTAAGTGTGGGGGAAGGTGTGTATATATATATAATAATAATATATAATAAAAAAAGGTTGAAAATCACGACACCATTTTCTTGAGAAAACATTAGTGAAAAAATTATTTTTGGGATGTTTCACTGGTTTTGATAATGAATTTGGATGAAGGTGTATGGGATTCATTTAGGATGTTACACCCTTTTTCTGAGTTTTGAGCCTTAGAGAAATCCTTATATATACGCTCTATATTTTTTGTTGTGTGGTCAGACATTTTGTGTTCATTCTAAAACTTGCTCATTTATACATTTCGAGACTACATTCATAAACTCTGGCATTAAGATGATAAAGGCAATTAGGATAACCCCTTGTTGGCTTATATTTTCCCACCCATTACATTTCATCCTTTAGAAGCCCCATTGAGTGTTAGCCTATTTCTTTGATAAGGCACATTACTTTAGTCATTATCCATTCTTATTGATGACTCATCCATTTTCACCCTCTGGTCTAAGATTTAATTGTGAACTAGATGTGTGACAAATAGGGATCGATGTTCATAAGAGTATTGTGGAGATCAAGAGCTTTCGTTGAAATTGAAAGGGTGTGAAGTACACTGGAGTATTGAATCGGATAAAAAAAATATAAATAAAAGCCAAAAAAATGGGCCAAAAAGAAAAATACGGGAGGTCAAGTTCGAAAATAATCACTATGTATACATAAATTAGCACTTGAACTATCCCTTGAATGATACATAATTCCTTCCAAAAGATCCATTGCATACTTTTTCTTACACAAGAGTATGACCTTGCCAGATGAATATTCAATTACTATGTAAAGTACAGAATTACTTGGGGATGATGGTTTGAGAGTTTTCATTACAAAAGAGGGGATATTGATTGTTATTTGTAGGATTTGTTACGCATCAAAATTCACAATTGATCTTGGCTAGAAAACCTCATAATTTTTCCTTATCCTACCCATACCCAAAGCCACGTTACAACCAAAAGAAAGACCTTTTAGTAGTGGAGATTTGATTTTTGACCAAGCATATGGTAATGACACATTATGCTTCGATATGAGTGAACTCTTATCGAATATTCCTTATATACACTTGAGTGAAGAGTGACATCCACCGTGAGGGTATTGAATCTTTATGCATTTGATTCTGAATGAAATTGTTAAAATTTAGTGCGACATCCTATTTTTCTCTGGTCTCAATTGGGTCATGATCACTTGTTCTCTCTTGATATTGGTTTTGTCATGAATTTTTTTCAGCATATGAGTACTGTAACTCGGGTATAAGATTTGCCCGAGGACGTGCAAAAGATAAGTATGGGGGAATTTGTTTGGTATATTTTGAGTAATATTTTTATTAGTATTTTATGTATATAATTTTGTGTTTTATGTGATAATTTATCATTTTTACCATATATTTATATTATTTCATTTTGTTAGAATTTTCTATAATTTTGTGTCATTTTTGGATAATTAATTAGAATTAAATTATATATACAGGTTAACCAAACGGTACAAGACGGATCAATTGGTTCAAGGACGATATTTTTCCAAATTTCAAATATATTCACGACTGGTCTCATTTTATTCGTCTCATCGGAACGATCGTTTTAAAAAAAATTCATCCGAATCCGAGTTCGTATAAAAAAGTTATGACCGTTCAAAGGACAATTAAATAGACGGACTATATTGCGCCACGTGTCAACACCCTACTGGACCAAAAATTCAACTCTCTGTATACATCATCCATGATGTCAGCACCCCGGCACCCGTGAATAATTGAGTAGTGGGGTTTTAAAATTTTATAAATTATTATTTTATTAATTTTGTAGTAGTATAAATAGGGGACGAGAAAAAATAGTGAGATAATATTGTAAGAGAGAGGAATAAAAATATTAGGCAATAAAATTATATTTGAGTAATTATATTATGAAATATTTATTTATTTGTGTTGTTATTATGAGTGAGTAATTTTCTTTTACTGGGGTTATGATGAAACCATGTCTATATCATTATTAATATTTATATAATAATTCCAAATTAATGTCTTGAACGATTATGACTTTCCCTTCAATAGGGGAATATTATTTCATCAATTATATCACGTATTTTTTTAGTTATAAATTCCCCCTTGCTTTGTGATTATTGATATTAGTTAATTTTTTTGATTATTTGTTTTCCATTAAATTAGATACATTTAATGCTTAGAAATTACATTTTTCAAGCGAAGAAAAATCTATATTTGAATTATAATTTTGTACTTATTATTAAATCTATAGGGAAATAGTGAGAATGATTTCAGAATCTATTTCCTGGATTTCTTGGAATTAAAATATAAGATAAATAATAAATAGACATTGGTGGATTCTAAACTCTAGTAAATTATTTAAAATCAATTTATCTAAAATCAAATATTATAAAATCAAATTATTTGGGACTAGGTTAGAATTTAATATAATTTGGATTAAAACGACAGGAATATTTTTACTTCGCTATCACAGTCCTCCCTGTAGAACCGACATTACACCGCATATCTACATCGAACGAATCGTGTGCTTGCGAGTATTAGACTAAAGAATCAACAACATAAACCTAACATGAAGTCTCTATTCACAAGACACAATCCGTATAGCAAGATACTTGCCTCGATAACCGATACCGAACACTCCGACGAACATGGCTCAACCGGGAAACCTCGAACACCTACAATCCTCTGGCAAAAACAATGAAGATACGATTACGACGAGAATAAAGACCAAAAACAATGAAAATCCCACCAAACTATCGAAGGGAAACTCATTGGGACATTTAATCGAACATTCGATGTTCGATAACTCCCAAGAACACTCGAATCACCAATCGAGTGGAACAAACCCAAAATATGGATATACAACACATAGAACACGATTAATAATGCTCAATAACATCAACCGATTTTTCAAAATCAGACGAACAATGAAAATCAAGAAGGAAATCCCGAAAGTCAACCCTAGGAGATTTCAAGAATTGACCTCGATCCGATGAAGAACAAGGATTAGATAATGATATAATCGACAAGATCCTTCCAAAATGTCTTGGATTTGAGTGGAATCAACCAAGAAACCTCTTCTTAACGTCCCGTTCGTCAGCCGCCACAAGAAGGGAAAAATGGATAAGAATGGCACAAACGCGTCAGCTAGGGCTATATAAAGCCGCGCACGTTACGGCCGTAACAGGCATCACCTTACGGCCGTAACTCGGCCCTTACGGCTGTAATCGACATCAGCTTACGGATGTAAACGGCACCTCACAGGCCACTGCCCAAAACCGCTCGACATATTTCGGCCGTTACCAAACAAGCATTACTGCCGTAATCGATCAACCCTCGGATACTGCCCAACCTGTGCGGGAGCCTTACGGCCGTAACCGGCAAGGCATTGCGGCCAGAACCGGACATGTCTTGCGGCCGTAAAAGGCACTGCATTGTGGCCGTAACTCGGCCAGGCCGTACGGTCGGGACTCGATCGTTCCGACAGTCCGGTTAGGTATTCGACAACATCTCGGTCACACTAACGCACCAGCTATGATTCAAAACAATAACGAGCAAATTACGAAACATAACATACCACATCACATGCACACATTTAGTCAAAGAAACATACGCAACGACAAGTCTCGCTCGCCAAACACTACAACAGAGTATATCAAACCGTTCCTTACAGAAAAACGAACTCAATATAATCATAACGGCAAGAAATAACCGACACCAACCGACACATAGTTCAAGGCAACTGAAATAAAAATCTCGGGTATTACATAAATCAATCAACAACATCAACCAAATAGACAACCAATTCAAGAACATAAGTAGAAGTACTAGAAAATAATATGGTTAGTCAACCAACCACATGAAAATGTAATAGGCATGATAGATGGTTGAGAATTGTTCAAAATAGAAGAACAAATGGATGACATCTAAGAGCTAGGGCCTACTGTAACTGGAGTGTCATATTCTTGCGTAATTGGAGTGACATCTTCTCGGGTAATTGGAGTGTCATCTTCTTGCGTGTCACCAGAAAGTGTTGCACCAATATCAATTTTTAAGTCAGGGTTGGCGTCACCTAATTTTTTCAGAATCCATGTCAGGTTGTGCTGGACCTTCTGATTCACCTTGGCATCCATTTCTTCATTGACCCTACCAGTAACCTTCGCCTCCACTTTGTCAACAAGCTCCTGCCAATTAGCAAGTAACTCACTTCCTTATAATTCAGACACTTAACAAGGGGTTTCTCCAATAAGCCAACAGCTTTACGAACTACTTCTTCATTAGCAAACCATTCCTCATGCACATTATTCACACACCTGCATAAACAATTAATTATGTAAAAGGAAGTGAATCAAAAGAATAAATGTAAACATAGAAGATATCATATAGAAAAGCAGTAGCATGCAGGATTTAGGGACTTCAACGGATATAGGGACCTCAGGTGTAGAATCACCAGCCTGCCAAAGATAAAATGTGTCTCATGTCTTAAACGAGTAAAGCAAAACAGCATTTACTACTTTTGGTAATAATTTCTTTATGTAATTCGTATTACCTTGATTTTACATGCATGTCTTTGGAAGACAAACAAGCTTGGCTTTGTATGTCTTCAGCCTCTGAACATTGGTCTGGAAACCTTATAAGGAACGGTTTTGGCAGCGGTGATCGACAGAGTTGCCAATGGTAGGGGCAAGTTTCTTTGGGATGCCTGCAGCCTTGTTTATACAAAGTGATGAATATCATTACAAGAAACTAGAAAAAAAAAATTAGGAAGGCGTTAAATGTTTGAATAAAATGTAGTACAATGGATTGTAGCAGATAATTTAGAATAACAAAGTTAAAACCTAAAAATAAGAAGAAAAAACACCACCTAGATTGATAGAACTTGAGAAAAAATATACTATGAATCCAATAGAGCAGCTAGCAGAAATAAACTTAGTACAGGCTCTAGACATTACAAATACAAATCTAATACGTACATCTTAGCCAACTTGCAAATATATCCAATTCAGCAGACAGGCTAACTGATTTAAATAATACAGACGATGAAGCACTGATCACGGGGTTTTGATAACTATCTAACTCACCATTATCTCCTCCAGAGAAAATCCACGACCATATCTGACTTTCATGTTATACTTAAGGGTCTGCCCACGGACAATTGGACGTAGCGGCCCAACAGTAGGCCGAGTAAAGATCTTAGCGGCTTTCTTCTGTCTTGCTGAAATAATAGATACATAAATTAAAAAGAGCCAAAAATCTATTCAAATATTAGAAATTGATAATGGCAAGGAACCGTAAAACAAGAATGCAAAAACAACAAATTTATTGTCATCCCTCACATAACCAGATAAAAAGGAGGAGAGAAAACATTTAGACGAAATGATCACCAATGCTTCTCCTGGGCACAAGCTTGTTGTCTTCCCAAGACGTGCACGTAAAATTAAGGTAACGCGAATTACATAAAGAAATTAAGTCTTGAGACACATTTTATTTGCAAGTGGAATAACAGCAAAATTCCACTCCAATAACAGTAGCAAGCATCTGATTTGATAGATCAAAAATCCTAATTATATAGTAACCATCTATCTGCACTAAAATTTCATCTGCCAAGTTAAATTTATTTCCAGTTGATAGTTTTTGTGACACTACCCTAAAAAGCTAATAGTAGACTCAACAAATCTGATTTAGCCTCAATTAAAACACAACAACTAAAAAAGATTACCAAAGAAACCCCTACATCTCGATCATGCACATATCAATTATTACATGTGATGCAAACTCAGCATTCTAAACTTCACTTCCAGCATAAATCAGAATCGATCCAAAAATGGAGAAACCAAATTGGTATCTAGTCTAACCGAATTAGTCACTCAGTAGACAATTAGAGCATGGAAATAAACAATAAGGTATGAAAACAAAGGTCTTCAACAAGTATACCTGCAAACGACTGTGGAGAGCTTCACATCCAATCGCGGCCACCATCATCGTCGTCGCAGCCCTCTCCGCCGCACCGCAGCCCTAATCGCTCGCTGCTCCTCCGGTATCACGTCCGCTGCTCAAATCGTGTGCGTGTGTGTGAAGCGGAGCCCAGTGTGTGTGTAAGTGTGAGTTTTGAGAGAGAAAAAAAAGAATAAGAATAATAGGGAGAGGGAGATCGGGAGGGGAAGGACAGAGAGACAAGGAGAGAAAAGAAAAGGAAAAAAATGAGAAGATTGAGGGGGCGGTTACCAAGAAGTAGGGTTTGGGTAAAATTCTGATTTAGATACGATGTTACTTCAATAATGGGGAGATATTTTTATTCAAAAATATTCATTGCGCTTTTTACTTCAGCAATTACCAAATTACTGAAGTATATTCAACTTAAAATTTCCGACCTATCCCGTGTTTTTTGGGTGAAGTCTAATATATTGTGTTACTGCACCAAATGCTAAAGTGAAGTTGTTTTAGTATTTTACTTCTAATATATTTTTTTTTTAATTTTTTAATAAAATTAGATATTGTAAGAAAATTTTGAAAAAGAATAGTATTTACAAAATAAAAAAAGTATTTATTTAATGAAGACATATTTTGTATAAAATATCTTTTTTGTTTTAATAATTTTTTACATATGTTTCAGGAGAAAGTAAAAAGACTGTAAATAGAGTCAATCAATTGCATTCATAACACTGATAGAGGGGGCTTTATATAGGCATTACAATGAGAGTCCTTCCATACATAGGATTCCTAGATAAGGTAAGACATCTAATAGGATCCTACTACCTCTAGAAGGATCTAGAACCTTCCATCTATGTATCTACAATCAATATTAGGTAAGACACATCACGGGAATAATAATTCCCGAAACACTCCCCCTGTGTCGAGCACTAATACAACAATGGTGCAAGAGATGTTGCCTTCGTAAAAACCTATTCCAAGCCAAAACAAAACCCCATGGGAAAAATAAAGGCTTGATGAGGAAAAGATTGCAACGCACCAAGATAACATGTCATGTATACTCCCCCTGATGTATACATAACGACTCCCCCTGATGAGTACCTCAAATCATATGAGTCAGATGCCAAGTTGCCCTCACAACTATACCAAGGAAAAACCCAGTGGGAAAAATACCTCTTGGTTTAAGTTGAACAGAAGTACAACGCATCATTCTATGGATGTTCTCATAGGTCGCCTCGTTAAAAACCTTACCAAGTGAAAACCCAATGGGAAAAACAAACCTTGGTCTAAGGACAAAAAGAGCGCGACACATCCAAAGTGCAGAGTCGCTAAAGACTTATCAAGTTTTCTAAAGTCTTGACCTCCATGCACTAAATCAGTCATCACTTCTTCGATTTAATAGGTATCAACGAAACTGTAAGAACTTATGAAAACTAGACACCCATAGCTTTTCATTCACATATAGTACGTAACCTAGATCGACCTGAGCAGATCACAAAGCTCTATCGAAGTTGACTCAGCAAATTACCGGACATATCCTGTCCTACTTTGCAACAATAGTCATATGTCACTCAATATGATGGATGTGATCAAATGGTTGGTTTCCTTGGAAAGTAGACAAAAACCTTTCCAATGGCACCAATTTCACCATTTTCCATCAAGTGAGCTGCCCTGTAGGTCATATGGGAGATAGACCAACACATTTTGGGCAGATTCGGGTATCAGTTTTCAAGTGTCCTTTTTATCGAGATGGAGCGAGCTTCAAGCTTCTTGTCAATCACAGACATTGTGTGAGCGCATTCTAGGCCATCATCACAGTGGCTTTACCGGATTATTACGAATGAGTACATCGAGTCAAACATGAGTACATAATACCGTACTTTTCTCTTAAGACTGCATCATCACTTAAGTGAGCCAAGTCTTATGATGACTTCGACTAATCATTAGGAATCAGATAGGCACTACTTTATTGTCTCTTAGGGAAACCGTCCCTTAGATTGCCTTAAACCGATTGATGAATACGCATCATCAAGTGTCCCCAAGATCCTTTCACTCTTAACTTTGGATTTAGCGGAATCTCTTAGTCTCACAAGAGTATATCACTATAAACTCTTAGTTTTAAACACAAAAACTTCATATCTCTTCCAAATCAAGTATATACTTAGTATGCGTTCCCGACAATCACTTGTCGACACTCCGTGGTCAGGAGCCACTTGATTTGAGTCTGATCCACCACGAGATCCTTTTTATCACTTAACTTAGTTCCCCACTAAGATAAGATTTAACCACAAGCTGCACGTCAGTTTTTGGGAAACTATCTAACTGAAAAGATAGTGGATGTTATAACATCCATTACGATAGCACAACTAAGTTTCATGTCATCGTAGTCGATTCCAGTGCGTTCATGAGAAACCTCGCACCTTGAGGTGAGTTTAACTCCTTCTCTCACTCGCTTTGACAAAGTATATGGATAGATCTTATCTTTGGAGTGTCGGCACCACTTCAACAAAGGGCTATCACTTTGTTTATACTGGAGTCGCATATGTTTCCATTTTAGGCCAAGGCTACAACGTTGTCGATTTTCAACGAAGCATGGTTCGATTAAACTCACATTCGACGTCCTCATGAACCGGCTTTATTTATAGAGTACTCTTTATTGATTGGCATTCATTGAGGCGTCCCCCAATAATGACTATAATCCAGAATCACATGAGACGGATGAGTTCATTTTATCAGATGATCAAGTTTCATGTACCAAACTCGCATACATTCTTATCGAGAGTATTTATCGAACCAAGTGGAATCCCAATACTCTATGAGATCCACGGCCTAGTAACACCATCTACCACAATTTGTGGTGTTACCATATCACCATTTATAGGTGACGAACGTCCATGAACGGACACAATCCTTGCAGACATGTTTGCAGCATGTATTTAATCTCGTCACTTTAGGGAACTTGGTGAGACACAGTAGGGACAAACTACAACAATTCCAAGTCGTTCTACTCGAACATGATCGTTCGCATCTCCCCCTAACGATGGGAAGACTGGCTCATCAAAGTGACTTACGAGATCGTCTGCCAAGGTATATTTTAAGCGGACTATGAATGAAAGCGCATGTCATATTCATCATTTATAACCCATCATAATGCGTTGTGGTGACGCACTTTGGCACATGAACATGTGGACGATAAAGGTTTTCATTGTTAACACAATCCAGTTAACAAAATGCATACTGTTGCACTCGTAACTAAGCATTTGAATGATGATAGGTATAGGTGAATATGACATGTTGACCGATGCTACATAACCGTAGCTACTTGTCTTGAGAATTCAACAAAATCGCCACCATGCACCACCGGGATCGAACATGAAGAAACGATTAAACCGATGATAGGTCGTTGGTTTTATCGAACCTCTAGTGCTTTATTGAAGAGTTAACTCCCTTCACCATCCCCAAACAACTCAAAATTTCGTGAGCATGTATAAACGGGTGTTTAGGGTTCCAAAACCATCAACCTTGTGGTTAAAAACCGGTCGAAATGACATCGAACTGGTCGTTGGGACAGCTGGTGGTATGTAAAAACTTCATTTAAGTGATTCACCTCCTTCCAAGTCTCCTAATGGCATCAAAATTTGTGAGAAGGTAGCCTTGGATGTTAGGAAGTACTTGTCAAAATTTCACTTGAAGACTTAGTCTAAAAAGTGAGTGAACCGACCTTTACAATGACTGGTCCGCAAGTTGGATAACCATAACTCAGGTTTCATCAACTTATCAATCATTGTCAAAAGAACAACATAACATATAAATGTTATCACTTGAGTACGACCATTTGTGAACACCATCATAGCATCATAAGCCACCCAGGCTAATACTTATGATCATGTATGCATAAGGACTCAGTGAAAAGGGAGGACTCAGCACCATGCTTATGAGAGTTGCTACATTATTCTCTTTAGCACAGGAGGGTGTCGTCTCCTAATCGTGCCAAAGAATAGGCTTAAATCAATGAACATGGCTAAGAAGGATCATTGGGGGGGTCTTTGGTGTCACACATGCTTATGAAAGCAAGACGCGGATGACATAAATATCATCATTGGTCTTGAGCCCTGCTCACGACTGCACCAACGTACTTTGATGTCTCTGATCCAACTAGTTTCTTTATTCAAAGAAAATAATGTCCATGACAATAACGTGGTATATAGATCATCAAATTGTCCAAATTCCGGACTATTAAAGCCTAAATGTGTCAATGTCCCAATACATCTTCTCGTTACACAAACCGATGCAAGCCGGACCATATTGACTCATGAATATTCTTCCTTTTCACATATCCAATACAAGTTATGCATAAGATTTTATTTCTCACAAATTATAATGAGATGCTATGAGTGATACACTTTGGCATACGTATCATCGAGTCATAACATGGTTCAATTGTTACGGAACATATGTGACTAGAAAACGCCATTCGGCATTCAACAATTTGAGCATCATACCGCTCATTGATTGTGATGACCTACTCATCATAGTCACAATGTATTTATAAATCGAAATCCAAAAATATCGTGTTCCTTGGAAATAGCTTAATACGCACTCAATTTCGCTTGCAAAATTTTACAAATATGAGCATAGCGAATACTCTAACAACATAGAGATTTTATACCAGATACGATCAAAATGATCTATCATATTGAGTGCATAACATGGCAAGGTTATATGCATAAGGGGAAAAATTACGACACAAGCTTGGTGTAACACTACCATGCACACGCTCGACCTTCTTATAAGGGTGCGTATATTGGGCTTCGCCAAGGAAACTGTTTTTCAACATTTGAAACATGATAGTTTAGCGTATAACGCATACCAAAAACTGTATCATCTATGACAAATTCGGCCAAGAATAGGTTGAAAAACATGTGTCATAAGACCACTTGAAAATTCAAGATGGGAACCAAGTTGGTTGGGACAAAAGTTAGCACAATCGCTGGAAATAAAATTCCGCGCAACTTGACCTTTGTTCACTAAAACAGCGATAACTCCCTTGTTAGGAAGGCTATGGACGAACGGTCAGATGTTCTGGAAACTAGACTTCCGTATCTTTCTATCAATAGATTGTGCACCACACTGATCATTAAACTCAGATCACACTACATCTTTTAATTGACTGCTTTAGTATTTCCCAAGTTTAGTGAGAAAACAAGGTTGAGACCATATCCAATGGCATAAGTGTTGATGCAAAAATATGGCAATAACAGCCATAGGTGCGTATAAATGCAGCAGAGTGTTCGATTTCTTATCTCGACTAATGATCCTTTCGGTAACTCCAACTTGGTAGACTTGCAGAGAAAGTAGGAATGTCGGTACAACTAAGGCTGTTTAAAAACCACTGATTCCGTTTGAACTTTCAAAGCATAAACAAATACCAAGGAGGATGCTCCTAGTCATGATCAAAGTGTAGACAAAATCCACCAAAGTGCATCAAATCAACCAAGTATTTTAATTCTCAATTTGCAAGTATACGTCATAATAGCCATGTTATATGGATGCAACGCGATGCATCAATATTAAGCATTTTGAACCATGAGACATAATGAATATACCATAACCAACTCGTCTTGACCATCCAATAAGATCGACTATACATAGTCAAATGTATAAGGCACATGCCTTTACAAATACTCGGAAAAGTATTCGGACCTATAGTCATACGAACTATAATCGAGGTCAACGAATTCATGTATTTACCGCAATATGCCATTGCTTTACATGTTAAAATTCATAAGAATTTCTCGTACATTCTTTCATATATTATATTGCAAGGGGACGGTGCATGACTACACCCACATGCAATATTTTATTTTAATAAGATGAAAGATGGAGTTTTCCAAGTATGGGATTGGGTCAAGACCAACGTGGTGGTCGCTCAATTCATCGTGACAAATCCGTCACAAATCGATTTTAACCACGATATATCCGTCGCAATCAATGTTTGTCCCATTTGTACGTCATAATTCCGTGACTAATCATGAACGAGTCATAACTTTACCATTACCGACAATGTTCATTTTATTCAATTGTTGGTTTAAAATCGACAAAACGGCGACATCAAATTGCATCCAAAATGTGGTGTATGCAACAACCACAAGTATCAACTTTCAACAATTATCCGTGACTCCCCCAGGACCGTCACATAGTTTACTTCGACATACGAGAGTGATACCACCTCTCATAGTCTCATCCACCGCAAAGTAGCATGGGAGATAAAGAACCCAAATACCTAATTCCCCAAAAAAAATTCCCAAAAGAGAAGAATTGAAAAATGGGAACTTTAATAAAGTCTTACGGGTACTTGGTTCCATATTTGTTTTGGTCCTTGAACGGGAGCTTCTCTCCATATGAGCAACATATTTCCGTGGGTACTCCGTTCTATATTTACTTTGATCCTTGAACGGGATAAATATGGCTTCTCTCCATATCTTGCACATCATCATGAGCAACATATTTTCCTATATTCATGTAAAACATAAACATGGTAAGATTCATAGGTGTACAAATTAATGAACAAATGAATCATTAATTAGGAAAAGATGGAGAGTTGAGAAATGCCCGTATAGGGCTACTGGGCTCGATAATTCGTCCGAAAAAGGACTCGAGCACGGCGATGCAGCAGCTCGGTATTGGATGAGGTCGGATCTCCAAATTTCCTCGTAAAAATCTGCTTCTGTTCGGCGGAAGATTCAGTAATCAATATTACTGAGAATCCAATCTCCACCGTTGAATATACAGATATTTGTGTTTGGAAGTTGCTGTCAAAATTTCACACCGATTCGACGGTTAACGATCGGAAAACATGATTTTGGTACGACTGCACTGTGCAGAAAATTCACGCGCGGAAATTCTCGTCTCTCGTTTTTTTTTTCTTCTTTCGATTTTTATAGGTTTGTCTCGACTGCACTAGGTTTTCAAACATTAAATATGACGTGCATAAAACCGTTTGGACGATCCGATGGTGCTTCGATCAGATCGGGTCGCAGCCTTAGGCAACAGTTGGCTGGATGAAAACGGGACTGTTGAGCGGGTCGGGTCGGCAACTGGGTCGGGTCACAACGGTACTGGGCTGGATCGCGAGTCGGGTTCGGGCTGGGCAGCAACTGGGTCAGGTACAAACCAGGACGGGCCAAACACGGGCTGGGCGAGTGGGCCGAGGCTCTACGGATCGTTGCGATCGGACACAGGAAGATAAGTCGCCGATCCGGGAAGACGACCGTGTAGATTTGGATTGATCACAGTGCACGGCGGATCGCGGTTGAAATTTAGGGCGATCGGGCCTGGATCTGGTCGCAGGAGATGAAGGTCCGCGCACCGGGATCGGGTTGCAAGTAGCAAGGGGCCGGCAATGGATCGTGCAAAGTGAGGGGATCCGAACAGTGGGATCGGGTGCCGACGGCAAGGTGATGCAGGCGAGATCGGGTTGGCGATGGTCCGCAGTTGGTTTTCTGGCTCCGGCGGCGGCGATCGGGATTTAGGGTTTGCAGGAAAATCCGATTTTTTTTTCTTCTTTTTTTTTTCGGGATTTTCAGAAAAAAAAAATGGGAGAGGAAAAAGAAATTTCTTGCTCAGTTTGGGAACTACGTGCTGATAACGTGTTTCAGGAGAAAGTAAAAAGACTGTAAATAGAGTAAATCAATTGCATTCATAACACTGATAGAGGGGCCTTTATATAGGCATTACAATGAGAGTCCTTCCATACATAGGATTCCTAGATAAGGTAAGACATCTAATAGGATCCTACTACCTCTAGAAGGATCTAGAACCTTCCATCTATGTATCTACAATCAGTATTAGGTAAGACACATCACGGGAATAATAATTCCGGAACAACATATTATTTTTTAAATTTTTTAATAAAATTAAATATTGTAAGAAAATTTTGAAAAGAAATAGTATTTATAAAATAAATATAGTATTTATTTAATGGAGACATATTTTATATAAAATATATTTTTTGGTTTTATTAAATTTTAATTAGTCTTAAAGTATAATTTTATTTTTAAAGAAATTTATCTTTTTATTTATTAATAGTCTAAGGCGACACAGGCATAGTGTTGCAGTGTGTAACACCTATTTATAGCTATAGCAGCACATATTTATGTCTACGGTAACACCAAGGTTACAAGGTTGCGATAGGGCAAAAATTTTATAGCTACTGCAACACCTGAGAAGGCAACACCATGTCCATGAGGTGGCCATGGGCCATCTATGGCATAGTGTTGCCAAAGGGGTTGAACATGTTCAAAGCCCCAATACCAAGGAGACTCCAAAGACTATTCCTGCAGAAAAAGGAAAGGCTACATCTGTACGTTTAACTCAGAGAACAAAGGTTACTATTCGCTCCCAAGCTCATAAGCAGCATACACTAGAGCCTCACAAACCTTTAAGATGCAGTTCCAAAATCAACATTATGCTCCTGAAGCATACCAAAGGAACTTAGGCGCCTCTCTCACAATAGCACAACCCCACAAAGGAAATCTATACCTCAATTCTATCAATAGCACAACTCCTCAATATTGGGTACAAGAACCTAGGCGCCTATATCGCAAGCAAGCTGCCGTACAATTCTACCAACAGCAGCTATGGGAATCCAACTAGAGACCCGACAGACAATCATAAAGGTAAAATAAATATGGTTCCTCCTCTAGATAAAAATGTTGTGGGAACCGAAAACTCTTATTTCTACATGCGAGTGCATGCCTGCCCTACATAAGCCTCGCCAGACACGACCCAAGAAGACCTAAAGGCACCACTAACCAAGGACCCACCGAACACTGGGGATCAAAATCTACTTAAATTTCTTTACAGGATATCACGGAGGAGGACATATGGTATTTCAACAACGGATTTTCTCGGCACATGACAAGAGATATCAATAAACTGACTGATTACACAGAAAGTCATGGTCTAAAGTTTCATTTTAGTGATAAATTAAAGGACGAACAAGAGGGAAATGAACCTTGCTTGTAGGAAAATTCAAAGTCACTGATGTAGTCTATGTTGAAGGACTATAGTACAATATTCTGAGTATTAGCCAATTCTGTGACAAACAATTCTCAGTTAAATTATTCGAAGGAAATTGTAGGGTGAAGGACATCAAGAGCAAGCAAGTAGTCCTCACAAAAACCCGATCAAGTAACATGTATGTTGTTGAGTGGATACCTACAAGTGATTTAACTTAATGTTTTATTGCCAAAGGCATTGAACATCAAAGATGGCTATGGAACAGGAGAACCTCTCACATCCACTTCAAGGCTATCAATAACCTGGCCCGACATGGAATGGTTAGAGGCTTTCCAGATATATTATTTTATAAGAACAGTGTTTGTGGACCCTTATAGAAAGGCAAGAAAGTCAAGACATCTCTCAAGAGTAAATTATATCTCTTAATCCACAAGGTCCTAAATTTATTACATACGGACTTATATGGCCCTCTGGACCCTGTCAGCCTGGGAGATAATAAATACTATCTTATTATTGTTGAGGACTTCTCCATGTACACCTCAACAATATTCTTTAAAATAAGAAGGAGACAACCACAAAGAAGTCGGAAAACCTAAACAAGTTATATAATGAGAAAAGGTTGAGCATTGTATCCACTCAATCCAATAGAGGCACAAAATTCATAAATTGTTTCATAGAGTAGTATTGTGCGGACAATGGCATACAACTAGAATATTCAGCAGCAGCCATACAATATAATGGTTTTGCCAAGCAAAAAAATAGAATGCTGGAGGAGGCATGAGAATAATGATTGATTCAAGCAAGTTGTCACAACGCTTCTCGGGTGAAGCAACAAATATAGTGTGTTATACACAAATCCGCTGTGTAATACCCAATTGTAATTCATTATTTATCATTCAGTATTTATCATTCAGTAATTATCATTCAGTAATTGTCACTCAGTAATTTTCACTCATTAATAATCATTCATCATTCATGTTCATTCATTTGTAGTCATCGTCGGCGTACTTGGAGTCGTGTATCATTTACCAATCCTTATTCAACCCCGTTTGAGTATTGAGATGAGAGTATTTTCATAATCATCGTGATGGGTAGTCTTGTGTTGGAAGTATCACCTATTGCATGTTATTAGACTCAATTACATTCATTCAAGTATCATATGTCGGATCATTCATCATTGGTAACGAGAAGACAGAGTTGTTGGATTTTTGTCATTTCCAGCAGTGAGTTACGGCCGTAACTGATCATCATTATGGTCGTAACATGCATTCATGGAAATGGGTGGCTTTCTGGACGAAGACAACTTAAGGCCGTAAGTCATTCAAGTTACGGCCGTAAGCACGAAGGTACGGCCGTATGTTTTGGAAGACTATGGTCGTAACACGCATTCATTGGGCAGGAGGGTGTTCTTGATGAAAACAACTTATGACCATAAGTTCGGCAGGATACGGCCGTAAGTGTTGTTGTTACGGCCGTAAGGTATTTTTGGTACGGCCGTAACTCAGTCAGTGTGTGTTCATCATCAGTTTTTGACGAAGAGTTGTTATGGCCGAATGAAATGGATATTAGGGCCGTAAGGCCATTGACTTGGGAAGTTACGTCCGTAATATGGCAGAGTTACGGCCGTAACGCTGCGCAGTTTATAAAGGCTTGAACGGGATTTTTTTGCTCATTTCACCACTTCTTCATTTTGGTTCCGAGAGAGAGTTTTTGTGGGATAGATTTCTCATCATCGAATACTTGTGTGTTCAAGTTTAATCATTTTTATCCATTTGTGGAGCTTGGGAAGTCGATTAACACTAGTTTCGATGGATCGAAGAGGTTGGATCTTCAAAGGTAATTTTCTCAAAACATTAGATTTTGATTGTAAGATGGAATATGATGTTTTGGATGTTATAATCATAATATATGAAGAGGTATACATATGATTATGAGTTTGTATGAATATTCATTAGATTATTGAAGGATTATTTGAAGAACACCTTGAATGTGGATTTGGATTTTGGGGTTTAGATTAGATGTTGTTGAAATCTCGAATTGGGTAGTCATATTGGATTATTAATTGTGTTGGAGATGTTTTGTTGGATTGTATCACTCCTTGGAGGTTTGTTATCGATATAATTGAGGATTAGTTGTAAACAATCGAAGATTGGTTACAACGTGTTTGTTATAATGCCCCAATGAATTTGGTTTTGTCGTATCGACATTTTGAGTTGGTTGTGATCATGTTTGATTCGTATATTAAGAGGATTGTTGGTAATTATTTTATTCAAGGTTGTTCGAGCGACTGACATCTCATTGTAGGTCGTTTGTTCGAGGAAGGACATTCTTCACCGGTGTTGTGTAAGTTAATTCTTACTCGGTTGAAAGGATACTCATTCCTTTCGTTGTTGTTCATTCATAAATCATATTCATTCATAGTGTAATAATCATGTTGAGACTTGTAATTACCAAACTAATCATTCAATTCACGAGGAACGACAGTTTCAATCATTTCAGCGAGCTATCATCATTTTCACTATTATTTCATCCGGTGAATCATTCTTGACCCTTGTCGGATTGTTATTTATTAATATTCACCATGGTCATTCTTGTTCATGTGACCTTCTGGGTTCATATTGCATGGCTGGGTGGTTATGTGTGGAATTTTTAGTCGGGCACACGATAGTCATGTGGCGGGTTCACCGACACAATGGACTGTACACACGGTAACGTGCCTCCGTGAGACAAATTAGGTACAAGTGCGGGTGTGTCCGGACACTCGTCTTGTGCACTTGCACGTCTCATTACGGGTGTACTATGATGCCCCTTTTCAGCTTAATTTCATAATTAAGATATATCATGATTGTGTTTATTCAACTCTTGAGGATTGTTGTTCTGTGTAACTGACCCCGTTGGGAGATATTGTTTTCAGGTCATGGCAAGGCTAAAGCACGGGAAGAGAACGTTGACGGCGAGGATTCCCAGTGATACTAGTAGGGGGCCCCAGTCTTTTTCAGTCATTCATGTTTCTTCACTTTTATTTCCACTGCAGATTCCGCTTGGATATTCATTTTTATTCAGTGTTGTATATTTTATCTTCATATAATATATACATGTGTTCTGTATTTCCTGGGTGTGTTATACTTGAAACTCCTCATCGGAGTAATTGGTAATATGATGTAGTTCTGTACTACAATTATATTATTTAATTCATTAGTTTTCATTCGCCTGGTGGGTCCCAGTCGGGGGTCCACGGCACTGTAATAGTCGCCTAGTTTGGGGTGTTACAGAGTTGGCATCGGATCGTGGTTTTGAATACTACCTTACGAGTCATGTCTCATTGAAATCATCGTTCATCAGACTAGTATCATTAGACTTTCGCGTCACGTGTGACCTGTGCAAGAGCCAAGCCCCTCAGACCAAAGAAGAGTAAGATTTCTGACGCCATGGTATAATTTCTGGCAATAAGAATCACTCATTCATCATTCAACAGTCAACAATCCTCAATCATCATTTTTATTTTGATCATATCGATCATGTTAACTCATTAATCACTCAGTTCATTTTATTGCTCATTTGTTGATCTTAAGGATCGTATCATTAATCTTGGTAACTTGCTCAAGATAATCATTTCAAGAATTTCATCAGATACATGTCACCTCAGTTGATCATTCATGTAATCATTGTGTTAGAGTGCGTATGCTCATTATCATCATTTCGTAACGTAATCATAATGCGGTACTCATGCGAGATCTATAATTGTCGTGTGACTTTCCTACTTCAGTATGGAGAGAGCCATTAGGCCATCAGAGGACGCAGGGGAAGAGGCCACGGTGCGGGCCGAAACCCGGGAGCTCATGCGAATACACGCGCGAACGCGAGGAATAATGCTAATTCATCGAGCAGCGACGCTGCCACTCATTCACCTAGGAATAATCATTCACTATCAGGGAGTCGTACACACCTCGATTAGAAGGTGTTCGGGTCGACCCACTCACTTTTATGCAGGGCATGGTGGCCCAAATGACTCAGATGTCATGCAGAACTCAACTGCTCAGAATCAACAGGCTCCTCCGCCGCCACCTCAGGGTCAAGAAAGGAGTGTGAGCAGTATTATCGGTGACATCTCTCACCAGAGACCACCTACTTTTGAGGGCTCATCTGAGCCGGCGGATATTGTCCACTGGCTTGAACACTTTGAGAAAATATGTGCTATGGTGTAGTGATCCGAAGGGCACAAAGTTTCAGTTGCGGCTTACTAGCTGGGTAAGAGCGCTCACTCGTGGTGGCTATCTTTGAAGCCCACCGACGGATCTTGTACTTGGGATCAATTTAAGACTGTCATGATGGAAAAGTATTATCCGGCCCCACTCAGGGAGGCCAAGTTATCAGAATTACTCATTCTTGAACCCTCAGCGGAAGATGATGTTCTCGCCATCGCCGAGAAATTTCAGGAACTTCTTCCTTTCGCCTCATCTATTATCCACTCCGAGGTGGATATGATCAAGTGCCTCAGTAAGAGGTTGAAACCTCGTATGCAGATGCAGTTGCTTAATCATAATTTCACCACCCTGACCAAATTCATCGAGAAAGCTCTTAGTTATGAGCTTACTGCTAAGGAGATTGCTAAGCAGCAACCTTTATCTGCTAGCAAGAAGTCAAAGAATCGTAATCAGTCTGAAGGTAGTCAGGCAACCTTCAAGAAGCCTCGTGCGGGCTCTACTTTTTCTGAGCGACCTTCTATGACGCCGAAACCCGCGGAATCTCGGTCCTGAGTAGCCTGTTCGGCCATCATCTATTTCAACTGTGGAGAACAGGGTCATTTCAGCACTAAGTTTCCGAGACAGACTATCATATGCAACAACTGTGGGGTTGCCGGGCATAAGGCCCATTTTTTCCGAAGAGACTCCAAACCTACTCCGGCGTCATCTCAGGCCCCGAAGCAGTCAGCAGTTCATAATCAGGCCACTCAGTCTGTGTTGTTTAAGATGACATGAGCAAACAAAGGCGGAGCCAAAAGCTATCAGACGGGAGCATCCGGTTCGGGTGCCGGCAAGCCCCGAATTTATGAGATGAAGAGGACCGACGAGCTAGAGGCCCGGATGATCTCAGGAACATTCGAAATTCTATCTCAACCTGTGTGTACCCTTTTTTATACTGGCACATCGCATTTATTCATTTCCAAGTCATGTTTGAGTAGACTACGTCTCGGTAGGGCTACTAGTTGTGAGCCTTATGTCATTGGTTTACCTGACGGTAGAAGAATTATTGGGAATCATGAGATTAAGAATTGCCCGATTCAGCTTCATGGCCGTGATTGGTTAGCAGACCTAATCGTAGTGGATTTACCTAGAGATGACATTATTTTGGGTATTGACTGGATAGATCGTCACGATGCCATCATTAGTGTCCGTAAGCGTATGGTCACTATCATTTCAGATGATGGAGTCGAATATGTATTTCAGGAAGGTAATCCCAGCTGTTCTGGAAGAATCATTAATATGATGAAAGCAGTGAAATTACTCAATCAGGGGTGTGTTGGTTATTGGTGCTATATGGCCAAGACCGAGAAATCATTAGTAATGTTGGCGGATATTCCTGTAGTGAGAGAATATGCCGATGTTTTTCCAGACGAGTTACCTAGTTTGCCTCCACAGAGAGATGTGGAATTCAAGATAGAGTTGGAGCCTGGTATGTCCCCATTATCGAAGGCACCGTACCGGATGGCCCCGACTGAAATGTAGGAATTGAAGAATCAATTGGAGGATTTGACTGAGAAGGGTTATATCTGACCGAGTGCATCTCTGTGGGGAGCACCGGTGTTATTTGTCAAGAAGGACAGTTCATTTCGCTTGTGCATTGATTATCGAGAGTTGAACAGGGTGACGATTAAGAAAAAATATCCTCTACCCCGTATTGATGATCTCTTAGATCAACTTCAGGGAGCGTCGGTATTTTCCAAGATCGATTTAAGATCTGGATATCATCAGTTGCGAATTCGAGAGTCAGATATCGCAACGACGGCATTTCAAACACGCTATGGGCACTACGAGTTTGTAGTGATGCCATTTGGGTTAACTAACGCACCTGCGGTATTCATGGAATTAATGAATCGAGTTTTCATCGACTATTTGGATCAGTTCGTGGTTGTCTTCATTGATGACATTTTGATTTATTCTTGTGACCGAGGGGAGCACGAAGTTCACCTTCATCAGGTTCCCCACGTGTTAAGACGAGAGAAACTCTATGGAAAGTTTTCCAAATGTGAGTTCTGGATGTCTGAGGTGACATTTCTCGGACATGTGATTTCATCAGACGGAGTGCGCGTTGACCCTCAAAAGATGGAGGCTATCCGATATTGGCAACCTCCGAAGAATGTTAAGGAAATCCGAAGCTTTCTCGTATTAGCAGGCTATTACAAGCAATTTGTGGAAGGATTTTCTAAAATCGCTCAACCTATGATGAACCTTTTTCGGAAGAATAAGAAATACACGTGGTCTGATGCATATCAACAGAGTTTTGAAGAACTCAAGAGCCGTTTGATTTCAGCACCTGTCTTTTCCTTACCACAAGGGACTGAAGGATTCGTGGTGTATCGTGACGCATCCGGACACGGTCTTGGATGTGTATTAATGTAGAACGGGAAAGTTATTGCCTATGCTTCACGGCAGTTGAAACCTTACGAGGTCAATTATCCGACCCATGACCTGGAACTAGCAGCCGTGGTTTTCGCATTGAAGATTTAGCGTCATTTCCTTTATGGCGTCACCTGTCAGATTTTCACCGATCATAAGAGTTTAAAGTATATATTTACTCAGAAGAAGTTAAATATGCGACAGATGCGGTGGTTAGAACTAATAAAAGATTATGATATTGAGATCCTGTACCACCCGAGCAAGGGGAATGTGGTCGCCGATGCCTTGAGTTGTAAGTCCATTCAAAAGCAAATGCTTTCTCGTTTAACAGTTCAGAAGGAGCTTCAACAGGAATTCCTAAGACCCGGGATCGAGGTCTGGTTACAGCGAGTGCAAGGGCAGTTTTGCATGTTAGAGATTTCATCGCCACCTGAGTAGGCAATCAGAGTGAATCAAGGTTCAGACCCATTTTTGTTGCGCATCCGAGAGGATGTGGCTCAGGGGAAAGCCCCTGGATTTGTGGTCCACGAGGATGGACTTTTGCGATTTAAGAATCGGTTATGCGTACCGGTGAATGATGAGTTGAAAAACTCGATTTTGAGAGAAGCTCATGCTACCCCTTATTCCATTCATCCGGAGTCTAGCAAGATGTACAAAGACTTGAAACAAAATTACTGTTGGAGTATAATGAAGCGAGAAGTCGCAGATTTTGTTTCGAGATTTTTAACCTGTCAGCAAGTCAAGATAGAACATCAACGACCGGCGGGTATGCTGAAACCACTCCCTATTCTAGAGTGGAAGTGGGAGGATATTTCAATGCACTTCATCACGAGTTTACCGACGAGTCATCGTGGCATGAATACAATTTGGATAATTGTGCACCGTTTAACTAAGTCAGCTCATTTCCTTGAGATTAAGGATACGTGGGGTCCCGAGAGACTTGCCCAGTTATTCATCAAAGAGATAGTGAGATTCCACGGTACTCCTAAGAGTATCGTTTCTGATCGTGATGGGCGATTTGTGTTACATTTTTGGAAATCAGTTCATTGTGCTATGGGAACTCAGCATAATCTCAGCATAGCTTTTCATCCTCAGTCCGATGGACAATCAGAGAGGACTATTTAGACATTAGAGGACATGTGTTCTCGATTGGAAAGATGATTGGGAATCCCAACTACCGATGATTGAGTTCACGTACAATAATGGCTGGCACGCTTCGATTAAGATGGCACCTTACAAGGCCTTGTACGGTCGTCATTGTCGATCTCCTTTGTGTTGGGATGACTTACCAGAATCAAACGGCACCGAGCCCGATATGCTTATAGCCGCCCGGGAGAAGGTAGCTTTGATCAGGAGTCATTTGTTGACCGCTCAGAGTCGACAGAAATCATATGCAGATAATCTTCATCGACCATTAGAGTTCGAGATAGGTGACCACATTTTGGTCAAGGTATCCCCGGGCAGAGGTATCTTCCATTTTGGGAAGCGGGGAAAGTTGAGTCCGAGATTCATTGGACCGTTTGAGATTTTGGATCAACTAGGCAGTCTGGCTTATCGTTTGGTTTTACCTCCAGCGTTGAGCCGAATTCATAATGTGTTTCACGTCTCTCAGCTGAGGAAGTATGTTGCCGACCTGAGTCACATACTTCAGTTCGATGAAATCGAGATCGCGGATGATCATTTGTATGAGGAGCGTCCTATACGAGTCTTAGAGCGGAGAATCAAACAGTTGAGGAACAAGATGATTCCTTTAGTTAAAATTCAAAGGTCTAGACACGGAGTCGAAGAGGCTACTTGGGAAACTGAGGATAGTATGAGGGAGAGTTATCCCGAGTTGTTTGACCCTTAGTTTCGAGGACGAAACTCTTTTTAAGGGGGGAGTATTTAATACCCGGTTGTAATTCATTCATTATAATTCAGTATTTATCATTCAGTAATTATCATTAAGTAATTGTCACCAAGTAATTTTCACTCATTAATAATCATTCATCATTCACGTTCATTCATTTGTAGTTATCGTCGGTGTACTTAGAGTCATGTATCATTTACCAATAGTTATTCAACTCCGCTTGAGTATTGAGACGAGAGTATTTTCATAAACATCGTGATGGGTAGTCTTGTGTTGGAAGTATCACCTATTGCATGTTATTGGACTCAATTACATTCATACAAGTATCATATATCGGATCATTCATCATTGGTAACGAGAATACAGAGTTGTTGGATTTTTGTCATTTCCAGCAGTGAGTTACGGCCTAACTGATCATCATTACAGTCGTAACATGCATTCGTGGAAATGGGTGGCTTTCTTGACGAAGATAACTTACAGCCATAAGTCATTCAATTTTCACCACTTCTTTATTTTGGTTCCGAGAGAGAGTTTTTGTAGGAGAGATTTCTCATCATCGAACACTTATGTGTTCAAGTTTAATCATCTTTATCCATTTGTGGAGCTTGGGAAGTCGATTAACACTAGTTTTGACGGATTGAAGAGGTTGGATGTTCAAAGGTAATTTTCTCAAAACTTTAGATTTCGATAGTAAGATGGAATATGATGTTTTGGATGTTATAATCATGATATATGAAAAGGTATACATATGATTGTGAGTTTGTATGAATATTCATTGGATTATTGAAGGATTATTTGAAGAACACCTTGGATGTGGATTTGGATTTGGGGGTTTCGATTAGATGTTGTTGAAATCTCGAATTAGGTATTCATATTGGATTATTAATTGTGTTGGAGATGTTTTGTTGGATTGTATCACTCTTTGGAGGTTTAGTATCGATATAATTGAGGATTGGTTGTAAACAATCAAAGATTGGTTACAACGTGTTTGTTATAATGCCCCAATAAATTTGATTTTGTCGTATCGATGTTTTGAGTTGGTTGTGATCATGTTTGATTCGTATATTAAGTGGATTGTTGGTAATTGTGTTATTCAAGGTTGTTCGAGTGACCGACATCTCATTGTAGGACGTTTGTTCGAGGAAGGACATTCTTCACCGGTGTTGTGTAAGTTAATTCTTGTTAGGAATACTTGTTAGATTTTGATGATGTCATTTAAATGTTTATTACTTGGCAAAAATGAAAGGAAGAACCAAATTAGTATCTTCCATAAGCCAAATTATGTTAAGTTTAATACTTGGCAAAATGTAAAGAAGAACCAAATGAGTATCTTCTATAGGCCAAAATAAGTTAGGCTCAAATCGGCTAAGTACAAATGTACAGCTGAGTTCATCAGAGAAGTACAGCCGAGTCAAGTCAGAGAAGTTTTGGTCAACAAAATTAATCAGAGATATTTGACCAGACTGCAGTCAAGTGACCTCAGACAAGCCATCTGATCAGGCGAGTCCCAAACAGTCACCATCAGAGAAGTCCAGACTGCAGGGAAGTTGACTGTACACCAGCCTACTTGAGATCAGCCAAGTACTCCAAGTCCACGTCAGCATGTGTTGAATAGTCAAATATTACGAAAAGTCACATGCAAACGTGAATAGACAAATTGGAGAGATTCCCGCAAGGATATAAATTAAATAATTTAGCCAGGCCTACCACTGAAGACTTTAATCCTTTTATATTCAAAAGATACGGTGCCTCACATGCAAAGTCTTCACAACGGTCGAAAGATGATTAAAATATGGGAATCTAGCCTTGCAACGTTCAGAAAGAAAACAATGAAGTCTACCTCTCCAACAGACGGATTTGTTGAAAAGATTTGTACTGGCTATGAAGGAAATGCTCAGAGATCGTGTCCTATATATATCCGAAGATTTGAAGCTGAGCAGAACACAACATCGGTGCGAACATAATCTCAAGCAATCAAAGCATTCAAAGCAATCTAAACGCGAACTATAGCATCGTGAAAAAAGCAGTTCTCAAAAGTTCATACTTGAAGAAGCTCTAAGTTGGAGAAGACAAAAAATCGTGTCTTTAATCCTGAGTTCGGGGTACTTCAGTGGTTGAAGTTCGAGACTGTAAAGGCATCCAAGGATCGCAGATCAAGAGGTGCAAGGCAGTCAAGGGTGTTGAAACGGCAAGGATTTCCACTGGTTGGAAGCTGTTGTAATTTGGTTGAATCACTGTAATCTTTGTCACTGGTTGACATTTATAGTGAATTCATCTCCAACTGGTTTGGAGAAAAGTGGATTAGTAGAGGATTACCCCACCTCTGAGACCACTATAACTGCCTGCGTATTTTACTGTTTTATAGCATCATACTTTAACTGCTGCATTCATTATTAAGTGTTTCATTAGTTGTTTTGTATTCGTCATCAGCTGACTTCCGCACGTATTGAGAATAAACGACTCTAAGTCATTTGTATATCTATCAGCTGAAGAAACTTACTCTTTGTGAAAAAGAGTTTAAGAGTTTCAATAAGTCTATTCACCCCCCCCCTTTAGACTTATTCCTGGACGACTTGTGACCTACAAGTGGTATCAGAGAGGTTGGTTCATTTATTTCACGAACCAGATCTATATCAGAGATATATTTTTACTCTCATTATATAATGGAACACATGCATTCTATACTACTTGTGTTTTCAATTGACGAGTATGATCTTTGGAAGATAAGGATGCAGGCACACTTATCTTCAATCCATGATGACATGTGGTGCATCATAGAAGACGGTCCATTCACCTTCGAGAAGGACAACACTCCAGAGGAGATCGCAGCAGGGAAGCCAGAGAAGATCCCAAAGAAGAGGACAGAGCTGACTTCCAAAGAAAGAAAGCTGGACAACCTTGACAATCGGGCTAGAGACGTGCTGTATCAAACTCTTGACAATTCAACAATGGTCAAGATCAAAAACTGCAAAAATGCCAAGGAAATCTGGGACACATTAGCCTTAATGTGTGAGGGAACAGAGCTGATCAAAGAGAACAAGTTGTCAATTGCCACTAAAAATTTTGACAACTTTAAAATGAATAATGGCGAATCAATAGACCAAGTGGACACAAGGTTCACTGAGATCATCAATGAGATCAACTCCCTTGGTAAATTTTATGGCAACAGGGAAATGGCGCTGAAGGTCCTAAGATCTCTTAATCCAGAATGGAGCATGAAGGTAGTGGCCATGAGAGAATCCAAGGATCTTAATAAGATAAAGATCCAAGAGCTGTTCTATGACCTGAAGGCTTATGAGTTCGAGCTCCCAAGCTCATCATCAACCGAGCCTGCAAAGAAGGGAATAGCCTTTGCAGCCGAGTACCCCGCCAAGAGCTTATCTGATGTAAAGCCTCCAAATCCATTAGATTTTGAGGAAGAAATGGCGTTCATAATGCAGAGGTTTAGTAACTTCCGGAAGAACTACTCCAAATACAAGAACAATTATAAGGAGAATCCCAGAAGAAACCAGAAAGCCGGAAGCTGGAAGGTTGAATGTTACAACTGTCATAAGATAGAACATATTCAAATTGATTGTCCTGATCTTAAGAAGGAGGAGAGCAAGAAGGAGGTGAGCAGAAAAGAAGATAGAAGGAAGGCCCTCATCGGAGAAGATCAAGAGCGTGTAGAGTCCAGCAGCGGATTCTTCTCTGATGATGATTAAGAGTATGATTGTCTGATGGCCAACCTAGCTGATGAAGAGGTAACTTCAAAACCCTCTGTTTCAAATAATAGTTCAGCCATGTCACAAGATATGGAATTGCATGAATCCGTAAATCAGCTACTTAAAGATTTTGAGATATTAAAATCTGCTCACCTATCTGTATCAACCGAGAAGACTCAGCTGCAAGATGAGAATAGGCAGCTGAAAAATGATTTCAAAAAACTCAGCCTAGAATTAAATAAAGTCAAAACTGATTTTGAAAACCAGGCTCCAGTTAATTTGAAAATCCAAGCTGATGTCACTACAGCTAAGATAAATCGATTAACTATTTTAATTAGAGAAAAATCAGCTGCACTTGCTCATGTCAAAGCCGAATTTACTAAACTGACTTAGGTAAGTAAAACTCAGGCACATGAAATAACCTCCCTGAAAGTGTCTCTAACTCTGGACGAATTGTGTACTAATAAAAGGCCACTATATTCCAGATCAGGCCTTGGATATGATCCTCACACTCCCTCTAGTTCTAAAACCACTTTCATCAAGGGAGAAACAATTGTCTCGACTGCTGAGCCTATATACAAACCGATATTTAAAAACAGGCAACAACCAAGTCACAAGTCTAGGCTGCAACCAGGGTTCACAAGGCAGCCACCTAGACAAGCGACTAGGCATTGGCCAAGGCAGAAGCAGCAGCCCAGACAACATGCCCACTATTATCAACAACTCCCTAAAAATAGATTTCAAAATGGGAGGGGCAGATGAAAACCTCAAGGTTATCCTAATTTCCAAAATGAACAAGTGTGGAGACCTCAAAGATTTAATAAATGATCTCAGCCAAGGTTAAGAAATAGCCCATACTACCAGTATTTTGAGGAATATCTGGTATACAATCCCAACAGAAGATACAGACCTAAACCTTACACACCTTACAAGGGTAATAATAATAACAATTTTAACAATCCAAGGAGAAATCAATTCTCCAGGAAACCATCTAACCCGAGAGGACCCACACAGATTTGGGTACCTAAATCTCTGCTTGTTTGATTGCAGAAAAGGTGGAAGGACTACTACCACATCTCCACAAATTCAAACTTTGGAGGTGAAGAATGGTTTGTAGATTCCGGATACTCGAGGCACATGACCGGGAACAAGAAGATGCTGACTAAATACACCAAAGAAAGAGGTCCAGATGTAACCTTTGGATATAGCTCTAGAGGACAAACAAAGGGCTTTGGAGAGCTGCACCGAGGAAATATTGTGATATCCAAAGTTCACTATGTCAAAAGGCTCAAGTATAATCTCCTGAGCATAAGCCAGTTTTGCGATGAGAAGAATCTAGTAGTCTTCACCATTTGGAAATGTATGGTGATAGATATCCTATCTAGAGAAGTGAAGTTACAAGGATTCCGAAGGAGAGATGTCTATATGATAGATTGGAACACAGGAACTCCAAATACCTATTTTCTATCTAAGACAATAGCTGAGAATGGATGGCGGTGGCACAAAAGATTATGTCACTTGAACTTCAAAGCCATCAACAAGATTAGTTCTCAGAAGCTGGTCAGAGGACTCCCAGAGGAAGCATTCAGGAAGGAAGCTATTTGTGATGCATGTCAGAAAGGAAAGCAGACCATAGCATCATTCAATCCAGTCCAGCCTACAACCCTCACCACAAGGATCTTAGATCTACTACACATGGATCTATTTGGTCCTATCAAGCCGAGGACTCTGAGTGGAAGAAAACATGCACTAGTAGTAGTGGATGATTATTCAAGGTTCACATGGATTATCTTCCTGTATAAGAAGAGTGAAACCTTGACCAAGCTACATGAGCTGCTAAGAAGAATCGAGAATGAGAAATCCCTTTCAATTATCAAGATCATATCAGATAGAGGAGGAGAGTTTCTCAACAAGGCGATCACTGATTACAGCGATCAGAATGGGATCCAGCATGAGCTCTCTGCAGCTAGGACCCCCCAGCAAAATGGTGTTGCTGAAAGAAGAAACAGAACCCTGAAGGAAGCAGCCAGGTACTTCAGTATGGATAAAACTATCAGAGGATGCAGGGGAAGAGGCTGCGGTGCGGGCTGAAACCCTAGAGCTCGTGTAAATACTCGCGCGAACGCGAGGAATAATGCTAATTCAACAAGTAGCGATGCTTCCACTCATTCACCTGGAGATAATCACTCACTGTCAGGAAGTCGTACCCGAGATACAACTCAATCGGAAGGTGTTCGGGTTGATCCACTCACTTTTATGCAGGACATGATGGCCCAGATGACTCAGATGGCACGTCTGATGGAGACAATGCAGAACTCAGCCACTCAGGCTCAACAGGCTCCTCCGCCGCCACCTCAGAGACAAGAGAGAAGTGTGAGCAGTATTATCGGCGACATCTCTCGCCACAGGCCACCTACTTTTGAAGGTTCATCTGAGTCGGCGGATATTATTCACTGGCTTGAACATTTTGAGAAGCTATTTGCTATAGTGGAGTGTCCCGAAGGGCACAAAGTTTCAGTTGCGGATTACTATCTTGGTAAGAGCGCTCACTCATGGTGGCTATCTTTGAAGCCCACCGATGGATCTTGCAGTTGGGTCCAGTTTAAGACCCTTATGATGGAAAGGTACTATCCGGCCCCACTCAGGGAGGCCAAGTTATTGGAATTACTCAGTCCCGACCCCTCAGCGGAAGATGATGTTCTCGCCATCGCTGAGAAGTTTCAGGAGCTACTTCCATTTGTCTCATCCATTATCCACTCCGAGGCGGATAAGATCAAGTATTTTAGTAAGAGGTTGAAACCTCGTATGCGGTTGCAATTGCTTAATCATCATTGTACCACCCTGGCCGAATTCATCGAGAAAGCTCTTACTTATGAGTTTACTGCAAAAAAAGTTGCTAAGCATCAAACTTCATCTGCTAGCAAGAAATCGAAGAATCATAATCAGTCTGAAGGTAGTCGGGCAACCTTCAAGAAGCCTCGTACGGGCTCTACTTTTTCTGAACGACCTCCTATGGCGCCTAAACCTACGGAATCTCAGTCCCGAGTTGACAGTTCGGCCATCACCTATTTCAACTGTGGAGAGCAGGGTCATTTCAGCACTAAGTGTCTGAGGCAGACTATCACGTGTAACAACTGTGGGATTTCCGGGCATAAGGCCCGTTTCTGCCGAAGCGACTCCAAACCTACTCCGATGGCATCTCAAGCCCCGAAGCAGTCGGCTGTTCAGAATCAGGCCACTCAGTCCGTGTCGTTTAAGACGACGGGAGCAACTAAAGGCGGAGCCCATAGCTATCAGGTAGTAGCATCCGGTTCTGGGACTGGCAAGCCCCAAATTTACGAGATGAAGAGGACCTACGATCTGGAGGCCCGAATGATCTCAAGTACACTCGAAATTTCATCTCAACCTGTGTGTACCCTTTTTGATACTGGCACATCACATTCATTCATTTCCGAGTCATGCTTGAGTAGACTTCACCTAGATAGTGCTACTAATTGTGAACCTTATGTCATAGGTCTACCATACGGTAGAAGAATTATCGGAGATCGTGAAGTTAAGAATGTCCAATTCAGCTTAATGGCCGTGTTTAGTTAGCGGACCTGATCGTGGTAGATTTACCTAAAGACCACGTTATTTTGGGTATTGATTGGATGGATCGTCACGATGCCATCCTTAGTGTTCGTAAGCGTATGGTCACTATTGTTTCAAACGATGGAGTCGAGTGTGTGTTTCAGGGGGTAATCCCAACTATTCCGGAATAGTTATTAATATGATGAAAGTAGTGAAGTTATGCAATGAGGGGTGTGTCGGTTATTGGTGCTATATGACCAAGACCGGGAAATCATCAGTGACGTTGGAGCATATCCCTGTAGTGAGAGACTACGCCGATGTATTTCCAGACGAGTTACGTGGTTTACCTCCTCAGAGGGATGTGGAATTCACGATAGAGTTGGAGCCTGGTACATCCCCAATATCAAAAGCACCATATCGTATGGCCCCAATCGAAATGCAAGAACTGAAGAATCAACTGGACGAATTGACCGAGAAAGTTTATATACGACCGAGTGTGTCCCCGTGGGGAGCACCAGTGTTATTTGACAAGAAGAAATATGGTTCTTTTCGCTTGTACATTGATTACAGGGTGACGATCAAGAATAAATATCCACTACCCCACATCGATGATCTCTTAGACCAACTTCAGGGAGCTTCAGTATTTTCCAAGATCGATTTGACATATGGCTATCATCAGTTGCGAATTCGAGAGTCGGATATCACAAGAACAACATTTCGAACACGCTATGGGCATTACGAGTTTGTAGTGATGCCATTTGGGTTAACTAATGCACCTGCGGTATTTATGGAGTTAATGAACCGAGTATTTATCGATTATTTAGATCAATTTGTAGTTGTTTTCATAGACGATATTTTGATTTATTCTCATGACCGAGAGGAGCACGAACTTCACCCTCATCAGGTTCTCGACGTGTTAAGACGAGAGCAAATCTATGGAAAGTTTTCCAAATGTGAGTTCTAGATGTCTGAGGTGACGTTTCTCGGGCATGTGATTTCATCATACGGATTACGTTTCGACCCTCTAAATACGGAGGCTATCCGAGATTGGCAACCTCCGAAGAATGTTAAGGAAATCCGAAGCTTCCTCGGATTAGCGGGTTATTACCGGCGATTTGTGGAAGGGTTTTCTAAAATCACTCAACCTATGACTAACATTTTGCGGAAGGATAAGAAATACACGTGGTATGACGCGTGTCAACAGAGTTTTGAGGAGCTCAAGATGCGTTTAATTTCAGCGCTTGTCCTTTATTTACCACATGGGACGGAAGGATTTGTGGTTTATAGTTATGCATTTAGACACGGTCTCGGATGTGTATTAATGCAGAACAGGAAGGTGATTGCCTATGCTTCGCAGCAACTGAGGTCTTACGAGGTCAATCATCCGACTCACGACCTGGAGCTAGCGGCCATGGCATTCGCGTTGAAGATTTGGCGTCATTATCTTTATGGCGTCACCTGTCAGATTTTCACCGATCATAAGATTTTGAAGTATATATTTACTCAGAAGGAGTTAAACATGCAGCAGATACAGCAGTTGGAACTGATTAAATATTATGATATTGAGATTCAATAACACCCGGGTAAGGCGAACGTTGTCGCCAATGCCTTGAGCCATAAGTCTGTTCAGGAGCATATGCTTGCTCGTTTAACTGTTCAAAAGAAATTTCAACAGGAGTTCCTAAGGCCTGAGATTGAGGTCTGGTTACAGCGAGTGCAAGGACAGCTTTGTATGTTAGAGATTTCATCGCCACTTGAGGAGGCGATCCGAGTGAATCATGGTTCAGACCTATTTTTATTGCGCATTCGAGATGATGTTGTTTAGGGGAAAGCCCCTGGATTTGTAGTCCACGAGGATGGACTTTTGCATTTTAAGAAGCGGTTATGTGTTCCGGCGGATAACGAGTTGAAAAACTCGATTTCGAGAGAGGCCCATGCTACCCCTTATTCTATCCATCCGGGGTCTAGCAAGATGTACAAAGACTTGAAACAAAATTACTGGTGGAGTAATATGAAGTAAGAAGTCGCGGATTATGTTTCTAGAAGTTTGACCTATCAGCAAGTCAAGATAGAACATCAGCGATTGACGGGTATGCCGAAACCGCTCCCTATTCCAGATTGGAAGGGGAGGATATCTCAATGGACTTCATCACGAGTTTTCCGATGAGTCGTTGTGGCATGAATACAATTTGGGTAATCATTGACCGTTTAACTAAGTCAGCTCACTTCCTCGAGATCAAGGATACGTGGGGTCCCGAGAGACTTGCTCAATTATTCAATCAAGAGATCGTTAGACTGTACTGTTCTCCTAAGAGTATCATTTCTGATCGTGACTGGCAGTTCGTGTCACATTTTTGGAAATCAGTTCATCGTGCCATGGGAACTCAGCTAAATTTCAGCACATCCTTTCACCCTCAGTCCGACGGACAATCAGATCGAACTATTCAAACGTTGGAGGACATGTTGAGGGCATGTGTCCTCGATTAGAAAGATGATTGGGAAGCCCAACTACAATTGATCGAGTTCACTTACAACAACAGTTGGCATGATTCGATTAAGATGGCACCTTACGAGGCCTTATACGGTCGTCGTTGTCGATTTCCCTTGTGTTGGGATGACCTATCAGAATCAATCGGCACTGAGCCCGATATGTTATTAGCTTCCCGCAAGAAGGTAGCGTTGATCAAGAGTCGTTTGTTGATCGCTCAGAGTCGACATAAATCTTATGAAGATAATCGTCATCGACCATTAGAGTTAGAGGTAGGTGACCACATTTTGATCAAGGTATCCCCGAGTCGAGGTATTTTCCATTTCGGGAAGAGAGAAAAGTTGAGTCCGAGATTCATTGGACCATTTGAGATTTTGGATCCACTGGGCAGTCTGGCTTATCGATTGGATTTACCTCCGGCTTTGAGCCGAGTTCATAATGTGTTTCACGTCTCTCAGTTGAGGAAGTCTGTTGCCGACCCGAGTCATATACTTCAGTTCGATGAAATCGATATCACAGATGATCATACGTACGAGGAGCGTCCTACATGAGTCTTAGAGCGGCGAATCAAACAGTTGAGGAACAAGGCGATTCCCTTGGTTAAAATTCAGTGGTCTAGACACGGAGTCGAATAGGCTAGTTGGGAAACCGAGGATAGTATGTGGGAGAGTTATCCCGAATTGTTTGACCCTTAGTTTTGAGGTCGAAACTCTTTTTAGGGGGGTAGGTAATACCCGGTTATGAATTAATTCATTATCATCCAGTAATTTGTCACTCAGTAATTTTCACTCAGTAATAATCATTCATCATTCATGTTCATTCAGTTGTATTCACCATTGGCGTACTTTGAGCTATGTATCAGTTATCGATCGTCATTTAACTCCGGTTAAGAATCGAGACGAGAATATTACCGTAATCATTGTGATTGGTAGCTTTGTGTTGGAAGTATCATCTGTTTGATGTTATTGGACTAAATTATATTCATACAAGTATTGTATGCCGGATCATTCATCATTTGTAATGAGAAGATGGAGTTGTCGGATTGTGGTCAGTCCAACAGTGAGTTACGGTCATAACTTATCATGTATTACGGCCGTAACATGCATTCGTGGAATTTGTGATTTCTGGATGTAGACATCGTATGGCCATAAGCTATACAAGATATGCCATAAGAAGAAAGGTACGGCCGTATGTTTTGAAGGCTACGGCCGTAACATGCATACGTTGGTTTAGGAGGTGTTGTCAACGAAGACAACTTACGGCCGTAAGTTCAGCAGGATACGGCCGTAAGTGATGGTGTTGGTATTCCAGAGATTTCTCGATGAAGTGTTGTTACAGCCGTAATATAGTCCTGGTACGGCCGTAACTCGGTCAGTGCAGGCATTATCATTTTTCGATGAAGTTTTGTTACGGCCGTAAGGCCGTTGACTGGGGAAGTTACAACCGTAAGATGGCAGAGTTACAGCCGTAACTTTGTGCAGTATTTATATGACTGGACGAGTCTTTGTCCTCATTTTCTTCATTTCTTCATTTGGTTTCGAGAGAGTGATATTTGGGGAGAGATTTTTTATCATCAAACAATTGTGTGTTCATGTTTTAATCATCTTTATTCGTTTGTGGAGCTTGGGAAGTCGATTAACACGAGTTTCGACGGATCGAAGAGGTTGGATCTTCAAAGGTAATTTCTTCAAAACCTTATATTTCGATTTTGAGATGGAGTATGATGTTTTGGATGTTATAATTATGATATATGAAGAGATATACATATGATTATGAGTTTCTACGAATTATCATTGGATTGTTGGAGGATTATTCAAGAACACTTTGAATGTTTATTTTTGGAATTGGGGGTTTTGATTAGATGTTGTTGAAATCTCAAATTGTGTCTACATATCGGATTATTGATTGTATTGAAGATGTTTTGTTGGATTGAATCACTCTTTGGAGGTTGGGTACCGATATAATTGAGATTGGTTACTACGTGTTTGTTATAATGCCCTAATGAGTTTGGGTTTATCGAATCGACGTTTTTGAGTTGGTTGTGATCATACTTGATACGTGTATTAAGTGTTTGTGGGTAATTATATTATTCCAGATTTTTCGAGCGACCGATAATTCCATTAAGTACGTTTGTTCGAGGAAGGACATTTCTTCACCGGTATGGTGGAAAGTTAATTCTTGCTTGGTTAAAAGGATAATCATTCCTTTCGTTGTTGTTCATTCATATTCATAATTCATTCATAGTATATTAATCATGTTGAGACTTGTAATTATCAAACTAATCATTCAATTCACGAGGAACGACGGTTCCAATCATTTCATTGAGATATCATTCATTGTGTTATTATTTATTTTAGGTGAGTCATTATTGACTCTTGTCGAGTTGCTATTCATTAATATTCCTCATGGTCACTCTTGTTCTTGTGACCTTCCGGGATCATATTGCGTGGCCGGGTGCTTATGTGTGGAATTTTTAGTCGGGCACACGATCATTGGACTGTGCACACGATCATTGGACTGTGCACACGATCATACCTGATACGTGTATTAAGTGTTTGTGATCATTCTTGTGCACTTGCACGTCCCATTATGGGCATACTATGATGCCCCTCTTCGGCTTGATTTCATAACTAAAATATGTAATTATTGTGCTTGTTCAACTCTTGAGGATTGTTGTTCTGTGTAGCTAACCCCTTTGGAGATGTTGTTTTTAGGTCATGGCAAGGCAAAGGCACGGGAAGAGAACGTTGACGGCAAGGAGTTCCAGTGATACTAGTAGGGGGGTCCAGTCTTTCCATTTATTCATGTTTCTTGATTTGTATTTTCATCTTCATATGAAATATACATATATTATGTATTCCTTGGTGTATTGTACTTGAAACTCCTAATCGGAGTAATTGGTAATATAATGTGGTTTCGTACTACAGTTATATTATGTAAGTCATTAATTTTCATTCGCCTGGTGGGTCCCAATTGGGGATCCACGACACTGTAATATCTGCCTAGTTTGGGGTGTTACTGGGGATCCACGGCACTGTAATATCCGCCTAGTTTGGAGTGTTACAGAGTATTGTCTGCCTCCTATTAAAGAGCATAAGTTTTTCTCGGCTGCACCCCGAGATGTGTCAATATCTCAGGCAATAGTCGATTACAATCGATAGATGTGTTATGTTCGAGATCAAGTGCGAAGTGAGACAGATAAAGTTTGTCATTTTGATATGCGTATGAAACCTCAGGTTCGGCAGTGTATGGCTCCTTTTATGTGTACAACGTTGAAGGACTATCAAGAGCAAACCATAGCATTTGAAATGGCTATAATGTCTACCGAGTCTGTATTGGTTGCGAAGAAACATAAGATTTCTGATGACGCATCGGGAAGTGAGGGAATTGGGATTCCTAACCTCAACCCTCGTATCAGTCAAGTATGGGACCTTTTCGGTCAACTGTGGAATCTGAAAGACCCAAGCCGGTGTCTTTGATTTCTGGTAATTCTCTAAGCTGTTTCAACTGTAACGTTCTGGGCCATGAATGTGTGCATTGTAAGAAACCGTCGGTTACTTGTTATAATTATGGACGCGAGGGGCATCGAGTTCAGTATTACGAGATTGTTGCCAAGATGGTAGGGAACTGGAGTTCCATCCCAACTTCTGGATGGCCCTGTGATGTCCAGTGGTGGTGTTTTTGTGCTCATTATGCGGATTGATTCTCGTGTAGAGATGTATTATGTGACGTTTTTATGTTTGGAGCTTGATGACTGATATTTTGTTTCAAATAAGTTTCCGTATGCTTGTTGAACCTATGGAGACGTGACAGTAGACCATGGGGTCATGAATTTGGTATTTTATTATATGTCATTGTGTTTTATTTCGTATCACTTTGATGACCTTGTTTTAAGTTTCGGGACGAAACTTATTTTTAGAGGGGTAGAATGTAATACCCGAGATTTTTATTTCGGTTGCCTTGAACTATGTGTTGGTTGGTGTCGGTTATTTCTTGCTGTTATGATTATATGGAATTCATTTTTCTGTCAGGAACGGTTTGATATACTCTGTTGTAGTGTTTGGCGAGCGAGACTTGTCGTTGCGTACGTTTCTTTGACTAAATGTGTGCATATGGTGTGGTATGTTATGTTTCGCAATTTGCTCGTTATTATTTTGAATCATAGCCGGTACGTTAGTGTGACCGAGATGTTGTCGAACGCCTAACCGTACTGTCGGAACGATCGAGTCCCGATCATAGGGCCTGGCCGAGTTACGGCCACAATGCAGTGTGATGATCAAAGGGAAGGCACCAGCAAGAGTTTTTGCCTTAGCTAGATAAGAATCTCCTAACACAACCGATGTGGTGGAATGTACATTTCTTGTGTCAAACCACTCTGCTCATGCATAGTTAGACCCAGGATCATCATATTATTTTGTTGCACCCCATTATGCATAAAATTGAACTTTTGCATGGAATCACTACCCGTAAGTCTAGAAGTATCCACACCTATGGGTGCGAGCCGAGAAATAGAATTGGTAATTAAGGATTGTGAAGTAATAATTGAGGGGAATTATTTTCCGGCCGACCTAATTCATCTTCCCATACTTGAGTATGACCCATACTTGGGATGGATTGGCTATCTAAACACCATGCGCAACTCGATTGCCATTCTAAGATAGTTCAATTCTGAAAACCCAACCACCCAATAGTTGAACTACACGGAAATGCTAGAATTAACTTGGCCCAATAGCTAAACGCTTACGATCGTATGATGATCGTAGATTGGTTGATGTTTTTGATGGATTGATGTACTTGTTGGTTTAACTATAGCTAGTTAATGATGCAGAATTGGTTTTTTATGGGAAATGTAATATTTAAATGCTATATTTTTATTCTGTTCATTTGAGGTATTACAATAGGTATTTAGTGTGTTGCAATTGGTTAATAGTTTGTAATACACATTGGGTTGCAGTTATTATCTGGTGTTGCATTAGACAGAACCATGTTGCCACAATATAGGCCCCACAGGTGGTCCCCACACATTTTGGTATCTATTTTATTAAATTCTAACATCTATTGCAACAAAGATAAAATGTTTCGATATGGTTCCAAGTATTTTGCCATAGGCCCCTATGGTAACATGAGAACAGGGTGTTACCTTAAGCAGTTCGCATGTTGCCTTTGTGGTCAAAGGCAACTGCTGAGAACACAACTGTAAAACCCATATTTTTGAACATGTTAAAATACACTTTAATCTCGAATCTATAAAAGACGTTTAATTATTTAAAATACTGCATTACGATTATAACCTAAGTATTTAAATCGTTAACATTTGAACAAATTAATGTAATACGAATATAAGTCTTATACTGAAATAATTTGTACACATTTAAAATTGTCACATGTTTTCTATTTTTTGTCCCTAGCCAAATGATATGTTGTACACAAACATATGGAATCGTGAATCATGTCAAGGTTCATAATGGGTTTTAATTTGGCAAAATCTTCCATCAAATCCCCATAATTTAGGCATTTTCCTTTTTGAAATTCCTCCCCACTCACCTATATATATATATATATCACACACACATACTTCACAAAACTAAAAACCCTAAAACCTAAAACTAAAAACGGTGGCTACCTAGTTCTCTACCATTCCCGTTCGATCGAGGCGTGCACAAAGGAAGGCTTGGTGGTAGATTGAAGGTCTCGGGTGCGTTGGTATGATTAAACACGTTATATGATGGCATAAATGAATTCTGGAATTAAGATAGCTTGTATACTTGAATTTGTGTCTAAGATAGGTCATGATATATGATGATTCAATTCAGTTTCTTTTGATAAAAACCTATTTTTATGTCTTAGTTAAGTTCTCCAATTGGTTTGGAGTGATTTCGAGTTGTTTTGGTCGTGTTTTTTATTTTTGTGTGATTAAGTCTTGAATCTAAAATTCGGGAGTCTGAAATCAGTCCAATTTGTCGATTTTTGATTCAAAAACTATAATGAGTTGGGCAATTAAACTCTTCAATATGTAACTTATATATAATTAGTAATACCATGAATTTTTGGGAATTTTTCCTGGATGTTTTGGAAGGTCGTTGAGGTGGATACTTTTTGGGTACAACTGCAGGTCGGTTTTCTGAATAGTCTGAGTTTGAGTATTTTTCGTGTGGGGTTACACTAACTAATAAATTCTGTGAAAATTCGTGTGGGTTCTAAATACATTGAAATACCTGTGTGATTTTTTGTGAATTTTACGATTGAGTACTGTTGTGGTTCAAAAATTCGTCAAGTTGTAACATGTTCATAGATAAAAGCTGATAAAAGGTTAAAAGGCTAATAAAGGTTAGGGTTGTATTGAATTTATCTCCAGGTATGCTGTCAGGTTTTTGGGTCATATTGATAGGGGTACATTCTAATGATACCAACGTGTTTTGAGTGATTCCTGTGTCTAAAATCAAGTTCTGGAAAAGTACTTTCTGAATATGTAATTCTTGTAATTTTTAGAAGTCTAGAAAATGTCTTTTCTGATTTTACAAGTTAAAGTGTCAAACCTGTCAATTAGTAATCCGAATTTCAACCTTGGTTTATGATTTTTATTTTGAAATCAGTAAGGAATTATTAACTCAAATTGGACAGAGCTTAAATATAAGATGTGTTTGGCCTCTCTGATTTTTGGTGGAATTTTTATAGTAGCACATCATGGTCTCTTAATTGCTTACTTTTTAAGTCTCAGATTTGTCACCGAATATGGACTAGTTTTGATAAGGAATTTTTGATCTATAGCTATACTACCTGGAAATACTAAAAAAATTACACAAAGTAGAAAACATATGTACCTACCTGAGGTAATTTTGCTAAGGCTCCAGGAGGTGCACAAGTATACTTTAAAAAGCCGGAAACATGTGGACTTAAAGTAATACTTGGTTATTGATCCGTATAGGTTCCGTGAAGCGGGAGTGATCCTGTATCTTGTGATCCATCTATCTTTGTTTACTTTTGCTGTTGAATAAGGTACAGATATTCCGTACTCTTTCAGCAAGAGTACAACTACTTTCTCTCTCATGACCTTTCTCTCTCTTCTGTATTATTTGCCTATCTTATTTTGGACTGTTGATATTCACACTCTTCGTTTGAGCCTTGACATTGTATCTTTTATTTGATACATGTGAACTGAACCTTTGATATTATCCCTTTGATTACTCGAACCTCTAATATTGAACTTTGACTATATGAATGAGACCTACACTTTGATTTGGACTTGTATTTTTTGACTCTTCAGTATTTACCCTGGTATTATCTGTTCCCAGTTATGAGGGGTCCATGACCATAGCATTGATGCACCAATGTTATGACTCTAGTGTGGTTGGAGAGATGTACCACACCGTCCCTTATCTGCTATCTGCTATGGCCATTATTATGATTATGAATTGTTTGCAGGGGCGTATGGATGCATCCTAGATTTGTTTGTTATTTGTTTGGGCTACTATGATGATATGGATACATATTATATTTGTTTGGTGATTGGGCATGCGCGCATGCAGTCCCTTCACATTTGGGAGTTGATCACTCCATTGGGCTACTATTTGTTTGGATATTTATTTGGGCCTGGGGTAAAATACTGAATCCACATTCATACACTTTATACTTAAACTTTAATATCTTTTTGATTATCCATTGATACCATATGTATTCTATTTTCACATTCCTTTGATTATCTTATCTCGTTTGATCTTTTTTGTTATTTGCTTTATATCTGTTCACAGAGCTTTTTATGCTCAGCCGTTTTTCTTTTCCATGCGGCAGGTACTTAAGCTAGGAGCGGGGTTATTAGCTTGGGGATGAGAGAGAGTGGATTGCCCTATAGCTTTATTTAAATAATGAACTTTATTTCCTTATCGTTATTTTCGGATTTCGGACATTTGTATCGTACTCTCTTTTGTTCGGTTTCGGGGACACTTGGTGTTATTTTAGTCCCCTTTTGATACTCTTTTGATATTTTTTAATTAATACTTCCGCTGTTTGATTTGAATTTGTTGTATCTGATATGTCACCATAAAGTGACGCTTCTACCCTTGCCGGTTTGGGGCGTTACAATTTATGTTATCGGAGCTCTAGGTTCGACCTGTAGAGCTTAGGCTATGACCTGTGAGGATTGGGTAGACATTAGGTTTCCTTCTGCATCTTTTCCTTTCGTACTTCATCTTTATTTTTGGCTTTGCTACGATTCGTTGGACCGTTTGAGATTCTTGATCATATTGGGGAGGTTTCTCATCGTCTGGCTCTACTTCCGCAGTATCACATGTTCATAACGTCTTCCATGTATCTCTTCTGAGGGGATACAATTATCATCCGTTGCATGTGGCATCTTATCCTTTTGATTAGATTCATCCTGATATGTCTCTTTCTGAGGAACCTGAAGCTATCTTAGATCGACAACATAGGGTCATGAGAAACTAAGTTATTCCGTTTGTGAAAATTCTTTGGAAGAATCACCCAGAGCGTGAAGCTACCTGAGAGACCGAGGAATCGATGCGAACAAGTTACCCTCATTTTTTTTCGTAGTCTGGTACATCTTCATTTCCGTTTTCATTTCAATTTCGCGGCCGAATTTTTTTTTTTAGAGGTGAAGAGTTGTAAAACCCAAATTTTTGAACATGTTAAAATACCCTTTAATCTCGAACCTATAAAAGACGTTTAATTATTTAAAATATTGCATTACGATTATAACCTAAGTATTTAAATCGTTAACATTTGAACAAATTAATGTAATACGAATATAAGACTTATACTGAAATAATTTGTACAAATTTAAAATTGTCACACGTTTTCTATTTTTTGTCCCTAGCCGAATGATATGTTGTACACAAACATATGGAATCGTGAATCATATCAAGGTTCGTGATGGGTTTTAATTTGGCAAAGTCTTCCATCAAATCCCCATAATTTAGGCATTTTTCTTTTTGAAATTCCTCCCCACTCGCCTATATATATATCACACACATGCTTCACAAAACTAAAAACCCTAAAACTTAAAACTAAAAACGGCGGCTACCTAGTTCCCTATCATTACCGTTCGATCGAGGCATGCACAAAGGAAGGCTTGGTGGTAGATTGAAGGTCTCGGATGCGTTGGTATGATTAAACACGTTATATGATGGCTTAAATGAATTCTAGAATTAAGACAGCTTGTATATTTGAATTTGTTAACGAGATAGGTCATGATATATAATGATTAAATTCAGTTTCTTTTGATGAAAACCTATTTTTTATGTCTTAGTAAAGTTCTCCAATTTGTTTGGAGTGATTTCGAGTTGTTTTGGTCGTGTTTTTGATTTTTGTGTGATTAAGTGTTGAATCTGATATTCGGGAGTCTGAAATCAGTCTACTTTGTCGATTTTTGATTCAAAAATTATAACGAGTTAGGCCATGAGACTCTCCAGTATGTAACTCCTATATTATTAGTAATACCACTAATTTTTGAGAATTTTTTCTGGATGTTTTGTTAGGTCGTTTAGGCGGATATTTTTTGAGTACAACTGCAGGTCAGTTTTCTGAATAGTCTGAGTTTGAGTATTTTTCGAGTGGAGTTAAGCTAAGTAATAAATTCTGAGAAAATTCGTGTGTCTTATAAAGACATTTAAGTACATGTGTGAATTTTTGTGAATTTTACTTTTGAGTTCTGATGTGGTTCAAAAATTCGTGACGTTGTAACCTCTTCATAGATAAAAGCTGATAAAAAGGTTAAAAGGCTAATAAAGGTTAGGGTTGTATTGAATTTATTCCAGGTATGCTGTCAGGTTTTTGGGTCATATTGAAAGGGGTCCATTTTAATGATACCAATGTGTTTTTGAGTGATTCTTGAGTCTAAATTCAAGATCTGGAAAAGTAATTTCTGAATATATAAGTCTTGGAATTTTTAGAAGTCTTGATAATGTCTTTTCTGATTTTACAAATTCAAGTGTCAAACCTGTCAATTAGTAATCCGAATTTCAACCTTGGTTTACGATTTTTCTTTTGAAATCAGTAAGGAATTATTAACTCAAATTGGACAGGGCTTAAATATAAGATGTGTTTGGCCTCTGTGATATTTGGTGGAATTTTTTATAGTATCACATCATGGTCTCTTAATTGCTTACTTTTTGAGTCTCAGATCTATCACCGGATCTGGACTAGTTTTGATAAAGAATTTTTGTTCTATAGCTATACTACCTGGAAATTCTACAAAAATTACACAATGTAGAAAACATATGTACCTACCTTAGGTAATTTTGCTAAGGCTCCAGGAGGTGCACAAGTATACTTTAAAAATCTGGAAACGTGATACATGTTTTGATATTAAAAGCTAAGTTTTCTTAAAAAGGTGGTTACACAGTCAAAGTCTATTATATTACTAAAATGAGTAACTAAATTCATTTGGACTAAAAGTAATACTTGGTTATTGATCCGTATAGGTTCCGTGAAGCAGGAGTGATCCTGTATCTTGTGATCCATCTATCTTTGTTTACTTTTGCTATTGAATAAGGTACAGATATTCCGTACTCTTTCAGCAAGAGTACAACTACTTTCTCTCTCATGACCTTTCTCTCTCTTCTGTATTATTTGCCTATCTTATTTTGGACTATTGATATTCACACTCTTCGTTTGAACCTTGACATTGCATCTTTTATTTGATACATGTGAACTGAACCTTTGATATTAGCCCTTTGATTACTCGATCCTCTAATATTGAACTTTGACTATATGAATGAGACCTACACTTTGATTTGGACTTGTACTTTTTGACTCTTCAGTATTTACCCAGGTATTATCTGTCCCCAGTTATGAGGGGTCCATGACCATAGTATTGATGCACCAATGTTATGACTCTAGTGTGGTGGGAGAGATGTACCACACCGTCCCTTATCTGCTATCTGCTATGGCCATTGTTATGATTATGAATTGTTTGCAGGGGCATATGGATGCATCCTAGATTTGTTTGTTATTTGTTTGGGCTACTATGATGATATGGATACATATTATATTTGTTTGGTGATTGGGCATGCGTGCATGCAGTCCCTTCACATTTGGAAGTTGATCACTCCATTGGGCTACTATTTATTTGGATATTTGTTTGGGCCTGGGGTAAAATACTGAATCCACATTCATACACTTTATACTTAAACTTTGATATCCTTTTGATTATCCATTGATACCATATGTATTCTATCTTCGCATTCCTTTGATTATCTTGTCTCATTTGATCTGTTTTGTTATTTGCTTTATATCTGTTCACTGAGCTTTTTATGCTCAGCCGCTTTTCTTTTCCATGCGGCAGGTACTTAAACTAGGAGCGGGGTTATTAGCTTGGGTATGAGAGAGAGTGGATTACCCTATAGATTTATTTAAATAATGAACTTTATTTCCTTATCGTTATTTTTGGATTTCGGACATTTGTATCGTACTCTCTTTTGTTCGGTTTCGGGGACACTTGGTGTTGTTTTAGTCCCCTTTTGATACTCTTTTGATAATTTTTAATTAAGACTTCAGCTGTTTGATTTGAATCTGTTGTATCTGATATGTCATCATAAAGTGACGCTTCTACCCTTGCCGGGTTGGGGCGTTACAGCAACACACTTTTGGTGTTACCTTTGCCCTTTTTGGGCCTAAGGCAACACTAAATCAGGTCTATGGTGATAAAGTTTCAGGGTTGTTGTAGGCCATCTATGGCGTAGTGAAAATACCGTGTTGGTTTTGCCACTATAGGAGAACGAGTTATATCCCATGCCATGTTTATCATGAACATGTTGGCATGTGCTAAGGATATCTTCCATCCTCTTGGAGGATTTCTCAAATGACTTGATAACGATCTCGAGTTATCCTTATCTCTTTTCAAGAAGGTGTATCTTGGCCTCGAACAGTGCATAATTGTTTGTCTTACTCTGATTATGAGATTTTCCCACATTCATTTTAGTTTTAAGTTGATGGTTGCACTCTATTAATTTTTCATGCTCGACCTTGGTGTTTTAGAAATATATAGACATGTTTTCAAAATTAACTTTTAGCAGGCCATTTTCATTCTTCAGCTCCAAGTTGGAAAATGAGAATGGTAGGTTTTATTGTTTCAAAGTCTCATGTGCTTGTTGAATGGTTATAAACTCATTCATTACGTTTTCAAGAGTATGAGTGTTGACACGATTATATTTAGCTTACTTCATCATCACTTTGGCCATCCTCAACATTACTGGCCATCATGCACATGTAGGTCATGTGTTCAATTTCATCATCAGAGGATTCGCTGTCGGTGATAGCCTGTAATCATTCCTCTATTCTTTCTTCCTGTAGGTGGTGTATTTGATTCCCAAATTAGAACCTTTGGCTTACTTCTCCATACATATCTCTTCTCATCCATTTCCTGTTGCTCAGCATCTGCTAGCATTTGTACCATAGGATGTGGACATCTATTTGCATAGTGTCCTGGCTTACTACAATTATAACGCAAATTAGAGTCTAATGTGGAAGGTGACTAAAAGGGAGCCTTTCCAGACTTTTTGATGAACTTCTAGAACTTATGCATGAGCAGAGCCATCACGTCTTGCGACAACATATCATCATCTCCAACAACTTTAGAGGTACTGGGAGAGCTTTATCTTCTATCTGATACAACAATAAGTGTTGTAGTTTTGGCAAAAGGGACTCTTCAGCCTTCTCTATATTGTCGATATCATACTGAAAAGCCTTGAGGTCGGAAAATAGGTCGAAAGTAAATATATCATTAAGATTACAAGACACACACATAGTATTGGTCTTAATGTCCCATCGGTGATCTAAAATTTTTAAGGTTTTTCTCCTTTTGGGAGTACAATTTGCCCAATGTTTCAAGTTCACCGACAATGCTAGTGAATATAAAGTCAAGATCCTCAAGAGATTCCGAAGATTTCATTTCAAAGGACTCAAATTGTTAAGTGAGTTTTGAAACTTTATTTTTCTTCGAAAGATCAGTGCTCTCGCATATCATCTTGAGTTCATCGAAGATTTCCTTTGTTGTCTTGCAGCTCTTTACCTTTGAGAATGTTCCTTTGTCAAGAGTGTCAAACATCACATTCTTAGCAATATTATCCATGTTTACTCGCTTTCGCTCGTCAGTGGTCCATGGATCAAGAGACTTCTCGAGCATCTCAGGATGGGGTTGGCATTCTATTCTAGCAACTGGATTGACCTTCATAGTCGTGATAGGTCCTTCATGTATTACAGAGAGCATCTCTTCATGCATGGAAGCAAGATGTGCTACCATTATAATTCTTCAATCATCAAGTTCGTCAATTGAGAATATTGGAACTTTGTTATAGATGAATCCACGAAACAAGTAAGAGATAAATATAAAACACAAAAGTATGGATCTGGTTCAGGTTAAAAATAGATTGATTTTTTATAGAACCAACTGGTACGATACCACTTGTTGGTCACTATATACTTAAATGACAGCTTAGAGCGAGGGGTGTTGAATAAGGTGTACTCTTTTGGCAGTTGAAATGCCTAACAAAGACTAGTGAAGCTTACTGGGACCACAACAACTAAGTAATCTCCAATTAGCTTAGTGCTTACAGAGTTTTTCAGAACAAGTATATTAAAATCACAAGCAGCAAGCAAGAAGTAAGTAAAGTAAAAAATGACACAGGATTTAATATGATTGGAGGAAACATCCTTGTAATACCATGGGTATTTCATGCTTTAATTACCTTATACTATGTGATTTCTTATAATGTGATGTTGCCTTTTCATATTACGTGATTTCATTTAAAATGCTATTGCGATACAATTGTGTGATGTGAATAGAATGGAAGTGATGGACCTTGATGCCGTTGGACAATCGTCAGTGCGAATATGATGGTGGCCAACGTCTTGTTCCCCGATGAATTGTTGACGAGTGAAAAGGTGGTCGTCTCGAGATGGTTAAAATGTGATATATGACTAAGGGACTGAGTGACTAATGTACGCTATATGATATGCATAACGTATGCGAGTTTCATAACATTACGTACGTTAACATCACTTGGTTACGTACGTAAGGCTTGAATTGGTCTTCCGACCAGAATCTTTCTTTTGACACGGATTGGGGTACTTTCGGCGGGCTAGAAGACAAACGAATCAACTGCTTGTAGCGTACGCTAATTTCCAAGCTTAACGTACGCTATGATTAGGTGTCTTACGTACGTTATGACACCCTACATACGTAATAGGCAGGGACATTCCAAGCAGTAGCCTCTGGATGGCCTTTATGCACGTTAACTAGAGGGCATTACGCACGTAAGACTTTTTACGTACGTAAAGCCTTGAGCTCTAACGTACGTTAACATGATCGAGTGTTATAAAATAACACTTCCTCCTTCATTTCCCTCAACCAAAAAACTCTTGTGAAGCATCCTTGAAGCCCTTCCCAGCCCCTTACACGATTCTTGGCCTCCCAAAATACTTGTATTAACATAGAGGAGGGGATTACTCAAGCTCCGGAGAAGATTATCTGGGTCAATCGATCCACTCTTCGTTTCTCCTCATGGTTCTTCGTTGGATCGTCATCATTCCTCATTGTAATTCCTCTATTAAGTTAAGACTATCAATCCTTGATTTTACCTCTTCAATATTGTCGTTATGGCTATTGGATTATGAGTATTCCGGTAGTCTTGCTAGCTCTCGTAGACAATCTAATCAGACAAACTTGTAGTAATCAAAACTATCATTGTAAGAATATTTCGTTTCCAAACCATTAATTCATGCCTCTTTTTATATTCATCGTATGCGAAAGTCCCATCTCAGTCAACCTTGCAAATGTAAAACTTGACGAATCAATTGTAGGAGAGATTGCGTAGGAATCTGTCACCATATGCTAAACTAGTTGTTACCCATTTTGCCATATGATTACCAAACTTAAATTAACTAGGAGTAATCGACTCGATAGTATTATCATCATTGAAAATCAACCATTTAAATCATTATGTAAATGGTAACCCAACGAATGAAGTACTCGGAATAGAGAATTGAATTAGTAGTTATGGAATTCAATTATGCTATGGTCCATTGTTGTCAACCGAAATAATGATTGGGGATAATCTTGTTGAGCAAATTGTTATAATCGTTAATAATAGAATTGAACAACATAATAATACGTATTTCTTGTGAACTTAGAAACACGATACTAGTTTTGGCGAAATCGAACTAAGTTAAGAATTCGGTTAGGAAAGGGAAGGGGAAACTAGTTTATTCGTCATTACCCATACGAAATGTTAATCGGGGATTATGTGATTAAATTAAACTCGATCAGTCGTGGAAGTTCAAGTTGTCGTAAGGCACTTACTGTCGGATTCAAGGCAAGTAAAAGCTTGCTCGAGAAGTATTAATTTTATTAAAATATTTGTAATACATGAATGTGCCGTTGTGTGATGAATGCTGACGATTGTCTTTCTCTAGGAAATGTGTTATGAATGGGCCGATGTGTTGGGGATAAAACCTGAATGGTAATCGTGTGAAAATGTGTTGAGAGATAAGACCTAAAAAGGGCTCCCACGTTCCGGGGTATTCTTGTATGGATATTTCCGTGACCCTTGGTTGCGACTTTGGGGTTTATGTGTTAAAAAGAGAAAGACAACGTCGGTCATACTGTGAATTATCTTCTATTTGTTATGTGGCACAGTGTTGCAAATCGTGTGTCGTTGCAAAATATTGTTATTGATATTCATTCTCTGACCCCAGTTGTCTGGCATGATTCATCGTTCCAGGTAAATTTGTTGAATATGTGCAAGACATTCCCGAGAGGTCCAGTCAGGCCTGAACGGTGTTGGGATAAAAGTTTTGCCGCTGCATATTTTAAATTTTGATTTCCGAAACATCCGTTTATGTAATAATCATGCCTTGAATTATGTTTCTTTCAAAAACATTCTGTTTTATGTTATGTAACCGCAGACTCATCGTTTTATAATAATTTCTTTAAAATATCTATTGCCCAAAATAGCTTTGTGGGTCCCACATGGGATTCACGGAACTGTAATGCCTCGGGAAATTTGGGGGTGTTACAGAAAATGGTATCAGAGCGGTCGTTTCCTGTTGTAAAAGATTTTGAAAAATTTCTCCTTAATTCCGAAGTTTATCCAAGTCCAACACCCCAAGCGACTGTACCTCCTCATGGGAATGCATAGTAAGTAGTGTGTGTTTTCTATTTGAGTACAACATTTAATTTGCAAGAGATAACTGTGTTGAACTGGATCTTATATTAATATTGTCGGTAATAGCATGCCGTAGAGCTAGGAGGATAGTAAATGAGGCTCAGGGTTCTGCCGTTGACCAGAACGAGAATAGGTACACTGCCGAGACCGTCCCAGCTGGGGACCAGCCGCCGCCAATTAATCAAAATGATCAAGAGGCAGAACGCCAGAATAATAACCCTGGAGGCATGGACCCAGCCTTCATTCAGGCCCTCGCCCAAGCTATTGCCATGGGAATCTCTCAAGTCAACCAAACAGAATGGATACCGATCATCAACGTGGAGGTGAACGCAGGAAGAGAATGATGGTTGGGAGAGAGGCTGAAGGCTAGGCCGCCATTATTTGACGGAGCAGGGGAGAATCACGTGGACGAATGGATTTCCTAACTGGAGACCGCTTTCGATGTGATCGGTTGCCTAGTGAACCGGAAGGTGCCGCTCGAGATTAATCAGCTCCACGACACTGCTGCCCGCTGGTGGAGAACTTACAAGCCGAAAAATCGAGTAGTCGGGTGGACCAAATTTTCCCGGCTACTGCGGAGCGAGTACTGTCCAAGATCAGACCAAACCATTCATGCACGAGACTTTTTCAGTGACGGACCATAGAATTTCCCAGTGCTGGAGATCATTCGGGCCTACGGTACCGAGCTGAGTTACGTCTCACAGATGGTTCCATCAGAGGATCAATGAATCTATCACCTTGCGCAGAGGTTGCCAGAAGATGTACAACACTATGCCACCGGATTCCACTACACGACTCTGAGGGTGTACGAAGACGTAGTCACATCATATGACGGTACTGTTGTTAACACTGACACGGGACATAATTCGAAAAAGCAGAAGACATCTACTCAGACAGGGAGCACCAACAAGACGAACTTGGGGTACGTATCTTTCTTTAAGTCAGCAGTTTCGTACCAATAGAAGGGTGCATCTGATCGGCCTTACCGTAAAGACTGCTTCAATTGTGGCGTATCTAGACATACCAAGGACCAGTGTCACAAGTCAGTTACCAAATGTTTCTCTTGCGGAAAGAGTGGACACATGTCTCGTTACTGCTGGTGAGCCAACCCTGCACCGAACTCAGCTCCTCATCAGAGTCAACAAGGCTCTGTGCAATCTTCCAGGACACCTTCAACTACCAAGCTCCACCCCACCAGACTCAACAACCACCACACGGTGCCGGTCATGTCCGTCGGCGCGGTGGTTGCACTTCATCTTTTTCCGAGTCATTGCCGTCCTGTGTATTTGAACTGAGGGCTACGGATGGTCAGTCCGCGCCAGCTATCTCAGGTATACTTCTTGTTAAAGCCCAGCCTATTCATGTACTATTTGATACTGAAGCCACACATTCATTTATATCTGTGGAATGTGTTGAGCGTTTAAATCTTGCTTGTGTGCCTTGTGAATCCTTTACTGTTAAGCTACCCGAGGGTAGTAGGATAGGCGGCAATCTAGAAGTTTGAGATTGTTAGATCCACATCAATGATCATAGTTGGACTGCAAATCTTATGGTTTTCCCGCTTCAGAATGAAGATATCATTTTAGGTATAGACTGGATGCCATTGCACAGAACGATATTGGATACCTATCACTTGACTATTTCTATCATGGCTTGCGACAGTACCACGCATGTTATCAAAGGTCGAGAACACTTCATTACGAAAGGGTCTCTCAGTCTTCTTACATCAGAAGTCTCATGTAACTCTCGAGAAATGTACTATTGGTGTTATGTTCTCCAAGAGGATACATCACAACTTTCAGTCATCAACATCCCGGTGGTGAATGAATTTCCAGGCATCTTTCCCGATGAACTACCAAGGCTGCTACCGCACTGGGAAGTTGATCTCTCCATTGAACTTGAGCGGGGACGAGACCTATTTCCAAAGCTCCTTCCAGTATGGCAGCAGCTAAGATAAAAGAATTGAAGATACAGCTCCAAGATATGCTGGAGAAGGGATTAATCCGCTCGAGCACCTCGCCGTGGGGCGTGTCGGTACTCTTTGTTAAACAGAAGGACAACTCTCTACGCTTGTGCATTGACTATAGAGAACTAAACAAGGTTACTATCAAGAATCGTTATCCATTTCCAAGGATCGATGATCTCCTAGATCAATTACAGGGGGCGGATGTGTTTTCGAAGATCGATCTACGGTCCGGATATCACCAATTGAGGATTCGGGAGGAAGATTTACCCAAGACTACATTTCGATCGAGGTATGGACATTACGAGTATATCGTGGTATCATTCGGTTTGACCAATGCCCCAGGCATTTTCATGGAGTTGATGGACAGAGTTTCAATCGATTTCCTCGATAAGTGCGTCGTGGTTTTTATTGACAACATCCTAATTTATTCTCGAAGCCGACAGGAACATGAAGAACATTTGAGGCAAGTACTGAGCGTGTTGATACAACACCCACTTTATGCAAAACTTGCCAAGTGTGAATTCTGGATGCCAGAAGCAATTTTCCTCGGACATGTTGTCTCGACAAAGGGCGTTAAGTTCGATCCACAAACGATCGAAACGATAATGAGTTAGGAACTGCCGAAGAACGTCAAGGAGGTAAGGAGTTTTCTAGGATTGGCGGGTTATTATCGAAGATTCGTCGAGGCTTTTTCCTGTATCGCTAGACCATTAACGAACCTACTGAGGAAAAGTATCAAGTCTGTATGGACTACGGACTGTTAGAAGAGCTTTGACGAGCTCAATAGGAGGCTGACTACTGCTCCAGTGTTAGTGCTATGGCGGGGAACGGAAGAATTCATTATATATATGGATGCATCTAAACATGGAATGGGATTGGTCTTCATGCAGAACGACAGAGTTATTGCATACTCATATCGACAACTGAAGCCATACGAAAAGAATTACCCGACGCATGACTTAGAGCTAGCCACAATGGTACACGCCCTCAAGATTTGGAGGCACTATCTTTACGGAGTTACTTGCAAGATTTTCACAGACCATAAGAGCCTGAAATATATCTTCACCCAAAGGGAATTAAACATGAGACAGAGGCGCTGGTTGGATCTAATCAAAGACTACGATGTGGTCCTACCACCCTGGGAAGGCCAACGTCGTAGCTGATGCACTTAGCTGGAAAACTACACAAGAAGTAATGTTATCCAACATAATGGTTCAACCCGAATTGCAGCAAGACATCAGGAGAAGCGGTACTGAAGTATGGGTACAACAAAGGCAAGGACAATTGTGCTCAATCAATATACACTCATCCTTACTAAACGAGATATGTCTAGCACAGATGGAGGATCCCGAACTATGTGCGATCAGCGCGAGGGTAGAGAAAGGAGATGTTTCCGACTATAAGATCTATAAAGACTTGGTGAGGTTCAAGAATAGGATTTGTATTCCGCCGAATGATGAGCTGAAGCAAACTATACTTAGAGAAGCACACTCCACTCCCTACTCCATTCATCCAGGAGCGAGCAAAATGTATAAAGATTTGCGAAAGAGTTTTTTATGGAAGAATATGAAACAAGAAGTGGCTAGATTCGTCGCCCGATGTATGACGTGCCAACAAGTAAAAATTGAACACCGAAGACCAGCCGAAGTAATGCAATGCTTACCTATTCCGGAGTGGAAATGGGAAAGCATATCAATGTATTTTGTTACCAAGTTACCAACGGCTGTGGGAGGAAGGGACACAATTTGGGTTATTGTTGATCGATTAAAAAAATCGGCATATTTTATTCCAATTCAAGAAGCAACTGGAACAGAACATTTAACCACTATTTTCATCAGGGAGATCGCGAGGATGCACGGAGTTCCCTCATCCATCATATCATATAGGGACACCAAGTATGTATCCCGTTTTTAGAAAGTCGTTCATAAAGCTATGGGAAACCATAGCTTTAGCACAACCTATCACCCTCATACAGATGGGCAAACCGAGCGCACGATACAAACCTTGGAAGATATGTCGATGGCATGTTTGCTCAATTGGGGTAAGGACTGGGTTAAGCATCTAGAGTTAGTGGAGTTCTCGTACAACAACAGCTGGCATGCGAGCATAGGCATGACACCATTTGAGGCCCTGTATGGGCGAAGGTGCAAGTCACCATTATACTGGGATGGTGCTTCTGACACCGTGGTCACCGAGTTAGATCTGATCCAGGAATCCATTAAGAAGATCTCTGTTGTTCGAAAACATATGCTAGCAGTGCAGAGCCGGCAGAAATGATATGCTGAAAACCGGTAGCGATCATTGGAATTACGAAATAAAGACATACCCCTTGTGACGCTACCTTTAAAGAGGTGCCGATCGCTATCTTGGATCGGCGTATGAAAACATTATGAAATAAAGCCATACCCCCTGTGAAGGTTCTGTGGTCGCACCAAGGCATGTAAGAAGCAACTTGGGAGACCGGGTCGAGCATGAAAGAGAGTCATCCCGAGTTATTTTCTTAGTTTTGGGACGAAACTATTTTAAGGGGGATGGTATGTAATACCATGGGTATTTCATGCTTTAATTACCTTGCACAATGTGATTTCTTATGGTGTGATGTTGCCTTTTTATATTACGTGATTTCATTTAAAATGCTATTGCGATACAATTGTGTGATGTGAATAGAACGGAAGTGATATACGTTGACGCCGTTGGATAATCGTCGGTGCGAATATGACTGTGGCTAACGTCTTGTTCCCCGATGAAATGTTGACGAGTGAAAAGGTGGTCGCCCCGATATGGTTAAAATGTGATATATGACTAAGGGACTGAGTGACTAACGTACGCTATATGATATGCATAATGTACGCTAGTTTCGTAACATGATGTACGTTAACATCACTTGGTTACGTACGTAAGGCTTGAATTGGTCTTCCGACTAGAATCTTTCTTTTGACGCGGATTGGGGTACTTTCGGCAGGCTAGAAGACAAACGAGTCAACTGCTTGTAGCGTACGCTAATTGCCAAGCTTAACGTATGCTATGGTCAGGTGTCTTACGTACGTTATGACACCCTACGTACGTAATAGGTGGGGGCATTCCAGGCAGAAGCCTATGGACGACCTTTACGCACGTTAGCTGGAGGGCATTACGAATGTAAGACTTTTTACGTACGTAAAGCCTTGAGCTCTAACATACATCATCATGATCGAGTGTTATAAAATAGCACTTTCTCCTTCATTTCCCTCAACCAAAAAACTCTTGTGAAGCGTCCTTGAAGCCCTTCCCAGCCCCTTACACGATTCTTGGCCTCCCAAAACACTTGTATTAACATAGAGGAGGGGATTACTCAAGCTCCGGAGAAGATTATCTAGGTCAATCGATCCACTCTTTGTTCCTCCTCGTGGTTCTTCGTTGGATCATCATCATTCCTCATTGTTATTCCTCTATTAAGGTAAGACTATCAATCCTTGATTTGACCTATTCGATATTGTCGTTATGCCTATTGGATTATGAGTATTCCGGTAGTCTTGCTAGCTCTCGTAGACAATCTAATCAGACGAACTTGCAGTAATCAAAACTATCATTGTAAGAATATTTCATTTCCGAACCATTAATTCATGCCTCTATTTGTATTCATCGTATGCGAAAGTCCCATCTCAATCAACCTTGGAAATGTAAAACTTGACGAATCAATTGTAGGAGAGATTGCGTAGGAATCCGTCACCCTATGCTAAACTAGTTGTAACCCATTTTGCCATATGATTATCAACGTTAAATTAACTAGGAGGAATCAACTCGATAGTATTATCATCATTGAGAATCAACCATTGAAATTGTTGTGTAAAACGGTAACCCACCGAATGAAGTACTCGGAATAGAGAATTAAATTAGTAGTTATGAAATTCAATTATGTTATGGTCGATTATTGTCAACCGAAATAATGATTGGGGAAAATCTTGTTGAGCAAATTGTTATAACAATCGTTAATCACATAATTGAACAACATAACAATACGAATTTCTTGTGAAGTTAGAAACACGATACTCGTTTTGGCGAAATCGAACTAAGTTAAGAATTCGGTTAGGAAAGGGAAGGGGAAACTAGTTTATTCGTCATTATCCATACGAAATGTTAATCGAGGATTATGTGATTAGGTTAAACTCGATCGGTCGTGGAAGTTCAAGTTTTCGTAAGGCACTTACCGTCGGACTCAAGGCAAGTAAAATCTTGCTCGAAAAGTATTAATTTTATTAAAATATTCGTAATACATGAATGTGCCGTTGTGTGATGAATGCCAATGATTGTCTTTCTCTAGGAAATGTGTTAGGAATGGGCCGATGTGTTAGGGATAAAACCTGGATGGTACCCGTGTGGAAATGTGTTGAGGGATAAGACCTAAAATGGGCACTCACGTTCCTGGGTATTCCTGTGTGGATATTTCCGTGACCCTTGGTTGCGACCTTGGGGTTTATGTGTTAAAAGGAGAAAGACAACATCGGTCATACTGTGAATTATCTTCTATCTGTTATGTGGCACAGTGTTGTAAATCATGTATGTCGTTGCAAAATATTGTTATTGATATTCATTCTCTGACCTCGGTTATCTGGCATGATTCATCGTGCCAGGTAAATTTGTTGAATATGTGCAGGACATTCCCGAGGGGTCCGTTCAGGCTTGAACAGTGTTGGGATAAAAGTTTTGTCGCCGCATATATTAAGATTTGATTTCCGAAACCTCCGTTTATGTATTAATCGTGCCTTGAATTATGTTTCTTTCAAAAAATACCGTTTTATGTTATGTAACCGCGGACTCATCGTTTTATAATAACATATTTAAAATATCTATTGCCCAAAATATCAAAATCAAGGCATACACAACCAGATGAATTTAAGTAAACAGGTCAGTGTATCTTTCACGTAGATAGATACACCTGACTATAGCTTAAGCCGTTCACACAGATTGGCTATCCGCTTCCTTAAACTGACTTCTTTTCATACAGATTGAAGCTTCATTCTAAACTCTCTTCATCCCACACATGTTAAAAAGGTTCTTTGTTAGTCACACAAGGCTAAGTTACTCAGCATCAAAGTGGTGTGTTGTAATTATACGAACAACAGTTGTAGGCACTTTAGATCCTTGCTATAGTGTGATATTCGCTATTGAGGACTCGCTATATCTTCAATAAGAGTTTTAATATAGGCTTGAAGAGAGTGTTTGCTCTTTTTTTGATATCTCAAGATTTTTTCAATCAGTTATTCACTTAGTTGATCAGCAATTGAGCAAGTCCTCTAGATTAAGCTATTTATAACCTCGGAAATATATCCATTACAACATAAATATTGGCTGGTTGGTGTGATGTGGACACTTCAAATTGACAGCTGATGAATGTTTGAATTAGAGTGTCTGCATTAAATGCTCCAGTCATTCTTTTGTCCTTCATTAAATGCTCTGCAGTCCATAGTCTTCGACTTCATTAAATATTGTCTCCATCACCATCAAATGCACTTTAAAAACAAAGAATACTCTGTGAAAACAAAATTATTTATCTCACAACAGCTTTAAAGTCTAAGTGTTATCCGGTTAGTTTTGTATTTTACTTTTCCTAAGTAAAATGCATACAACATTTATATTGTATCCAATAAGGTCCTTTTGCTTTAAGATAGATCTTCATCAATCTGTAGGATGAATGTATTTTGAGTGCTCTATGCATAGACTATAGGATGCTGGTTGTAGGATGTGACACTCATTTGGTGTAGCTTATCTCTAGTGCATGATATTGCATTAATTTGTAAAGTGGACTTTTTAGTCCAGTTTATTGATCCCACGAGGAAATACGGTTATAAAGAGATTTATACACTAATTCTCTTTTATAGTTAGTAAGATGAGTAGAAACACACAATTTAAAAAGTAGATTTGTAATCGCAAGAATTTTCAATAATAGTGCAAGAAAATTAAGAAGTAAATGATTGCAAAAATAAATTGCAAAAATAAAAGAACTAGAAGATGTAAAAAGGAATATTTGGGATTACAAACTCGATTTGATCATTAGTTGTACAAGATGTATATATGATCGCAAGATGCATTAATTCTTATGTTATGTAAATTTGATTTTGCTTAAAAAGATGGTTCTCTTTTTTAATGTCAAAATGCCCCCTATATATTGATTCAATCCACTATATTTCTATGTCGATTGGATTCAATACATAGCATTAGGTTTTATGAAAATAACTCAAGGAATCATCTAAGGTTTAGAGGTATATTTATATCCTATAGAAGAACTTAGAGTGAAAATTATTTGATCAAATTAATATAGTTTCTTTCAAAATATATGAAGACCTTAAATATCATCATTTATTAGCCAAATAAATAAAGATTGTCAAACAATAAAAATCACATGCACTAATAAGTAAACCAAAATGGACTTTTATATAAGCTTAGATAACATGACAAACCTCGTTTATAATCCCAACTAGGAGGACTTAGCCATGAAGGCTTTATTCAATATATTATATGACTAACTCCCTTAGATAGAGGAGAAAGAGGCAATAAACTTACTCCACAACATGAACTTCAACACACTTACATAAACTCTCAAGAACACAAGTGTGTTCTTCACCCAATGAAAATTACAATTTATCACACTTCAAAACAAGAAATGAAAGATGAAAGATGAATTGTGGAATGGATAAATGTGTCTATTTATACATCTAAGGCCATCTAATACCTCTAATACTTCAGTTCACCTAATGTCGGGTCAAGAAAATCCACCCACTCCATATAGGTCCCAAAGTGTGAAAGATATGATAAGATCACAAAATCTCTGACATACAAATCATACGGTCGTAACTTGTGACTCTTACGAACGTAACTGGGCTTCGCCTCTTTATCTTTGTTTGATGAGTGTACGACCGTAATGACTTTCCAGACTTTATTTTTAGCCTAGAATTTCTATGACTCTTGCGTTTTAGCCCCAAATCTGCTTCCGATGATAACTTTTGATATTTAACTCCGATTTTCATTCTGGAAAGAGTGCCGAACTGGTAGGTAAATCATCCCCGATGAACGAAATTTAGAGAATTCTTTACAAAATTTTCAATTATTTGAGTAAATCATTAATTCAATCCAATTAATGTTATATTTACATCTTCATCACATAAAAATAAAATTATCTAAATCTAATTAAGTATAAGCCAAAACAAGTAGAGTAGTTCATAATTATGGACGAAATATATCAATACCAATCAGGGAATTGACACTTATTACACCTTCAAATTTGAACCCTTGCTAGTCCCAAGAAGGACCCTTTATTTTACATACACAAATAAAAAAAATAAAACACATGCAAATTAAGAAAATAAGACACAAAATTTCATTATTACACAACAACCAGTTTTATACTGTAGATAGAAATGAATCTAGACTCAAAATAAATCAACTTTTGATTTTGAAGTTAAAACTTGGTTTTATTTGTAATTTCCAAAATGCAAGGTTTTTCCACCCAAAAGATTGACTATTTTCTTTCCCACTCGTGACCCACACGATTCCCTTTAATGGTTGTACTCGATCACTCATTTATTTTTCGACTCAATTTCAAGGAGAATTTCATCGGCGTCATTAAATATTGTGATAGTTCCCGATATTGAGTGTATTAATAATCAGCCACAAAATAATTCAAATTTGCTCATAATCTTCATCCCTTTTATTTAAGAAACACAAAATAGTTCAATATCCAAATAGTCAAGCTTTCTATTTAGTCCATGTAGCAAGGGTTTTGTCGAAGACTCCCAAGCTCATCACTCAGGGCATCAGGTTAAAAACCCTTATAGACTTAATAACTCTAACTAAAAAGGCAAGAAAATAGTGACACGATCAACATTAGATACCATATTTTTCTATTTTTTTAGGGAATATAATTTCCGTAGAAAAATCGTTTATTAGTTAAGCATGAAAAATCAAAAACTCTTCAAATTAAGTAAAAATTGCACTTCTACCTTTCATCAACCAACTGGTTTCCTCTTCTTCTCTCAAGGTAATGAATAATCGATTTTAGTGATGATTATAAGGCTTGGAAAAGAAAATTAGGGCTAAAATTGATGAAATATATAATTTTTAACCTGTTAGAACGATTTTAGAAACTTTCTATACAATAAAATTTTCGGTGTTATGGCAAGACTGAGAAACTTCAAAAAAAAGTACATCTATATATAAATATACACTCCAAACCAATAAGAAGAATCACACCATACAAGAATAACAAAACTCAAGACATATAGGAATAGCAAAAATCAATGTAAAAAAACACACCATACTACGAATACTAATCACACCAAAATCTAAATATCCAACAAAATTAAAGACAAATCACACAATTCAAAACAAACCACATCATCAAACAAAATATCCAAAATAAAATATCCAATAAAATTCAAAACACGTCACCCCCAAATTTGGAAAAAACTGTCCTCAATTTTTAAAAACCAAAATAAAAAGCAAGGGAGGAGAATAGAATACTCCCCGCTTTGGGATCATTTTGGTGCGTCATCAGGGATGTTCAGATAGCGAAAATGATTTTCGAAGCCCTTCTCCGCCCTTGTATGGCGCTCAATTATTTTGTTCGGACTTCGCACTATCTCCCTGGGTTGCTTTTACTCCCCGAATCCTCTCTAACAAATCTCGCTCAGAAAAAGTGTAGGTCCTCCCTAGCATCATCATCGGCATCCCATACCTCCTCATCACTAGCATCTGTAACACCCCCAGGATATCCGAGGTATATTACAGCGCCGTGAATCCCTATATGGGATCCACCAGGCTGAACAGCATCATACACAACGACCCACAGAAACGATAAAATAACACCACGTCATAAAGACGCAAAACAGGACAATCCACCCGGTTCAACCGGTCAATATAACATCATCATCCAACACAACATAATAGGCAACAATACAATTCAAACGAACAAGAACCCCTTAAGTACTCGAGTACAACTATTAGTTCAAAACCACAAAAGACAAAAAGGTAAAAGACACTAAAACATCACTCGTGCACCATCATCACGCACGGCCGTCATCCGTATCGTCCAGCCATTGCCTCGATGAACCTGACCTGAAATTCATAAAACGAATTTCCCCAAAACGGGTCCCCAGAGGGGTTAGCAATTACGCTAGTACAAGTAACCAGATGAACGACTTACATCTTACACATATAGTAATGCATGCAATTCAAGAAATCATAGTTTCCAAAACGCTCATTTCCGGAGATGCCAATGATCAAACCACATTCGTAAAAATGCACCACAATTAACCGCGGACCCACAGCTTCGTGGATCCCTGCCGAGACCCCGTCGGATCTAACCCACAGTGGTTAAAAGCAAGCTCGCGGTCCACAGCTTCGTGGAACCCTACCGAGACCCCGTCGAGTCTAACCCGTAGTGAGCATACACACACACACAATTTCTCATACAAAACTACTATGTCAAGATTGTAAGTTCATAAGGATACTTGCCTTGATTAAATAGACGATGACACGAGCGGAACGGAAGGATCAAGCACAACCACAAGGAACCGACGAGAATGAACCTAACGATTCGAATAGCACAATCATAACCACTTCTAAACGATTATGGAAATGGAATACACCCGGAAACCCGCCTACGATTCATGTATATTCGTACCAAAAATAACAACGAGGGCGGACCACAACCAAACCCTCTCGATTCCGTAAAATCCACAAAATATCCATGAATCCGTAGGAAACTAAAGATACTAACAATATCAATCGTATACATCATGAATCCACCAACAAAACGGAACGAATCGGAAGAAAACCCAAAACCCCAAATTAATCGAAATAGGGTTTTAGAACATTACCTTAGGAGATTCAAGTACCAAGATCCGTAGAACGCGTTAGATTGATTATCCGAGCCTCACTACCGAAAAGAAATGATGAAGATCGACCCGGATGAAGAACTCTCCCCTCTATACCCTCTCTCTCGCTACTCGCGATGCGGATGACAAATGGGGAAAAGCCGCCGATTTCGTCTAATAAAGACGAATCCGCACAATTGACCGCCGTGTGCCGCGCACACCAAAGTGTGCCGCATGTGCCAAGAAAATACTCCTGTGTTTTCGTGTTGTGCCGCAAGATACTGCGTGTGCCGCGCACACGGCATACTGGGTTTTGGTCGCGGAAGACACACGAGTGTGCCGCGCACCGGACAGTGTGCCGCAAGATTAGCTCGCGCCGTGCCGCGGCACCGGATGGGTGTGCCGCGGCACACAAGCATGCATTGCTCGACCAACATTTGGAGAAATTTGGGTGCCGCGCGCACGCACCTTGTCTGCCAAGCCCACATCCCATTTTGGTTCCCAAAATGATAAAAATGATCCTAAAGAGAATAAAACGATAGGAATCCATATTTAGGGACTAATAACACGAAACGGATCCACAAAGAACTCAAACGGCGGTTCCGCATCACAATAACGAGAATACGGTTCAACGGTTTGACAGAAGGACACGTGAAAAGTACACGAGGTCACCACGATCGAGAAATACACCAAAAACGAAAATACAAGGGAAAGAAAAATACGGATATTACATTCTACCCCTCTAAAAATAAGTTTCGTCCCGAAACTTAAGAAACAAACAACTCAGGGTACCTAGCACGCATGCTATCCTCGGTTTCCCAAGTTGCTTCCTCGACACCGTGTCTCGACCACTGCACCTTGACCAAAGGTATGGTCCTATGCCTCAATCGTTTCTCACGATGCTCCAAAATCTTCAAGGGACGCTCCTCGAAAGTAATATCTTCAGCAATATCAATCTCGCCATAATCGATGACGTGATTAGGATCGAACATATTTCCTCAACCGGGAAACATGAAAAATGCTATGAACATGACTCAAGGCCGAGGTAACGCCAAACGGTACGCTAATTCACCGACTCGCCGAGAATCTCAAAGGGTCCAATAAATCTCGGACTCGGCTTCCCTTTCTTCCCGAAACGAAAAACTCCTTCGTCGGCGACACCTTTAGCAAAACGTGGTCTCCCACCTCGAATTCCAAAGGGTCGACGACGGACGCCGCATATGACTTCGCCGACTCAGGCGCCAACATCCGTTCTCGAATTAACTCTATCTTCCGCCTCGTCTCTAAAACGACATCCGGCTCGGTCCCGACCACCTCGGACGCCTCATTCCAACAGACGGTGATCGACATCGCCGTCCGTAAAGTGCCTCATACGGTGCCATCCGATCGACGCGTGCCAACCGTTGTTGTCGTGAATTCGATCGGCAAATGTTCCTCCGGTCACTACTCCAATCGAGAGCACAGCACGCAACAAGTCCTCGAGCGTCTGGATAGTGCGTTCGATTGTCCATCGGTGGGGATGAAAAGAGGTACTCAAATGCAACCGGTACCTAACGCCTTATGCACCGCCTACCGAGTGTGATACAAAAGCGGCCGTCACGATCCGAAACAATAGACTTCGAGTACCGTGAAGTCTCACGATTTGCAATAAACACACGAGCTAACTTCTCCGGGCACCAAGTGTCCTTGATGCCCGAAAATGTGCCGACTTGGTCGCGATCAACAATCACCCATACCATATTCATGCCCGACCTCGATCTCGGCAAACTCGTAACGAAATCCATCGATATATCTTCCCATTTCCATTCCGAGCGAAGTGACCGCAATAACCCTTGAGGTCTCGATGCTCGATTTTGACACTGTGACAAGTCAAACATCTCGCTACAAAGTATGCGACCTCATCCTTCATATCATTCCACCGAAATTTCTCCTCGGGTCCTTGTACATCTTACTCGTACGGGATGAACGGAATAAGGTGTAGCATGGGCCTCCGTAAAATATTCTGTCTCAGTGCAGGTCGTTCGGCACACAAAGCCGACTGAATCTCAAATCACCATCCTCGTGAATCACAAATCCAGGAGACTTTCCTTTAAGAACGTTCTCTCGGATTTGAGTAATCATCGGATCCTCTAACTGCTTCAGCTTAATTTCATCGATCAAAGACGACGAAACCTCTAAAGCACGAAGTTGCCCGACGGCTCCCGGCAACGAGACCTCAACATCTAACTCGATCAAAGCCCTCCGAAGCTCAGACCGAGATGTAAGGATCTCAAGCGTTCGCAACGCAACTGGTTTCCGACTCAAGGCGTCGGCCACGACGTTCGCCTTGCCCGGATGATAAAGGATTTCGAGGTCATAATCCTTAATCAACTCCAACCACCTCCTCTGCCTCATATTCAATTCTCGCTGGGTAAATATGTATTTCAGACTTTTATGATCAGTAAAAATCTGACATGTGGAGCCGAAAAGATAGTGACGCCAAATCTTGAGCGCAAAAACGACTGCCGCTAACTCCAAATCATGAGTAGGGTAGTTCAATTCATACGGCCTCAATTGTCTCGACGCATAGGCAATGGTCTTGCCGTGCTGCATCAATACGCACCCAAGACCCTGGCCCGAAGCATCGCTATAAACGGCAAAACCTTCGTTACCACATGGCAACGCCAAAACCGGGGCTGAAGTCAAACGCTTCTTCAGCTCCTCAAAACTCGACTGCCTCTCGTCATTCCAGACGAACCTCTCGGATTTCTGGAGCAACTGCGTAAGTGGTCGAGCCAGTTTCGAGAAACCCTCGACGAACCTACGGTAGTAGCCAGCTAAACCCAAGAAACTACGGAGCTCCTTCACATTCTTGGGCGGTGCCCAATCCAACACGGCCTCAATCTTCTGCGGATCCACACGAACCCCCTCGGCTGAAATCACGTGACCTAAAAACATCACTTCTTTCAGCCAGAACTCACATTTCGAGAACTTTGCATAGAGTTGCTCGGTCCTTAAAATGTCTAATACTATCCGCAAATGATGGGCATGCTCTTCCTCGTTCCTCGAATAAATAAGAATATCGTCAATAAAGACGACGCACTTATCCAAATACTCGATAAAAATTTTGTTCATCAACTGCATGAACACCGCCGGCGCATTAGTTAACCCGAAAGGCATAACTACAAACTCATAATGTCCGTATCTCGACCGAAAAGCTGTCTTCGGCACATCGGACTCTCTCACCCGGAGCTGATAGTATCCCGATTTCAAATCAATTTTCGAGAATACAGACTCCACACCGATCGAACAAGTCATCAATTCTCGGCAAAGGATACTTGTTCTTGATGGTCACCTTGTTTAGTTCGCGATAGTCGATACACAAACGTAGTGAACCATCCTTCTTCCGCACAAACAGGACCGGTGCGCCCCAAGGCGAGGCACTCGGTCGAACATACCCGATTCAAGAAGCTCACTCAATTGCTTCTTCAACTCGGACATCTCTCAAGGTGCCATGCGATAGGGTGCCTTCGAAATAGGAGCCGCACCCGGCTCTAACTCTATAGTGAACTCGACCTCTCGATCCGGTGGCAATCCCGGTAACTCGTCAGAAAAACATCGGAAATTCATTAACGATTGTAATCGACGAAAGCTCGACTCCACCACTCTCCGCCTTCAAGGCATAGCACCAATAACCAATACATCCCTTTCGCAGAGTTTCATCGCCTTCAAGGCGTTAATAACGAAGTTTACGGTTCCCCCTCTTTCGCCCGGCGAAAGAGTGCTCGCTGCCATCATCGGCCAACATGGTGATGATTCTCGTGCGGTAGTTCATGATTGCACCATGCCGCTCGAGCCAATCATCACCAAGAATCAAATCCTCACCCTCGATACTCACAACAATAAGATTAGAGGGCCAAGTCCTCTCACAAATAAGCACAGAACAGTCTCGAACCTCCTGATCACCAACGATCCCATCACCGCTAGGAAGCTTAACGATGAAGGGTTCACAAGGCGTCAAACGATCGAGATTCAAACGGCGCACACAATCCAGAGATATGAACGAATGCGTAGCACCAGAATCGAAAAGCACACTGACAGGATGAGAAAGAATATAAACGGTACCTGTCGCTACGGTAGCCGCTGGATCATCGGCTCTCCGCATCTCATAGACACGCGGGTGGGCGGAGCCGACACTGGAAGCTCCCCCTCTAGAGGGCTGACCCCGACCTCTCCCCCGACTAGCACTCGGCGGAGATTGAGGAGCAAACGATCCCTGATTCACACTTGGTTCCCTAGGCGCTGAAATCGAAGCCCGGGCACCAAGGATTTTCTCCCTCTCGGCACAGAAAGCAGCTTTGTGACCCGACTGGCCACACTGATTACACGTCAGCAAAGGGTTCGGACAAACACGACTGATGTGGCCCGTACGACCACAATTGAAACACTTCACATCACGAAAAGGAGCACTGGTAGTTCCACGAGGACCCAGTGAGCAATTTGGACCACCGCCGGGGAAGTTAGCAGATTGGGATCTCTGCGACCCCCACTCTTGTAGCCCGAAAAGTTCCCGGCGGACTTACGCTTCTTACTCTCGCGGGCCGCCTCACTCGCCGTCACCGACATATCATAAGCAAGGGCCCTACTCTGATAATCCTTCAATGTAGTGCATACGAGCCCCGACATATAGTCCCGAATCGGCAACTTCATCCGCTTGGAGAAATGGAAAATCTTGTCACTCTCCTCGACAACTTGGGTCTTCACATAACCCAACTCTTTGTTAAAATCAGCAATAGCTTGAGCTACGGGGATATCCCGTGGTTGAGCATCATAAAAGCATGTACCGAGCACATCGTGGCCACGGGCAATATTCGATCTCCATCAACTCTTGAAACTCACCACGTAGCGGCATGGTCTTTGGGCCCAACGGCCTCCCACCGGTCGTAGCGTCCCGGTGAGAAAATATTGAGCAATAGGGACTTTACGGTCCTCGTCGATTAGTGGCAACGAAGACCTTAGACATCTCCTTGATCCACCCTTCCCGGCCAATCGGGTCCGAAGCTCCCAGCGAGGAGGATGCATCTTGATGACATCTTGGAGCCAACAGTCCGCTCGCCCGATTAGCATGGGCTTGATCCGGGTTGAACACTTTGAGCTATTGCCGCCATTTGGTTCACCATCTTTGCATAACGGCCGCAATACCGAGATCGGCACGCTCCCGAGAAGAAGCATGGCTATGACGGTTGCCGATCTGCCGGCTCCGAAGCGTGACGTGGCGCCCCACCGGCCGCCCCCGTCCGTCGCGTCCACGACCACGACCGCGACCACGACCTCTTCCGGCATCCATCGGAGTTAAATAAGTAGCAAAAGCCATACGAGGATCGGTACAAGAAAAGAACGATTTACAAATCGAGAATCAAAGTGCGATACAAGGAATTAATGAGCAGAGGAAGGAAAACTTACGGTCCGGTAGTCTGGAATCATGGCAGCGTGACGATGATGTGCAAAACCAAACACCACAAGACCCGATAAACCGACAAGCCTAGGTATCCATAAACCTAGAGCTCGATACCATTTTCTCGTAACACCCCCGGGATATCCGAGGTATATTACAGCGCCGTGAATCCCTATATGGGATCCACCAGCCGAAACGAGATCATACACAACGACCCACAGAAACGATAAAATAACACCACGTCATAAAGACGCAAAACAGGACAATCCACCCGGTTCAACCGGTCAATATAACATCATCATCCAACACAACATAATAGGCAACAATACAATTCAAACGAACAAGAACCCCTTAAGTACTCGAGTACAACTATTAGTTCAAAACCACAAAAGACAAAAAGGTAAAAGACACTAAAACATCACTCGTGCACCATCATCACGCACGGCCGTCATCCGTGTACTGGTCCAGCGCCCGCTCGTCTCGATGAACCTGACCTGAAATTCATAAAACGAATTTCCCCAAAACGGGTCCCCAGAGGGGTTAGCAATTACGCTAGTACAAGTAACCAGATGAACGACTTACATCTTACACATATAGTAATGCATGCAATTCAAGAAATCATAGTTTCCAAAACGCTAATTTAGGAGATGCCAATGATCAAACCACATTCGTAAAATGCACCACAATTAACCGCGGACCCACGGCTTCGTGGATCCTGCCGAGACCCCGTCGGATCTAACCCACAAGTGGTTAAAAGCAAGCTCGCGGTCCACGGCTTCGTGGAACCCTACCGAGACCCCGTCGAGTCTAACCGTAGTGAGCATACACACACACACAATTTCTCATACAAAACTACTATGTCAAGATTGTAAGTTCATAAGGATACTTGCCTTGATTAAATAGACGATGACACGAGCGGAACGGAAGGATCAAGCACAACCACAAGGAACCGACGAGAATGAACCTAACGATTCGAATAGCACAATCATAACCACTTCTAAACGATTATGGAAATGGAATACACCCGGAAACCCGCCTACGATTCATGTATATTCGTACCAAAAATAACAACGAGGGCGGACCACAACCAAACCCTCTCGATTCCGTAAAAATCCACAAAATATCCATGAATCCGTAGGAAACTAAAGATACTAACAATATCAATCGTATACATCATGAATCCACCAACAAAACGGAACGAATCGGAAGAAAAACCCAAAACCCCCAAATTAATCGAAATAGGGTTTTAGAACATTACCTTAGGAGATTCAAGTACCAAGATCCGTAGAACGCGCGTTAGATTGATTATCCGAGCCTCACTACCGAAAAGAAATGATGAAGATCGACCCCCGGATGAAGAACTCTCCCCCTCTATACCCTCTCTCTCGCTACTCTCGCGATGCGGATGACAAATGGGGAAAAGCCGGCCGATTTCGTCTAATAAAGACGAATCTGCACAATTGACCGCTTCGTGTGCCGCGGCACAGCCAAAGTGTGCCGCGGCACAGGCCAAGAAAATACTCCCAGGTTTTCGCGTTGTGCCGCGGCACAGCCTGCGTGTGCCGCGGCACACGGTACAGTTGGGTTTTGGTCGCGGAAGACACACGAGTGTGCCGCGGCACCGGACAGGTGTGCCGCGGTGATGCTGGCGCGCGTGCCGCGGCACGGATGGGTGTGCCGCGGCACACGCAGATTGCTAGACCAACATTTGGAGAAATTTGGGTGCCGCGGCGCACGCACCTTGTGCCGCGGCCCACATCCCATTTTGGTTCCCAAAATGATAAAAATGATCCGGAAAGAGAATAAAACGATAGGAATCCATATTTAGGGACTAATAACACGAAACGGATCCACAGCAACCCCGAAACGGCGGTTCCGCATCACAATAACGAGAATACAGTTCAACAGTTTGACAGGAAGGACACGCTGAAAAGTACACGAGGGTCACCACGATCGAGAAATACACCAAAAACGAAAATACAAGGGAAAGAAAAATACGGATATTACAGCATCTTCCTCCGTATACACCCGTGCCCGCTTACTTCTTACTTGAGTTCTGCGAATAACGGGTCTTTTCAGGTTTAGACGGTCCCCGTGTGTCAATATATCACCCCTGTCGGAATTTTGACTTTCTGACTTCCTCAAATTCTTGTGATATTGTAGGTGTACGACATTTTCTATCTAGTTGGGACTATGCCGGTGTAGTGGCACATGGTATTATAGATGCGGGTGCCTAAATCCATTTTTATTCCTTGGCATACAGCATTGAGGCCCATCAGATTGCTGATTGAAACCATCATGAAGGTTGATGTCGGGTAGATGCTCTTGGCAGCCTACTTCCACAAGCACCATGTGTTATTAATAAGGTCTAACTGATTATACTGGGTTTTATGATCCCAATACTATCATGCAGTTCTCTCACAAGCACCCACCGTAGCACCATTTCATTGGTTGCATTCATAATGCAAGGTAGAAATACAAACCGCATTGAGCCCAAATAAGCCTTGATGATTTCCGGTGAAACATTTATTAGTTTACCATTCACCATAGTTTGAGTACGTGAGTGACCCCTAGACCCCAATTGATTTGGTCAATGTCTTATAGAAGTTGAGGGTTGGGGTAGGGTTGCCGTTTGGAAGGTCGGATATAAATTTCTGCCACCCATTCTCAATGAATTTCTAGATGAATGGTTGTGTGATAGTGCGCGGTATGGTTCACCAATGAAATATTCAAGTATAAGTAGCCTCTCATTGATGTATCCTGTGTTTTCGGACTTTTGAGGCAGTGTCAGTTCTTGTAAGGAAAAACTGACCTTCTGTTTCCCTTGGCAGATTTTTTCCAGTGCCACTCCTGAAATTATCGCAAACAAATAGCCTCGAACGTGTTTAGCAAATCACTTTTGTTCACAATACTATAATCATCAAGCAAAACATTCAAAAAAAATTCAAAGATTTTCATTGTGGCATTTCGTGGACACCTTGAGTTCATTGGTAAATAACTTGTTTTCCAAAAAGTTTAACTCAAATCCTCCAACTCATGCAAAGAATTTAACTCAAATCCTCCAACTCATCACAAATCCTTGAAACAACAACTACTAAACACTTTAATGTCATCAAAACTAACAACTATACATGTCCAAATGAAAGAAACTAACTAGAATTTGAAAATCTTAAACAAATTGAAACTAAGAAAACTAAAACCAAAAAAAAAAAATGAAATTAATACAAGAGTAGTGAAGAAAAACATGATGATTAGTGTTTGAATTGAATTAGTATTCTGCATAGCCATTTTAAGCATCCCATGCCGCTCAGTAATGGACTTCTCCATCTCATTCATATTATAGTTCATAATGAACTGACCGAAGCAATCGGGTAACGAGTTTAGGATCACATCCGTGGAGCGCTCCTTAGAAAGTGGAAAACCAAGCTTATCATGATGATCAATATATCCTTTCATTTTGAGTACATGAGTGCTGACAGATGTCCCCTCAATCATTTTGCAAGCATACAAGGCTTGAAAGGTCTCATACCTCTCGTGCCTACCGTTCTTTGAGAAGGTTTCCTTGAGGTGAGCATTAAGCTCATAGGCTTCCATTTCTTCCAGATTCGTCTGAAATTCCGGACAAATGGTAGACAACATAAGACAACTGACACCAATAGAATCATGGGCAATTTGTTGCTTTGTTAGTATTGGCAGCAGGCTCATGGGGAATTTCATCCTAAAGAACATACAACTCTCTTTATTGCTTGCGAACTATTCTCAAACTCCGGATTTAATCCAGATAGTTGCTGCTATTTTCTTTGAGCTTGTCCTTCTCAAGGACGGTCGCAGTGAAATGGTGGATGTGTTGTTTGATTTCATTCTATTATCTACAAAATTCAATATGCATAGTATTAAGTCACATTTTCTATTTCTCGAAAAATACACCCACTAAAACGAAATACCCTAAATTTTACAACATTTGTAATTTTAGTGGGCTAAGATCCCATTTTGCATAATTCTAACTCAGCTTTGGCATAACGCTTAGAATTGAGCTACTTTAGGTGGATAACTCTTTATTAATTACATCATATGTAACTCTTAGATTATACTTATGGGATTTGGCATTTTATTCCAAAGCATGTTATTATCCCATCTTATGCCTTAAGTTTCAAAACTATTTTGAATTCTTAGTTCATTAAAACACATAGGTATCACCATTACCTATCCTACCTTACCAAGATAATCTGAGCACCCATATTTGGCATGTCCTGCTCAAGATGATCGAAGTTTTGATAGGTGTTTTAATTAAACGACAATAAAAATAATTTTAACGAGGGGTTTAATCCTATGTTCCATGTCTATGTTGGCTAACATACATCATATTACATAGATGCATAATTTTAAACATACATAGCATCACATGACATAAAAAGCATAAGATCGTGTATAGCATGACCATAATCCTAACATGATTTTCATGAGCCAACACGAAAATTACAAAGGTCAATCTAAATGGTATAATTGGTCTTCATTGATCTTCCAACTCCTTGGAACGTCATACGCGACCAATTGACTCCTCGAGTCTGTCCTTCATCTCCTTCTTATCTTCATTACATTAATGAAATATACTACATGAGTAAAATTAAATTACAAGAGGGCAAGCCGTAAATTATAATAATAAATTAAAAGACGACTCGCATGCCGTAAAAACCAATTATAATTAAATGACACGCATGCTGTAAAACCAACCCAATAATAAATTGAAACATCCAATCACATTGGTCAATTTATGGGCATGCCATACACCATACACAAACCATAATTAATTAAACATACAATTAAAATTAATTATCACATTATTAATTAAACATAATAAAAATCTGCCTGACACTCAGGTATAAGATTAATATCCGCTCAAGAATCAACAATCTGAAACACTAGTCTAGTTGGCTGAGCACCCTCGGGCCGCACACGGCCGGCGGGTTCGGATCGTCGGCTGCAAGAAATGCATTTTTGAAACAATTATTTGATTTTACAAAGCAGGAGTTAAACAAAATATCAGTGAACAAGATTCACAAGAGGTGTTCCAGTCGGGTATCAAATCCCTTCAGCCGCGGATTTCATTTTGCAATCTTATCGCAGCCCGCGGGTCCTGGTCCAACCGGACCTGAACCATACCTGCCCGAACTTGACCCGTTTGGTTGTGCTGTTCCAGTGGACAGCAGTTTATGCGATAAACAGTCTAAAAAATTAATTTTGAACAATCCGATTTAATCAAATTAAATCAGAAAAATATTTATAAAATCTCTATTTCATAAATATGAATCAAGAACATAATTTTATATATTCAAATCATATAAAATATGTTCTAGATAAAGAATAAAATTACTTGCAAGTTGGCTCCGATACCACTATTGGGTTTTACGTATATAAAATACAATAAATATGAGCAAAACACAGCAGAAATAATTAACGAAAAACTCAGATCAGGATCTTCATGCAGTAATTTAATTGTTTTATAAAGAGTTCGTCAAATTACCTTAATTCTAAGAATAGATATATAACTCAGACCAAAATCTGATTAATATCCTCTTCCTCTTTCGGTGATCCACACACGAACAACTGGTACAAGCCGAATTGCTAGATCCTTACGAATAATGTTGATAAATAGTACAACAGATAATTCCTTGCTAGAAGGATTTGTACTGTTGATCAAAATCAACTAAGGGAAGAAGACGGAGATGGCCGAAACAGTCTTTCCAGACAGAAAAATTTTGGCCGAATTTCTTGGGGGGGGGGGGGGTATTTTCTGTAACACAATTAGGGTTGTGTAATTTTTGTCTTATGACAACTCGTTGTCCAAGTCCCTTTATTTATACTAAGTAAACCCTAGAGCCAAATTCTAGTATTTGCTTAGTTGCCCCTCAACTTATTAAATAATACAATACATATAATATCTTATATTATATATTACTTCTTATCTAATTCTCTAATAAATATAATATCTAATATTATATTTATCTTTCTCACTTGATACAATTAAATAATATAATATATAATATCCCATATTATATATACTCATTATTTAATTTCTTTAATAAATATAATATCCAATATTATATCTATTAATTATTCTTTTTTATCTATAGTTGTCGCATGTGTGACCTAAAAGGCTTATATTTTGTTGCGAATTATTTAATACCTTACTAAATAATGTCATAAGCGGTTTCTAGCAAGACATTATGACTACTCAAATAATATAAGTTTATAGTCCATTAGACCATCTAATGTGTCAAATCCCTTTGTCGTACGATATCATATTTGAACTAAGTCATGGAAAATATCAAACTTATTATGTGCAAATGCTTTCTCGATCTTAGGTAGACTGATTGAATCAAATGACTCTTCATGTGAGCATGGCCATGCATTTCCTTCTGTCCTACTTATCGAGGGCCCCAGCATATATCTCTCTCCCTAAAGAGAGGGATAAATCCCCAACTTGATTATTCATTGCCCTCTATATAACTCTCATTAATCCCGATCGCTAAGCTTTATGATCACCATGTACCCAAATTCCGTTGGGTTATTACAGTGCTGTGGACCCCACACCGGAGATCCACCAGGCGAACACGACAAAAATACATCAAATTAACCAACAAAGCAAATCACAGTCCCTACCATGATATCCGACACAATATTCCGCTAAGGAATTTCAACGACAATGATGGGCCTACATGGCCAAAATGACAAATACAACAACACCCACGAGCCTTGCTCGGGTAATGCAAAATGACAACAACTGAAAAGTGGAGTACTCCAAATATTCTGACCGGCATGAACACCCAAACAAACTGGACTAGTATCGCTCGAATGCCTCGTCGCCATCATCATGCCCCTGTGCCTCAACTCTCTCCTCGCAAGCAGCTAAAACATGAAAACATGTTCCACCCCCATGGGGTCAGTCATCGAGATAATGAATATCAAATACATATACAGCATGATATGCATCGAAAGATAGAATAAACGGTACAACAAAGGTAAAACGAGATGCTCACAAACCAAGGTAAGAACCGAGCATTCATGAAATACTTATCCCCACGGCATACGATCAATATCCTGCTCAACAGATTAGAACACAAGTGCCCAATGGCGAATCATCAATATAGAACACAATAATGAAATTAACCGAAGGTAAACCAAACCAATGCTGACTAAATATAAATCACAATGCCCGAAGGCTCCAACGGAAATACCAATACATCACAATGGCCTGAAAGCCTCACAACCGAAGGTGCCAAAATATCACAATGGCCCGAAGCCAAAACAGCCCGAAGCTGTAACACATGAGATCATCCAATGATCGTGACCTGCTGAATTGCAGGTGCTGGGAAACCAACTGCGAAGGTTCAAGCCCTAGACTTTCCCATAATGAGATCACCCAGTGACCGTGACCTACTGAACTGTAGGTGTTGGGAAACCAACCGCGAAGGTTCAAGCCCCAAACTGACCCATAATGAGATCACCCAGTGACTATGACCTACTGAATTGTAGGTGTTGGGAAACCAACCGCAAAGGTTCAAGTCCCAAACTTACCTATAATGAGATCATCATCATGACCGTGACCTACTGAACTGTAGGTGTTGGGAAACCAACCGCGAAGGTTTAAGCCCCAAACTTACCCATCGGGTACTAGCCGAGACTAGCCTCCAAAATACAATTAATCACAACCGGCAAAGATCACAAAATCACCGAATTCACAAGAATGATAGTGTGCTGCCTTGAGTTGGCCCACACGACAACAATAACTCCTGGATGGGCACCATCCTCGGCGGTCCCAATTCAATACCTCGATTGCGCTAGGAATGGCCAATCGATCACAACGACTCGACGGATGGGAACTATCCTCGACAGTCCCTATTCAATACCTCAATTGTCTTAGAACGACCTATCGACAACAACGATACAACGGATGGGAAATGTCTTCGACAGTCCTTATTCAATACATATCGATTACCTTAGAACGGTCAATCGACAACAATGATACAACGGATGGGAAACTATCCTCGATAATTCCAATTCAGTACCTCGATTGCCTTTGAATGGCCAATTGATAACAACGACACAACGGATGGGAATTATCTTCGATAACCCCAATTCAATACCTCGATTGCCTTAGAAGGGACAATCGATAACAACGACACAACAGATGGGAATTATCTTCGATAACCCTAATTTAATACCTCGATTGCCTTCAAATAGCCAATCGATATCAACGACACAACAGATGGGAATTATCTTCGATAACCCCAATTCAATAACTCGATTACCTTAGAATGGGCAATCGATAACAACGACACAGTGGATGGGAATTATCATCGATAACCCCAATTTAATTCCTCGATTTCCTTAGAATGGCCAATCGATAACAACGACACAACGGATGGGAATTATCTTCGATAACCCCAATTCAATACCTCGAGTGCCTTAGAATGGCCAATCGATAACAACGACACAATGGATGGGAATTATTCTCGATAATCCCAATTCAACACCTCAATTTCCTTACAATGGTCAATCGATAACAACGAAACAATTAGAACAGATGTCCCGGTGCTTTTAATCGGTTACCGACAACGGATATGATAATCGAACATGTCAATGCCTTCACTCGGCCAATTACAACATCAATAGCAAAATAACAAATAACAATGATCACAACAATGTCTTACCGACATCAATATCAACAACAATAACCGATACATCGATACCGCGACCCGGCTAGCGACAATAACATCAATAATAAGTATCTCAAAGCCCTGAACGGCTTTTATCGGACAACAACAACATTTGGCATAATTTGCTGAAGGGTATCGTATCAAACAATCCCCTGATATCAACAAAATCATAGAGAGACCAAGTCTCGAAATTGTACAACACATTCATACACATACATGATAAAATTAATCTCATTGACTAGTACAAGTATAAAACTTGCCTCAAACCGAAGGCGAGAAAGTGCTTCCACGATCAATGTCCTCCCACGAAACGACGAATGGCGTGTTCCGATGATCACAAACACTCGAACAACCTTGAATAAAATAGAATTCATTCAATAACACAAAATCAATAGAAAACAACACCAAGGACAACCAAATTTGATCACGAATCGAATAAACTCCACAAAGGAATACCATAGCTCTCAACTATGAATTCTAACTTCCTCCAATCCTCCTCAATGATCAAATAACATGATCATCATGTTCTTAACCCTTGTGAAAATAATTCAAAAAGAATCACTTAAGAACAACATTATACCAATCATCCCAAAATAATAATCTCACCAATATTAACACAATGACCTCAAGAACATCACCAATTCAACAAATATGATATCTACACGATAATCAATCACCAATTCGTCATGAATTCGGATTGATCAACAAGATTAAATCCACCATTTCAAGATTATGATAATTATTACATAATTCATCATAATTCCTTACTAAAATGGTTAAAATCTCCCCAATAAACACAAACAACAACATCAATCATATCAAGACTATGTTAATCATATAACAATCTTAACATTATCCTTCCTAGACATGATTATAACCTCCAAACATTCTAAAACATCAAGAACAACTCCTCCTCAAGACACAATCATCATGTTCTTCATCACAAGTTGTAAAAACTCATCAAGAATCATGATATACTCCAACAATCACCAACCATACGAGGAAAACAACAACAACGACATCATCATACTCGGAAATCACTTGAAGAACAAGAGATTACGAGAAGTTACCAATGAAGAACAAGAAGAACTCTCCAAACACCAAAAGAGCACCAACAAGCTTCCAACTTCAAGCTTCAACCAAGCTAGGATAATCAAAATCACGTTGGAAGAGTCTAAATATGAAGAACAAGTCCACAAGGACGGTTCTAGGGAGAGAAATAAGGTTTTGGTTCGTGAAAAAATGAAATACGAAACCAAAATATATAAACTGACAAGCTCATTACGTACGCCCTACACCAAGCTTAACGTACGTAAGGGTCATTATGTACGCTATATCAATAAATTAACGTATGTAATGCTAGTCCAGAACCAACTGACCAAAAATATGAAGACCCTAACGTACGTAAACAACAACCATTTACGTACGTTAACAAGCTGCATGAATAACATACGTAGGGCCCACACCCTAACATATGTAAGGAGCCGTTGACTCTAATAGTTTTATCTGGTCGAAAGATACCCGGCCCTACCAGCCGAAACTTGACATCGATCTGATAACCAACATTACGTACGTAACCCTCACGGTATAACGTACGTAATCACAACACAATAGCGCACGTAATGCTACATACTTAGCCAAAATTCCAAACTCACCAAGCAACATCCAAACAACGAAACCAAACCGACGACAAGTATAAATATATCGATTCCGAAATATCCAAATACAATATACATTGTATCGCTCCAAAACAACAACACTTGTACAATTCCAAATGAATACGTTCAACTCAACAGTGAAACGAAAAAAAAAAATTACCCCCGGATATTACATACTCCCCCCTTAAAAAGAGTTTTGTCCCCGGAACTCAGGGTGCACGACTCGGGGTACGAACTATCCATCAGGATCTGAAAACAACATCTCCAGGAATACTCCTCACTGTGAACCACTTCGCCTGAGCAACTGGGCCGACCCCACGGGTCCCCGCATCTCCTCTGCCCGAACATAGTGAAAATCGAGTGATAAAAACAATCAACCAAGTGTGAGATCAGTCGAATCATGACTCCTCTGCCAGAGACCAGCCAGAAAGTCCTACCAACTGCATGACTCGTAACAGTGGCGTACACACCCTGCGAGAGCTGCCCATTGTACATGTGTACAATCATAGGTGTACACTTCCCCATTCTCGTCTGCATCGGACGCCCATGCAAACACTGACTCATGCCACGCACAGGAAAACAACAACGCACATATAGTCCTCACGACTATATCAATCGCACGTCCAAGTCCTTACGACTTAGATGTCTCGAAAAACCAGGAACAATTACCCAGATAATCACAAAAATCTCGGGTATAAAACCAAAAGGAAAGAAAAATGCATCAAATGACTCAAATCTAAATATTCTCAACTACCATCGTTACAAGATAGATCAACCACGAATGGCTCATAACCACAATACATTATTACAGATTAAATTAAACATTAATCCGAAAAACAAAGAAGGAAAATACAAATCAAGGCTACATCTCAAATGTACCCAACATCGATATCCTCCAGATCATCTATCTCCTCGATCTCATCGACTCGAGGAAGACCCAAATCTGAATTCGCTCCTCCTCCTCGGCTGTCCTTACCTCTGGCTCCCGAAACCCGATAGGACCCTTTGGATGAAGTACAGACTGGAGTAACGAGATCTCTCGAGGCCCGTGATATCTCTCGAGACCTACTGGCACTAGAACTCCTGCAGTATTTCTAAAGGTGTTCTTGCCTTCCACCCAGAAAACAAGCAATAGTCTGCATCGAACACCGGGTACTGTGATGTCCTATTGTATCACAGTTAAAGCAAACAACGGTCGAACTCGTCGCCTGAGAAGAAGATGCTTTCCCATCACGAAGACGACTAGAAGACAACCTCTTGGACATCGGATCCTGATGTCCCTCTGAACAAACCGCCATCCTAGTCCTCCCACCAGAAGAAGCTGAAGGGTTCTTCCGAGCAAGCTCCTTGATCAAAAGATCTGCTCGAAGAGCCTTCTCGATGAATTCACCAAGTGAGTTACAATTGTGGTTGAACAACTGCATCCTCAACTGCGGGTTTAGCCTCTTGCTAAAATACTTGATCTTATCACCTTCAGTATGGATAACAGATGAAGCAAACTAAAGAAGTCCTTGAAATTTCTCAGCAATAACAATAACACCCTCGTCCTCGATGAATTCGGGGTTCAAAACCTCTGACAACTTGGCTTCACGAAGTGGATCCGGATAATACCTCTCTAACATGAGAGTCTTGAACTCGCTCCAAACACAGTCACGATCGGTGGGCTTCATAGAAAGCCACCATTAATAAGCACCCTTACTTGAGTAGTAAGCCGCTACTGCCACCTTACTCTCTTCCGGACACTGAACCATGTCGAAGAATTTATAAAAATGTTCAAGCCAATGAACAATGTCAGATGGTTCCGATGAACCCTCAAAAGTAGGCGGCCTCTGATGAGAGATGTCGCCGACATTATGACTCACTCTCCCGGACTGTCCATAAAATGGCACCTGGAGTCCCTGTTGCAGTGCACCGTGAACCATCGAGGCCTGCATGGTTTCCATTATCTGTGTCATCTGGGTCATCATGCCCCTCATAAGTAAGCAAGGGTCGAGGCCAGTCTGATCGAATCCTCAAGTATGACGTCCCGAAAAAGAACTAGTCGCATAAAGCATATCTCCGGCCGAACTCTGATCCATCTCGGCATCCGTACGTGTATAAATATGAGATTTTGGGTTCTGGCTCGATCTGTAGCCCTTACCCCCTCTGCCACGTTTTCCATACTGAAAGAATAACGTTCGATCATGATCATAACTCAAATACGTCTCAACGTCCAAATCAAAATGCTAAGTCAATAGCTAAACACGAGTATACATACCCCACACAGTCACATCAATCATGCTAATCATAGCCCATAGAGTGCTCACACGTCCCAAAACAAATAATCATGAGTGAATCATAACACAAATGTTACATACAGGTTTCAACAAGACATGTATAATCAATGATATAATGAATGTATGAACATAAAGAGAATCGAGTCCTTACATAGGTCATACGAAGCTTCGAGGTCTTGCGATACTAGTCTTCACTGACGATGACTCGATGGAAGAATGACTCATACAGTCATACAACTATCACGACTTACAAAACCCGACTGTCCAGATTGTCATAACCTGACAGCCCCACTACTACCGCGTCGGTAGAGCCACATAACTCACATATCAGGGTATCTCACAATCGAAAGCTATGATACCATCTTCTGTAACACCCCCAAATCCCATTGGGTTATTACAGTGCCGTAGACCCCACACTGGATATCCACCAGACGAACACGACAAAAATACATCAAATTAACCAAAAAAGGAAATCACAGTCCCTACCATGATATCCAACACAATATTCCGATAAGGAATTTCAAAGACAATGATGGGCCTACATGGCCAAAATGAAAAATACAACAACACCCACGAGCCTTGCTCGGGTAATGCAAAATGGCAAAAACTGATAAAACTGGAGTACTCCAAATTGTATGACCGACATGAACACCCAAACAATTCAGACTAGTATCGCTCGAATGCCTCGTCTCCATCTTCATGCCCATGTGCCTCAACTCTCTCCTCGCAAGCACCTAAAACATGAAAATATGTTCCGCCCCCACGGGGTCAGTCATCCAGATTATGAATATCAAATACATGTACAACCTGATATGCATCCAAAGGCAGAATAAACGGTACAACAATGGTAATACGAGATACTCACAAACCAAGGTAAGAACCGAGCATTCACGAAATACTTATGCCCACGGCATACGATCAATATCTTGCTCAACAGGTTAGAACACAACTGCCCACCGGCGAATCATCAATATAGAACACAATAATGAAATTATCCAAAGGTAAACCACACCAACGCTGACTAAATACAAATCACAATATCCGAAGGCTCCAATGGAAATACCAATACATCACAATAGCCTGAAAGCCCCTCAATCGAAGCTGCCAAAATATCACAATTGCCCGAAGCCAAAACAGCACGAAGTTGTATCACATGAGATCATCTAATGACCGTGACCTGCTGAATTGCAGGTTTTGGGAAACCAATCGCGAAGGTTCAAGCCCCAGACTTACCCATACTGAGATCACCCAGTAATAGTGACCTACTGAGCTGTAGGTGTTGGGAAACCAACCGCGAAGGTTCAAGCCCCAAACTTACCCATAATGAGATCACGCAGTGACCATGACCTACTAAACTGTAGGTGTTGGGAAACCAACCGCGAAGGTTCAAGCCCCAAACTTACCTATAATGAGATCATCAACATGACCGTGACCTACTGAACTGTATGTGTTGGGAAACCAACCGCTAAGGTTCAAGCCCCGAACTTACACATCGAGTACTAGCCGAGACTAGCCTCCAAAACACAATTAATCACAACCAGCAACGATCACAAAATCTCCGAATTCAGAAGAACGATAGTATGCTGCCTTGAGTCGGCCCACACGACAACAATAACTCCTGGATGGGCACCATCCTCGACGGTCCCAATTCAATACCTCGACTGCCTTAGGAATGGCCAATCGATCGCAACGACTCGATGGATGGGAACTATCCTCGACAGTTCCAATTCAATACCTCAATTGTCTTAGAATGACCAATCGATAACAACGATACAATGGATGGGAAATGTCTTCGGCAGTCCCAATTCAATATATATCTATTACCTTAGAACGGTCAATCGACAACAATGATCAAACGGATGGGAAACTATCCTCGATAATCCCAATTCAGTACCTCGATTGCCTTAGAATGGCTAATCGATAACAACGACACAATAGATGGGAATTATCTTCGATAACCCCAATTCAATACCTCGATTGCCTTAGAATGGCCAATCGATAACAACGACACAATATATGAGAATTATCTTCGATAACCCCAATTCAATACCTCGATTTCCTAGAATGGCCAATCGATAACAACGACACAACGGATGGGAATTATCTTCGATAACCCCAATTCAATACCTCGATTGCCTTAGAATGGCCAATCGATAACAACGACACAATGGATGGGAATTATCTTCGATAACCCCAATTCAATACCTCGATTGCCTTAGAATGGCCAATCGATAACAACGACACAACGGATGGGAATTATTCTCGATAATTCCAATTCAACACCTCGATTGCCTTAGAATGGTCAATCGATAACAACGAAATAATTAGAACAGATGTCCCGGTGCCTTTAATCGGTTACCAACGACGAAGATGATAATCGAACACGTCAATGCCTTCACTTGGCCAATTACAACATCAATAGCAAAATAACAAATAACAATGATCACAACAATATCTTAAACCGACATTAATATCAACAACAATAACCGATACATCGATACTGCAACCCGGCTATCGACAATAACATCAACAACGAGTATCTCAAAACCCTGAATAGCTTTTATCGGACAACAACAACATTTGGAATAATTTGCCGAAGGGTATCATATCAAACAATCCCCTCATATCAACAAAATCATAGAGAGACCAAGTCTCGAAATGATATAACACATTCATACACATACATGATAACATTAATCTATTGACTAGTACAAGTATAAAACTTGCCTCAAACCGAAGGCGAGAAAGTCCTTCCACGATCAACGTCCTCCCACGAAATGACGAACGGCGTATTCCGACGATCACAAACACTCGAACAACCTTGAATGAAATACAATTCATTCAATAACACAAAATCAATAGAAAACAACACCAAAGACAACCCGATTCGATCACGAATCGATTAAACTCAACAAACTAATACCATAGCTCTGAACTATGAATTCTAACTTCCTCCAATCCTCCTCAATGATCAAATAACATGATCATCATGTTCTTAACCCTTGTGAAAAGAATTCAACAAGAACCACTTAAGAACAACATTATACCAATCGTCCCAAAATGACAATCTCACCAATATTAAAACTAAGACCTCATGAACATCACCAATACAACAAACATGATATCTACACGATAATCAATCACCAATTCGTCATGAATTCGGATGAATCAACAAGATTAAAGCCACCATTTCAAGATTATGATAATCATTACACAATTCATCATAATTCCTTACTAAAATGGTTAAAATCTCCCCAAGAAACACAAACAACAACGTTAATCATATCAAGACTATGTTAATCATATAAAAGTCTTAACATAATCCCTCCTAGACATGATTATAACCTCCAAACATTCTAAAACATCAAGAACAACTCCTCCTCAAGACACAATCATCATGTTCTTCATCACAAGTTGTAAAAACTCATCAAGAATCGTGATATACTCCAACAATCACCAACCATATGAGGAAAACAACAACAACAACATCATCATACTCGAAAATCACTTGAAGAACAAGAGATTAAAGAACATACCAATGAAGAACAAGAAGAACTCTCCAAACACTAAAGGAGCACCAACAAGCTTCCAACTTCAAGCTTCAACCAATCTAGGATTATCAAAATCACGTTGGAAGAGTCTAAATATGAAGAACAAGTCCAGAGGGACGGTTCTAGGGAGAGAAATGAGGTTTTGGTTCGTGAAGAAATGAAATACAAAACCAAAATGTATAAACTGACAAGCTCATTACGTATGCTATACACCAAACTTAACGTACGTAAGGGTCATTACGTACGCTATATCAATAAATTAACGTACGTAATGCTAGTCCAGAACAAACTGACCAAATATATGAAGACCCTAACGTATGTAAACAACAACCATTTACGTATGTTAACAAGCTGCAAGAATAACGTACGTAGGGCTCACAACCTAACGTACGTCGGGATCCGTTGACTGCAATAGTTTTATCTGATCAAAAGATACCCGGCCCTACCAGCCGAAACTTGACATCGATCTGATAACCAACATTACGTACATAACCCTCACGGTGTAACGTACGTAATCACAACACAATAGCACACGTAATGCTACACATGCAGCATACGCTATGGCTATATACTTAGCCAAAATTCCAAACTCACCAAGCAACATCCAAACGACGAAACCAAACCGACGACAAGTATAAATATTTCAACTCCGAAATATCCCAATACAATATAAATTGTATCAGTCCAAAACAACAACACTTGTACAATTCCAAATGAATACGTACAACTCAACAGTGAAATGAAAAAAATTACCCCCGGATATTACACACCATGTTTCAGATGATGTTGGATTACGTCAAGGCATAGCAGTTATCATGTTTGAGTCTATGATAATCTTAGGTTCAAAGGATTTATTTACATATTGTTATATTGAAATTCACTTATGATATTTTCATGCAGTGATCTCAATGCGGGTCTGTCCAGAATTGCATTCTCCAACCAATATCCATAAGTTTGATCCGTACCATACGCATAATCATCCGATGATTATTATCAAATTTATACTAGTATATTAATCACTTGAGTCTCCACTCTACGTTATTGGACCATGGACATTAGAATAATCTTATTATTCGTGAATAACCATTATTTGATTATTATAATATTAAAACACGCACACATTATAATAATCAATGAGAAATAAATGATATCAAATAACTTTATTTAAATGTGAAATTACAAATATAGGCACATCGAATATCGTCGGACACTATTCCCAACATTCCGTCCCACAAGAGTGTGCTCAATTTGTATTTTCATCCGTTCCACCAGAGTATGCCCATTCTATTTTTAGAAAATACCCCTTATACTTTTACTCCATATTTTTAACTTATTTACAATAATATCAAGGATGTCCCACACCCTTTATCCTTTAATTAATCAATAACAATAATTAATATACTACCACAATAAAAAGTGGGATCATTTCTCTATCCATATCCACCACTACCTAACTTTTAGTAAAACTCGTGTCCATAAAGAGTGAGCACACTCTTGTTAAAGCAGGAGAAGTATAAAAGTTTGAATCATTGCTTGTAATAAATATTTCGACATCTTACTGTTTTAATTACCTAAGCCTAATGATTTATTTCAATTAATTATTCAATATTTTGCCTTGTAAATTCATCATGAGATTTACGATATGGTTAATACTATTTTTATTGTGGGGTGTTACTTTAGCATTTTAGCTGAGGCCATGGCTTAATTAATTATTATTTATTATGTTTATATTGAGTTTTTTTATCTACATGGATGTTTGTTCTTAGCCTAGTAGATTTTTGTGAAAAAATCCAAGGCGTGTAATATAACCCTAGTTGAGTTAGGGTATTATAGAAACCTTTCATGATGACATCATCGTAAATTCGCATGAAATGTATCTTAGACGTAGTTTTTAAGTTTACCATGATTATTGCAAGCTTAAAATTTTAATTTTTCAAATTATTGTTTGAGTATTTTGGTGCTCGTCGGCAAAAAAAAAGTGACTCCACTGGAGTTTTCCTTTTCGATTTAAAATTTTAAATTGTATTGTAAATTATGTAATTGAAGGCATAATTTATGGTCATTTTCATACGACACGCTCAAGTATTATGAATCTGGAAGATCAGATAGTGAATAGATTAGTAACAACAACCCTAGTTATGACGAATTAGTTCGAGCTATGATAGTAATGTAAAATATTTGAGAATTATGGAGTATGGGTATGGTATAGTAATGAAATGATTTTGGACTCAAGTCTCATACCTCAAGTTTGAAAATATTATTTTACTTGAAAGTTCGTGAAAAAATAATTTCCCTAGTTTTAAATTCTGAAAATATAATATCGTGCTCGTGAATATATACCTTGTGAAAAATGTATTGAACCGCTATCTTTTGAGAATTGTAGCGTATAATATAAGGGGCGATCTTTCGTCGCCCGCTTCCTGCCTCCTTCATCTGCTTCCCCTGTCTTCTTCACCTTCTTCTCCCGTAACCTCTCTGCTTCGATCTTCGCCGTTCCAGCTCCACCTTCGTTTCTCTTCTTTGCTCTTTCTCTCTCTTTCTTCTTTGCTCGGGTTCTGCTTCGCAAAGGTTCGATTTGCCTTTATGGTTTCTGTCCCCGATTTACCTTCTGTATCTTCTCTTTTGTTCTTCGATTCCACCTACTGTATTTGTTATTTTGCTTATCTACTGTTCTCCACAGACAGGCAGCCCACTTTTCTTGCTGTAATTTTTTCCTTTTTGTTCTTTTCTTCGCAAAGATATTGATAATTTCATATTTTTGAATTTTACTTGTTGATTGTGCGATGCAAAATTAGGGCCTGGATGTGTATGAGGCGCTGAATTAGATGCCAATAGATATGATGGATGCGAGGAATCAATGTCTCAAACGCGCCATGGACTTCCCCATGAATGACTCTCTTCCAGAATATCTTCAGGTCATTATTTAAACTTAAGCGAAATTGTTTGTGGATATAATTATTGGAACTTTTTTTATTATTAATTTTTGGTTGTTTGTCTATCTAACCTGTGGAATATACGAAGTTTAAGCTAATTTGAGACAACGAGTTATGGTGATAAGATAAATGAGCAAGTGCCTGAAAAATCTGTATATGTCTCAAGAATACATCATGTATATAGAATACATTGAGGAACGTAACCTTCGTGATGACACCTCAGAGTTACACTAACTTTTATGTTTTATGGCTCCATTACGAATCATTTAGATCAAATGGATTTTATTGGATGCGTGTATTTATATCCGCAAACAGGGAAACAGTGATGGAGCTTGGCATCGCCCAATAATGACATGTGGACTGTTTATGCAAGTGTCAGCTGTAAAACCCCCACAAATCCACCGGAAATATTACACGCCGTAGACCCCTTAATAGAGGAATTTACTAGGCTAAATACCACGGGACGACAAACGTCTAACCTGTAACACCCCCAATCCACTCAGGGATATTACACACCGTAGACCCATTTTCGCAAGGAGCTACTAGACAGGAGACTACAAATCAAAACCCACATACGGTCAACTTGACCAAAACATAATACCGTAGACTGATTAAGTCTCTCAATACACAGCATATCCGTACATCTAATGAACCAAAAATACAACTCGGTCACATAATACATAGAATGTCCATCCCCTCAAGGATGACAAGAAAAACTCAAACCGACAGATCACTGACGGACAACAGACTACGATTGTGACTAGTATCGCTGCTATGCATCATCCTCCGAGCCAATCCTGTGGTTGCTCACTCTCCAGTCAGATCACCTGGAATAAATAACAAAATCCCCAACGAGGGGTTAGCGATGGAATCGCTAGCAAGTAACCAAGCTATAAAGTTATACATCAAGAATATAACCGTTATGAAAATAACCTTTCGGCAAGGTAGTAACACGATCCCCGAGTCTAAATACTTTTCGAAAATGGTTCCCATTAGGGAAAATCATAAAGATAACTTCAAAACACATTTGAAAGAATAATTGAAGACGTCGGGGGTCTCAGTGTAAAATCAAGAATAGATTTGTAGTTCTCAAAATCAAAGAGTTTACTTTCAAAACCATATAGATGGTACGATTCTCAAACAAGCCTCAAAGGAGGAACCAAAATCGCCAATATAATCAGAATCCAAGATTCAAACAATCACAAATCAAAAATATCCAATCAATATTCATATCACATTCCGTGGCCTCGATGGGACACATCCCGAATTAGAAACAAACACAAATTCACCCATAAGTTATCTTGACATCGTACTCTTAAGTAACGATTCTCGGAGCCCTCTCCAGACCTACCCGATTACATAACCTTTTGGTCAAATCATATCACTGACCGTACTCGCAAGTAACGCGCCGCCGGAGGCCTCACGGGTCCCTACCCGGTTAGCATCATTCAAACACGCCCACAAGTTATCGTGACATCGCACTCGCAAGTGACGATTCTTGGAGCCCTCTCCATACCTACCCGATTCGATAAGCTTATGGCGAAATCATATCAACTAGCCGTACTTGTAACACCCCAAACTAGGCGGATATTACAGTGTCGTGGACCCCCGATTGGGACCCACCAGTGAATGAAAATTAATGAATTAAATAATATAATTGTAGTACCGAACCACAATATATTATCAATCACTCCGATGAGGAGTTTCATTACAACACACCCAAGATAATACCGAATACATGTATATTTTATATGAAGATAAAATATACAACACTGAATGAAATGAATATCCAAATGGAAGTCTACAACGGAAATAAAATAAAGAAAACACGAGTGAATGAAAGGACTGCCCCCCCCACTAGTATCACTGGGACTCCTCGCCGTCAGCGTTCTCTTCCCGTGCCTTAGCCTTGCCATGACCTGAAAACAACATCCCCCAACAGGGTCAGTTACATAGAACAACAATCCTCAAGAGTTGAATAAACACAATCATGATATATCTTAATTATGAAATGACGCTGAAGAGAGGCATCATAGTACGCCCGTAATGGTATGTGCAAGTGCACAAGACGAGTGTCCGGACACACCCGCCCTTGTACCTAATTAGTCTCACAGAGGTACATTACCATGTGCACAATCTAATGTGTCGGTGAACCCAACACATGACCATCACGTGCGTGACTAAAAATTCAACACATCCCCACCCAGCCACGCAATATGAACCCAGAAGATCATATGGGCAAGGAATGACCATGGAGAATAATAATGAATAATAACCCGACGAAATCAAGAATGACTCACCGAGATGAAATGATAGTGAAACGAATGATAGCTCAATGAAATGATTGGAACCGTCTTTCCTCATGAATAAAGTGATTAATTGACAATTACAAGTCCCAATACGGTTAATACATTATGAATGAATTATGATTATAAATGAACAACAACAAAAGGAATGAATATACTTTTGACTGAGTAAGAATTAACTTACACAACCGATGAAGAATGTCCTTCCTCGAACAAAAGTCCTACAATGAGATGTCGGTCGCTCGAACAACCTTGAATGACAATTACCAACAACCGCTCAATATACGTATCAAACACGATTATAACCAACTCAAACGTCGATACAACAATATCCAAACTCATTGAGCCATTCTAGCGAATACTTAGCAACATACATCCTTCGATAATATCCAAATCCCGAATATATCAAAACCAACTCCAAAATGAGTATTTCAAACAAACAAAATAACTTCAACGATATTAATAATCCCATAGGAATCCACAATTCGAGTTAACGACTATATTTAATCGAAAACCCCCAAAAATATCAAAGTCAACCCCAAAGTGTCCTTGATTCAAACCCCCAACAATTTCATGAAATCCAAATATACGCCATAAAATCCATAGGAATACATTTATCCAAGGTAGATAATCCATATCTAACATATTCCAACAACAATCCAACCTTATACGAACAAATCGGAAGGAAAACACTTGAACTCCGAATGCTTAGATTAAAAAGGTGATTACTTTTATTATGATGTTTGAAGATAATGAAATGATGATTACTCCGGATTATATGCTTGGAATGTTGATAGTTGATTTCACCTCGAAGAACACTCCTCAAGAAGCTCCAAATCGCCCAAAATCGATGAAGGAATGAAAAGAAATGACAAATGACGAAACTGGACTACACTGTCCAATTTATACTGTCCTCGGATTAGCGCGCGCTAGCTCCTGTGCGTAGCATGCGCTAACGGGTATACTGGGTAGTCTAGTATCCTCTTTTCGCAATGGTAGCATGCGCTACGTACCTCTTGTAGCGTGCGCTACAACCATGTATTTAGCGGGCGCTAACACAAAATGTTAGCGTGCGCTAACAATTTATCTGGTGCCCAGTACTGAAGTCAAGAACCTCCTGTTCTCTGATCTGATCGGGATAGCGCGTTACTCACAAAAATCAGCGTGCGCTACAGACACCGATTAGCGTACGCTAATCTACTCGTTGGGTGCGCTAGGGGTTATTCCTAATCAGTCCAGTAGCCACTGGACTCTGCCTGATCCGGCCTTAGCGCGCACTACACCGACTGCATAGCGTGTGCTACTTCGACCTACTAGCGCGCGCTACTTACCATTCGTAGTGTGCGCTACTTACAACCCAACTGCATTCCAGTGCCTTCTGGACTGCCTACTTGAACTACATTAGCGTGCGCTAGTGTTGGGAGGTAGCGTGCGCTACCTGAACTCAATTAGCGCGCGCTAAAGAGAGTTCATAGCGTGCGCTACTCCTCACACAAAGCCCACTATGAAGATCACAATGATGATAAACACGGCATGATTCTCCAACTAGATTGATGATGAATGACGATTGATACACGATACAATTACTCTAAACGGTGAATACAATGATTGAATATGAGTGACAAATGATCATTAATGAATGAAAATTACTGAGTGACAATTACTGAATGATAATGACTGAATTACAACCGGGTATTACATACACCCCCCCTTAAAAGAGTTTCGTCCCCCGAAACTAAGGGTCAAACAACTCGGGATGACTCTCCCGCATACTATCCTCGGTTTCCCAAGTAGCCTATTTGACTCCGTGTCTAGACCACTGAATTTTTACCAAAGGAATCGTCTTGTTCCTCAAATATTTGATTCGCCGCTCTAAGACTCGTATAGGACGCTCCTCGTATGAATGATCATCGGCGATCTCGATTTCGTCGAACTGAAGTATGTGACTCGGGTCGGAAACATATTTCCGTAACTGAGATACGTGAAACATATTATGAACTCGGCTCAATGCCGGAGGTAAGGCCAATCGATAACCTAACTCGCCTACTCGATCCAAAATCTCAAACGGTCTAATGAATCTCGTACTCAACTTTCCCCTCTTCCCAAAACGGAAGATACCTCGACTCGGGGATACCTTGACCAAAACATGGTCACCTGTCTCGAACTCTAATGGTCGACGACGATTATCTGCATAAGATTTCTGTCGACTCTGAGCGGTCAACAAACGACTCCTGATCAAAGCTACCTTCTCACGGGCGACTATAAGCATATCGGGCTCGGTGCCGAGTGATTCTGATAAGTCATCCTAACACAAAGGAGATCGACAACGACGATCGTACAAGGCCTCGTAAGGTGCCATCTTAATCGAAGCATGCCAACTATTATTGTACGTGAACTCGATCAACGGTAGTTGGGCTTCCCAGTCATCTTTCCAATCGAGAGCACATGCCCTCAACATGTCTTCCAAAGTCTGAATAGTCCTCTCTGATTGTCCGTCAGACTGAGGATGAAAAGCTGTACTGAGATTAAGCTGAGTTCCCATAGCACGATGAACTGATTTCCAAAAATGAGACACGAATCGTCCATCACGATCGGAAACGATACTTTTAGGATTACCGTGCAGTCTCACTATCTCTTTGATGAACAACTGGGCCAGTCTCTCGGGACCCCACATATCCTTAATCTCAAGGAAATGAGCTGATTTAGTTAAGCGGTCCACAATTACCCAGATTGTATTCATGCCACGACGACTCATCGGCAAACTCGTGATGAAGTCTATTGAAATATCTTCCCACTTCCACTCTGGAATAGGGAGCGGTTTCAGCATACCCGCCGATCACTGATGTTCTATCTTGACTTGCTGACAGGTTAAGCATCTCGAAACAAATTCTGCGACTTCTCGCTTCATATTACTCCACTAGTAATTTTGTTTCAACTCTTTGTACATCTTGCTGGACCCCGGATGGACGGAATAAGGGGTAGCATGAGCTTCTCTCAAAATCGAGTTTTACAACTCGTCATTCGTCGGTACGCACAACCAATTCTTAAATCGCAAAAGTCCATCCTTGTGGACCAGAAACCCAGGGGCTTTCCCCTGAGTCACATCATCTCGAATGCGTAACAAAAATGGGTCTGAACCCTGATTCTCCCTGATCGCCTCCTCAAGTGGCGATGAAATCTCTAACGTACAAAGTTGCACTTGTACTCGCTGTAACCAGACCTCGATCTCGGGTCTCAGAAATTCCTGCTGAAGCTCCTTCTGAACTGTTAATCGAGCAAGCATCTGCTCCTCAACGGACTTACGACTCAAGGCGTTGGCGACAACGTTCGCCTTGCCCGGGTGGTAAAGTATCTCAATATCATAATCTTTGATTAGTTCTAACCATCGTCTCTGTCGCATTTTTAACTCCTTCTGAGTAAATGATTGGTGCATAATTGATCTAAAATTCATATACAAAATATTCATTTTTCCGGGCATAATTGTACTGATTTGTGATTAAAAATATATATTTTACAGATATGTCCAAACATGAGCTAAAAATGGTTATTTTACAGATTGCTGACATGAAGCATCAAAAAGAACGGAAAACAAGATCAAATCCAACGACGGAATTTTTCCAGACAAACGACCATACAAAACGGCGCAAAATGGATCGTGTTACGTCCGGCGTTTCACATACGGCGCAACAAGGGCCGTGTCTTGGGCCGTTTCACACACGGCCGGCATTTAGCGCCGTCTCCTCGCGCGTATTCGGAAGAGACCGAGTCACCAAAACGGCACACAAACACGGGGCAAATCGGCCGCTTTTTCATCGCCGTGTTTCAAGAGATGCCATGCAAAATTAGTCCACTTTTGACCAACTTGTGAAATCAACCACAAGATATTTTTTTGGTCAAAAATCTGAAAATTCAAAGACATGGGTGAAGTGTGAACAAAGAATTAAAAAAATGATATTACAATAGATATTTTGAATTAAATAATCAATTGTATTCTTGAAAATCACCTATAAAAGGACATGTTCATCCATTGCAAAAAAACCAACCCACATTCTTACCAAGAAATCCTCAACTTCTTGCTAAGAAATACTCCTTTCCTTTAGCAATATATTTTCCTTAGAACTTTCAATTTTAGTTTGTATTTTATTTTTGGTTTGAAGTTTTTCTTTCATTTAGTTTGTAATTGAAAAGTGCTTGATCAATAAGCACTTAGTATTTTACTTAGTGTTTTACTTTCAAATTTTGTAAGCTTGTAACCTTTAAACAAGTTTGAAGTTATATTTTGAAGTTTGTTTCTTGCACTTTGATTCATCATATTCAAGTAAGTTTTATCTATTGTCATTAAGTTCTAGTAATTAAAAGTTTCTATATATATATTATATATATCAATTATTTCTATTATAATTTTAGTATGTATAAACCAATGAGTAGCTAATCTTTCTTCCTAGGGAAGGGGATTTCTATTAGGTTATATATTGAGTATTTGATTGATTTAAACTATTTTTAGGACTAATTGGTTTAAATAGAGATTGATCATATCCTATTTTTACTAATGAAACCTTCTTGATTGATTGTTGAGTGAATTGGAAACATATCTTTTCAATCTATCAAATGTTAATCTTGTTATCAACATCTTAAGATTGCGAAAGTGGTTAAGACATCTTTGATTACGAAAGTACGGAGGTGAAAAGTTGATTACTCGATGAACGATCGTTTATCCTAAAAATAGTCAAGTTAGAGAAATGAAAGGACTAATTGGTTTAAATAGAGATTGATCATATCCTATTTCTACTAGTGAAACCTCCTTGATTGATTGTTAAGTGTATTGGAAACACATCTTTTCAATCTATCAAGTGTTAATCTTGTTATCAACATCTTAAAAAAGTGACAGCGATTAAGACATCTTTGATTACGAAAGTACGGAGGTGAAAAGTTGATGACTCGATAAACATTCATTTTTTCTTTTATATCCATATAAATCAATTCCTATACTTAATTAAAAACCTAATTTAATGAACCCGTATTCCCCTAGATTTTATAAATTCCCAAACTCATTTTAATTCTATTCATTTTCACTAGTTAAAAATAGTCTAGTATAAAAATAGTCTTAATATAAATAGTCTAGTATAAATAGTCTTAATATAAATAGTCTAGTATAAATAGTCTAGTATAAATAGTCTTAATATAAATAGTCTAGTATAAATAGTCTAGTATAAATAGTCTTAATATAAATAGTCTAGTATAAATAGTCTAGTATAAATAGTCTTAATATAAATAGTCTAGTATAAATAGTCTTAATATAAATAGTCTAGTATAAATAGTCTTAATATAAATAGTCTTATATAAAATAGTCTTATATAAAATAGTTTAGTTTAAAATATAGTGCAATTTAATTTAGTTAATATTTAAAAACCCAAAAATATCTTTTTTAATATTTTAGTATTTATTTCTCGCAATTTGTAACAAAAAATTATACGAAGCCCTGTTGGACAATCCTCGAGAGAAAAGACCTTGGTAGAACTTACCACAAACTACTTCTACCTCGTATATATTTGCGAGCGACTCAAGAACTCCTATTTTTAGGATAATTTTTGGGCCGATCAAATTTTGGCGCCGTTGCCGGGGATTGTTTTAGGCCAAATATAATTTTTCTGACCGATCAAATTTTGGCGCCGTTGCCGGGGATTGTTTTAGGCCTAATATAATTTTTCTGTCCGGTCAAGTGGCGGATAACGGTACTCCGTGACTATCAAAGTCGGATTTTTCAGTTTCCCAAAACAACTGATATTTGTATATATTTTTTTTTAATTATTTTCATTGTCTTTTTATTTTTGTTTTTTTTATCATGGATGAAACATTGTTTAAAATTGAAAAAAGATTTCCCTTTCTAAGCAAAAATGCAATTTTAAAAATTTACAAGACAAGGCTTGAAAGGATGAGGTTGCTTACGAATAAAAGCATACCTTTTGACATAAGATTCATTATTGAAGCCAAAGTAAGAATAGAAGGTGAATTCACAGAAACACCAACTAGATTCTTACTAGGGCTTGGAAAAAGTTCATATGCCAAGAAACGACGAGCAAAGATTCTAGCCGTTTGCTATAAATGTGATAGATGTATGCAAAATGTCGATCTTTAGGAATTCCATCTACAAACAGAGAAGATAAAATTCAGTTCATTAATGATGGTCTGAATAAGGAGAATTTAGATAATATCGAAATTTCTCTTGACACGCATCCTAGTGGACTTGTATATTACGGAATTCAATGTTTGTGGAATAAATTCAAACCAGAATATGAACAACGTCTTGGGAATCTGACGTTAAAAGACCCTGTTTGCCAATTTGTAAGAAAATTGGATGGGAAGCTTCTCCCCGACTCATAGAAGGCGTTTAGGCCGTTTCTGAACGTAAAATCAGAGGAAGATGTGAGCCACAATCACAACTACTGTACATACGCGTAAGTATCTTTTATTTTTGTCGTGTGGTGAGATTTTCTGAATAAAAAATGTGATACGCGATAAATGCATTCATTATTCTATTGAGTAGTTGAAGCGCAATCAACAAAATCACAAACTTGTTAAGCAATTTTTCCTCATTTTTTCTTCTATAAATAACCTTTGTGCTAGTTTCTTTTATTCATCCCTCAAACTTGTACTTTTCTCTTTTTCTCTCAAAAAAAAAATTTCTTTTCAAAAATGGAGTCATCATCTTCCACAAAAAAATTTAGCACAGTCTGCATTTTTGGTGGAGCTAGTTATGGAAAAGATGCATGCTTTACTGAAGCAGCCCACGACTTGGGTCGTACCTTAGGAGAAAAATGCATTCATGTAGTTTACGGAGGAGGAAGTCTAGGATTAATGGGACGAGCCGCTTCGCTATATGGAAGGAGTAAGAGTATTGGGAGTAATCCCAAAACCTCTGCCGAAAGTAAAATCACCGGTCAACTATTGGAGATGAGTTTAGATCTGTGAATATGCAAGATCGCATAACTCACATGATAAATAATCGCGCCTTTATCGCCCTTCCCGGTGGTTTTGGCACCCTTGAGGAACTTTTTCATGTGGTTACAGAGCCGGCTAAATGTTCATCAAAACCAATAGAGTGCTTAATGTCAATGGTTTCTTTGATGGTTTACCTGTCTTTCATCGACTACTCTGCCGAAAAGGGCTTTATTTCCGAGCGTGCAAAACAAATCATAGTCGCAACAACACCGTAAGAACTAATCAAAAACTCAATGAATTTGTTCCTCAACCAGATCCACTCTAGCTAAAATTGTATGCAGGTAGAAGATTTTACGGTGAGAAAACGAAAAGTGGATTCATTCCTCTCCCTTTGATAACCCATGACGGACCTCTTGTATTTTTACTTTCATCGTGTGTAATAATCGTGCTAAATGATGGCAGCTTAAGGAGTTTCTTCTTGATCTCTTGACGCGCATCTATTCGCGATTTATGTATTGTTGTAATTTTTATTTCGTGTTTTGCTTTTTTTTTTTTTTTTTTTTTAAAACTTTGATGGCAGCATAAGGCGACTCTTCGGACTTTCTTGATGCGCATCTAAAATATTATGTTATACTTACGAGTATATTTTATTTTCTTTTGTGTGTGCCTCGTATATTTATTCTCTTGCAGATTCTAAAAGGCGTTAGGCTCAGACATCAACTTTCTTAACAGGGAGTATTCTGCTTTTCTGCATTGATTTTTATTTTTTATTTTATTTTTAAACCGAGGACGGTTTCTTTTTCAAGTTTGGGGGTAGTATGTTTTAGTGTGTTAGTATTTTGGTGTGTTTTTATTTGCCTTAATTTTTTTTTTTTTTAGTATATATATATATATATATATAGTATTTTGATTTGTGAGATTTCTAGATCTGGCCATAAACACCAATAAATTAACTATATACAAGCTTCTAAAATTGTTTTAACCGTAAAAAATTGTATATTACAAATTTTTTTTTGAGCCTTAATCTCTTTCCAAGCCTTGTAATTATCATATAAAATCGAGTCATTCGTTACCTTGAGAAAAGAAGAATCAATTGGTTGATGAAAAATAAAGCGAAATTTACTTAATTTGTGGAGTTTTTGATTTTTCATGCTTAACTAATAAATGATTTTCTGCAAAAATTCTATTCCCTAAAAAAAAAGGAGTCATTGGTGAAAAGAGCTACACGTTAGCAAATAACGGTGTGAAAGCTATCACCTAAAAAAATAAATGACGAAAAGGAGAAGTGTTGAGCAAGAATAAATGCTAATTTTGGAAGTCTTAAATTTTGCGAAAAATAAAGGACTAACCATTGTTGGTGCGTAGTCGCCGTCTCGAAAAATTGGTGAAAAGAGCTACACGTTAGCAAATAACGGTGTGAAAGCTATCACCTTTTACGAAAGAAAAATAATGAGATAGAAATTGTGTTAGTGAAAAGAGCTACACGTTAGCAAATAACGTGTGAAAGCTATCACTAAAAGGGATGTAGTTTATGAGCAGATTTGAATTAATTAGCAACAATTTCAATACACTCAATTTTGTGAAAATCACAATATTTGATGACGCCGATGAAATTCTTCTTCATATTGAGTCGAAAAATAAACGAGTGATCGAGAGCAACCATTAAAGGGAGTCGTGTGAAGTCACGAGTGGGAAAGAAATAATCAACCTTTAGGGGGGGAAACCTTGCATTTTGGAATTACAAAAATAAAAACCGTGTTTTAACTTCAAAATCGTTAGTAGATTTATTTTGAATCTTGATTCATTTTCTATCTACTGTATAAAGTTGGTTATTGTGTATTAATGGCATTTTGATCTCTTTTTATCTTTATATATAATTATTTTTCTTAAATTTGTGTGTATTATTTTTTTATTTTTTATTTTGTGTCTTATTTTAATTTTTATTTTGTGTGTGATTAATAATGAGTCTTGCTCGGGACTAGCAAGAATTTAAGTGTGGGGTATTTGATTGGTGCATAATTGATCTAAAATTCATATACAAAATATTCATTTTTCCGGGCATAATTGTACTGATTTGTGATTAAAAATATATATTTTACAGATATGTCCAAACATGAGCTAAAAATGGTTATTTTACAGATTGCTGACATGAAGCATCAAAAAGAACGGAAAACAAGATCAAATCCAACGACGGGAATTTTTCCAGGACAAACGACCATACAAAACGGCGCAAAATGGACCGTGTTCTGTCGGCCGTTTCACATACGGCGCAACAAGGGCCGTGTCTTGGGCCGTTTCACACACGGCCGGCATTTAGCGCCGTGTCCTCGCGCGTATTCCGGAAGAGACCGAGTCACCACAAAACGGCGCACAAACACGGGGCAAACTGGGCCGTTTTTCATCGCCGTGTTTCAGCAGATGCCATGCAAAATTAGTCCACTTTTGACCAACTTGTGAAATCAACCACAAGATATTTTTTTGGTCAAAAATCTGAAAATTCAAAGACATGGGTGAAGTGTGAACAAAGAATTAAAAAAATGATATTACAATAGATATTTTGAATTAAATAATCAATTGTATTCTTGAAAATCACCTATAAAAGGACATGTTCATCCATTGCAAAAATACCAACCCACATTCTTACCAAGAAATCCTCAACTTCTTGCTAAGAAATACTCCTTTCCTTTAGCAATATATTTTCCTTAGAACTTTCAATTTTAGTTTGTATTTTATTTTTGGTTTGAAGTTTTTCTTTCATTTAGTTTGTAATTGAAAAGTGCTTGATCAATAAGCACTTAGTATTTTACTTAGTGTTTTACTTTCAAATTTTGTAAGCTTGTAACCTTTAAACAAGTTTGAAGTTATATTTTGAAGTTTGTTTCTTGCACTTTGATTCATCATATTCAAGTAAGTTTTATCTATTGTCATTAAGTTCTAGTAATTAAAAGTTTCTATATATATATTATATATATCAATTATTTCTATTATAATTTTAGTATGTATAAACCAATGAGTAGCTAATCTTTCTTCCTAGGGAAGGGGATTTCTATTAGGTTATATATTGAGTATTTGATTGATTTAAACTATTTTTAGGACTAATTGGTTTAAATAGAGATTGATCATATCCTATTTTTACTAATGAAACCTTCTTGATTGATTGTTGAGTGAATTGGAAACATATCTTTTCAATCTATCAAATGTTAATCTTGTTATCAACATCTTAAGATTGCGAAAGTGGTTAAGACATCTTTGATTACGAAAGTACGGAGGTGAAAAGTTGATTACTCGATGAACGATCGTTTATCCTAAAAATAGTCAAGTTAGAGAAATGAAAGGACTAATTGGTTTAAATAGAGATTGATCATATCCTATTTCTACTAGTGAAACCTCCGTGATTGATTGTTAAGTGTATTGGAAACACATCTTTTCAATCTATCAAGTGTTAATCTTGTTATCAACATCTTAAAAAAGTGACAGAGATTAAGACATCTTTGATTACGAAAGTACGGAGGTGAAAAGTTGATGACTCGATAAACATTCATTTTTTCTTTTATATCCATATAAATCAATTCCTATACTTAATTAAAAACCTAATTTAATGAACCCGTATTCCCCTAGATTTTATAAATTCCCAAACTCATTTTAATTCTATTCATTTTCACTAGTTAAAAATAGTCTAGTATAAAAATAGTCTTAATATAAATAGTCTAGTATAAATAGTCTTAATATAAATAGTCTAGTATAAATAGTCTAGTATAAATAGTCTTAATATAAATAGTCTAGTATAAATAGTCTAGTATAAATAGTCTTAATATAAATAGTCTAGTATAAATAGTCTAGTATAAATAGTCTTAATATAAATAGTCTAGTATAAATAGTCTAGTATAAATAGTCTTAATATAAATAGTCTAGTATAAATAGTCTTAATATAAATAGTCTTATATAAAATAGTCTTATATAAAATAGTTTAGTTTAAAATATAGTGCAATTTAATTTAGTTAATATTTAAAAACCCAAAAATATCTTTTTTAATATTTTAGTATTTATTTCTCGCAATTTGTAACAAAAAATTATACGAAGCCCTGTTGGACAATCCTCGAGAGAAAAGACCTTGGTAGAACTTACCACAAACTACTTCTACCTCGTATATATTTGCGAGCGACTCAAGAACTCCTATTTTTAGGATAATTTTTGGGCCGATCAGTAAATATATACTTTAAACTCTTATGATCGGTGAATATCTGACAGGTAACGCCATAAAGATAATGACACCAAATCTTCAACGCGATTACCACAGCTGCTAGCTCCAAGTCATGGGTCGGATAATTAACCTCGTAAGGTCTCAATTGCCGTGAAGTATAAGCAATAACTTTCCCGTTCTGCATTAGTACACATCCGAGACCCTGCCCGGATGCATCACTATAAACCACAAATCCTTCCGTCCCTTGCGGTAAAGAAAGGACAGGTGCTGAAATTAACCGGCTCTTGAGTTCATCAAAACTCTGTTGACACGCGTCGGACCACGTGTATTTCTTATCTTTCCTTAAAAGGTTCATCATGGGTTGAGCGATTTTAGATAATCCTTCAACAAATCGCCGATAATAACCAGCTAATCCGAGGAAACTTCGGATTTCCTTAACATTCTTCGGAGGTTGCCAATCTCGGATAGCCTCCGTCTTCTGAGGGTGGACACGAACTCCGTCTGATGAAATTACATGTCCGAGAAACCTCACTTCGGACATCTAGAACTCACATTTGAAAAAATTCCCATAAAGTTGCTCTCGTCTCAACACATCGAGCACATGATGAAGGTGAAACTCGTACTCCTCCCGGTTACGAGAATAAATTAAAATGTCATCAATGAAGACAACCACGAACTGATCCAAATAGTCGATGAAAACCCAATTCATTAACTCCATGAATATCGCACGTGCATTAGTTAACCCAATCGGCATTACCACAAACTCATAATGACCATAGCGTGTTCGGAACGCCGTCATTGCGATATCCGACTCTCGAATTCGCAACTGATGATATCCAGATCTAAAGTCGAGCTTGGAAAAAACTGAAGCTCCCTGAAGTTGATCCAAAAGATCATCGATACGGGGTAGAGGATATTTATTTTTGATCGTCACCTGGTTCAATTCCCGGTAATCAATACACAAGCGGAACGAACCATCCTTCTTCTTGACAAATAACACTGGTGCTCCCCATGGGGACATACTCAGTCGAATATAACCCTTCTCGGTCAAATCCTCTAATTGATTCTTCAACTCCTGCATTTCGGTCGGGGCCATCTGGTACGGTGCCTTCAATATCGGGGTCGTACCGGGCTCCAACTCAATCGTGAATTCCACATCTCTCTGTGGAGGCAAACCAGGTAACTCGTCTGGAAAAACATCGGCATATTCTCTCACTACAGGAATATCCGTCAACATTACTGATGGTTTCTCGGTCTTGGTCATATAGCACCAATAACCGACACACCCCTGACTGAGTAATCTCATTGCTTTCATCAAGTTGATGACTCTCCCAGAACAGCTGGGATTACCTCCCTGAAATACACATTCGACCCCATCGTCTGAAATGATAGTGACCATACGTTTACGGACACTATTGACGGCATCGTGACGATCCATCCAATCAATACCCAGAATGACGTCGTCTCTCGGTAAATCTACCACGATTAGGTCTCCTAACCAATCACGGCCATGAAGCTGAATTGGACAATCCTTAATCTCATGATTCCCGATAATTCTTCTACCATCAGGTAGACCAATGGCATAAGGCTCACAACTAGTAGCACTACCCAGGCATAGTCTACTCAAACATGACTCGGAAATGAATGAATGTTATGCACCAGTAACAAAAAGGGTACACACAGGTTTAGATAGAATATCGAGTGTACCTGAGATCATCCGGGCCTCTAGATCGTCGGTATTCTTCATCTCATAAATTCGGGGCTTAGGCCCCGAACAGGCAGCTCCTGTCGATAGCTCTTAGCTCCGCCTTTATTTGCTCTGTCGTCTTGAGCAGCGCGGACCGAGTGGCTTTGATTACGCACCGCCAATGTCTCGGGAACTGAGATGACGCGGAGTAGGTTTAGAGTCTCTTCGGCAAAACGGGCCTTATGCCCGGCAATCCCTGATTATGGCACGTGTGATGCCTCGGACACTTGGTGCTGAAATGACCCTGTTCTTCACAGTTGAAATAGGTGATGGCCGAACTGGCCGCTCGTGACTGAGATTCTGTGGGTCTAGGCACCATAAGAGGTCGCGCAGTAAAAGTAGAGCCCGCACGAGGTTTCTTGAAAGTGGCCTGACTTCCGTCAGACTGATTACGATTCTTTGACTCCTTGCCAGCAGATGAAGGTTGTTGCTTAGCAATCTCCTTAGCAGTAAGCTCATAAGTAAGAGATTTCTCAATGAAGTCGGCCAGAGTGGTGCAATTGTGATTAAGCAACTGCATCCGCATACGAGGCTTCAACCTCTTGCTGAAATACTTGATCTTGTCCGCCTCAGAGTGAATAATAGACGAGGCGAAAGGAAGTAGTTACTGAAATTTCTCGGCGATGGCGAGAATATCATCATCCACTGAGAGGTCGGGAGTGAGTAATTCTGACAACTTAGCCTCCCTGTGTGGGGCCGGATGATACCTCTCCATCATGAGAGTCGTGAATTCATCCCATGTACAAGATCCGTCGGTGGGATTCAACGATAACCACCATGAATGTGCGCCCTTACCAAGATAGTAAGCCGCAACTGAAACTTTGTGTCCCTCAGGACAGTCCACCATAGCAAACAGTTTCTCGAAATGCTCAAGCCAGTGAATGATATCCGCCGGCTCAGATGAGCCCTCGAAGGTAGGTGGTCTCTGGCTAGAGATGTCGCCAATGATACTGCTCAAACCCCTCTCTTGCCTCTGAGGTGGCGGCGGAGGAGCCTGTTGATTTTGAGTAGTTGAGTTATGCATCGTCTCTATCAGTTGTGCCATCTGAGTCATTTGGGCCATCACGCCTTGCATAAAAGCGAGTTGATCAACCCGAACACCTTCTGACTGAGTTGTGTCCCGAGTACGACTCCCTGATAGTGAATGATTACGTCCAGGTGAATGAGTGGTAGCGTCACTGCTCGATGAATTAGCATTATTCCTTGCATTAGCGCGTGTATTCACACGAGCTCTCGGGTTTCGGCCCGTACCACGACCTCTTCCCCCGCGTCCTCTGCCAGCTCTTTCCATACTGAAGTGGAAAGTCATATGATAATTATATATCTCGCATGAATATCACATTATGATTATATTATGAAATGATGGAAATGAGCATACGCGCTCAAACACAATGATTACATGAATGGTCAACTGAAGTGACGTGATTATCTGATGAAATTCTTGAAATGATTATCTTGAACAAATTAACAAGATTAATGATATGATCCAAAAGATTAACAACTGAACAATGAAATGAAGTGAGTGATTAATGAATTAACATGATCGACTTGATCAAAAATGAAAATGATGAAAGAGGATTATTGACTGTTGAATGATGAATGAGTGATTCTTATTGCCAGAAATTATACCATGGCATCAGAAATCTTACTGTTATTTGGTCTGAGAGGCTCGGCTCTTGCACAGGTCACACGTGACGCGAAAGTCCAATGATACTAGTCTGATGAATGATGATTTCAAATGAGACATGACTCGGAAGGTAGTATTCAAAACCATGCTCCGATACCAACTCTGTAACACCCCAAACTAGGCAGATATTACAGTGCTGTGGACCCTCGATTGGGACCCACCAGGCGAATGAAAATTAATGAATTAAATAATATAATTGTAGTACCGAACCACAATATATTATCAATCACTCCCATGAGGAGTTTCATTACAACACACCCAAGATAATACCGAATACATGTATATTTTATATGAAGATAAAATATACAACACTGAATGAAATGAATATCCAAATGGAAGTCTACAGCGGAAATAAAATAAATAAAACACGAGTGAATGAAAGGACTGGGCCCCCCCACTAGTATCACTGGGACTCCTCGCCGTCAGCGTTCTCTTCCCGTGCCTTAGCCTTGCCATGACCTGAAAACAACATCCCCCAATAGGGTCAGTTACATAGACAACAATCCTCAAGAGTTGAATAAACACAATCATGATATATCTTAATTATGAAATGACGCTGAAGAGAGGCATCATAGTACGCCCGTAATGGTATGTGAAAGTGCACGAGTGTCCGGACACACCCGCCTTGTACCTAATTAGTCTCACAGAGGTACATTACCGTGTGCATAGTCCAATGTGTCGGTGAACCCAACACATGAGCATCACGTGCCTCACTAAAAATTCAACACATCCCCACCCGGCTACGCAATATGAACCCAGAAGGTCATATGGGCAAGGAATGACCATGAAGAATAATAACGAATAACAACCCGACGAAATCAAGAATGACTCACCGAGATGAAATGATAGTGAAACGAATGATAGCTCAATGAAATGATTGGAACCGTCGTTCCTCATGAATGAAGTGATTAATTGACAATTACAAGTCCCAATACGGTTAATACATTATGAATGAATTATGATTATAAATGAACAACAACAAAAGGAATGAATATCCTTTTAACCGAGTAAGAATTAACTTACACAACCGGTGAAGAATGTCCTTCCTCGAACAAAAGTCCCACAATGAGATGTCGGTTGCTCGAACAACCTTGAATGACAATTACCAACAACCGCTCAATATACGTATTAAACACGATTATAACCAACTCAAACGTCGATACAACAATATCCAAACTCATTGAGGCATTCTAGCGAATACTTAGCAACATACATCCTTCGATAATATCTAAATCCCGAATATATCAAAACCAACTCCAAAATGAGTATTTCAAACCAACAAAATAACTTCAATGATATCAATAATCCCATAGGAATCCACAATTCGAGTTAACGACAACATCTAATCGAAAACCCCCAAAAATATCAAAGTCAACCCCAAAGTGTTCTTGATTCAAACCCCCAACAATTTCATGAAATCCAAATATACTCCATAAAATCCGTAGAAATACATTTATCCAAGGCAGATAATCCATATCTAACATATTCCAACAACAATCCATGCTTATACGAACAAATCGGAAGGAAAACACTTTAACTCCGAATTCTTAGATTAAAAAGGTGATTACCTTTATTATGATGTTTGAAGATGATGAAATGATGATTACTCCGGATTATATGCTTGGAATGTTGATAGCTGATTTCACCTCCAAGAACACTCCTCAAGAAGCTCCAAATCGCCCAAAATCGATGAAGGAGTGAAAAAAATGACAAATGACGAAACTGGACTACACTGTCCAATTTATAGTGTCCTCGGATTAGCGCGCGCTAGCTCCTGTGCGTAGCGTGCGCTAACGGGTATATTGGGTAGTCCAGTATCCTCTATTCGCAATTGTAGCGTGCGCTACGTACCTCTTGTAGCGTCCGCTACAACCATGTATTTAGCGTGCACTAACACAAAATGTTAGCGTGCGCTAACAATTTATCTGGTGCCAATACTGAAGTCCACAACCTCCTGTTCTCTGATCTGATCGGGATAGCGCGCGTTACTCACAAGAATCAGCGTGCGCACCAGACATCGATTAGCGTGCGCTAGGGGTTATTCCTAATTAGTCCTGTAGCCACTGGACTCTGCCTGATCCGGCCTTAGCGCGCGCTACAATGACTGCATAGCGTGCGCTACTCCGACCTACTAGCGCGCGCTACTTACCATTCGTAGCGTGCGCTACTTACAACCCAACTACAGTCCAGTGCCTTCTGGACTGCCGACTTGAACTACATTAGCGTGCGCTAGTGTTCGGAGGTAGCGTGCGCTACCTGAACTCAATTAGCGCGTGCTAAAGAGAGTTCATAGCGTGCGCTACTCCTCACACACAGCCCACTATGAAGATGACAATGATGATAAACACGGCACGATTCTCCAACTAGATTGATGATGAATGACGATTGATACATGATACAATTACTCTGAACAATGAATACAATGATTGAATATGAGTGACAAATGATCATTAATGAGTGAATATTACTGAGTGACAATTACTGAATGATAATTACTGAATGATAATGACTGAATTACAACCAGGTATTACAGTACTCGCAAGTAACGTGCCGCCGGAGGCCTCACGAGTCCCTACCCGATAATATCTCAATCGAGATTATACAACAACAAGGTATAATATTCGCCACAATCACAAACGCACAAAATTATGAGTTAATGCAATAAACACTTTCACAAAGCGTAACATTCACGTCACACCATCATCTAGTACACATTTTAACAAGTAAACAGTACAAATATTCCACAATTTCTCGGATAACTACTCACTTCAAAATATCCATCTCAAAGATAATACAACATGAGATGGTGGTTGTCATTCTTTAAGAAATTCAAGTTACGTTCTTATTTACTTTCATAGAATCACATATTCATTTAAAAGTAAGTTACGGTCAAATGTTCAATCACTATCAAGTCCACGTTAAATTCACGACACGCTACATTCTCAAAGTATAAAGATTATAGTCAAGATACTCGCCTTAATAACCACTACCGAACATTCCGAAGAACACGGTTCAACCGGGAAGCTCGGACCCCGAAGAAGACAACGAACGGAAGGATTTAACCTGAGTTCCTCGCAAGAAGATCGACCCTAACATCATATAATTAATAAATCAATGATCATACGAGGAAGAATAATCGTAGAACACCCGAATCCCCCTCTAAGACCTTTTATCGGACACCTTCAAGGCGTCGATTAAGAACTCGACCAAACACGAATTCTTAGCAATAAACCATGGAACAACAAGGAAATTAATAGAATACAACTTAATAATCAATAATCCATCAATAATCTAAGTTATTACGGATCAAACGGACGAAATCCAACAAAAACCCCAATTTCCCCAAAACTAGATTTTTAAGAAATCTAACCTTGATTCGGTAGATCAGAGGAGGTTATGGGATGATTAATCGACGCTAAAAACTCAAGAACTTCATGGATTGATAGTTGAACAACATCTCTTCATGTTCTACAAGCCCCAGCCGTGGAAAGGAAATGAGAGAAATGATAAAAATGGGTGTAAACCTGTCTGCTCGATCATATATATACTGCCCAGCAGCCTGCTGACCACGTACGGCCGTAGCCAATCCGCCTTACGGCCGTAACTGGCCTTCGTCCGGATGCTGCCCAGCACCTTACGGCCGTACCCGATCACGCCTTACGGCCATAAGAGGCATTCGTCCATAACCTGCCTAGCACCTTACGGCCGTATCCGGCACCTTACGGCCGTAACCCGGCCAGGCGGGTCCCTGGCCCAAAACGTGCGGCCGTGACTCGGCCGTGTCCAACTCCGACGGCCCGGACGACCACGAAACCCGAACCTGAATATGAGACGAAGATATGGTTACGAAGTACTCGCAAAGACAAATCCGAGCACTAAGAGAACACACGATTCCGACCACCCGAAGGCTCGAAATTCGACAACGGAAAGTAATTACCCCAAACTTTGGGAAATTACGAAAACGGCCCAAAACGGCCGAAATACACGATACATGATCGAAACACCAAACCAAAGCTCGCAACATGAATAATAACATTAAATGAACTTAAGAGAAACTTGAAACAACACTTTTGGACGAGATTCACACGAATCAAACTCAAGTGCGGAAAAGCCGCTTAAGAACACGGAACTCAACAAAACGATACCGAAACGAACTCCGATGACAAAAAGTGCAGAATTAAATATTCTCGGAATGTCGAAACGGTCATGAGAGAGTCATCAAAATGGAATTCCGCCGAAAACAAAATTACCGTAAATCGAAATTGCGGATATTACATACCACCCTCCTTAAAAGAAGTTTCGTCCCGAAACTTAAAACAAGTAGGGCAAAGCAATATCCCGCCAGGAAAAATCAACGAGAAACACAAGAAACGCGTAACTTACGCCCATCGGCGAAACGTTACAAGCAACGCGAAGGAATATACGGCGTGAAAACACGCTCGACGACGACTCGGATACACTAATGCACCGGTTATTATTCAAATCAGTAACGAGCCAATTTACGAAACGTAACATACCACATTCCAAGCATACATTAATAAAAGATACGCCGGCAACACAAGTCTCACCCGACGAACTACACAAAAGTACAAATCATACAGTGCATCATCGAAAAACATATCCCACATAATCGCAACTAAACAAATAACCGGAACCACACGACAAATAATTCAGGGTAACTGGAAGATAAAAATCTCGGGTATTACATTCTACCCATCTAAAAAGAAGTTTCGTCCCGAAACTTAAAAAGAAAAGGTGAAGCAAGCAGTCATCAAAGTGAACGAACAAATAACCTCAGTGATCTACACGAGTCGATCCCGACAAGGGTGCTGAAGCTCGATTCTGAGAAATCTCATGGAACAGTTCACAATACTGAACTCTGTGGCCCTCGAGTCCATAGTTATAACAAGTGATCGCCGCGAAGGACAATTGGACTGCACATGACCCACAACGTTGCAATTGAAGCACCTCCCAGTATGACTAGGAGTCAAAGAAGATAACTTGGAACTCTTGGTTCCACCAAATGAAGAAAGGGAAGGTTTCGCCGTACGACTACACGAAACTTGATAAGAAGAATTTCCGTCTCTTGCATCGTCCTAAAAATCTCCAGACATCCTCTGTCTCTTCGACTCATGCGAAGGCCCAGTAGGTGTCGATGCCATCTCGTATGCCATGGCTCGATTTTGATACTCTCTCAAAGTAACACAAGTGAAACCCGACATGTACTGTCGAATCTCTGGTCTCATCCGTATGTCAAAATGATGGATTCTATCTTCCTCGGTCTTCACTTGCGTCTTCACATAAGCGAGCTGTCGACTATAATCAATAATAGCCTGCGACACGGGTATATCCTGCGGCTCGGCTAAGTAAAAATCTCGGATCCTCTGCTCTTGGATCGGTTTCGAGCAGAACTCTGCTTCCATCAACTCCTTGAACTCTTCCCAAGTAACAGCATGATCCTGAGGCTCAACGGCCTTCCACAGTTAGCGGCATCACCAACGAGAAGGAACTGAGCGATAGGAATCCTCCGCTCCTCGGGACAACCAACCGCGTTGAAGATCTTCTCCAATTGAGAAAGCCAACCGTCCCAGCCCAAAGTATCACCCGCGCCCGCAAAGCGAGGAGGACGCATTCGAACCACTTCTCTAAGCCACTGAGTCGACCCGACATCCTCATTCGCGGCATTGTTACGCTGAACCGCCTGAGCCAAATGTGTCATCTGGTCTGCCACCTGTTGGAGTATAGTAGCAACACAAATACCAATACCATTACCGGCAGCATGATTCTGACCCCGCGACTGATCACCACAACACCGACCTCTCGGCATGATGAACGGACAACCCTTCAGAACGATAAAACAAACACCACATAATCAATATAGAGCAAACAACGGTAACACAATAAAATACTCCTTCTAAGTCACAACACAAATACACGAACTATCACCGCAATGATAGAATTTAAATTTATAATTAATTCACCAAGCTATGTCAACACAACGTATGATCTTTACAAAAATCACGGTCAGAACCACATACACGTCATCATGGTCGAATATGGGTAATATTAAAAAAAATAATTCAGAGGTACTTGTCCAAATGATAGCATTTTAAAATTCCTGAATTTTATAAAAAAATTTTGCTGAAGTGGATTTTTTGAAGAAAAATGTTTTTAATACATCGGTCATTTGATCAAAACTATGAACCCGTTATCATATATGTTTCGTTTCGAAAATCTTTTGCAAGACATTTTGAAACATCAATCTATTCAATAAACGGTGTCGTCAAAGTGACCTTATCAATATATATATCATCATTGATACAATAAATTACCACATTCGGATAACATCAAAGAATAATACAATTAAATCGAACTATGAAATCATAACATCTGGGCGTACACCCATAACTCGTTAACAAGAACGGTGACAATTTATAATACGTCAATAATATCCACACAGGATAAGCAATTAAGTGCAATACTGATACCGCAGTTAGGGTTCACAATTTTCACATCATACCACCCCACACGGAGGTTCAAAGTCAAAACATCAATATGTTTAATTGTAAACACATACAATGTATCACAAGTATCGAATGCAACCCCATTACACAATACCTTGCAAATAAAATTATGCACCAAAATTAATTCGCACAGATGGAATCATGAAATACAGATACCTCGCATAAAAGAGGAGACTTACGTCCACAGGCTGCACAGAGATGATGGCTGCACCATGATACTAATCACAATTTAACACAATTGGTCACAACGGATCACCACGATCACACTTGTTCACAATTGCTCACCCGGGTGACAATGACAAGACACGACTCGACAAGACCCAACTAGACCCAACTGCCTAGGTTTTCGCAAACCTAAGCTCCGATACCATTTATGTAACACCCCCAATCCACTCAGGGATATTACACGCCGTAGACCCCTTTTCGCAAGGAGCTACCAGGCAGGAGACTACAAATCAAAACCCACATACGGTCAACTTGACCAAAACATAATACCGTAGACTGATTAAGTCTCTCAAAACACAGCATATCCGTACATCTAATGAACCAAAAATACAACTCGATCACATAATACATAGAATGTCCATCCCCTCAAGGATGACAAGAAAAATTCAATTCGACAGATCACTGACGGACAACAGACTACGACTGTGACTAGTATCGCTGCTTTGCATCATCCTCCGAACCAATCCTGTGGTTGCTCACTCTCCAGTCAGATCACCTGTAATAAATAACAAAATCCCCAACGAGGGGTTAGCGATGGAATCGCTAGCAAGTAACCAAGCTATAAAGTTATACATCAAGAATATAACCATTATGAAATTAACCTTTCGATAAGGTAGTAACACGATCCCCGAGCCTAAAGACATTTCGAAGACGGTTCCCATTAGGGAAAATCAAAAAGATAACTTTAAAACACATTTGAAAGAATAATTGAGGACGTCGAGGGTCTTAGTGTAAAATCACGAAAAGATTTGTAGTTCTCAAAATCAAAGAGTTTACTTTCAAAACCATATAGATGGTACGATTCTAAAACAAGCCTCAAAGGCGGAACCAAATTCGCCAATATAATCAGAATCCAAGATTCCAATAATCAAAAATCAAAAATATCCAATCAATATTCATATCACATTCTGTGGCCTCTATGGGACCCATCCCGGATTAGAAACAAACACAAATCCACCCATAAGTTATCTTGACATCGTACTCGCAAGTAACGATTCTCGGAGCCCTCTCCAGACCTACCCGATTAGATAACCTTATGGTCAAATCATATTACTGGTCGTACTCGCAAGTAACGCGCCGCCGGGGGCCTCACGGGTCCCTACCCGGTTAACATCATTCAAACATGCCCACAAGTTATCGTGACATCACACTCGCAACTGACGATTCTCGGAGCCCTCTCCAGACCTACCCGATTCGATAAGCTTATGGCGAAATCATATCAACTGGCTGTACTCGCAAGTAACGCGCCGCCGGAGGCCTCACGGGTCCCTACCTGGTAATACAACATGAGATGGTGGTTGTCATTCTTTAAGAAATTCAAGTTACGTTCTTATTTACTTTCATAGAATCACATATTCATTTAAAAGTAAGTTACGGTCAAATGTTCAATCACTATCAAGTCCAAGTTAAATTCACGACACGCTACATTCTCAAAGTATAAAGATTATAGTCAAGATACTCGCCTTAATAACCACTACCGAACACTCCGAAGAACACGGTTCAACCGGGAAGCTCGGACTCCAAAGAAGACAACGAACGGAAGGATTCAACCCAAGTTCCTCGCAAGAAGATCGACCCTAACATCATATAATTAATAAATCAATGATCATATGAGGAAGAATAATCGTAGAACACCCGAATCCCCCTCTAAGACCTTTTTCGGACACCTTCAAGGCGTTGATTAAGAACTCGACCAAACGACGAATTCTTAGCTATCAAACCATGGAAAAACAAGGAGATTGATAGAACACAACTTAATAATCAATAATCTATCAATAATCTAAGTTATTACGAATCAAACGGACGAAATCCAACAAAAACCCCAATTTCTCCAAAACTAGATTTTTAAGAAATCTAACCTTGATTCGGTAGATCGGAGGAGGTTATGGGATGATTGATCGACGTTATAAACTCAAGAACTTCGTGGATTGATAGTTGAACAACATCTCTTCATGTTCTACAAGCCCCAGCCGTGGAAAAGAAATGAGAGGAATGTTAAAAATGGGTGTAAACCCGTCTGCTCGATCATGTATATACTGCGCAGCAACCTGCTGACCACGTATGGCCGTAGCCAATCCGCCTTACGGCCGTAACCGGCCTTCGTCCGGATGCTGCCCAGCACCTTACGGTCGTACCCGATCACGCCTTACGGCCATAAGCGGCATTCATCCGGAACCTGCCTAGCACCTTAAGGCCGTATCCGGCACCTTACGGCCGTAACTCGGCCAGGCGGGTCCCTGGCCCAAAACGTGCGGCCGTGACTCGGCCGTGGCCAACTCCGTTGGCCGGACGACCCCGAAACCCGAACCTGAATATGAAACAAAGATACAGTTACGAAGTACTCGCAGAGACGAATCCGAGCACTAAGAGAACACACGATTCCGACCACCTGAAGGCTCGAAATTCGATAACAGAAAATAATTACCCCAAACTTTGGGAAATTATGAAAACGGCCCAAAACGTCCGAAATACACGATACACGATCGAAATACTAAACCAAAGCTCGCAACATGAATAATAACATTAAATGAACTTACGAGAAACTCGAAAAAACCGTTTCGGATGAGATTCGCACGAATCGAACTCAAGTGCGGAAAAGCCGCTTAAGAACACGGAACTCAACAAAACGATACCGAAACGAACTCGGATGACAAAATGTGCAGAATTAAATATTCTCGTAATGTCGAAACGGTCATGTGCGAGTCATCAAAATGGACTTCTGCCGAAAAAAGAAAATTACCAAAAATCGAAATTGCGGATATTACATGACCGACCGGGGTCAAACTACATACTGACACTGACCGATAAGGTCAAATGTTAACACACACCGACCGATAAGGTCACACGACAAGAAAACAATACGAATAGCAACTCATTACTGAACTTACCCACACAGGGGTTAAGATACAATATAGCGGAAGACTAGAGATAACGCAATAATACAATAACATCATACTGAACTCTAATTCTTGATTGTATCGCGGCTCGCCTTCTTCCGTGCCATCCCCGTGATTGCTCCAACGAACTAAGCATACTTGAAATGCATGAGACGCATTTCCCCCATTTAAAGGGTTAGCATTTGAATGGCCAGTACAAGTATTCAGGCCATACAACATATATTACGCAAATATCAGTTATATTAAAATGACAACAGCCGTGACAGAAGTTCCCGAGAGGTTTTCAATCTTTAAAGTACAACTCAAGTCTTCGAAAATAATAGGGTCTCGGCCCAAAGCTCATTCATCTAACAAACATTTATATAATTAGGAAATCTTTATGGACCTCATGTCCTTAGTTGAAAAATCATTTCAAGACAAATGGGTCTCAGCCCAAAGTCATTTTTCGCAAAACAACGTTTACACAATCGTTGGGATCCCAACCCAAAATCTCATCAAACCCAGTACACGAAAATAATAACAAGGTCCGTTTTCCAACACTAAAACCTCACAACCAAGGAACTAAACACATACCACGCATTTTAGTGCCATTCTAGCCAAGTACCAAAATCCTATATATAATGTATCTCAACATCAAGAACAAAACGTTGTGATATTCCGGACATATCATAGTTAAGAAAATCGCCTAGGACCGGAGTGAAACTACTGGTCCGATTCGACGCCTCTAAGGACACTTCCAAACTGGCCATAATTATAAATTAAATGACGCACAGGCATCGCCTAAGACCGGGGATAAACCACTGATCCCACTAGAGGCCTCTAAGGACCCTCCCGAGCTGGCTAGCGAATCAAGCTCGTGAATCCGGGGCTAAACCACTGGATTCCCTCGAGGTCCCGTCGGACCCTCCTGAGGCGAGAAAAGCACACACAAAAACATTTGAAAAACGCATTGTCTCAATCGTTAGTCACAATATATATAGCATAGGCACTTACTATAAATGGCCATTTACCTGACAAATAACTACGACCGACACAGCTTAACAACAACCTAATTACAATTTTAGACGCATCGCTACACATCAACAGGTATAACAACCGATCAAACCATAACACCAATTCAATCCCGACTCCATGATACACAACCCAGTGATCCCAAAATCCTTACCACGCACGTCTAAGTGTACTATCTAACCGACACCACATCTCTAGTGACAAAGACTCTATAGCAAGCAACAAGGCATCTCTAACTTAACATAACTTCTATAACGGCCCATATCATGCAAGATCAACAAAAGTGAATAATCAACATAAATTCATTGTACGACCTCAATCCACACAATATAAATTGTATAGACAAGAATACTTGCCTCGATAATTGATGCTGAAAGCTCCGACGAACATGGCTCACCCGATCGATTGATTGAAATCCCAATCCTCATCTGTTCCCTTTAATATTATCAATCGGGTCAAATGGCCAACGATACTCAACCGGGGTCCATATCCTGATTAAATTAGTAATTGGGATCATAATCCAAATTCCTGAATGTGATTTCCTCGAATACTAACTCCGAACTCGAGCTCATTCCGTAAGTCCAAATATACTCATCCGCGCGTAAACCAATTTATCAAAACCACCATTTGTGTCTACATCTTCCCCGATCGTAATTCCATCACCACTACATACACCACCAATTGCTTACAAACACACACACACACACACACACACACACACACATATATATATATATATATATATACACACAGTACTCACATACTCAACACACATATATACATTATATATATATACATTATATATATATATATATGTAACACCCCCAAAACCATCCGGAATATTACAGCGCCGTGGGTCCCGCGCCGGAACCCACCAGGCTAAAAACCGTTTACAAAACCAATTCAAAAACGCCAAAAGGCTAATGACGGTAATGTTTTAAATACTCAAATATTTTCAAAAGCATAATTTTGAAATACCGTCATAAAATACCATTTGAAAATACAAGGCGAAGTGCCAAATCTCGATAGTTCAAAATGTACGTTAAGACACCGCTTAAACGTACCGATAAAATAGTTTAGGAAAAGGTTTAACGAAATAACCCAAGTTCGCAAAGTGCCAAAAGGGCCATTTAAAATACACACACGCAGCGGATAAATGCAGTTCAAAATACACATTTGCAGCGGAAATGAATAACCAGAAAAGAAATACTCGATACTCCAAAATATGCCACCACCAGTATCACATCGGGAAGCTCATCCCTTCACGACCGCTACTAGCTCGATCTCCAAGTACCTAAAAATAAAGCCCACGACGGGGTCAGCCACAATACTCAATAATGATACCGATCACATCATCATAAATAATTACATACCAATGTAATAACACTGTAAGAATACTACCAACCTAATCTTACCGTTATAACCTTACCAATCCATAATAATCCAATCCTTACCATAATTCACATTTCGCATTCTCAAATGACGAAATGAACTCAACCACAACCAACTGTACTGTATTCCAAAAATACCAACAATCCTCAAAACATCATCATAACTCATAAATGTGGGAATAATCCAATCTGTGCAAACTCCTGTCCGTCGGATTACACAATCAAATCTCAACATGAATAAACCAATAATACACAACATATCTGTAGATCAACTACCACTTGACAATGAATACAAATCCCGAAAACATCGACATATAGTCCGAATGCTTATACGATCAATAACCAGATCAACCGATAAATCAACTGAGAATATCATCGACATGATAACTCCAATACGACCAATAAAGGATCACGATAACTAAGAATACCATCAACATGATAGCTCCGACACGATCAACAAAGGATCAACAATAACCGAGAATACCATCAACAAGGTAAACTCCAAATGATCAACAAAAGACCAATAATAACTGAGAATACCATCAACAAGGTAAACTCCAAATGATCAACAATAATGGATCTCAAAGAAACGACTCTGACTGTCGAACATACCCCTCGGGCGTATGAACAACCAGTCACAAACCGTCGAACATACCCAACCATAAATGGAGGATGAACGACCAAACAATATGGCTCAAAGATGGAAATCATAGTACGCCCGATCCGAATATGTGTTAGTGCACATGTCCACCCCGTATACTGTAACACCCCAAGCTAGGCGGATATTACAGTGCCGTAGATCCCCAACTGGGACCCACCAGGCAAATGAAAATGAATGAATTACACAAGATAAATGTAGTACCGAACTACATTACAACAATAATTACTCCGATGAGGAGTTTAGTTACAACACACCATGACAACACCGAATACTAGTGTATTTTATATGAAGATAAAATACACAACACTGAATGAAACGGAGTATTCAAATGAAAGTCTGCAGCGGAAAATAAAGGACAATAACATGAATAACTGAAAGATCGGGGCCCCCTACTAGTATCACTAGGACTCCTCGCCGTCAACGTGCTCTCCCCGTGCGTTTGCCTGGCCATGACCTGAAAAACAAAATCCCCAAACGGGGTCAGTTACAAAGAACAACAATCCTCAAGGGTTGAAAATACACAATCATGATTATATCTGAAATTATGAAATATCCACAAACTGTTGCGATAGGGGGCTGCTGTTGATTCTGAGCGGAAGGGGGCTGCTGTTGATTCTGGGCGAAAGGGGGCTGGTGTGTGTTCTGTCCGTTTCTCCATGAAAAGTTGGGATGATTGCGCCACCCCGGATTATAAGTATTGGAGTACGGGTTATTCGGTCGATTCCCATTTCCTACGAATTGAGCCTGCTCCATCTGATTTTGCTCGAACGGATTTCCAAATTGACACTCCGCACTCGGGTGTGATCCGTTACACCAATTACATGTCTCAATGGTAACGGGGGCTGGTGCGTGCGAAAAGTTCTGGAGCTGTTGTGTCAAAGCGGCGACTTGAGCTGACAAGGTGGAAATCGGATCATTGCTCGAAACTTCCATTACCCTCTTCGGTGTCAATCTTTCTGCTGGCCATTGGTAAGCGTTTTCAGCCATATCTTCCAAAAGCACGTGAGCCTCGGCCATAGATTTTCCCATGAATGTTCCTTCGGAGGCTGCATCCACTAAAGTGCGTGTAGAAGCACTCAAACCACCATAAAATGTATGCAGCTGAAGCCAATCACGAATGCCGTGATGAGGGCATCTTCGAAGCAATTCTTTATATCGCTCCCACGCCTCGTGGAGCGATTCCATATCGTACTGGGCAAAAGTGGTTATCTCGTTTCTTAACCGCGCCGTCTTAGCTGGTGGGAAAAATTTTGCAAGGAAGGCTTGCACTAACCTCTCCCAAGTTGTAATCGACCCCGGCGGTAAGGAATTCAACAAGAATTTTGCTTTATCCCTCAAAGAAAAAGGGAAAAGCCTCAATCGGATGGCATCGTCGGTGACACCATTAGTTTTGAAAGTGTCGCATATCTCAAGGAAAGAAGCAATGTGGGCATTCGGATCGTCCTTCGGTAGTCCACAGAATGGGCTCGCCTGCACCATCTGAATAATGGCGGGCTTGATCTCAAAGTTATTAGCTTGGATGGTGGGACGCCGAATTCCCGAAAAATTTGCGTTGACTTGCGGCATGGCATAATCTCGAAGAGCGAGTTCCGGTTGAGCTTGCCGCACTTGGTTGTCTCCTCCTTGGATTTCAATATTCTCGGCCATGTTGACCGTCGTCTGCAGCTCTCTTTTCTCCTTTTTATTCCTTCTTAGCGTGCGCTCGAGCTCGGTGTCCAAAGGTAGTAAGCCTTCGTTACCGAGCCTTCTCATGCACTACACGAAAGGTCCTGAAAGGAAAAACGAATAAAATAAAAAAATTAAATACACAAAAATAAAAATAAAACGTTCAAATTAAGACTGGAAATACTTAAGTCGATATTAGAAAAATTTCAATCCCCGGCAACGGCGCCAAAAACTTGTTGCGATATTTCCTACACGCAAGTGCACGTCATCGTTTACAAGTAATAAAGTGATAAGTAGAGTATCGTTCCCACGAGGATTGAGTCTCTAACTACCGACGCTGTATTCCAATTTTATTTGAACAATCGAAGTTGGGTTTTGGATTAATAACTACAAAAATGAATAAAAGACTAAACAGAAGCGATAGCTTGAATAAAAGGAATCAAATGATAAATAAGTCTAGAGTTCAATCCACCTTAATTTATCCGAATTTAATCTTGATTATCCGTAATAAATAATTTTCCCAATTTATTGAAGGCGGAGATTGCTAATATATTCTACCGCCTCTCCCGAGGTCAATAGATTTATCTAACGGCGACTAACGCACTCTATCCCTAGGTGAATTATCTCGTCGCTAGGCAAAAGCATGAAATCTCCTAAAGGCCACGTAGTTCGTATGAGTATATTCCTATCTCACGAATAAAACGGTCCTCACCAATAGTTCCTCACCAAATCTCCTCTCCCGATTCAAGTGAATGATTAAATCAATACAACTATTGGCCGATAATTGCAAGCATTAAACATAATTGGGAAAACTCAATAAAAAGGTAATAAATTGGATAATCTTAATCAATTCGTCAAAATAAAGGTTTCATCAAAACCCTAGATTAGGGCTTTAGCGACATACTAAAAGCGAAAATACGAAGAAATAAACGAAAGCATAAAATTCAAACGCAGATGAAGCTCGGATTCCTCCGTTCTTGACTCCCGCCTTCGCCCTTGAATTCCTCTCGCTTCCTCCTCTTCTCTGTCTCCAAGCTTAAGCTCTCCTAGGTTTAGCTTCAATGATTTCCGATTCCAAGGTTCCAAGATAATTAAATTAGGGTCTTAAGCCCTATTTATAGCTCAAGACTTCCATAAATGGCGTCCGTATTAGTTGGTTGAAATCGGCCAAACGCCCAAAATCCGCGCAGACGTACCAAACCCGCTAAGTGTGCCGCGGCTCATCAACTCGTGCCGCGGCACATCGCCAAAATCTGAATACCGGGCGTAATTAAATCCTTCGTGCCGCGGCTCACATGGGCCGTGCCGCGGCACAGAGTACGACTACTCGCCCTTCGGCTGGTGTCTTCCTTTGCCGCGGCTCAGCTTCCTTGTGCCGCGGCTCATAGTCCAGTTTTGCCGTTTTCGCCCGTTTTGCCTCGTTTAAGCTTCCGGACTTCAATTTAATGTTAATCATACAAAATTAAGGCATTAAAAGCTCATTTAGATGATTTCACACTCCAAAATACTACAAAATAATGATAAATAAGCGTATAAAAATACGCCTAACACAAACTCTTCGACCTCAACCGCAACACAACGGTCATAATCCACGATCAAAACATATCAACCTATTGCAATAACCGATTAACACACATTCGATAAAAATCAATAACCGACATACTCAACCAACAAACTCAACGGTTCAACGATATCCCGATTAAACACAAATCTGAACAACCAAATCAATCGATCACGAATTCAAAACCACAATACGATTCCACAATCCGAAGATCATATCAATAATCAATTTAAACCAACAAGGGTCTAACATTACCGATTCCAAATTCAATCTTAAATACAATTACAAGTTTCCTCCTTGTAAATCATAATAAAATCCAATTACCGATTATCATCATCAATCCGGACAATCCGATTAATTCAACATCATAGATAACCATATTCCAAAGGTTTCAAATAATTCCATTATCCGAATTGAACACTTGTTAAATACTTATGAATTCTCAAACTCAAAAGTGAATCATAAACTTATCAAATCCGAAATCATATTCGTATTCCTATACGAATATTGTACCAAAACACATAACTTAGTTCTAGATATGAATATTCCATATTCATATATAAAACACCAACACCTTAAAACGTATTCATCAAATCAATTATCAATTCATCTCGACATTAAGGATTTTATAATATATTCGATTCCAACTTCAACTCCAAATACGAAGACAAAACTCCTTCTTGTTCGTACTTGTAAATTCGTAGAAAACAATTTACCGATTATTATCGTGAATAATCACATTCCAAAATTATCCGAAATCCCTCCCAAAATCATAACATGTATAACTTATGAGTCCTTCAAGAACATGAATTATCCGAATTCACGTTCACAATCCATAAAAGAACATAACCCGATGTTTTATAACATCTAACCAATCTTTAATCATAATTCAAGGCATATATCATCATGTTCTTCAACATATGATCTTCTTAACATCAAGAATCGAAGCAATACTACCAAGAACATCAAGAATATTATGATTCCATAATCATAGCAACATAATCAAGACATAATCCAACATATCATCATCTTCCTTCAACATACACCTCATATAACCTCAAGAATCGAAACAACAACATCTTAATCATCTTCATACAAATCATTTAACAATAACAACATCAAAAAATCCGAAATGAAAAGGAGGATTATCCAACATACCTCTTAGAAGATGGAATACACAAGAAATCACTTCAAGAATCATCAATAACTCCATATCCAAGCTCCAAATCCAAGCCCTCAAGCTCAAAATCGAATTAGGAGAGCCAAAATATCCCTCTCTCAAGGGTTGGAGATGAAAAACGAAGAGAAATGATGAAGTGAAATGAAATGACGGTCATTCCTTATATAAACTCCCCGCTCGTTACGTACGTAACATTCCCAAGTTAACGTACGTAACACCTCTTACGTACGCTATCTTGTCCTGGTTAGCGTACGTAATGCCACCCCAGACCCTACTGCCTCAAAACGTGAACTTCCTTACGTACGTAACCCATGCCATATAACGTACGTAATATACCAGTTGACTTGCTACAGTACAATGATCGTGTTACGTACGTAACACGTCCTGTATAACGTACGTAACACGTACGTTGACTCACCTGTCAACATCCTCCGCCGAAAGTTGCCGACACAGGGTCCCACCTGCCGACCACGACTCGATCGTCTGATTCCCATGTTACGTACGTAATGTCTCGCCATAACGTACTTAACTCTACCAATTTAACGTACGTAAGCTTCAACACATAACGTACGTAATGGCTTCCATACTTAGCCATTTACACAATTCCTGTCCAACGTCTCGACATAACAAATACGAACATACGACATACTGAATACACAAACTGAATCCAAAAATATTCTCATACGGTATACCTGATATCCAAATCAGTTCAACCTGATACATATCCTGAATATATCTCTCAATCAAAAACGATAATCACACCAGTATAATTGTCTCGGTCCTTAATTTTTTTATCCATACCGTATAGATACCGAACTATACGGTATATCTCGAATAAAATAACGCGAAAATTTATATCAAAATTCGGTATTACATACTACCCCCCTTAAAATAAGTTTCGTCCTCGAAACTTGCAACCTTGCCACAAACAACAGATCAATCCAAAATTTTCCAACTCATCACAAAAACAATCAAGCGTCGCCACAAGCGAAATAACCAAACCAATATACTTACAGGTGCGTGAAGCCGATGATCTCCCGCGATACTAGCACATGACTCCCATACGAAGTCTCAACACAACCAACGCACACTAATATCACAAATAGCAGTTTGAAAAGAATCTCGAAAATTTTGGAAACTCCAAAAATCGATACGACTCAAAAGTCAGAAAAACTCATTTTCAAAAGCCACGCTACTACCGTACCGGTAGAGCCACATAACACACACGCTTGGGTTTCACAAAACCCAAGCTCTGATACCATCTTCTGTAACACCCCCAAAACCATCCGGAATATTACAGCGCCGTGGGTCCCGCGCCGAAACCCACCAGGCTAAAAACCGTTTACAAAACCAATTCAAAAACGCCAAAAGGCTGATGACGGTAATGTTTTAAATACTCAAATATTTTCAAAAGCATAATTTTGAAATACCGTCATAAAATACCATTTGAAAATACAAGGCGAAGTGCCAAATCTCGATAGTTCAAAATGTACGTTAAGACACCGCTTAAACGTACCAATAAAATAGTTTAGGAAAAGGTTTAACGAAATAACCCAAGTTCGCAAAGTGCCAAAAGGGCCATTTAAAATACACACACGCAGCGGATAAATGCAGTTCAAAATACACATTTGCAAATGAAATGAATAACTTAAAAGAAATACTCGATACTCCAAAATATGCCACCGCCGATCACATCGGGAAGCTCATCCCTTCACGACCGCTACTAGCTCGATCTCCAAGTACCTAAAAATAAAGCCCACGACGGGGTCACCACAATACTCAATAATGATACCGATCACATCATCATAAATAATTACATACCAATGTAATAACACTGTAAGAATACTACCAACGTAATCTTACCGTTATAACCTTACCAATCCATAATAATCCAATCCTTACCATAATTCACATTTCGCATTCTCAAATGACGAAATGAACTCAACCACAACCAACTGTACTGTATTCCAAAAATACCAACAATCCTCAAAACATCATCATAACTCATAAATGTGGGAATAATCCAATCATGCAAACTCCGTCCGTCGGATTACACAATCAAATCTCAACATGAATAAACCAATAATACACAACATATCGTAGATCAACTACCACTTGACAATGAATACAAATCCGAAAACATCGACATATAGTCCGAATGCTTATACGATCAATAACCGTATCAACCGATAAATCAACTGAGAATATCATCGACATGATAACTCCAATACGACCAATAAAGGATCACGATAACTAAGAATACCATCAACATGATAGCTCCGACACGATCAACAAAGGATCAACAATAACCGAGAATACCATCAACAAGGTAAACTCCAAATGATCAACAAAAGACCAATAATAACCGAGAATACCATCAACAAGGTAAACTCCAAATGATCAACAATAATGGATCTCAAAGAAACGACTCTGACTGTCGAACATACCCCTCGGGCGTATGAACAACCAGTCACAAACCGTCGAACATACCCAACCATAAATGGAGGATGAACGACCAAACAATATGGCTCAAAGATGGAAATCATAGTACGCCCGATCCGAATATGTGTCAGTGCACATGTCCACCCCGTATACGGAATCCAGGATATACGTGGGACAATGTACCTAATTAGCCTCAACGAACTACGTCTCGTGTGCACAGCCTTTCACGGAAAATATTCACGCATGACTATATATGTGCCCGGCTAAAAATCCTACACAATATCCAATCGGAACGCAGATATGACTCCAGATATGTCACGATGCAACATGACAACGAAACTCAAAGAAACACATATCCAATAAGGATCAAAAGACTCACCGAAGTGAACAACAATAGTCTGACAATGAAAAGTCGACACGACTAATCAATATCCAAAACATCAATCCTGGGATCACCATCCCCAAATGAATGACCAAAACGTCTACGATCTCAATACAAAGGTCCTGGGATCAACATCCCTCAACGAATAACCAATACGAAACTCACTACACGAAACCTCAACATATACAACAACTCAACATACTAATTATCCACATGATTGAACAAATACTTAGATTACCTCAAAGCCGAGGACCATATCCATCAACATCCCCCAATGAGACGATCAACACAACCATTAATACCAACAATAGTCCTTTCTAACAACATTGCTATATGAATTATAAATGAAATGAAAACGGAACCATTCATCAAATATCATAAACTGAACAAGTATAAACTTGCCTCGATACCGATACCACGAAGCCGTTACCAATATCCATTGCCTTTGTCTACGAGCTCCTCAGCCCCGACCAAAAGCAATCTACAAACTCTTCGACCTCAACCGCAACACAACGGTCATAATCCACGATCAAAACATATCAACCTATTGCAATAACCGATTAACACACATTCGATAAAAATCAATAACCGACATACTCAACCAACAAACTCAACGGTTCAACGATATCCCGATTAAACACAAATCAACAACCAAATCAATCGATCACGAATTCAAAACCACAATACGATTCCACAATCCGAAGATCATATCAATAATCAATTTAAACCAACAAGGGTCTAACATTACCGATTCCAAATTCAATCTTAAATACAATTACAAGTTTCCTCCTTGTAAATCATAATAAAATCCAATTACCGATTATCATCATCAATCCGGACAATCCGATTAATTCAACATCATAGATAACCATATTCCAAAGGTTTCAAATAATTCCATTATCCGAATTGAACACTTGTTAAATACTTATGAATTCTCAAACTCAAATGTGAATCATAAACTTATCAAATCCGAAATCATATTCGTATTCCTATACGAATATTGTACCAAAACACATAACTTAGTTCTAGATATGAATATTCCATATTCATATATAAAACACCAACACCTTAAAACGTATTCATCAAATCAATTATCAATTCATCTCGACATTAAGGATTTTATAATATATTCGATTCCAACTTCAACTCTAAATACGAAGACAAAACTCCTTCTTGTTCATACTTGTAAATTCGTAGAAAACAATTTACCGATTATTATCATGAATAATCACATTCCAAAATTATCCGAAATCCCTCCCAAAATCATAACATGTATAACTTATGAGTCCTTCAAGAACATGAATTATCCGAATTCACGTTCACAATCCATAAAAGAACATAACCCGATGTTTTCTAACATCTAACCAATCTTTAATCATAATTCAAGGCATATATCATCATGTTCTTCAACATATGATCTTCTTAACATCAAGAATCGAAGCAATACTACCAAGAACATCAAGAATATTATGATTCCATAATCATAGCAACATAATCAAGACATAATCCAACATATCATCATCTTCCTTCAACATACACCTCATATAACCTCAAGAATCGAAACAACAACATCTTAATCATCTTCATACAAATCATTTATCAATAACAACATCAAAAAATCCAAAATGAAAAGGAGGATTATCCAACATACCTCTTAGAAGATGGAATACACAAGAAATCACTTCAAGAATCATCAATAACTCCATATCCAAGCTCCAAATCCAAGCCCTCAAGCTCAAAATCGAATTAGGAGAGCCAAAATATCCCTCTCTCAAGGGTTGGAGATGAAAAACGAAGAGAAATGATGAAGTGAAATGAAATGACGGTCATTCCTTATATAAACTCCCCGCTCGTTACGTACGTAACATTCCCAAGTTAACGTACGTAACACCTCTTACGTACGCTATCTTGTCCTGGTTAGCGTACGTAATGCCACCCCAGACCCTACTGCCTCAAAACGTGAACTTCCTTACGTACGTAACCCATGCCATATAACGTACGTAATATACCAGTTGACTTGCTACAGTACAATGATCGTGTTACGTACGTAACACGTCCTGTATAACGTACGTAACACGTACGTTGACTCACCTGTCAACATCCTCCGCCGAAAGTTGCCGACACAGGGTCCCACCTGCCGACCACGACTCGATCGTCTGATTCCCATGTTACGTACGTAATGTCTCGGCCATAACGTACGTAACTCTACCAATTTAACGTACGTAAGCTTCAACACATAACGTACGTAATGGCTTCCATACTTAGCCATTTACACAATTCCTGTCCAACGTCTCGACATAACAAATACGAACATACGGCATACTGAATACACAAACTGAATCCAAAAATATTCTCATACGGTATACCTGATATCCAAATCAGTTCAACCTGATACATATCCTGAATATATCTCTCAATCAAAAACGATAATCACACCAGTATAACTGTCTCGGTCCTTAAATTTTTTTATCCATACTGTATAGATACCGAACTATACAGTATATCTCAGATAAAATAACGCGAAAAATTTATACTGAAAATTCGGGTATTACAATATATATATATATATATATATATATATGTGCACATACAGCACACACACACATAAACAAAACTTACACGCACACGATACACAGCTCATCCAGAAAAACCAACCCCCGTATAGCCCCATACGTCACTGGAAAACTGGGTCGTCGGCAACCACCATGGCCGAACCTTGCCCATCTCCAACTCCACCCGTCCACCGGTAACTCTATGCATCACCGCCGAGCCGCCGCTACTGTCACCGGATCTTGTCGTCAGAAAATATGTCCGACAGATCCACCACCATCAAAGACACCAACCTGAAACCATCCCCGATTAACCTTCACCCGAACAACCGTAATAGTCATTGGACCCAGAAGCGAAGGTCACCGAAATTCTAGACCAAAGCTCTGAAAGTCCAGCCACCGAGCTCCGACTTTACACCTGAAAATCCCTCACAATGACCTGTCACCAAAAGTCCGAATGAGAATCGCACAAGAGGATCGTCCACCTCCTTGAGGTTCCTCGATCCTGTTGCTCGTCTTCCGATCGTTAAGAGGAGGAGGATGAATGATGTTGATGGTTGATGAAGAAGAACTACACGTGGTGGTAGGTGGGAAAAAAAGGGGGGGAGAGAGAGAACGGGAGAAGGTGGGAAAGGAGAAAGGAAAAAAAAAAGTGAAACGAAGAGAGAGGGTACGAGAGAAAGTAGAAAAAAAAATAATCTCTCTTACACACACACACACACACACATATATATATATATATATATATATATATATATATATATATATATATATATATATATATATATCAGAATTAGGGAGTTGTTTATTTGTCCCAAATTTCACCAAGTTACAGATGTCATTATTCCATTAAAACGAATGAATCTCAAATTAGTTATTCAGTATCCTAGTTCGATTATCCGGTTAATATACTGCGTCAAATAACACCAACACTAGATTGCCCATATATTAGTCTAATGTCTCCGCTCGATAATTTAATTAGCTAGCTAATCGAAGTAAAAATGAAATAAATAAATTAAAAAAAATTAATTCTATTAAAATTCCAATTTTAAATTTCCGGATATTATATACTATCCCACTTAAAATAAGTTTCGTCCCCGAAACTTGCCATATTATCACCCAACTCACTAAAGCGTCACTCCAATTATGTATACGAATTGTTCGACAATATCGGTAATCTCATGATTCGATCGATTCATACGTACATAGTCCTCGATATATAAAACAGCACTCGGGAGAGATCGCTTCGTATGTGACAGCCATCGGGCCGACTTTCCATTCATCATACCACCAAAAATAATTTTCCGTCTCGTACAACACTATCCTCATCACGTATCTTTACTTAGGGACACCTATCCCACTTAAAATATTTATACATGCCAAAAAAAAAAAGAAATAAAAATATCGAAATAATTTTTTTTCATTATACTCAAAAATACAGAAAAGAATTTATCAAGAAACTCCCTCATTAATTTAAAAAATCTCAATATTCGACTTGTTTGATCAAATTTGCGGACCTTCGCCCTTTGTAAACAAACAAAATAAAATATTTTGTCTCGAAAATTTTCAAAACATCACTCTTTAATATATATGTTCGCATCACGCACCAAAAATATTTTTCAATAATTTAAATATTCTACAAATATCCAATTTCTGAGTGCCATTTTAAAAATCTCATTTGAAAATGCAAAGCCCGAATTGCAAAAATCAGCAATTCCAAAACATACGTTAAGTCACCGCTTACACGTACCAATAAAATTGTTACGAAAAATTTTCAATTTAACTCAGCTTGCAAAATACTAGTAAGTCATTTAAAAATACACGTGCAGTGGATATAGCTAACAACGAAAGTACGTTAAGGTAGCAAGAAACAATCAATTAACTCTCTTATTTAAAAATATACGGCCGGCTTGTCCAAAATTTCAGAAAAATTTCAAAAATTTACACTAACTGCCGTTTGACCGTACTAGTAAAATGTTTTAGAAGATCTAATTTTCCCACAACATACTCGAGTCTATGAAAATTTCAGAAACATTTTCAAATACACGCGCAACCAACATAGTTATGAACACGGTTGTAGCAATTAGCAACAATTAGTCAAACATATCCGGTTCCCAAACATGTGCTCATCTAGTATTCAAATCATCATACTAACCGATACCACTCATGAATATAGTCTCAAATTCAAACATACATCGAAACCATCCATTTGTGTTTCCGACAATCTCTGCCGTCAATACGCCTCCTGGAACACATTAATCCCCCATTTAAGGGGTTATCATTTGAATGGCTAGTACATGTATTCAGGCCATACAACATATATCACGCAAATATCAGTTATATTAAAATTAAAACAGTCGTGAAAGAAGTTCCCAAGAGGTTTTAAATTTTTCAAGTACAACTCAAGTCTTCGAAAATAATAGGGTCTCAGCCCAAAGATCGTTCATCGAACAAACATTTATATAATTAGGAAATCTTTATGGACCTCAAGTTCTTAGTTAAAAAATCATTTCAAGACAAATGGTTTCGGCCCAAAGTCATTTTCCGCAAAACTACCTTTACACAATCGTTGGGATCTCAACCCAAAATCTCATCAAACCAAAGTACACGAAAACAATAACAATGTCTGTTTTCCAACACTAAAACCTCACATATGACGCATTTTAGTGCCATTCAAGCCAAGTACCAAAATCATATATATAATGTATCTCAACATCAAGAACAAAACGTTGTGATATTCCGGACATATCATAGTTAAGAAAATCGCTTAGGACCGGGGCGAAACCACTGGTCCCATTCGAGGCCTCTAATGACCCTTCCGAACTGGCCATAATTATAAATCAAATCACGCATAGGCATCGCCTATGACTGGGGCTAAACCACTGATCCCACTCGAGGCCTCTAAGGACCCTCCCGAGCTGGATAGCGAATCAAGCTCGTGAATCCGGGGCTCTACCACTAGATTCCCTCGAGGCCCCGTTGGACCCTCCCGAGGTGAGCAAAGCACACACAAAAACATTTGAAAAACGCATTGTCTCAATCGTTAGTCACAATATATATAGCCAAGGCACTTACTAGAAATGGCCACTTACCTGACAAATAACTACGACCGACACATCTTAACAACCTAATTACAATTCTAGATGCATCGCTATAAATCAACAGGTATAACAACCGATCAAACCATAACACCAATTCAATCCCGACTCCATGACACACAACCCAGTGATCCCCAAATTCTTACCACGCACGTCTAATCAGACTATCTAACTGACACCAGATCTCTAGTGACAAAGACTCTATAGCAAGGAACAAGGCAACTCTAACTTAACATAACTTCTATAAAGGCCAATATCATGCAAGATCAACAAAAGTGAATAATCAACACAAATTAACTGTACAGCCTCAATCCACATAATATAAATCATATAGACAAGAATACTTGCCTCGATAATTGATGCCGAAAGCTCCGACGAACACGGTTCACCCGATCGATCGATTGAAATCCCAACCCTCATTTGTTCCCTTTAATATTATCAATCGGGTCAAATGGCCAACGATACTCAACTGGGATCCATATCCTGATTAAATTAGTAATTGGGATTATAATCCAAATTCCTGAATGCGATTTCCTCGAATACTAACTCCGAACTCGAGCTCATTCCGTAAGTCCAAATACACTAATCCGCTCCTAGACCAATTTATCAAAACCTCCATGTATGTCTACGTCTTCCCCGATGGCAATTCCAACACCACTACATACACCACCAATTGCTTACAAACACACACACACACACACACACATGTGTGTATATATATATATATATATATATATATATTTATGCACACCCATGCATACATATATATGTATATATATACACACAGTGTCTATATATATATATATATATATATATATATATATATATATATATATATATATATATATATATATATATATATGCACGTACAGCGCGCACACACACACAAATCTTACACGCACACACTTATATATATATATATACACACACATACGATACACAGCTCTGCCAGAAAAACCAACCCCCGCCTCGCCTCCATACGTCACCGGAAAACTGGGTCGGCGACAACCACCATGGCCGAACCTTACCCAGCTCCAACTCCACCCGTCCACCGGTAACTCTATGCATTGCCCCCGAGCCGCCGCTACTGTCACCGGATCTTGTCGTCGGAAAACATGTCCGACAGATCCACTACCATCAAGACACCAACCTGAAACCATCCCCGGTTAACCTTCACCCGAACCACCATAATAGACACTGGACCCAGAAGCAAAGGTCACCAGAATTCCAGACCAAAGTTCCGAAAGTCCAGCCATCGAGCTCCAATTTTACACCGGAAATCCCTCGCGACGACCTGCCACCAAAAGTCCGAATGAGAATCGCACAGGAGGATCGTCCACCTCCTTGAGATTCCTCGATCCTGTCGCTCGCCTTCCGATCGTTAAGAGGAGGAGGATGAATGATGTTGATAGTTGATGAAGAAGAACTATGCGTGGTGGTAGGTGGGAAAGAAAAAAAAAGAAAGGGGAGAGAGAGGGGGAGAGAGAGAGAACGGGAGAAGGTGGGAAAGGAGAAAAGAAAAAAAAAGTGAAACGAAGAGAGAGGGAACGGGAGAAAGTAGAAAAAAAAAGAATCTCTCTTACATATATATATGTCTATATATATAAGGGAGTTGTTCATTTGTCCCAAATTTCACCAAGTTACAGATATCATTATTCCGTTAAAACGAATGAATCTCAAATTAGTTATTCAGTATCCTAGTTCGATTATTCGATTAATACACTGCGTCAAATAACACCAACACTAACTCGCCCATATATTAGTCTAATGTCTCCGCTCGATAATTTAATTAGCTAGCTAATCGAAGTAAAAATGAAATAAATAAATTAAAAAAAAATTAATACTATTAAAATTCCAATTTTATATTTCCGGATATTATATACTATCCCACTTAAAATAAGTTTCGTCCCCGAAACTTGCCATATTATCACCCAACTCACTAAAGCGTCACTCCAATTATGTATACGAATTGTTCGATAATATCGGTAATCTCATGATTCGATCGATTCATACGTACATAGTCCTCGATATATAAAACTGCACTCGGGAGAGATCACTTCGTATGTGACAGCCATCAGGCCGACTTTCCATTCATCATACCACCAAAAATAATTGTCCGTCTCGTACAACACTATCCTCATCACGTATCTTTACTTAGGGACACCTATCCCACTTAAAATATTTATACATGCCAAAAAAAAAGAAATAAAAATATCGAAATAATTTTTTTTCATTATACTCAAAAATACTGAAAAGAATTTATCAAGAAACCCCCTCATTAATTTAAAAAATCTCAATATTCGACTTGTTTGATCAAATTTGCGGACCTTCGCCCTTTGTAAACAAACAAAATAAAATATTTTCTCTCGAAAATTTTCGAAACATCACTCTTTAATATATATGTTCGCATCACGCACCAAAAATATTTTTCAATAATTTAAATATTCTACAAATATCCAATTTCTGAGTGCCGTTTTAAAAATATCATTTGAAAATGCAAAGCCCGAATTGCAAAAATCAGCAATTCCAAAACATACGTTAAGTCACCGCTTACACGTACCAATAAAATTGTTACGAAAAATTTTCAATTTAACTCAGCTTGCAAAATACTAGTAAGTCATTTAAAAATACACGTGCAGTGGATATAGCTAACAACGAAAGTACGTTAAGTTAGCAAGAAACAATCAATTAACTCTCTTATTTAAAAATATACGGCCGGCTTGTCCAAAATTTCAGAAAAATTTTAAAAATTCACACTAACCGCCGTTTGACCGTACTAGTAAAATGTTTTAGAAGATCTAATTTTCCCACAACATACTCGAGTCTATGAAAATTTCAGAAACATTTTCAAATACACGCGCAACCAACATAGTTATGAACACGGTTGTAGCAATTAGCAACAATTAGTCAAACATATCCGGTTACCAAACATGTGCTCATCTAGCATTCAAATCATCATACTAACCGATACCACTCATGAATATAGTCTCAAATTCAAACATACATCGTAACCATCCATTTGTGTTTCCGACAATCTCTGCCGTCAATACGCCTCCTGGAACACATTAATGTCCAGAAACTTCCACATCACATCATACCAGTCAAAACTCAATCCACCAGTATATCCCAATTTCTACACACGTAATATACCGCAAGTATCAAATACGGTTTCTATCTTACCTCTTACTTGAAAACAAAATTATGCAAGACAAAATATAAAATATAATATATAGAAGGGAAGACTTACATCCACAGGTCACATGAAGAAGACGGTCGCCCACGATACTAATCTCGACGGACAACACGAACGACATGACATGACAACCCACAAGTCGACTTGTTAACCAACAACTCGGACGATGCGACAAAACACGACTCGACTTATCACGACTCATCTCGACCCGACAACCAAGGTCTCCACAACCAAAGCTCAGATACCATAATTGTATCACCCCCATAAATCCACCTGGAATATTGCATGCCGTATACCCCTTAATAGAAGGATCTACCAGGCTAAATACCATTCGACGACAAATGTCTGACCGATTGGGGTTAAACTACAAACTAACACTGACCGATAAGGTCAAATGTTAACACATATCAACCGATAAGGTCACACGACAAGAAAACAATTCGAATAACAACTCATTACTGGACTTACCCACACATGGGTCAAGATACAATATAGCGGAAGACTGGAGATAACACAATAATACAATAACATCATACTGAACTCTAACTCTTAATTAGTATCGCGGCTCGCCTTCTTTCGTGCCATCCCCGTGATTGCTCCAACGAACTAAGCATACCTGAAATGCATGAGACACATTTCCCCCATTTAAGGGGTTATCATTTGAATGGCTAGTACATGTATTCAGGCCATACAACATATATCACGCAAATATCAGTTATATTAAAATTAAAACAGTCGTGAAAGAAGTTCCCAAGAGGTTTTAAATTTTTCAAGTACAACTCAAGTCTTCGAAAATAATAGGGTCTCAGCCCAAAGATCGTTCATCTAACAAACATCTATATAATTAGGAAATCTTTATGGACCTCAAGTTCTTAGTTAAAAAATCATTTCAAGACAAATGGTTTCGGCCCAAAGTCATTTTCCGCAAAACTACCTTTACACAATCGTTGGGATCTCAACCCAAAATCTCATCAAACCAAAGTACACGAAAACAATAACAATGTCCGTTTTCCAACACTAAAACCTCACATATGACGCATTTTAGTGCCATTCAAGCCAAGTACCAAAATCATATATATAATGTATCTCAACATCAAGAACAAAACGTTGTGATATTCCGGACATATCATAGTTAAGAAAATCGCTTGGGACCGGGGCGAAACCACTGGTACCATTCGAGGCCTCTAAGGACCCTTCCGAACTGGCCATAATTATAAATCAAATCACGCATAGGCATCGCCTATGACTGGGGCTAAACCACTGATCCCACTCGAGGCCTCTAAGGACCCTCCCGAGCTGGATAGCGAATCAAGCTCGTGAATCCGGGGCTATACCACTAGATTCTCTCGAGGCCCCGTTGGACCCTCCCGAGGTGAGCAAAGCACACACAAAAACATTTGAAAAACGCATTGTCTCAATCGTTAGTCACAATATATATAGCCAAGGCACTTACTAGAAATGGCCACTTACCTGACAAATAACTACGACCGACACATCTTAACAACCTAATTACAATTCTAGATGCATCGCTATAAATCAACAGGTATAACAACCGATCAAACCATAACACCAATTCAATCCCGACTCCATGACACACAACCCAGTGATCCCCAAATTCTTACCACGCACGTCTAACTGTACTATCTAACTGACACCAGATCTCTAGTGACAAAGACTCTATAGCAAGGAACAAGGCAACTCTAACTTAACATAACTTCTATAAAGGCCCATATCATGCAAGATCAACAAAAGTGAATAATCAACACAAATTAACTGTACAGCCTCAATCCACATAATATAAATCATATAGACAAGAATACTTGCCTCGATAATTGATGCCGAAAGCTCCGACGAACACGGTTCACCCGATCGATCGATTGAAATCCCAACCCTCATTTGTTCCCTTTAATATTATCAATCGGGTCAAATGGCCAACGATACTTAACTGGGATCCATATCCTGATTAAATTAGTAATTGGGATTATAATCCAAATTCCTGAATGCGATTTCCTCGAATACTAACTCCGAACTCGAGCTCATTCCGTAAGTCCAAATACACTAATCCGCTCGTAGACCAATTTATCAAAACCTCCATGTATGTCTACGTCTTCCCCGATCGCAATTCTAACACCACTACATACACCACCAATTGCTTACAAACACACACACACATATGTATATATATATATATATATGCACACCCATGCATACATATATATGTATATATATACACACAGTGTATATATATATATATAGTACTCACACACTCAACACACATATATATATATATATATATATATGCACGTACAGCGCGCACACACACACACACAAATCTTACACGCACACACTTATATATATATACACACACACACACACACACATACGATACACAGCTCTGCCAGAAAAACCAACCCCCGCCTCGCCTCCATACGTCACCGGAAAACTGGGTCGGCGACAACCACCATGGCCGAACCTTACCCAGCTCCAACTCCACCCGTCCACCGGTAACTCTATGCATTGCCCCCGAGCCGATGCTGCTGTCACCGGATCTTGTCGTCGGAAAACATGTCCGACAGATCCACTACCATCAAGACACCAACCTGAAACCATCCACGGTTAACCTTCACCCGAACCACCGTAATAGACACTGGACCCAGAAGCGAAGGTCACCAGAATTCCAGACCAAAGTTCCGAAAGTCCAGACGTCGAGATCCAATTTTACACCGGAAATCCCTCGCGACGACCTGCCACCAAAAGTCCGAATGAGAATCGCACAGGAGGATCGTCCACCTCCTTGAGATTCCTCGATCCTGTCGCTCGCCTTCCGATCGTTAAGAGGAGGAGGATGAATGATGTTGATAGTTGATGAAGAAGAACTATGCGGGGTGGTTGGTGGGAAAGAAAAAAAAAAGAAAGGGGAGAGAGAGGGGGAGAGAGAGAGAGTACGGGAGAAGGTGGGAAAGGAGAAAAGAAAAAAAAAAGTGAAACGAAGAGAGAGGGAACGGGAGAAAGTAGAAAAAAAAAGAATCTCTCTTACATATATATATGTCTATATATATAAGGGAGTTGTTCATTTGTCCCAAATTTCACCAAGTTACAGATATCATTATTCCGTTAAAACGAATGAATCTCAAATTAGTTATTCAGTATCCTAGTTCGATTATTCGATTAATACACTGCGTCAAATAACACCAACACTAACTCGCCCATATATTAGTCTAATGTCTCCGCTCGATAATTTAATCAGCTAGCTAATCGAAATAAAAATGAAATAAATCAATTAAAAAAAATTAATACCGTTAAAATTCCAATTTTAAATTTCCGGATATTACATACTGTCCCACTCAAAATAAGTTTCGTCCCCGAAACTTGCCATATTATCACCCAACTCACTGAAGCGTCACTCCAATTATGCATACGAACCGTTTGACAATATCGGTAATCTCATGATTCGATCGATTCATACGTACATAGTCCTCGATATATAAAACGGCACTCGGGAGAGATCACTTCGTATGTGACAGCCATCGGGCCGACTTGCCGTTCATCATACCACCAAAAATAATTTTCCGTCTCGTACAACACTATCCTCATCACGTATCTTTACTTAGGGACACCTATCCCACTTAAAATATTTATACATGCAAAAAAAAAGAAATAAAAATATCGAACTATTTTTTTTCATTATACTCAAAATACCGAAAAGAATTTATCAAGAAACTCCATCATTAATTTCAAAAATCTCAATATTCGACTCGTTTGATCAAATTTTAGGACCTTTGCACTTTGTAAACAACCAAAATAAAATATTTTCTCTCGGAAGTTTTCAAAACATCACTCTATAATATATATATTCGCATCACGCACCCAAAATATTTTTCGATAATTTAAATATTCTACAAATATCCAATTTCTGAGTGCTGTTATAAAAATCTCATTTGAAAATACAAAGCCCGAATTGCAAAACTCAGCAATTCCAGAACATACGTTAAGTCACCGCTTACACGTACCAATAAAATAGTTACGAAAATTTTTCAATTTAACTCAGATTGCAAAATACTAGTAAGTCATTTAAAAATACACGTGCAGCGTATATAGCTAACAACGAAAGTACGTTAAGGTAGCAAGAAATAATCAATTAACTCTCTTATTTGAAAATATACGACCGGCTTGTCCAAAATTTCAGAAAATTTTCAAAAATTCACACTAACCGCCGTTTGACCGTACTAGTAAAATGTTTTAGAAGATCTGATTTTCTCACAACATACTCGAGTCTATGAAAGCTTCAGAAACATTTTCAAATAAACGCGCAGCCAACATAGTTATGAACACGTTTGTAGCAATTAACAACAATTAGTCAAACATATCCGGTTCCCAAAACTCATCTAACATTCAAATAATCATACTAACCAATACCACTCATGAGTATAGTCTCAAATTCAAACATACGTCGAAACCATCCATTTGTATTTCCGACAATCTCTGCCATCAATACGCCTCCTCGAAAACATTAATGTCCAGAAACTTCCACAACACATCGCACCGATCAAAACTCAATGTACCAGTATATCTCAATTGCAACACACGTAATATACCGCAAGTATCAAATACGGTTTCTATCTTACCTCCTACTTGCAAACAAAATTATGCAAGACAAAATATAAAATATAATATATTGAAGGGAAGACTTACATCCACAGGTCGCATGAAGAAGACGGTCGCCCACGATACTAATCACAATGAACAGCACGAACGACATGACATGACAACGCACAAGTCGACTTGTTAACCGACAACACGGACGACGCGACAAAACACGACTCGACTAATCACAACTCGACTCGACCCGACAGCCAAGGTCTCCACAACCAAAGCTTAGATACCATAATTGTAACACCCCCATAAATCCATCGGGAATATTACACGCCGTAGACCCCTTAATAGAGGGATTTACCAGGCTAATTACCACGGGACGACAAACTCTGACCGACCGGGGTCAAACTACATACTAACACTTACCGATAAGGTCAAATGTTAACACACACCGACCGATAAGGTCACACGACATGTAAACAATCCGAATAACAACTCATTATTGGACTTACCCATACATAGGTCAAGATACAATATAGCGGAAGACTGGAGATAACACAATAATATAATAACATCATACTGAACTCTAACTCTTGATTAGTATCGCAGCTTTCCTTCTTCCGTTCCATCCCCGTGATTGCTCCAAAGAACTAAGCATACCTGAAATACATGAGACGGATTTCCCCCATTTGAGGGGTTAGCATTTGAATGGCTCGTAAAAGTATTCAGGTCATACAACATATATCACGCAAATATCAGTTATATTACAATGACAACAGCTGTGAAAGAAGTTCCCGATAGGTTTTCAATATTTAAAGTACAACTCAAGTCTTTGAAAATAATAGGATCTCGGCCCAAAGCTCATTCATCTAACAAACATTTATATAATTAAGAAATCTTTATGGACCTCAAGTTCTTAGTTGAAAAATCATTTCAAGACAAATAGTCTCGGCCCAACGTCATTTTCCGCGAAACAACCTTTACACAATCGTTGGGATCTCAACCCAAAATCTCATCAAACCACAGTACACAAACACAATAACAAGGTCCATTTTCCAACACTAAAACCTCACAACCAAGGAACTAAACACATACGACGCATTTTAGTGCCATTCTAGCCAAGTACCAAAATATTATATATAATGTATCTCAACGTCAAGAACAAAATGTTGTGATATTCCGGACATATCATAGTTAAGAAAATCGCCTAAGACTGGGGCGAAACCACTGGTCCCATTCAAGGCCTCTATGGACCCTCCCGAACTGGCCATAATTATAAATCAAATTACGCACAAGCATCGCCTAGGACCGGGACTAAACCACTGATCCCATTCGAGGCTTCTAAGGACCCTCCCTAGATGGCTAGCGAATCAAGCTCGTGAATCCGGGGCTAAACCACTGGATTCCCTCGAGGCCCCGTTGGACCCTCCCTAGGTGATCAAAGCACGCACAAAAATATTTGAAAAACGCTCTCTCAATCTTTAGTCACAATATATATAGCCAAGGCACTTACTAGAAATGGCCACTTACCCGACAAATTACTACGACCGACACAGCTTAACAACAACCTTATTACAATTCTAGACGCATCGCTACACATCAATAGGTATAACAACCAATTAAACCATAACACCAATTCAATCCCGACTCCATGACACACAACCCAGTGATCCCCAAATCCTTACCACGCACGTTTAAGTGTACTATCTAACCGACACCACTTCTCTAGTGACAAAGACTCTACAGCAAGCAACAAGGCAACTCTAACTTAATATAACTTCTATAACAGCCCATATCATTCATGATCAACAAAAGTGAATAATCAACACAAATTCATTGTACAGCCTCACTCCACACAACATAAATCATATAGACAAGAATACTTGCCTCGATAATTAATGCCGAAAGCTCCGACAAACACGATTCACCCGATCGATCGATTGAAATTCCAACCCTCATTTGTTCCCTTTAATATTATCAATCCGGTCAAATGGCCAACGATACTCAACCGGGATCCATATCCTGATTAAATTAGTAAGTGGGATCATAATCCAAATTCCTGAATGCGATTTCCTCGAATACTAACTCCAAACTCGAGCTCATTTCGTAAGTCCAAATACACTCATCCGCTCGCAAACCAATTTATCAAAACCTCCATTTATGTCTACATCTTCCCCGATCGCAATTCCAACACCACTACATACACCACCAATTGCTTACAAACACACACACACACACACACACATATATATATACTTCTGCACATACACATACGTGTGTGTGTATATATATATATATATATACATATATATATATATATACACACACAACACCCCATACACATAATATATATATAGTACTCACACACACAACACACACTCAACACACATATATACATTATATATATGCACGTACCCCACACACACACACAAAACTTACACGCACACACTTATATATATATATATATATGTATATATACACACACACACGATACACAGCTCGGCCAGAAAAACCTACCCCCGACTTACCTCCATACGTCACCTGAAAACTGGGTCGCCGGCAACCACCATGGCCGAACCTTGCCCAGCTCCAACTCCGCTCGTCCACGGGAAACTCTATGCATCGCCGCCGAGCTGTCAATACTGTCACCGGATCTTGTCGTCGGAAAATATCTTCGACAGATCCACTACCATCTAGACACCAACCTGAAACCATCCCCGGTTAACCTTCACCCGAACCAACGTAATAGTCACTGGACCTAGAAGCGAAGGTCACCGGAATTCCAGACCAAAGCTCAGAAAGTCTGTAACACCCCCAAGTTATTCGGGGTATATTACAGCGCCGTGAGCCCCGCCGTGGGACCCACAAGGCTAAAAATACGCGGAACTATAAACTTGACCGATAAGGTCTACATACAATAGGAAGAAAGACGATACAAATGGTATTCAAAACCATAACCAATGAAAACATATACATCACTGTGCAAATCAATACCTCGGCAACACAGGCCGGAACAACAAGGAAACTGAAATACAATACTCGAGTATTTAAAAATCCATTCCAGTACAACAACACTGAATGGAGGAATCCAAGAAAAATAACCGGAGACAAAACACAGTATCACACTTGCCCATCATCTTCATGCCGACCCGATACCCGTCTGTCCGCTCTCCTGGAACCTGAAATACATGAAACGTATTTTCCCCATAAAGGGGTTAGCCGTCGAATAGCTAGTGCAAGTATAACAATATGAGACATAATACTCCTCGACAATAAAGTAAATGTAATCCCTCAATTCATCAATATCCGTCAATTCATCAATATAAGACTAGTATTCTGGAATGACTAAAATCTCAAGACGTATGTGAATGCCGTAAAAACGGTTCGTTCATATCATACACCGTTACATGTAGGAATGCCGTCAAAACGGTTCGTTCATTACATGCCAACATTATTTCATATGAATGCCGTAGAAACGGTTCGTTCATATCGACCATGGAATCGCACCAGAGGCTACGAAACCCTCAGATGACCATAGGCCCGTCCCGGAGTGGCTAGAAATAATCATACCATCAATATTTCATACTTTCAAAGTCGAGAACGTACAATCATAAAGGTATACTTGCCTTAATAAACGTTACCGAAGATCCCGAAGAACACGGTTCGATTGGGAAGCTTGAACCACGAAGAAGACAACGAACGGAAGGGTTTCGACTTGAGTTCTTCACAAGGATTCCGTCCCTAAGTCATATCAATGATAAATCAACAATCGTACGATGAATAATAATCGTACAACGCACAAACCCCCCCTCCTAGACCTTTTGTCGGACACCTTGAAGGCGTCGACTAATAACTCAACCAAAACGACGAATCAATACACTCCAACCAAGGAATAACGATGGGAATGATAGAATACACCTAAATCATCATCAATCCATCACTAATCTAAATTACTACGGATTAAAAGGATGAAGTCAAACAAAATCCCCAATTTCCAACACAAAATTCAAAGTGTTCTTGAATAATCTTTCAAAAATCCGATGAATACCCAATCATGTCCATCATCACGCATATATCACCTCATACACCATGGTTTTATCATCCAAAACGTCAATAGCCACACAAAAACGAGAAGTCAAGATGTCGAAGAAATTACCTCTTGAATATCCAAGCTCTATGATCCAAGGAATACGCGATAGATCGACTATCCGGGCTTCCCAACCGATTGAAAGTGGTAAATCTTCAACACACAAGTGATAGCTATGAAAAGAGCTCCTCCCTCAAATCTCTCTCTCGCCAGCGGAAGGAAGAAATGAAGGAAAAGGCTGAAATCTCGCTTAAAAAGCCGAATTATGCAGTTGACCGCATTGTGTGCCGCGGCTCAGCATAGGTGTGCCGCGACAGCCTAAAAATTGTTCCTGTGTTTCGGCGGTGCCGCGGCTCAGCCTGTGTGCCGCGAACCGGTACAGACGGGTTTTGGCTGAGAATGCCACACCGGTGTGCCGCGGCTCAGCCTGTGTGTGCCGCGGCACCGGCATGTGGTTTTGGCCGACTGAGAATGAGAGTGACTTAGCTATTTCGACCATAACTCCCTCGTCCGACTCGATTGACTCACCGCTTGAACCATTGGAAAGCTAACTCGATGCTTTAAAATATTGCCAAGATTCAGAATTTTTGGAGTTTCCAAGAATTTACGGTGATTTAACAAAGTCGAACTCATACATGGAAAAGTCGCTAAAGAACACAGACCAATGAACGATACCGAAACGAACTCGGATGACAAAAAGTGTAGAATTAATCATTCTCGGGATGACGAAACGGTCCCAAGAAAGTTGTCAAAAACGGACTCCGCCAAAAATAGAAAATTTCCGGGAACAAAATTACGGTATTACATTCTACCTCCTTAAAAGAAGTTTCATTCCGAAACTTAAAACAGCAGGAGAAGAAATATTTCACAGAAAACTCAACGAGATACACAAGAGCGAAACTTACGCCCAAACGGCGAATAATCAATATAGAACACAACAATACATTACCCGAAGGTAAACCAAACCAATGCCGAAAAAGATACGAATTCACAATGCCCGAAGGCTCCAACGGAAATACCGATACATCACAATGGCCTGAAAGCCGAACAGCCCAAAGCTGCAAATCATCACAAAATAGATCTCAAAGAGACCAACCTGACTGTCGGACATACCCCTCGGCGTATGAACAACCAGTCGCAAATCGTCGGACATATCCAATAAAACATGGACTACGAACGATCAATCAATAAAGCTCAAGGGGGACATCACAGTACGCCCGATCCGGAAATGTGTCCGTGCACATGTCCACCCCGTATACGGAATCCATAATATACATGTGACAATGTACCTAATTAGCCTCAAGAACTACGTCTCGTGTGCACGGTCCAATGCGGAAATATCCACGCATGACCATCGGGTGCCCGGCTAAAAATCCTACACATAACCAATCGGCACGCAGACATGATTCCGGATATGCCACGATACAACATGACAACAAAACTCAAGGGATAAAACATCCAATATGGATCATACGACTCACCAAGTGAACGATGACACACGAATAATGAAATATCGACACGACCAACAATATTCAAAGCAACCATCCTGGGATCAAAATCCCTAAGGACCGATTAACACGAGCAACGATCACAACACAACAGTTCGGGAAATGCTCAACCCTCAGCGATCACAAAATTATCGAGTTTACATGAATAATAGTGTGCTGCCTTGAATCGACCAACACGACAATAATAATTCAACGGATGGGAACTATCCTCGACAGTCCCAATTCAATACTTCGATTACCGTAGAATGGCCAATCGATAACAATTATACAACGGATGGGAATTATCTTTTTGACAACGGGTGGAAATTATCTTTGATAATCCCAATTCAATATATCGATTACCTTAGAACGGTCAATCGATAATCAATGATACGATAGAATAGAAGTCCCGGTGTCTTAAACCGACCACCGAAACGGAGATGACAAAAGGATATATCAAACGTCCCCGATCGGTTAACGCAACATCATAGCAACAGTTCCAATTTGACGACAAAGATTCAACGATGTCTCAGAACGACATTAATCGCGAACAATAATAATCGATACATCGATACCGCGAACCGGCTATCGACAGCAACTTTACCAACAAGTATCGTAATGCCTTGAACCGCCATTTACAACCCAAAGAACATTTGGCATAATTTTCCGTGGGCGTCGTATCAATGATCCCCGATATCAATACAATCATAAAGAGTCCAAGTCCCAAATGATACACACGTCGACGCCTACACAATAACATGAGTCTCAGTGCTTAGTACGAGTATAAAACTTGCCTCGATATCAATACAACGAACTGTTACCAATTCAGTCGATTTCGTCTTACGAGTCTCGACCAAGTTAATCTACGAACCCTTCAACCTTAACCGCAACACAAAAGTCATAATCTATTATCAAACATCATGTCTTACTGTAAAACGAAGGATTGATAATCAACCGGTTCGATGACGACCAATATCAATACCACCAAACCACGAACTCAATCGTTTCACCATATCTCGGCTAATCACAGTCTGAACAATCCAACTCAGACACTTACAAATCCTGTCCACAATACGAGTCGAAATATGATGATCATATCAGCAACCAATTCGGACCAATAATAAGGGTCTAAATGTTCCAAACTCAATTCTTAAACACGAATTGACAAGGTTCCCTTCTCGTAAATCCGTCGTTAAAATTTACTTATGACCGTTATCAATTCGAATCATCCGACTGGTTCAAAACAATAGATAATCATATTAAAAAGGTTATCGAACAATCCAATCATTCGATTTGAATATTTGCTCCGTACGTATGGGCTTCCAAATTCATAGATGAATAATAGTCTCATCAAGCTCATAATCACATTCGTATTTCCTATACGAATATTATTTCCAACACATAGTTTAGCTCTAGATATGAATATTCCATATTCATTTTCAAAACATCAACACTTCTAAAAAAAAAATTTTTTTTTATCACCTCGTATAATTCAAGAGTTCTTCAAGAACATGAAATATCCGAAATCACGTTCAGAACAACATATCCGAGGTATATATCTCCATGTTACCATTTTCTTCATCATGTCATTCATACAACCTCAAGAATCACAACAGAACCCTTATCGTCATATGAAGAAGATCTCAATAATCATATCATCATCCGAAATCTCTTATTACGATTCCAATAAATCTCGTATAGCATTATCACATGATACCATATAATACCTCAATACCGAATACCTTCCCGTACACAATCTTCTATGTACGATTACCACAAAACATACCTCTATCCGGACTTCCTTCCGAAATGTATACCATAGACCAAGAATATCCAAAATGACATCAACAATATCCGAATACTACAATCTTCACCCCAAACCTTACGGGAGTATTACACGCCGTAAACCCTTCTCCCAAGGATTTACCAGGCTAAGCACAATTTTCCACGTCATTTCAAAAATGTCAAAAAGACTGATGACGGTAATATTTTTCAAATACTAAAAAAATCATTTTCCAAATACCGTCAAAACGATCAAGGTTAAAATGCCAAAAACTCAGTTTAGGGAATCGGTTTTACAAAATAAAATTTCAGTTGGCAAAATACCAAAAATCCATTTCAAAAATACTCACGCCGCGGATAAAAGTACAGTCCAATTTATGCATTTTCATTGAAATAAGACGAACATCAAAATACACGATTCCCAACATACTCCCTCCCAAGTAGTAATCCAAAAAGAAAAAAAATGAGCCACTATCAAAGGGATACGAGGATTACCTTGTATGGACGAAACACGAAGAAAGAATAATTGAACTCCATTCCAAGAATCATTAAATCATCATAGTCATCATATGGCCTCAAGAACATCAAGATCTATATGATTCCATAATCATAATCAACATATTCAAAGCATATCATTATCTTCCTTCAACATAAACCTCATAGAATATGGATAACACAAGAAATCACTTCAAGAATCAACAATAGTTCCATAACCAAGCTCTAATTCCATGATTCCAAGCTCACAATCATGTTAAAAGCGTTTAGAACACTCTTAAAAGTAAAGAGGGACGAGTTTTGGAGGGAAATATCTCAAAGGATCGTGAGAGAAATGAAAGGCAACACTTCAATATATAAATTGCACTCTCATTACGTACGTAAGTGTCCTTTCTTAACGTACGTAACAACTTTAACGTACGTAATCCAATATCCATAACGTACGTAACCAACTCACTGTCTCATTCCGTGCAGTCCATTACGTACGTGTTGTGTCACGATTTATTCATCCCGACAGGCGATCGACTATAAGGCCGAGCGACCAAGTCAACATCAGTCAAACTATGGCTAGCTCGCCAAATCAAAGATATCAGACCCCCATCGCCACTCCAAATGATCGACCCCAAGGCGATCGCCCTTTGGCACCGCGATCTACTCTACTAACCGGCTAAGGGCAATCGACTGCGCCCCGAGCAGAGACGATCGCCCGTCAAAACCATCAAGGACTGGATCTCGAAAGCACCCACGTGCAGATCCACCAAAGGCGCTGACGAGATCTTCGCCACAGATAAGATCTTTTGCCGACAGACAAGACATTTGACCACACTGTCACCTACCTCACCTACCAAAGATGCGCGCCGAAAGTTGTCGGTGGGACCACCGCGACAAAGAACTCAGACGCGTGTAAGCTCCCCATCGACCGCATGATTGATTGCCGGCAACTCCTGCAGACTTTGAGGGGACAGCCCATGTGCCGAAAGACGATCGCCCGATTATTATATTGCAGAGAAGGCGATCGCCCGGCATGTCCAAGCCCTACAAATAGAGAACCTCCTCCTACTGGAAAAAGGTTCCCGATTCACCGAATATACGGTTCGAATTCATTTGACTTACGTCCGAAATACATTCCACCAAAAGTTCACATTCTCTCACATTCCGATACACCCACGAAATATCAAGAACACACATATCATCAAGCTCCCGGCTATCTCACCTAATCCATCTCGTGACTTCTCTCTCCAAATCTCTCGTCCCGTAAGACGATCGGCGAGCGGCAAGTCTCCACTAGACAGATTCCAAGGGATTCATAAGCCCGAAGCCCAAACATCCAGCTAAATACTCGCCGTGAGAGGCGGTCGATCTCTCACCGCCGCGACTGTTCATCACCTTTGTTACAAGAACTCACAGAGCATCAAATCTGGTTCTTCCGGCAATCTACACGCTCACTAGCTAAGATAATAAGAAACTTTACACTCATTGTAATTGTATTCTTACATTAGTACTTGTATCCCCGAATATCGGTATTAATAATATCTCGCGAGAGCATTCAAGCCCGGGACTAACAACCCCGGCAAATCTTGTGTTATTTATCTTTCTCACGGAAGTGCTCTTGCATTTGTTTGCTATCCCATCCATTCCAGCAATATCTATCTCCGGATAATATTTTGGGTAGCAACAATTGGCGCTAGAGGAAGGGGGCACATCTAACCCTCAAACTTTTATTTCTACCGTCCCGAAGAACACTCACTGTTCTCGGGGCATATACTTGAAGTGACACTCACTGCGCTTCAAAGAAAACCTTCAGAATCATGACATCCGCCGGTACATCGAAGCAAGCTGCTCTCCGAACCGCCGGACACCATATCCCGGCTCAATCCGAACCCCAGCCGACGACAGGGGGAAGCCGCGGCAACGCGAGACTCTCGATCCCGCATCCGAGAGATGGCCCCAACCTCTCACTCGATCAATTCCAAACCGAGGAACAGATCGAGGAGGCTATGGCCATCCTGGAGGAGCGACGGAGAGCATGCGCGCCACCCGCGATAACTCCCTCGATCATCCGCCGCATGGGAAAACGGAAGTTCAATGGGCTACTGAACGAGCGATCGTCAAAAAGCCCCAATTCGCGAGGAAAGGCTCTCGCACGACCGGACGGATCCATATTCGATCGCTTGGGACGCGACCCATCCCGGCGACCGGGGCACTCTGTTTCCAACCTTGAAAAGACGGAATCCGAATCCGTCACCAGAGTTCGGCCTACTCACCTCACACCGAACGTATGTCGCCCATCGACTCCCGCCCGATCGCTGTGGACTCGTGCTCAATCGCCTCGGCTCCCGCTCCGATCGCGAGCCGCTAACAGTTAGGCCACGGCGATGGCCGCCATGCAACGCCGCCGACGAGATGAGAGCACTTGGACACCGGGGCAAGCACCAAGAAGAAGATCGCCGGCCGACCGAGCCACTCGCGGTCCACATCGAGCTTGCCCCCATACAACCAACGATCGCTCCTCCTAAAACACCTCTCGTATAAGGGGAGATCGGACCCGAACCCACCCGAGTAAATTCCGAATTTACATGATCGGGTGTGGGGCATCCGATGCAACCAAGTGCCGGATCTTCCTCCGACATCGGGCTTAGCCGCCCATAAGTGGTACGTCTCACTACCACCACGATCGGTCACCTTTTTAAGAAATCGCGGATGACTTCACGTCATACTTCGCCAAAGAAGGTCGCCAGACTGAAGGCCCCAGCGCATGATAAAAATCAAGCGGGGAAGGACGAAATCGATGCAGATTACATCGACCGGTAGACGAAATCATCCTCACCGCGAACCCGTCGCTGATGAGCTCGCTCTCTATTCGGTCATGGGGGATTCCACGGTCACTCTCCCATGTTCGGACATCTCTCCAAGGATATTCCCCAACTTACACGATCTTCCGCGCTAAAGCCGCCAACTTCTGCCGTGCAAAGGCTACTCACCCTCCGCTTAGACGAGGAAACGCCACCTCTTGCCCGGAAGATAGCGATTGCCAAAGCAAAGAAGGCGATCGCCAAGACACCCGGAGATCTCAAGGCTTTCGAGGACATGGAAGCCCATCTCCTCCATACGTTCAATGTAACTCCGGCACATATTTTCTATGCCATCAAGGGGCACGAAGAGCTCAAAAGCCAAAGGCGATAAGGGACCACGGTCACCGGACAACAATAAATATTGTGCCTACCACAAGAGTCCCGCCACAAAGACCAACAATTTCGCGACCTCCTCAAACAGCTCTGAGACTGCTCGAGGAGGGCAAGTCGATGCCTTATTGGTTTAGCCAAGCCCCCGCCTATCTCTATAGACGATCGTCCGAGTCGAACGCAAACAGCCGGGAAGCTCATACGAGCCGACCCTGGATCAACCTCGCGACCGTCTCTATATGCTTCAATCAAGAGAAGGAGACCACGGAAGTCATCCCGATCTCCTCCTTATTTAAGAAACCGGAGGACTCGATCGCCATCTCAGCTTCACCGTCTAACACGATGGACTAAGGCACGAGATCGCCTCCCCGCACAACGTACCGTCGAAGGTCGGCATCTACATGACGATCCAAGGTGGAAGAGTGCAACCATGGTCCTCGTGGTCGATAATTCCGATCGCTTAGGCCATGCAAGGTCCCTTTAGGCCAAGATCGCCCGCCTTCGTTTAAATACGAGGCCGGCGTAGTCCGAGGGCCCTCCAAAACAAATCGGTGGACACGATCGCCGCCCTCAAAGATTCATCATCCGACATGGTGAACCGGACAATGCGACGTGCCACAACCCCGCCTCAACGTACACCGTCGAGGTCGGCCATCTCCATGGCCGGCCGAGGTGGAAGCAGAGCTAACAAGCCGCGGGCATGGAGTTGATTCATCCGACGCCGCCGCGCAAGGACTCCTCTAGACCAAGACCGCACGCCTTCGCTTAAATACGAGGCGAGGCGCAGCTCAACGAGGACCCTCATAATAAAGTGAGTCACGAGACACTCAATGTCTTCGCGCATCAAGACATGATCAAGGAGTCGGCCCATTGAACTCCGCGATCGTGCACGGTTCCTCAAGATGGACGACCGTCCCCGAGGATTCGACAAAGTTAAAGACCGCTCACTCAAGGAATTATTTTCATCCCCTTACTTCCACTAAGTGAATAAAAACAAGGGGCAAGAAGAGTGCAGACTACCTACACGACGATCGTCGCTATTCAACCACATACGGAGATCGTCATTTTTTCGGATGTAGTGCAATGATCGAACTTGTTGTAAAAAGTTGTCTTATGAGTTTATCAATTCATTTGGAACTACCTCGCAACGATCTCTCCTCACGCATTTGTACAAAGTCAAACAAAGACTCAAAAATAACCATTCATTCAAGTGATAAGTCGAAATCCAAATGCTCATTTCATTACTTGAAAAATAGAGTACACGGTCGCCCAAGGCCTAAGTACTACAAAAAGAAAGCTACAAACTACAAAGAAAGTAAGCTAAAAGCGTAAAAGGAAGCGCCTGTGCCCCCGCCGGCCTTCGCCATCAAGATTCGGCGCGGTCCCTCATCTTCCGAGCATCGGGATGAGCAAGACTGCCCTGAGACGGATACTACCAAATCCACGCCGATGTCCGCTGTGTCCAAGATCGGCAAGGAGAAAGCCGAATGGAGAGGATGCTCCAATGCATATGACTTGAACTTCTCCTAGAGGACCGACCTCCAAGCCTCCCTTCTTAGCCGCTGATCGAGTCGGCGAACGCCAAGTAATAGGCGAACTCGCCGACATACTCCAAATTTTGGAAGGGATCGGCCTTGGTCGCCTCAACCTCTCCTCTCGCCGGCCATCGCCATTGCGATCCTCGGAGCTCGGCCTCCTCGCAGCAACCTTCTCTTTCGCCTCCGCCACTTGTCACCGAGCGATCGTCACCTTCCGCGATCGGCCTCCTCAAGAACATTCCTCGCCTGGATGGCACTCTGCATCCGGTCCCGAAATCGGTCGACCGCCATTCGAATTTCTCGCCTCCTTCTTCTCCAGCTCAAGCTCATGGCTCGCCCGCTGGCCGCCTCCAAGGAGTCCTTCTCCATCGCCACGATCTTGTCGGCAAACTCGGCGTTCTCTTTCCGAGCCGCCTCGAGATCCTCCCAAGGCGAATAGTGGAGGGCCTCCTCAAACTCCCGAGCACTGGAAGGCCATGGTCGCCGTCAAGAGAAAGGGCGACAACAAAGATGCATCGAACTCGACGATCGCCGCGAGCGATCGCATCCAGATCGCTTGTCCACGCCTTCGGTGGCGGAAGCACTTGCTAACATAGGGAGGAATATCACAGAATGGCGAGGAGATCGGCTCGCCAGAAATCCACGACCATCGGTGGACAAGAAGGATCTGCGCGACGGATCCCGCATCAAACAAACTAAGTTAGTACAACTCCTACGCAGATGCTATTGTCAAACACGTAAATGCTATCTACCTCTCACCTTCTCGGGATCCCGACCAAAAACGGCTTCCTCGAGGAATCTCTCGCATCCGCGATCGCCGTCTCCCGCAGTAAAAGCCGCAGAGGGCGGCTCGCGCTCCGAGCAACGATGGTGATCGGAGGCGCGGCGATCGGCACTTCATCGCCCGGCAGAAACGGTTGCTTCCGCCTCGGCCTCTGCGATTCGCCTCAAGCCCTCCTACGGAATTTCCTCCTCAACCACGACTCCGCTCTACGCGAGGCTCCGGCTCCGCACCGAGGCTCCGCCTCCGAACTATAGGCAATGCGACGGTGGAACCCGAGTCGACCTCTTCGCGTGAAGACGGCCTAGACTCCCGGGTTCGACATAGCGATCACGTGAGGCTCCAAAAAGCGAGGGAAACGAACCTCTCAGCTTAAAGACGATCGACTAACGGCCGACACTGCCCTTAAAATAAGGCGATCGCCTAGTAAGTGAAGATCGCAGACCACATACTGCACCGCGAGATGTCTCGGGAAGCGGAATAGTCGAGCCGACAACCAGCCGACTCTCCTTGTTGATCCGAGTGGCGTCTAGGTCGCCGTCCGACAAGCTCCTAATTCGCTCCCAAACAACGAGGAAGTCGAAAGGCGCCTCGATCGCCGGAATATGAAAGCCTGCAAAATGTAAATCAAATTAGATCACCCAAAACGCATCCAAGCGAAGGGAGAGTCTAAACCCTTCACGGATTCCTCTCCCGAAATTCTGGGGATCTCCAGCCGCTGTGGGATTGTCGCCGCCGAAGCCCTCCACTTGCCGCGACCTGTAACCACTTCGTCCGATCGCCCGTATCTTATTCGAACTCCATGAATCACCCGCCAGATCGGCCTTGAATATGGTAACCGCCGACCAACCTCTATGAGCCGTCGCTTAAACAGATGATTCATCTCCAACGGCGACGGAGGCGGTACAAAGTGACCCCCAATAAGGTGAAAGTGCAGATGATTTGGAGCCAGCGCTCGGCGTCGGAAGTGGCGCCACATTCCAAGCGGCCAGATGGGAGACCGTAGCGATGAGGGAAGCGAGTCGGCCTCCATAACGGCCTCACTCACCGCGACCATACCCATCGGAGGCCGGGTCGGCTCGTTCATTCTCCGCGGCGCGAACATGTCCACATCTCAAGGAACATGGAATCTTGTCCTCAGACGGCCGATCTCTCCGGTCGCCGAGCTCCGATTTGGCCGAGCGACCACAACGACGGCCGCGGCACGATATCGCGACCGCTTGGGGAGCACATATGGATAAGCGACGAGTATCCTCGAAATCGAATCGCGAGTAGGACCGCCAATCTCTCCATTATTTCAAGAAAGGCCCTATAGCCCGCCCAAAATCGCTATGTTGCTCCCAAGAAGCCCCGATCGCGGATCTCTCTCGACCGCGATCGTCTCTCCTCGCAGCTCGACTCCTAGCAACATCGGCCTCATTGAATAAAGCCTCAACTTCACTGGTCGATTCCGGCTCGAATTGCTTCACCCGCCTGCTCTGTGGAAGACGGAAGAAGTTTCTCCTGGCACTGATGTCCCGTGGCGTAATCGGTTCCGCTCCAAACGATGATGAGGTTCCGCCATTTTCAGAGTTAGAAAGGAAGAGAAGGATTTTTCTTACCCTAAAGTGAAATCGATCGACGATCGGCTCTTAGATCTTCGTAAAATTCGGCGCAGGTCCTTCTTTCTCCAAAAAAGCACGCGTGAGTGAGACTGCAGCCCCGCGCCCCCTTTTATAAGAGAAGGCAGGGACCCGTTTGCAATAAGAGAAAACCTCAGGGGTCGAATCTCAAACGGCGCACCAGTTGACTCCTCGAGACCCGCGTACGCATCTTTTCGAGGACGCGTCAACCGAGGACTCATTAAGGACCGTTGGCGTCCTCCAATAGAAGCCCGACACGTGCGAGGAGACTTTTCAACACCCATTGTTTTTCCCACAGCTTCACGGCCAACCAGTCGTCCAAATCCAGAGTATATCAGCTCAAAGACGATCGCGGTTCCATTAAACACGAAGTCGCCGTCAATAGTTCAATGATCGCTAAGAGAGCCACCTCACCCCACGTTTCCAACGTATGAGCGAGCCGGGGCAATTGTTGTGTCACGATTTATTCATCCCGACAGCGATCGACTATAAGGCCGAGCGACCAAGTCAACATCACCAAACTATGGCTAGCTCGCCAAATCAAAGATATCACCCCCATCGCTACTCCAAATGATCGACCCCAAGGCGATCGCCTTTGCACCGGCGATCTACTCTACTAACCGGCTAAGGGCAATCGACTGCGCCCGAGCAGAGAGACGATCGCCCGTCAAAACCATCAAGGACTGGATCTCAGAAAGCACCCACGCGTGCATCCACCAAAGGCGCCGACGAGATCTTCGCCACAGATAAGATCTTTGCCGACAGACAAGACATTTGACCACACTGTCACCTACCTCACCTACCAAAGATGCGCGCCGAAAGTTGTCGGTGGGACCACCGCGACAAGAACTCAGACGCGTGTAAGCTCCCATCGACCGCACAGTTGATTGCCAAAGAACTCCCGCAGACTTTGAGGGGACAGCCCATGTGCCGAAAGACGATCGCCCGATTATTATATTGCGTAGAAGGCGATCGCCCGGCATGTCCAAGCCCTATAAATAGAGAACCTCCTCCTACCGGAAAAAGGTTCCTAGCTTCATCAATATACGGTTCGAATTCATTTGACTTACGTCCAAATACATTCCACCAAAAGTTCACATTCTCTCACATTCCGATACACCCACTAAATACCAAGAACACACATATCATCAAGCTCCCGCTATCTCACCTAATCCATCTCAGACTTCTCTCCAAATCTCTCGTCCGTAAGACGATCGGCGAGCGGCAAGTCTCCACTAGATGCATTCCAAGGGATTCATAAGCCCGTAAGCCCAAACATCCAGCTAAATACTCGCCGTGAGAGGCGGTCGATCTCTCACCGCCGCGACTGTTCATCACCTTTGTTACAAGAACTCACAGAGCATCAAATCTGGTTCTTCCGGCAATCTACACGCTCACTAGCTAAGATAACAAGAAACTTTACACTCATTGTAATTGTATTCTTACATTAGTACTTGTATCCCCGAATATCGGTATTAATAATATCTCGCGAGAGCATTCAAGCCCGGGACTAACAACCCCGGCAAATCTTGTGTTATTTATCTTTCTCACGGAAGTGCTCTTGCATTTGTTTGCTATCCCATCCATTCCAGCAATATCTATCTCCGGATAATATTTTGGGTAGCAACAGTACGTAACCCATACCATAAAACGTACGTAATATACCAGTTAACTTGCTACGGTACAATGGTTGTGTTACGTACGTAACACGTCCTGTATAACGTACGTAAAACGTACGTTGACTCACCTGTCAACATCCTCCGCCGAAAGTGCCGAAACAGGGTCCCACTGCCAGACTGTGACTCGGTTCCGATGCCTTCGCATGCACGTAATACCTTAGCCTTAACGTACGTAACCATGCCAATCTTACGTACGTAATCTCACCTTATTAACGTACGTAATAATGCCATTCTTAGCCAATCTCAACAATTCCTGTCCAAAGTCATGACATACCAAATACGAGCATACGACAAAATCAATACATATACTCAATTCAATAACATTTCAACGGGAATTCAATTTCACCAAGAATTATCGAATAATTCGAACAACATACTTACAAGTCCGCGAAGTCGAAGATCTCCCGTGATACTAGCATGCGACTCCTAAACAAAGTCTCCACATAATACCGATACACACCATTATCGAAATTAGCAACTTAACAAAATCTCAAGGGAGAGTTCACGTCCGTAACCACGGCCACGATTCTTCCTACTTTCAGCCAACAATCTGAAGGGCACATACATGCGTAAGTATAATCCGAATCGCACATTCTCGAAGTGACCAATTTCCAAGAATACCAAGCTATAGACGAAACGATTAAGAAGAATACAAGAAGAGTGAGAGGACTTACAAGTACCGGCCGCACCGTGATGATGGCAGAGTAGTGATATCATGGCAAATGCCGACTAATCGACCCAAAAGACCGACACCTAGGTATCCATAAACCTAAGCTCCGATACCATATTCGTAACACCCCCAAGTTATTCGGGGTATATTACACACCGTGAGCCCCGCCGTGGGACCCACAAGGCTAAAAATACACGGAACTATAAACTTGACCGATAAGGTCTACATACAATAGGAAGAAAGACGATACAAATGGTATTCAAAACCATAACCAATGAAAACATATACATCACTGTGCAAATCAATACCTCGGCAACACAGCCGAATAACAACAAGGAAATCAAATACAATACTCGAGTATTTAAAAATCCATTCCAAGATAACAACACCGAATGGAGGAATCCAAGAAAATAACCGAGACAAAACACAAGATCACACTTGCCCATCATCTTCATGCCGACCCGATACCCGTCTGTCCGCTCTCCTGGAACTCAAATACATGAAACGTATTTCCCCATAAAGGGGTTAGCCGTCGAATAGCTAGTGCAAGTATAACAATATGAGACATAATACTCCTCGACAATAAAGTAAATGTAATCCGTCAATTCATCAATATCCGTCAATTCATCAATATAAGACTAGTATTCCTAATGACTAAAATCTCAAGACGTATGTGAATGCCGTAAAAACGGTTCGTTCATATCATACACCGTTACATGTAGGAATGCCGTCAAAACAGCTTCGCTCATTACATGCCAACATTATTTCATATGAATGCCGTAGAAACGGTTCGCTCATATCAACCATGGAATCGCACTGCAGGCTACGAAACCTCGAGAGGACCATAGGCCCCTGAGTGGCTAGAAATAATCATACCATCAATATTTCATACTTTCAAAGTCGAGAACGCAATCATAAAGGTATACTTGCCTTAATAAACGTTATCAAGATCCCAAGAACACGGTTCGACCGGGAAGCTTGAACCACGAAGAAGACAACGAACGGAAGGGTTTCGACTTGAGTTCTTCACAAGGATTCCGTCCCTAAGTCATATCAATGATAAATCAACAATCGTACGATGAATAATAATCGTACAACGCACAAACCCCCCTCCTAGACCTTTTGTCGGACACCTTGAAGGCGTCGACTAATAACTCAACCAAAACGACGAATCAATACACTCCAACCAAGGAATAACGATGGGAATGATAGAATACACCTAAATCATCATCAATCCATCACTAATCTAAATTACTATGGATTAAAAGGATGAAGTCAAACAAAATCCCCAATTTCCAACACAAAATTCAAAGTGTTCTTGAATAATCTTTCAAAAATCCGATGAATACCCAATCATGTCCATCATCACGCATATATCACCTCATACACCATGGTTTTATCATCCAAAACGTCAATACCCACACAAAAACGAGAAATCAAGATGTCGAAGAAATTACCTCTTGAATATCCAAGCTCTATGATCCAAGGAATACGCGATAGATCGACTATCCGGGCTTCCCAACCGATTGAAAGTGGTAAATCTTCAACACACAAGTGATAGCTATGAAAAGAGCTCCTCCTCAACTCTCTCTCGCCAATGGAAGGAAGAAATGAAGGAAAAGGCTGAAATCTCACTTAAAAAGCCGAATTATGCGCTGACCGCATTGTGTGCCGCGGCTCAAGATAGGTGTGCCGCGGCACAGCCTAAAAATTGTTCCTGTGTTTCGGCAGTGTGCCGCGGCTCAGCTCAGTGTGCCGCGGCACCGGTACAGGCGGGTTTTGGCTGAGAATGCCACACCGGTGTGCCGCGGCTCAGCCCAGTGTGCCGCGGCACCGGCACAGTGGTTTTGGCCGAATCTGGAGAATGAGAGTGACTTAGCTATTTCGACCATAACTCCCTCGTCCGGACTCCGATTGACTCACCGTTTGAACCATTGGAAAGCTAACTCGATGCTTTATAATATTGCCAAGATTCAGAATTTTTGGAGTTTCCAAGAATTTACGGTGATTTAACAAAGTCAAACTCATATATGGAAAAGTCGCTTAAGAACACAGAATTCAACAGAACGATACCGAAACGAACTCGGATGACAAAAAGTGTAGAATTAATCATTCTCGGGATGACGAAACGGTCCCAAGCAAGTTGTCAAAAACGGACTCCGCCAAAAATAGAAAATTTCCGGGGAACAAAATTACGGGTATTACAAAGTCCAGCCGCCGAGCTCCAACTTTACACCGGAAAATCCCTCGTGACGACCTACCACCAAAAGTTCGAATGAGAATCGCACAGGAGGATCGTCCACCTCCTTGAGATTCCTCGATCCTGTCACTCGTCTTCCGATCGTTAAGAGGAGGAGGATGAATGATGTTGATAGTTGATGAAGAAGAACTATGCGTGGTGATAGGTGGGAAAGAAAAAAAAAAGAAAGGGGAGAGAGGGGGAGAGAGAGAGAGAGAACGGGAAAGGTGGGAAAGGAGAAAAGAAAAAAAAGTGAAACGAAGAGAGAGGGAACGGGAGAAAGTAGAAAAAAAAAAGAATCTCTCTTACATATATATATATATGTCTATATATATAAGGGAGTTGTTCATTTGTCCCAAATTTCACCAAGTTACAGATATCATTATTCCGTTAAAACGAATGAATCTCAAATTAGTTATTCAGTATCCTAGTTCGATTATTCGATTAATACACTGCGTCAAATAACACCAACACTAACTCGCCCATATATTAGTCTAATGTCTCCGCTCGTTAATTTAATCAGCTAGCTAATCGAAATAAAAATGAAATAAATCAATTAAAAAAAATTAATACCGTTAAAATTCCAATTTTAAATTTCTGGATATTACATACTGTCTCACTCAAAATAAGTTTCGTCCCCGAAACTTGCCATATTATCACCCAACTCACTGAAGCGTCACTCCAATTATGCATACGAACTGTTTGACAATATCGGTAATCTCATGATTCGATCGATTCACACGTACATAGTCCCCGATATATAAAATGGCACTCGGGAGAGATCACTTCGTATGTGAGAGCCATCGGGCCGACTTGCCGTTCATGATACCCCCAAAAATAATTTTTCGTCTCGTACAACACTATCCTCATCACGTATCTTTACTTAGGGACACCTATCCCACTTAAAATATTTATACATGCCAAAAAAAAGAAATAAAAATATCGAACTATTTTTTTTCATTATACTCAAAATACCGAAAAGAATTTATCAAGAAACTCCATCATTAATTTCAAAAATCTCAATATTTGACTCGTTTGATCAAATTTTAGGACCTTCACACTTTGTAAACAACCAAAATAAAATATTTTCTCTCGGAAGTTTTCAAAAGATCACTCTATAATATATATATTCGCATCACGCACCAAAAATATTTTTCGATAATTTAAATATTCTACAAATATCAAATTTCTGAGTGCCGTTATAAAAATCTCATTTGAAAATACAAAGCCCGAATCGCAAAAATCAGCAATTCCAGAACATACGTTAAGTCACCGCTTACACGTACCAATAAAATAGTTACGAAAATTTTTCAATTTAACTCAGATTGCCAAATACTAGTAAGTCATTTAAAAATACAAGTACAGCGGATATAGCTAACAATGAAAGTACGTTAAGGTAGCAAGAAATATTCAATTAACTCTTTTATTTGAAAATATACGACCGGCTTGTCCAAAATTTCAGAAAATTTTCAAATATTCACACTAACCGCCGTTTGACCATACTAGTAAAATATTTTAGAAGATCTGATTTTCTCACAACATACTCGAGTCTATGAAAGCTTCAGAAACATTTTCAAATAAACGCGCAACCAACATAGTTATGAACACGTTTGTAGCAATTAGCAACAATTAGTCAAACATATCCGGTTCCCAAACATGTGCTCATCTAACATTCAAATAATCATACTGACCAATACCACTCATGAGTATAGTCTCAAATTCAAACATACGTCGAAACCATCCATTTGTATTTCCGACAATCTCTGTCATCAATACGCCTCCTCGAAAACATTAATGTCCAGAAACTTCCACAACACATCGCACCGATCAAAACTCAATGTACCAGTATATCCCAATTGCAACACACGTAATATACTGCAAGTTTCAAATACGGTTTCTATCTTACCTCCTACTTGCAAACAAAATTATGCAAGACAAAATATAAAATATAATATATTGAAGGGAAGACTTATATCCACAGGTCGCATGAACAAGACGGTCGCCCACGATACTAATCACAACGAACAGCACGAACGACATGACATGACAACGCACAAGTCGACTTGTTAACCGACAACTCGGACGACGCGACAAAATACGACTCGACTAATCACAACTCGACTCGACCCGACAGCCAAGGTCTCCACAACCAAAGCTTAGATACCATAATTGTAACACCCCCATAAATCCACCGGGAATATTACACGCCGTAGACCCCTTAATAGAGGGATTTACCAGGCTAATTACCACGGGACGACAAACTCTGACCGATAAGGTCAAATGTTAACACACACCGACCGATAAGGTCACACGACAAGTAAACAATCCGAATAACAACTCATTACTGGACTTACCCACACAGAGGTCAAGATACAATATAGCGGAAGACTGGAGATAACGCAATAATATAATAACATCATACTGAACTCTAACTCTTGATTAGTATCGCGGCTTGCCTTCTTCCGTTCCATCCCCGTGATTGCTCCAACGAACTAAGCATACCTGAAATACATGAGACGCATTTCCCCCATTTGAGGGGTTAGCATTTGAATGTCTCGTACAAGTATTCAGGTCATACAACATATATCACGCAAATATCAGTTATATTACTATGACAACAGCCGTGAAAGAAGTTTCCGAGAGGTTTTCAATATTTAAAGTACAACTCAAGTCTTCGAAAATAATAGGATCTCGGCCCAAAGCTCATTCATCTAACAAACATTTATATAATTAAGAAATCTTTATGGACCTCAAGTTCTTAGTTGAAAAATCATTTCAAGACAAATAGTCTCGGCCCAAAGTCATTTTCCGCGAAACAACCTTTACACAATCGTTGGGATCTCAACCCAAAATCTCATCAAACCACAGTACACAAAAACAATAACAAGGTCCGTTTTCCAACACTAAAACCTCACAACCAAGGAATTAAACACATACGACGCATTTTAGTGCCATTCTAGACAAGTACCAAAATCTTATATATAATGTATCTCAACGTGAAGAACAAAATATTGTGATATTCCGGACATATCATAGTTAAGAAAATCGCCTAGGACTGGGGCGAAACCACTGGTCCCATTCAAGGCCTCTATGGACCCTCCCGAACTGGCCATAATTATAAATCAAATCACGTACAGGCATCGCCTAGGACCGGGACTAAACCACTGATCCCATTCGAGGCTTCTAAGGACCCTCCCTAGCTGGCTAGCGAATCAAGCTCATGAATCCGGGGCAAAACCACTGGATTCCCTCGAGGCCCCGTTGGACCCTCCCGAGGTGATCAAAGCACGCACAAAAATATTTGAAAAACGCTCTCTCAATCTTTAGTCACAATATATATATAGCCAAGGCACTTACTAGAAATGGCCACTTACCCGACAAATTACTACGACTGACACAGCTTAACAACAACCTTATTACAATTCTAGATGCATCGCTATACATCAACAGGTATAACAAACAATTAAACCATAACACCAATTCAATCCCGACTCCATGACACACAACCCAGTGATCCCCAAATCCTTACCACGCACGTTTAAGTGTACTATCTAACCGACACCACTTCTCTAGTGACAAAGACTCTACAGCAAGCAACAAGGCAACTCTAACTTAATATAACTTCTATAACAGCCCAAATCATGCAAGATCAACAAAAGTGAATAATCAACACAAATTCGTTGTACATCCTCACCCCACACAATATAAATCATATAGACAAGAATACTTGCCTCTATAATTAATGCCGAAAGCTCCGACGAACACGGTTCACCCGATCGATCGATTGAAATCCCAACCCTCATTTGTTCCCTTTAATACACTACTACAAAAACAAGTAAAGAGATCCAGACTAAAAGACCCGTTGATAAAGATAACGGGTCTCTTTAATATAAGAGACCTGATATTATAAACAACAGGTCTCTTATATGTCAAATGGGCCCACCATTTTTTTGTGATGGACTTAAGAGACCCGTTGTTTTTAGTGACGGATCTCTAATGTATAAGAAAGAAGAGACCCGTTGCTTTTCTTGACGGGTCTCTAAAGTGTAAAAACTTAAGAGACCTGTTGTTTAACCCAACCGGTCTCTTCTTTTATTCTCCAGATTAGGGCACTAAGTACTCTCTAATCTCTCCATCTCTCCATCTCTCTCCCGTCTATAATCGATCCCTTGGCGGCGATCTTTGCCACTGCGGTTTTCTCCCCGTCTGTAATCGATCCCACTTTGCCATCTCAATTTCTTTTATCTCAATACTCATCACCGTGTTTTCTTCCAGCGGCAGCAAGAAAACCATTCTTGAAAACCCAAAGGTCAGCGCTGTGAGCTTGGATTATCTTCAAAACCCTTCTTCATTACCGTAGGTTCGTGATTTTTCATCCTTGCGCTGTGATTACCGTAGGTTCGTGATTTCTTCATCTTCAAAAACCCTTCTTCAAAAACTACTCCTGACGCCTTATCTTCTTCGGTCGTTCAAAACAAACATTATGTCTCCGTTTCTTCTTGAATGCGTACAGATCATCTTCTTCGGTTTTCCTTCGATAATCTTCTCTTCTACCTCGCCTTCAAATCTCGAAATATATTTCAAGCGCTGTCCCAGCCTTTTCTTCAGGTCAAAACTCTGAATGTTTTCTTATGACTTTCCGTTGGTTGGTTTTTTGATAATGTGTCAAAATTGGTTGAAAAATTGTCTGCTCGGGTTTTATGTGTTTTCAGTTTCATTGGTAATCTGCACAAAATAGTAAAAGCATCATACATTCCACACTAGGGTCAAATTCATTGAATTTTGTGTTTCTTCTATGGTCGCTTTTGTCGTTTATATTCGATTCTACATTTCTACACTGGTTTTGATTTTGTTACATGATTAAATTTTTGAATTGTAAGGTTTTTGATTCCGACTATGATGATTGAATTGATTGATAAATTCGTTGGCCTTGATTTGATTGAAATTTGAAATGCCAGGTTCTTCATTCTTCTTTGTATTTGGATTTTTTGAAAAGTTTTTGTGCTTTGTTCACTATTACAAAGATGAGATTCTTGGATAATCGTACGCAATTCGACTTTGATTGACACTCCCCAATCAATTAAAGAAATAAAAAAGTGAGAGTTTAGTGACTTACTTGATGTTGTTTTCTTTGGTATCAAGTTTGATTCAGACATAATAATCAACTGGTACATAATTTCTGTGCTTCTAACAAATAAACAAACACCACATAAATATACTCTGTTAAGACAAGAAACAGTTTAAATTTCGACACTAATATTACTGAGTTCAATGTAAGCACACAACTAACTTGTGTGTGTGTGTGTAGTTTGTGAAGTGATTGAATTTAGGGAGAGTTTGTATTTAATAACAAAAATACGACTTCTTATCTTCTAAAATCTACAAATATCCTTAAGGTTTGTATTTACCTTACAACTGCCCACCTCTTGAGTGCATGATTGTAAGATATAAACAAATGTCAGGGGCTATTGAAATTTTAAAGGATATCTTTTTTTTTTTCTCTTTTAGGTAAACCTCAGGACCTCTTGATAATTATCCAACTTTGCTATATGTTTTCACTTTTCACTGTCTTTGCTTTCTAGTTTAGCTAGTTTAAGGCTAACCTTTCATAGTCTTGTTGTGAAAATGAGTCGATCTGGCCTGGAAGGTTTGTCGAGTTGACTTGGTATTAATTTGAATTGAGATCATAACCTCTTACTATTTTAATTATGTGCTCCACTTTATTCTCATACTTTTTCTTCCTCAAACCACAAAAAGAGTACTTCCACCTAGCATATTAATATCTAATGAACTCTTCTATGGTACTAAGAAGCTGTAGAAATTTGTTCATCCTGTGTATTATTTACTTTGGTAGGGATGGCATTCCAATAGGTTTAGTCAGATCCCGTTAAGACTAACCTTTCATAGTCTTGTTGTGAAAATGAGTCTATCTTGGCTGGAAGGTTTGTCGAGTTGACTTGGTATTAATTTGAATTGAGATCATAACCTCTTACTATTTTAATTATGTGCTCCACTTTATTCTCATACTTTTTCTTCCTCAAAGCACAAAAAGAGTACTTCCACCTAGCATATTAATATCTAACGAACTCTTCTATGGTACTAAGAAGCTGTAGAAATTTGTTCATCCTGTGTATTATTTCCTTTGGTAGGGATGGGATTCCAATAGGTTTATTAAGATCCCGACTAGATAAGATCCTCTTCAATGGAGGCAGATCTGTTTGGAAATGATCACCCGACATATATTGGGAAAATTGACATCGTGAACTTTTGCTTGATGCAGTCAATTGCTACTGTTGCATTACAGTCTACATGAGGTTGGTCATCTTTCACATGATTGCCATATTAAATTTGTGTTCAATTAATAAATCACTCTCTAACACACACACACACACACACACACACACATATATATATATATATACTTCTTATACACCTTCACATCTTTTTGAAATAGAAAAACCTTGATCACGTCTATGGATTTGCTGATGTGGCTCGCTACTCAGAGCATTTCAGCCTTCAGGAGAGTTCGAAAAACGTGCAACTAACTTGTCACAAAGACTTCAAATTTCGAAAAAAAACAGTTGATCTTTGATCTCTACAATATAAGGTATTCATATCGGATAAATTTTTATTTCTATTTGTGCTCGTATTATTGCAGCACGTTAACTTTTCGTAGTCAATAGTCATGCGTAGATAATTGATGAGTTTTGATAGTTTTCCTTTCTATCCTACATGATGTACATGCATTGTTTTATGTAGAAATCATTGGGTGCTAGCTGTAATTGATCATTGGAATGATTTGGTGTATTACTTTGACTATTGTAATGGTCCTGAAGTACATTATGGATTGAAGGGGCTCGTAAAACTGTACGCGTACTAAGTTTTTGCAGTTGAATGTTTCATTTGCACTCAATTCATTTATGAAACAATTGCCTACAACATCTTAAATAATTGTCTTTATATTTATATATATGTAGTGCATTGCGGGTGTTTAATACTCAAAGAGGCAGAATCAATTGAAAAACCACAACTTGGAATACAATCAAGGTACGTACTTGATTGAATGAGAATGATTATCACTGAATTCTGCTTTGTTTGGAAGCTCATGGATTGTCATACTTGAATGGTTATATGTTAAATGCTGCATTTTTTCATTTCGGCACCTATATTATCTTGTCTACCTTTAGATTTAGCCATTTATGTACCTATATATTTGTGCAAAGTAATAATTCGGTATATACTCCCCTTCAATTAAATTAGTTTGAATTTTTTTGCTCATATGACGGTTGCTCTTTTGTATTATTGTTGAGTATGACGGTAGGTACCAATTATACTATTATATTATTTTGCTCATTATTGCCCTTGTATGATTAATTTATTTTTATGTGTTCTTTAACATTGCCCTTGTCAACGTGGAGTTGTAGAATGTGGATTTTATGATACGAGATTTATGAAAGAATTCATTGGAGAACCAACCAACACAATGGTAGAAAAGGTTAGTTTCTATGTATATGGCTAAGTTATAATGTTATTGATCTTTGCAAAAATTAGATAGAAAATACATATCAAGAACTAGGCAAAGACATTTTATGCCTCATTCCATCATGAATGTTGTTTAATTCTGAAGTTCCATACATTACTTGGTACAATGAGTATAGGATAGTACTTTACTTGTATAGATAGCTTTACTTGGTTTTGATTCTTGAGTTGGGATAATTGTGAGTTGAAGTTTGATTCTTGAGTTTTCTATGTATATGGATCTTTAATGAGATACAGAAAAAGGGGTTGACAGATGGGTAATATTTGATTTCTGGCCTCCCATATGAAAACACAATATGTAATGCGTGCTCAATCTGCTCCCTTATGATTTTACAATACTATTGTTGTGCTGAATATGGTAATGCTGATACACTAATACTTTTAAATTGTTTGTATCATTCACATATAGCTAGCATGTTAATCATTTTTTTGTTGTAGTTCAAGAAGAAAACTACTTATTCGCAAGATAATGTTCAAGTAGAGTGGTTTGGAGTTGTTGATACATTCATGCAAGATGAAGAATAGCTCTACTACGTAACTAGTTGGTTTGGAATTTTTGGCTACACTGTAGCTTTTGATGAATTTTCTGGCAATCCGAAAAATCTAGCTAGCTGGCCGAATATATATGTAATGTTAAAGTTTCAATCATAAACTTACTAGTATTTTTTAAAAAAAATGTCCTATATGAGCTAAATATGACATTTAGAGTAATGTCTTGTTTGGTTCATGCAAGAGAATATTTTTTAGTTTTGACGGTGAATATAGGATACTATTTGAAGTCCTCACAAAGTAATATAGGACAATATCTTGTGTCCTAATATGTACATAGAGGACGCCTATCTTATGTCCTAATATGTAATATATGACGCGTATCTTGTGTCCTAATATGTAATATATGATGCGTATCTTGGGTCCTAATATGTAATATAGGATGCTAAATAGGACATACAGCTAGTGTTTTTATCATAATATATGACATTTTTTCAAATAATTTAGGACACAATATTTGGATCTTATGAAAGTACATAGGACAATTTATGTATTGTCCTATGAAACTTACTAGTACGCCTGAATAGATGACACTTTAACGAAGTGTCCTCGTAAGGAATAGAGGATGTTGTTATAGTGTCCCCTAGTTGGCGTAGTATTCATTGTATACAAATGCACTGCTTCATAGCATACAAAGTAATTCTTTTGCTTTAAAATTGGTACGAGAAATCATCCTAAAACTGTCAGCTTCCATAAATAAGCCACTTCCATTGGATATCCCTGAGTTCGCTAAAACAGTCATCAATGAGTATATACTGGATTACATTAATAAATTTCTTTTTGGTTGTTTTCCTAACAAGTAGTATTTTCATTCCTATTAACCGTATTACAATTTATGCACGGGAATTATAAAATTTAGCATTACCAATCGAAAAGATGTCAGGAAAATAAAAAAGAATCCAAGAATTGGGTGGAAGCAACCACAGGTATATTTGGATTCTAAAACTCGTTCATATCTATATATACAATCATGGTTGTTACGTGGGTAAGTCAAGTCGGATGGAGACTCCGGCAAGTCGAGTCGTGACTAGTCGAGACTAATCGACGACTAGTCGACACTAGTCGACAAGCTATAATATATATATATATATATATATATATATATATTGTAATATCCGCAATTTTCGATTTTCGGTAAATTTCTTTTTTCGGTCGGAGTCCGTTTTGACGACTCACCCATGTCCGTTTCGTCATTCTGGGAATGATTAATTCTACACTTTTTGACATCAGAGTTCGTTTCGGTGTCGTTTCGTTGAGTTCCGTGCTTTTTAGTGACTTTTCCGCGCTTGAGTTCGATTCTTGCGAACCTCGTTCGAAACTGCTGTTTCGAGTTTCCTGTAAGTCCGTTTAACTTTGTTAGACGTATTGTGAACTTCGGTTTGGTTATTCGATCACGTATCGTGATTTCCGGGCGTTTTGGGCCATTTTGTAATTTCTTGAAAGTTACGGGTATCCGTATCTGTAATTGTTGTCTCGACCCATTTCTTGGTCGCTTATGATTAATTATGGTATAATGTTTTCATTTCGGGTCGTTGATGTCATCCGCGAACTTTTCGTCGTGTTCGCCTGCGTGCGCTTTCAAATCGGTCGCCGAGCCCTCGACGGCTATGGATCGCCGGACAGCCATGGATCGCCGACGACATTGCGGGCACCGCCGGACGGGTGCGGCAGAATCGGGCGAGCGCACGCCACGGCCGGAAGGCTACGCGCGCTAACCGACAGTGTAGCGACGCTACCGGACGGCCTAACGACGCTTAGCGGCTCGGACAGCTGAGTCCTGGGGTTCTGAATCGGTCATGCCGGCGGTAGCGCCGCTATCGCTGACGCCGCAGACGCTATGGCCGGTGTAGCGCACGCTACGGCCGGAAGGCCGCGACGCTTACTCGCCGAGCACCCTAGTCCGTGGCATCGGGTCGCGGCTCGGGCCGAGAAGACGCTAGCTCGGCACTTAGCGCGCTAGTCCGGCCCAGTATAAATGTGGCTGAGCAGTCACATTTCATTTCGTTTTTCACTTCTTTCCTTCCCCGTCCGCGGGTGGCGATTCATGGGTCACGAAGCCATGTTGTTTAACAACAAATCCATGAAGTCCTTGAGTTCATAACATCAATCAATCGTCCGTTATCAACCTTTGATCCAGCGAATCAAGGTAATCTTCCTTAGAACCCTAATTTCGTGAATTTGGGGATTTTTGCATTTTTGTCCGATTCGTTCCGTGTTGTTGATTAATTCATGATGGGTATGATTAATCTTGATAGTATTCTTGTGTTTAACATCATTTAATCCATTGTTCTTCGTCGAATCGAAGTATAATTCTTGATTTCCTTCGAATTGACTTTTTGGGGATTTGTTCTCGATCTCGTTTTTCATCCGTTTTTGATGGATCGATTGTGGTTAAATGATGTTGTTAAACACATTCTATGGATTGTATATCCATATTTCAACTTGGAATTCCGCTGGGTTTTGACGGACGAATCGTGTTCTTGGCCGCTTGGGGAAATCCTTGAACCTTCGCCATTTGTTCTTTGAATTTAGCGGCTTTGGGTCGTACTTTGGAATTCATTTTCGTTGTTATTGTTTTCGTCGTAGTTCATTGTTGTGGATTGTCGTCGGTGGAGTCGGCGAGTTCGTGGTCGGTTCGTGCCAACCTACTTCGCCGATTCTCCGCTAGGTTATTCGAGGCAAGTACCTTGCCCATACTTTTCTCGTTTTATGGATATGATGATCGGTGGTCGCCTTGATGTGTTTGTTTGGTTACTTGAAATGAAGTTTCAAAAGATTTCGGTTTGGCCTCGTTAAAGGCTTTCTTTCAAAACGCGTGTGTTTTGTGAACGGTGTGTTTTGGGAATTGATTATGATTTGATTATTTTGAACGTTGAGGTCTTTGATGATGATACTCCTGTGTTTAAAGTTATGGGATCGTGTATTCCGTATTTAATCTTGTTATTGCGTTTTTTAAGAGTTGATAATGGTGTCGAGTTAGAGGCCATCTCTAGTAAGTATTCTTGATGAACTTACATTCTTAGCATATTAGTATTGCATGAGTAACGTGTGTGTGTGTATGCTCACTATGGGTTAGATCCGAGGGGGTCTCGGTAGGGGTCCACGGAGGGGTCGATCCACGGTTAATTGTGGTGCATTTTACAAATGTGATTTGATTATGGCATTTCCGGAAATGAGTGCTTTTGAACGGTTTTCATGATTGCATGCATTGAGTAAGTGTGCAAGAGGTAAGTTGTTCGTTTGGCCTACTTGGCTAGGATGGCACAAGAGTATTTTGTTGTTGGTTTTAAATCCTTTATTGTGGATTTCGATGTTGGGAAACGAACCTTGTGGTCGTTCTTGTGTACTGTGAGTTGATGAGATTTGGGGCTAAAATCCCAATGGTTTTGTAAAAGTCATTTTACGGATTTGGGGCTAAAATCCCAAACGGTTTGGTAAATGTCATTTTTCGGAAAGAAAACCTTTGGGGCGGTGACCCCTTTTGTCTTGTGGATTTTGAAAAGTAGGATTTGATAATCCTAAATTGTTTTCTATTAAAACTCTCGATGGCATTCTAAACCGTTTTATAAATTACTCCCATTGATTTATGATATTTCGATTTTGAAATGTTTTCTCAAACTCTTGCCTCGGGAAGTACTTTTCGTTTCGTTTGGATCTTTGAGGATCCTTGGTTATTGTTATTCGTGGAATGTGACTGGTATGGCTCGTATTTGCACTTTGTTCTTGCACTAGCAAAACAGTGGAGTTTTGCTAACCTCCGAGTATTCGGGGGGTGGATGTCTGTTTTTGCATTCAGGTTTTGGAGCATAACACAGGGTCGGCACGAAGGATGATGAAAGATGATCGATACTAATCACATGAGGAACCGTACTTTGTTTATTGGTTCAGTTGTACTCTATTTTTCCGCTGCTATATTTTCCCGTTATACGGGTGTGGTTGTATTTTGACCCCTGCGTGGGCATGAGTTGTATTTGAGTTGTATGTATTTGTTGAAAGACCAAATCGGTCTAATGAGTCATTTTAGCCTGAAAGGCATGGTTGAGTTGTTATATGTCGTTACCAGCCTGGTAGATCCTTGAGGAAAGGTTCTACGGCGTGTAATATCCCTGAGCGGATTGGGGGTGTTACATATATATATATATATATATATATATGTGTGTGTGTGTGTGTGTGTGCTCTCAACTGTCAACTGTACGCTGTGTGTGTGTGTGTGTGTGTATGTGTGTGTGTATATATTGTGTATGTGTTTTTTTTTTCTAATTTCTGTGTGGTTTTTTTTTTAATTTCTGCACTAGTCCGGCGACTGAGTCGCCTAGTCGACCCAATCCAGTCGAGCCCCAGTCGCTCGAAAGACTCCCAAAAGCAAGTCAGGTTTCCACATCGGCCTCTCCAGCTCGATTGCTTGACTAGTTGCGACTAGTCGAGCGACGTGACAACCATGTATACAATGCTTATGTATTTCATTAATGCAATAGCATAAGTGTTGAATGGTTTGTATTTTCTTAATTCTGTATGTTTTAGTGTCCTTGTCAACCTCAAAACAACAAGTTCTATGGATACTATGTGTGCCGTTATATGCTCGAGATTTTAGAAAAAAGAGTATTATGGATCTCCACTGTATCATTTTTATACCGCACACCGTGTAAATTTCTTGATTGATGTGAATGAGTGATTATTGGAATGGGATTCTAGGTAAATTTCATGATTGGTGTGAATGAGTTTTGTGTAAATTCTGTGTAAAGTCTGTATAATGCACTGATTCACTGCACTGATTCTGTGTCGACGAACCCGAGTGTTGAAGAATGTTTAATCCTTTACATTTTAATGACTTGAATCGCTTTTTGATTTTAGTTTCGCTCGTTGTCATTCATTTTATTTCGTTGTGTTGTTCAGTTTTCTTTTCTCTTTGAAATTGAAAAGTTTCTGTTGTAAATGTCTGTTCTATTGTCATTCATTTTTTTAGTTTCACATCAAGTATCGCATCGTTTGGGTTTGGTAGTTTTTGGAAAAAAATCCAAATAACTAAAATCGGTTCCGTCGGTTACGAGTCGGTTCGGGCAAAAAAATAGTAACCGAACCGCGAAAAAATGTGCGGTTCGGTTCCTGCCTCGCGCATTTCTTGTTGGAACCGAAAATTCCTGTGCCTATAAATTGTTATCAAAGTTGCAATTAATCACTTGGTAGCTTGAAGTTGATTTGTTCGTAGATTTGGGTTAGAATCATCCATGTTTATTTAAAATGTATGACGAAAATTTGTCTAAAAACTGGATTTGGAGAGAATTTTAGTTTAACTCCATGTAATCAACCAAGTACCAAACCAGATCTTGTGGTGTTGAGTAGTAGGTATTATTTTGCATCGTTAGTTGTTTTAGCGATATTATTTCGTTAACATGATTATTGATTATTATCTTACGCTTTTTGTCAGAGAAAGTTACTCATCGGAAGAAGTTGATGAGGTTAGAGATATTTGGACTCAATATTTACTCAAGCAAGAGAATGAAGCGGACGAAGAAAACAAAGATGATGGTATGCAAGTTACTCAATGAATTTTAGTCCCAATTATTCTGAATGATTAGACTTCGGGGTATTATTTTTTCGTTTTTCCATTTGGATATTGTAATAGATGTAATGGTATTACGTTTTTGGAGATTGCAATAGATTTTAAGATATCATTATAGTGTTTGTGTTGTTTTATGTTTTTGGGAACGAGTAGGTTTATGATGTTCTTATGTAATGGTGAGTGTTGTTTTGTGTTTTATTTTTTTGGTACGAGCAGGATTATTATGTTTTTTTTAAATATGATAAAGAGACCTGTTAAACTTGAAATCGGGTCTCTCAGAATATTAAAAAAAATCAAAGAGACCCGTTAGATATGAAATCGGCTCTCTCGGCCACGATTGGAAATATTAAAAATAAATAAAGAGATCCGGTGAGTATGAAATCGGATCTCTTAGGTTATACAAAAAAAATATTTAAACAATCAAAGAGACCCGTTATGTATAAAAACCGGCCTCTCAAGTTTAAAAAAAATATTAAAAAAATCAAAGAGACCCGTTAGGTGTAAAATGGGCTCTCTTAGGTTAGACAAAAAAAAATATTAAAAAAATCAAAGAGACCCGTTAGGTGTAAAATGGGCTCTCTTAGGTTAGACAAAAAAAATATTAAAAAAATCAAAGAGACCCGTTAGGTGTAAAATGGGCTCTCTTAGGTTAGACAAAAAAAAATATTAAAAAAATCAAAGAGACCCGTTAGGTGTAAAATGGGCTCTCTTAGGTTAGACAAAAAAAAATATTAAAAAAATCAAAGAGACCCGTTAGGTGTGAAATGGGCTCTTTTAGGCTAGACAAAAAAATATTAAAAAAATCAAAGAGACCTCATATCTCAGATAACAGGTCTCTTACCCGTTTAAATTAGTTTCCTCCCACATGCATAACAGACCTGATTTCTTAGATATCAGGTCTCTTATATCTCAAAAACAGACCCCCCCCATGAGGCGGTCTCTTTAACAAAGAGACCGCTGAGATAGAGACCCGTCCAGAGGCGGTCTCTTAGGCTTATTTGGACTGGTCTCTTTACCTATTTTTGTAGTAGTGATATTATCAATCCGGTCAAATGGTCAACGATACTCAACCGGGATCCATATCCTGATTAAATTAGTAATTGGGATCATAATCCAAATTCCTGAATGCGATTTCCTCGAATACTAACTCCAAACTCGAGCTCATTTCGTAAGTCCAAATACACTCATCCGCTCGCAGACTAATTTATCAAAACCTCCATTTATGTCTACATCTTCCCCGATCGCAATTCCAACACCACTACATACACCGCCGGCAACCACCATGGCCGAACCTTGCCCAGCTCCAACTCAGCTCGTCCACCGGTAACTCTATGCATCGCCGCCGAGCTTCCGCTACTGTCACCGGATCTTGTCGTCGGAAAATATGTCCAACAGATCCACTACTATCTAGACACCAACCTGAAACCATCCCCGGTTAACCTTCACCCGAACCAACGTAATAGTCACTGGACCTAGAAGCGAAGGTCACCAGAATTCCAGACCAAAGCTCAGAAAGTCCAGCCGCCGAGCTCCAACTTTACACCGGAAAATCCCTCGTGACGACCTACCACCAAAAGTTCGAATGAGAATCGCACAGGAGGATCGTCCACCTCCTTGAGATTCCTCGATCTTGTCGCTCGTCTTTTGATTGTTAAGAGGAGGAGGATGAATGATGTTGATGGTTGATGAAGAAGAACTACGCGTGGTGGTAGGTGGGAAAGAAAAAAAGGAAAGGGGAGAGAGAGAGGAGAGAGAGACAACGGGGAAGGTGGGAAAGGAGAAAAGAAAAAAAAAGTGAAAGGAAGAGAGAGGGTATGGGAGAAAGTAGAGAAAAAAGAATCTCTCTTTATATATATATATATCAGAATTAGGGAGTTGTTTATTTGTTCCAAATTTCACCAAGTTACAGATATCATTATTCTATTAAAACGAATGAATCTTAAATTAGTTATTCAGTATCCTAGTTCGATCATCCGATTAATACACTGCGTCAAATAACACCAACACTAACTCGCCAATATATTAGTCTAATGTCTCCGCTCGATAATTTAATCAGCTAGCTAATCGAAATAAAAATGAAATAAATCAATTAAAAAAAATTAATACCATTAGAATTCCAATTTTAAATTTCCGGATATTACATCAGCTGGTTCAAAGATCATTGAAGCTGTTAATAATTTACAAGAGGACAAAACTCTTCTCTAGGTATAAAGGCTTATATTGTTCATTGTACTTTTACCATTATGCATGAATTATATTTGAGAAATTTAACTTGGAATTTCAACCACATTTTACCTCAATTGAAAGCTGGAATGACCATTTCTCGAAAAATCTTGCAATTTCATTTTATGCTTGCAACTTTTACATTTCAATTCCGAGTTGTGTAAAATAGCCTAATGCTGTAGTCATGCACTATGCTATGCGTCTGCGTTATAGAGCCAAATAGCCTAACACAGTATTAATATAATATGATATACGCGAGTTATTTTTATGTTTAATGTGTGCATGACGTGTTTGAATATCTCAAAATATTTCGTAGCATTAGCCTGGCATGTTTATTTTCGTACTTTTTTTTTTTTTTTATACCGAGGTTCCAAGCTTACACCTAACTAATCCTCGGGATAACAGCCCCGACCCCACAGTACTGCTACCAGTTAAATCGCGAGATGTGTATCTGGATCCTAGGTTCTTAAATATCCTCAACTACCGCGCACAAGGAGTCGTCCCCCAAGTGATTGCTCCATGCTGGACCCCTCCAAATCCAACCGCAGCTTCCCACCGAGATGTGGCCTCCCACACTGCCGCTTGAAGACCTCAATATTTAATTGTTCCACCAGCGTACCCCGGAGGGCTAGGCCCTAACCCTTAGTCAAAGACTAAGGGATCATTGGGCCTTGAGAAATTCAATTCCAAAGTGTTGCCACTAGGAATTGAACCCCTGACCTCCAACTAAATTGAGTTGGAGGTCAGGTGGCCAACTGCGCCAAGGCAGTTGGTTGTTTCTTTTCGTACTTGTGCATGAGCCAAGTGGTTTCGTAAATGTAATATCCGCATTTTCTTTTCCCAGTATTTTCATTTTTCGGTATATTTCTCGTTTGTAGCGACCCTAGTGTAATCGTATTAATATTTGAGAATAATTATTTTGAGACTTTTTGTCATCCAGTTCTACGTTTATTGGTTCTTCCATCATCTATTGATCTGATTCTCGTAATTGTTGTTCGGAACTGTCGTTTCGGGATTGCAGTGGATCCATTCTATGTTATTATGCATTTTGAGATGTTCCGTTTGATGTTTCGTTCATGTTCCGGTGTTTTGGGCCGTTAATATTCCGTGCCTAGCGCGCGCTAATCTTTCTGCATAGCGCACGCTAGGGATCCCTTAGTAGCGCACGCTACGTCTGCTTCGTAGCGCGCGCTAGCGAGCTGAGCCCTGGGAGTGGCAGTGAACTTATTTCGGATTCCAGTCCTCTGGACTAGCGGATTAGCGTACGCTACGTTGTCTAGCGCACGCTAATGTCGGGGGACTAGCGCGTGCTAGGTGTCCGGTAGCGCGCGCTAACGTGACTGTCCAGTACTGGGCAGTTTGTTCTGGACTTGTTCAGGTGCCCAGGTAGAGTACGCTATAGCTCGATAGCGTGCGCTACCGAGTCGTTGTTAGCGCACGCTAGATAGTAGTAGCGCACGCTAACGGTCCAGGACAGTGAGTTCTAGACTGTAATATAACTGGGTAGCCCACGCTAACCCTTAGCCGTTAGCGCGCGCAAAGCCGTGTGGCTATATATACCCAGGAGTTGACTTTGGTCGGATCTATTTCTCATTTCACCTCCTTCCCCGCGGCTTTGGCAATTTTGGGCGATTTCTTGGCGATTTCTTCTTCCAATCATCTCAACCATCATCTTCTATGAGTTCTTGGTGTATAATAACAACATCAACACGAATCTTTTATCCTAATCCAAGGTAAATCTTCTAAAAACCCTACTTTTGAGTAAATTGGGGGTTTTCGGGTTTTTCTTCGACTCGTTCCATACGGTTGATTAATTCATGATGAATATGATTAATCTTGCTAGTATTCTTGTTTTCCCTACGTATTCATGGGATTCTTCGTGGTTGTTGCGTATTCGAGAGGGTTTGGTTGTGGTCCGCCCTCGTTGTTGTTTTTATACGAATATACATGAATCGTAGACGGGTTTTCGGGTGTATTCCATTTCCGTATTTGTTTAGAGTTGGTTGTGATTATGTTCATCGAATCGTTAGGTTCGGTTCCATTGGTTCCTAGCATTTGTCAGTGATTTTCCTTTCCGTTCGTTGCGTCGTCAATTATTCAAGGCAAGTATTTTTGGAAACCTTTGTGCTTAATGTGAAATGGTAATGTATATTGTGTGTGATTTGCTCACCTCGGGAGGGTCCGACGGGGCCACGGAGGGAGTCCAATGGTTTTCACCCTGGATTCATGAGTTTGTTTAGCTAGCCAGCTCGGGAGGGTCCTTAGAGGTCTCGAGTGGGATTTGTGGCTTTGTCCCGGTCCTAGGCGATGCACGTGCGTGATTTGTTTTATGATATGGCCAGCTCGGTAGGGTCCTTAGAGGCCTCGAGTGGGATTTGTTGCTTCGTCTCGGTCCTAGGCGATGCACGTGCGTGATTTGTTTTATGATATGGCCAGCTTGGTAGGGTCCTTAGAGGCCTCGAGTGGGATTTGTGGCTTCGTCCCAGTCCTAGGCAAATGTGATTGACTGTTTGTTTACGGAAAAGACATGTCTGGTTTTGGTTTTGAAATGATTTGGTGCATTATACTATGAAACGTGTAAGAGAATGGTTTGCCTTGATTACTCGTACTAGCGTAATTGCTAACCCCTTTGGGAACCCGTTTTGGGGAAATTCTTGTTATGGATTTCAGGTTATGTTATGCCGGACGAGCGGGCGCTGGGACAGTACGAGGATGTTGGCCAGGGTCGTTGACATTTGCATTCGAGTCTTCTTATTTCTCTTTTCTATTTCGATATGGTTGTTTCCCACATTTATAAACTTATAGATTGTACTCGCGAGGACTTAGGTGTTGGCCACTAAGTATACTGGATACAGTTTGGGAAGTAGTTTAAACAACAAAATGTACTGATTTTAAATCTGAGTGCGTAGCAGAAGTCTTAGATACAGTAAGTTGCTGTGGATACAGCAACTTGATATGCAAAGTATACTTAAATAATCACAGTACTTAACACAGTAAAAACTAAAGGTAAATAACACAGTATTTAAAGTGGTTCTAGGTAAACCCCTCTACGTCCACTGGTCCTCCACACAGGAGTAAAAAGTTTATTATAATTAATACGTACACAACTACGTAATTATAACAACACACAATCAATATATCGTTCACACAGATTGATATAAAGATCTTAGCTTCAACCGTTCACACAGATTGGTTTTGAGCTAATGTTTTGACTTGCTTCTTCACACACAGTTCTGAAGCTTCATCTTCTTCGATGCAATTCCTTCACACACAGTTCTGGAGAAGCACAGATTACTCAGTCCACACAGGGCTGATCTGGGTTTGTTCAAAGTATAGAACATAGGAAGAACAATACTTTGACTTTAAGAGCTCTCAGCTGATGAAGTGTTGTTCAAGATGATGAGCACTGTATATCTCTTTAGATCTGAGATGCAGTAAGATTTGGAGATATGTTTTGCTCTGATTATAACTTTGATAGCTTGATAATTTCGATAGCTTGGGTAACTGATCTTCAGCATCTTGATGTGATATATATAGTCTCTGAAATATATATCCATTGAGATATTTCCGTTTGAGCAAGATTCCATTCCAACGGGATTAAAAACACGATCCGGATTTAGCGGGATTTGACGATCTGTTGACTGACAGTATTTAAATACTTTATCCTTGAGTATTTAAATACTTCTTTATTCAACGGGACTTGACTTCTGAAGATTCCTTCTTGTCCTGTTGAAAGCTGTATGGAAGATAACTGTATTGGTGATTCGAGACAGTTTCCATACTTGGTCTTTATATGACTACTTTGCTGTACTGAAGGGTTCCACTATATGCTGGATTCGAGACAGGTCTTCGATACAGGTTGATGCCTCAATACTTCGATACATTTTCCTTTGCTGTATGCGGATTGGCATATATGTCAAAACCTCTTTATCAAATACTATTCGATACAGGGATTGAATATCCCGGCTATTTCGATACAGGGTTCTTGTTTTCCCAACATTAGGCTTTTCACTCCGAACTTTGTTTTGTATTAACTCAAATTGCTATATTGTATGTTGATGTTTATTACGCCGGTTGCTCCGGGCATATCTTTATATGTTTTATTATTTAAATGTGTGTCCGCGCTAACTGAGATGGTTAGTCGAGTGGTGTTTTCCTTGTTTTAGACTGGTGGGTCCCATGTATGGGTCCACAGTGCTGTAATATACTTCGAATATATCGGGGGTGTTACAGAAAATGGTATCAGAGCACTAGATTTATGGATACCGAGGCTTGTCGGTTATTTGGGTCTAGTTGTGTTTTGTTTTGCACATTATCACACCGCTGCCAGCATCTCAGTGCTTCCAGTATTCGTAAGTTTTCCTTACTAGATTCTTTGTTTTCTAGTACCGTATATCCGTTTCTTGAACTGTGGTTATTTTCCCTCTTTTACTCATCATCGAGTTACTTTTTGCCACTTCTTAACACCAGCGTGGATGCTGGAAGGGGCCGTGGTCATGGTCCTGGTCGTGGCCGTGGACGTGGCCGGGGACATGGGGCAGCCGGTGGGACGGCCACGTCACATTCTTCGGGAGACGGCAGTACCGGTGACCGTCATAGCCATGCTTCTTCTCAAGATGGCGCCGACCTTGGTATTGCGGTTGTCATGCAGCAAATGGTGAACCAGATGGCGGTTATAGCTCAGGTGGTTCAGAACCCGAATCCAGCCCATGCTAATCGGGGCGGAGCAGACCGTTGGCTTCAAGGTGTCATCAACATGCATCCTCCTCAGTTTTCGGGAGCATCAGACCCGATCGGCTGAGAGGGGTGGATCAAGGAGATATCTAAAGTCTTCGTTGTCACCAACTGTCCCGAGGACCGTAAGGTCCCTATTGCACAGTACTTTCTCACTGGGGATGCTACTGATTGGTGGGAGGCTGTTAGGCCTAAAGACCACATTGCTTCATGGGTGGAGTTCAAAGACCTAATGGAGACCGACTATTGCCCCTGGCCAGTCAAACAGGCTCAAGTCCATGCCTTCTATGATGCTCAACCGCGGGACATTCCTGTCTCTCAAGCTATTGTCGATTTCAACAAGGAGTTGGGCTACGTGAAGACCCAAGTTGTCAAGGAGAACGACTAAATTTTTTACTTTTCCAGGTGGATGAAACTGTATGTCTAGGCTCTCCTGCACTACTTTGAAGGATTATCAGAGTAGGGCTCTGGCTTACGACATGTCGGTGACGGCTAGTGATGTGACTCGTGAGAGCAAGAAGCAGAAGTCGGTCGAAAATTTTTCTGGTTCCAAGGGTGGAGGCCAGCAGAAATCTTAAGCTAGGAATATTTCTACGGGCGGTCCGGATCGTTTCTCTGGGAGTTTTTGAGGTGCCACCGGAACCTCCGTTCGTGATCCCACATGCTTTAACTTTGGCCTGTTGGGCTATAAGAACTGGCAGTGTCCTCGTCAGAAGTTGACTTGTCATACTTGTGGTCAGTCGGGCCACAAGGCTCTCTTCTATGAACAAGTCAGAAAGATTCGCGAGTCCCGTGATTCTTTTCCAGCACCTAGAGAGCCGAGTGTGAACCATGGCTCGTTTGCTCCGCAGTCTCCTCCGAGTGCCAACTGAGGTAGAGGTCGGGGTCAGCCCGCTAGAGGAGGAGCTTCTAGTGTCGGCTCTACCCAGCCGCGTATATACGAGATGAGGAGGGCTGATGATCCAGCGGCCACTATGGCGACAGGTACCCTTCATATCTATTCTCATCCCGTCACTGTGCTTTTCGATTATGGTGCTACACATTCATTCATATCGCTGGAGTGTGTGCGCCGTTTGTGTCTCGACTGTTTGTCACCTTGCGAGTCTTTCATCGTTAAACTTCCTAGCGGTGATATGATCGTTGGCGATCGAGAGGTCCGAGACTGCTCTATGTTTATTTGTGAGAGAGCTTGGCTCTCTAATCTTATTGTCGTTAATATTGAGGGTGAGGATTTGATTCTCGGGGATGATTGGCTCGAGCAGCATGGCGTAATCATGAACTACCGCACGAGAATCACCACTATGTTAGCCGAGGACGGCACCGAGCACTCTTTCGCGGGGCAAAAGAGAGGAAACCAGCAGTTCGTTATTAATGCCTTGAAGGCGATGAGACTCATGCGAAAGGGGTGTATTGGTTATTGGTGCTATTCCTTGAAGGCGGAGGATGGTGGAGTCGAGCTTTCGTCGATTCCAGTCATTAGTGAGTTTCCTGATGTATTTCCTAACGAGTTACCGGGATTGCCACTGGATCGTGAGGTCGAGTTTGCTATAGAGTTAGAGCCGGGTACGACTCCGATTTCGAAGGCGCTGTATCGCATGGCACCTTCATAGATGGCTGAGTTGAAGAAGCAGTTGAGTGAGCTTCTTGAGTCGGGGTATGTTCGATCTAGTGCTTCGACTTGGGGCACACCGGTCCTGTTTGTGCGGAAGAATGATGGTTCACTGCGTTTGTGTATCGACTATCGCGAACTAAATAAGGTGACCATCAAGAACAAGTATCCTTTGCCGAGGATTGATACTTGTTCAATCAGTTGCAGGGAGCTGCGGTATTCTCAAAGATTGATTTGAGATCCGGGTACTATCAGCTCCGGGTGAGGGAGTCCGATGTGCCGAAAACAGCTTTTCGGACGAGATACGGACACTATGAGTTTGTAGTTATGACTTTCGGGTTAACTAATGCGCCGGCGGTGTTCATGCAGTTGATGAACAAAGTCTTTATCGAGTATTTGGATAAGTGTGTCGTCGTCTTCATTGACGATATTCTTATTTATTCGAGGAACGAGGAAGAGCATGCCCATCATTTGCAATTAGTGTTAGACATTTTGAGGACCGAGCAACTCTATGCGAAGTTCTCGAAATGTGACTTCTGGCTGAAGGAAGTGATGTTTTTAGGTCATGTGATTTCAGCCGAGGGTGTTCGTGTGGATCCGCAGAAGATTGAGGCAGTGTTGGATTGGGCACCGCAATGTGAAGGAGATCCGTAGTTTCTTAGGTTTTGCCGGCTACTACCGTAGGTTTGTCGAGGGTTTCTCGAAACTGGATTGGCCACTTACACAGTTACTCCAGAAGTCCGAGAAGTTCGTCTGGAATGACGAGAGACAGTCGAGTTTTGAGGAGCTGAAGAGGCGTTTGACTTCAGCCCCGATTTTAGCATTCCCTTGTGGCAATAGGGGTTTTGCTATTTATAGTGATGCTTCGGGTCAGGGTCTTGGGTGCGTATTGATGCAGCACGGCAAGACCATTGCATATGCGTCGAGACAGTTGAGGCCGTATGAGCTTAACTACCCTACTCATGATTTGTAGTTAGCGGCAGTTGTTTTTGCGCTCAAGATTTGGCGTCACTATCTTTTCGGCTCTGCATGTTAGATTTTTACCGATCATAAAAGTCTGAAATACATATTTACTCAGCGAGAGTTGAATATGAGGCAGTGGAGGTGGTTAGAGTTGATTAAAGATTATGACCTCGTAATCCTTTATCATCCGGGCAAGGCGAACGTCGTGGCCGACGCCTTGAGTCGGAAACTGGTTGCGTTGCGAACGCTTGAGATCCTTACATCTCAATCTGAGCTTCGGCGGGTTTTGATCGATTTGGATGTTGAGGTTTTGTTGCCTGGAGTTGTCGGGCAACTTTGTGCTTTAGAGATTTCGTCATCTTTGATCGATCAAATTAAGCTGAAGCAGTTGGAGGATCCGCTGATTACTCAAATCCGAGAGAACGTTCTTAAGGGAAAGTCTCCTGGGTTTGTGATTCACGAGGATGGTGTTTTGAGATTCCAGAGTCGGCTTTATGTACCGAACGACTCAGAGTTGAGACAGAGTATTTTGCATGAGACCCATGCTACACCTTACTCCGTTCATCCTGGTTCGAGTAAGATGTACAAGGACCTGAGAAGGAATTTCTGGTGGAATGATATGAAGGAGGAGGTCGCACAGTTTGTAGCGAGATGTTTGACTTGTCAGCAGGTCAAAATCGAGCATCAGCGACCGGCCGGGTTATTGCAGTCACTTCCCGTTCCGGAATGGAAATGGGAAGATATATCGATGGATTGCATTACGAGTTTTCCGAGATCGAGGTCGGGCATGAATATGGTCTGGGTGATTGTTGATCGTCTGACCAAGTCGGAACATTTTTTGGGCATCATGGACACTTCGGGCCCGGAGAAGTTGGCTCGTGTGTTTATCGCACAGATTGTGATGCTTCACGGTACTCCGAAGTCTATCGTTTCGGATCGTGATGGCCGTTTTGTATCGCACTTTTGGCAGGCGGTGCATAAGGCATTGGGTACTCGTTTGCCTTTGAGTACCTCTTTTCATCCTCAGTCAGATGGACAGTCAGAACGCACTATCCAGACGTTCGAGGATATGTTGCGTGCTTGTGCTCTCAATTGGAGCAGTGATTGGGAGGAGCATTTGCCATTGATCGAATTCACGTACAACAACGGTTGGCACGCGTCGATTCGAATGGCACCGTATGAGGCACTTTATGGGCGGCGTTGTCGATCACCAATTTGTTGGAATGAGTCCTCTGATCTGGTCGGGACCGAGCCGGATATCGTTTTAGAGACGAGGCGGAAGATAGCACTGATTCGAGAACGGTTGTTGACTGCCCAGAGTCGACTGAAGTCATGCCGATGTCCGTCATCGACCTTTGGAATTAGAGGTGGGATACCACGTTTTGCTAAAGGTATCGCCGGCGAGAGGAGTTTTCAGTTTCGGTAAAAAGGGGAAGTTGAGTCCGAGATTTATTGGACCCTTCGAGATTCTCGAGCGAGTCGGTGGGTTGGCATACCGTTTGGCATTACCCCCGGCCCTGAGTCATGTTCATAGCGTTTTTCATGTTTCCCAGCTGAGGAAATATGTCCCGGATCCTAGTCACGTCATCGATTATGGTGACGATTGACCGAACACGGCACAAACCAATCCGCAAAATCCATCAACAACCTAAGCTTATTCGGGTCGATTTGACCGATTCTTCACAAACCCCCAAAATACCCCAAAATTCACAAAACTTGGGTTCTTCAGAATCATACCTCGATTCGGACGGTGAAATATGTTAAGATGTTGATAACTTTGCCATAAAAATTGAAGAATGATTGCTCCTAATGATATCTGGCCGAAATCTCCTTCTTCAACGTCCCAAGATCGCCTACGGCCGTAAGAAAGGAAGAGAGAAGTAAAAAATGATGAATTTGGCATGCACGCCGAGTATTTATAGTTATGCCCCTTAGCACGCGCTATGTAACACCCCCAAGTTATTCAGGGTATATTACAGCGACGTGAGCCCCTCTGTGGGACCCACAAGGCTAATCATACGCGGAACTATAAAACTTGACCGAGAAGGTCCAAATACAACGAAATGAAAGACAATACAAAGGGTATTCAACCATATCCAATGTATTCAAATACATCCCAACACAAAATTAATACCTCGGCAACACAGGCCGGAACATCAAGGAAACTGAAATACAATACTCGAGTATTCAATAACCATTCCAGTACAACAACACTGAATGGAGGAACACAAAACATAACCAGAAACAAGACACAGTATCACGCTTGCCCATCATCTTCATGCCGACCCGATACCTGCATGTCCGCTCTCCTGGAACCTGAAATATATAAAAAGTATTTCCACCATAAATGGGTTAGCCATCGAATAGCCTGTGCAAGTATATCAAGTATGAAATACAATACTCCTCGACAATAAAGTAAAAGTAACCTTCAATTCATCAATTCAAGATTAGTATTCCGGAATAACTAAATCTCATAGCATCACATCAATACATACATGATCAACCGTGGAGCCGCACCAGAGGCTACGGAACCCTTAGAGGACTCGTCGGTCCATCCCAGAGTGGTTAACTCATATGATCTGTGGAATCGCACCAGAGGCTACGAAACCCTCAGAGGACCCGTCGGCCCATTCCAGAGTGGATATAAATAAACATACCATTCATATATCTTACTTTCAAAGTCGAGAACACACAATCATAAATATATACTTGCCTTTGAGACATTGAGAAAACGAACGGAAAAGAGTATGAGTTCGGTAGGTCTAGGAACGCACTTACGGTACCTAAATGATTCGTAAGGGGTATGATAATCAATAATCCATACTCATAATTCACGAAGAAACTCCCAAAACCCGTCTACGATTCACGAAAATACAAGGGTAAACAACTAGATGTTGAAAAATCACCCAACCCTCACAAGTCCGAACACGGCACAAACCAATCCGTAAAATCGTAGGATAAGCATGTATATGGGGTAGATATATCATAATCTCAAGATTCTCAAGCTTCAAACAGGATAAATCAAACGAATCTAAGAAAAACCTTAAAATTTCCAAAAATAGGGTTCTAAGGATTTTTATCTTGATTTGGACGATAGAATGGATTAGATGTTGTGAATTCTTTACTCTCCAATCAAAGATGTTGTTATCTGAAGAAGATCGCTTCCGAACTCCCCGAATCACCCAAATCCGCTGCTCCCGATCGGAAATGTGAGAAAGATGACAAAAATGACGAAATGGAAGTCAACTCTCCAATATATACTCGCCCAGTCTAGCGCATGCTACACCTCTAATATTAGCGTGCACTAGCGGGGTCACCGGGTAGTTCAGTGGCTTCTGTCAGCCCTGTTAGCGTGCGCTAATCGCCTTCCTTTAGCATGCGCTAGCCGAAAATCGTATCCAGAAATCAGAGTCCAGAACCTACTGTCCTCTGCCCAGCTCAAGTCTTAGCGTGCGCTACCGTGATAGCTTAGCGTGTGCTACACAGCCCTTATAGCGTGCGCTAACCGAAGTCTAGCGTACGTTACATGATAGTCCGCATACCGACAACCTCACCGCCTCGCCGACGGCAAATTGCAGTGTGCTACGGACGGATGTTAGCGTGCGTTACTGACCACGAATATCATGCGCTAACGAACTCCCAACGCGCGTTAACTGCCAGTCCAGAAAGCAGGATGAGTTACTGGTTCTTACCTGACTGGTCCCTTAGCGTGCGCTACGGCTCAAAGCTAGCGTGCGCTACTCAAGGAGAATTAGCGTGCGTTAGCCTAGGCCTAGCGTGCGTTATTTCTCTGACCCAGAACACTTCTGCAAGGTCTAAACAACATAATCGTGATCCAAACAAGGTACGAAACTCTATAACAATATCGAAAACATCACAAAGAGTTTACAGAGCGACAAAGTAGGAAGAATGGCAAGGTCAACCAGTTAATAAAAAGTACGGGTATTACATTCTCCCCCTCTAAAAAGAAGTTTCGTCCCAAAACTTAAGAAATAAAAAGTTTGGGGTACTCCGACCGCATCTTCTCTTGCGTTTCCCAAGTCGCCTCCTCGACTCCATGTCTCGACCATTTCACTTTAACCAGTGGAATGGTCTTATGCTGAAGTTGTTTCTCACGACGCTCAAGGATCTTCACGGGTCTCTCCGGAAAAGTAATATCATCGGATACATCAATCTCACTATAGTCGATAACATGGCTCGGATCCGGCACGTACTTTCTCAACTGAGACACATGAAAAACACTATGGACGTGACCCAAAGCTGGAGGCAACGCCAAGCGATAAGCTAAATCTCCAACTCTGTCCAAAATCTCGAAATGTCCGATATACCTCGGACTAAGTTTCCCCTTTTTCCCAAAGCGGAAAACTCCTCTAGTCGGCGACACCTTGAGTAAGACATGATCCCCCACTTCGAACTCCAAGGGTCGACGATGAGTATCAACATAAGATTTCTGATGACTCTGGGTAGTCAACAATCGGTCCCGGATAATAGAAATCTTTTCCTTAGTCTCCATCAACATATCCGGTTCCGTTCCAATTAGCTCAGAAGCCTCGTTCCAACATAATGGCAACCTACATCGCCTACCATAAAGTGCCTCGAATGGTGCCATTTTGATCGACGCATGCCAACTATTATTGTAAGCAAACTCGATCAACGGTAAGTGAAGCTCCCAATCATTACTCCACTCTAAGGCACAAGCCCGCAACATGTCTTCCAACATGTAAATCGTCCTCTCTGTCTGACCGTCCGACTTAGGATGAAAGGAAGTGCTCAATCTCAACTCAGTACCCAAAGTCTGATGAACGGCCTGCCAAAAATGCGATATGAAATGGCCGTCTCGATCAGAAACAATGGTCTTGGGGGCACCGTGCAACCTTACGATCTCATCTATAAAAGTTCGAGCCAATCTATCCGGTCCCCAAGTATCCGTAATACCCAAGAAGTGTGCAGACTTGGTCAACCGATCGAAAATTACCCAAATCATATTCATTCCGGTCCGGGTTCTCGGCATGCCAGTGATGAAATCCATAGAAATGTCTTCCCACTTCCACTCGGGAATAGGAAGCGGCTTCAATAACCCCGCTGGTCGTTGATGTTCGATCTTGACTTGCTGACACATCAAGCACCGTAATACAAATTCCATGACATCATTCTTCATGTTATTCCACCAAAAATTGTACTTCAAGTCTTTGTACATCTTACTCGTTCCGGGGTGGATTGAGTAAGGTGTAGCATGAGCTTCTCGGAGAATTCCCTGCCTCAACTCTAGATCATTCGGAACACAATGCCTGCCTTGAACTCAAGACGCTATCCTCGTGAACCATAAAGCTAGGAGCTTTTCCTTTAATTACATCTTCCTTCAGTTGAGAGATCATCGGGTCACTCCACTGTTTCCCTTTGACTTCGTCAACCAAGGACGAAGTAATTTCGAGAGTACAAAATTGTCCTTGTACTCGTTGAAGCTAAACTTCTATTCCTTGCTCAGTTAAATCCCTCTGAATCTTTGTCTGAGAAGTAAGAACCTCGAGCATCTGGAGAGATGCTGATTTGCGGCTCAAAGCATCCGCAACAACATTGGCTTTACCCGAGTGGTAGAGAATTTCTAAATCGTAATCCTTTATCAACTCTAACCAACGTCTCTGTCTCATATTCATCTCTTTCTGACTGAAAATATACTTCAGGCTTTTGTGATCGCTACAAATCCGACACGGAGAGCCATACAAATAATGCCGCCAAATCTTGAGTGCGAAGACAATTGCGGCCAACTGCAAATCGTGACTAGGATAATTTATCTCGTACGGATTCAGTTGTCGTGATGCAAAAGCTATCGTCTTATCATGCTGCATAAGCACACAACCAAGACCTTGACCCGAAGCATCACTATAAACCGCAAAGCCCTCACTACCATGTGGTAAAGTTAAAATCGGCGCTGAAGTCAAAGGTCTCTTCAGCTCGTCAAAGCTCTGTTGTCTCTCATCCGTCCAAACAAACTTTTCTGTCTTCTGGAGTAATTTCGTAAGCGGCCGAGCAAGTTTCGAGAACCCCTCGACAAACCAATGGTAATACCCAGCAAGGCCCAGAAAGCTACGAAATCACATGGCCGTTAAACATAACTTCTTCCAACCAAAATTCACATTTCGAGAATTTTGCATAGAGGTGCTCGGTTCTCAAAATATCTAGTACCAAACGCAAGTGTTGGGCATGTTCCTCTTTATCTCGAGAATAGATCAAAATGTAGTCAATAAAGACGACTACACATCTATCGAGGTACTCGATGAATATCTTGTTCATTAGCTGCATGAATACCACCGGTGCAATAGTTAGACCAAAAGGTATAACTACAAATTCATAATTCCCATATCTCGTTCGAACTGCAGTCTTCGGAATGTCGGACTGTTTCACCCTGAGTTGATAGTACCCTGATCTTAAATCAATTTTCGAGAAAACTGACTGATCAAATAAATCGTCAATGCGAGACAAAGGATGCTTGTTTTTGATGGTCACTTTGTTCAACTCACGGTAGTCGATGCAGAAATGTAATGAACCATCTTTCTTTATCACAAAAAGAACAGGCGCACCCCAAGGCGAAGCGCTCGGTCTGATGTATCCTTTTTCCAATAATTCTCCCAGTTGATTCTTTAATTCTTGCATCTCCGGAGGTGCCATACGATAAGGTGCCTTAGAAATCGTGGCCGCATCAGGCTCTAAATCCACAGAAAATTCTATTTCTCGATCTGGTGGTAATCCCGGGAGGTCGTCCAGAAAAACATCGGAATACTCATTAACAATCTGAATCGAAGAGAATTCGACTTCGTTCCCTTCCGTCTTCAAGGCATAACACCAATAGCCCATACAACCTTTATTCAAAAGTTTTACAACCTTCATGGCACTGATAAGTAACTTGGATTGGCCCAACTTACGTCCCAAAAATGAGTACTCAGATCCGTCTTTAGTCATTATGGTGATAACTTTAGTACGGTAATTCATAATCGCTTGGTGACTATCAAGCCAATCCTCGCCGAGGATCACATCTTCGCCTTCCATATCAACTACAATCAGATTCGATACCCAATCCATACCGCGGATATAATCACCGGAAAATCTTTAATCTCCCGGATCCCCACAATTCTATCCCCGCTAGGTAGTTTCACAATGAAGGGGTCACATGCAGTCATACAAGTTATATTCAAACGGCGTACACACTTCAAGGAAATGAAAGAATGGGTAGCACCCGTATCAAAAAGTACACAAACTGGATGAGATAAAATATGAATGGTACCTGAGGCCACCGCTGCATCGGGTTCGTCTGTTCAACGCATCTCATACACTCGTGGTTGTACCTAGCCGACGCTAGAGTTTCCCCCTCCAGCGTTCTAACCCCGTCCCCAGCCCCTGCATAATTATGTTGAGACTGACCAAAAGATTGCCACTGATTCACGCCTTGATCAAGTGGCACTGGGGCAGAAGCCCGAGTGTCCAAAGTCTGATTTGGTTCGGAACAATAAGCTGCCCTATGTCCCATCTGTCCGCAAGTGTGACACTTCAATGGTGGGAAATTGCATTCCAAATTAACGTGGCCTGGACGACCACAATTATTGCAAGTCACCGTGCGAGCTGAGGTTCTCGGAGCGGAACGAAAACCTCTCTTCCCTTTAGTAGAACGTGACGACTGTCTGGCGGAGCGGTTAGTCATCTGTGACCTCTGGAAGTTGCCACTCTTAGAGCCAGAGAAATTTCCCGCGATCTTCTGCTTCTTCGATTCTTCAGTCGTATCGTTTTCGAGGCTTAACATGTCATGGGCTTAAGCTCTGTCTTGATATTCCTTCAACGTGGTACAAGCATATCCGACCATGTACCGCCGTAAGTCCATATTCATCCGCATATCAAAATAACAGATCTTATCAGGCCCGTTTCGTACTTGATCCTTCACGTGGATCAATTGTTGGTTGTACTCCACGATTGCCTGTGAAACGGGAATATTCTGCGGTTTAGCCTCGAAAAAGGCTCAAATTCGTCCTTCTCGCACCGGTCAAGGACAAAACTCGGCCTCCAAAAGTTCTTTAAACTCATCTCACGTAGCAACACGATCTTGTGGCTTGATGACTTTCCACCACGTAGCAGCCTCCTTGGTGAGGAAATACTGAGCAATCGGTACTTTCCTCGCTTCGGGACAATCAACTCCTTCAAAAATTTTCTCCAACTCCGCTAGCCAATCTTCCCATCCTAACAGGTCCGTGGCACCGCCAAACTGAGGAGGGTGCATACGGATTACATTCTGAAGCAAGGCATCCGCGTTCGGGTTCGGATTATTCAGCTGAACTGTTTGGGCTAAAATGGTCATCTGGTTAGCCAATTGTTGAAGTACATTCGCAACTCCAACATCCGCGTTGTTCCCCTGGCCATTCGACTGGTCTTGCTGACTTTCGGTGTCAGGATGCACCAAATTCGATAGGCTGGGGTTGGTCGATCCCGCAACGGAACTGAGGGAAGCGGCCGCGCCATGTCCTCGTCCACGTCCACGGCCACGACCACCGCCTCGTCCCCTACCAGCTGTGTAAAGCCCAAAAATTTCGAATCTCAGATTTTCGTCTAATTTATATTAAGAAATTAGTAACATAAGTCTATGTTTAAATTGAATAATTGTATACCAAAGATACCTTCACATATGATAATCCATCACGTTCCAAATCAAGGTTAATAACCGAAAATTTGTCATTAAACTCCATAATTTCGGCCACTACTCTATCTACCTCATAACCGATCCATTATATACAATCAAACACAATTAAGACCATTTACTAACTTCCTTATATACAGCCTACTCCTCTTCCTTAATAACGTGAATTCTGTCCCTCTTCTCCATTCCTATCATTCGGCCAAAACACAAACACACACATACAAGGCTGGTGCGATTTTCTTCTCTATCAAAGATCAAAGTTGCTGCTGTTCATGACCCTTAAAAAGTGTTGCTGAAGTCGTGTAATCATGAATCCTCGGAGCTTGTTGTTTGGATCGTGATTAGGGTTTGATTCGTGAAGGTTTCGTTCTTGTTCTCTCCTTTATTCGATTCATCATAACGTATTTCTAATCGATCTTGTATCTCTTTTCTATTCGACACATGATTTCATGTATAATCCAAATATATAAACTTGAAACCTAATTCGTATACATACTAAACAAAAATCCGATCTCTTCTATTCAAATTATATGTTAAAACGTATATAGAAGATCACATAAAATCATAACGGTATTGGATGTTTCGATATGTAAATATCAAACCAAATCAACTCATGTTCCTGATCTGATTTTCTGTGTTATGTGTGTGTCGTGTGTTTGATCATCAAAGGCTGGAAATATGTGGGTTAATATATGAATTAAACCAGGTCTTGTGATATATATATATAGGTCTCGTGTGCGTTTGTGTAAGTAAAGCATGTTAAAATGGTCTAAAACAGTTTTTCTACACGAAATAGTTTTGAAAAGCTGATTATGTGTGCATTGTAGCTCGAGTTTCATAAGGAATTAATTCTGTACTTTTGCATAAAAACTTAGTTTAATGTCTTATTTAAGTTTTCCAATTGGTTCGAAGGGAATTGGAGTTGTATTGGTCATGCTTTTGAATTTTACGGGATCATATGTCAAAATCTCAGTTTTAAGAATTTAAATTCAGTCTGGTTTCACGATTTTTAATTTGAATACTATAAGGAGTTATGACTTGATAATTTACAGGAGTTATATTTCACATGTTTTCTAAGTTCTGGAATTTTTGTGGATATTTCCAAAGTGTTTTGATATGCCTTTGTAATGAATAACTTCTGGGTGTTTCAGCAGTTTACTTTCTGTACAGTCGTGTAAAGAGTGATTTTTATTGTGTACTTGTACTAATGAATAAATTTTGAGAAAATCCCAGTAGACTCCTAAGACATATCTGCTTCAGTGGTAATTTTGATGAATTTTCACCTTGATATATGATGTGGTGTTAAAGTTCATAAAATGAAGACTAAAACATAGTAAAACCAGAATTTTTGTTAGAAGATTAAGATTGTCGTGATTTTAATACCATTTAATATACTTGAACCCTAAAATGCATTTGAACATTAATTATGATACAATTGGTCATATGTTAACCTAATTCCAATAACGAAACTCTAATCACATTAGTAAATGGTGTTAAGTAATTAAGAACCCGTTATGACATTATGAGCTATTAAGCATAAAATGAACCTAATTTGTGTAGATTCGCTGAAGAAGGAGTAAACTCTAATCTTTATATCTTCTAATGTGTTTTGCATTTTGCAGTTGGAGGTACGGATATTCTTGATACCCCTTATCTCTACCATTGTATCGGTTGTTTCGTTTGTTTTGATATTCGTACAGATATTCTTGAACCTTTGGTACGATACATTTGATATGAACCTTTGATATGAACTTTCATATGGTATGCCATTTGAACCCTTCAGTTTGATACCCGAGCCAAGTTCATTTCCTAGCCATGAAGGTAACATGGTCGTGTCATTGATGCACCAATGGCATGACTCTAGTGTGGTTGAGTGATGTTCCACACTGTCCCATTTTGATATGATATGTGCACTTTATATTGTTATGGCCAATAAGATTTGTTCGGGGGCGTATGTATGCATCCTAGGTTCGATTCATATTTGATTGGATATGACATGATTATGATATGATATATTCAATGATTGATGCTTGTGTGCAATACACATCTTTCACGTGTTCGGGAGTTAGCTACTCCATGGTTACTATGATATTTGATTTGATTTATGTTCGGGCTCGTGGTAGATTACTGAACCTTCCTTACTTTTGATATCCATTTGTTTATACTTCATTCCTTTTCCAATGCACCGTACCTTATATGTTCGTTCTTTATCTTTTGGTTTTGTTTATACATGTCTGTTCACTGGGCTTTTTAAGCTCAGGCGCATTTTCCTTTTCCTGCGGCAGGTATCTAAGCTAGGAGCTGGGGTCGCTTTGGGGTTGAGAGTTGAGCTTGTGGAGACTTTACCCTAGTCATCTTAGATTTATTTTGCTATTTTTAAGACATTGTTTAGACTTGGATGATTTGTTTTTCATCCCTTTGGAGTATTTATTTTCGTTGAACTTATGTTTTGCTTTAAGTCACTTCGACTTAACTCCTTTTGATTATTTATGTTTAAGACTTCCGCTTGCGTTTATTTATGTATGTTCTGATTGTAATATCCGGATTTATTACAGTGTATTTCATCTGTATTCAACCATGTATTATTTCGGATTGGTGATTTTGATTATTGGAATATGATATTTAGTGCATTGATATCATTGTGCATAAGTATAGAAACATGCAAAATTGCTCAAGAAACCTTGTGATAGCGCACGCTAAGAATGTATCTTAACGCGCGCTATCGGGCCATTATTAGCGCACGCTATGAAGGTAGGGGTTGCGTGCGCTAAGAACTCAATTATTGAGCGATGGCTAACACATGCGCCAAATGACATGGGTCCGGATAAGATTCCCGCTGACGCATCCGGACAAACTCTGAAGTCAACCATTATTAGCGCACGCTAAGGGATGCTTAGTAGCGTGCGCTAACTTGTCTATAATGCAAAATTTTATAAATGGGACAGCAACCGCTTTGGCTTTCATTTCCTTCGTCTATACTTCACCTTTGAGAGTCCAGAGAGCAAGTATATCCCTTCTAAACGCTTAGAACATATGTTAGTGATCATTGAATGATTGAGTATCACTTGTGAGTGATCATTGAAGAGAAGTAACACCTTGGAGTGGCACATAACCAAACGGAGTCGGATTATACCTCGTGGTTCAGTGATTTCGGCATTCTAAGGTATGTTCAACCTATCACCGCCTTAGATTTGGTTTTCCAATGGATACGATGATCATATTATCGAGGTATTGAATTTCATTAGTGAATTATTCAACAACATCATGTTTAGAAGATTGGAATGTCTACAAATGCGATATTATTGTTGGAACCTTGAAGTTGGGATCCTAGTACTTCAAATGATGAGAGTAATATTCTGAAGTTAACAATCCGTATGAGTTATGTTATCTTTGTGATCATGATTTGGAAGAGATGTTATAAGAACTTAAAGGAAGAATCATCTTAGGAAATATTCTTTCGTATAAGTCGAAATTGTTAGTTTCACCTCAAGATGAAGTCTGAATATGTATAATGATAGTAGCATCTAATACATCAACCGGAGATCACCAACTTTGCATGAGAATTGTAATCAAGATGGATTATGGTGTCATGATGATTATACGTATATTTGCATCTTGAAATTGATATCATCCTGGAGATCATTCATAAGAGTAAGAACTTGGTATTCATGGAAGTAACATGAATTATCACGAAGGATTTCATTGTTTCAACATGGCAAGAATAAGCATCGCCAAAGAAAGAATCACATGCGTAGATAGCGCACGCTATGTTATGCGCTTAACGTGCGCTATCGAGTACTAGTTAGCGTGCGCTACGCTTGGTAATGCGTAACGACGCTAGACCATCGCCGAGTCGGATGGCTGATCGCTGATGTATCGACCATGCATTATTAGCGTGCGCTAATATACGAGATTTAACGCGGCGCTATCGAGTACGCTTAGCGACGCAACGCTGACTTAGCGCGTCGTTAAATCATCGGCCGAGTCACGGCTGATCGCTGAGGCAATCGACAACGCCGGTTAGCGACGCTAGGCGCAGTGTATCGCGACGCTAACGAGTAGCATTAACGCACGCTACATATGATACGAAGGCGTGCGTTAATCTGGCCCGCATGCATTGCCTATTAAGGACTTCCTACCGTAATTGTTGAATTGTTAGACGTTCGTGCGGACGAAATGAATTCTCAGACTTTTTCTTTTGTTAAGGTTCGAGCTTAACACGTGACTGATCGAAGGGGACGACCTTCGAGTATTTTGATATTCGTGGAAGTTTATTCTTGTCAACGAACCGAGGCAAGTACTCTAATTATTTGTACTATGACAATTGTGATGGTATCGTGTAAATATGTTGTGTATATATATGTCCACCATGTGTTGATCCGACGGGAATCATCATGGGAATCTATAGCTGTGTGCGCTGGATCGTTGGACAGGTAGTTCCACCATGTGTTGGTCCGACGGGATCATCATGGGAATCTATAGCTGTGTGCGCTGGATCGTTGGAATACCATCTGTATGTTGGAAATGTTATGATATGATATGTGTTGTGGATATTCTCGTTGGAGAAACTTGTTATGATATAATTGTTGATTATATCACTGTTTTTATGATTATTGTACTTGTACTAGCATCGTTGTGCTAACCCATTCGGGGGTGAACATTTGTGTATGTTCAGGATCCAGGAGAGCGGGGAAACAACCACTGGAGAGGCATGACGACGAGGGTGCGGAGTGATGTTTCGACCGGGTTTACTGTCTGTTATTTATTGGTTATTTTCAATAAGTACTCGAGTACGTTGTCGATTTATAATGCTTGGATTTTGATGATGTAATATAACTCTTCATGGGATATTTGTAATTTCGATTTTGAACCAGTCGGTTGAATTTCATTTCAGTAATTTCATAAACTGGTATCTGTTATTGTCATTTCTTTTATTCAGCCTTGTAAATTCTTATGTAAAGGATTTACGGCGCTGTAATATTCCTGAATATATCGGGGGTGTTACAGAATATGGTATCGGAGCTAAGATTATGGATATCTTGGCCGTTGGGTTAAAATAGGGGTCATTTATGTCTTTTGAGGTAACCGATCATGAACGACATCACTGCACTGCCTACGTCTTCATGCGAACAGTGGTTGTAAGTTCCTAAACTCTATCTTGTTCTTTACATGTTGTGTCTCTTTATACTTGAATATTAGAACGATGCTGTTTCCTGTGTATTAAGTATTTGTGCTTACAGTATGTTGAGAGGCGGATGTGGACGTGGTCGCGGTCGTGAACGCGGACGAAGGAATGCTGAAAGGGAGGCATCGCATTCTAATCAGGCTAGTCATAGCTCAGGCGAGCCGCAACAATCCATCAATAACGAACCGGAACCTGGTGTGCCAGAAATCCTTCGTCAAGTCGTGAACCAGATGACTCAGTTCGCTCAGGTCGTGGACCGAATGCAAGTGGCGGCAGGAATTCAGCAGGGAGATGGACAACAAAGAATTCCAGAAATGGGAAATCGAGGTGACCAATGGTTACAAGAGGTGGCAAAGATGCAACCACCCAAATTTGACGGCTTTTCCGAGACTCCCACTTGGGACCATTGGTTGAAGGAACTGGAGAAAATTTTTGCTGGAATTAATTGCCCGGACGACAGGAGAGCTCCTATTGCCCAGTATTTTCTGATAGGGGAAGCATCCGAGTGGTGGGAAGCTATCCGACCTGCAGATCATGATGCCGATTGGACGGAATTTAAAATGATGATGGAAGCTCAGTATTGCCCTCGTCCTGTGAGGGAAGCCAAAATTCGGGAATTTTTCTCCGCTCAACCATCAGACGAACCCGTGTCCTGCATTTATTAAGACTTTTAACCAAAGAAGCTAGCATTTGTTCGACATCCGGTCGTAATGATATGGAAATGATGATTCATTTTGAAATGAGGATGAAACCAGAAATCCAGAGGTACATGTCCGGTTTTGAATGTACCACTCTCCGCCAGTACCAGGATAAGGCGTTGGCGTATGAAATAAAAGAAGCAGCAATGGAGAAGTTTATGGAGTCGAAGAAACAGAAAGTCTCTGGTACTTTTACAGAGCACAAGAGCAGTGGGCCCCGCAAGGCCCAGTCTTCTTTTTCTTTCAAGAAGCCTCCGCACCCAGCTAAGAGCGGAAAGAATTACGGAACAATGTCAGCCACGACGGATACAGCTAGGAAGTGCTTTAACTGTGGTCGCCCAGGCCACCTTTGGCGTGATTGTTTGCGCACTCCAGTTACATGTTTTGAGTGCGGACAGGAAGGGCACCGTGCGACGTTTTGTAAGGACGCCACTAAGTACAATGGAACCCACTCATCACAGCCAGTTCAGAAGGAAGCCAGTGTCCAACAGACGCAGCAAAGTGTTCAGATGCCTCAGAATTTTGGCCGCGGGCGAAGCAGAGGACAATGGGACCGAAAGGGGACATCGAGTGCCGGATCTGTTCCCCCACGTTTGTATGAGATGAGAAGGACATATGATCAGGATGTCTTGCCGCATCGTAATCGGCCCAAATCTTTTCCCAGCCAGTTAGCGTTTTGTTCGATACAGGAGCTACACATTCTTTCATATCTTTGTCTTGTGTAAATCGTTTGAATATTTCCGGTTTTTATACTTGTGAACCTTATGTTGTTGGTTTACCGAGTGGGGAGAGAATTGTCGGAAATTTAGAAACTAGAAATTTCCCTGTATCATTTGGGGGCAGAGAGTGGCTCTCAAATCTGATCGTGATAGAAATGCAAGGAGATGACCTGATACTCGGAGACGATTGGCTTAATCGGTATGGAGCAATTGTAGACTACCGAAGGAGGAATATTTCACTGATCGCTGATGATGGCTCCGAAGTACTGTTCGAAGGATGGAAACCGGGAAGCTCAGGAAAATTGATCAAAGCGATGAAAGCTGTCAGATTGTTGAAACAAGGTCAGACTGCATCGTGTTATGCAATGAAGAAAGAAGACGAAATGGTGGAACTTTCATCTATTCCTGTTGTGAACGAATTTCCAGATGTATTTCCTGATGAATTACCTGGGCTACCTCCACGAAGGGATGTAGAATTTACTATTGAGCTGGAACCTGGAGCGACACCAATTTCTAAGGCGCCGTATCGTATGGCACCTACTGAGATGTACGAATTGAAGAAGCAGCTGGAGGAATTACTGGACAAGGGCTATATTCAGCCAAGCGTTTCACCCTGGGGAGCGCCAGTTCTTTTTGTCCGAAAGAAGGATGGATCGCTCCGACTGTGTATTGACTATCGAGAGCTGAACAAGATGACGATTAAGAACAAATATCCGTTACCACGGATTGACGATCTGTTTGACCAGCTGCAAGGGGCGACGGTATTTTCTAAAATTGATCTGAGATCAGGATACCATCAACTGAGGATTAAGGAGTCTGATGTTCCGAAATCAGCGTTCAGAACTCGCTACGGGCATTATGAGTTTGTGGTGATGCCGTTTGGTCTCACTAACGCACCTGCTGTATTTATGCAATTGATGAACAGAGTGTTCATTGAATTTTTGGACAAATTTGTGGTCGTGTTTATTGACGACATCCTGGTGTATTCTAAGGGTCCGGAAGAACATGCGCAGCATTTGCGGATTGTATTGGAACTTTTGAGAAACGAGCAATTGTACGCCAAACTTTCTAAGTGTGAATTCTGGCTAAAGGAAGTAATGTTCCTCGGCCATGTGGTGTCAGCTAAAGGAGTCCGAGTAGATCCTCAGAAGATCGAAGCAATATTGGATTGGAAGCCTCCAAAGAATGTGAAAGAGGTTCGAAGCTTCTTAGGACTTGCTGGATATTATCGTCGATTTGTGGAAGGGTTTTCTAAAATTTCCCGCCCACTTACTCGACTTTTGCAGAAAACTCAAAAGTTTGAGTGGAACGAGTCGTGTTAGACTAGTTTTGATGAGTTAAAGAAGAGATTGACGACGGCACCGATTCTATCACTTCCGCAGGGAACTGAAGAATTCATAGTTTACAGTGATGCTTCGAATCAAGGACTTGGGTGCGTGTTGATGCAGAATGATAAGGTGATCGCTTATGCGTCGCGACAATCAAACCTTATGAAGTGAATTACCCGACACATGATTTGGAGCTAGCATCGGGTTTTTGCCTTGAAGATCCGGAGGCATTATCTCAGACGGACTCACCGCGATCTTTACGGATCATAAGAGTCTCAAGTACATATTCAATGAAAGAGTTGAACATGCGGCAAAGAAGATGGTTGGAACTGATTAAGGACTATGACTTGGAGATTTTATATCATCCAGCAAAGCAAATGTAGTGGCCGATGCACTTAGCCGCAAACCTGTCTCTATTCGGATGCCGGAGACGCCGACATCCCAACTTAGCCTTCAACGAGAAATGATTCGTGAAGGAATTGAGGTATGGTTACAAAGAGTCCAAGGACAATCAGTGCGTGATGGAGATAACTTCATCTTTAACCGAAGAAATCAAATCTAGACAGGTAGATGATCCTCGATGGTTCGGTTACATGATGAAGTGATCAAAGGAAAGGCCCCGGATTCATAATTCATGACGATGGAGTTTTGAGATTTCGTAACCGACTGCGTTCCCAATGTTGATGTTCAAACAGACGATTATGAAGGAAGCTCATAGTTCGCCTATTCTATCCACCCGGCACCAAAATGTATAAGGACTTGAAGCAATTTCGTGGGGCAACATGAAGCAAGACGTAGCGGACTATGTTTCAAATGCTTGACTTGTCGCGGAGTTAAGATCGAGCATCAACGGCTCTTGGAATGTTGAAGCCGCTCCCGATTCCTGAATGGAAGTGGGAGGACATATCAATGGACTTTATCACTAATATGCCGAAAACCGTGACAGAATGAACATGATTTGGGTGATAGTTGATCGTTTAACCAAATCGGCTCATTTTCTAGGCATTAAGGATACGTGGGGACCACAGAGGTTGGCACGAGTCTTTATTTCGGAGATAGTTCGATTGCATGGTACGCCGAAGACCATTGTTTCTGATCGAGACGGCCGTTTTGTGTCTCACTTTTGGAAGGCAGTTCATAAGGCCTTGGGGACCGAATTGAACTTCAGTACAGCTTATCACCCGCAGTCTGACGGACAATCTGAGAGAACTATACAAACGGTGGAAGATATGCTAAGGGCTTGTGCCTTAGATTGGTCAAACGATTGGGAAGTTCATCTACCGTTGATTGAATTTACCTACAATAATAGTTGGCATGCTTCTATTAAGATGGCACCGTTTGAGGCATTATACGGAAGGAGATGCAGATCGCCCCTATGCTGGGACGATTCATCGGACTTGATCGGAACAGAACCAGAGTTGATTGAGCAGACTCGAGAGAAGATAGCCTTGATTCGTGAAAGGCTGTTAACTGCCCAGAGTCGCCAGAAATCCTATGCGGACGTACGCCGCCGTCCATTAGAGTTCAGTACTGGAGATCACGTACTTTTGAAGGTTTCTCCTACTCGAGGAATCTTTCGTTTCGGAAAGAAAGGAAAGCTGAGTCCGAGATATATCGGACCATTTGAAATCCTCGAGAGAGTTGGGGAGTTGGCATACAGATTGGCATTGCCGTCATTGTGTCATGTTCATAACGTGTTCCACGTATCCGATTCTGAGATATATACCAGATCCCAGTCATATTATTGATTTCGGCAAAATCGAAGTTGAGCAGGATGGGACATTTGAAGAAAGACCAGTCAAGATACTCGAGAGTCGAGTCAAGCAACTGAGGAACAAGTCAATCGTTTTGGTCAAAGTTCAGTGGTCACGTCACGGAATGGAAGAAGCCACTTGGGAAACAGAAGCTGATATGAAGTCTAGATATCCCGAGTTATTTTCGTCTTGAGTTTCGGGACGAAACTCCTTTTTAGTAGGAGAGTATGTAATATCCGGATTTATTACAGTGTATTTCATCTGTATTCAACCATGTATTATTTCGGATTGGTGATTTTGATTATTGGAATATGATATTTAGTGCATTGATATCATTGTGCATAAGTATAGAAACATGCAAAATTGCTCAAGAAACCTTGTGATAGCGCACGCTAAGAATGTATCTTAACGCGCGCTATCGGGCCATTATTAGCGCACGCTATGAAGGTAGGGGTTGCGTGCGCTAAGAACTCAATTATTGAGCGACTCACACATGCGCCAGCCGGGACATGGGTCCGGATAAGATTCCCGCTGACGCATCCGGACAAACTCTGAAGTCAACCATTATTAGCGCACGCTAAGGGATGCTTAGTAGCGTGCGCTAACTTGTCTATAATGCAGAATTTTATAAATGGGACAGCAACCGCTTTGGCTTTCATTTCCTTCGTCTATACTTCACCTTTGAGAGTCCAGAGAGCAAGTATATCCATTCTAAACGCTTAGAACATATGTTAGTGATCATTGAATGATTGAGTATCACTTGTGAGTGATCATTGAAGAGAAGTAACACCTTGGAGTGGCACACAACCAAACAGAGTCGGATTATACCTCGTGGTTCAGTGATTTCGGCATTCTAAGGTATGTTCAACCTATCACCAGTCTTAGATTTGGTTTTCCACTGGATACGATGATCATATTATCGAGGTATTGAATTTCATTAGTGAATTATTCAACAACATCATGTTTAGAAGATTGGAATGTCTACAAATGCGATATTATTGTTGGAACCTTGAAGTTGGGATCCTAGTACTTCAAATGATGAGAGTAATATTCTGAAGTTAACAATCCGTATGAGTTATGTTATCTTTGTGATCATGATTTGGAAGAGATGTTATAAGAACTTAAAGGAAGAATCATCTTAGGAAATATTCTTTCGTATAAGTCGGAATTGCTAGTTTCACCTCAAGATGAAGTCTGAATATGTATAATGATAGTAGCATCTAATACATCAACCGGAGATCACCAACTTTGCATGAGAATTGTAATCAAGATGGATTATGGTGTCATGATGATTATACGTATATTTGCATCTTGAAATTGATATCATCCTGGAGATCATTCATAAGAGTAAGAACTTGGTATTCATGGAAGTAACATGAATTATCACGAAGGATTTCATTGTTTCGAACATGGCAGAAACAGTTCGCTTTCGGTGATAGCGCCATGCGAGATAGCGCACGCTATGTTATGCGATTTAACGTGCGCTTATCGAGTACTAGTTAGCGTGCGCTACGTTTGGTACGTAACGTCGCTAGACCACCGATCGAGTCGAGATGGCTGATCGGTGATGTCGACCATGCATTATTAGCGTGCGCTAATATACGAGATTTAACGTGCGCTATCGAGTACGTTTAGCGTCGCAACGTTTTGGACTTAGCGTCGTTAAATCATCGGCCGAGTCGGTCGGTGATCGATCGCTGAGGCATCGACAACGCCGGGTTAGCGTCGCTGGCGGTGTGTGCTGCGTGCGCTAACGAGTAGCATTAACGTCGCTACATATGATACGTAGCGTGCGTTAACTGGCCCGAACAGTTGCCTATTAAGGACTTCCTACCGTAATTGTTGAATTGTTAGGCGTTAAATGCAGACGAAATGAATTCTCGTACTTTTTCTTTTGTTAAGGTTCGAGCTTAACACGTGGTGATCGAAGGGGCGACCTTGAGTATTTTGATATTCGTGGAAGTTTATTCTTGTCAACGAACCGAGGCAAGTACTCTAATTATTTGTACTATGACAATTGTGATGGTATTGTGTAAATATGTTGTGTATATATATGTCCACCATGTGTTGATCCGACGGAATCATCATGGGAATCTATAGTGTGTCTTGTTGGATCGTTGGACAGTAGTTCCACCATGTGTTGGTCCGACGGGATCATCATGGGAATCTATAGCTGTGTACTGGATCGTTGGAATACCATCCGTATGTTGGAAATGTTATGATATGATATGTGTTGTGGATATTCTCGTTGGAGAAACTTGTTATGATATAATTGTTGATTATATCACTGTTTTTATGATTATTGTACTTGTACTAGCATCATTGTGCTAACCCCTTCGGGGTGAACATTTGTGTATGTTCAGATCCAGAGAGCGGGAAACAACCACCGGAGAGGCATGACGACGAGGGTGCGGAGTGATGTTTCGACCGGGTTTACTGTCTGTTATTTATTGGTTATTTTCAATAAGTACTCGAGTACGTTGTCGATTTATAATGCTTGGATTTTGATGATGTAATATAACTCTTCATGGGATATTTGTAATTTCGATTTTGAACCAGTCGGTTGAATTTCATTTCAGTAATTTCATAAACTGGTATCTGTTATTGTCATTTCTTTTATTCAGCCTTGTAAATTCTTATGTAAAGGATTTACGGCGCTGTAATATTCCTGAATATATCGGGGGTGTTACACTGATATGCCACCATAATGTGATACTTCTACCCTTGTCGGGTTGGGGTGTTACAATTATGGTATCAGAGCTTAAGGTTCGACCTGTAGAGCTTAGGCTATGACCTGTGAGGATTTGGGTAGACATTAGGTTTCCTTCTGCGTATTTTCCTTTCATACTTCATCTTTATTTGACCTTACAAATCGATTTGAGATCCGGCTATCACCAATTACGTGTGAAGGAGCAAGATGTTCCTAAGACCGCATTCCGTACCCGATATGGTCACTACGAGTTTTTGGTTATGCCCTTCGATTTGACAAATGCTCCCGCTATATTTATGGATCTTATGAATCGCGTATTCCACGAGTATCTCGACAAGTTCGTTATAGTTTTCATCGACGACATTCTTGTTTATTCCAAAACTGGAGGAGATCATGAGCAACATCTCCGGATTGTTTTGGAGACTCTTCGGCAGCAGAAGTTGTATTCCAAGTTATCGAAGTGTGAGTTTTGGCTAAAGAAAGTTACATTCCTTGGTCATATTGTATCCGCAGATGGCATCACCATGGATCCATCTAAGGTTGAGGCTATCACCAAGTGGCCGAGTCCTACTACTGTGACTGAGGTTAGGAGTTTTCTGGGACTTGCTGGCTACTATCGATGTTTTGTTGAGGGTTTCTCATGGTTGGCGTTACCTTTGACGCAACTGATGAGGAAGGGTTAGAAGTTTGTTTGGACGGAGGAACGCGAGCAGAGTTTCGAAGAGTTGAAATAGAGATTGGTGTCGGCTCCTATTTTGACTCTTCCATCTGGTTCTGGGGGCTATCAGATTTATAGTGACGCGTCGAAGAAGGGTTTAGGCTGTGTCCTTATGCAGCACGGTAAGGTGATTGCTTATGCTTCGAGGCAATTAAAACCTTATGAAGAGAATTATCCTACTCATGATCTAGAGTTGGCTGCGGTGGTTTTTGCTTTGAAGATTTGGAGACACTACTTGTATGGCGAATCGTGTGATATCTTTACTGACCATAAGAGTCTCAAGTATATCTTCACCCAGAAGGAACTTAACATGAGACAAAGAAGGTGGTTGGAACTCCTTAAGGATTATGATGCGAATATTCAATACCATCCGGGCAAGGCGAATGTTGTTGCCGATGCGCTTAGCCAGAAGTCTGGTATGATTGCTAATTTAGAGATTGAACCAAGGGTTCTTCATGATTTAGAACTTTTGGATGTTGAACTTTGTGTACGAGGTTATGACGGATATTGGGCTAGTATGAAGATAGAATCCAATCTTATACTATGGATTAAGGAAGCTCAAAATGATGATGGTGAGCTTTGGGCTGTGGTTCAGAATGTTCTGGAGGGTAAGCAGTCGGATTTCAGGGTAGATGACTCTGGTGTGGTATGGTTTGAAAACCGACTTTGTGTTCCTAACGATCCTGATTTGCGTGAGGCTATGTTGTCAGAGGCCCATAGTTCCCTATTCACTATCCATCCTGGTTCTACCAAGATGTACAGGGATCTTAAGCAACACTTTTGGTGGAACGACATGAAACAGGATGTAGCCTTGTATGTTGCTAGGTGTATGACTTGCCAGTAGGTCAAAATCGAACATCAGAGGGCTAGTGGTTTGCTGCAACCGTTAGATATCCCTACTTGGAAGTGGGATGACATTTCCATGGACTTTGTTACTAGTTTACCTCTTACTCGGAAAAGACATGATGCAATTTGGGTAGTCGTCGATCGTCTAACCAAATCTGCCCATTTCTAACCTATTCGTATGGATTTTCGTGTTAGTAGATTGGCGGAAATTTTTCAACAGGAGATTGTTAGACTTCATGGGACTCCGACATCTATCGTGTCAGACAGAGATCCGTGGTTTACTTCTCGTTTTTGGAAAAGCCTACAGAAAGCTTGGGGTACACGTCTTAAGTTTAGCACGGCTTTTCATCCACAGACAGATGGTCAGTCAGAAAGGACCATTCAGACTTTAGAAGACATGTTGAGGGCATGTGCTTTGGAGTGGACGGGAAGTTGGGACGAATACTTGTGCTTGGTGGAGTTTGCTTATAATAATAGTTGGCATGCTAGCATCAATGCAGCACCGTATGAGCTTTTATATGGGAGGAAATGTAGAGCACCCATTTGTTGGAACGAGGTAGGTGAACGTGTGATCGAGGGGCCGGAACTTATTCAAATCACTAATGAGAAAGTGGCTGTAGCCAAGGATAAGCTGAAAGAGGCTCGCACTCGACAGAAGAGTTATGCTGATAAGCGTTGACGTGACTTGGAGTTTCAGGTTGGGGATCGTGTATTTCTGAAAGTATCGCCGTTCAGAGGTGTTAAACGTTTTGGGATCAAAGGGAAGCTTAGTCCTCGATTCATTGGACCGTTCGAAATTCTTGAACTTATTGGGGAGGTTTCTTATCGCTTGGCTCTACCTCCTCAGTTATCACATGTTCATAATGTCTTCCATGTATCTCTTATGAGGGGATACAATTATCATCCGTTGCATGTGGCGTCTTATCCTTTTGATCAGATTTAGCCTGATATGTCTCTTTCTGAGGAACCCGAAGCTATTTTGGATCGACAAGATAGGGTCATGAGAAACAAAGTCATTCCATTTGTTAAAATTCTTTGGAAGAATCACCCAGAGCGTGAAGCAACCTGGGAGACCGAGGAATCGATGCGAACAAGTTATCCTCATTTCTTTTCGTAGTCCGGTACGTATCTATTTCGCTTTCAATTCGATTTTCGAGGACGAAAATTTTCTTTTAGAGGGGAAGAGTTGTAAAGCCCAAAAATTTCGAATCTCAGATTTTCGTCTAATTTCAAAATTTCCCTATACTTTGTAATAATTCATTTTTTTAAACCTTAACCTATATACTATATGGTATAATTAAATTAAGAAATTAGTAACCTAAGTCTATGTTTAAATTGAATAATTGTACACCAAAGAAACCTTCATATATGATAATCCATCACGTTCCAAATCAAGGTTAATAACCGAAAATTTGTCATTAAACTCCATAATTTCGGCCACTACTCAATCTACCTCATAACCGATCCATTATACACAATCAAACATAATTAAGATCATTTACTACCTTCCTTATATGCAGCCTACTCCTCTTCCTTAATAACGTGAATTCTGTCCCTCTTCTCCATTCCTATCATTCGGCCAAAACACAAACACACACATACAAGGCTGCTGCGATTTTCTTCTCTATCAAAGATCAAAGTTGCCGCTGTTCGTGATCCTTAAAAAGTGTTGCTGAAGTCGTGTAATCGTGAATCCTCGGAGCTTGTTGTTTGGATCGTGATTAGGGTTTGATTCGTGAGGGTTTCGTTCTTGTTCTCTCCTTTATTCGATTCATCATAAGGTATTTCTAATCGATCATGTATCTCTTTTCTATTCGACACATGATTTCATGTATAATCCGAATATATAAACTTGGAACCTAATTCGTATACATACTAAACAAAAATCTGATATGTTCTATTTGAATTATATGTTAAGACGTATATAGAAGATCACATAAAATCATAACGGTATTGGATGTTTCGATATGTAAATATCAAACCAAATCAACTCATGTTCCTGATCTGATTTTCTGTGTTATGTGTGTGTCGTGTGTATGATCATCAAAGGCTGGAAACATGTGGGTTAATATATGAATTAAACCAGGTCTTGTGATATATATATATATATATATATATAGGTCTCGTGTGCGTTTGTGTAAGTAAAACATGTTAAAATGGTCTAAAACAGTTTTTCTGCAGGAGACAGTTTTGAAAAGCTAATTATGTGTGCATTGTAGCTCGAGTTTCATAAGGATTTAATTCTGTACTTTTGCATAAAAACTTAGTTTAATGTCTTATTTAAGTTTTCCAATTAGTTTGAAGGGAATCGGAGTTGTATTGGTCATGTTTTTGAATTTTACGGGATCATATGTCAAAATCTGAGTTTTAAGAATTTAAATTCAGTCTGGTTTCAGGATTTTTCATTTGATAACTATAAGGAGTTCTGACTTGAAAATTTATAGGAGTTATATTTCACATATTTTCTAAGTTCTGGAATTTTTGTGTATTTTTCCAAAGTGTTTTGATATGCCTTTGTAATGAATAACTTCTGGGTGTTTCAGCAGTTTACTTTCTGGACAGTCGTGTATAGAGTGATTTTTATTGTGTACTTGTACTAATGAATAAAATCTGAGAAAATTACAGTAGACTCCTAATACATATATGCTTCAGTGGTAATTTTGATGAATTTTAACCTTGACATATGATGTGGTGTTAAAGTTCATAAAATGAAGACTAAAACATAGTAAAACCAGAATTTTTGTTAGAAGATTAAGATTGTCGTGATTTTAATACCATTTAATTGACTTGAACCCTAAAATGCAGTTGAACATTAATTATGATACAATTGGTCATATGTTAACCTAATTCCAATAACGAAACTCTAATCACATTAATAAATGGTGTTAAGTAATTAAGAACCCGTTATGACATTATGAGCTATTAAGCATAAAATGAACCTAATTTGTGTAGATTCGCTGAAGAAGGAGTAAACTCTAATCTTTATATCTTCTGAAGTGTTTTGCATTTTGCGGTTGGAGGTACGGATATTCTTGATACCCCTTATCTCTACCATTGTATCGGTTGTTTCGTTTGTTTTGATATTCGTACAGATATTCTTGAACCTTTGATATGATACATTTGATATGAACCTTTGATATGAACTTTCATATGGTATACCATTTGAGCCCTTCAGTTTGATACCCGAGCCAAGTTCGTTTCCTATCCATGAAGGTAACATGGCCGTTTCATTGATGCACCAATGGCATGACTCTAGTGTGGTTGAGTGATGTTCCACACCGTCCCATTTTGATATGATATGTGCACTTTATATTGTTATGGCCAATATGATTTGTTCGGGGGCGTATGGATGCATCCAAGGTTCGATTCGTATTTGATTGGATATGACATGATTATGATATGATATGTTCGGTGATTGATGCTTGTGTGCAATACACGTCTTTCACATGTTCGGGAGTTAGCTACTCCATGGTTACTATGATATTTGATTTGATTTATGTTCGGGCTCGTGATAGATTACTGAACCTTCCTTACTTTTGATATCCATTTGTTTATACTTCATTCCTTTTCCAATGCACCGTACCTTATATGTTCGTTCTTTATATTTTGGTTTTGTTTATACATGTCTGTTCACTGGGCTTTTTAAGCTCAGCCGCATTTTCCTCTTCCTACGGCAGGTATCTAAGCTAGGAGCTGGGGTTGCTTTGGGGTTGAGAGTTGAGCTTGTGGAGACTTTACCCTAGTCATCTTAGATTTATTTTGCTATTGTTAAGACATTGTTTAGACATGGATGATTTGTTTTTCATCCCTTTGGAGTATTTCTTTTCGTTGAACTTATGTTTTGGTTTAAGTCACTTCGACTTAACTCCTTTTGATTATTTATGTTTAAGACTTCCGCTTGCGTTTATTTATGTATGTTCTGATATGCCACCATAATGTGATACTTCTACCCTTGTCGGGTTGGGGTGTTACAAGCTGACATGCTGAAGAACACACAAGGCACGTAAGTACAATTCAATCGCACATCACCGAAGTGACCGATTCTCAAAATACCAAAGCAGTAGCAAAACGATAAAGGAAACATCAGAAGAGTAAGAGGTCTTACAAGTACCGGTCGCATTGTGATGATGGCAAAGTAGTGATACTGTAAACAAACGATGACTCAATCGACCCAAAAGACCGATAACCTAGGTATCCATAGACCTAAGCTCTGATACCATATTCTGTTACACCCCCAAGTTATTCAGGGTATATTACAGCACCGTGAACCCCTCTGTGGGACCCACAAGGCTAATCATATGCGGAACTATAAAACTTGACCGAGAAGGTCCAAATATAACGAAATGAAGGACAATAGAAAGGGTATTCAACCATATCAAATGTATTCAAATACATCCCAACACAAAATCAATACCTCGGCAACACAGGCCGGAACATCAAGGAAACTGAAAAACAATACTCGAGTATTCAATAACCATTCCAGTACAACAACATTGAATGGAGGAACACAAAACATAACCGGAAACAAGACACAGTATCACGCTTCCACATCATCTTCATGCCGACCCGATACCTACCGGTCCGTTCTCCTGGAACCTGAAATACATAAAAAGTATTTCTCCCATAAAGGGATCAGCCGTCGAATAGCTAGTGTAAGTATATCAAGTAAGAAATACAATACTCATCGACAATAAAATAAGAGTAACCATCAATTCATCAATTCAAGATTAGTATTCCGGAATAACTAAATCTCATAGCATCACATCAATACATACATGATCAACCGTGGAACCGCACCAGATGTAATACCCGAGATCTTTGTTTCGGATTCGTTGAGTTTTTGGGGCTTCATCTGATTGTTATTGTCCTCATCGTTGGAATTTTGTGCCATGTTTAGGTGTGCCTTGTTGGGACATGTGTTTGGAGGCATTTCGTATCACTATGTGAGTTTCTGGGTTTTTGTGGTGTAGTGCACGCTAATGCTTGTGGAATAGCGCACGCTACGGCGTTGTGGTTAACGCTCGCTACTGAATGTGTAGCACACGCTAACTGGCAGTCCAGAGGCAGCCCAGGAGCTACTGGACTGGGACTGGGGCTTTGTTAGCGCACGCTAACGTCGATAGCTAGCGCATGCTATCGACTACTTAGCGCACGCTCTTTCTTCTTTCTAGCGCGCTACCCGGTAAGTGCAATTCTGTCCAAGGGACACTGGACTGTTTTCGTGACCCCGATTAGCGCGCGCTACACTTATGGGTCTAGCGCATGCTAACAGTGTTATTCGGTAAATTTTGGGCGTTGACCTCGTTAGCGCGCCCTAATGCTGTCTAGTTAGCACACGCTAATAACTGTCCAGTATAAATACTGGACAGCATGCTTTCTTTCCCCATTTTCTACCTTTTTCTCTCCTTTTCGTTCCCAGCCGTCGGGAGTGAGGTCATGAGGCGGTTTTGAGTGATCTTCTTCATCAAACTTCATTTTGGAACGAATTTTTAGGTGTTTAACAACATCTAATCATCTTCTTAATCCAAATCAAGGTAATCTCTTCTTCGAACCCTAGTTCTTGAGTTTTGGGGGTTTCTCCTTAGTTCTTCGATTTAATCCGAGGATGATGAATCGATGGTGAAATTCTTGTTATCTTGGCCATGATCTTCGGATTTTTGAACTCATTCATGATTTTATATCACTCGGAACATAGTTCTTGATTTCTTGGAGACATACTTAGATCCTTGTTGTTTTTAGGATCGATTCGGATTCCGTTTAGTGTTATTGATTCATGTTAGTGTTATTTTCATAGTTCTCATGGAGTTGTCAAGTTCTTGATCGGTTTTGGAAGTTCGAGGGCTGCCCATGTCCGGTGGTTCGTGGTATAGAGGCCTTGTGATTCGTCGTATTTGTTCGCTCGCGGATTCGAGGCAATTATCTTGCCCATACGTTTCGTGTTTCGTAAGCATAATTGTTGATAAATGATTTTATGTGAAATACGAATGTTTAATGAATGTTAAAAAGAATCGGTATGTTCTCGATAAAGGTTTCCTTCTAAATATACTTGTGTATTTGTGAACGAATGTGTGTTAGTCTTGTACATGGAAATATCTTCCTTGCGTGTGGTACTATTATGCGTGATTGTGTCAAAAGTGGACTTAAGGTTGTCTTCTTAAAAGAAGAATATATGTGTGTGGATGTGCGGGTCTATTGATGAGCATATGCTGTTGTGTAGTATTGGTTGTGAGTATGTGTCGGACATAGTGGCCATTTCTAACAAGTACCTTGAATTATGTTTGATGTACTTCGGGAGAATGCGGTTTTGATGATTGTGATTTGTGCCATGTGGTTTTTGAGATTGTGTGAGCCGAGTAAAACCAGTGAGGGTCCCCTGGCGTCCGGTAGGCTGCATTTCCCTATGGATCACTCGGTTGGGCTACACACCAGGGAGGGCCTGACGAGGTGTCCCTGGGGTGTGTATCTTGCTCAAGAGGTACAGGGCCAGTATAGCTCGGGAGGTTGTTTTGTGCTAGTGATTTTGGCACGTTGTTGTTTCGATAATTATGATATGTCCAGAATATCATAACGCTTTGCGATTTATGTCGTACGTAAGGTCTTGGTACTTCGCTAGAGTGGCATCAATATAAGTGTCATATATGATTCGTTTCTTGATTGTGAGGTTTTTGGCATAAGGATGCGGGCCCTGGTGATTGTCTCCGTACATTGTGATTTGGTTGTTTATCGGGTGTGATCTTTTGGGCTTACACTCGAGTATGTGATGGGGATGATCGGGTCGTGGACCCCATGTTTTGTGATCGGATTGGTATTTTTGAACTTAAACAAGTCCTTGTCCCGTATCCCTATGTGGTTCTGTTAAGTTGAGGATTCATATATTCCAAATGTTTTCAAAACTCCCGAGATCTTTGATATCTTGTAAAATGCATATTGGGTTTATTCCCACCTGTCATGATTCGAGCAGTTTTGATTAAATGATTTACCTCGGGGAGTATGTTTTCAATTATCGGATATTGGAGTATGATACGTATGGCTTGTATTCATAATTTTATACTTGCACTAGCAAAACAGTAGAGTTTTGCTAACCCCCGAGTATTCGGGGGGTGGATGTCTGTATTGCGTCCAGGTACTTGCAGGTTGCTGGGGAGCAAATCATAGGATCAATACGAAGGATGATGGAAGACGACGATACTAATCACATGAAGACCGGTTGTTGAGTATTTTGTTAGAGTCTGAGTGTTTAGGCTCTCCATTGTGTAATTTTCCCGTTTTATGGGAACGTTGATGTAATTTAACCCCTGTATGGGTATGAGTTTTGTATGTTTATTGTGTTGTTAGTGGTAAAAGACCAAATCGGTCTAATGGTTCATTATTTAGCCATATAGGCATTAAATGTGATGTATTGTTTTCATATTTAGGCTGGTAGATCCTCATGGAGAGGGTCTGCGGTGCTGTAATATTCCCAAGTGGTTTGGGGGTGTTACACCAGAGTCTACGGAACCCTCAGAGGACTCGTCGGTCCATCCCAGAGTGGTTAACTCATATGATCCGTGGAATCGCACCAGAGGCTATGAAACCCTCAGAGGACCCGTCGGCCAATCCCAGAGTGGATATAAATAAACATGCCATTCATATATCTTACTTTCAAAGTTGAGAACGTATAATCATAAAAATATACTTGCCTTTGAGACATTGAGAAAACAAACAAAAAAGAGTATGAGTTCAGTAGGTCCAAGAACGCACTTTCGGTATCTAAACGATTCGTAAGGGATATGATAATCAATAATCCATACTCATAATTCACGAAGAAACTCCCGAAACCCGTCTACGATTCACGAAAATACAAGGGTAAACAACTAGAGGTTGGAAAATCACCCAACCCTCACAAGTCCCAACACGGCACAAACCAATCCGTAAAATCATAGAAAAAGCATGTATACGGTGTAGATATATCATAATCTCAAGATTCTCAAGTTTCAAACCGAATAAATTGAACGAATCTAAGAAAAACCCCAAAATTCCCAAAAATAGGGTTCTAAGGATTTTTACCTTGATTTGGACGATAGAATGGATTAGATGTTGTGAAATCTTTGTTCTCCAATCAAAGATGTTGTTATCTGAAGAAAGATCGCTTCCGAACTCCCCGAATCACCCAAATCCACTGCTCCCGATCGGAAATGTGAGAAAGATGAGAAGAATGACGAAATGGAAGTCAACTGTCCAATATGTACTCGCCCAGTCTAGTGCACGCTACGCCTCTAATATTAGCGTGTTCTAGCGGGGTCACTGGGTAGTCCAGTGCCGTCTGTCGGCCCCGTTAGCGTGCGTTAATCGCCTTACTTTAGCGTGCGCTAGCCGAAAATGGTGTCCAGAAATCGGAGTCCAGAACCTACTGTCCTCTGCCCTGCTCAAGTCTTACCGTGCGCTACCGCGATAGCTTAGCGTGTGCTACGCAGCCCTTATAGCGTGCGCTAACCGAAGTCTAGCGTACGTTACATGATAGTCCAGACAGCCTGACAACCTCACTGCCTCTGCCGACCAGCCCGTTAGCATGCGGTACGGACGGATGTTAGCGCGCATTACTGACCACGAATAGCGTGCGCTAAAGAACTCCCAGCGCGCATTAACTGCCAGTCTAGAAAGCAGGGTGAGTTACTGGTTCTGACCTGACTGGTCCCTTAACGCACGCTACGGCTCACAGCTAGCGTGCACTACTCAAGGAGAATTAGCGTGCGTTAGCCTAGGCCTAGCGTGCGTTATTTCTCTGACCCAGAACCGCAAGGTCTAAACAACATAATCGTGATCCAAACAAGGTACGAAACTCTATAACAATATCGACAACATCACAAAGAGTTTATAGAGCGACAAAGTAGGAAGAATGGAAAGGTCAACGAGTCAATAAAAAGTACGGGTATTACACGTTAGGCTTCCGGATTAGCATGTGCTAACAGGCAGCCTTGGTCTAGAACCTTCGGCCGGGGCCCGCCCTCGTGCGTTAGACTTCTGCACTAGCATGCGCTGATGACCTGCACCGACAATCCAGAAACTTCTGCCTGGCCACGATAGCGTGCGCTGGACGAGCATTAGCGTGCGCTAGCCGACCCATCCAGAGCCCGCTGGATTAACCTGCTCGGCCTGGTAGCACGTGCTGGGCGTCCGAACAACGTGCGCTACATATGACAATTAGCGCGCGCAATGACCGGTAGTAGCGTACGCTAACTTCCCAATCCTTCCGGAGTCCAGAATCCCAGTAAACTCTCTGGCCGGCGAGGTAGCACGCGTTAAGACCGAATAGCACGCGCTATGCCGGCCGAGTTAGCGTGCGCTACGACTAACTAGCGTGCGCTACCTGTTGGTCTGGCCGAAGTCCAGACTCTTCTGCCTCTGCTGCCCGGCCGATTAGTGCGCGCTGCCTTCCGGTCGTAGCGTACGCTGCCTTCCGTCCAGTCTTGCGTACGTTACTCGATAAGTTAGTGTGCATTACTCCTCTGTCCGAAATATGTTTGTGAACACGTTACAAATAGTACAACTCGACGGTTATCGATAATCAATGAAATATTGGCAAAAATCACAATATACCAGTCCATCTCAAATCAAACGCATGTATACCAATACTCTTAAAATTATAATACAGTCCACGATACTTACAAATGACAACCATTACCAATAAAAAGTACGGGTATTACATTATCTCCCCCTAAAAATAAGTCTCGTCCCAAAACTTATGAAACGAATAATTCGGGGTACCTTGACTTCATATCCTCTTCTGTCTCCTACGTAGCTTCTTCTGATCTATTCCTTGACTACTACACTTTAACCAAAGGTATGGTTTTATGCCTAAGTTATTTTATCTGACGTTCCAAAATCTGGATCGGCTTATCCTCAAAGGTGATGTCGGCATCCAACTCAATCTCTCTGAAATCGATAATATGACTAGGGTCCGGCACGTATTTTATTAATTGGGAAACATGAAATACATTATGCACATGATTTAATGATGGTGGTAAACCTAATCGATAGGCGAGTTCTCTAACTCGTTCAAGGATTTCAAACAGCCCACTGTATCGAGGACTAAGTTTACCCTTCTGACCAAAGTGATAAGCTCCCCAAGTTGGTGACACTTTTAACAACACATGCTCTCCGACATTAAACTCTAATGGACGATGACGAACGTCGGCATACGACTTCTGTCGGATTTGTGCAATTAATAGTCGGCCACAAATCAGGGCATTCTTCTCTCTCATTTCAACTAGTAAATCTGGCTCGGTACCATTTAGTTCGGATGCATCGTTCCAACATAATAGCTATCCACAACGTCTTCCGTGCGAGGCCTCAAATGGTGTCATCTTAATCGAGGCATGCCAGATATTGTTGTATGTAAACTCGATCAACGGTAAATGTGTCTCCCAATGGTCCTTCTAGTCCAATGCACACGCCCTCAACATATCCACTAATGTCTGTATGGTACGCTCTGATTGTCCATCTATTTGAGGGTGCTATGACATACCAAGTTTCAACTCGGTTCCCAAGGATCTATGTACATCCTGCCAAAAATGTGATACGAACTGACCATCTCGATCAGAAATTATACTCTTGGGGGTTCCATGCAACCTTACAATTTCCTTAATGAATACTCTCGCTAATCTCCGGACCCCAGGTATTTTTAATACCTAAAAAGTGAGCTGATTTGGTTAGTCAATCGAGAATGACCCAAATCATATTCATTCCAGTACGAGTCCTTGGCATCCTAACGATAAATTCCATCGTAATATCCTCCCATTTCCACTCGGGTATAGGAAGCGGTCTCAATAATCCTTCGGGCCGCTGATGCTCAATTTTAACTTACTGACAAGTGAAACATTTCGATACGAATTCGCTAACATCTTTATTTAAGTTACTCCACCAAAAGTTATTCTTTACATCCTTGTACATTTTATTTACACCAGGATGAATAGAATAAGGAGTAGTATGAGCTTCTTTAAATATTCTCTGCCTTAACTCGATATCATGCGGTACATAAAGTCTTCCTCAAAATCTCAACACCCCACCCTCTTTAATTATAAATACAAGTGCTTTTCCCTTTTCCACATCTTTTCTCATTGAATCAACATCGGATCCTCAAATTGCTTAGCTTTGATACCATCATTCAAAGACGAGGCAATTTCTAACAAACATAATTGACCTTGAATTCTCTGAAGCAAAACTTCAATATCCTGCCTGATCAAGTCTTGTTGAATTCTTCGTTGAGGTATAAGGGCCTCCAACCTTTAAAATGATATCGGTTTATAGCTCAAGGCATCCGCCACAACATTCGCCTTTCCCGGATGATATAAAATTTCAAGATCATAATCTTTAATTAATTCTAACCATCTCCGTTGCCTCATATTCAATTCTTTCTAGCTGAAAATATACTTCAAACTCTTGTGATCCGTATAAATTTCATGACGAACCATAGGGATAATGCCTCCAGATTTTTAAAGCAAACACAACCGCGACTAATTCCAAATCATGTGTAGGATAATTGTCCTCATACAGCTTCAGATGCCGAGATGCATAAGCAATCACCTTATCTCTCTGCATCAAGACACATCCTAGTCTAAGCCGCGAAGCGTACACTACAAAATCATCAATTCCCTATGGTAAGGCTAAGACCGGTGCAGTAGTCAGCCGTCTTTTCAACTCCTAGAAACTATTCTGCATATCTTGGTCCAAGTTTTCTGAAGTAACTGGGTGAGTGGTCGAGCAATCTTGGAAAATCATTCGACGAACCTACGGTAATAACCCGCAAAACCTAGGAAACTCCTTACTTCTTTCACATTCTTATACGGTTCCCAGGCCAATACCGCCTCTATCTTCTGAGGGTCAACTCGGACTCCTTCTGTAATACCCGGTTGTAATTCAGTCATTATCATTCAGTAATTTCATTCGGTGATTGTCACTCAGTGGATTTTTACTCATTTATAATCATTCATCAATCATGTTCATTCACCCGTGTTCACCGTTCGGAAACTTCGAGTTGTGTATCGTTATTGTCCATTGTTTCAACTTTCCACATATGAGTTCAACTTTGTTAGATCACCATTAATTTTTGGTAACTCCAAAAATTCAGAATCTTTGCAATATTATAGAGCATCGAGTTAGCTTTCCAATGGTTCAAACGGTGAGTCAATCGGAGTCCGGACAAAGAGAGTTATGGTCATTTTAGCTCACCCGCTCATTTTTCAGTTATTGGACGATCACTGCCGACCGAACTCGGCCGTGTCGTCCGACACGGCCGTGCTGTACTCGTCCGGAAATGCCGAAGTCTCTGCCACAGGACTCGACCGTGTCGTCTGGCACAGCCGAGTCGAACTCTTCCGGATAAGCCAGAACCGACTGCCCAGACGCCCGACCGTGTTCCAGGACACGGTCGAGTCAATGCCGAAGCGCCGCGCCGTACCGAGTCACTGTCGGACAGGTCACTATCGGAAGGTCCTTCATGCCGCAACCGTGTCAAGCAGGACACGGTCTAGTCCTCGCGGCGATTCGCGCCAAGGCCATGCCGATCGGCACGGCCGTGTCCGGCTGCACTACCAACCCCTATAATTTCGTTTTTTTGAGCATTTCAGCTCATTTCTTCATTCTTTCATCTTCATTCACGAGAGGGGATCTTGAGGGAGAGATTTCTTCATCAATTATCACTTGAGTGTGTATTTTTCTTCACCTTCAATCATTTGGGAAGCTTGGATACTCGTTTTAACTCGTGTTTATCGGATCGAAGTGATTGGATCTTCAAGAGGTAATTTCTTCAACACCTTAGATTTCGATTCTATGTTGAGATATGATGTTTTGGACGTTATAATCATGTTATATGAAGGGATATGTATATGATTATGAGTTTGTATAAGGATTCATTGGATTATTGAAGGATTATTCAAGAACACTTTGATTATCGAGTTGAAATTGGGGGTTTTCGATTAATTGTCGTTATAATCACGTTTTTGGATATTCGTTTTGGATTATTAATCGTATTGAAGATGTTTTGTTGGTTTGAAACACTTCTTGGGGGATTTGATATTGGTATATTGAGGTTTGATTGTAAACGATCGGAGTTTGGCCGCAACGTGTTTGATTTAATGCCTCAATGGACTTGGTTTAGTCGTATCGACGTGTTGAGTTCGTTATATTCATGTTTGTTACGTATGTTGAACGGATTGTTGGTTGTTGTGTTATTCAAGGTTGTTCGAGCGACCGATATCTCAATTAGGACGTTGTTCGTGGAAGGATAATTGTCACCGGTATTGAGTAAGTTAATTCTTACTCGGTTAAAAGGATATTCATTCCTTTTGTTGTTGATCATTCATAATCATAACTCATTCATCATTGTATTAATCATATTGAGACTTGTAATTGTTGAACAATCACTTCATTAGCGGGAATGGCGGTTCCAATCATTCCATTGAAACTATCAATCACTTCATTATTACTCTCATCTCGGTGAGTCATTCTTGACTTTGTCAGATTATTATTTATTCATTGATATTCATTACGGTCATCCTCGTTCATATGACCTTCTGGGTTCATATTGCGTGGCCGGGTGCGGATGTGTGGAATTTTTAGTCGGGCACGTTATGGCCATGTATTGGGAGTGATACATTGGACTGTGCACACGGTAACAGATTACCTCCGTGAGACTAATTAGGTACAAGGACGGGTGTGTCCGGTCATTCGTCTTGTACACTTGCACAGAACACTACGGGCGTACTATGATACCCCTCTTCAGCATAATTCATAACTAAGGATATTTCATAACTTCAGTTAAATCATGATTGTGTATTTTTCAACCCTTGAGGATTGTTGTTCTCAGGTAATCACCCCGGCCGGGATTTTGTTTTTCAGGTCATGGCAAGGCAAAAGCACGGGAATAGCATGTTGATGTCGAGGAGTCCCACTGATACTAGTAGGGGGCCCCGATCTTTCAGTTATTCATGTTATTGTCCTTTATTTTCCGCTGCAGACCTTCATTTGGATACTCTGTTTCATTCAGTGTTGTGTATTTTATGTTCATATAAAATACACTAGTATTCGGTATTGTCCTGGTGTGTTGTAACTAAACTCCTCATCGGAGTAATTATTGTTGTAATGTGGTTCGGTACTACATTTATCCTGTGTAATTCATTCATTTTCATTTGCCTGGTGGGTCCCAGTTGGGGATCTACGGCACTGTAATATCCGCCTAGTTTGGGGTGTTACAGAGTTGGTATCGGAGCGTGGTTTTGAATACTACCTTCCGAGTCATGACTCATTTGAAATCATCGTCATCAGACTAGTATCGTTGGACTTTCACGTCACGTGTGACCTGTGAAAATGCCGAGCCAATCAGACCGGAAGAACTGTAAGATTTCTAACGCCATGGTATAATTTCTGGCAATAGTCATTCATTCATCATTCATCATTTAACAATCCTCAAACATCATCATTTATTGTGATTAGGACGATCATGTTAACTCATTAATCACTTAATTCATTTCATTACTCAGTTAATAATCAGGACGATCATGTTAATTCATTAATTACTCAATTCATTTCATTACTCAGTTGTCGATCTGGGTGATCATATTATTAATCTTGTTAAGTTATTCAAGATAATCATTTCAAGAATTTCATCAGATAATCATGTCACTTCAGTAAATCATTCATATAATCACTAAGTTAGAGCATGTATACTCATTCTCATCATCTCATGACGTAACCATAACGTGATAATCATGCGGGAAATATAATCATTATGCGACCTTCCTACTTCAGTATGGAGAAAACTGTCAGGGGATGCACGAAAAGAGGCCGCGATGCGGGCCGAAACCCGAGAAATATTCACTCGCTGCCGGGAAATCATGCCCAGGACTCGGCTCGATCAGAAGATGTTCGGGTTGATCCACTCACTTTTATGCAGGCCATGATGACCCATGTGCAGTTGCTCAATCATCATTGCGCCACTCTGGCCGGATTAATCGAGAGAACTCTCCCGTATGAGCCAGCTGCTAAGGAAAGTGCTGAACAACAACCTTCATCTGTCAGCAAGAAATCAACGAAGCGTAATCAATCCGAAAGCGGTCAGTCAACCTTCAAGAAGCCTCGTGTGAGTCCTATCGTTTCTGAGCGACCTCCTACGGCACAAAATCGTGCGGGATCTCAGTCCCGAGCGGCCTGTTCGGCCATCACCTGTTTCAATTGTGGAACGCCAGGTCATTACAGCACAGAGTGTCTGAAACCGTCTATCACGTGCTATAATTGTGGGAATTTTGGGCATAAGGCCCATTTTTGCCGAAAGGATTCCAAGTCGGCTCCGGCGGCATCTCAGGCCCCAAAGCAATCAGCGTTTCAGAATCAGATTGCTTTATCAACGTCGTTTAAGACAATGGAAGCAAATAGAGTTGGAGCTCATATTTATCAGACGGGAGCGTCCGGTTCGGGGGCCGGCAAGTCCCAGATTCATGTGATGAGGAGGATCGACGATCTGGTGGCCCGAATGATTTCAGGTATACTCGTAATTTTATTTCAACCTGTGTGTACCTTTTGATGCTGGTACACCGCATTCATTCATTTTCGAATCATGCTTGAATAGACTTATTTCGGGATAGTCCTATTGCTTGTGAACCACATATCATCGGTCTACGTGACGATGGAAGAATTTTTGGAATCATACCGAAGTAAGCTTAGTGACCGTGATTGGTTAGTGGACCTAATCGTGGTGAATTTATCTTAGGACGATGTAATTTTCGGTATTAGTTGGTTTAATCGTCTTGATACTATCCTCAGTGTTTGTTAGCGTTTGGTCGCTATCTTTCCGTCGTTGGTTGTCGAATGTGTGCTTCAGGGAAGTAATCCCCGTTGTTCCAGTATAATTATTATTATGGCGGAAGCAGAGAAATTCCGCAATCGAGCTATTCAATCATTCATTGCACCATTTTCATCGATTGGCCTTTCTAAGTCAATCGAGTCATTCAATCATTCATTGTATCATTTTCATCGATTGACCTTTCTAAGGCAATCGAGTTATTCAATCCTTCATTGCATCATTTTCATCGATTGGCCTTTCTAAGGCAATCGAGCTATTCAATCATTCACTGTATCACTTTTTATCGATTGACCATTCTAGGGCAATCGAAATGTTCAATCATTTGTGGTATTATTGTCATCGATTGACGATGTATTTCCAGGCGAGTTATCTGGTTGCCTTCGCATAGAGTAGTGGAATTCAGGAGTGAGTTGGAGCCGGTACGTCCCCTTTATCAAAGGCACCGTATCGGATGGCCCCGACCAGAATGCAGGAGTTGAAGATTCAACTTGAGGAATATTTCGAGAAAGGTTATCTCCGACCGATTGCGTCCCCGAGAGGAGCACCAGTGTGATCTGTCAAGGAGAAGGATGGCTCGTCTCGTGTGTGTATTAATTATCAAGAGTTGAACAGGGTGATGATCAAGATTAGTACCCCTTATCCCGTATTGATGATCTTTTAGATCAACTTCAGGGAGCTTCAGTATTTTCCAGGATCGACTTAAGATCTGGATATCACCAGTTGCGGATTCGAGAGTCGGATATCGCGAGGACGGCGTTTCGAACACGCTATGGTCATTATGAGTTCGTAGTTATGCCGTTCGGGCTAACTAATGCACCTGCGGTATTCATGGAGTTAATGAATCGGGTTTTCATCGACTTTTTAGATCAGTTTGTTGTTATCTTCATCGATGACTTTTTGATTTATTCTCGTAGCTGAGAGGAACACGAGGTTCATCTTCATTAGATTCTCGACGTGTTGAGACGAGAGCAACTTTATGGAAAGTTTTCTTAATGTGAGTTCTGGATGTCCGAAGTGACGTTTCTCGGACACGTAATTTCATCAGATGGAGTGCGTGTTGATCCTCAGAAGACGGAGGCTATCTAGGATTGGTTACCTCCGAAGAATGTTAAGGAAATCCGAAGCTTTCTCGGATTAGCCGGTTATTATCGAAGGTTTGTGGAAGGATTTTCCAAAATTGCTCAACCATTGACGAACCTTTTGCGAAAGGATAAGAAATACTCGTGGTCCGACGCGTGTCAGTGGAGTTTTGAGGAACTCAAGAGTCGGATAATGTCAGCACCTGTACTTTCCTTGCCGCAAGGGACGGAAGGATTTGTGGTTTATAGTGATGCGTCCGGACAGGGTCTAGGATGTGTACTCATGTAGAACGGGAAAGTTATTGCCTATGCTTCACGGCAATTGAGACCTTACGAGGTTAATTATCCGACCCACGACTTGGAGTTAGCAGCCGTGGTTTTCGCTTTGAAAATCTGGCGTCATTACCTATATGGCGTCACCTGTCAGATTTTCACCGATCATAAGAGTTTGAAGTATATATTTACCCAGAAGGAGTTAAATATGCGACAGAGGCGGTGGTTGGAACTAATCAAAGATTATGATATCGAGATCCTTTACCACCCGGGGAAGGCGAACGTTGTCGCCGACGCCTTGAGTCGTAAGTCCGTTCAGGAGTAGATGCTTGCTCGTTTAACAATTCAGAAGGAGCTCCAACATGAATTCCTTAGACCCGAGATCGAGGTCTGGCTTCAGCGAGTTCAGGGACAGCTTTGTATGTTAGAGATTTCATCATCTCTTGAGGATGCAATCAGGGAGAATCAGGGTTCAGACCCAGCATTGTTGCGCATTCGTGAGGATGTGGCTCAGGGGAAAGCCCCTGGATTCGTGATCCACGAGGATGAACTTTTGAGATTTAAGAATCGGATGTGTGTACCGGCGAATGATGAGTTGAAAAACTCGATTTTGAGAGAAGCTCATGCTACCCCTTATTCTGTTCATCCGGGGTCTAGCAAGATGTATAAGGACTTGAAACAAAATTACTGGTGGAGTAATATGAAGCGAGAAGTCGCAGAATTTGTTTCGAGATGCTTAACCTGTCAACAAGTCAAGATTGAACATCAGCGACCGGCAGGTATGCTGAAACCTCTTCCTATTCCCGAATGGAAGTGGGAAGACATTTCTATGGATTTCATCACGAGTTTGCCGACGAGTCGTCGTGGCATGAATACGATCTGGGTGATTGTGGACCGCTTAACTAAATTAGCTCATTTCCTTGAAATCAAGGATATGTGGGGTCCCGAGAGACTTGCCCAGTTATTCATCAAAGAGATAGTGAGACTGCACGGTACTCCTAAAAGTATCGTTTCCGATCGTGACGGACGGTTTGTGTCACATTGTTGGAAATCAGTTCATCATTCTATGGGAACTCAGCTTAATCTCATTACCATTTTTTTTTCATCCTCAGTCCGACGGACAATCAGAGAGGACTATTCAGACATTAGAGGACATGTTGAGGGCATGCGTCCTCGATTGGAAGGACGATTGGGAAGCCCAACTACCACTGATTGAGTTCACGTATAATAATAGTTGGCATGCCTCCATTAAGATGGCACCTTACGAGGCCTTGTACGGTCGTCGTTGTCGATCTCCTTTGTGTTGGGATGACTTGTTAGAATCAATCGGCACCGAGCCCGATATGCTTATAGCCGCCCGGGAGAAGGTAGCTTTGATCAAGAGTCGTATGTTGACATTTCGAGTCGGCGAAATCATATGCAGATAATCGTCGTCGACCACTAGAGTTCGAGACGGGTGACCACGTTTTGGTCAAGGTATCCCCGAGTCGAGGTATTTTCCGTTTCGGAAAACGGGGGAAGTTGAGTCCGAGATTCATTGGACCGTTTGAAATTTTGGATCGAGTAGGCGAGTTAGCTTATCGATTGGCTTTGCCTCCGGCATTGAGCCGACTTCATAATGTGTTTCATGTCTCTCAGTTGCGGAAGTATGTTGCCGACCCGAGTCACATACTTCAGTTCGACGAAATCGAGATCGCGGATGATCATTCGTACGAGGAGCGTCCTATACGAGTGTTAGAGCGGCGAATCAAACAGTTGAGGAACAAGACGATCCCTTTGGTCAAAATTCAGTGGTCCAGACATGGAGTCGAAGAGGCTACTTGGGAAACCGAGGATAGTATGCGGGAGAGTTATCCCGAGTTGTTTGACCCTTAGTTTCGGGGACGAAACTCTTTTAAGGGGGGGTATGTAATACCCGGTTGTAATTCAGTCATTATCATTCAATAATTTCATTCGGTGATTGTCACTCAGTGGATTTTCACTCATTTATAATCATTCATCAATCATGTTCATTCACCCGTGTTCACCGTTCGGAAACTTCGAGTTGTGTATCGTTATTGTCCATTGTTTCAACTTTCCACATATAAGTTCGACTTTGTTAGATCACCATTAATTTTTGGTAACTCCAAAAATTCTGAATCTTTGCAATATTATAGAGCATCGAGTTAGCTTTCCAATGGTTCAAACGGTGAGTCAATCGGAGTCCGGACGAGAGAGTTATGGTCGTTTTAGCTCACCCGCTCATTTTTCAGTTATTGGCCGATCACTGCCGACCGAACTCGGCCGTGTCGTCCGACACGGCCATGCTGTACTCATCCGGAAATGCCGAAGTCTCTGCCACAGGACTCGACCGTGTCGTCTGGCACGTCCGAGTCGAACTCTTCCGGATAAGCCAGAACCGACTGCCCAGACGCCCGACCGTGTTCCAGGACACGGTCGAGTCAATGCCGAAGCGCCGCGCCGTACCGAGTCACTGTCGGACAGGTCACTATCGGAAGGCCCTTCGCGCTGCTACCGTGTCAAGCAGGACATGGTCTAGTCCCTGCCGGCCAGTTGCGCGCCGCGGCCGTGCCGATCAGCACGGGCCGTGTCCGACAGACCAGTCAACCCCTATAATTTCGTTTTTTGAGCATTTGAGCTCATTTCTTCATTCTTTCACCTTCATTCGCGAGAGGGGATCTTGAGGGAGAGATTTCTTCATCAATTATCACTTGAGTGTGTATTTTTCTTCACCTTCAATCATTTGGGAATCTTGGATACTCGTTTTAACTCGTGTTCATCGGATCGAAGTGATTGGATCTTCAAGAGGTAATTTCTTCAACACCTTGGATTTCGATTCTATGTTGAGATATGATGTTTTGGACGTTATAATCATGTTATATGAAGGGATATGTATATGATTATGAGTTTGTATAAGGATTCATTGGATTATTGAAGGATTATTCAAGAACACCTTGATTATCGAGTTGAAATTGGGGGTTTTCGATTAATTGTCGTTATAATCACGTTTTTGGATATTCGTTTTGGATTATTAATCGTATTGAAGATGTTTTGTTGGTTTGAAACACTTCTTGGGGGATTTGATATTGGTATATTGAGGTTTGATTGTAAACGATCGGAGTTTGGCCGCAACGTGTTTGATTTAATGCCTCAATGGACTTGGTTTAGTCGTATCGACGTGTTGAGTTCGTTATATTTATGTTTGTTACGTATGTTGAACGGATTGTTGGTTGCTGTGTTATTCAAGGTTGTTCGAGCGACCGATATCTCAATTAGGACGTTGTTCGTGGAAGGATAATTGTCACCGGTATTGAGTAAGTTAATTCTTACTCGGTTAAAAGGATATTCATTCCTTTTGTTGTTGATCATTCATAATCATAACTCATTCATCATTGTATTAATCATATTGAGACTTGTAATTGTTGAACAATCACTTCATTAACGGGAACGGCGGTTCCAATCATTCCATTGAAACTATCAATCACTTCATTATTACTCTCATCTCGGTGAGTCATTCTTGACTTTGTCAGATTATTATTTATTCATTGATATTCATTACGGTCATTCTCGTTCATATGACCTTCTGGGTTCATATTGCGTGGCCGGGTGCGGATGTGTGGAATTTTTAGTCGGGCACGTTATGGCCATGTATTGGGAGTGATACATTGGACTGTGCACACGGTAACAGATTACCTCCGTGAGACTAATTAGGTACAAGGACGGGTGTGTCCGGTCATTCGTCTTGTACACTTGCACAGAACACTACGGGCGTACTATGATACCCCTCTTCAGCGTAATTCATAACTAAGGATATTTCATAACTTCAGTTAAATCATGATTGTGTATTTTTCAACCCTTGAGGATTGTTGTTCTGTGTAACTGACCCCGGCTGGGGATTTTGTTTTTCAGGTCATGGCAAGGCAAAAGCACGGGAATAGCATGTTGATGTCGAGGAGTCCCAGTGATACTAGTAGGGGCCCCCGATCTTTCAGTTATTCATGTTATTGTCCTTTATTTTCCACTGCAGACCTTCATTTGGATACTCCGTTTCATTCAGTGTTGTGTATTTTATCTTCATATAAAATACACTAGTATTCGGTATTCTCCTGGTGTGTTGTAACTAAACTCCTCATCGGAGTAATTATTGTTTTAATGTGGTTCGGTACTACATTTATCCTGTGTAATTCATTCATTTTCATTTGCCTGGTGGGTCCCAGTTGGGGATCTACGGCACTGTAATATCTGCCTAGTTTGGGGTGTTACACCTTCTGCCAAAATCAGATGTCTGAGAAACGTTACTTCATTAAGCTAAAACTCATACTTGGAAAGTTTCACATACAACTATTCAGTTCTCAAAGTGTCTAGTACAATGCGAAGGTGCTCCGCATGCTCTTCCCGGTTCTTAGAATAAATAAGAATATCATCAATAAATGCGACCATGAATTTGTCCAAGTATTCAATAAATAGTTTGTTCATTAATTGCATAAATACAGCTGTGGCATTAGTTAGCCCAAAAGGCATAACCACAAATTCATAATGGCCATATCTCATTCGAAAAGCCGTTTTAGGGTAATCAGTGTCCCGATTCTCAACTGATAATAACCCGATCGAAGATCAATCTTCGAGAAAACAATCGTTCTCTGAAGTTGATCAAAAAGATAGTCGATCCGCGGCAGCGGGTATTTGTTTTTGATGGTCAACTTGTTTAATTCCCAATAGTCGATACATAAACGAAGTGATCCATCTTTCTTCTTAATAAATGAAATCGGTGCTCCCCAAGGCGACATACTCGGTCGGATGTACCCTTTGTATAATAACTCGCCCAACTGCTTTTTCAATTCCAGCATTTCTGATGGAGCCATACGATACGGTGCTCGAGAAATAGGAGTAGCACACGGCTCCAACTCAATAGGAAATTCAATCTCCCATTGTGGTGGCAATCCCGGCAAGTCATTAGGAAACACATTAGTATATTCATTAACAACGGGTATTGAGGTAATATGGATTCCGGCATCTTTTATCTTCATGGAATAACACCAATAACCCAAACAACCTTGGTTAAGAGGCTTTAAAGCCCGTAAAGCACTAATCACACTTCCCGATCTACCCGGTTTACATCCTTCCAAAAGATGCTCGGTACTGTCTTCAGCCACTATTGAAATAGTACGAGTTCGGTAGTTCATGATGGCGCCGTAATGGTCTAACCAATCCTCCCTGAGGATCAAATCCTCATTCTTTAAATCAACAATAATAAGATTTGAAGGACAATCTCGATTTCTAATTTTCATTGGACAATCTCGGACCTCTCGGTTGCCAACCATACCATCCCCATTTGGCATACCTACTATAAAGGGTTCACACTCGAACAATATATCTAAACCAAGGCGACATACACAATCTAGAGAAATAAACGAATGCGTGGCACCCGAATCAAATAGTACCAAAACTGGATGTGAACGAATTTGAGTAATACCTGATGTTACTGGAGCATCTGTATCCTCTGCGCATTTCATCTGATACACACGGGGATGAACTAACCCCGAACTCGACACTGCCTGATGACCTGCTTGACCTCGGCCCCTACCACGACGTGAACTCTGAGGATTTTGTGAAACTGGGGCCTTCCGCTCAACATTAAATTCCTTCTGAGCTGTAATGGCTGCTGGACTGCTAACTGCTCTGGTTGCTTTCTCACAATGGATGGCTCGATGTTCACTATGCCCGCAAGTATAACAAGTAACCAATGGAAATGGGCATTCCCTTGCCAAATGGTCCTTCTGGTTGCAATTAAAACAAGCTCTGCCTCCAGAAGTAACAGTCTGAGCTGAATGACTACTGCGAGAACTACCAGCAGGATAATTTTCCACCCTTACTAGTCAGGGTTGGAAATTTTCCACCCTTACTAGTCGATAAGTTTCTAGCATTCTTCTATTTCTTGGTCTCGAAACCAGCTTCTGATTCCAGAATAGCCATCTCAATAGCCAGGGCACGGTCCTTGTATTCCTTTAGTGTAGAGTATGTAAGTGGTGCCATGCTCTGTCGGATGTGTGGTTTCATCTGCATATTAAAATAGCGAATCTTATCCGCTTCAGTTTTCACCTGATCTCGAAAATGACTTAACTGCTGATTGTAGGTAACGATAGCTTGAGATATCAGTACATCTTGTGGAGTCGCCGTAAAGAACTCAATAATTCTACACTCTCGGACCGCCAGTGGACAATATTCCACCTCCATGGCTGTCTTAAATTCTTCCCAGGTAGCCGCATGATCTAGGAGCCACTGCCTCCCACCACTCGGCGGCTTCTTTCCAGAAGGTATTGGGTAATAGGCACCATTCTACCATCGAGACAATCCACAACATCGAAAATTCTATCTATTTGATAAAGCCAGTTCTCCCGGCCCAAAGAATCTGTAGAACCAGTAAAGCGGGAGGGATGCATCTTCATAACTTTCTGAACCCATTTACTAGCTTCCTCTTACCTAGTTGCAAGTGGATTTCAGTGGATACCCTGGGCAATTTGTGTTAATTGGTTTACCAACTTCTGTAATATAGCTGTAGTCCCGGGTTCAGCATTGGCACCCGACGGTTGATCTTGACTAGTTGAAGGGTCTTAATGCCATTTGGAACTCAAAGGTGGGTCTTCTGGCACCGTATGTGATGTCATATCAGTAGTTGGTGGGGAAGGTCCATTGTTCGTCAGTATCACCACGACCACAGCCTCGGCCGCATCCCCGAGTTGATCTTCCCCTCAACATACTGAAGAATAAGAAAGAATATGGAACAATATCAACATAGTTCATAGATCAACATTATCGCAAATTTCATTCTATCATAATGGAGTAACGAGCGAGATAAGCACAACAGTTTGAGGAGACTTATAGCCACGGGTCGCACGAAGAGATGACAACATGATGATATTAGGCTCAACCACTGACTCATACGACTCTAATGACAGACCCAACTTAACCAACAACCTAGGTATTCATAACTTAGGCTCCGATACCATAACTGTAACACCCCAATTCACACAAGAGACATTACATGCCGTAGAACCTTCGTCAAGGTCTACGAGGCTAAGCCATTCACATAAACAAACACAAAAATGTATTATAGCACATATAATGATACAACGACAGGCCAGGGCCCTCGACCAAAGCATTTTATCAAAATACAACAAGACCAGCACAATACCATTTCATTGCCCACACAGGGGACTTAACCATAATAACAGAAAGCAACATAAGTCTGTGACTTAGACGACCACATGAAAACCAAAATAACTCTCAAGACTCGAGCCTCATCATGCCTGTCCATCCTTCAAGTGCGCCTCTGCTCCTCGGAATGTCCCAAACCTGAAATGTAAAAACATTTCACCCCAACGAGGGGTTAGCATACAAAATGCTAGTACAAGTACATAGTTACATAGCGTTACATGTAAACATAATCCAACACTTCTGTCACAATTTGAAAGCATTTTTACAAAAACTATATTCCGGAATATCGCATTTTATTAAAGCATTTATCATTTTCAAAGCCATCACATCACATCATATCATCACGACCACACCACTTGTAACCCGTGGCCGTACCCCTCAGTATCGACCCCTAGAGGCCTCGTCAGACCCTCCCCAGGTGGAAGAACAACAACGTACGCAAATATGTCTCCCTTCCGCGACCGTACCCCTTAGTATCCGTCCCAGAGGCCCTACATGCCATCCCTGGGTGGAAGTTCACAAGCAACATACATGGGGAATATGTAACATACGCAACAAAACGTAACCCATATACTTGCCTCGGATAGCACAGTGCGAAGAAATCGACGAAAGGAAGGGTTTCGATCCAACTCCCTTCAAAGGTTTGTTCCTAAATCACAACGACGTATAATCAATTTCAATACTATGAAAATGCATAGAACTCCCTAGGTTCTACCCGTTAGAGCAATTCTTCGAACATCTTGGGGGCATAATTCAATATGATTGACTAACGAAAGCATTCTCGAAATCATTCCATAAAACTTTATTAATACCAAAGGATCTCGAGTACGAAACAAAAATCCATCAACAACCTAAGCTTATTCAGCTCGATTTGACCAATTCTTCACAAACCCCCAAAATACCCCAAAATTCACAAAACTAGGGTTCTTCAGAATCATACCTCGATTCGGACGGTGAAACATGTTAAGATGTTGATAACTTTTCCAACAAAATCAAAGGATGATTGCTCCAAATAATATCTAGCCGAAATCTCCTTCTTCAATGTCCCAAGATCGCCTACGGCCGGAAGAAAGGAAGGGAGAAGTAAAAAGTGATGAATTTGGCATACTGGCCGAGTATTTATATTAATGCGCCTTAGCGTGCGCTCGGCTTGCGGATTAGCATGCGCTAACGGGCGGCCTTGGTCCAGAACCTTCGGCTGGGGCCCGCCCTCGTGCGCTAGACCTCTTCGCTAGCGTGCACTGACGACCTGCACCGACAATCCAGAAACTTCTACCCGGCCATGATAGCACGCACTGGACGAGCGTTAGCGTGCGCTAGAGGACCCTTGGATTAACATGCTCGGCCTATTAGTGCGTGCTGGGCAGCCGACCAACATGCGCTACATCTGTCGATTAGCGCGCGTAATGATCGACAGTAGCGTGCGCTAACTTCCCAATCCTTTCGGAGTCCAGAATCCCAGTAACCTCTCTGGCCGGTTAGGTAGCGTGTGTTACGACCGAGTAGCGCGCGCTATGCCTGCCGATTTAGCACGTGCTATGACTAACTAGCGTGCGCTACCTATTGGTCTGGCCGAAGTCCAGAACCTTCTGCCTCTGCTGCCTGGCCGATTAGCTCGCGCTGACTTCCGGCCGTAGCGTACGCTACCTTCAATCACTCTTGCGTACGTTACTCGGTAACTTACGTCCTCCGTCCGAAATAGGTTCATGAATACGTTACAAATAGTACAACTCGACGGTTATCGATTATCAACGAAATATTGGCAAGAATCACAATATACCAGTCCCAGCTCAAATCATACGCATGGATAAAAATACTCAAAAAATTACAATACAGTCCACGATATTACAACTGACAACCATTACCAATAAAAAGTACGGGTATTACAAAAGTCATGTTTGGTGGTAGGAAAAAGAACTCAATATTTTGCAGCCCTTCAATATTGCTTGAATAGGCTGGGCAGTTATCCAATATCAAAAGTATTTTTCTACCATGCACTTGTTCATCCAACCAACGAACATATTCTTCAAAAACACCCCAGTAATCCAGCTATCTTGTTAGCACGATATTCACAATCTAGACTATTTATATTTATATTCTTAAAACAACGTGGTATACTAACCAATAACTAATGTACATCGTAAGTGGATTATACAACTCCAGCATTTTAAAGGTCAGTTATGTATATACGTTACCTCTCTAGATTAACAAATTATTAATTTATAGATTATATAATATCTCTCATATAGTACTCGAGTACCAACCAATAAACGACACAAATCGAAATGCACGACTCAAGAGAACACATGATAACTCAGCATCGTATCACGCTTGGCCATCATCGTCGTACTGTCCCGCTGCTTGTTCATTTGGTCACTCTATACATAAAGTATATGAAACTTAATTCCCCCGAAAGGGACTAGCCATGGAATAGCTAGTGCAAGTAAATACAAATGAACCATCACATCTTACACATCAAAGTACATGCATGAATATTTATCACAAGCAAAGATAATAATTCTGGAATGCAATATATAAAACATGCCAAAGTAGTAAATATCATTCTTGATTAACCGTGGATTTGGCCAGTGGCGGATCTCTCCCAGGTCCCATCAGATCCTCCCAAAGTGGTTAACCCTAATGTTCCCGAATCCGACCAGTTGTGGATTTCTTTGAGGCCCCGTCGGACCTCCCGGAGTTAATGTATATATTCTCACACACGCATACATTACTTTTCACATTTAAGAATATGAGTTCATAAGAATTACTTGCCTTTGAGACATGATGAAAAGACGAGAAGGAAAAGACCCGCGGTTGAAATTGCCGACAAGTTTCTTTTAGATCCCATCCCGCTTTCCAGAGAGCGCATTCAATGTCATCTCTTCCTAAGAGCCGTTCTAAGGATGGAGAGTCCAGATAAGAGGAAGTAACTCTTAACCTGAATGATCCGTAAAACTATCATTAACATCGATCCACGATGGAATTCATATCTAGAAACTCCTGAAACCCGGCCTATGATTCATGCAATTCACCAGATAACACATCGAGGGAAAATTTCCACCAAAACCCTCTCGATTTTTTTAAATCACAAGGATTAAACTTTGACTTCGTAGGGAAAAACATTTGTTCGGGATAGATAAATCATTTACATCATGGTTATAAGAGTATAACGAATCAAATCGAGCAACATAGCGAATACCCCAAAAAAATCCCAAATTAGGGTTCTATGGTGATTACCTCAAACCAAAGAGTGAAAGGATAATTTGATGTTTTTAATATACACCAAACCCTGATGATGATGATGATGATAGACAATGAAAGATCAATGAAATATCGTGAGAAATCACCTCAAAAAGTGCCCCACTCTCGCCCTCTATTCGGTCTAAGATAGGAAATGAGAGAAAATGCAGAAAAAGGCTTTTGTTGGCAATTAAATACTGTGCTCATTTAGCGTATGCTAACCCTTATGTTTAGAGCACGCTATTGACCTAAAAATTAATAGGCTCTGGCATTTCACATTAGCGTATGCTAACCAGTGTATTATAATGGAATAATGCTGTGGCATAGTGTGCGCTATCATGCGACTTACCATGCACTAAGCCATCTGTGCAGCAGCACAACACTGTACCCCAAGCAGCCTGAACACGACCTGAACAAGGCGAAACCTGAAGGTTAATAACGACCATCGAAGCACTTACTAAGATTTCTCAGCAACGAGTCTAAGCGCTAATCGAACAATCGATTCCGACCACCTGAAGATGCTGAAAAATGAAAACAAGAACTAACGCCCAAAACTATGGAAAAATAGTTAATAACTCAAAAGTCCGAAAATCACGCTTCGAGATTAAACAACAATACTCAAGCTCACAACATGTCTGACTATACTAAACCCACTTGTAGGAACAACAAAATGATAGTTTTGAACAAGATTTATAAGAAATAAACCCAAATGCAGAAAAGTCATAACATTTCACGAATTCGATAAAAAGAACCTCGAACCTTGATTGAAAGGCAAAAATTTCAGAACAAAATAGTTTCAAAATTTCGAAATAATTACAAGCGAGTAGCATAAATAACGCCAAATGGAAACTATTAAAAATAGAAAATATGGATATTACATTCCCCCGATAAAAATAAGTTTCGTCACGAAACTTAAGAAATGAACGACTCGATTACTTAGCATGCATGCTATCTTAGGTTTTTTAATTTGTTTCCTCGACTCCATGCCTCAAACATTGCACTTAAACCAATGGGGTGATTTTGTGCCTAAGTTGTCTCTCACGATGCTCGAAGATCTTTATAGGCTGCTCTTCAAATGTAATATCCTTTGCAACCTCAATTTCGCTGAAATTAATTATGTGACTCGGGTCCGGTACATACTTTCTCAATTGAGAAAAATTAAAAATGTTATGGATGTGACTTAAGGCTGGAGGCAATGCCAAAAAATATGCTAATTCATCGGCTCTTTTCAAAATCCCAAAAGGTTCGATATATATCTCGAACTGAGTTTTCCTTTCTTTTCAAAATGAAAAACCCTATTAGTAGGCGGCACTTTGAACAAAATGTGATCTCCCACATCGAATTCTAAGATTGGACTATGTACATGAGCATAAGAATTTTTTGAGCAGTCAACAATTGGTCTCGAATCAAAGATATCTTTTCTCTCATCTCCACTATTTGGTTTGGTTCTGTACTAACTAACTCGGACGCCTTATATGGAAGAGCGTACTCAGCCTGAATTCGGTACCCAATACCTGATGGACCGTCTTCCAAAAATATGATTTCAAAATAGCCATCAGATCAGACACAATAGTCTTATGCGTGCCATGCAGTGTAACAATATCTACAATAAAACATGTGCCAACTTCTCGGGTCCCGACGTATTCTTGATACCCAAGAAGCGTGCTGATTTGGTAAGTCTGTCGATGATCACCCAAATCATATTCATAAAGGACCTATATTTCGGTAGGCTCATGATAAAATCCATAGAAATGTCCACCCATTTCCATCCTGCAATATGAAGTGGCTGCAATAACCCAACTGGTCGCTAGTTGTGATACCTGAGCCTAACATTACTCATTTGGTCAATATTATTCATGCATTACACTTACCATTCATAGGCTAGCGATATTAACTTTGACATTTCGATGTTTATTTCATCTCAAAACTGCATTTAAGCGTATTCAATGATATGAAACATGTGTATTTAACTCTGAAAACTTTAAAATGTTGAGCATATTAACCTTATATAAACATAAGATACATGTTAATATAATATATAACTCTATGTTCATATGGTAAACCTAGAAGTACTAATTCTGTTTCTGAAGCGTTTATATGGTGTTAACCTATTTATCTAAGGGTCTTAGTCATCGTGTATCCTACAAAAATATAGATTGTAGTCAAAGCAAACAAACCTAATATATTCTAATAATTATTGTCAAATATAATTATCGTTATCAACATCATATAGGACACAAGTAATGGTGTCACCCTGTAACCTTGTTAAATAGTTCGATTTTCCGATGCCTGATTCATCCCAATTGAGGTCGAGTACTCTTAAACTTATCCTTAAGCTTATAGGACAAACCATATCACATTGATATATGACTTCTTACATTCTCATATATAATATTCTATGTACGAGGCACTAGAAGATTTGACAAGAAACTAATCTGCTAGCATTTTTACCTTTGCCCGCGTGAATAACCGACTTTGAATAGTTGAAACACATATTATACCTTTACAAGAACCTTATAATGGTAAATGATATCATAAATATGATCCATATAATCTAAGACCATTCCAAGTTGTCCAAGAACCGGACCTAATATAACCAAACCAGCCTACACCATAGAAGATGTTTTTCTAGAGGTTACTAGAGGTAGTTTTGTAATCTTCTATTTATAACCAACTTTATCTCTTAGATAAATGCTAAAACTGACCCTCCACCCTCACATAATATATAAACTTGATTCATAATCTTCACCCTTCGAAAATATCCCAAAAATTCAATTAGAAATCAGCAAAACAACACCACCTGAATTGCTTTGACAATCAAGGCGAGTCTTCTTGGTTCTCTTGTTGTTTCTGTTATGTTTATTGGTTGTTTTGAAGTTAGTAAATCTTTTTAAGTTACGTAAACATGTTATAAATATGTTAAAAATTCGTTCAATCCCTTGCGCAATCAAATCCTGTTCGATCTTGTTTTAAGGTGTGACAACCTCTAGCATATAAAGTGATACTAGTTTGTGACTCAATGCGTAGTGACAACATTGGCTCTCCTAGATGGTAGAGGATTGCCATGTTGTAGTCCTTTATTAATTCCAATCGACGACGCTGCCTCATATTCATCTCCTACTGGCTAAAATGTATTTTAAACTCTTGTGGTCGGTATAAATTCGGCTTGAAGAGTATTTTAAACTCTTGTGGTCGGTATAAATTCGACTTGAAGTGGAGCCAAATTCTCAAGGCAAACACAATTGCGGCTAGTTCTAAAGTATGAGTAGGATAGTTCATCCCATACGGTTTCAACTGTCGCAATGCGAAGGCTATGGTCTTATCGTGCTGCATGGGTACGCATTTGAGTCCTTGGACTGAAACATCACTATGTAGAGAAAACCAATCGTATTCTGGTGTAGGGCTAAAATTGGAGCTGTAGTCAAATGCCTCTTCAGTCTTCAAAACTATGATGCCTCTCATCGTTCCACTCAAACTTTTCTGGAGCAATTGTGTGAGCAGTCGAGCAGGTTAGGAGAACCCCTTGATAATTCTACGGTAATATCCGATGAGACCCAAAAGACTACGTGTTACCTTCACGTTATTAGGCGGGGCCAGATCCTGTTGGAATATTTATTCCACACATTATTTAATTTGTGTTTTGATGATTAAAGTTGCTAAACTACAAAACAACATCGAGGCGAAGCAAAACGGCGAAGCAGACGAAGACGCAAAAATTGCAATCTGGACTGCATTAGCGCACGCTAAGGGACATATGTTAGCGCACGCTAACGAGGAGTCAGCTGCATTCCAGCCTAGTATCGAAGTAAGCTGCAGTGAAGTCAGCAGATGGATAGCGCACGCTACACTCTATTATTAGCGCACGCTACCCTCTATTATTAGCGCACGCTACAAAGGATGATTAGCGCACGCTAAGATGTTTGAATCTAGTCAATCCGAACGTTGGGAAAAGCAGGTCAAAGTCAGCATATCAAACGATCACTTTGACCATCCATGCAACGGATATATTGGATTAGCGCACGCTACAAAGGAAGTGGTAGCGCACGCTAACTGTTAAGGGCAGTAGCTACTGGACTGAAATATAAAGTGATTAACGCACGCTACATGAAAGCCTTTACGTACGCTAGAGCAAAAATGTGCGATAGCGCACGCTAAGAAGGAAGGCTAGCGCACGCTAGCTAGTCAACTGGCAGCAACGGCTAGTAAGGAGGAAGAAGGCTATAAATACCAAGGAGTTGGTATTATTCCAAACAACAACATTGAGCAAAGCATACATACGTGTTATATCATTGTAAACATTATAGTTGTTGTTCTTGAGCTTAATTAAGAGTGATTGAGTGTTATACACAAGATCATACACGAGCGATAAAAAGAAAAGATACGATTTGATTCGGTGTTATTAGGATCAAGGATCCGGCATTGTTAGAATCACAATCGCTATCTGAGTGAGGTTTATCTAGTACCCATAGAAAGCTAGAGTGGTTGATTCCTTATCCAATAGAAAAGGAAAACGGTTTTACTCGGACCGATAGAAGACGAGCTTGTAACAGTAATCCTCGACCGATAGAAGAGAGGCGTAGAGGTTTTGATCTTAAGCCTAAAGAAAAGATACATCGAGAGAGGACGTAGGCTTCGTTAATAGCCGAACCTCTATAAATCCTTGTGTGATTTATCTTCCGCAATTTATTTTCGCCCGCATAAAACGGCGCAAATATCCGATTTGGTACCCAACAATTGGTATCGGAGCGGTACTCAATACGCGGCTTAACATCCGAGGAGAAAAGATCCAATGGCGTTCCAAATGGCTCCAAATAAGGCCTTGCTCTCAACCGACCACCATTTTTGATGGCGCAAACTTCATGACATGGAAGAAGAAGATGTCGATATTCATTCGAGCTTACGACATCGAACTTTGGAAGGTGATTTGTCTTGGTCCCAAAATCCCGACGAACTCAAACGGAACTCTCAAAACCTTTGAAGAGTATGACGATGCGGATTGGAAAAACGACCATTATAATTGCAAAGCGACGCAATTATTATACAGTGCTTTAAATCCTAAGAACACAACCGGATATCATCGTGTGATAGTGCCAAAGAAATCTGGAAAATGCTTGAGGTAACACACGAAGGTACGTCTCAAGTCAAGGAGACGAAGATAAACATGCTCCTTCACGATTATGAATTATTCCAAATGAAGGACGACGAATCCATCTCGATTATGCTTGACCGATTTTCGGTTATCACAAATGGATTAGCATGTTACGGAAAACCACTATCGAGTAGTGAGAAAGTAAAGAAAATTCTCCGATCACCGCCGAGAATGGGACGGTACGGTTACGGCAATAATGGAATCTAAAGATTTAAATAATCTTGATTTTAGCGCTCTCGTTGGTTCACTTATCAACTACGAGATTGTTCTAAAATCTCGGAATGCCAAACCGAAACCGAAGGAGAGGTCGATAGCCTTCAAGGCTAAAATGTCGAAGAAGAAAGAAGAAACCCCGGTGGACGAAAGTGACGAAGAAATGGCATATTATGCCAAAAATATTAATAAGTTCCAACACTTATTAAACCGGAGAAAGAAGGACATTCAAGCGGGCGAACCTAAGAAATTCGACAACACTTGTCGATTATGTGGTAAACCAGGCCACTTTGCTAAGAACTGTCGAGTAAAGCAAAAGGAGGTTCTAATCGCAACATGGAGCGACGAGGATCCCGATGAAGATTTTCTTGAACAAAATAATCTCGCGCTCATGGCCCGGAGTTCATTCGACGATAGCGACGTCGAAAGCCAAGTAAGTAACTCCTACGACGAACTTTTTGAAGCATTCGAATTATTACATACGGACTATCAAAATGCTTTAAATGAAATTAAATCCCTCAAGTCTAAATATAAAACTTTGGAAATTGAAAATTCCAAAATACTTGAAAAAGGGAAATTTGTCGAAATTGATCATTCGAAATGCCTTGAAAATGAAAATATTTTGAAAAATGATCTTTTAAAAGTTCAAGATGAACTAAAAATTTTGACAAAGAAATTCTCGTGCGGCAACGATAAATTTGAACAAATGTTATGTGTTCAAAAATATACTCTAAATAAAGAGGGTTAGGATTCAAATCACGAAAAAACGAATCCGTTAATTTCAATATACCCCATTGCGAAAAGTGTTTAAAAATCGGGCATCATATTTCCAATTGCAAAAGCCCAAGACGGACGATAAAAACTAAAAGGATTTGGGTTCCTAAAGGAACAAACGTTTCAAACATCGTCTATGTCTCAAAAGAAAAACCAACTATCGGTTGGATCCCCAAAAATAAATTTTAACAAATGATATTTTACAAAGGGGGAGAAGGAAATAATATTTTCAGGGGGAGTTTATACCCTTATTAGTGCATAAATTGGTATCATGCATATTTATATTTCATTTGGTATCCTTTATATTTTTTTTTTATTTTTTGATGAAAACAAAAAGGGGGAGAAAGATATGAATTGAGATGAAAATGATAAAAATGAGAAGGAGATGAAGAGGAGATAAAAATGAGAAAAATCGAAGAAGTCGAAAAGAAAAGAAAAGCATACAAATAGGGGGAGTTGGAAAAAATTGAAAAACGAAAAACGACGGAGTTGAAAAATGAAGAAGTCGAAAAAGAAGAAAAAGAAAAGAAATGGAGAAACTAACGAAACGATCAAAGTTGAAAACTTTGATTCGTAGAAATATACATATATTATTTTTTACAGATTATCCAATTCAAGAATTGTTTTGTAATCATCAAAAAGGGGGAGATTGTTGGAATATTTATTCCACACATTATTTAATTTGTGTTTTGATGATTAAAGTTGCTAAACTACAAAACAACATCGAGGCGAAGCAAAACGGCGAAGCAGACGAAGACGCAAAAATTGCAATCTGGACTGCATTAGCGCACGCTAAGGGACATATGTTAGCGCACGCTAACGAGGAGTCAGCTGCATTCCAGCCTAGTATCGAAGTAAGCTGCAGTGAAGTCAGCAGATGGATAGCGCACGCTACACTCTATTATTAGCGCACGCTACCCTCTATTATTAGCGCACGCTACAAAGGATGATTAGCGCACGCTAAGATGTTTGAATCTAGTCAATCCGAACGTTGGGAAAAGCAGGTCAAAGTCAGCATATCAAACGGTCACTTTGACAATCCATGCAACGGATATATTGGATTAGCGCACGCTACAAAGGAAGTGGTAGCGCACGCTAATCAAGGGCGAGCTACCGGACTGAAATATAAAGTGATTAACGACGCTACATGAAAGCCTTTACGTACGCTAGAGCAAAATGTGCGATAGCGCACGCTAAGAAGGAAGGCTAGCGCACGCTAGCTAGTCAATCGGCAAAGAACGGCTAGTAAGGAGGAAGAAGGCTATAAATACCAAGGAGTTGGTATTATTCCAAACAACAACATTGAGCAAAGCATACATACGTATTATATCATTGTAAACATTATAGTTGTTGTTCTTGAGCTTAATTAAGAGTGATTGAGTGTTATACACAAGATCATACACGAGCGATAAAAAGAAAAGATACGATTTGATTCGGTGTTATTAGGATCAAGGATCCGGCATTGTTAGAATCACAATCGCTATCTGAGTGAGGTTTATCTAGTACCCATAGAAAGCTAGAGTGGTTGATTCCTTATCCAATAGAAAAGGAAAAACGGTTTTACTCGGACCGATAGAAGACGAGCTTGTAACGGTAATCCCTCGACCGATAGAAGAGAGGCGTAGAGGTTTTGATCTTAAGCCTAAAGAAAAAGATACATCGAGAGAGGACGTAGGATTCGTTAATAGCCGAACCTCTATAAATCCTTGTGTGATTTATCTTCCGCAATTTATTTTCGCTTCCGCATAAAACGGCGCAAATATCCGATTTGGTACCCAACAGATCCAACAATGCCTTGATTTTTTGCGGGTCCACATGAACCCCTTCGGCAAAATCACGTCAGAGAAACATGACTTTTTCAGCCAAAACTCACATTTCGAGAATTTCGAATAAATCCGTTGAGCACTAAAATGTTTAACACTAAACGCAAATGATGAGCACACGTTTTCAATTTTGATGGGCAAAATTTGGCAAGTCTAGTCAATGTCGGACTTTAACCATTTACTTCCAAAAATCCCAACAGAATTTTCAAAGGCGGAAGCATATTGATAAAGTCCAAATTCAAAATGACGGTGTATGGTCAATTCTCCTTCTCAACCCATAAGGTAAGTCGGTTTTAGGGTGAAACATCACAAATATCCTTACAGTGCCTCTAGAAATCACATTTTGTATCATTGTTTGGTTCAGGTTGGTGTATTCTGGTTCTTCGATGGTTTATACCGATGTTTTATCCATGAGGCCTGTTAAAAAGCTACGGAGGGCTGGTCAAAGATTATGATAAAGACATTTAGGCATTCAGAATGGTTTAAAGTCGGTTATCAGTGTAGAGAAATCGAATTGGCTAGAGAAATCTCAATTTTCAATGTGATAAGTTCTGAAATATCAATTTATGGATAATACTCCACTAATTATTATAAAAAAGATGAGAATACTTAACAAAAAAAGTTAGTATGAATCATCAACTCGAAATAATGTTCAAGTTGCCAGCACATACAACAACCAAATATTAATGTGATTTGAGGGTCAAGAGGATCAACAGGATTTAGAAGGTGGAAATTTAGTCATAATTGGTTCGAAAATAAATTGATAAGTCTTTCAATAGGAAAATATTTTTCTACACTTTATGTTGGGGTTTAACAACCCCGACCAGTTAACGAGAATTCTTAATATCTAGAAACCATTTCCGGTGCAATACTATTACATCTAATGAGATGACGAAACTAATTAGGAGAGCAATGCCATGTGATTTTGTAAGTATTATTGTATGATTGATTATTTAATCTATTAGTTAGTGGCTAGTGAAATTTCAGGGGCGTTACAGAATTATTTGGTATGGTATCAATATGAATTTCACTATACCAAAATTTGGTTCAGTATATGGTGTGGTCAAAATATTTCAGTACGAAATAGTATACCACCCCTAAGCAGGCCTCTTGGAGCTGAAATATTTATTTAATGAAACTATCAAAGATTTGGAGTTTTTGGTACCAGAAGTCCAAGGACGGATAGCCCCGTTATTAAATAGCTCAGGAAAAAGTTATGCGGATGTTTTAACCTTATTGTATGCATTCGAAAGATACTGCATACAACGATCTGCTTTTACTGTTTTATCTTAAATCCATACAATAATAGTATAGTTTGCCAAACTATAGTTATGCAAGAGTTTCCCTTACAGCATTGATGTATTGTAAGAGTAAATATGCATGAGATAAGAGACGAAGCAAAAAATTTGGGTTTATCCTTATACAGCTAATGTGCTCCACACAATAGGAAATTTCCTATAAGAAATTTAGTACACAACAGTTATGAAACTAGGAACACATACAAGTTGTACTGTTCACATATATCAGTATACTTGGATTAAGCAGTTGCGCCATTCACACAGATTGGTGTTTAATTCGAATTAAGTCAATACCCTCCCACATAGGTCTGTATCCAACTCCCATAGCTAACACCACCCATATAGGTTCAGCTAGCTTCACGACCTATACAAGATCGGACCCCGGTAAATACTTGGTAATATAAGTTTGATTATCACCGGACAACTCTATGAACATTTAAAATCTATCTCTTGAGTGAAGTTGTTCTGAGATTCAGATATGATATTTGAGCTTGTCTCGTCTTTCTTATTGTCCAGATATATATGACACTTTTATGCCGATTTTGTCCTTGTAGACTTCGACCGTCTCCATCACATGGCTCATGCTTCTTTTTGTTCCTGGTAAGGTACTTCATATTTATATACCTATATGAAGGTAGCTGCTCCGCATTTGAACTTTAAGGTGTCACAGCCCCTTATCCCTAAGGACGGCACAGCCAGGGCGTGACCCGGGGAAGCAATTAAGAAGCGGGGAAGAATGGGAGAAACATGTGTTTCATAAGAAAGAGGGATGGGTTTCCATGAATAACCTATTAAGGCATCATGAAGGGGGATCAATCACATAGTTGTGAATTAGAATCCAAGGTTGGAATACATAGTAATAATATTCGCCTTGAAGTTTAGGAAAGGCTTCATAGTACATTACAAACGACGTGACATAGAAAGCAAATTATGAAAAGTGTTTGCAACGAAAAAACGTGGTTGGTTACATATACGAAGATACGTAACCAGGGCTTAACATTATTTGTCGACAAAATATTTCCACGCAACACCCTCTGTCATATTCCCATCTCAATCTGCATATTTTTAAAGATATACAGAGCTGAGTACAACATACCCCGGGAATATATTGTCAAAAGATAAAACATGCTTTCGTACTTGTCATCATGCATATATGCAGTAACGCATGGGGGTTTTGAGAAAAGCCTATGTTTACTAAATCATTTCGTTTCATTGCACATATCATCGGATTCACCGTATCCATAATTACATGGGGGATGGCGGCCACCTCCCGGGAACGTTACTCTCTGAGATCGGCCACTCCGTAGAGAGCCCACAATCTCGAGTACTGTTTACAATAACCCTGGCCAGTGATGTAACACCCTAAAAATCATCCGGGATATTACAGTACCGTGGGTCCCGCGCCGGAATCCACCAGGCTAAAAACCATTTCAAAAGCGTTTAAAAATGCCAAAAGGCTAATGATGGTAATATTTTAAATACCCAAAACAGTACAGAAGCATAGTTCTCAAATACCGTCACAAAATACCAGTTGAAAAATACTAGGAAAATATGCCAAAACTCAACACTTTCGAAATATACGTTAAGCCACCACTTATATGTACCGATAAAATAATTTAGGGAGAAAGGGTTTAACGAAATAACCCAAGTTCGCAAAATGCCAAAAGGCCATTTGATATACACACGAGTTGGTAAAAATACCGAAAAGCCATTTTAAAAATACACACGCAGCGGATAAAAACACAGTTCAAAATACCCATTTACAGCAGAAATAAAACAACTAGAAATAAATACTCAATTCTCCGAAAACATGCCACACCCAGTATCACTCGGGAAGCTCACCCCTTCACGACCGCTACTAGCTCGATATCCGAGTACCTACAAATAAAGCCCACGACGGGTTCAACCACAATACTCAACAATGATATCGATCACATCATCATAAATAATTACATACCAATGTAATAATACTGTAAGAATACTACCAACGTAATCTTACCATCATAACCTTATCAATCCATAGCAATCCATAACAAATTAATGCTTACCATAATCCACATTTCGCATTCTCAAATGACGAAATGAACTGAACAACAATCATCTGTACTGTATTCAAATAATACCAAGTATCATCAAAACAACATCATAACACATAAGTGTGGAATGAACCATCTGTGTCAAATCCTGTCCGTCGGATTTGCACCGTCAAGACTCATTTGGGTAAAGCCAATAATACACAATATTTCTATAGACCATAAACCACAAGCCAATGATAACAAATCCCGAAACATCAATGTACAGTCTGAATGCTCATACGATCAATAATAATGATCAACCAATACATCAACTGAGAATATCATCGACATGACGACCTCCAATACGACCAATAAAGGATCAACGATAACCGAGAATACCATCAACAAGGTAAACTCCAACACGATCAACAAAGGATAAAAATGACCGAGAATACCATCAACAAGGTAAACTCCAAACGCGATCAACAAAGGATCAACAATAATGGATCTCAATGAAATAACTCCGACTGTCGAACATACCCCTCAGGCGTATGAACAATCAGTCGCAAACCGTCGAACATATCCAATCAAACATGGACTATGAACAACCAAACAATATGGCTCAAAGATGGACATCACAGTACGCCCGATCTGGAAATTTGTCAGTGCACATGTCCACCCCGTATACGGAATCCAGAATATACATGGGACAATGTTCCTAATTAGCCTCACGAACTACGTCTCGTGTGCACGGTTCAATGTGGAAATGACAACAGATAACCATAGTGTGCCCAGCTATAAATCCTACACAATGACCAATCAGAACGCAGATATGATTCCAGATATGTCACGATGCAACATGACAACGAAACTCAAAGAATCACATATCCAATAAGGATCAAAAGACTCACTAAAGTTAACAATGACAGAGTGACAAATAAAAGTCGACACGACTAATCAATATCCAAAACAACAATCCTGGGATCATCATCCCTGTCAAATGATCAACACGATCAATGATCTCAATACAATCAGCCCTGGGATCGTCATCCCTCAACGAAATAATCAATACGAATCCCAATATACGAAACATCATCGTACAACATATACAACAACTCAACATAATAATTATCTTCATAACTGAACAATACTTAAATTACCTCAAAGTCGAAGACAATATTCTTTCCACAAACAACATCCCTCAACGAATACACAGTTATAATCTCGAATGAGGTACAATTCATTAATTTCAATAAACCACCATCCCGACATCAATATCAGCACGATAACTATCCTCGATATCCGATATTCTATATCCTTGACCAAAGATAACTCACGTCTTCCTTGAACACAATTAAATCATATACATTATGATTTAATCCAAACTAGAGCACGATATACAAACCATCATCCTGGCAATTTACATTTATAACAACATTGCTATATGAATTATAAATGAAATGAAAACGAAACCATTCATCAAATATTATAAACTGAACAAGTATAAACTTGCCTCGATACCGATACCACGAAGCCGTTACCAAAATCCATTGCATTCGTCTATGAGCTCCTCAGCCCCGACTAAAAGCAATTTACAAACTCTTCAGCCTTAACCGCAACACAACGATGATAATCAACAATCAAAACATCACAACCTATTGCAATAACTGATTAACACACATTCGATAAAAATCAATAACGGACATACCCAACCAACAAACTCAACGGTTCAATGAAACCTCTATCATATACATAAAACCAAATAATCCAACTCAACAAATACAAACTCATATCCACAATACAAGCCGTAACTCAATGATCACAAATAACAATCAATAGCCGATCAACAAACACAATGGTTCTACAATATCCTGATTAAACACAAATCCGAACAACCAAATCAATCGATCATGAACTCATAACCATAATACGATTCCACAATCCAAAAGTCATATCAACAATCAATTTAAACCAATAGCAAAAAGGTCTAAACATTACCGATTCCAAATTTAATCTTAAATACGGATACAAGTTTCCTCCTTGTAAATTCATAATAAAAACCAATTACCGATTATCATCATCAATCTGGACGATCCGATTAGTTCGACATTATAGGTAATCATATTACAAGGGTGTCAAATAATTTCATTATCCGAATTGAACACTTGTTCAATACGGATGAATTCTCAAACTGAAAAGTGAATCATAATCTTATCAGACCCGGAACCATATTCGTATTTCTATACGAATATTGTACCAAAACACATAACTTAGTTCTAGATATGAATATTTCATATTCATATCCAAAATACCAACACCTCCTAAACATATTCATCAAATCATATAATCCAAGAGTTCCTTAAGAACACAACTTATCCGAACATCACATTCAAAATCTCCAATACGACATAATCCGATGTGTTCTAACATCTAAACAATCCTTATTCATAATTCAAGGGGTATATTATCATATCCTCCAATATACGACCTTCCTAACATCAAGAATGGCAACATTATTACAAAGAACATCGAGAATACTATGATTCCATAATCATAACAACATAATCAAGACATTGATCATCAATTCATTATCTTCCCTTAACAAAATTCCTATAAATACTAAGAATCATCACAACAACTCCATAAACTAGCACCATACAAATTAATCATCGACAACAACAGCAAAAATCCCAATTCAAAGAGAGGATTATCCAGCATACCTCTTAGAAGATGAAATACACAAGTAAACATTTCCCTAGATTAACACGGTGCGAAGAAATCGACGAAAGAAAAGAGTCCCGGTCCAACATCCTTCAAAAAGTTCGTTCCTAAATCACAACGATATCAATTCAATCACATTTCAACGAAAACGTATAGAACTTCCCAAGTTCTACCCATTGAAGCAATTTATCGGACATTTTGAGGGCATAGTCCAATTTAATCGATTAACGGAGGAATTCTTGAGTTTGTTCCACAAAACTTCAAATGTAATGAATGATTCCAAGAATACATTGAAATTCTATCAATAATCTGAATTAAAACGAAAGAAATCGGCCACAACATCATGAAACTCCAAAAATCCCCAAAACCAAGAGTTCAAGTGTTCTTACCTTCGATCCGGGCGAAATATGATGTTAGACATGAATCAAACTTCCAAAAAGTGATGCTCCATGATGTTCCTGATCAAATCCATCAATTTCTGATGAAGGATCGCGAAGAAACAAAGAGAAAATATGAAAACGCCAAGTGACCCGTGCCTAGGCCCTTAAATAGCCGAGTCCTGCTGGTTCCTTACGGCCGTAACCGGCCATGGCTTATGGACATAATCGGACATGGCTACCCTCCTATCCAATTTGGCCGACACCCTTACGACCGTTACCGGAACACCCCTTACGTACGTAATAGGCCTTACGGCCGTACCCGGCCACAACCTTACGGTCGTAATCGTCCAGTCCTTACGAGTCACTGTCGGCCGTAACCCGCCATCCCAGGGAGTCACCGCCGACCGTGATCGGCCATCCAGCAAGTCACTGCCGGAACACTTGTGGCACTGCAGGTCCTTACGGACACGACTCGACCGACTGCCTCCAAATGTACGTAACACTTAATCCATTGCGTACGTAATACGTACGTTGACTTCCTACAGTATATGCTCGTATTACGTACGTAATACACCATCTATAGCGTACGTAAATCCATCCGTTGACTCACCTATTCACATCCACACCGAAAAACTGCCGAACCAGGCCCCACATGCCGACCACAGCTCGGTCCTATCCGATTCTCCTTGTTACATATGTAATGCCTTATGCATAACGTACGTAAAAGATTGAATTTAGCATACGTAAGTCCTTAAGCTTAGCGTACGTAATGGCCTTCTGTAATTGGCCAAAATCCAACTGTTCCTGTCCGACGTCTCGACATACTGGATAAGAACATATGGCATACTGAATACACATATACTCAACCCAAAAATATTCTCATATGATATACCCGATATCAAAAATTAAAACAACCTGATACGATATCCTCAAATGTAGTTGTCTACCAAATTCGACAATTATACAAATATGACTGCCTCAGTTCTCAATTTATTTTATCCATACTATATAGACACCAAGCTATACAATTTATCTCACATAAAATAACGTGAAAAATTTATACTGGAAATCCGGGTATTACATACTACCCCCTTAAAATAAGTTTCTTCCTCGAAACTTGCAATCCTGTCACAAACAACAGATCCATCCAAAACAATCAATCGTCGCCACAAGCGAATAACCAAAACGATATACGTACAGGTGTGTCACTACGCCATAGATGGCCTACAGCAACTCCTACAAAATGTTGCAAGAAGCAAAAAAACGTTGTTGTAGACAAGAAAATTAAAACGGCAACACTTTTTTGGTGTTGCACTTTTCACCGCTGTCGTAGGTCCCTATAGCAACACTTATGTCATCTACTGCAACACCACTCCTTTTGTTACCATAAGACTGCAAGGCATCGTTACCTATAGTCTACAGCAACATTTAACAAGTGTTGCAGCAGATGCCAATTTTCTATAAAAGTAGGGGGCACATATGGGGCCCACATAGTGGGGCCCACCTGTGGGCCCCACATGTGGGGTGCAATGTGGGCCCCATACCTCTGTTGCAACACTTTTTTTTGCAACACTTTTTAAATTTCTGCAACACCTTTTAGTAAGTAATTACAACGTTTTTTTGTCTACAACAACGTTTTTTTGTCTACAACAACATTTTTCTTGCCTACAGCAACGTTTTTTTTGCCTATTACAACACTTTCACAAAAAAAACTGACAAAAAATATTTGTTTATATTAATTACCAATCCATTACAATTCTAAATCCATCCATTCAAAATACAACCCAACCATCCAAAATATCTAAAAAAACAGTACTTAAGGTTTACTTAAAAAACAGTACAAGGTTTTAATACAACGACCAAAAGCCATAAAATACGGTACTTAAAAAACATCGAATCTAAGATGTAGCATCTCCTCCGGTAGTAGGAGTGCCGTTGTCGTTATCACTTGATATTGTGGGACAGTTCCACCAAATTGATGTTCAAGCTTGGGTTTATTTCACCTAATTTCTTAAGCACCCAAGTTAGGTTCTCCTGCACCTTCTTATTCACCTGTACATACCTATTATTAAAGAAAAAGGTCAGGTAACCAAAAAAAGCAAAGGGGAAAAACGATGTTCACAAATATCAGCCAAGGAAACACAAAGAATAAAAAAACATTCCTTCATACCTGTTAATGCTACGATTAGATAACTATTATTTTCTGCAAGTGCAATGTTATGATTACGCAACATAATATTATTTTTTGCAACCTAAACACCACTCCTTAAAGAAAGAAGGCAAAATATAACCAGAATTCCCCAGAACACAACATATGATACACGAGAAGCAAACCAGTAGAGGCCCAAACATCACACCTTTCATAGAGAAGAAGCATTTTCCAAAATTTATACAGTAGACGAATACTTCTTCAAGATCGTATCTCGGAACATGAAAATATACATGTGCAAGCATTTAGCATAATAAGTTAGTGAGAAGCTATCCTATTAGCCTGCACATAAGAGGAACCACAATGGTAAAGCCAATGTGTTGCTGGCCCATGTGAAGGAGATAATCTGTAAAACCCAGCTCCTAAAATATATCTCACCAGCATATTTGAAGAAAAAGGAGGACAAAATTCCTTGTGCAGTTGTTAAATAACAAAAACTTGGTAGCTTTTGAAAGTCCTTCCAATATATTGAAATTGCTGGGACCTGAAACATTTCTTGCAATATAACTTATATAAAAGACAGTAAATCAAATTTATCCCTCCGACCTACTCTTTCAACATTTGATTATGTTAAACCACCTGGAGATAAATGCTAGTGTTAAATTGGCTTTTCATGGCATATTCATTGAAGAATGAGGCCGTAGAAGGAACTGTCACCTGCATTAAAATATCTGAAGTGGTTTATGAATGGAAAGAACAAGTCAATGAAAAATGTGGAAAGGCAAAAAGAAAAAGAACAAGAATAAGCCTGTTCTGTACATCAATACACAGATACTATCAACATCGAGATTCCCTGAATAATTTACAAATATAAATGTGCACATATATGCACCAGTTGTTATGGGGAGACTCAAAGCAGTGGTACCCTCCGGCATGGATTTAAGTTGATTTATACTGATCCCAATCAGCAGCAAAGCAAGAGCCTCCCACTGTGACATAAAAGACGGGCGACGGGAATATCGCCGACTCTATTATATGGCTACAATATATATATATGATATTGTGGATCTTCCCCATCACCGCCTCTCATCTTTCCAAATTAAAAAAAGAAACTAGATTTTCTCAAGAGAAAGAAGAATGTATGAACTTAGCAAGCAAATCAGGACAATTCATGTGAATAATGCCACCAGTAGAGTTCGAACACATAATTAGGACTCCAAGGATTTATAAAATAAAAGCCCCGGCACATACAACATTTAGAACATTGTAGTGTCTCGTTGTCAAAATGTCAACCAAAAATTTTCTCGCTCGAAAGATTTTCTTACAATACCCACATCTCCATTCATTTATGTCTACATGAATCCTATGCTCCGCTTGGTCTCTAAATATATCATCGTCGGATAAAGTCTCGCCATGGCTTAGAAGTTAAAACATTTCTTTCTCCATAAAAGGCATGAGATACCGCAAAATAGCATTTCCAACTCAATATAAAGGTATAAAATTTGTACAATACCGATATCCAAAGAGACGGCACGAGATATTTAACAAGAGGCTTGTTTTTAGAAGTTGATCGTCAAGATAAATAGGGTTGTTCATGAACCCATTACGAGAATAATCAAACTGTGATATCGTGAGGAATACTTTTGATCCTTAAAGTTATAAGAATGCTTGACAAGATCCCAAGAAGAGGAAAGAGGTATGACAAAACCCGAGATCTCCGGGAGCCGATGTCGGAGTTACAAAGAAGACTGCAAGGCTGCCAATTGAAATGTTCTGCAAGATCATGGGTACACAGCCAATTATTGATGGAAGCAAGAAATCTACAAGAAACCCGACCTCTGTAGCAGCCAATGCATAATTTATGATATATGATGGTAGAGGTGAGAAGCGAGCAAGAAGAATGAATTTCCAACCATCACGATCGACTCCCCTCGATAGCAGGTGAAAGTACTTATTCTTCTGCACCCATCCAACTGCGGAGCCTGAACTTCTGAAAACAAGCCTGTCATAGAAATTTAGATGCACCCACAAGATGGCACGGGATCAATGCTGATGATATCGACCTACACAAATGAATACATATTCGTGTTCTATTCGCCGAAACAAAAATATTTATACATAATTTGATCCCGGAAAACTTCCTAACCGTATCTCCTACAACGAGAACACATACAGAGCCACACAATTCATGCCAAAAAAGCTCATGGAATCACTTAAAAATCATACAAGTTACCAAAAAAAAAGGCAACAAAAACGTTATATGTTGCAGCAATCTGGAAAAAATGGAACAAGAATCTGTCATCGCAAGATTAAATCGGATATATCTACCTTTTTATACCGATTCATGTAGATTGCATTCCTATTACATTTAAGTTTATGAACCGGGTCACCAGCAAGTGAAGAAATATTCAATCTGTAAAATAGGAACAAAGACGAAGGAGAAGTTCATAACAAAAAATTGAAATTAGACTGAACCTCAGGTTTACTTTGTTCTTTTTTTGGTTGAAATTAAACGTAAAAATCTACATATACAAGCAGAAGGGGAAAACGAGTTCTTACAATTGAAGGTCAGAAATCTTAGAAATCAAAAACTTGGTGGCACCCTCGATGTGCTTCTTGAACATCGTGCACTTCTCTTCATCTTCCGGGTATTACAGAAAATTTATACAGAAAATCCGGGTATTACAAGCGACCTTTGTCTAGCTCAGTGTCCGATCATTTTATAGGTTGGCAAGCCAATGATGATAGTTTCATAAGAATCCACATAATATTTCTTATGCATCATAATCATTTTGAAATCATAATTTGCTTGTAAAATATTTCATCAAAACAAAGCAAATCTCAAATCATTTTCGTATAGGAAGCCTACCTGTACACATAATAAACACAAGCAAACTGATTCCCGTCTCTTCCTTATGCTTCAGTCTACTGCTCCACATTTCATTGGAAACAACTAAGTTTAGCGGCCGGTCGAGCTTAACGAAGTCTAACGAACAACAGACTCGATTAACATGTTTGGACTCTAGGGCTTTATATTCGACTTAAGTTTATTGATAAAATCTATGATTCTCACAGAGAACCTAACTGGACATATAATGTATAAAGATACTAACAATAGCAACCAGCAATGGGATCTTTTACACATTCCTTGGTTCAAAAACAATCATCAAACACTTAACATAAATAAAAAATATAAATATGCACAAAAGTTGAAAAGAATTGGAATTCTGTAATTAAACAATAAGCACTAGACAGTATAACTTATATTACTAGAAAGCTACTGAAGTGTAGTTTCATGACCACTTTACGTATCTCAAAAATATTAACCGTGGAGAAAGTTATGGCCGTTTTATGTGAACTGTAGTAAAACAGCTAATTTCCGGCGAACATGGAAAAAATGTCGTATTAACCTAGAGCTCGTTTCTAGCCATGAAAACCCTAAATATGTAAATACTAATCATACAGATCATGCTTATAATATATGTAGATATCAACATAGAAGCATGCTTCTCGACACCATGAACTCCATTTCATAATCCTCTTTGAAAAATAATCACAAACACATTTTCATATTTCAACATCATCAAACACCAAGCATCATCAACATCAAACATCAAACATTACCAACATCAAATATCATCAACATCGAACAATATATTTAATTCATACTCATGTTGATAATCAAAGCTTCATCCCTAACATGAAAATGACCTAAACATGATTTAAAATTCCTCAATACATAACATGCTCTTTAACTACACCCACTTCAATATCTAACACATATTCAACCTCATAAATCTAACATCATGTCATTGTTTTCAAATAAATTTCTAAAATATTTTATAAAAATCTAATAAAAACATATCATGTACTCCTTTCATACATCATCACAATTATCAACTCACTTTGAACATACATCAACATATCAAGAACTAAGCATGATTCCTCTTATCTTTCAAATTACCAAACATTTTATTAAAATCCTATAAATTCATCATAGCATCATATCATTGAGTAGAAACGTACTTTGTAAGAAAATCATAAGAAGAACAACACATGGTTGGGTTATAAAACCTTAAACAAATCGGCCCAAATGACAAAATCAAAGTATGACTAGAAGTTGTTCTAAACACTCCCAAGTACCTTAAAATCAACTTATAAACAACATATAAAAGATTACATCATACCCAAGTTTATTCATAAACTTTAAAATTCTAAATTGAGCTAAAATCTATTTTTACTTGAATGAAAATGAAGAGAATGAGCTAACTTACTTGAATATGGAGTTGGATTCAAGTTAGGCACTTGAAGCTTTCTTATGGAGCTCCAATGGAAGAACAATGGAGAAGCCTCTTCAATGGGAGTGGACGCGGCCAACGTGAAAGAAATGAGGGAAGAAGAAGAAGAAGTGAAGAGGAAAAAGGGAGGTGATGTCCCTTTTACATTAGGTTAACCCTAGGCGTTTAATAAAGCAGTCGAAAAATATTTTATGTTGCGCTCTTTCCCAGATAAAATTACCGGGGTATTATATGTATGTCGTATACTTCAATTATCATGTCAAACTTACAACTTAAAGTTGGAGAAAAGTTTCACAATTTATGGAACTTCAATTATCCGATAAAATGACTCGATGTATAGTATACTCAAAAACTCAAAAAGTTAATGTTTGAAAATCATACTCGCAGCGTAAAATTAATGTATATAGAAGGCTATGTAATCACGATTTTGTCTATCGAAAAAAAATCAAACTTGGACGAGAATCCCAATCAGGTAACCAAATATCTAATTTTTTAATTAAAAACGTGCAAATAAATCTAAGCTTATCCAATTAGTTAAAATTTATTACTTATGAATGCAAAAGCCCTACTGTCGCACGTGAGGTTATAATAAATCATGAATGAAAAGATTGGGGCATTACATCCTACTCCTCTAACAAGAAATCTTGTCCCTAAGTTTATATACCTCATCAAAGAGTTCTGAGTATTTCTACCTCATCTTGCTTTCGAGTCCCCACGTAGCTTCTTCCTGACTGTGGTGACTCCATAATACTTTTACCAAAGGAATCAAATTATTTCTCAATTTTTGAACCTTTTGATCTCAAATAGCTTCAGGCCTCTCTTCATAACTCATATTGTAACTAAAAACTATGTCACTCTGATGAATCACATGTTTGGGATCAAATACATATTTCCTCAGCTGAGAAACATGGAAAACATTGTGAATATTACCAAGACTAGGTGTCAAAGCCAATGTATAAGCAACTGGTCCAATCCTCTCGAGAATTTCATATGGCCCTATAAAACGTGGCCTAAGCTTACGTTTAATGTCAAACTTGATTATTCCCTTAGAATGGGAAACCTTGAGGAAAACCTTATCACTATTTTCGAATTGCAATTCAGTTCAGCATGTATCAGCATATGACCTCTGTCAAGTCCGGGCCTCTTGTATTCTCTGTCGTATCTTTCCAATAATCTCGATCATCTCAATGACTGTGTCTGACCCTAAATCTTTCTCTCACCCACTTCATCCCAATATAGTGGCAATCTGCATTTTCTACTATATAAGGCTTCATAAGGTGCCATATCTATCGTTGCCTGATGACTGTTGTTGTAAGCAAATTCAACTAACGGAAAAACATACTCCCAGTTTCCACCTTGACCCAACACTACAGTTCTCAACACGTCTTCTAGTGTCCGAATCGTCCTTTATGATTTTCCATTGGTCTGTGGGTGGAAAGTGGTACTAAAGTTTGGGTAAATTTTTGATCTCGATCTGATGTGATTGATATCGGTACTCCATGTAAATGCACAATTTCAGGGACATATAACTGTGCTAACTTTTCAGATCCATAAGTGACCGGAAGGCGAAAAGTGAGCTGATTTTATGAGTCTGTCTACTATAACCCACATAGCAGTGTCTCCTCATTTGGTCCTCGACAAACTAGTCACAAAATTAGTCGATATCCCTTCCCACTTCCATTATAGAATGGTCAGTGGTTGTAACTTCCCATAAGGCTGTTGGTGTAGTGCTTTCAATCACTGAGAAGCCTGGCATGGCTTGTCAAATGAAGCTACATCCCGTTTCATACCGTCCTACCATAAATTTTTCTTCAGGTCTTGGTATATCCTGGTACTTCCTAGGTGAGCGTTGTAGGGAGTATCATGAGCTTCATTCATTATTTCATTCTTTAGCTCCTCATCATGTGGAACACAAAGCCGCTTCATGATAACTTCCTGGGTTATCGAATCTAATCCTCATATATAATTTCCTGAATGCTTCATATCTCCTCTGCACATTCGCTATCCATCCTTTTAGATCTGGTGTTCTCACTACCGTTGGAACATGACCCATAATCTTTTTCACTGGATGAACAACCTCTAAACTCATTCCTTCAAAATCTTGGATTAGTTCCACTTGTATGGTAAGTAGGTATCTCAATTGTAATTGAGTCTTACAACTCAAGGCATCTGCTATCATATTAGCCTTTCCGGGGTGATAGTTGATGGCACAATCATAATCCTTTACCAAATCGATCCATCTCCTCTATCTCATGTTCAAGTCGTTCTGCTTGAAAAGTACTTTAAGCTCTTGTGATGAGTAAAAATTTCACATCTTACTCCACAAAGGTGAGTTCTCTATTTCTTTAATTAGTGCACAACTGCAGGTAGTTCCAAATCATACGTGGGATAATTCACCTCATGTAGCCTAAGTTGTCTCGATGAGTAAGATATCACTTTCCCATCTTGCATCAAAACACAACCTAACATATTCTTGGAGGCATCAATGTTAACAACATACTCCTTAATCGCTTCTGGTACTGCTAGAACTGGCGCAGTAGTCAGTCTTCTATTGAGTTCCTCAAAACTCTCATCGTATTTATCCGTCTATAAATACTTAATTCCTCTCCAAAGCAGTTGTGTCATCGGTCTAGCAATGTTGGAAAGTACTTCGATGAACCTTAGAGAGTACCCAGTTAGACCCAAGAAACTCCTAATCTCATTAGGGTTGGTTGGTGACTTCCAGTCATGTACTGCTTCCACTTTAGCCAAGTCCACCTTATCTGCTGACATAATGTGCCCAAGAAACATTACTTCTTTCAACCAATATTTACATTTACTGAATTTGGCAAAGAGTTTCTCAGTTCTCAATATTTCCAACACTATCCTCAGGTGTTCTGCATGCTCTTTCTCACTTTTAGAGTAAATGAAAATGTCATCTATGGACACCAAGACAAATTTATCTAAGTACGGGTGGGACACTTGTTCATGAGATCCATGAATACTGTAGGATAATTAGTTAATCCGAATGGCATGACTATAAACTCATAGTGTCCATATCTCATTCGGAATGCTGTCTTGGGTATATCATCCAGTTGAATCTTCAACTGCCGATACTTAGACCTAAGGTCGTGTGAGCTTGTTCAGCTCCCTATAATCAATACACATTCTCAGCGTGCCATCCTTTTTCTTCACAAAAAGGACAAGGCTTACCCATGGATAAACACTAGGTCAGATGAAAACTAAATATAATAGCTCTTACAATTGGATATTGAGTTCCTACAGTTCCTTCGGTGCCATCCCGTATGGTGCTTTTGACAATGGGGTTGTCCCTGGCTCTATATCGATTTGAAATCCACTTATCTATCAGGTGGTAAACCTGGTAACACTTCTAGCAATATATCCTCGAATTCCCACACAATTGAAACATCTCCTATCATATTTTCTTCTCCAGATTCCCCATTCAGTTAAGCTAGGAAGGCCGAGATATTCAATACAAAGTCACTCACATTTTTCGGGAGGGCAACAGGCCGGCTGATTATCTCTTTGAGCTCGGCATGTCGTCCCTCGATATTCAGACTTAGACATATGATACTGCCTTTCTGTTTCTTCTCTCTCTGTTATACGGATGGACCAGCTTGGTTACCCCTCCTTTAGATTTAGATAGCATTTTATTATTTTATTGGTTGATTTATTATCTATGGGTCCGAACATTAGCCCACGATTTCAGTGGTGCACCTTGTATTTCTCTAGCGGGCGATAGACACTTTAGTTTTTAGGATCCGGATTATGGAACATTCTTTGTCATAAGTCGGAATTATCTTATTGCCTATGGGTACGCACATTAGCCCATAATTTTAGTGGTACACTTAGTATTTTTTTAGCAGACCGTAGGCACTTTAGTTTTTAGGATCCGGCCCATTTTTTGTCATAATTGGGAGCGGACATTTTATATTTCTCGATTTCTTCTTTATCTCACATCATCATAACATTAAAATTATTAGTTAGCACTTTAAGAGTTGCGAGTTCCAATTCCAGATTAGAACAAACACGCATGGTAGTTGAAACTCCTTCTGGTTGCGTAGATACTCTCATGACATAATTAGCAATTCGGCTGTAATGTTAAGGTTGTCCACACATGCTATAGAAATAAGTGAATGTGATGCTCCAGTATCAAACAAAACAATTACAGGTAGGTTAAGAAGTTTGCCCATACCTGCCAAGTTAACCTTATTCCTCTCGGGTTGCTTCTGATTAATTGCATATAACCTAGCATTCTGATTTTGCTGTTTAGGTGGTGGCGGTAGTTGCGACTGTCTTTGCAATGCCCTCAGTGGCTGGGGTTGACCCTGGTGGTTTAGTCTCTCTCCCTATTGCTGCTTAGGACAATTCCTCATGGTATGGCCTTTTTTATCACACATGCAACAACTTCTACTGCCTAATAGACAGGCGCCATGATGATGCTTGTTACACATGGGACACACAGGGTTTGCAACTCGCCCCTGATTGTTTCCTTCCTGATCAAGAACCATCTGTCATCCCTGATTGTTGCTTTCTAGAGCCTGAGGCTGTCCATGAAGTGTATTTCCCTACCACATTTTTCTGTTAGCTTGGTTGTTTCCATTGCTATTGTCATCGCAACCATTATTCCGTCTTTCCATTTACGCTTACCATTATATTCATGTAAATGCATCTGAGTCGGTGGTGATGTAACTATGGGTGTCCATTTATATTCTGGCATTGCAGCCTCAATATTCAGATCTCTGGTCAGCAATTTAGTGTAGATAATGATTGCCAAAGTAACCTAAGTTACCACAAGGCCCAAAATGCCAAAACTCAACAGTTTAAAAACACATACGTTAAGCTATCGCTTACACGTACCGACAGAATAGATTTAGAAAATGATTGCCAAAGTAACCTAAGTTACCAGATACCAAAAAGGTCATTTAAAAATACTCACGCAGCGGATAAAGACAAACAATTAAAATACTCTAGCAATGAATACAACAACCGATCGAAACTCAAAACACAAATACATGCCCTTGCCGATCCTCCGAAGTTCATCTCTCCACGACCGCTACAAGCTTGATAATCCAAGAACCTAAAAAGAAAGCCCACGACGGGGTCAGCCATAATATCCAACAATGATAACCATCACATATCATCAATAATTACATATCAATGGAAATACTAAGTAAGAATACGACCAATGTAATCTTACCATCGTAACTGTACGAGAATCCACGATTCGTGTCCTTAACAACACATTAATATAATACCGAAATATCTGTACGGTATCTCAACAATACTCAAGGTTCTCAAAACATTATCATAACTCGCGATACGGAAATTATACCAACTCTGGCCAATTCAATCCATCGGATAACATCGACAATTCCAATACGATAATCGATTGTCCATCAAAGACAAGTACCAAGGAAATACGGAACATAACTTAAGATACGAAATACCATTACCATCACGTCAGTCTAATCCGAGATCAGATCAACACAACATACGAACATGGTCCTAACACAAGACCTACAAATGCATACTCATATGACAACGTCAATATGATCACAACAATAACGACAATGTATACTTATGGCCACCCATAATATACATATGCACAATAACAACAATATATGGTAATCCAACGATCCAAACAGACACACTATAGATTCCCATGATGATCCCATCGGACCAACGCATGGTGGCATTACATCGGCCGATCCAACGACACAATGATAGATTCCCATGATGATCCCGTCGGACCAACGCATGGTGGACTTATGACAACAATGCACAACTGCACAAAACAACAGTGCACAATACACGACAACAACAATGCACAAATGCATGACAACAACGATACACGAATGTATCACAACATGATCGACTCAAATGATAAAAATGATTAGAGTACTTGCCCGGAGTCCTTCAAGAACGATCTCAATGCCTAAACCATCACGAACCATTATCCTCAATACTTGACGGTCCAAAGTATCATGGATTGCAGATAATTCATATCTCCGTTTTTATCATGATATATCCTCGATATACAAGTATACCAATAACAAAAGCAAATCATATACATTATGATTTAGATTCCCAAAACTCGAATATGATTTATAATCTCAAGTCTCCTGTGATTACGATTATAAACATTGTTATACGAATTATAAACGAGTGAAATGGAAACCATTCATTAAATACTATAAACTGAGTAAGTAATAACTTACTTCGATACCGATATAATGACGAGGAAGCTGTTACCAAATCCATTGCCGTCATCTACAAGTTCCTCGGTCCCAGCCAAAGCAATCAACGAACATTCTCGAGCTTGACCGCAACACACGGTTGTAATCACTGATCAATATTCTCAACCTATTACAGTAATCGATAGACAACAAGTTCGACAACAATTAACAATAGATAAAACCAATTTACAAACCCAACGGCTCGACAATATCTCGATTAAACACTAGTCGGATCAATCCGACTCAAACCAGCACGAATTTACAACCACAACACGAAAATACTGCACTTTCTGCCTTCTTAACGCACGTTAATCACCTAACGTAGTGTGCGCTAAGTTGCTCCCGTTAGCGCGCGCTAGGCAGTAAACGTAGCGTGCGCTAATGCTGTACATATGCATGTTTTACAGATACCGATCAACTTATGGCGATTTCAAGAACACCAAGTGATTCTGAATCATGTTCAAAGCTATCAAAACAACGAAATCCGATATCCTTTAACATATAAACAATCATCCAACTTATAATCCAAGTTCTATATCCATATATCATCTTCCTCAATATCAACATCATGAAACATTAAGAACGTAACAACACTTTCATAACCTATCATTACAGGGAGTAATCATCGACAATAACATCAACATCCGAAACTGAGGAGAAGGATTAATCCACTTATCTCAAGAAAACGAACAACACTATTCAAACCACAAGAATCATATCAATATCTTCATGTCAATAATAACATCATGATAATCCGGTAATCCATCTCATAATCATGCTTATCAACTTGTTTATGTAATAATCATCAACTCAAGAACATCAACATTCAATCCAAAACGAAATCCAAAGATGAAGAGTAATTACCTCTTTGAAGGAATGGATTGAATCCCAAGGTTGAATCCGTTTTCAATCACTTCCAAGTTTCAAATGTTGTTAGGAATGATCAACTCAAGTGTTTGGGACCTCAACTTCTCTCTAAGACCTCTCTCTATCGTCTGAAGGTGAAAGAATGGACGAAATGCTTCATAATACCTGTTTGTCCCTTATATAGAATACATTACTAGCGTGCGCTAAACCTTATGTTTAGCGTGCGCTACGGCCTTAACGTGCGCTAACTGACCTTTGTTAGCGTGCGCTATCGCAGCCTGCAGGCAATCGCCTTAGTGCATGAAGTGATTTACGTACGCAATGCCCATGCAATAGCGTACGTAAATGCCTCTATTTAGCGTACGCAAGTGTCTTACCTTAGCGTGCGCTACTCATAGTTGACTCGTTTGTCTGTATGCTCCGAAGACTGGTCCACACGCCGAAAGTGCTGACGAGGATAAGATTCCTTTTTGTCCGATATACAGTTAGCGTGCACTAATCAACATGCATTAGCGTGCGCTAACACTACATTACAACATCCGTTGACTTATCAGAACGTGTGCCGAAAGTGGCCTGGTCCACACGCAGATTCCTTCCGATCTGACTGCATTAGCGTGCGTTATCTTATATCCGTAGCATGCGCTAAACCTGCATGATAGCGTGCGCTACTCCTGATTATTAGCGTGCGCTAATAATGTAATACTTAGCCATTTTCATCTATTCTTGTCCAATCATCTCAACATACAGAATACGAACATACGGCATACTGAATACATATACTTCTTACATCCAATTGTCGACCAAGTACGACAATTATACCAATACAGATGTTTTGGTCCTTCAATTATTTTACCCATATTGTACATATTCCACGCTGTACAACATAACTCGGATAAAATAATCTTAAACAACAGTAGTGGAAATTCCGGATATTACAGGAGTCCGGAAGCCAAAACGATGAAAAACGGGCGAAAACGGCAGTTTTTGGTCATGAGCCGGGACACAAACCAAATGAGTCGCGGCACACGAAGACAACCAGCGAGCGCTAAGCACACTGTACTGTGAGCCACGGCACAGCCTAAGTGAGCCGCGACCCAGGAGGAAAAAAGGCGCCCAGGCATGGGGCGCTGAACGTGTGAGCCGCGGCACAGATTAAGTGAGCCGCGGCCCACCGGGCGGTTTTGCTGAATATTCTGCGTTTCTGGGCCGTTTTGGAGCCTGTTCTCGACCTAATCACACGGACGCATTTTGGAGGCTTAGGATTGCTATAATTAAGCATTGAAGGGCTGAAGAAAGAGAGGAGGAATTTGGAGGTGGATCGATAGCTAGGGCGAAGAACACAAGGAGAAGATTTGTGGGCGACGACAAGACCACGGATTCCCTACGGTTTTTCTCAGTTTTTCTGCATCTTAGTTTCTAGATCTATTCGAGTAGGATTTTGATTGTAGCCGATTACATGACGGTTTGATTTATTTATTATTATTTCAATTCATTCGTTATTCTATTGAATTGGATTTTTCTCATTGTTCTTAATGCTTTTTAATTGTCTGGCCAACAGTTGAATTGTTTTGAATGTCTTTATGGATTCAGGAGATGAAATTTAGGCATAGTTCTTGTGAGACGAATCATAATTTTCGTTAGATAGGAATATACTCATGGGGATTGTGACACCTATTTATTGTGGGAATTCTTGAACTGTTTTAACTATTAATTATCTAATTCGAATAGAGATATATCGAGTCAATAATTCGTAGTATTTTCTATCGACCTTGGGAAAGGCTTTAGAATAATTTAGGAATTCCTGGCTTACAACCAATTAAATAAAAGTGAATTGAATTGAATAAATATCATTCCTGATTGTTTGAGGTGAAAATCATAATCCTACGCCCTTATTAGTATTATTATTATTACTATTAGTACTATTATTTATTTTCTGCAATTAGTTTAGGTATAAATTCCGTATAATTGTTCTTCAAATAAAATTGTGAGTCGACTATATTTTGGTACTTAGTGAAATCATTCCTCGAGGGAACGATATCTTATTCATCACTTTATTACTTGTTAACACCGTGCACTTGGGGCATAGTGTGAGGGATTTCCTCACAACAAGTTTTTGGCGCCGTTGCCGGGGATTGATTTTTCGCTAATATCAATACCAAGCGACTCTAATTTTAATTTGAAGTTTTTCTTTCTTTAGTCTCTATATTTTTATTTTCTTCATTATGTTTTCCTTTGATTATCGTGGCCCCTGGCATTTCATAAATTTTGATGTTCTTAATAATTTGCCAAATAGGTCACCATTTCTCCCCAAAACAAAAGACCATGCTTGAACAATGTGTAGACGTTCCCAAAAATCCTGATAGTACCCTTTTGAGCGAGAATGTGCAAGTCGTGGTCTTGAGATTCACTATGGTTATTTTCCAGCTCATATATTTAGTAGTGAAGTTGAAGGGGAGGTTGAGAAGAAAGACATGCTATGTTTTAGGGTCGATCCCTCAGTACCCGATAATTACATAAAGTGTGATGAGCCTATAGAAGAAGTTACCATTGATGATGTTTCCAAAGAAATTTCATTAAATTGTCATCAAACTTCGACTAATAAGGTGAACACTTTTGTGCCAAAATTTTTATTAACGGTGCCGCGCATAATCTTTCCTAAATCCATAATGGGAGAGATTGACCCCATTACTTTTGATTTTGTTGAGGCTGATTCCTTGAGTTCTAATGAGGTTGTTCATAATATGTCTTTATTATTTACCCATTCGAACTCTGTTTATTTTTTCATACCTTATCATTATTACATTCTTCCATCATTTTTTGGTTGTCCGCATAAGTATTTTTACTCATTATTTTTGGCAACCAGGTATGAGCCAAAGCCTCCCTTGTGGAATAAGAGGCTTATAGATTGTAAGAAGGGGGTATTCGGAAATCTCCCTAGAAAGAAGCCACGTTGAATTTTTGTTTGCCACGTCATGCTCAAGACGTAAAATAGAGCGCTTGATGGGAGGCAACCCATCATTTTACTTGCTTTCTAGTTAGTTGTTTTTATTTGATTTTTTGTTAATAATTTTCTTTTCTTTGTTTTGTATTTCGTTTGGATTCGTGTATTCTTGTGGCCCTTATTTCTCTAATCTTTTTATAACCCCAATGAGTTATTATTCTTCATATTCTAGTCTTGCTTGATTTAATGTCTATTGTTATTTCATGACTAGAGACTAAGTTTGGGGGTCCCTCGTGATGTTGAGCATTTTTAGAAGCATGGATTGACAGACAATTCCACTCAGACATGTGCTGGCTTTCAAGAAGACATTTGGAATAAGTTTCCCTTTTCCTTATCTCTTTTATTTTCACATGAGTTTTATTATTGATGATGCTATGTGTAGTGGAATAAATTGAAGCATGCGATAATTTTCTTAATTTTTCTTGGGTGTAAATTGAGATTGCTTTATTGTCCTTGCATGCCGTTGATGGTTTTGTTCAAAAAATGTGAATTTTTCGTGTATATTTCGTGCATCCGTGTTACGATACTGATGTCTCTTGGAAGAAGCGGTTGACTTTTGGTCGAGTTGCAGTCAGCGATTTCTATTTCTGTTAAATATTCAATTAGGTCCGAAATTTTATCGTTTTTGTAGAAATTTTAGCAGATAAAAAAGGAGACATATGTGTTTTCAAATCACCGTTTATACATTTGGTTAAACTTTTCGCGTAGCTAGTCGTCCAGTACTATGAGTCTTGTTGGCACTTGGATTGAGTTTAGAGTCGGACAGTTTTTCCAAAAAGTCGAGATATAAGTTGTTCTATGAGGGGAAGTCTAGTAATCGGGGGTATTCACGTGACCCGTTGTTTACTCTCGCGTAAAACGACAACCCTGAATAGATTAATAATTTAGAAATATCGCATTACCGATGATGGGAAGCCTAGTAACCGGGGGTATTCACGTGACCCGTTGTTTACTCTCGCGTAAAACAGCAATCTTGACATGCGGGAATTGCTATTCGAGTTTTTTCTCAAATGTAGAGGGGGGGCTTAGTAACTAGAAGCATCCATATGCCCCATGAGTGTCTTTTACGTCAAACGGTTCCTCGATACATGAGAATGGAAATCCACCCTAGGATCATCCCGATGAAATATCCCGAGAGCCGAAACCTACTGGTTAACTCGAATCATATTATTGATCATACATAAGGGAATGCTGCCCTAGGAATAATTTTGATAATGAAACTCTTGAATTTTGCCACTAGACTGTGGGACTGGGCGAATTGGCTTGTTTAATCTAACCCTTCATATTCACGGTCGGTTAAATTCACGCTTGTTAATCTTTGAGCTTGATTTTCTTCATGAACAATTGATTAGGACTGAAATTGGTTACTTAGTGGAATCAGTGTCCTGGATATGACTCACTATTCTTTGAGATTTTCAGGGTAGTATTGATTAAGTTGAGCACTATGGACTTGCATGATTATTCATGATGCAGTTTGTTTAAAATTGATAACTTTTGCTTGAGGACAAGCAAAGGCTCAAGTTTGGGGGTATTTGTTAGGCGTATTTTTATGCGCTTATTTATCATTATTTTATGTCCATCTTGAGCCTAATTCAGTATAAATGAGCTTTTAATGCACTATTCTTATATGTTTTGCAGGAAATCGGAGTCCGGAAGCCAAAACGATGAAAAACGAGCGAAAACAGCAGTTTTTGGTCATGAGCCGCGGCACAAACCAAGTGAGCCGTGGCACACGAAGACAACCAGCGAGCGCTGAGCACACTGTACTGTGAGCCGCGGCACAGCCTAAGTGAGCCGCGGCCCAGGAGGAAAAAAGGCGCCCAGGCATGGGGCGCTGAACGTGTGAGCCGCGGCCCACCAGGCGGTTTTGCTGAATATTCTGCGTTTCTGGGCCGTTTTGGAGCCTATTCTAGACCTAATCACACGAACGCGTTTTGGAGGCTTAGGATTGCTATAAATAAGCATTGAAGGGCTGAAGAAAGAGAGGAGGAATTCGGAGGTAGATCGATAGCTAGGGCGAAGAACACAAGGAGGAGATTTGTGGGCGACGACAAGACCACGGATTCCCTACGGTTTTTCTTAGTTTTTCTGCATCTTAGTTTCTAGATCTATTCGAGTAGGATTTTGATTGTAGCCGATTACATGATGGTTTGATTTATTTATTATTATTTCAATTCATTCGTTATTCTATTGAATTGGATTTTTCTCATTGTTCTTAATGCTTTTTAATTGTGTGGCCAACAGTTGAATTGTTTTGAATGTCTTTATGGATTCGGGAGATGAAATTTAGGCATAGTTCTTGTGAGACGAATCATAATTTTCGTGAGATAGGAATATACTCATGGGGATTGTGAAGCCTATTTATTGTGGGAATTCTTGAACTGTTTTAGCTATTAATTATCTAATTCGAATAGGGATATATCGAGTTAATAATTCGTAGTATTTTCTATCGACCTTGGGAAAGGCTATAGAATAATTTAGAAATTCCTGGCTTACAATCAATTGAATAAAAGTGAATTGAATTGAATAAATATCATCCCTGATTGTTTGAGGTGAAAATCATAATCCTACGCCCTTATTAGTATTATTATTACTATTAGTACTATTATTTATTTTCTGCAATTAGTTTAGGTATAAATTCCGTATAATTGTTCTTCAAATAAAATTGTGAGTCGACTATACTTTGGTACATAGTGAAATCAGTCCTCGAGGGAACGATATCTCACAACAGGAACATGTAGTCATGATAGTTTATTTTGCGATATATGAAACTGTTTTTGAGCATTTGAAATGATACTTTTAAACATGATATATTTTGAGTAAACTATTTTGCTCGCTGTCATAAAAATATATTTTCTTAAATTTATTTTGAGAGACAGTATTGTTGTCTTTAAAAACATATTTCATCATGGCATAATTGAAGTGTTGCAGAATGGGATGATGATCTATATTGTGGGTCATTTGTGGAAAAGAGCGATTTTACCAAGCTCTACAACACAAGATTTGGGATTCTATTGTGTGGTTTTCTGATCGAGTGTTAGTAGAATTGTTGTGGAGGCAAATTGGTATACAGGGATATGGATGTGGTCAGTCATTTGCATAATCTCATTTTATTTAATCATGTGTATTCGAAAAGAATTTTCATCAAGTACTTGACATAAGCGAGCCGGTTTAACTTTTCAAAAATTGATTTTTGTAGTCTTGCGAACAATTTTATGCTTTGAGTTTCGAAATTCTCGGAAGAACTTTTGAAAATTGGGTTTTATTGACATATGATTTCAAGCCGTTTTGAAAATGTGATTGGTATACATACAAATGTAGTGCATAATGCATATCATGGTGAAGTTCTGAGTAAGTCTCATGAGTTGAATAACACATCAAATGGCACGATGAAAAGAGATCCGAATTTTAGTATGGTAACTTGGATTATCTAGGATAATCGGTTGGTTGATCAGATAAGAGGAATATGCTGCGTGTTGTAGATTCATGTACATAATATGATTTTAGAACTTTGGGTTTATGAACCGGGGCATATGTGTTATATAGCTCTATTAGTGTGGTAGTAGCGTGATTTTGCTATAGTGATTTTTTTACTTTTGAGCCATATTGATTGGAGTATGATTGGGTATGTTCGTCGGTTTGCGACTGGTTGTTCATACGCTGAGGGGTATATAGTTGGGCGGGTTTCTGTGTGATCTACTGTATATGATTTTTGTAACGTTTTGAGAATTTTATTCTTTCGTATATTTGTCCCTGTGGTTCTGTGTTGATCGTGTTGGAGCTTACCATGTGAGGGTATTCTCGGTTATTGTTGATCCTTTGTTGGTAGTATTGGAGTTTATCATGTTGATGATATTCTCGGTTGTGTTTTGACCTTTGGTTGGTCATATTGGAGTTTATCATGTCGATGATATTCTCGATTAATCTATTGGTTGATCATTGTTATTGATGTATGAGCATTCAGACCTTGTGACGATATTTCGGGATTTGTTACCATTGTTTTGGGCAGTTGTTTCACAGACTTATCATGTATTAATGGTCTTTATCAGGATTGGGACTTGATTGTGCGATCAGGCAGATAGACTTTGACACGGATGGTTTATTCCATAATTGAGTTATAACGATGTATTTTGTTGAAATTTGTGAAATTTTGGTTGTATGCGTATTGAGGCTTTGAAGTGGGGTCATTTGCTAGTATCGCAAGAGATCATCGACTTCACACATTTGTAAGTACACTATTTTGGTTATTCGTAAATGACGATGATTGATCGGTTTCATGATGATTCTGAATATTGTGGTTAAACTTTTGATTGTGACCGGATTGCGAGTTTCGAGGACGAAACTTATTTTAAGTGGGGTAGAATGTAATATCCTGAATTTATACTATGGTTTTTTAATGTTATTTTATCCGAGTTATATTGTACAGTGTGGAATCTGTACAGAGTGGATAAAATAATTGAAGGACTAAGACAATTGTATTAGTATAATTGTCGTAGTTGGTCGACAATTGCATTTAAGGATATTGTGCATCATATGAGAATATTATTGGAATGAATATATGTATTCATCATGTTATATATTCATATCTGGTATATCGAGACGGCGAACATGAACAATTGGAATTAGCTAAGTATAGCCTGATTAACGTACGCTAGTATGAGGACTTAGTGCACGCTAACGTGCATAGCTTATGTATGTTAAGAGGGACCATTAACGTATGTAAGATCATATTAGATAGGATCAGGTTGTGGCCGACAGGTAGGGCCCGACCTAAGTCATCGGCATTTAGCGCACGCTAATGCATAAGGTCAAGGCACGCTAGTGCAGAACAGACCAAGGGGAATCTACGTGTGGACCTGGCTACTTTCGGCGGATGTCCCGATAAAATCAACGGATGTTTGCTATGGAATATTAGTGCACGCTAAGCATAGTGCTTAACGCACTCTAATATCAGATCGGTCAAAGGGAATCCCGTCTTTGTCATTTGCTTTCGGCGTGTGGACCCAGGCATCTTCGGGGTTGGTGCAGATTATCGAGTCAACGGGGATTAGTGCGCGCTATTATTGGAGAATTGCGCACGCAAATGACTATATTACTGTAGCAAGTCAACATCGATATTATGTACGCTACAGCATGGGTTTTGCGGACGTAAATTATTGTTAGAAGCAAGGCAATAGCCTCTGGACCACGATAGCGCACACTATCAAAGTCAATTAGCACACGCTATGGCAGGTAATGCACGCTATTTAATGAGAGTAGCGCATGATAGTAATGTGCAGTATAAATATGTGCAGTTGGGTATTATTATTCATTTCGGCCATTTCTTTCCTTCATCCGATAAAGAGAGTTCTTGGGCGAGGTTTTGAGGTTCCAAACACTTGAGTGTTTGTAGAGATGATCACCTTTAACAATATTACGCTTGAGAGCATGGATTAGAGCTTTGATATTAAAGTTGTCAATGATTCTTAGAGGGAGTTTGATTGTTCTTCACCATAGTTCGTCAATACAAGGTAATATTCGTATCCATTCGAGAGTAGTTCGTTTTAGAAGGATGTTTACATGTTAGGAAGAATGTTGGTTTATCTTATTATGTATGATGATGTTATACGTGATTAAATGGAGTTGTGACAATAGATTGACGATATTGGTTAAGATCTTCCATGTTGTTAGAATGGTGATTCGTTCAAACGTGCTTGTAAGATGGATTTCAGAATCATCTTGATGTTGTTATTGATATATGGGTATTGATATGATTGTAGTGGTTTTGGATTGTGTTGAAGGGGTATGTTGATTTAATCCCTTTCTTCATTTCGGATTCTTGATGTTGTTGTCGTTGATTACTTCGTATGAGGATGAATATGTAAGTGTTGTTGTGATTCTTGGTGTAGATTGAAGCTTGCTGAGAAAGATGCTGATGTGATGATTTAGATGTTCGAACATATTGGATTAATTGTTGATATGTTTATCGGATTGTGGAATCTTATTATGGTTATGGATTCGTGATTGATTGATTGAGTGATTCGGATTAGTGTTTAATCGAGATATTGTGGAACCGTTGAGTTGTTGATTAGTTATATCGATAATTGTGAACTCTGGAGAATTGGGATTGTACGTTGTTTTGAGATTTTGGGAATTAAATCATAATGTATATGATTTACATTTGTCATTGATATAGTTGGGTATCGAGGATTCATTATGGTAAAGATGAAGATATGCGTTATCTATAGTTCGTGGTATTTTGGATCATCGAACATTGAGGATAATCGTCGTTGATGGCTTTTGACACCGAGACTTCTCTCGAAGGACTCGGGGCAAATACTCTAATCATTTTGTCATTTTGTTTCGATCATGTTGTGATACATTCATGTATTGTTGTTGTCGTGCATTTGTGTATTGTTGTTAACATGCATTTGTGCATTGTCATATGTCCACCCCGTGTTGGTTCGACGGGATCATCTTGGGTATCTATGCTGTGTGTGCTGGATTGGTGCATGGGTTTTCCACCTCGTGTTGGTCCGATGGGGTCATCTTGGGATCTATGCAGTGAACGCTGGATCATCGGATTTCCTATATGTTGTTGCTATGTATATGTATTGTAACACCCCCAAATCCTATTGGGTTATTACAGTGCCGTGGACCCCACACCAGGAGATCCACCAGGCAAACATGACTAATATACATTAATTTGAACAACAAAGAAAATCATAGTCCTTACCATGATGTCCGACACAATATTCCGATAAGGAATTTCAATGACAAAAGTGGCCTACATGGCCAAAATGAAATATAACAACATCCACGAACATCTGTTCGGGTAATACAACATGACAACAACTGACGATACTGGAGTACACTCCAACTGACTGACCAACAATGAACAACTCGGACTAGTATCGCTCGAATGCCTCGTTGAAAACGTCATGCCCCTGTGTCTCAACTCTCTCCTCGCAAGCACCTAAAACATGAAAACATGTTCCGCCCCCACGGGGTCAGTCATCCAGATAATGAACATCAAATACATGTATAACATGATATGCATCCAAAGGCAGAATGAAACGGTACAATGATAATAATAATACGAGATGCTCACAAACCAATGTAAGAACCGAGCATTCGTGAAATACTATGCCCACGGCATACTATTAATAATTGCTCGACAAAGTTAGAACATAAATGCCCAACGGCGAATCAAAATCCTGAATATCGCAATGAATTACACAACATGAATCCATCCGTAACTGAATTAAACATGAATCACAATGCCCGAAGGCCCCAATGAAATTATCAATACAATCACAAAGGCCTGAAGCCACTCACCAAGCTGTCAATTATCACATTCACATGAAACCGGAATAGCCCGAAGCTATAATTAATGAGGGCTAATAAGGTCATAACCACGACCGTGACCTACTGAGTTGTAGGTGTTGGGAAGCCAACCGCGAAGGTTCAAGCCCCAAACTTACCCATAAGATCATAAACACGACCGTGACCTACTGAGTTGTAGGTGTTGGGAAACCAACCGCGAAGGTTCAAGCCCCAAGCTTACCCATAAGATCATAAACACGACCGTGACTTACTGAGTTGTAGGTGTTGGGAAACCAACCGCGAAGGTTCAAGCCCCAAACTTACCCATAAGATCATAAACACGACCGTGACCTACTGAGTTGTAGGTGTTGGGAAACCAACCGCGAAGGTTCAAGCCCCAAACTTACCCATAATAAGCACTAGCCGAGACTAGTCTCCAAAAATATAATTAATCACAAATGACAACGATTCGTAGACTACCGAATTCATGAGAATGATAGTGTGCTACCTTGAGTCGGCCAGCACGATAACAATGATGCAGCGGATGATTTAATGAATGATTGAATATCTCGATTGCCTTAGAAAGGTCAATCGATAACAATGATATAGTGAATGATTGAACGTTTCGATTTGCCTGAGAACGGCCAATCGATAACAATGATATGAAGGATACCTCGGCACCTTTAATCGGTTACCGACGACGAAGATGAGAAATGAATACGCTAATGCCTTTAATCGGCCAATACAGTTTTAATGGCAACCCCAACAGGAACAACAATGATCTCAACGATGTCTTAAATTGACCTCTACAATAACAACGATCGATACATCGGTACCGCGAACCGGCTATCGAAAATGCCATTAATAATGAGTATCACAACGCCTTGAATCGGCCGTTAACGAACAACAATAAACATTTGGCGAAATTGCCGAAAGGTATCGTATCGAATGATCTCTTGATATCAATGAATTCATGAAGAGACTAAGTCTCGGAATGATACAACACATTCATACACATACATGATGACATTAGCTCATTGACTAGTACAAGTATAAAACTTGCCTTAAACCGAAGGCGAGAAGGTACTTCCACGATCAACGTCCTTAATGAAATTATCGGCCGCTCGAACAACCTTAAACAACACAAAAACCAACAATTCTCTTAATACACGAATCAAGCATGATCACAACCAACTCAAAAGTCGATACAACAATACCCGAAACTCATTGGGGCATTTAAACAAACGCGTCGTAAACAATCTCCAATCGTTTACAACCGAAACTCAATTATATCCAAAACCAAACTTCAAATGAATGATTCGAATCCAACAAAACCTCATGAATACCATCAATAATCCAATAGGAATACATAAATCGAGATTTCAACAACGTCTAGTCGAAAACCCCCAAAATTCCAAAGTCAACCCGTAAGGGTTCTTGAACAATTTCTCAATTATTCGTAAATTCCGAAAATCACACCAATGAATCCGTAGAAATACAAGTATCCGAGATAGATAATCCATATCTAACATATTTTAACATAATATCGATTTGCACGAAGAGATCGAAAGCAAAACACCCAAGATCCGAAATTCTAGATCCAAGAATCATTACCTTGATTTGGAGTGAAGAAACCGATTCAGATGATGATTAATCCAACTTAGGAGCTTGAAGATGAAGCTAGATGATTGCAGCTCGAAAAGACCTTTCCGAATCGCCCGAGCTCGTCCGAAATGATTGAGAAATGAAGAAATGACGAAAGTTGGACCGAACTGTCCTACTTATACTGTCTCAGCTTAGCGCGCGCTAACTCCTGATGTTAGCGTGTGCTAACGCGTGTACCGAGTAATCCAGTACCTCCTGACTGAATCGTTAGCGTGCGCTAAGTACCTTTGGTAGCGTGCGCTAACAGCCTGTTTTAGCGTACGTTAACCTTATGTTAGCGTGCGCTACCTGATAGTTGATATCCAAAATCCTGGAGTCCAGAACCTACTGTCCTCTGTTCTGAGCGCGCTAGCGTGCGCTACTCTGAAGTCTTAGCGTGCGTTACATGCACCTCATTAGCGCGCGCTAAATACAATGTGTAGCGTGCGCTACCTCTCAAACTGAAAATCAAAACATGATGATGATGATGACAATAATCTCGGCTCGATCTCAAACAATGATCCCAAAATACCCGAATGGTGAATATAGTTGACTGAATATGAATGATGAATGATTATTACTGAGTGAAAAAAATTCTGAGTGACAGTTACTGAATGATAATAAATGAATTCACAACCGGGTATTACATACTCCCCCCCTTAAAAAGAGTTTCGTCCTCGAAACTGAGGGTAAACAACTCGGGATATGAACTATCCATCACGATCTGAAAACACTAACGCCCAAATAGTCCTCGGGACTAAATCAACCGCAAGCCCAAGTCCCCAAGACTTGACGTCTTGAAGCACAGTGAATGATTCCTCAAATTATCATGAAATCTCGAGCACAACGCTGGAGGGATGAACTCCCAACAAATGACCCAAATCTCAAGATTCTCGAATATGATCATAATAAGATAGATCAACAATAAATGATCCACAACCACGATACATTATTACGGATAGATTACACAGTCATCCAAAAACAAGGTTACATCTCAAATGTACCCAACATCGATATCCTTCCATATCATCGATTTCCTCTATCTCAACGATTTAAGGTATATCCGACGATGAACTCGCCGCTAATTAAGATCTCATAAGGTCACGAGAATGAAAGTGACAAAAATGAATGATGAATGATAAATGACTACAAATCCGACAAGGATTTAGAATGACTCACCAAGGTGAATTAATAACGTCATGAGTGATAGTTTCCCGAAGTGATTGGAACCGCCGTTCCTCGTGAATTGAATGATTAATCGATAATTATGAGTCCCAACATGATTGATATATATTAATGAATGGATTATATGAATGAATGAACGACAATGAAATGAATGATTATCCTACTACCGAGCAAGAATTAACTTGCTCGAAACCGGAGATGAATGTCCTTACCTCGGGCTCTCGAAGCCTGATAGGACCCCTTGAATGAAGCACGAGCTGGAGTAACAAGGTCCCTCGAGGCCCTTGAGCTCTCTCGAGATCTACCGGCACTAGAATTCCTGCAGTATTTCTGAAGGTGTCCCTGCCGCCCACACCGAAAACAAATAACGGCCTGCATCGAGCACCGGGTGCTGCGATGTCCTATTACATCACAGTTAAAGCAAACAACGGTCGAACTCGTGGCCTTAGAAGAGGACGCTCCCTACGCATGAAGACGACTAGAAAATGACTTCTTGGATGTCGGGGTCCGATGTCCCTCTGAACGAGCCGGCATTCTAGTCCTCTCACCCGAAGAAACTGAAGGATGCTTTTGAGTAAGTTCCTTGATCAAAAGCTCTGCTCCAAGAGCCTTCCCAATGAACTCACTAAGTGAATTACAATTGTGATTGAACAGCTGCATCCTCAACTGCGGATTTAGTCTCTTGCTAAAATATTTGATCTTATCCGCCTCAGTACGGATAACTGACGAAGCAAACTGAAGTAGTCCCTGAAACTTCTCAGCAATGGCAATAACACCCTCGTCCTCGACGGGTTCGGGGTTCAAAACCTCTGACAACTTGTCTTCACGAAGTGGAGCTGGATAATACCTCTCTAACATGAGGGTCTTGAACTCACTCCAACCACAACAGCGATCGGTGGGTTTCACAGAGAGCCACCACGAATAAGCACCCTTAATCAAGTAATAAGCCGCTACTGCTACTTTACTCTCTTCTGGACACTGAACCATGTCGAAGAGTTTATCAAAATGCTCAAGCCAATGAACAATATCAGCTGGTTCCGACGAACCCTCAAAAGTAGGCGGCCTCTGACGAGAGATATCGCCAACAATCTGATTCACTCCCCCAGTCTGTCCATGATATGGAACCTGAAATCCCTGTGGAGGTGGGCCATGAACCATCGATGTTTGCATGGTCTCCACCATCCGTGTCATATGAGTCATCTGGGCCATCATGCCCTGCATAAATATGAATGGGTCAACCCGAACACCTTCTGAGTGAGATGCCTCTCGGGTACGACTCCCTGACAGCGACTGATTATCTGCTCATGAATGAGTAGCCTTGCTATTTGATAAATTAATGATATCTCTCGCATTCGCACGGGCATGCACACGAGATTCCGGGTTTTGGCCCGCACCGCGTCCTCCTCCCCTGCGTCCTCTGACAGCTCTATCCATACTAAAGCAGGAAAGCCACATGATGATTATAGATCTCGCATGAAGATCGCATTATGATTATATTACTGAATGATAATGATGAGCATACACGCTATACCGCAATGAACGCATTAATTATGCAATAAAATGATCGTCGACATGATGCCGGAATATGATAAGATCGCATGAAAGATCGAGTGAGGTAACATGATTATCTGATGAAATTCCTGAAATGATTACTTTGAACAAGTTAACAAGGTTGAAAATTCGATCCACAAGATCTACAACTGAACCGTGAGATGGACTTGATGATTAATGAATTAATCGAATAATGAGATCGACTGAGTGATAATGAATTAACTGAGCGATGAGATTAACTGAGTGAGGAATGAATTGACTGATCAATGATATTGACTGGGTGATGAACGAATTAACCGAGTGATGAATGAATTATCTGAGTAATGATATTGACTGAGTGATGAACGAGTTAAATAAGTGATGAATGATATTGACTGAGTGATGAATGAATTAAATGAGTGATGATATTGACTGAGTGATGAACGAGTTAAATGAGTGATGAATGATATTGACTGAGTGATGAATGAATTAAATGAGTGATAAATGATATTGACTGAGTGATGAATGAATTATCTGAGTGATGAATGATATTGACTGAGTGATGAATGAATTATCTGAGTGATGAATTAACTGAGTAATGTTATTGATTGAGTGACGAATGAATTAAATGAGTGATGAATGATATTGACTGAGTGATGAATGAATTATCATGATCGACAAGATCAGAATGACGATTGAGTATTATTAACTGATGAATGAGTTGATCCTTAATGCTTACACAAGCCACACGTGCCCCAAAACAATTAGTCATGAATCAATCATAACACCAATATCACATAGATGTTTCAGCAGGGCATGAACAATTAATGACATGATGAATGTATGAACATAAAGAGAATCGAGTCCTTACACAGGTCATACGAAGCTTCGAGGTCTCACGATACTAGTCCCAACTGACAACGACTCGATGAATGAATGACTCGTGCAGTCGTTCCAATATTACGACTCACAAAACCCGACTGTCCAGATTGTCATAACCTGACAGTCCCACTACTACCGCATCGGTAGAACCACATAACTCACATCTCAGGGTATATCACAACCCAACGCTCTGATACCGTTTCTGTAATACCCCCAAATCCTATTGAGTTATTACAGTGCCGTGGACCCCACACCAGGAGATCCACCAGGCAAACATGACTAATATACATTAAATTGAACAACAAGGAAAATCATAGTCCTTACCATGATGTCCGACACAATATTCCGATAAGGAATTTCAATGACAAAAGTGGCCTACATGGCCAAAATGAAATATAACAACATCCACGAACATCTGTTCGGGTAATACAACATGACAACAACTGACGATACTGGAGTACACTCCAACTGACTGACCAACAATGAACAACTCGGACTAGTATCGCTCGAATGCCTCGTTGCCAACGTCATGCCCCTGTGTCTCAACTCTCTCCTCGCAAGCACCTAAAACGTGAAAACATGTTCCGCCCCCACGGGGTCAGTCATCCAGATAATGAACATCAAATACATGTATAACATGATATGCATCCAAAGGCAGAATGAAATGGTACAATGATAATAATAATACGAGATGCTCACAAACCAATGTAAGAACCGAGCATTCGTGAAATACTATGCCCACGGCATACTATTAATACCTGTTTGACAGGTTAGAACATAAATGCCCAACGGCGAATCAAAATCCCAGAATATCGCAATGAATTACACAACATGAATCCATCCAGAACTGAATTAAACATGAATCACAATGCCCGAAGGCCCCAATGAAATTATCAATACAATCACAAAGGCCTGAAAGCCACTCAGCCGAAGCTGTCAATTATCACATTCACATGAAACCGGAATAGCCCGAAGCTATAATTAATGAGGGCTAATAAGGTCATAACCACGACCGTGACCTACTGAGTTGTAGGTGTTGGGAAGCCAACCGCGAAGGTTCAAGCCCCAAACTTACCCATAAGATCATAAACACGACCGTGACCTACTGAGTTGTAGGTGTTGGGAAACCAACCGCGAAGGTTCAAGCCCCAAGCTTACCCATAAGATCATAAACACGACCATGACCTACTGAGTTGTAGGTGTTGGGAAACCAACCGCGAAGGTTCAAGCCCCAAACTTACCCATAAGATCATAAACACGACCGTGACCTACTGAGTTGTAGGTGTTGGGAAACCAACCGCGAAGGTTCAAGCCCCAAACTTACCCATAATAAGCACTAGCCGAGACTAGTCTCCAAAAATATAATTAATCACAAATGACAACGATTCGTAGACTATCGAATTCATGAGAATGATAGTGTGCTACCTTGAGTCGGCCAGCACGATAACAATAATGCAGCGGATGATTTAATGAATGATTGAATATCTCGATTGCCTTAGAAAGGTCAATCGATAACAATGATATAGTGAATGATTGAACGTTTCGATTTGCCTGAGAACGGCCAATCGATAACAATGATATGAAGGATACCTCGGCACCTTTAATCGGTTACCGACGACGAAGATGAGAAATGAATACGCTAATGCCTTTAATCGGCGAATACAGTTTTAATGGCAACCCCAACAGGAATAACAATGATCTCAACGATGTCTTAAATTGACCTCTACAATAACAACGATCGATACATCGATACCGCGAACCGGCTATCGAAAATGCCATTAATAATGAGTATCACAACGCCTTGAATCGGCCGTTAACGAACAACAATAAACATTTGGCGAAATTGCCGAAAGGTATCGTATCGAACGATCTCTTGATATCAATGAATTCATGAAGAGACTAAGTCTCGGAATGATACAACACATTCATACACATACATGATGACATTAGCTCATTGACTAGTACAAGTATAAAACTTGCCTTAAACCGAAGGCGAGAAGGTACTTCCACGATCAACGTCCTTAATGAAATTATCGGCCGCTCGAACAACCTTAAACAACACAAAAACCAACAATTCTCTTAATACACGAATCAAGCATGATCACAACCAACTCAAAAGTCGATACAACAATACCCGAAACTCATTGGGGCATTTAAACAAACGCGTCGTAAACAATCTCCAATCGTTTACAACTGAAACTCAATTATATCCGAAACCAAACTTCCAATGAATGATTCAAATCCAACAAAACCTCATGAATACCATCAATAATCCAATAGGAATACATAAATCGAGATTTCAACAACGTCTAGTCGAAAACCCCCAAAATTCCAAAGTCAACCCGTAAGGGTTCTTGAACAATTTCTCAATTATTCGTAAATTCCGAAAATCACACCAATGAATCCGTAGAAATACAAGTATCCGAGATAGATAATCCATATCTAACATATTCTAACATAATATCGATTTGCACGAAGAGATCGAAAGCAAAACACCCAAGATCCGAAATTCTAGATCCAAGAATCATTACCTTGATTTGGAGTGAATAAACCGATTCAGATGATGATTAATCCAACTTAGGAGCTTGAAGATGAAGCTAGATGATTGCAGCTCGAAAAGACCTTTCTGAATCGCCCGAGCTCGTCCGAAATGATTGAGAAATGAAGAAATGACGAAAGTTGGACCGAATCCCTACTTATATCGTCTCACTTAGCGCGCTAACTCCTGATGTTAGCGTGCGCTAACGCGTGTACCGAGTAATCCAGTACCTCCTGACTGAATCGTTAGCGTGCGCTAAGTACCTTTGGTAGCGTGCGCTAACAGCCTGTTTTAGCGTACGTTAACCTTATGTTAGCGTGCGCTACCTGATAGTTGATATCCAAAATCCTGGAGTCCAGAACCTACTGTCCTCTGTTCTGAGCGCGCTAGCGTGCGCTACTCTGAAGTCTTAGCGTGCGTTACATGCACCTCATTAGCGCGCGCTAACTACAATGTGTAGCGTGTGCTACCTCTCAAACTGAAAATCAAAACATGATGATGATGATGACAATAATCTCGGCTCGATCTCAAACAGTGATGATCCCAAAATACCCGAATGGTGAATATAGTTGACTGAATATGAATGATGAATGATTATTACTGAGTGAAAAAAATTCTGAGTGACAGTTACTGAATGATAATAAATGAATTCACAACCGGGTATTACATGTATATTGTTGGTTATTCACCATGTGCTGATCTAATAGGATAATCGTGGGAATTTATGTTGTGCAGGCTGGATCGTTGGATTACCATAAGTATACATTGTTGTTAATGTTGTGAGCATATTGATGTTGTCATGGGAGTACGCATTTGTAAGTCTTTTGTAGGACCATGTCCGTATGTTGTTTTGATCTGATCTAGGATTAGACTGACATGATTCGTCGTGGCATTGCGTATCTTGAGGTATGTGTAATATCCGCAATTTTCGATTTCCGGTAATTTCTTTTTTTTCGGTCGGAGTCCGTTTTGACGACTCGCTCATGACCGTTTCGTCATTCTGAGAATGATTAATTCTACACTTTTTGACATCCGAGTTCGTTTCGGTGTCGTTTCGTTGAGTTCTGTGCTTTTTAGCGACTTTTCCGCACTTGAGTTCGATTCTTGCGAATCTCATCCGAAACTGTTGTTTCGAGTTTCCCGCAAGTCCGTTTATCTTTGTTGGACGTGTTGTGAACTTCGGTTTGGTTATTCGATCACGTATCGTGATTTTCGGGCATTTGGGCCATTTTCGTAATTTCCCAAAGTTTGGGGTAATTACCTTCCGTTGTCGAATTTCGAGCCTTCGGGTGGTCGAAATCGTGTGTCCTACTAGCTCTTAGATTCGTCTTTGTGAGTACTTCGTTAAAGTATATTCGTTTCGTATTCAGGTTCGGGTTTCGGTGTCGTTTTGTTGAATTCAGGATTACTAAACGACTTTTCTTAGTATGAGTTCGTCTTTGTTAGATCACCATTAATTTTTGGTGACTCCAAAAATTATAAATCTTTGCAATATTATAGAACATCGAGTTAGCTTTCCAATGGTTCAAACGGTGAGTCAATCGGAGTCCCACGAGAGAGTTATGGTCGTTTCGCTTTTGGCCGAGCACTTCCAGAGCCTTTCGGCCGATAGGGGGTCGATAGACTCTCCGCCGGCATTCCGTATGGCTATCGGTTGGGCCTATCGGCCGATAGGCCGCCGATAGGTTCTGCTGTGTTACACTATAAATGTGTTGTTTTGAGCGATCACTCATTTCCTTCCCCACTTTTCCACGGCGTCGCGAGAGAGAAGCTATAGAGGGAGAGAGTTCTTCATCCGGGGTCGATTTTCATCATTTCTTTTCGGTTGTGAGGCTCGGATAATCAATCTAACGCGTGTTCTACGGATCTTAACACTTGAATCACTCAAGGTAATATCTCTTGAAACCCTACCTTTTGGATAATTGGGGATTTTGGGGTTTTGTCCGATTCTTTCCGTTTCGTTGATGGATTCATGATGAATATGATTAATCTTGTTAGTATCTTTAGTTTCCCTACGGATTCATGGATATTTTGTGGATTTTTACGGAATCGAGAGGGTTTGGTTGTGGTCCGCCCTCGTTGTTGTTTTCGGTATGAATATACATGAATCGTAGGCGGGGTTCCGTGTATTCCATTTCCATAATCGCTTAGAAGTGGTTGTGATTGTGCTATTCGAATCGTTAGGTTCATTTTCGGTTCCTCACGGCCGTGCTTGATTCTTCCGCTCCGCTCATTGTCGCCTTCCTTTCGTTAGCATCGGGCGCCCAAGCTTCCCGCTGAGCCGTATCCGTTCGTGGTTCAGTGCTCGTGGTATCGAGGCAAGTACCTTGCCCATACTTTTCTCGTTTTATGTATATGATGATCGGTGGTCGTCTTGATGTGTTTGTTTGGTTATTTGAAATGAAGTTTCAAAAGGATTTCGGTTTGGCCTCGTTAAAGGCTTTCTTTCAAAACGCGTGTGTTTTGCGAACGGTGTTTTGAGAAGTGATTATGATTTGATTATTTTGAACGTTGAAGGATTTTATGATGATACTCATATTGTTTAAGTTATGGAATCGTGTATTTCCTTATTTAATCTTGTTATCGTAATTTTGAAGAGTTTGATAATGGTGTTGAGTTAATGGCCATCTCTAGTGAGTATTCTTAATGAACTTACATTCTTAGCATATTAGTGTTGCATGAGTAACGTGTGTGTGTATGCTCACTACGGGTTAGATCCGACGGGGTCTCGGTAGGGGTCCACGGAGGTGTGGATCGACGAGCTTTGCTTTTAACCACTACGGGTTAGATCCGACGGGGTCTCGGTAGGGGTCCACGGAGGTGTGGATCGACGGTTAATTGTGGTGCATTTTTGCAAATGTGATTTGATATTGGCATTTCCTAAATGAGTGCTTTGAACGGTTTTCATGATCGCGTGCATTGACTAAGTGTGTAAGAGGTAAGTGTTCGTTTGGCTTACTTGGCTAGGATGGCAATCGAGTATTTTGTTGTTTGTTTTAAATCCTTTATTTGTGGATTTTGATGTTGGGATACGAACCTCCGGTCGTTCTTGTGTCTTGTGAGTTGATGAGATTTGGGGCTAAAATCCCAATGGTTTTGTAAAAGTCGTTTTACGGATTTGGGGCTAAAATCCCAACGGTTGGTTAATGTCATTTTTCGTAAAGTAAACCTTTGGGGCGGTGACCCCTTTTGTCTTTTGGTTTTGAAAAGTAGGATTTGATAATCCTAAATTGTTTTCTATTAAAACTCTCGATGGCATTCTAGTCCTTTTATAAATTACTTCCATTGATTTATGATATTTCGTTTTTGAAATGTTTTCTCAAACCCTTGCCTCGGGAAGTACTTTTCGCTTCGCTTGGATCTTTGAGGATCCTCGGCTATTGTCATTCGTGGGATGTGAATTGTATGGCTCGTATTTGCACTTTGTATTTGCACTAGCAAAACAAGGAGTTTGCTAACCCCCGAGTATTCGGGGTGGATGTCTGCTTTTGCATTCGTGTTTTGGAGCATAACACGTGGTCGGCACGAAGGATGATGAAAGATGATCGATACTAATCACATGAGGAACCGTACATCGTGTGTTGGTTCAGATTGTACTTTATTTTCCGCATTGTATTGTTCCGTTATGCGGTGTAGTTGTATTTTGTCCCTGCGTGGGCATGGGTTGTATTTGAGTTGTATGTATTTGCGGAAAGACCAAATCGGTCTCATCGAGTCATTGTAGCCTCGAAGGCATTGTCGAGATGTTAAATGTCGTTACTGCACTGGTAGATCCTTGAGGAAAGGTTCTACGGCGTGTAATATCCCTGAGCGGATTGGGGGTGTTACATAAATGGTATCGAGCTTAGGTTGAGGAAACCTAGGTCATCGGGTCAAGTCGTGTTGTTTGAGTCTTGTTTCGCTGGATTTTTATCCGATCGAGTCGTGTCGCGACGCGTCGCTTGAGTTTGTTGGTCGTGATTAGTATCGTGGGGCGATCATCATCTTCGTGCGACTGTGGAAGTAAGTCTCCCTTCTTTGTGTTGTGCCTCGTGTGACACGAGCTATTTTTATGATTATTTGTTAAGTGGTGGAATCCTTATGTGAATTTTGATTTCACGATATGTATTTAGTCGACTCGTATTTGATTTATACGAGGAATGTCGTCGTTGTGATGTCTTTTTATTGTTGTTTTTTCTCCGTTGTTGATGATTTTCGAATCGATTTGCACGCTTTACAAGTCTCTTGTGGAAGCTTTGTGCTTATATGCGTTCGCTTGTTCACTAGCCATGCGGGAGGGTATTTTATCGGTGGTTTTGTTCGAATGTGGTATTTTATCGTTTATTTTCGTTTAAAGACATGTATTGTCTTGATTTTAAACGTTTTGGTGCGTGTGCTAGGAGTTGTTTTAGTGAACGTCGGTATGTGTGAGTTTTGGGCATTCTGGCCTATTGGATTTTTGAAAACCTTGAGTATCTTGGAAAAATAAACTTCGAGACATACTTTTCAAATGAGTTATTTTCTTGTGGTACATCCAAGGTGCCTGATATATTTCAAAAATTTTCTACCTCGAGGACCAAAATATTTTGAGATATTTTCAACAATTTTATTTAGACCCGAGGGTCGAATATTTTGAAAGTTTTCACTAAGAGAAAGTGTCTTCATTTTTATCAAATGCGAAATGGTTCTCCAATGTCTCGATAACGATGTTTCACGTTTGTACTTTTTGAAAGATGATACTCAAGATCAATCGGTGTTCTTCTAAATTATTTTCAAAATGAGGTTTTCGTTTTTAAAACCTATCCATTCCCGTTTGAGGGCTGGGTATGTATGTGTGATGTTCGTGTTGTCCTTTTGATACTTTCTCCCGAGTATGACCGAATTGGCGGTGTGAGCGTTGAGACGCTTTCCACACATTGGTTGTGCTAGCCCCTGTGAGAGGCGGAGTGTTGGTATTGAATGTTGTCGCCTCATGGCAATTTCTGCGTTGTCGCGCATGTGCGAGCTGTTAGAGCTTGATTTGGTATGACCGTGTGCATCGGTGATGGTTCCGTTATGCGTCGATTGTTTAATGTCTTGTTACCTTGCTCCCGTTTTTGTGAATTTCGTGGACGAGGTCGGAGGTAATGCCCGTACTATTTTGACTTCTGTGTTTTCTCTTCCCCAGTCTATCGATTCGCTCATGTTCGTTGGTACTTTATGAACTTGTTCGGTATTTCAGTTTCATCGTCGAACGAGCTGTGATCCTGTTGTGGGCCGATCTGGTTATCGGTGTGACTTTTTCGAGTTCGGTTCGATTCTTGTGAACTTTGTTCGGGAGTAACATCATTTGGTTCTACTAGTCCTTTTATTCGAAGGGATCGGATTTTGAACTTCTGTATTTTCTACTTTGTCGACTCATTTATGTTCGTTGACATTTCTGAGCTTGTCCTGCCCTTGTTTTTGTTTATCGAACGAGTGTGATATCATTTCGGAATAACTTATTTGTCGTTGTGACTTTTCAATCGCTATTCCCTTTCCTGTGGATCTTATGGGAATGCATGTCTTGTAGTTCTCACCAGATCATCCTGGGAGTTATTATTGAACTTTATTGTTCTTCATGATTCGAACATGAATCTTCGATTTTTGTTGTCTCGATCGTTTGTTTGTTCGGTTTTTGTTCTCGTTTCGTGATTGTTGAACGTTCAGGCTCCTTCGTAATTCCCTTTAGTTCGGGAAATTAGTTTCGTTTTCAATCTTCCATCCCTTAGGCGATGGGATTCCGTGTTTGTTCAGCGGTTGACTCGCGTTTTGATTGATGTACCGTTGGGTTGGTCAATCATATTGATTTTCGTTCGTTGTGTTTTGTGATTATCGGATAATTGACTTGACTATAGTATCCGTTGGATGACGCTTGTCACTTGTCGGTTTTATTATATCCCTAACGGCGACGTTGTGTTGGTCACCGTGGAGCGTGTTTACACGCCGTATATTCCTTTGCGTTGTTTGTAACATTTCGCCGTTGGGCATTAGTTACGCATTCTTGTGTGTCTCGTTGAGTTTTTCCTGGCGGAATATTTCTTCTCCCTACTTGTTTTAAGTTTCGGGACGAAACTTCTTTTAAGGAGGGTAGAATGTAATATCCGCAATTTTCGATTTCCGGTAATTTCTTTTTTTTCGGTCGGAGTCCGTTTTGACGACTCGCTCATGACCGTTTCGTCATTCTGAGAATGATTAATTCTACACTTTTGACATCCGAGTTCGTTTCGGTGTCGTTTCGTTGAGTTCTGTGCTTTTTAGCGACTTTTCCGCACTTGAGTTCGATTCTTGCGAATCTCATCCGAAACTGTTGTTTCGAGTTTCCCGCAAGTCCGTTTATCTTTGTTGGACGTGTTGTGAACTTCGGTTTGGTTATTCGATCACGTATCGTGATTTTCGGGCATTTGGGCCATTTTCGTAATTTCCCAAAGTTTGGGGTAATTACCTTCCGTTGTCGAATTTCGAGCCTTCGGGTGGTCGAAATCGTGTGTCCTACTAGCTCTTAGATTCGTCTTTGTGAGTACTTCGTAACCGTATCTTCGGTTCGTATTCAGGTTCGGGTTTCGGTGTCGTTTTGTTGAATTCAGGATTACTAAACGACTTTTCTTAGTATGAGTTCGTCTTTGTTAGATCACCATTAATTTTTGGTGACTCCAAAAATTATAAATCTTAGCAATATTATAGAACATCGAGTTAGCTTTCCAATGGTTCAAACGGTGAGTCAATCGGAGTCCGGACGAGAGATTTATGGTCGTTTCAGTTTTTGGCCGAGAACTTCCAGAGCCTTTCGGCCGATAGGGGGTCGATAGACTCTCACCGGCATTCCGTATGGCTATCGGTTGGGCCTATCGGCCGATAGGCGGCCGATAGGTTCTCATTGTGTTACACTATAAATGTGTTGTTTTGAGCGATCACTCATTTCCTTCCCCACTTTTCCACGGCGTCGCGAGAGAAGCTATAGAGGAGAGAGTTCTTCATCCGGGGTCGATTTTCATCATTTCTTTTCGGTTGTGAGGCTCGGATAATCAATCTAACGCGTGTTCTACGGATCTTAACACTTGAATCACTCAAGGTAATATCTCTTGAAACCCTACCTTTTTGGATAATTGGGGATTTTGGGGTTTTGTCCGATTCTTTCCGTTTCGTTGATGGATTCATGATGAATATGATTAATCTTGTTAGTATCTTTAGTTTCCCTACGGATTCATGGATATTTTGTGGATTTTACGGAATCGAGAGGGTTTGGTTGTGGTCCGCCCTCGTTGTTGTTTTCGGTATGAATATACATGAATCGTAGGCGGGGTTCCTGTGTATTCCATTTCCATAATCGCTTAGAAGTGGTTGTGATTGTGCTATTCGAATCGTTAGGTTCATTTTCGCTTTCCTCACGGCCGTGCTTGATTCTTCCGCTCCGCTCATTGTCGCCTTCCTTTTCGTTAGCATCGGGCGTTCGAAGCTTCCGGTTGAGCCGTATCCGCTCGTGGTTCGGTGCTCGTGGTATCGAGGCAAGTACCTTGCCCATACTTTTCTCGCTTTATGTATATGATGATCGGTGGTCGTCTTGATGTGTTTGTTTGGTTATTTGAAATGAAGTTTCAAAAGGATTTCGGTTTGGCCTCGTTAAAGGCTTTCTTTCAAAACGCGTGTGTTTTGTGAACGGTGTTTTGAGAAGTGATTATGATTTGATTATTTTGAACGTTGAAGGATTTTATGATGATACTCATATTGTTTAAGTTATGGAATCGTGTATTTCCTTATTTAATCTTGTTATCGTAATTTTGAAGAGTTTGATAATGGTGTTGAGTTAATGGCCATCTCTAGTGAGTATTCTTAATGAACTTACATTCTTAGCATATTAGTGTTGCATGAGTAACGTGTGTGTGTGTATGCTCACTACGGGTTAGATCCGACGGGGTCTCGGTAGGGGTCCACGGAGGTGTGGATCGACGAGCTTTGCTTTTAACCACTACGGGTTAGATCCGACGGGGTCTCGGTAGGGGTCCACGGAGGTGTGGATCGACGGTTAATTGTGGTGCATTTTTGCAAATGTGATTTGATATTGGCATTTCCTAAATGAGTGCTTTGAACGGTTTTCATGATCGCGTGCATTGACTAAGTGTGTAAGAGGTAAGTGTTCGTTTGGCTTACTTGGCTAGGATGGCACTCGAGTATTTTGTTGTTTGTTTTAAATCCTTTATTTGTGGATTTTGATGTTGGGATACGAACCTCCCGGTCGCTCTTGTGTCTTGTGAGTTGATGAGATTTGGGGCTAAAATCCCAATGGTTTTGTAAAAGTCGCTTTACGGATTTGGGGCTAAAATCCCAACGGTTGGTTAATGTCATTTTTCGTAAAGTAAACCTTTGGGCGGTGACCCCTTTTGTCTTTGGTTTTCAAAAGTAGGATTTGATAATCCTAAATTGTTTTCTATTAAAACTCTCGATGGCATTCTAGTCTGCTTTATAAATTACTTCCATTGATTTATGATATTTCGCTTTTGAAATGTTTTCTCAAACCCTTGCCTCGGGAAGTACTTTTCGCTTCGCTTGGATCTTTGAGGATCCTCGGTTATTGTCATTCGTGGGATGTGAATTGTATGGCTCGTATTTGCACTTTGTATTTGCACTAGCAAAACAAAGGAGTTTTGCTAACCCCGAGTATTCGGGGTGGATGTCCTGCTTGCATTCGTGTTTTGGAGCATAACACGTGGTCGGCACGAAGGATGATGAAAGATGATCGATACTAATCACATGAGGAACCGTACATCGTGTGTTGGTTCGGTTGTACTTTATTTTCCGTCATTGTATTGTTCCGTTATGCAGTGTAGTTGTATTTTGTCCCTGCGTGGGCATGGGTTGTATTTGAGTTGTATGTATTTGCGGAAAGACCAAATCGGTCTCGAGTCATTGTAGCCTCGAAGGCATTGTCGAGATGTTAAATGTCGTTACCTGGTAGATCCTTGAGGAAAGGTTCTACGGCGTGTAATATCCCCGAGCGGATTGGGGTGTTACATAAATGGTATCGAGCTTAGGTTGAGGAAACCTAGGTGTCGGGTCAAGTCGTGTTGTTTGAGTCTTGTTTCGCTGGATTTTTATCCGACCGAGTCGTGTCGCGACGCGTCGCTTGAGTTTGTTGGTCGTGATTAGTATCGTGGGCGATCATCATCTTCGTGCGACTGTGGAAGTAAGTCTCCCTTCTTTGTGTTGTGCCTCGTGTGACACGAGCTATTTTTATGATTATTTGTTAAGTGGTGGAATCCTTATGTGAATTTTGATTTCACGATATGTATTTAGTCGACTCGTATTTGATTTATACGAGGAATGTCGCCGCTTGTGATGTCTTTTTATTGTTGTTTTTTTCTCCGTTGTTGATGATTTTCAATCGATTTGCACGCTTTACAAGTCTCTTGTGGAAGCTTTGTGCTTATACGCTGCTCGCTTGTTCACTAGCCAAAGTGCGGAGGGTATTTTATCAGTGGTTTTGTTCTGAATGTGGTATTTTATCGTTTATTTTCGTTTAAAGACATGTATTGTCTTGATTTTAAACGTTTTGGTGCGTGTGCTAGGAGTTGTTTTAGTGAACGTCGGTATGTGTGAGTTTTGGGCATTCTGGCCTATTGGATTTTTGAAAACCTTGAGTATCTTGGAAAAATAAACTTCGAGACATACTTTTCAAATGAGTTATTTTCTTGTGGTACATCCAAGGTGCCACAATATATTTCAAAAATTTTCTACCTCGAGGACCAAAATATTTTGAGATATTTTCAACAATTTTATTTAGACCCGAGGGTCGAATATTTTGAAAGTTTTCACTAAGAGAAAGTGTCTTCATTTTTATCAAATGCGAAATGGTTCTCCAATGTCTCGATAACGATGTTTCACGTTTGTACTTTTTGAAAGATGATACTCAAGATCAATCGGTGTTCTTCTAAATTATTTTCAAAATGAGGTTTTCGTTTTAAAACATATCCATTCCCGCTTGAGGGTCGGGTATGTATGTGTGATGTTCGTGTTGTCCTTTGATACTTTCTCCCGAGTATGACCGAATTGGCGGTGTGAGCGTTGAGACGCTTTCCACACATTGGTTGTGCTAGCCCCGTGAGAGGCGGAGTGTTGGTATTGAATGTTGTCGCCTCATGGCAATTTCGCGTTGTCGCGCATGTGCGAGCCGTTAGAGCTTGATTTGGTATGACCGTGCATCGGTGATGGTTCCGTTATGCGTCGATTGTTTAATGTCTTGTTACCTTGCTCCTGCTTTTGTGAATTTCGTGGACGAGGTCGGAGGTAATGCCCGTACTATTTTGACTTCGTGTTTTCTCTTCCCGCCTATCGATTCGCTCATGTTCGTTGGTACTTTATGAACTTGTTCGGTATTTCATCGTCGAACGAGCCGTGATCCTCGTTGTGGGCCGATCCGGTTATCGGTGTGACTTTTTCGAGTTCGGTTCGATTCTTGTGAACTTTGTTCGGGAGTAACATCATTTGGTTCTACTAGTCCTTTTATTCGAAGGGATCGGATTTTGAACTTCGTATTTTCTACTTTGTCGACTCATTTATGTTCGTTGACATTTCGAGCTTGTCCCGCCCTTGTTTTTGTTTATCGAACGAGTGTGATATCATTTCTAATAACTTATTTGTCGTTGTGACTTTTCAATCGCTATTCCCTTTCCCGTGGATCTTATGGGAATGCATGTCTTGTAGTTCTCACCGATCATCCCCGGGAGTTATTATGAACTTTATTGTTCTTCATGATTCGAACATGAATCTTCGATTTTGTTGTCTCGATCGCTTGTTTGTTCGGTTTTTGTTCTCGCTTCGTGATTGTTGAACGCTCGTGCTCCTTCGTAATTCCCTTTAGTTCGGGAAATTAGTTTCGATTTCAATCTTCCATCCCTTAGGCGATGTTATTCCGTGTTTGTTCAATGGTTGACTCGCTTTGATTGATGTACCGTTGGGTTGGTCAATCATATTGATTTTCGTTCGTTGTGTTTTGTGATTATCGGATAATTGACTTGACTATAGTATCCGTTGGATGACGCTTGTCACTTGTCGGTTTTATTATATCCCTAACGGCGACGTTGTGTTGGTCACCGTGGAGCGTGTTTACACGCCGTATATTCCTTTGCGTTGTTTGTAACATTTCGCCATTGGGCATTAGTTACGCATTCTTGTGTGTCTCGTTGAGTTTTTCCGGAATATTTCTTCTCCCTACTTGTTTTAAGTTTCGGACGAAACTTCTTTTAAGGAGGGTAGAATGTAATATCCGCAATTTTCGATTTCCTAATTTCTTTTTTCGGTCGAGTCCGCTTTGACGACTCGCTCATGACCGCTTCGTCATTCCGAGAATGATTAATTCTACACTTTTGACATCCGAGTTCGCTTTGTGTCGCTTCGTTGAGTTCTCAGGCTTTTAGCGACTTTTCCGCACTTGAGTTCGATTCTTGCGAATCTCATCCGAAATCGTTGTTTCGAGTTTCCCGCAAGTCCGTTTATCTTTGTTGGACGTGTTCTGAACTTCGGTTTGGTTATTCGATCACGATCGTGATTTTCGCATTTGGGCCATTTTCGTAATTTCCCAAAGTTTGGGGTAATTACCTTCCGTTGTCGAATTTCGAGCCTTCGGGTGGTCGAAATCGTGTGTCCTACTAGCTCTTAGATTCGTCTTTGTGAGTACTTCGTAACCGTATCTTCGGTTCGTATTCGTGTTCGGGTTTCGTGTCGTTTTGTTGAATTGTGGATTACTAAACGACTTTTCTTAGTATGAGTTCGTCTTTGTTAGATCACCATTAATTTTTGGTGACTCCAAAAATTATAAATCTTTGCAATATTATAGAACATCGAGTTAGCTTTCCAATGGTTCAAACGGTGAGTCAATCGGAGTCCTGACGAGAGAGTTATGGTCGCTTCGCTTTTGGCCGAGCACTTCCAGAGCCTTTCGGCCGATAGGGGGTCGATAGACTTCACCGCCGGCATTCCGTATGGCTATCGGTTAGCCTATCGGCCGATAGGCCGGCCGATAGGTTCTCCGTGTTACACTATAAATGTGTTGTTTTGAGCGATCACCATTTCCTTCCCCACTTTCCACGGCCGCGAGAGAGAAGCTATAGAGGGAGAGAGTTCTTCATCCGGGGTCGATTTTCATCATTTCTTTTCGGTTGTGAGGCTCGGATAATCAATCTAACGCGTGTTCTACGGATCTTAACACTTGAATCACTCAAGGTAATATCTCTTGAAACCCTACCTTTTGGATAATTGGGGATTTTGGGGTTTTGTCTGATTCTTTCCGTTTCGTTGATGGATTCATGATGAATATGATTAATCTTGTTAGTATCTTTAGTTTCTACGGATTCATGGATATTTTGTGGATTTTTACTAATCGAGAGGGTTTGGTTGTGGTCCGCCTCGTTGTTGTTTTCGTATGAATATACATGAATCGTAGGCGGGTTCCTGTGTATTCCATTTCCATAATCGCTAGAAGTGGTTGTGATTGTGCTATTCGAATCGTTAGGTTCATTTTCGCTTCCTCACGGCCGTGCTTGATTCTTCCGCTCCGCTCATTGTCGCCTTCCTTTCGTTAGCATCGGGCGCCCAAGCTTCCCGCTGAGCCGTATCCGTCGTGGTTCAAAGCTCGTGGTATCGAGGCAAGTACCTTGCCCATACTTTTCTCGCTTTATGTATATGATGATCGGTGGTCGTCTTGATGTGTTTGTTTGGTTATTTGAAATGAAGTTTCAAAAGGATTTCGGTTTGGCCTCGTTAAAGGCTTTCTTTCAAAACGCGTGTGTTTTGTGAACGGTGTTTTGAGAAGTGATTATGATTTGATTATTTTGAACGTTGAAGGATTTTATGATGATACTCATATTGTTTAAGTTATGGAATCGTGTATTTCCTTATTTAATCTTGTTATCGTAATTTTGAAGAGTTTGATAATGGTGTTGAGTTAATGGCCATCTCTAGTGAGTATTCTTAATGAACTTACATTCTTAGCATATTAGTGTTGCATGAGTAACGTGTGTGTGTGTATGCTCACTACGGGTTAGATCCGACGGGGTCTCGGTAGGGGTCCACGGAGGTGTGGATCGACGAGCTTTGCTTTTAACCACTACGGGTTAGATCCGACGGGGTCTCGGTAGGGGTCCACGGAGGTGTGGATCGACGGTTAATTGTGGTGCATTTTTGCAAATGTGATTTGATATTGGCATTTCCGGAAATGAGTGCTTTCGAACGGTTTTCATGATCGCGTGCATTGACTAAGTGTGTAAGAGGTAAGTGTTCGTTTGGCTTACTTGGCTAGGATGGCACTGGAGTATTTTGTTGTTTGTTTTAAATCCTTTATTTGTGGATTTTGATGTTGGGATACGAACCTCCTGGTCGTTCTTGTGTACTGTGAGTTGATGAGATTTGGGGCTAAAATCCCAATGGTTTTGTAAAAGTCGTTTTACGGATTTGGGGCTAAAATCCCAACGGTTGGTTAATGTCATTTTTCAGAAAGTAAACCTTTGGGGCGGTGACCCCTTTTGTCTTTTGGTTTTCGAAAAGTAGGATTTGATAATCCTAAATTGTTTTCTATTAAAACTCTCGATGGCATTCTAGTCTGTTTTATAAATTACTTCCATTGATTTATGATATTTCGTTTTTGAAATGTTTTCTCAAACCCTTGCCTCGGGAAGTACTTTTCGTTTCGTTTGGATCTTTGAGGATCCTCGGTTATTGTCATTCGTGGGATGTGAATTGTATGGCTCGTATTTGCACTTTGTATTTGCACTAGCAAAACAGTGGAGTTTTGCTAACCCCCGAGTATTCGGGGGGTGGATGTCTGCTTTGCATTCGTGTTTTGGAGCATAACACGTGGTCGGCACGAAGGATGATGAAAGATGATCGATACTAATCACATGAGGAACCGTACATCGTGTGTTGGTTCGCTTGTACTTTATTTTCCGTTGTATTGTTCCCGCCAGACGGTGTAGTTGTATTTTGTCCCCTGCGTGGGCATGAGTTGTATTTGAGTTGTATGTATTTGCGGAAAGACCAAATCGGTCTACTGAGTCATTGTAGCCTCGAAGGCATTGTCGAGATGTTAAATGTCGTTACCAGCCTGGTAGATCCTTGAGGAAAGGTTCTACGGCGTGTAATATCCCTGAGCGGATTGGGGGTGTTACAGTATGTTCTGTATTTCCTTCTTGGTTCTTGTCTTTGGATGGACGATCGATTATCGTGTTGATATTTGATGATGTTATCCGATGGATTGAATTAGTCAGAGTTGGCATATTTTCGTATTGGTGAGTTATGATGATTTTTTTAGAATCTTGGGTATTGTTTGAGGTACAATATAAATGTCGTGTTTGAGTTTATTGGTTAATCGAGAGTACGAGATGTGCAATATGGTAAGGGTTATTTTGATGAGGATTATCGCGAATCGGTGAGGTTATTACGGTAAGATTACATTGTCGTATTCTTACTTTGTAATTTCATTAGTATGTAATTATTGATGTGATGTGATCGTTATCATTGTTGAGTATTATGGCTGACCCCGTCGTGGGCTTTATTTTTAGGTTCTTGGGATATCGAGCTTGTAGCGGTCTCGAAGAGATGAGCTTCCTGTAGGATACTGGCTATGGCGTGTGTTTATGAATTGAATACTTTGACTAGTTATTATTTTCCCGCTACAAAAGTATTTTTAGTCATTTGTTATATCCGCTGCGAGTGTGTTTGAAAATGGGTTGCTACTATTGTGCGAACTTGGGTTTATTTTGGAAATTATTTTCTAAACTATTTTGTCGATACGTGCAAGTAGTGGCTTAACGTATATTTTTAAATCTTTGAGTTTTGGAATTTTAGTCTCGTGCATTCAAATGAGATTTTACGACGGTATTGATAAATGTATTTTATAAAGTCTTTGAATATTTTAAAAGATATTACCGTCATCGCCGCTTAGGAGTATTTGAAATGTTTGTAAAAATATCCCTCAGCCTTGTGGATTCCATTTCGGGGCCCATGAAGCTGTAATATTCCCGGATGGCTCTGGGATGTTACAGAATATGGTATGGGAGCTTAGGTTGTGAAAACCTAGGCTGTCAGGTCGAGCCGAGTCGTGTTTTTGTCATGTCATTTGAGTTTTCGGTTGACAAGTAGTAGAGCCCTGGGTTTTTGTTATTCACTCGGGCTTGTGTGTTATGTGGTTACCAGTGTGGTACTGTGGTTGTTTTAAACTTATCCAAATGGTATTAACGTGATTCTTTGGAAAGAGATGTGTCGTATATTGAGTTGAACTGATTTTGCAAAACGTATGTTTTGAAAAATGTCTGTATCGTGTATATTCTAAAGTTGAGACATGTGCCAGTATCACGGGGAATCGTCAGCTTCATGATCTATAAGTATTTGGATTTTTGAATTGCATTGAGGTTATTTGCAGTTATAAGTTGGTGTACTTTGAGAAACATTCGGAAAACATTATGTGTTACAGTATGAGATAGCAGAATATAATAGTTAGGACGAAACCGATGATCTTGAGAAGCTATTATTATGGAAAATCAATATGTCGGTTAAACATGGAAAATGGAGTTGTACATTTGGGAGAAATGTTGTGGATTGTTGAGAGGGGCATGTAGTCATGCTAGTTTATTTTGAGGTATATGAAACTGTTTTTGAATATTTGAAAATGATACTTTTCAACATGATATATTTTGAATAAACTATTTTGCTCGCTGTCATAAAAATGTGTTTTCTTAAATTTATTTTGAGAGATAGTATTGTTGTCTTTAAAAACATGTTTCATCATGACATAATTGAAGTGTTGCACAGTGGGATGATGATCGATATTGTGGGTCATCTGTGGAAAAGAGCGATTTTAACAAGCTCTACACCACAAGATTTGGGATTCTATTGTGTGGTTTTCTGATCGAGTGTCAGTAGAATTGTTGTGGAGGCTAATTGGTATACAGGAATATGGAAGTGGTCAATCATTTGCATAATCTCATTTTATTTAATCGTGTGTATTCGAAAAGAATTTTCATCAAGTAAGTGACATAAGCGAGCTGGTTTAACTTTTCGAAAATTGACTTTTGTAGTCTTGCGAACAATTTTATGTTTTGAGTTTCAAAATTCTCGAAAACTTTTGAAAATTGGTTTTTATTAACAAGGTTATATGATTTCAAGCCGTTTTGAAAATGTGACTGGTATACGTACAAATGTAGTGCATAATGCCTATCATGGTGAAGTTCAGAGTAAAACGCATGAGTTGTATAACACATCAAAAGGTATGATGAAAAGAGATCTGGATTTTAGCATGGTAGCTTGGATTATCTAGGATAACTGGTTAGTTGATCAAATAAGAGGAATATGCTGCGTGTTGTAGATTCTGTGATTCTGTTTTGTGTAGTAGTATTTGAAGGTGCATCGTGAGTAAGTGACATATATTTTTTGATTCCCGTTTTGTGCTAGAATGAAGAATGATCTTGCTAAATATATCCTTGTATGAACTGTTTCTCTTGCAAGAGTAACAACCTCGGAATTTTTAGTTTCGAAGGCTTCCGGGGAGCCACGTAAATTTTTAAAATGTTCTCCAAGGGAGGAAAATTTTCGATTTTTGTATGTTGACCTCAAGGTCAAAATTTTTGAGACTTCAACTACCGATATTTCATTTTCATCTCATACTATAAGTTTTCAAAACCCGAGTTTTTTTAACTCAAATAAGGTCTTCAAAATATACTCAAGACGTGACTCTCGTTTGTAACTTTTCGGTTTCATGAATGTTGGTCAGAAGATGCGTATTGATGATGCTCTCGTTGTTGAGCAAGGTGCCGCTTTATGATTAAAATAGTAACGTGAAAGTTGAGTCCATCGGTATGTATGTGTTGAGATAGTCCTCTTTATTGAGAAGTAAAATTTTCGTTTTTGTAGGATGATTTTCTTTTGATGGTTGCTTGTGAGATGTTATAATTATGTGAATCGATGACATTTAGACTCGTATGTTGTTGCTTATTTGTAACCTTCGAGTCTAGTATTATCTCATATATGTTTGCAATCGTGTTGGTGATTAGAGCAGTTAGCACAGGCTTAATACGAGCCTAACGCGCGCTAACGTGGTGTGTTTAGCGCACGTTAATCTTTGTTGTAACGCGCGCTAATCAACCTGGGCAGAGACTATGGAACCGCATTATAGCCGTTAGGTCTAACTTTTACGGCCAATCACCTGTAGTTGTATTCTCTACGTGGTGTCTAGTGATAACAACTGTTGTGCGTGAATGTGTGTTAAGACTTTTTGCATTGCTAGGTGATATTTGATTGTGTTTGATGAATTGATAAATTATGTCTGTTGTGTGTGTTCAAAAACACTTTCCTGGAAACTTCACAAAGTTTTAACGGTTCGATTAATCGGCGGCTCCGTGTATACTTTGAAAATTATTTGGAATTGGCAAGCCGGCCTTGGATTCTCAAATAAAACCTCGATGGTATTTGAAAGAGTTGTTTTAAAGTACATGTAGACATTTTGTAAAGTATTACCGTCGTTGATGTTTGTGAAGTGTTGGGAGAATTTTCGAAAATGATTTTTAACGTATTGTTGTATTTTCAAATAATTCGAGTGGATGATTTTCAAAAATCTTTCACACCATAAAAATATTTTATTTCAAAAACCAATGCGATTTTTATTTTCAAAAATATATAGTGAAAGATGAAAAATCTCACTCGATGTAAAGTTCAAACTCGGATTTGGAAATGTTAGAGTATGTAAGAATGATTTGATGATCTTGCATGGTTAACTTGTTAGTTGTTAACGGTGATGATGATACGTAGAGGCATGATGACTTCAAATGATTTCAAATGAGACGGTTAAAGTATGTTGTTTACAAGTTTTGATGAAACAACCCGAGGTACCAAAAGTACTTTTAAAGTTTATTTTAAATACCATACAAATCCAAGGATTTTCAAAAGATTTCCTTTAAAAGGATACCTCATGGATTTTCTTTTCGAGTTGTTATTGGTTACCTTATGTGGTATGTCGTGCTAAGTTGGTACTTTAGTATAATATTTTGCGAAGTCGTGCAATCGTATTGAGTGGGAATCCGCTTAGTATGCCGATGGGCAGAGGACACAGTCGTGACCACGATACTAATGGCCATGAAGATCGGATGTGGACCAAGAGGATATGGTCGAGAAGGTTGCTATTCCAGAACTTCGTTCTCGTTGTTTAGGTTTCGGGACGAAACCTCTTTTAAAGGTGATATGATGTAATACCCACAATTTTCTTTCTTTCTCTTTTGTTTCGTCCAACCGTATCGACTCGACTGTGTTCGTTGATGCTTCTGACCTGGTGTTGTTTCTCACCTTTGTCATTCGAGCGAGTTCTGATATTGTCCCAAATTGATCTATATATCGTTGTGACCTTTCCAAGTTTGGGAAATTAGTCTCGTTTTCGATCTTCCAACCCTTGGGCGGTGGAATCCCGTATTTGTTCAGCAATTGGCTCGCGTTTTGATTGACATACCGTTGGGGTGGTCAATCATATTGATTTTCGTTCGTTGTGTTTTGTGATTGTTCGGATAATCGACTTGATTATACTATCTGTTTTATGACGCTTGTCACTTGTTGATTTTATTATGTCTCTACCAGTGGCGTCGTGTTGGTCGTCGTGGAGCGTGTTTTCACGCCATATGTCCCTTTTATGTTCCTTCCAGCGTTTCGCCGTCGGGCGCGAGTTTTTGGTTTTTGTGTATCTCGTCGAGTCTTCCTGACAGTGGATATTGCTTCTCCCTACTTGTTTTAAGTTTCGGGACGAAACTTCTTTTAAGGAGGGTAGAATGTAATACCCGTAATTTCGATTTCCGGTAATTTCTTTTTTTTTTTCGGAGGAAGTCCGTTTTGACGACTCGCTCATGACCGTTTCGTCATTTCGAGAATGATTAATTCTGCACTTTTTGTCATCCGAATTCGTTTCGGTATCGTTTTGTTGAGTTCCGAGCTTTTTAGCGACTTTTCCGCACTTGAGTTCGATTCTTGCGAATCTCGTCCGAAACTGTTGTTTCGAGTTTCTCGTAAGTTCATTTAATGTTATTATTCATGTTGCGAGCTTTGGTTTGGTGTTTCGATCGCGTATCGTGATTTTCGGACATTTTGGGCCATTTTCGTAATTTCCCAAAGTTTTGGGTAATTACTTCCGTTGTCGAATTCCGAGCCTTCGGGTGGCCGTAATCGTGTGTTCTCTTAGTGCTCGGATTCGTCTTTGCGAGTACTTCCTAACCGTATCTTTGATTCGTACTCAGGTTCGGGTTTCGGGGTCGTTCGGGCCGTCGGAGTTGGTCCCGGCCGAGTCATGGCCGGGCATGCTGGGGCCAGGCCACCGCCGAGTAACGACGGCAGTTGATCGGCGCTACGCACGTAAGGCCGGTTACGCACTTTAAGGCCCCGGCCGTAACGCACGTAACGCTTCCGCATTTCCAGTGGTTCGCCATGGCCGATACGCACGTAAGCCATGGCCGTTACGACGTAACCTTTCGGCAATGCCTATTTAAGGCCAGCAGACGTTTTTCTTCAGCCATTTCTCACTCGTTTTCTTCCCTTCCGCGGCAGGATATTGGTGAATCATGGAGATATGTTGTTGGACAATAAATCCATGAAGTCTTGGAGTTCATATCATCAATCATCCATCCTATAACATCCTCCGATCTACCGAATCAGGTCAGATTTCCTAGAAATCTAGTTTTGGGGAATTTGGGTGTTTTGGTTGTTTTCGTCCGTTTAATCCGATTTAACTTAGGGTTATGATGGATTGATGATTATTTAGATATATTATATCATTTCCTTTATTATTCCATTGTTGGATCGTATCGATTTGTTGATTTGGTCGAGTTCTTGATCGACGCCTTGAAGGTGTCCGGTAAAATGTCATAGAGGGGTTTTCGGGCGTTCTACGATTATTCTTCCTCGTATGATAAATGATTTATTGATTATATGTTGTTAGGGTCGAATTCTTGTGAAGAACTCGAGTCGGAACCCTTTCGTTCGTCGTTTTATTCAAGCTTCTCGATCGTAGGTGTATTCTTTTCCTTCGCCGGGGAATCGTAGGCGTTCGAGGTGTCCCGAATGAGCCGTGATTGTAGGAGTGTCCGGTATCGATTATCGAGGCAAGTTTCTTGCCCATACATTACGTGTTTTGTGGATATAATGGTTGCTAAGTGTCGATATGTGCTAAATAAATATTTATAATCATTTTTCAAAAGAATCGGTATATTTACCATCATGGTTTTCGTAAAGGTGACCCGTGTGGGTCGGGAATTAATATGCTTAGTCGATTATATGTGCTAGTTTCGAGTATAGGATCACCTTACTTCGTGTGATGTCATTATGTATGATTATGGCGTCGGTAAATGTAAAGTGTAATTCTCTTGTCAAATTATGTGCTTGGAGTCCCGTGGTTATGGATGAATATATTGAGTTTTTGTGATATTGGTTGTGTCGTTCGGTGCTGTTGAGATCTTGTGCTCCCTTGTGAATTGATATAGTTCTGGGTCGTGAGCACGTGTTGGATAATTTGGCCATTCTAGCAAGGTACCTCGACTATATATATTTTGTGTGTTTGACCTTTGAGAGTCGTGGTTTTGTAATCTGTGAGTTGTTACTCTTCCACCTGGGGATGGCATGTGGCCTCTGGGGGCCGATAGTAATGGGTACGGCCACGGAAGTGGACTTGGGTGCGTGTGTTGATGTTCTTCCACCTGGGGACGGTTCGACGGGACCTCTGGGGGCCGATACTAATGGGTACGGCCGCGGAAGTGGTTTCCCACCTGGGGACGGTCCGACGGGGCCTCTGGGGGCCGATACTAATGGGTACGGCCACCGGTTACCAAGTGTGGTTTCTGTGATGTTGATGTTGATGTTTTGATGATTAATTGTGATATGTCCGGAGTATCACAATGCTTTGCACTCGGGGTCGAGATACATTATATATCAGGTCTTGGTGTTTGGCTAGAATGGCATAGGAATAATGTGTTATGTGTAATGCGTCCTTGTAAGTGAATTGAAGTGGATGATCGGGTCGTGGACCCTGTGTTTTGTGACCGGAATGGTTGGGTCGTGGACCCCGTCTTTTATTAACGGATTTGTATTTTTTAAAAAAAAAAGAACTTTGGGGCTGTGACCCTAAATGACTTTCGAGGAATTAAGAACTTTTCAATTTCAAATGTTTTCAAAACTCCCGAGATTTGGAAGTGTTTTCAAAGTGCTTACTTACTTCGTTTCTACTTTCAAGACTTGAAATATTTTTAACTAAATATACCTCGGGAAGTCTTTCGTTGTATTCTCGGAATGTGTTGTGTATGGCTCGTATTTGCACTTTCTACTTGCACTAGCGAAACAGTGGAGTTTTTCTAACCCCCGAGTAATCGGGGGGTGGATATCTGTATTGTGTCCAGGTACATGCAGGTTTTCGGGAGCAAGACACAGGATCGGTACGAGGGATGATGAAAGACGAATGATACTAATCATACGAAGGCCAGTTTTGGGTTCAGTTAGTCGGAGTCCATTGTATTGTCTTTTCCGCTGTCTTATTGTTTGTTGTTGCAAGTATTTTACCCTTGCGTGGGTATGAGTCTGGATGAGTTTATGTATTTTGATTTGTAAGTCTGTGACGAAAGACCAAATCGGTCTGTTGGTCCGTTATTATGATTCGTCGGTATGTAATGTAATGTGTTGTTTTGATGTCTAGCCTGGTGGATCCTCGCGGAGAGGGTCTACGACGTGTAATATTCCCGGTTCGATCTGGGGGTGTTACATTTATGGTATCGGAGCTTAGGTTGAGGAAACCTAGGCTGTCGGGTCGAGTTATGTGTTGTGGAGTCTTGTATTGTCAGATTTTGTCTGACTGAGTCGTGTCACGACACGTCGTCTGGGAAGTCGGCCTTGATTAGTATCAGGGTGCAGCCATCATCTTCGTGCGATCTGTGGATGTAAGTCTCCCTACTACATGTTGTACCACGAACTATTCGAGCCTCTGTGATTCTGTGTTGTGTAGTAGTATTTGAAGGTGCATCGTGAGTAAGTGACATATATTTGTTGATTCCCGTTTTGTGCTAGAATGAAGAATGATCTTGCTAAATATATCCTTGTATGAACTGTTTCTCTTGCAAGAGTAACAACCTCGGACTTTTTAGTTTCGAAGGCTTCCGGGGAGCCACGTAAATTTTTAAAATGTTCACCAAGGGAGGAAAATTTTCGATTTTTGTATGTTGACCTCAAGGTCAAAAATTTTGAGACTTCAACTACCGATATTTCATTTTCATCTCATACTATAAGTTTTCAAAACCCGAGTTTTTTTAACTCAAATAAGGTCTTCAAAATATACTCAAGACGTGACTCTCGTTTGTAACTTTTCGATTTCATGAATGTTGGTCAGAAGATGCGTATTGATGATGCTATCATTGTTGAGCAGTGGTGCCAGTTTTATGATTAAAATAGTAACGTGAAAGTTGAGTCCATCGGTATGTATGTGTTGAGATTGTCCTCTTTATTGAGAAGTAAAATTTTCGTTTTTGTAGGATGATTTTCTTTTGATGGTTGCTTGTGAGATGTTATAATTATGTGAATCGATGACATTTAGACTCGTGTGTTGTTGCTTATTTGTAACCTTCGAGTCTAGTATTATCTCATATATGTTTGCAATCGTGTTGGTGATTAGAGCAGTTAGCACAGGCTTAATACGAGCCTAACGCGCGCTAACGTGGCGTGTTTAGCGCACGTTAATCTTTGTTGTAACGCGCGCTAATCAACCTGGGCAGAGACTATGGAACCGCATTATAGCCGTTAGGTCTAACTTTTACGGCCAATCACCTGTAGTTGTATTCTCTACGTGGTGTCTAGTGATAACAACTGTTGTGCGTGAATGTGTGTTAAGACTTTTCGCATTGCTAGGTGATATTTGATTGTGTTTGATGAATTGATAAATTATGTCTACTGTGTGTGTTCAAAAACACTTTCCTGGAAACTTCACAAAGTTTTGACGGTTCGATTAATCGGCGGCTACGTGTATACTTTGAAAATTATTTGGAATTGGCAAGCCGGCCTTGGATTCTCAAATAAAACCTCGATCGTATTTGAAAGAGTTGTTTTAATGTACATGTAGACATTTTGTAAAGTATTACCGTCGTTGATGTTTGTGAAGTGTTGGGAGAATTTTCGAAAATGATTTTTAACGTATTGTTGTATTTTCAAATAATTCGAGTGAATGATTTTCAAAAATCTTTCACACCATAAAAATATTTTATTTCAAAAACCAATGCGATTTTTATTTTCAAAAATATATAGTGAAAGATGAAAAATCTCACTCGATGTAAAGTTCAAACTCGGATTTGGAAATGTTAGAGTATGTAAGAATGATTTGATGATCTTGCATGGTTAACTTGTTAGTTGTTAACGGTGATGATGATACATAGAGGCATGATGACTTCAAATGATTTCAAATGAGACGGTTAAAGTATGTTGTTTACAAGTTTTGATGAAACAACCCGAGGTACCAAAAGTACTTTTAAAGTTTATTTTAAATACCATACAAATCCAAGGATTTTCAAAAGATTTCCTTTAAAAGGATACCTCGTGGATTTTCTTTTCGAGTTGTTATTGGTTACCTTATGTGGTATGTCGTGCTAAGTTGGTACTTTAGTATAATATTTTGCGAAGTCGCAATCGTATTGAGTGGGAATCCGCTTAGTATGCCGATGGGCAGAGGACACGATGTGACCACGATACTAATGGCCATGAAGATCGGATGTGGACCAAGAGGATATGGTCGAGAAGGTTGCTATTCCAAAGACTTCGTTCGTTGTTTAGGTTTCGGACGAAACCTCTTTTAAAGGTGATATGATGTAATACCCACATTTTTCTTTCTTTCTCTTCTGTTTCGTCCAACCGTATCGACTGACCGTGTTCGTTGATGCTTCGACACAGTGTTGTTTCTCACCTTTGTCATTCGAGCGAGTTCTGATATTGTCCCAAATTGATCTATATATCGTTGTGACCTTTCCAAGTTCGGGAAATTAGTCTCGTTTTCGATCTTCCAACCCTTGGGCGGTGGAATCCCGTATTTGTTCAGCGATTGGCTCGCGTTTTGATTGACATACCGTTGGGGTGGTCAATCATATTGATTTTCGTTCATTGTCTTTTGTGATTGTTCAGATAATCGACTTGATTGTACTATCTGTTTTATGACGCTTGTCACTTGTTGATTTTATTATGTCTCTACCGGTGGCGTCGTGTTGGTCGTCGTGGAGCGTGTTTTCACGCCATATGTCCCTTTTGCGTTTCTTCCAGCGTTTCGCCGTCGGGCGCGAGTTCTTGGTTTTTGTGTATCTCGTCGAGTCCTCCTGATAGTGGATATTGCTTCTCCCTACTTGTTTTAAGTTTTGGTACGAAACTTCTTTTAAGGAGGGTAGAATGTAATACCCGTAATTTCGATTTCCGGTAATTTATTTTTTTTCGGAGTAAGTCCGTTTTGACGACTCGCTCATGACCGTTTTGTCATTTCGAGAATGATTAATTCTGCACTTTTTGTCATCCGAGTTCGTTTCGGTATCGTTTTGTTGAGTTCCGAGCTTTTTAGCGACTTTTCCGCACTTGAGTTCGATTCTTGCGAATCTCGTCCGAAACTGTTGTTTCGAGTTTCTCGTAAGTTCATTTAATGTTATTATTCATGTTGCGAGCTTTGGTTTGGTGTTTCGATCGCGTATCGTGATTTTCGGACATTTTGGGCCATTTTCGTAATTTCCCAAAGTTTTGGGTAATTACTTCCGTTGTCGAATTCCGACCCTTCGGGTGGCCGGAATCGTGTTTTCTCTTAGTGCTCGGATTCGTCTTTGTGAGTACTTCGTAACCGTATCTTCGATTCGTACTCAGGTTCGGGTTTCGGGGTCGTTCGGGCCGTCCGAGTTGGTCCCGGCCGAGTCATGGCCGGGCATGTTGGGCCAGCCACCGCCGAGTAACGACGGCAGTTGATCGGCTACGCACGTAAGGCCGGTTACGCACGTAAGGCCCTAGCCGTAACGCACGTAACGCTTCCGCATTTCCAGCAGCTGGTTCGCCATGGCGATACGACGTAAGCCATGGCCTACATGACGTAACTCCACGGCAATGGCCTATTTAAGGCCAACAGACGTTTTCTTCCCTTCCGCGGCTGGAGCTTGGTGAATCATGGAGAGATGTTTTTGGACAATAAATTCATGAAGTCTTGGAGTTCATATCATCAATCATCCATCCTATAACATCCTCCGATCTACCGAATCAGGTAAGATTTCCTAGAAATCTAGTTTTGGGGAATTTGGGTGTTTTGGTTGTTTTCGTCCGTTTAATCCGATTTGACTTAGGGTTATGATGGATTGATGATTATTTAGATATATTATATCATTTCCTTTATTATTCCATTGTTGGATCGTATCGATTCGTTGATTTGGTCGAGTTCTTGATCGACGCCTTGAAGGTGTCCGGTAAAATGTCATAGAGGGGTTTTCGGGCGTTCTACGATTATTCTTCCTCGTATGATCGATGATTTATTGATTATATGTTGTTAGGGTCGAATTCTTGTGAAGAACTCGAGTCGGAACCCTTTCGTTCGTCGTTTTCTTCAAGCTTCTCGATCGTGGGTGTATTCTTTTCCTTCGTCGGGGAATCGTAGGCGTTCGAGGTGTCCCGAATGAGCCGTGATTGTAGGAGTGTCCGGTATCGATTATCGAGGCAAGTATCTTGCCCATACATTACGTGTTTTGTGGATATAATGGTTGCTAAGTGTCGATATGTGCTAAATAAATATTTATAATCATTTTTCAAAAGAATCGGTATATTTACCATCATGGTTTTCGTAAAGGTGACCCGTGTGGGTCAGGAATTAATATGCTTAGTTGATTATGTGTGCTAGTTTCGAGTATAGGATCACCTTACTTTCGTGTGATGTCATTATGTATGATTATGGCGTCGGTAAATGTAAAGTGTAATTCTCTTGTCAAATTATGTGCTTGGAGTCCCGTGGTTATGGATGAATATATTGAGTTTTTGTGATATTGGTTGTGTCGTTCGGTGCTGTTGAGATCTTGTGCTCCCTTGTGAATTGATATAGTTCTGGGTCGTGAGCACGTGTTGGATAATTTGGCCATTCTAGCAAGGTACCTCGACTATATATATTTTGTGTGTTTGACCTTTGAGAGTCGTGGTTTTGTAATCTGTGAGTTGTTACTCTTCCACCTGGGGATGGCATGTGGCCTCTGGGGGCCGATACTAATGGGTACGGCCACGGAAGTGGACTTGGGTGCGTGTGTTGATGTTCTTCCACCTGGGGACGGTTCGACGGGACCTCTGGGGGCCGATACAAATGGGTATGGCCGCGGAAGTGGTTTCCCACCTGGGGACGGTCCGACGGGGCCTCTGGGGGCCGATACTAATGGGTACGGCCACCGGTTACCAAGTGTGGTTTCTGTGATGTTGATGTTGATGTTTTGATGATTAATTGTGATATGTCCGGAGTATCACAATGCTTTGCACTCGTGGTCGAGATACATTATATATCAGGTCTTGGTGTTTGGCTAGAATGGCATAGGAATAATGTGTTATGTGTAATGCGTCCTTGTAAGTGAATTGAAGTGGATGATCGGGTCGTGGACCCTGTGTTTTGTGACCGGAATGGTTGGGTCGTGGACCCCGTCTTTTATTAACGTATTTGTATTTTTTTAAAAAAAAAGAACTTTGGGGCTGTGACCCTAAATGACTTTCGAGGAATTAAGAACTTTTCAATTTCAAATGTTTTCAAAACTCCCGAGATTTGGAAGTGTTTTCAAAGTGCTTACTTACTTCGTTTCTACTTTCAAGACTTGAAATATTTTTAACTAAATATACCTCGGGAAGTCTTTCGTTGTATTCTCGGAATGTGCTGTGTATGGCTCGTATTTGCACTTTCTACTTGCACTATAGAAACATTCGGAAAACATTATGTGTTACAGTATGAGATAGCAGAATATAATAGTTAGGACGAAACCGATGATCTTGAGAAGCTATTATTATGGAAAATCAATATGTCGGTTAAACATGGAAAATGGAGTTGTACATTTGGGAGAAATGTTGTGGATTGTTGAGAGGGGCATGTAGTCATGCTAGTTTATTTTGAGGTATATGAAACTGTTTTTGAATATTTGAAAATGATACTTTTCAACATGATATATTTTGAATAAACTATTTTGCTCGCTGTCATAAAAATGTGTTTTCTTAAATTTATTTTGAGAGATAGTATTGTTGTCTTTAAAAACATGTTTCATCATGACATAATTGAAGTGTTGCACAGTGGGATGATGATCGATATTGTGGGTCATCTGTGGAAAAGAGCGATTTTAACAAGCTCTACACCACAAGATTTGGGATTCTATTGTGTGGTTTTCTGATCGAGTGTCAGTAGAATTGTTGTGGAGGCTAATTGGTATACAGGAATATGGAAGTGGTCAATCATTTGCATAATCTCATTTTATATAATCGTGTGTATTCGAAAATAATTTTCATCAAGTAAGTGACATAAGCGAGCTGGCTTAACTTTTCGAAAATTGACTTTTGTAGTCTTGCGAACAATTTTATGTTTTGAGTTTCAAAATTCTCGAAAACTTTTGAAAATTGGTTTTTATTAACAAGGTTATATGATTTCAAGCCGTTTTCAAAATGTGACTGGTATACGTACAAATGTAGTGCATAATGCCTATCATGGTGAAGTTCAGAGTAAAACGCATGAGTTGTATAACACATCAAAAGGTATGATGAAAAGAGATCCAGATTTTAGCATGGTAGCTTGGATTATCTAGGATAACTGGTTAGTTGATCAGATAAGAGGAATATGCTTCGTGTAGATTCATGTATAGAATATGATTTTGGAACTTTGGGTTTTGTTAACCGGGGCATATGTGCTATGTAGCTCTATTGGTGTGGTAGTAGCGTGATTTTGCTATAGTGATTCTTTTTACTTTTGAGCCATATTGATTGGAGCATGATTGGGTATGTTCGTCGGTATGAGACTGTTTGTTCATACGCCGAGGGGTATGTTCAATAGTTGGGCGTGTTTCAGTGAGATCCACTGTATGTGATTTGTATAATGTTTTGAGAATTTTATTCTTTTGTATATCTGTCCTTGTGGTTCTGTGTTGATCGTGTTGGAGCTTATCATGTTAGGGTATTCTCGGTTATTCTTGATCCTTTGTTGGCAGTACTGGAGTTTATCATGTTGATGATATTCTCGGTTGTGTTTTGACCTTTGGTTGGTCGTATTGGAGTTTATCATGTCGATGATATTCTCGGTTAATTTATTGGTTTATCATTATTATTGATCGTATGAGCGTTCAGACTTTGTGTCGATGTTTCGGGATTTGTTGCCATTGTTATGGGCAGTTGTTTCATAGACGTATCGTGTATTATTGGTTTTAGTCAGGATTGGGACTTGATTATGAGATCAGGCAGACAGACTTTGACACGGATGGATTATTCCATAATTGAGTTATAACGATGTATTTTGTTGAAATTTGTGAAATTTTGATTATAAGCGTATTGAGGCTTTGAAATGGGGTCATTTGCTAGTATCGCAGGAGATCATTGACTTCACGCATTTGTAAGTATACGGTTTTGGTTATTTGTTAATGATGATGATTGATCGGTTTCATGATGATTGTGGATATTGTGGTTGAACTTTTGATTGTGACCGGATTGCAAGTTTCGAGGACGAAACTTATTTTAAGTGGGGTAGAATGTAATATCCTGAATTTATACTATGGTTTTTTAATGTTATTTTATCCGAGTTATATTGTAAAGTGTGGAATCTGTACATAGTGGATAAAATAATTGAAGGACTAAGACAATTGTATTAGTATAATTGTCGTACTTGGTGGACAATTGTATTTGAGGATATTGTGCATCATATGAGAATATTATTGGAATGAATATATTTATTCAGCATGTTATATATATGTATCTGGTATATCGAGACGGCGGACATGAACAGTTGGAATTGGCTAAGTATAGCCTGATTAACATACGCTAGTATGATGACTTAGCGCATACTAACGTGCAGAGCTTATGTATCTTAAGAAGGACCATTAACGTATGTAAGATCATATTAGATAGGATCAGGTTGTGGCCAACAGGTAGGTCCCGGCCTAAGTCATCGGCATTTAGCGCACGCTAATGCATAAGGTCAAGGCACGCTAGTGCAGAACAGACCATAGGGAATCTACGTGTGGGCCCGGCTACTTTCGGCGCATGTCACGATAAAGTCAACGAATGTTTGCTATGGAAGATTAGCGCACGTTAAGCATGGTGCTTAACGCACGCTAATATCAAATCGGTCAGAGGAAATCTCGGATTTGTCGTTTACTTTCAGCGTGTGGACCCAGGTATCTTCGGAGTAGGTGTATATTAACGAGTCAACGGGGATTAGCGTGCGCTCTTATTGGAGAATTCCGTACGCTAATGAGTATAAAACTGTTTTTTTTGTAGTGCGCTACGGCATGGGTTTTGCGGACATAAATCATCATGCGAAGCAAGTCAGTAGCCTCTGGACGACGATAGCGCACGCTATCAAAGTCAGTTAGCGCATGCTATCACTACGCCATATATGGGCTTCAGTCACACCTAAAAAAGTGTGTTGACAGCCCAAAAAGTGTTGGTAAAAGAAAAAAAAAAGTGGCTACGGCTACACTTTGACCAAATTTGAGGGTGTTACAAAAATGGCCGCTACCATAGGGGTCGACGCTAACACTTTTATAGTTTCTCATAACACCGCAGAAAGGTGTAGCTGTAGACCCCTATGCCAACACCTTTTGGTTCTGTTCCTACACTTTAAGAGGTGTTGTTGTAGACCTATGCCAACACCGTTATCTATGTGGTGACACCATTAAAAGTATAGCTGTAGACCTATGGCTACACCTGTTTAGTACTACTGTAACATAAAATTGTGAAACACTTCGATATTGTTGGCAACACCCTTTATCATTATGACTACACTTGTTTCTTAAACAATTTAATATCTTTGGCTACACTATGTTAAATCTTTTACCAACACGTAAAAAGTATATTTTTGGGGTCAATGGCTACATTTTTGCAGGTCTTTTATCAACACTCTAAATGCTAAAAATCAACATATGGTATTTAAAAATAGAGTTGCCCATTAAAAATAAATTCAAACATCCAAATACATAAAAGGTTATCAAACAACCATCCAAATACATAAACCATTCGAAATAACTACATAAATAAAAAATGAATAGAAGGATGTTAAGGATCCTATCGCAATGATTCGAATCACCAAAGTGCCGAGTATATCCACCCGTTACAAAAATGGTGATACTCATCATAGTTTGCATCCATGCTAATCTCAACAACATATTCAAAACCTACAGTAGAAAAAAAATTGCCGCTTTGGGTCTGTTTATCAAATGGAATCTGAATTCCAATTCCAAAATCATGAATTTTGAAAACTAAAATGATAAATACAGATATTTTTAGCATGAGCAAATATTAGCTTATAAGCTTATGGACTAATTATAAAATTAACCCTGAGGTTTTGCCTAACTACACAACAATTGTAGGCTTCGGGCAACCGAACAAAAATTTGATGTCCGAACAATTGCGGGGCTTGTTCAATTGAGTAATGCTGCACAGATTGACATGAATATAAACAACATATTTAAACTTGTCAGACAGGATATAATTAATTTATTTTTGTAAAAAAAAATAAAGAAAATTTAACACACTCAAACAAATACATTTAAAATATACAAAAAAGGAAAATGAATTAGAAATAACAATGTAGCAAAAGAAATACCAGCAACTGACTGTCAACAACACGACAAAGAATTTTAGAGGGCATATTGAAATGTGGGACTTGAGGTCGAGGATGAAATTTCTGATTTGTTGATGCCTCTAACTGCAAATTAGTAAAATATACTCACATACCAAAACTGCAAAGCGCAAACAATAAAAAAAAAAAAAAATGAATCATAAGTATATATATATATATATATATATATACTTGTTCTATGTGAGCCTGAGGAAAATAGGAAACTCTTTCTCCATATGAATGGTTGGAAAATAGAAGAAGTGACAAAGAGTACCATTAGCGGTGAGTCGGCGTAGGCGGCGGCAGGTGATGGATAGGCAGCAGATGTTGTTGCAATCCAGAGATTTTGGTCGAAAAAATTTAAGTGCTTTCAACATCATCAATAGAAAATCTACATAAACGGAATAGATATTGGTGCCTCGAAGCGTGATTTGATAGCATGATGGAGCGAATATACAAATTTTTTAGCCATTAATATCAAAGTCTCGGCACAACAAAAAATGAAGACAACTCCTTTACAGAGTTAAAGTGCACATTTGAAAAAGATAGTAGAACTGGTTCTTATAACGGTTTCTCCAAATCCTCGGTTACCTTTGATAATAACTTCTGTATTAGTAAAGTTTGAACATCAACAATAGATATTGGTGCTAGGAAGCATGATGTTGAGAGGGCATGTTCGCAAAATTAGCTATTGATGGCCTGTTCCAGTAGTTGTCATTATTGAGTAGCTAACAGTTGTCAGCTATTCACCAGCAGCCATTACAGGTCATAATTTAGTTGTTGAAATGGTAAACTAACTAAATAGAATGATTCTTTAAAGCTTGATTCCGTAGTTTTTTGTCAAACAATACTCCAAAGATAATATTATTAGTTTATGTGTAACACTACCTCAAAAGTTAATAGCTACTTCCACCACTACTTCAAAAATGTGTAAAATTATGTGTTTTGATCAAATTTTCTCCATTTATAGAGATATCTAGAAAGAAAATACCTCTATATTGTAATATCCGCAATTTCGATTTTTTGGTAATTTTCTTTTTTTCGACGGAAATCCGTTTTGACGACTCGCTCATGATCGTTTCGTCATTCCGAGAATATTTAATTCTGCACTTTTTGTCATCCGAGTTCGTTTCGGTATCATTTTGTTGAGTTCCGTGTTCTTAAACGGCTTTTCCGCGCTCGAGTTCGATTCTTGCGTATCTCGTCCGAAACTGTTGTTTCGAGTTTCTCGTAAGTTCATTTAATGTTATTTTTCATGTTGTGAGCTTTGGCTTGGTGTTTCGATCGTGTATCGTGTATTTAGGACGTTTTGGGCCATTTTCGTAATTTCCCAAAGTTTGGGGTAATTACTTACCGTTGTCGAATTTCGAGCCTTCGGGTGGTCGGAATCGTGTGTTCTCTTAGCGCTTGGATTCATCTTTGCGAGTATGTCGTAACCATATCTTCGATTCATACTCAGGTTCGGATTTCGGGCTCGTCCGGCGCTTGAGTGGCCACGGCCGAGCCGGCTCGGCTCGGCCGAGTTACGGCCAGAGCAGGATTCTGGCCAGACGTGTTCGGCAAGCATGGCTTGACGAATGCCGTTACGGCCGTAAGGGCCGAGAGTTACGGCCGTCGGTGCTGTGCGGCTTCCTGACGAATGTCGTTACGGCCAGTAAGGACTCTGCGGTGCGGCCAGTAAGTGAAAGTTACGGCCGTAAGTCCTTGTTGGTTACGGCCGTAAGCGATCAGGGCCGGGCGGGTTTTGACAAATGCCGATACGGCCGTAAGTCCGTGATTGTTACGGCCAGAACTTGGCCGGCCATATATAGGTGTGGACCGCCAAACCTCGTTTTTCAAGATTTCTTCACCGTGCGGCCGGGCGACGGAAAAATCGGAAATGGAGTTTTTGGTCGATTCCACTCGATTTCTAAGCGTTTTTGAGGATCCTTATCGATTATATCAACATCAAATCATTGTTCTTCGTCGGATCGAGGTAATTTCTTGAAATCTCCTAAAATTTGATTTTTCGAGATTTCTTCTTGATTTTCATTGTTCGTCCGAATTTGATGAATCGGTTGATGTTAGTAAACATTGTTAATCGTGTTCTATGGATTGTATATCCATATTTTCGATTCGTTCAACCCGATTGATGATTCTTAGGCTCTTGAGGAACTTTGAACATTTAGTGTTCGATTAAATGCCTCAAAGAGTTTCTTTCGGTCGTTATGATGATTTCGATTGATATTGTGTTATTGAATGAATTGTATTTCATTCAAGGTGGTTCGAGTACTTGTGTTTATCGGAGGACACCATTCGTTGTTCGTGGAAGGAATTCATCGCCTTCGGTTGAGGCAAGTTTTATACTTGTACTGGTCAATGAGATTAATGTTATCATGTATGTGTATGAATGTGTGTATCATTTCGAGACTTGGTCTCTTTATGATTTTGTTGACATCAAGGGATTGTTTGATACAATACCCTTCGGCAAATTATGCCAAATATTATTGTTGTTCGTAAATGGCCGATTTAAGGCATTGCGATACTTGTTGGTAATATATTTGTCGATAGCCGGTTCGCGGTATCGACATATCGATTGTTATTGTTGATTGATGTTCCTTTGAGATATTGTTGTTGATAGCCGGTTCGCGGCATCGACGTATCGATTGTTGTTATTGATTGATGTTCCATCAAGATATTTTTCGTGAAGCGTCATTATTGATATCAGTGTTTTTATATTGATGTCGTTTTGGCCGATTGAAGGCATTGACGTATTCGATTATCGTATTCGTTATCGGTAACCGATTAAAGGTGCCGAGACATCCGTTGTACAATTGTTATCGGTTAACCGTTCAGAAGGTTACCGATATATTGAATTGGGATTATCAAAGATAATTCCCATCCGTTGTATAATTATTATCGATTGTCCGCTCTAACGGTAATCGATATATTGAATTGGGATTATCAAAGATATTTCCCATCCGTTGTCAAAAAGATAATTCTCATCCGTTGTATAATTGTTATCGATTGGCCGTTCTACGGTAATCAAAGTATTGAATTGGGACTGTCGAGGATAGTTCCCATCCATTGAATTATTATTGTCGTGTTGACCGATTCAAGGCAGCACACTATTATTCTTGTGAACTCGGTAATTTTGTGATCGTTGAAGGTTGAGGATTTCCCGGACTGTTGTGTTGTGATCGTTGCTCGTGTTAATCGGTCCTTAGGGATTTTGATCCCAGGATGGTTGTTTTGAATATCGTTGGTCGTGTCAATCTTTCATTATTCGTATGTCATCGTTTACTTGGTGAGTCGTATGATCCGTATTGGATGTGTTATCCTTTGAGTTTCGTTGTCATGTTGTGTCGTGACATATCCGGAATCATATCTGCGTTCCGATTGGTTATTGTGTAGGATTTTTAGCCAGGCACACGATGGTCATGCGTGGATGTTTCCGCATTGGACCGTGCACACGAGACGTAGTTCGTGAGGCTAATTAGGTACATTGTCCCACGTATATTTCTGGATTCCGTATACGGGGTGGACATGTGCACGGACACATTTCCGGATCGGGCGTACTGTGATGTCCATCATTGAGCCATACAATTTTGTTCGTTCATAGTCCATTTAAATGTGTGGATGTGTTCGACGTTTTGTGATTAAGCGTTCATACGCCAGAGGGGTATGTTCGACAGTCAGGTTTGTTTCTTTGAGATCTGTATTGTGATGATTTACAGCTTCGGGCTGTTCGGCTTTCAGGCCATCGTGATATTTTGGCAGCTTCGGGCTGTTCGGCTTTCAGGCCATCGTGATATTTTGGCAGCTTCGGCTGAGGGCTTTCAGGCCATTGTGATGTATCGGTATTTCCGTTGGAGCCTTCGGGCATTGTGATCCTTATTTATTTCAGCGTTGGTTTGATTTACCTTCGGGTAATGTATTGTTGTGTTCTATATTCATGATTCGCCGTTGGGCACATATGTTCTAACCTATTGAGCAGGTATTGATCGTATGCCGTGGGCATAGTGTTCCACGAATGCTCGATTCTTACCTTGATTTGTGAGCATCTCGTATTATTATTATCATTGTACCGTTTCATTCTGCCTTTGGATGCATATCATGTTATATATGTATTTGATATTCATTATCTGGATGACTGACCCCGTGGGGGCGGAACATGTTTTCATGTTTTAGGTGTTTGCGAGGAGAGAGTTGAGACACAGGGGCATGATGATGGCGACGAGGCATTCGAGCGATACTAGTCCGAGTTGTTCATGTTGGTCAGTCAGTTGGAGTGTTCTTCAGTCTGTCAGTCTTTGTCATTATGTATTACCCGAGCAGATGCTCGTGGATGTTGTTGTATTTTATTTTTGGCCATGTAGGCCCATCGTTGTCGTTGAAATTCCTTATCGGAATATTGTGTCGGATATCATGGTAGGGACTATGATTTTCCCTTGTTATTTAATTTAATGTATTTTAGTCATGTTCGCCTGGTGGATCTCCTGGCGTGGGGTCCACGACACTGTAATAACCCAATAGGATTTGGGGGTGTTACAGAAGATGGTATCAGAGATTTTGGGTTGTGAGATACCCTGATATGTGAGTTATGTGGCTCTACCGATGCGGTAGTAGTAGACCGCAAAGTTATGACAATCACCGATTGGGTTTTGTGAGTCGTAATATTAGTACGACTGCACGAGTCATTCATTCATCGAGTCGTCGTCAGTTGGGACTAGTATCGTGAGACCCCGAAGCTTCGTATGACCTGTGTAAGGACTCGATTCTCTTTATGTTCATACATTCATCATGTCATTAATTATTCATGCTTTGTTGAAACATATATGTGATATTATTGTTATGATTGATTCATGACTAATTGTTTTGGAGCACGTGTGACCTGTGTAAGTGGTAAGGATCAACTCATTCACCAGTTAATAATCCTCAATCATCATTTTGATCTTGTCGATCATGTTAATTCATTCAGCACTCTGTTAATATCATCGTTCAGTCAATTCATTCATCACTCAGTCAATATCATTCATCACTCAGTTAATTCGTTCATCACTCACTCAATATCATTACTCAGATAATTCATTCATCACTCAGTTAATTCATTCATCACTCAGTCAATATCATTCATCACTCAGTTAATTCATTCTTCACTCAGTTAATTCATTCATCACTCAGTTAATATCATTCATCACTCAGTTAATTCATTCATCACTCAGTCAATATCATTCATCACTCAGTTAATTCATTCATCACTCAATTAATTCATTCATCACTCAGGTAATTCATTCATCACTCGGTTAATTCATTCATCACCCAGTCAATATCATTGCCCAGTTAATTCATTCATCACTCAGTTAATTCCTTCATCACTTAGTCAATCTCATTGTTCATATTAATTCAGTAATCACTCAGTCAATCTCATTGTTCCGTCAATTCATTCATCACTCAGTCAATCTCATTGCACAGTTAATTCATTCATCACTCAGTTAATCTCATTGTTCAGTTAATTCATTCATCACTCAGTCAATCTCATTGTTCAGTCAATTCGTTCATCACTCAGTCAATCTCATTGTTCAGTTAATTCATTCATCACTCAGTCAATCTCATAGTTCAGTCAATTCGTTCATCACTCAGTCAATCTCATTGCTCAGTCAATTCATTCGTCACTCAGTTAATCTCATTGTTTAGTTAATTCATTCATCACTTAGTCAATCTCACCGCTCAGTTAATTCATTCATCACTCAGTCAATCTCATCGCTTAGTTAATTCATTATCACTCAGTCAATCTCATTGTTCAGTTAATTCATTAATAATCCAGTCCATCTCACGGTTCAGTTGTTGATCTTGCGGATCAAATTTTCAACCTTGTTAACTTGTTCAAGGTAATCATTTCAGGAATTTCATCAGATAGTCATGTCACCTCACTTGATCATTCATGCGATCTTATCATATTCCGGCGTCATGTCGACGATCATTTTATTGCATTATTAATGCATTCATTGTGTTAGAGTGTGTATGCTCATTGTTATCATTCCGTCTTGTAATCATAATGCGATCTTCATACGAGATCTGTAATTATCACGTGACTTTCCTGCCTCGGTATGGAAAGAGCTGTCAGAGGAACATTGGACTCCGACGTCCAAGGGATCGTTTTCTAGTCGTCTTCGTGCTGGAAGAGCATCTTCATCTCAGACGACGAGTTCGACTGTTGTTTACTTTAACTATGATACAATATGACATCCATCACCGGTTTTGAGCAAGTTAATTCTTGTTCGGTAATAGGATAATCATTCATTTCATTGTCGTTCATTCATTCACATAAGTCATTCATCATATATCAATCACGTTGAGACTTATAATTGTCAAACTAATCATTCCCTTCACGGGGAACAATGGTTCCAATCATTTCATTTGAGCTATCACTCATTGCGTTATCATTTCACCCCGGTGCGTCATTCTTGATCCTTGTTGGATTTCGATTCATTATCATTCATTGTAATCATTCTTGTCCGTGTGTATCTCGTTGATTTTTCCTGGCGGGATATTGTTTCTCCCTGCTTGTTTTAAGTTTCGGGACGAAACTTCTTTTAAGGGGGGTAGTATGTAATATCCGCAATTTCGATTTTTCGGTAATTTTCTTTTTTTCGACGGAAGTCCGTTTTGACGACTCGCTCATGAACGTTTCGTCATTCCGAGAATATTTAATTCTGCACTTTTTTTCATCCAAGTTCGTTTCAGTATCGTTTTGTTGAGTTCCGTGTTCTTAAACGGGTTTTCCGCACTCGAGTTCGATTCTTGCGAATCTCGTCCGAAACTGTTGTTTCGAGTTTCTCGTAAGTTCATTTAATGTTATTTTTCATGTTGTGAGCTTTGGCTTGGTGTTTCGATCGTGTATCGTGTATTTAGGACGTTTTGGGCCATTTTCGTAATTTCCCAAAGTTTGGGGTAATTACTTTCCGTTGTCGAATTTTGAGCCTTCGGGTGGTCGGAATCGTGTGTTATCTTAGCGCTTGGATTCGTCTTTGCGAGTACGTCGTAACCATATCTTCGATTCATACTCACGTTCGGATTTCGGGCTCGTCCAGGCCGTCGGAGTGGCCACGGTCGGAGCCGGGCCTGGCCTGGCCGAGTTACGACCGTAAGGTGCCGGTTACGGCCGTACGTGCTCGGCAAGCATGGCTTGACGAATGCCGGTTACGGCCGTAAGGGCCGAGAGTTACGGTCGACAGTGCCGTGCAAACTTCTGACGAATGCCGTTACGGCCAGTGACTGGGCCGGTAATGCACAGTAAGTCTGAGTTACGCCGTAAGTCCTTGTTGGTTACGGCCGTAAGCGATCGGCCGGGCGGGTTTTGACGAATGCCTTACGGCCGTAAGTCCTCGCCGATTCTGGCCAGAATCTTGGCCGGCCATATATAGGTCAGGACTGCCAAACACTCATTTTTTCAGCATTTCTTCACCCGGGTGCGGCTGGCGACGGGAAAAATTGGGAAATGGAGTTTTTGGTCGATTCCACTCGATTTCTAAGCGTTTTTGAGGATCCTTATCGATTATATCAACATCAAATCATTGTTCTTCGTCGGATCGAGGTAATTTCTTGAAATCTCCTAAAATTTGATTTTTCGAGATTTCTTCTTGATTTTCATTGTTCGTCCGAATTTGATGAATCGGTTGATGTTAGTAAACATTGTTAATCGTGTTCTATGGATTTTATATCCATATTTTCGATTCGTTCAACCCGATTGATGATTCTTAGGCTCTTGAGGAACTTTGAACATTTAGTGTTCGATTAAATGCCTCAAAGAGTTTCTTTCGGTCGTTATGATGATTTCGATTGATATTGTGTTATTGAATGAATTGTATTTCATTCAAGGTGGTTCGAGTACTTGTGTTTATCGGAGGACACCATTCGTTGTTCGTGGAAGGAATTCATCGCCTTCGGTTGAGGCAAGTTTTATACTTGTACTGGTCAATGAGATTAATGTTATCATGTATGTGTATGAATGTGTGTATCATTTCGAGACTTGGTCTCTTTATGATTTTGTTGACATCAAGAGATTGTTTGATACAATACCCTTCGGCAAATTATGCCAAATATTATTGTTGTTCGTAAATAGCCGATTTAAGGCATTGCGATACTTGTTGGTAATATATTTATCGATAGCTGGTTCGCGCATATCGATTGTTATTGTTGATTGATGTTCCTTTGAGATATTGTTGTTGATAGCCGGTTCGCGGCATCGACGTATCGAGTGTTGTTATTGATTCATGTTCCATCAAGATATTTTTCGTGAATCGTCGTTATTGATATCAATGTTTTTCTATTGATGTCCTTTTGGCCGATTGAAGGCATTGACGTATTCGATTATCATCTTCGTTATCGATAACCGATTAAAGGTGCCGAGACATCCGTTGTACAATTGTTATCGGTTAACCGTTCTGAAGGTTATCGATATATTGAATTGGGATTATCAAAGATAATTCCCATCCGTTGTATAATTATTATCGATTGTCCGCTCTAACGGTAATCGATATATTGAATTGGGATTATCAAAGATAATTCCCATCCATTGTCAAAAAGATAATTCCCATCCGTTGTATAATTGTTATCGATTGGCCGTTCTACGGTAATCGAAGTATTGAATTGGGACTGTCGAGGATAGTTCCCATCCGTTGAATTATTATTGTCGTGTTGACCGATTCAAGGCAGCATACTATTATTCTTGTGAACTCGGTAATTTTGTGATCGTTGAAGGTTGAGGATTTCCCGGACTGTTGTGTTGTGATCGTTGCTCGTGTTAATCGGTCCTTAGGGATTTTGATCCCAGGATGGTTGTTTTGAATATCGTTGGTCGTGTCGATCTTTCATTATTCGTATGTCATCATTCACTTGGTGAGTCTTATGATCCGTATTGGATGTGTTATCCTTTGAGTTTCGTTGTCATGTTGTGTCGTGACATATCCGGAATCATATCTGCGTTCTGATTGGTTATTGTGTAGGATTTTTAGCCAGGCACACGATGGTCATGCGTGGATGTTTCCGCATTGGACCGTGCACACGAGACGTAGTTCGTGAGGCTAATTAAGTACATTGTCCCACGTATATTTCTGGATTCCGTATACGGGGTGGACATGTGCACGGACACATTTCCGGATCGGGCGTACTGTGATGTCCATCATTGAGCCATACAATTTTGTTCGTTCATAGTCCATTTAAATGTGTGGATGTGTTCGACGTTTTGTGATTAAGCGTTCATACGCCAGAGGGGTATGTTCGATCGGAGTTTGTTTCTTTGAGATCTCAGATTGTGATGATTTACGACTTTGGGTCGGCTTTGTGCCATCGTGATATTTTGGCAGCTTCCGGCTGTTCGGCTTTCAGGCCATCGTGATATTTTGGCAGCTTCGGCTGAGGGCTTTCAGGCCATTGTGATGTATTGGTATTTCCGTTGGAGCCTTCGGGCATTGTGATCCTTATTTATTTCAGCGTTGGTTTGATTTACCTTCGGGTAATATATTGTTGTGTTCTATATTGATGATTCGCCGTTGGGCACATATGTTCTAACCTATTGAGCAAGTATTGATCGTATGCCGTGGGCATAGTGTTCCACGAATGCTCGATTCTTACCTTGGTTTGTGAGCATCTCGTATTATTATTATCATTGTACCGTTTCATTCTGCCTTTGGATGCATATCATGTTATATATGTATTTGATATTCATTATCTGGATGACTGACCCAGTGGGGGCGGAACATGTTTTCATGTTTTAGGTGTTTGCGAGGAGAGAGTTGATACACAGGGGCATGATGATGGCGACGAGGCATTCGAGCGATACTAGTCCGAGTTGTTCATGTTGGTCAGTCAGTTGGAGTGTTCTTGATCACGGTCTTTGTCATTATGTATTACCCGAGCAGATGCTCGTGGATGTTGTTGTATTTTATTTTTGGCCATGTAGGCCCATCGTTGTCGTTGAAATTCCTTATCGGAATATTGTGTCGGATATCATGGTAGGGACTATGATTTTCCCTTGTTATTTAATTTAATGTATTTTAGTCATGTTCGCCTGGTGGATCTCCTGGTGTGGGGTCCACGGCACTGTAATAACCGAATAGGATTTGGGGGTGTTACATATATATATGTATGAATGTCCACATTTGATCATGCAAATCCTGCTAGCTCCTGACAATGAGGTCGCATAGAAAAATCCTAAAATAGAAAATTCACTTGTAAGAAAGAGAATTTACGACGTTTTCACTGCATTAACGAACACTATTTACCAGAGGTGGGAAAATCTTCTCAGCTGCACAACGAGTAACCAAAAATCCACCATGTGTGCCTGTGTCACTAGCTGTTAGAGTTTTGCAGAAGAACTCAGCAGATTGCCTGTTCTCCTCGAGTCCAACATCAGATACAAGTAAAGCTTCCTGGCCATACTGAAGGACAAATACGTCTCAATGTTAGTTCAGGTCACATAACAGTACAAAAGATAAAAGATATAATTAGGAAAAGTACCCTTGGGAATTGACCTAATGACCAAAAACAAAACAGCTAACTTTCAAATTACAAAAACACTCCTGAAGTTTTAATTCATTGTTAAAATTAATGGGCTAATTTGATTTGCTGCTAAAATCAAATAGAGGGCATTTTCGAAGTTTTCTCTTGCTCATGAAGCAAGTAAATGGATCAAGGAGCCCTAAATTCAAACCTATACCTGTCTCTAGTCGACCCTGAACCAGCCCTGTGTCATGCAACCAGTTTCCCCAAAAGCCTGAGCAATTGGTCGATCAAACCCCAAACCAACAATCGATTCACAGCCCTAAATTGGAGTCGACCCGACCCGCACCTCCATTTTAAGGCAGAACTGAGCGAGACCCGTATCCTCACCACTGCCATCGCCAATGCTCGCCACCACCGCCTAGTTCTGGTTTTGAATCCGCTGCGGCGTGTGTTTAGGCATGCACAATTTGTATGCTTTGTTGAAGATGTAGAATTGTGTGAGTAAGGTTTCAGGAGTTTGACGCGTGTTTGTGGAAGAGGATGGAAAGCATAAAGAAAAAAAAAGAAGCGCCAACTGAGAAGAACGTTTTCGACCAAATGGGAGGAAGTATAACAGTATTTTTAAAGCTCTCCATGTCATGTATGGCACATAAGAAGGCGTCACACTGTCAGGAAAACCTTATGGGACGACATAGGACCTTATAAATGCCATCAACTCCTGGAACACATAAACAACTTAGTTACATAAATGAGTGAAGAGAAAAGTAAACTCATGATGAAGAATTACGACCTCAAATTTAAGTGATGTAGTTTCTCTTTTTTTTTCCTTCTTTATTTATGACGTAGAATCTTTTACTTATGTGTATGTGGCTGGATAGAGAGTAGTTATACATGGCCTCACATAATGCGTAAACACCAAGCGACAAGAGGAATTCCATCTTTGATTTTCTCTATCGGACTATCCGCCTACCATTGGTAAAATTGATCAAACCGGCCATAACTCCATATATGTTAAACTTACACTTGCATTATCAAACAATTATTCATTCGAAGAGCTGGGGTGGTTCTTTTGAAGTAAAGAAGAAAATCGAGAGCTTTTCAACTTTTGAAAAAAAAAAACAAATCTTCCTAGTCAGCTAATGAACAAATTTCTAGATATTCCAAAATAGGTTTGAATAAATAACGATTCAATTTAGAGGATTGAGGATCCTCCCAATTGAATTCGTGATATACACAAAAATGCAACCCATGCGGCATAAGAACATTGGAGAAAATACATATCTTAAAAGAAGAACGAAATAGAGAGAAAAAAATAAGGACCTCAACGAGGGCTTGGGGAGTCTGCAAAGTGACAGCACGAATAGAATTCTTCATCAATTGCTTGGAACCACTCTTCCTGAAGCCATTATTATAATTATTCTCAGCGAAATATTGCCAACACCTGCCATCAATCTCCTCGCAGTAGATCAACCTTAAGCTTGAATCCAAAAAATGATCGTTGACGAGTCCACCGAAGTTGGAATCCTAAACCAGCGCCCGGTCCTGAGCCGCCACCGTCGCTGAAGCAGGTGAATGGCGGAGGTGCCGAGGCGAGGTTGGTGCTGATGCAGAGCGACTCACGAGTGGATGCCGAGGCGAGGTTGGAGGGAGTTCGATGATTCTTCACTATAGTTCGTCAATACAAGGTAATATTCATATCCATTCGATAGTAGTTCATTTTAGAAGGATGTTTACATGTTAGGAAGCATGTTGGTTTATCCTATTATGTATGATGATGTTATAGGTGATTAAATGGAATTGTGACAAGATATTGAAGATGTTGGTTAAGATCCATCATGTTGTAAGAATGGTGATTTGTTTAAACGTGATGGTAAGATGGATTTCCGAATCATGTTGATGTTGTTATTGATATATGGGTATTGATATGATTGTAGTGATTTTGGATTGTGTTGAAGGGTATGTTGATGTAATCCCTTACTTCATTTCAGATTCTTGATGTTGTTGCCATTGTTTACTTTGTATGATGACAAATATGTAAGTGTTGTTGTGATTCTTGGTGTTGCTTGAAGCTTGTTGAGGAAGATGGTGATGTGATAATTTAGATCTTCATACATATTGTTTTAATTGTTAATAGGTTTATCGGATTGTGGAATCGTATTATGGTTATGCATTTGTGATTGATTGACTGATTGAGTTATTCGGATTAGTGTTTAATCGAGATATTATGGAATTTTTGAGTTGTTGATTGGTTATATCGATTGTTAATTGTTATCGAACTTGTTGTTTATCGATTATTACAGTAGGTTGTGAGGATTGATCATTGATCAGAATAATATGTTGTGGTCGAGTTTGAGGATGTTCGTGAATTACTTTGGTTAGGTCGAGGAGCTTGTAGACGAAGGCAAGGAAATTGGTAACGGCTTCATTATCATCGTATCGGTATCGAGGTAAATTATTACTTGCTCAGTTTATAATATTTAATGAATGGTTACAGTTTCATTCGTTTATCGATCGTATAGCAATGATTATAATTGTGAACACTGGAGATTTGGGATTGTATGTTGTTTTCTAATTTTGGGAATTAAATCATAATGTATATGATTTACATTTGTTATTGGTATACTTGGGTATCGAGGATATATTATGGTAAAGACGGGAATATGAGTTATCTATAGTTCGTGGTATTTTGGATCATTGAACATTGAGGATAATCGTCGTTGATGGTTTTTGACATCGAGATTGCTCTCGAAAGACTCGGGGCAAATACTCTAATCATTTTGTCATTTTGTGTCGATCATGTTTTGATACATTCGTGTATTGTTGTCGTACATTTGTGTATTGTTGTTAACATGCATTTGTGTTGGAAAGTTATTCACGAAAAAACTTGCGGGGCGAAACTAAATTACAACTGGAAAACAAAAGTACAACTCGAAAACCAGAAATTAACTAAAAACAAAACCGTAGGAACTAAATAGTCGAGTCGAGGAAGGCCTCTTTCCGTAAGACGAGATACACCCTGGTAGTGCTCTCGATTTAGGCGTGTTGTCCCCAAAGATAAAACGGTTTCATCTCGAATGTAGTAGCACCACAAACCCACGAGCTCCGATGAACAGGAACGAGCTGAGGACCGGACTGATTTATGAAATGCGAAATGCAGAGTATGCATAAAAAAACTTTTTGATTTTTCGATTTTTCGTGTGTGTTGATGCAATGAGATGCATGCCTATTTATAAGCCATCTCACACCTGCAGGGGGTTTAAACACAACACTAATGGCTGTAATAGTGCAGGCATTCATGCTGCATTTATCTCAGGAGTTTCGAAATTCAAAATGGCAGGGTTACAGAATTGAAGACCTGCCATTTTCTCCTCCTCATTACACCTGGGAGATTACAGACGTGTAATGGCAGAATTTGAACAGTCAGGATGTACCTGGACTGTATTCAACTCCCTAACCGCTCAAGGAATCTACGTGGACATCCTTATGTGCACATATGAGCCCAACTATAATTTTGAGCTAGTCCAAAAATTCTTTAGGCAAGCCAAGGCCTAGCCCAAGGCCAAGCCCAAAGAACAGCCCAAAGACCACCCAAAGACCAAGATCCAAGATCCAATATCCAAGATCAAGTTCAAGATCAAGATCAAGGCCAAGGCCAAGGCCGAGGTCCAAGGTCCACGATCCACGTCTCAAGGCCGAGGTGAGGCGGGCGGCGGTGGCGCACGCGTGCGCGCGCGTGGGGCTTCAAGCCCATTAATATGTGCCATTAATTAATACATGAATAATGAATACTCCTTATAAACTTGAATAATGATGTCATCCCTCATTTATTCACAATTAAGTGACAAACTTTAATTCACTATTTCTCACTCACCGGGAATCGGTTTGGAGTAAGTGAATATACCACGATCATCTACTCGGAACGTAGATCGATCCTATGATATTTAATTTTACAAAATAAAATTAAAATCATTAATAATTCCAACACTCCCCCACATGAGTGAAAATAGCCCAAATGCAATGTACAGACACAAGCTCAGTCCTCAAGAGGCGTTAAAGTATAAGGATAAGTAGATCGTGGCTTTGAACCTTCCACAGTTAATACCATCAGGTACACAGGCGGATTAGTGGCATGATGCTTTGAACTATTCCCCCATGGCGTGCACCGAGACAATGGTGCTAACACTTGAACACCTCAACCTCATCCGTTCTCACATTTTGTGTCCTTTACTGCCCTTTGACACCTCTCAGGATTCATAAGTGTATGTTATGAAGTGGCCCCCACTTCTCACTTATATAGGTGATTCTTTACCGAATATCTTGCCATACTAAAACTCCTTGAGGTCTTTAGAAATCATTAAAAGTCATAGACTTAACCTCACCACTTGGCAAGCTTTCAACACTCAATTGCTCTATAGGGAATAAACTTAGATGAGTGTTTCACACGAACTCTCATAACGTAGTTCTCCCATTGAACCAAGTTCTTGGGATCTCCACTCATCTTAGTTCGGTTACCACTATGATAATTCTCAATTTGTGGATTTTAAATCCATTCCTTCTAGCAATTTATTCATTTGATCACGGTTTAACCCTTTGGTTAGCGGATCCGCTAGATTATCTAATGACCTCACATAGTCAATAGACATAACCCACTTTTGATAAAATGTCTCATAGTATTATGGCATCGATGAATATGTCGAGACTTTCCATTATTCACGTTACTTATCGCCCTACCAATAGCAGCTTGGCTATCACAGTGTATCATCACTGCAGGCACTAGCTTTGACCAACATGGAATATCTTCTAGAAAGTTTCTAAGCCACTCGGCTTCTTCACTAGCTTTGTCCAAAGCTATGAATTCCAATTCCATGGTGGATCGGGCTATACACGTTTGTTTTGCGGACTTCCATGAGACAGTTCCACCCCAAATGGTAAATAGGTAACCACTTGTAGAAAATGAACTTTTCGTATCGGGTATCCAATTCGCATCACAGTACCGGGGGTTTCTCGAATAGTGTAACCCAAGGTTTTGAGTATACCTTAAGTACCTCAAAACTCTAACAAGAGTTTTCCAATGCTCTTTGCTTGGATTGCTCGTGTAACGAATCAATTTGTTCACAGCGCAAGCTAAGTCTGGTCGAGTGTAATTTGTAAGATATATTAAACACCCAATGACTTGTGCATATTCTTCTTGTGCAACGAGCTCCCCTCAATTTTTGCTCAAGTGAACATTTAACTCTATTGGGGTCTTAGCCGACAAGCTATCAAAAGCATTAAACTTCTTGAGAACTTTCTCGGCATAGTGAGATTGTGTCAAGATGATTCCATTAGATTTTCTCAAAATTCTCATTCCAAGAATCACATCGGCTAGCCCCATGTCTTTCATGTTAAAATTTCTTTTTAACATATTCTTAGTGTCGTTAATCACTTGTATATTGCTACCCATGATTAACATGTCATCTATATAAAGACACATAATAACATAGCCATTATTAGTGTTCTTAATATAAACACATTTATCACACTCGTTTATTTTAAAACCATCTGATAACATTGCATTATCAAATTTCAAGTGCCACTGCAGTGGATCTTGTTTCAATCCATATAGATACTTAACCAGTTTGCAGACCTTTTTCTCTTGTCCAGGTACTACAAACCCTTCAGGTTGTTCCATATAGATCTCTTCATCCAGATCACCATTCAGAAAAGCAGTCTTAACATCTATTTGTTGAATCTCAAGACCGTGCAAAGCAGCAATCATGAGAAGCACTCAAATAGATGTAATTCTCGTTACAGGTGAATAGGTATCGAAAAAATCGTGCCCTTGCTTCTGCTTGAAACCTTTGACTACTAAACGAGATTTATACTTATCAATTGACCCATCAGCCTTGTACTTTCTTTTAAGGATCCATTTGCATCCTAAGAGCTTACAACCTTCAGGTAAATCAACCAAAACCCAAGTTTGTTTTTGTAAAATTGAGTCAATTTCACTCTGAACAGCTTCTTTCCAGAGCAACTGTCTGGTCTAGCATAAGCTACTTTGATCGATGTTGGTTCTTCATCCAACATGAATGCTATGTTGTCAGGACCAAATGTCTTTGGTGTCCTAACCCTACTACCACATCTTAGTTCTACATCTTCCAGATTAGATCTCGATCGCTTACGTGACTTTAGATCTACATCCACATATTTTGAACTTGTTGCTTCATCTTTAACTCTATTGCTAGAATTGTTCTCAACTTTATCATTGTCCTTACAAGGATATATGTTTTCAAATACTATAACATTCCTTGATTCAATTGTTGTTCCCACAGTCATATCAAGTACTTCTGACTTGTGGATAACAAACCGATAAGCGCTGATGTTCAGTGCATACCCAATAAAGATACAATCGACCATTTTAGGACCAATTTTAACTTGTTTAGGTAGAGGCACCTCAACCTTCCCCAAACACCCCCACACTTTGAGATATTTGTAAGATGGTTTTCTACCTTTACACAACTTATAAGGAGTAACATCCTTACATTTGCGTGGAATCTTGTTCAGTATGTAGTTGGATGTCAAGACAGTGTCCCCTCACATGTTCTGGGGCAATCCTGAACTAATAAATAAGGCATTCATCATATCTTTAAGTGTTCGATTCTTACGTTCAGCAACGCCATTAGATTGTGGTGCATATAGAGCCATTGTTTGATAATTATACCACTCTCGTTGCATAATTCCTCAAATGGGGCTACATATTCGCCACCTCTATCACTTCGAACCATCTTAATACGATAGCCTAATTGATTCTCAGCTTCATTCTTGAAGTTCTTAAAGGCTTCAATAGCCTCATCTTTACTTCTCAAAAGATAAAGATAACAATATCTTGTGCAGTCATCGATGAAAGTGATAAAGTTTCTTACCACCTCTAGTTTGCACAAATTTTAAATCAAACACGTCTATGTGAACTAATTCAAGGGGTTTTGTGTTCTGTTTTACCGAATGAAACGGTAGCTTCGTCATTTTTGCCTCAACAAAAATCTCACATTTGTTTTGAGTATTGACTTCATTTAATTTCAGTAAGTCTAAGTTTACTAATATTTTTATAGTAGTTAGATTAACATGACCTAATCTACCATGCCATAAATCAGAACATTCGGTCAAATAAGAGGAAGCAGTAGCATTTTCATTAGCAATAGCAGACTTGGTTACATGGCGCATAGCCAAAGCATTAAGTTTAAAAAGTCCCCCCGTGAGGTAACTCTTACCAAGGAACCTATCAAACTTCTTTATGATAACTCTACCTTACTCAAACACTATTTTAAATCCCTTATTAACTAGTATAGAACCCGAGATCAAGTTCTTCCTCATATCAGGAACATGAAGCACATTCTTCAAGGTGAGTGTTTGTCCGTACGTTAGTTTGAGGGCCACTTCTCCAACTCTGATAATATCATATGAAGCTGGATTTCCCATGTTGAGCTTCCTCCCCTCCACGGCTTGATAGTTCTTAAAGCGGATCCTATCTGCACCAACGTCGGTGGTCGCACCGGTGTCGACGTACCAACCACCTTTGTTCTCAACGTGGTTGACCACTTCGGTGACCACAACAGCAAGATCGTCCTCTTTCCACACGCCGTTAATCTCGGAGATGTTGGCAACATATTTCTTTTTCATGTTGTCCTTCGGCTTCCGATAGTCCTTCGCTGCATGCCCATGTTTGCCACAGTTGAAGCAATCACCATCAAACTTCTTGGTTGGTTGCTTCCCTTTGTTCTTGTTTTGGACACTTGGGCGAGTTTGTTTGATAGAGGGACCGCCTTGCTCCAATAGATTTGCCTTAGAATCGATCAGGCCTTTTGGTTTATGATCATTCTTTTGCACATCAGACTCGATGCATAATTTCACAATCAAGTCTTCAAGAGTCATCTCGAACTCTAACAGTCGACGGCGATTATCTGTGTATGATTTCGGCCGACTCTGAGCGGTCAACAAACGACTCCTGATCAAAGCTACCTTCTCATGGGCGGCTATAAGCATATCGGGCTCGGTGCCGAGTGATTCTGATAAGTCATCCCAACAAAAAGGAGATCGACAACGACGACCGTACAAGGCCTCGTAAGGTGCCATCTTAATCGAAGCATGCCAACTATTATTGTACATGAAATCGATCAACAGTAGTTGGGATTCGCAATCATCTTTCCAATCGAGAACACATGCCCTCAACATGTCCTCCAAAGTCTGAATAGTCCTTTCTGATTGTCCGTCAGACTGAGGATGAAAAGCTGTACTGAGATTAAGCTGAGTTCCCATAGCACGATGAACTGATTTCCAAAAATGAGACATGAACCGTCCGTCACGATCGGAAACGATACTTTTAGGAGTACTGTGCAGTCTAATTATCTCTTTGATGAACAACTGGGCCAGTCTCTCGGGACCCCACATATCCTTAATCTCAAGGAAATGAGCTGACTTAGTTAGACGATCCACAATTACCCAAATTGTATTCATGCCACGACGACTCGTCGGCAAACTTGTGATGAAGTCCATTGAAATATATTCTCACTTCCACTCTGGAATAGGGAGAGGTTACAGCATTCATGCCGGTCGCTGATGTTCTATCTTGACTTGCTGAAAGGTTAAGCATCTCGAAACAAATTCCGCGACTTCTCGCTTCATATTACTCCACCAGTAATTTTGTTTCAAGTCTTTATACATCTTGCTAGACCCCAGATGAACGGAATAAGGGGTAGCATGAGCTTCTCTCAAAATCGAGTTTTTCAACTCGTCCCTCGCCGGTACGCACAACCGATTCTTAAATCGCAAAAGTCCATACTCGTGGACCACAAACCCAAGGGCTTCCCCCTGAGCCACATCATCTCGAATGCGTAACAAAAATGGGTCCGAAACCTGATTCTCCCTGATCGTCTCCTCAAGTGGAGATGAAATCTCTAACGTACAAAGCTGCCCTTGTACTCGCTGTAACCAGACCTCGATCTCGGGTCTCAGAAATTTCTGCTGAAGTTCCTTCTGAACTGTTAATCGAGCAAGCATCTGCTCGTGAACGGACTTACGACTCAAGGCATCGGCGACAACGTTCGCCTTATCCGGGTGGTAAAGTATCTCAATATCATAATCTTTGATTAGTTCCAACCACCGTCTCTGTCGCTTATTTAACTCCTTCTGAGTAAATATATAATTTAAACTCTTATGATCGGTGAATATCTGACGGGTAACACCATAAAAATAATGATGCCAAATCTTCAATGCGAATACCACGACTCCTAGCTCCAGGTCATGGGTCGGATAATTAACCTCGTAAGGTCTCAATTTCCGTGAAGCATAAGCAATAACTTTCCCGTTCTACATTAGTAAACATCTGAGACCCTGCCCGGACGCATCACTATAAACCACAAATCCTTCCGTCCCTTGCGGTAAAGAAAGGACAGGTGCTGAAATTAACCAGCTCTTGAGTTCATCTAAACTCTATTGACACGCGTCGGACCATGTTTATTTCATATCTTTCCTTAAGAGGTTCGTCATGGGTTGAGCGATTTTAGAAAATCCTTCAACAAATCGCCGATAATAACCAGCTAATCCGAGGAAACTTCGGATTTCTTTAACATTCGTCGGAGGTAGCCAGTCTCGGATAGCCTCCGTCTTATTAGGGTTGACACGAACTCCGTCTGATGAAATTACATGTCCGAGAAACGTCACTTCGGACATCCAGAACTCACATTTGGAAAACTTTCCAAAAAGTTGCTCTCGTCTCAACACGTCGAGTACCTGATGAAGGTGAAACTCGTGCTCCTCCCGGTCACGAGAATAAATTAAAATGTCATCAATAAAGACAACCACGAACCGATCCAAATAGTCGATGAAAACCCGATTCATTAACTCCATGAATACTGCAGGTGCATTAGTTAACCCAAACGGCATTACCACAAATTCATAATGACCATAGCGTGTTCGGAACGCCGTCCTTGCGATATCCGACTCTCGAATTCGCAACTGATGATATCCAGATCTTAAGTCGATCTTGGAAAATACTGAATCTCCCTCAAGTTGATCTAAAAGATCATCGATACGGGGTAGGGGATACTTATTCTTGATCGTCACCCGGTTCAATTCCCGGTAATCAATACACAAGCGGAACGGACCATCCTTCTTCTAGACAAATAATACTGGTGCTCCCCACGGGGACACACTCGGTCGAATATAACCCTTCTCGGTCAAATTCTCTAATTGATTCTTCAACTCCTGCATTTCGGTCGGGGCCATCCGGTACGGTGCCTTCGATATCGGGGACGTACCGGTCTCCAACTCAATCGTGAATTCAACATCTCTCTGTGGAGGCAAACCAGGTAACTCGTCTGGAAATACACCGGCATATTCTCTCACTATAGGAATATCCGTCAACATTACTGATGGTTTCTCGGTCTTGGTCATATAGCACCAATAACCGACACACCCCTGATTGAGTAATCTCACTACTTTCATCAAGTTGATGACTCTCCCAGAACAGCTGGGATTACCTCCCTGAAATACACATTCGAACCCATCGTCTGAAATGATAGTGACCATACGCTTATGACACTAATGACGGCATCGTGATGATCCATCCAATCAATACCCAGAATGACGTCGTCTCTCGGTAAATCTACCACGATTAGGTCTTCTAACCAATCACGGCCATGAAGCTGAATGGGACAATCCTTAAACTCACGATTCCCGATAATTCTTCTACCATCAGGTAGACCAATGACATAAGGCTCACAACTAGTAGCACTACGCAGACGTAGTCTACTCAAACATGACTCAGAAATGAATGAATGCAATGCACCAGTATCAAAAAGGGTACACACAGGTTGAGATATAATATCGAGTGTACCTGAGATCATCCGGGCCTCTGGATCGTCGGTCTTATTCATCTCATAAATTCAGGGCTTGCCGGCCCCCGAACCGGATGCTCCCGTCTGATAGCTCTTGGCTCCGCCTTTATTTCCTCCTGTCGTCCTGAACGACGCAGACTGAGTGGCCTGATTCTGCACCGCTGAATGTCTCGTGGCCTGAAATGACACCGGAGTAGGTTTAGAGTCTCTTCCGCAAAAACAGGCCTTATGCCCACCAATCCAACAGTTATGGCACGAGACAGTCTGCCTCGGACACTTGGTGCTGAAATGACCCTATTCTTCATAGTTGAAACAGGTGATGGCTGAACTGACCGCTCGTGACTGAGATTCCGCGGGTCTAGGCGCCATAGGGGGTCGCTCAGAAAAAGTTGAGCCTGCACGTGGTTTATTGAAAGTGGCCTGACTACCGTCAAACTGATTACGATTCTTCGACTTCTTGCCAGCACATGAAGATTGTTGCTTAGCAATCTCCTTAGCAGTAAGCTCATAAGTAAGATCTTTCTCAATGAATTCGGCCAGAGTGGTGCAATTGTGATTAAGCAACTGCATCCACATACGAGGCTTCAACCTCTTGCTGAAATACTTGATCTTGTCCGCCTCAGAGTGAATAATGGACGAGGCGAAAGGAAGTAGCTCCTGAAATTTCTCGGCGATGGCGAGAACATCATCGTCCGCTGAGAGATCGGGAGTGAGTAATTCTGACAACTTGGCCTCCCTGAGTGGGGCCGGATAATACCTCTCCATCATGAGAGTCCTGAATTGATCCCATGTACAAGATCCGTCGGTGGGCTTCAACGATAACCACCATGAATGTGCGCCCTTACCAAGATAGTAATCCGCAACTGAAACTTTGTGTCCCTTAGGACAGTCCACCATAGCAAACAGTTTCTCGAAATGCTCAAGCCAGTGAATGACATCCGCCGGTTTAGATGAGCCCTCGAAGGTAGGTGGTCTCTGGCGAGAGATGTCGCCAATGCTGCTGCTCACACCCCTCTCTTGCCTCTGAGGTGGTGGCGGAGGAGCCTGTTGATTTTGAGTAGTTGAGTTATGCATCGTCTCCATCAGTTGTGCCATATGAGTCATTTGGGCCATCATGCCCTGCATAAAAGCGAGTGGATCAACCCTAACACCTTCTGACTGAGCTGTGTCCCGGGTACGACTCCCTGATAGTGAATGATTATGTCCAGGCGAATGAGTGGCAGCGTCACTGCTCGATGAGTTAGCATTATTCCTAGCATTAGCACGTGTATTCACACGAGCTCTCGGGTTTCGGCCCGCACCACGGCCTCTTTCCCCGCGTCCTCTGCCAGCTCTTTCCATACTGAAGTGGAAAGTCATATGATCATTATATATCTCGCATGAATATCACATTTTGATTATATTATGAAATAATGAGAATGAGCATACGCACTCAAACAAAATGATTACATGAATGATCAGTTGAAGTGACATGATTATCTGATGAAATTCTTGAAATGATTATCTTGAACAAGTTAACAAGATTAATGATATAATCCTCAAGATCAACAACTGAACAATGAAATGAACTGAGTGATTAATGAATTAACATGATCGACTTGATCAAAAATGAAAATGATGAAAGAGGATTGTTGACTGTTGAATGATGAATGAGTGATTCTTATTGCCAGAAATTATAGCATGGCATCAGAAATCTTACTGTTCTTTGGTCTGAGGGGCTCGGATCTTGCACAGGTCACACGTGACCCGAAAGTCCAATGATACTAGTCTGATGAATGATGATTTCAAATGAGACGTGACTCAGAAGGTAGTATTCAAAACCACGCTCCGATACCAACTCTGTAACACCCCAAACTAGGCGGATATTACAGTGTCGTGGACCCCCGACTGGGACCCACCAGGCGTATGAAAATTAATGAATTAAATTATATAATTATAGTACCGAAGCACAATATATCATCAATCACTCCGATGAGGAGTTTCATTACAACACACCCAAGATAATACCGAATACATGTATATTTTATATGAAGATAAAATATACAACACTGAATGAAATGAATATCCAAATGGAAGTCTGCAGCGGAAATAAAATAAACAAACACGAGTGAATGAAAGGACCGGGGGCCACTACTAGTATCACTGAGACTCCTCGCCGTCAGCGTTCTCTTCCCGTGCCTCAGCCTTGCCATGACCTGAAAACAACATCCCCCAATGGGGTCAGTTACACAGAACAACAATCCTCAAGAGTTGAATAAACATAATCATGATATATCTTATTTATGAAATGATGCTGAAGAGAGGCATCATAGTACGCCCATAATGGTATGTGCAAGTTCACAAGAAGAGTGTCCGGACACACCCGCCCTTGTACCTAATTAGTCTCACGGAGGTACATTACCGTTTGCACAGTCCAATGTGTGAGTGAACCCAACACATGACCATGAAGGTCATATGGGCCACGCAATATGAACCCAGAAGGTCATATGGGCAAGGAATGACCATGAAGAATAATAATGAATAACAAACCGACAAAATCAAGAATGACTCACCGAGATGAAATGATAGTGAAACGAATGATAGCTCAATGAAATGATTGGAACCGTCGTTCCTCATGAATGAAGTGATTAATTGACAATTACAAGTCCCACTACAGTTAATACATTATGAATGAATTATGATTATAAATAAACAACAACAAAAGGAATGAATATCCTTTTAACGGAGTAAGAATTAACTTACTCAATACCGGTGTCGAAATGTCCTTCCTCGAACAATGTCCAAAACGAGATGTCGGTCGCTCGAACAACCTTAAATGACACAATTACCAATAATCCGCTCAATATACATATCACACTACCAAAAATCAGACTTTAGCCGACGACTTAAAGTGGTCGGCTAAACCCCAAAGTCGTCGGCTAATCATGCCAGTCGTCGGCTAAAAAACCGTCGGCCGATATTCGTCGGCCAAGGTTTAGCCGACGACCTTTGTGCAGTCGTCGGCTAAAGTTCAACCATTAGCCGACCACTACTACATGGTCGTCGGCTAAACCTGTTGGAAAAAAAAAAATAGCCGACGACCTTAACGAGACGGTCGGCTAAAACCATTTTTTTTAAAAAAAAATATAGTTTAGCCGACGACCGGCTTATATGTCGGCTAAAACCATTTTTTAAAAAAATTAAATTATTTTAGCCGACGACCGCCTTACGTGTCGTCGGCTAAAACCCTATTTTTAAAAAAATTACTTTAGCCGACGACCGTTTTATTTGTCGTCGGCTAAAACCCTTTTTAAGAAAAATAAATTACTTTAGCCGACGACCGTCTTATATGTCGTCGGCTAAAACCCTTTTTTAAAAAAAAAAAATTAATTCAGATTTTGAGATCCCAAAACCTGTATTTTTTGCACCTGCAATTTTTATACACCAGCTCTCATTATCAACAACAATCAACGCACAACATATTCAAGAACATTAATTTCATCAACATACTAGTAGCGTCAATAAAATCACTTACACAATTGTAACACAAATATAAATATACAAGAGTACTACAACAACACAACTAGAATCCACTGCCAAAATCATCTAAATGTCGAAATGTAGTAGTAGAAGGATTACCACCATCCCCTAGATCCTCGTCACGAGGCTGTGAAGATGGGGTATGTCCGAAGAGAGAAGGCGGTGGAGCAAGTGCCTGCAGTCCAGCCTGAGTAATGGTCTAAGTCAGCGTCATCATATAGTCCATCATGGCCTGCTGCTGTCTCTGGAAACTCTCTAACCGCGACTCAGTCCTCTGCTCGCTCTCATGTAACCGCGTCTGAGTCCTCCTTTCATTCTCAGCCCGGAGCTCCCTCTCCGCCCTCAACTGCTCCTCAAGATAGGCAGTCCGTGCATCCCGTCCGCAAGGGCGCTGGAAGCCGGGGGTATCTTTCAATACATGGTGACCCTCGGCTCCCATCATCTTAGTGCAGTACCGACTACCTCTAGGAGGGTAGACGGTACCCCACACCCTAGCGCGAACATAAGGATCGGCCTGATCAATCTGTCCAATGGCAGAATCGAGGTCAGCCTCCGCTAAGTCCGGATACTGCTCCCTAGCAATCTCAGCAAGCATCCTCTGAGACTCCTCCCGCACACGCTCCTAAGTTAATATGAAAATAAATATTTCAATATCAATAAAAGTATGATACAAAGGCATTTATTTTATTACCAAAATAAAATAAAAAAAGACTTACATGCTCCTCGGAACAGTTCGGAAATGCTTTATGAGTCACGTGCGCAACTCTGGTCAGAAAAAATGGCCTCGTGCGCAACTCTGGCTAACGACCAGGAACCCAGACTGTGATGGTCAGTCAGACCAGCACGATTGGTCGTGTTGGTCAAGCTAGTCGCCTTCAAAAAAATATTATATCGAGTTTATATTTAGAATTCAAAAAAAATAAAAACTGAAATATTATTATTTTTTATTAAATACTAGCATTTTTTTTAATAAATCAAATACAATATTCAGATTTTTATTTTTTTATGGAAAATAATATTCTAGTTTTTAATTTTATTAAAACAATTTATTTCCACTTTTGAATAAAAAAATTCCGATTTTATAATATTAATAATATTCCAGAATTTTAAAAAATACATGAAGTTCCGATTTTTTCTAATTTAAAAAAACCGGAACTTCAAGTATATTTTCTATTCTGAAACATTAATTTAAAAAAATGGAGTTTATATTTAGAATTCAAAAAAATAAAATCTGAAAGAGGAAGAATGAAATGAGGGTATTTTAGTCATACAATGAACTCTGGGTCGCGAAAATGGGCGCGTAGCCACTTCCACTCGTACTCCCGGAACTTGAATTCTTCCGGGGTAGCCTCTCGGGTATCACCCCAGGCTGTCCAGAACATGTGCATCTCATTTTTCCAAGATTTGTACCTACAACACACGTTGCACAACATATATCATTCGTAAGAAAAAAAATTAGGCAAACAATGTAGATACAAAATAAATTAAAATGACTTACTTGGTAGACTGCACCTCGTCACACCAAGTACGTAATAGAGAGTCGGGAATGACAAACCACACCTATGAACAGCATAAATACGCAATAATTTAAAAACATCACATATTGCATTTTCAAGAACTACGTGTTGATTGAAAAACACTTATTAAATATTTATTAACTTACCGACATAACATTATTCAAAGCATCCTTCACGCACTGCGGCACGTCCCCCCAATCGGGCCACAAAACGGGGACTCTGGCTCCCGACTCATCGACTCTTCGAAACCCGACAACTTCGCCAAAACATGTTGTCTGGCCAAGACTCATAGACGTATGCCTCGTCAGGGCTAATCAATCGAACGGAAACTCGGGCTCCCGACTCATCGACCTATGGAATAGTCGGAACCATCGGAGGCATGAATAGAGTCGGTGGCGGACCGTGGGGCACCGCGGACGAGGAACTCCGTACATCTCCTGATGTGTGAGGGCTAGACGTGGGTCGGTGGATGGGAGGCATACGAGTCTCCGGCTGCGAGGGGGTCGGTCGTGGTGTCTGAAAGGATAAACGCCGCGCTAGTGCAGCGAGCTCATCTGTCGCCCTATAAAAATCGTCACCGTTCATGCCGGTAGCTTCTAGTATCTGGCGGGCACGAACGCTGCTCTGAGATATGTATAGTGTACTGGGATCCGCCTTACTAGAGGCTGGGGAACTCCCCCCCGAATCGGGAGTGGTCGACTTTATCGACTTCTTCCCCAACGCTTTCTTTATTCTATCCATAATCTAAACAAATAAATTAAATTCACAACTCAACACAACAGTAATTATCAATGCCATACCACGTTAATCTTTCGATTAACGCCGGCTATAAAATTCCTTCCTCCTCAAACAAATTCATCAAATATTTCTAAACAAATTCATCAAATAATCTAAACAAATTCATCAACTAAACAATTCAACACAACAGTAATTATCAATGCCATACCACGTTAATATTTCGATTAACGCCGGCTATATAATCCCTTCCTCCTCAAACAAATTCATCAAATTCGCAACTCATTAAACACAAAATATTGAAAATAGTAAATTCTTCAAATATTGCATCACAACTCATTAAACATTTTATCTAATTCATCACATAATCTAAACAAATTCATCAAACAAATACAAGAAATTCAACAAACAAAATAAAAAAAAAAAAGGACAAGGGTTACCGCGGCCGGACTGGAGGGCGACGGGCGGAGCGGAGGGCGACAGGCGGAGGGCGACGGGCGGAGGGCGACGGGCTGGAGGGCGACAGCGAGGGCGCTGCGGCGGCGACGGACCGGCCAGTCGGGCGGAGGGCTTGCGTGGCCGGAGGGTCATGGCCGGACGATCGGCTAAACCGTAAGACGGGCGACGGGAGGATCGGCGGGCGGGGGGCTAGGTGACGGGCGGCTAGGTGACCGGCGGTTGGGGCTGGGTGACGATCGGCGGGCGATTGGGGTTGGGGCTGGGTGACGATCGGCGGGCGAATGGCTAAGGGGGCAGAAGAAGAAAATAAGAAAAGGGAGGTACGAGAAACGTATAAAAGGTGGGGGTTTAGCCGACGACAAGATCTACGTCGTCGGCTAATGTTTTTTTAAAAAAAAAATTATATTTTAGCCGACGACATATATGATGGTCGTCGGCTAAACCCGGAAGTGACCCGACCGGGTTAGACAACACGGTCGGGCAGGCAAATAGTTTGTTTTCAATTTCTAGGTGGGTGCGACACGGGTCGTGTTGATGGACATGGTCGGGGGTTTAGCCGACGACCTTCTTATAAGTCGTCGGCTAAAGTTCAATTTTTTATTTTTTTTAAAAAACATTAGTCGATCATGTCAGGGGACACGGGCCGTGTCGCACCCGCCTTAAGGGGAAAACACATCAGATGATCGACCACCGTGTTGTCTAACACGGTCGGGTCACTTCCGGGTTTAGCCGACGACCGTCATATATGTCGTCGGCTAAAGTATAATTTTTTTTTTTTAAAAATTTTTAGCCGACGACGTAGATGTTGTCGTCGGCTAAACCCCCAGGTTTTTTTTTAATAATATTATTGATATTATATTAATGTTATGATTATGATTATTATTACTATTTTTTAATTATATTTAACAAATAAAAATATACATCTACTAAATTTATGGCTCATAGTTTGAGTCATCACTACAGTCTGTCTCATTATCTGAGTTGATATCCGGCAACATATGCCTCAAGTCGTCCACATTATCGTCATCAGAATTTTCAAGTAATTCGTTTGTATCAACGTCAACGTACCCGCGAGCATCACCACGGAGTCGGACGACTCGTCCTTCAGGAACATTATTCATTGTAATTGTCGTTCTTTGGTGGAATATTTGCCGCATTTGGCTCTTGATAAGCATCATCGTCATCGCACTGTTGTTTCTCCCAAAGGTAGCAAAGACTAAAAATATTCGTCGTTGTCACAACATTCACTACCTTCCATGTGCCTTTCTTCACCAAGTCGTCCAAATAATACACCGACTTTTCTGATGTAGCAAATACAAAAGGATCACTTTCATACCATGAAGTGGAAGTGTCAATAGATAACAGCCCGTAGTCGTCTTGCATATCGGTTCCAAGACTGGTGTCGTACCATCGACACTTAAACAAGTAAATTGTCATGCCTTCCCCGTAAATTAGTTCTACCACTTCCAAAAGAACACCGTAATATTCACCATCTATCATAACCCCAGAATTTTGACAACTTCTTTTTTGGTCTCACCCAAGGCATACGAATGTGACACCGTTGACTTTCGCCATCGAATAAATTCTTGACATAACCGGCTTCATAGAAAGAAGCATAAGTTCACGCGACCAGTTAGGGTGTCCGTCATCTTGTATGTGTGTCATCTGTCGTAAATAAACTTTTTATGTAAAAAAATATCTTAAGTCCAAAATGCAATAGCAATTGAATGTATACGTACCCATTCTCCAAAATAGTCGGCAAAAGTGTCATTGTGGAATCTAGTGTCACCTCGCACCATATCGCATGACAAGTGGATGTCTTTCCAGTACTGAACTTTTGGACAATTGAGCAATATCCACCAATGTGCAATTCGTGACTCGTACGGGTCTAATTGTCTTCCTGGCAACCTCCCATAGACGTCAACCTCAGTGGATATGATAGAAAGATTGAATTGTATTTTATCTGTTGGACTAGAGCGGGAAGGGGGATCGAAGTTGCCCAAATACAACTTGATATGCGTAATACACTCCGACGCAAGGTAAGATTCTGCAATGCATCCTTCTGGTGCAGACTTATTGGCCACGGAGTCTTTGTAATCACCGAGTTGCCTTTCAACCGGGTACATCCATGTGTAGTACACTGGACCAGTGACCAATAACTGCCTGGGAAGGTGGATCATGAGGTGAGGCATGAGGTCAAAAAAGTTTGGAGGAAATATTCGCTCAAACTTGCACAAGATATAGATGATCTCATCTTGCATTTTACACAAATCAGATCTCTTGACTTCTCTCGTACATAGTTTCTGGGAAAATCTTGACAATGCAACACACGGCTCGACCACCTGTTTTGGTAAGTACGGTCGAATAAATACCGGAAATAGGCGTTGGAGTAGGATATGACAATCATGACTCTTCAAACCAGTTAACTTGTTCTCCCTGAAATTAACACATCTTCCTATATTTCCAGCATACCCGGTAGGGTACCTAGCAGTCTTTATCCAGCAAAATATCTCGGTTCTACGCTTTCAGTTGATGGTGTAAGCTGCCTTAGGCATTTTTTGTTTTCCCTTGACAGTTTTCAACCACAAATGTTTTCTTATGCTCATTTCTTCCAAACCTTTGCATGCTTTTGGCCCGTCTTTGGTCTTTCCATCCCAACCTAAGGTTGTCCCAACCACACTTTCGCAAACATTATTTTCAATGTGCATGACATCCAAGAATTTCCTTATCAGTAACTTGGACCAGTAAGGCAATTCCCAGAATATACTTTTGTGCGACCAATACTTATACCTGTCGGGCCTTTCAGGGGTTGCTGCAAGCACATCAGGATGGTTTCTAAGCTGACCAAAATCGTACTCATTAAGAATTGTTAGTATTTCATCACATGTCCACTGTCGTGGTGGCTCGCCCATTTCTACAGTGCCATCAAATGCTGCAACATCCATACGCCACTCATGTTCCCTTCCAAGCCATATCCGATGACGCATTCGGATAACTTTCCTACAGTGGTACCTAGCACAATCTGCATTCAAACACACTGGACAACCTCTATAACCGCTAATAACAGATCCAGACAGCATTCCATATGCAGGAAAATCACTAATAGTGCCGATACACGTGGCGTGCAAGTAGACCGTCTCGGACGAATAACTGTCGTACGTGGGATGACATTGCTCCCACAACAATTTCAGCTCCTCTATCAAAGGTCTCATATACACATCGATACACTTTCCCGGATATCCCGGCCCCGGGACTAACAAGGTCAACATATTATACTCCTTCCGCATACACATCCAAGGAGGAAGATTGTAAGGAATCACTACAACAGGCCATATGGTATATGAAAGACTCATGTTACCAAAAGGGTTGAAACCATCAGATGCAATCCCAAGCCTCACATTTCGGATATCTGAAGAAAAATTCAAATACTCCCTATCTATATGCTTCCACGCTTCTCCATCAGAAGGGTGTATCATAGTATCCCTGTCATTAGTGCGCGGCTCGGCATGCCATCTCATTGCTTTTGCCGTGTGAGGAGACATAAAAAGCCGTTCCAACCTGTCCTTCAGTGGAAAATACCAAAGTACCTTCACCGGTTTCTCTTTTCCAGAAGGAGTGATCCTATATCTCTCTGTATCACATATAGGACATCTCGTGAGGTCTTCATTAGGATGCCCCCAGAATAGAACACAATCATACATGCAGACGTGGATCTTAATGTAGGAAAGACCAATATCTTTCAAAATTCGTCTCGTTTTTTAATATGTATTAGGAAGATGATGACCCTGTGGAAGCATATTACTCGTAAGCTCCAAGTAATCATCTACAGACTTGATGGATGATTTGTTTTCCACCTTTAATGTCATCGTTTCCATGACATAATCAAGAACAGTCATGTTACACCCTGGGTATAGAGGGGTCTGTTGGAGTTGAATTAGCTTATTGTACCTGTCAAGCCCAGCAGTATTGCAAGGCAACGGTCTACGGGGTCGTGGGATTTGCTCAGTTGGTATAAATGTCTCGGAAAAACCAAACACATCATCAATCAACCTCCTCTTCGGATCGGTGAACCCGCGGTTACCACTAAATTGTCCGTGATCATACGGAATAACAGAATTCGGTGCTTCACCGTGGTATATCCAACATGTATATTTACTCCAAAAACCATTCTTCTTTAGGTGTTCCCAGACCTCATCAAATGGAAAACGAAACATATCACTGCGACATCTACATTTATTACATGGACAGTAGTGCAACGTATTACCACTGTCGTGCTCTTTTGCAAATCTCATAAACTGCTTCATCCCATCCATTACACTTGGATCCCATTTTCGTAACCCAATCCAACTCTTATCCATCCTGAAAATGTATACATTTTCCAATATTAATTCAACTAACTAATATTGTTCAAATTATAAATGAAATCACAACAAACAATTAATCATAATGATTATCATCATAAAACTTAGTCGTTTTACATAAAAGCTATCGAATGTAACATGAATAATACAAAGTTTCGAAATCACAATAAAAAATACAATAAAATACATACCTTAATCGAAATGGTGATTATAACAACCGATAGAAACCTTCGGCAATCCAGCTAGCACAACTCAAAGTAGCAACTCACAAGCTTTTTCGGGAATAATTAAAAGAATCAGGAATAGAAATGTGCTCTTTAGCGGGGAGAGGTGCAAGATTAGGTTGGTGTTCCCTGAACTATAAATAATTTTCACTTGGAGGTTTAGCCGACGACCTAGATCTAGGTCGTCGGCTAAAGTATATTATTTTTTTAAAAAGGAGTTTAATGACGACCTAGATCTAGGTCGTCCACTAAACCATTACATTATTATTTTTTTCGGAAAGAGTTTAGCCGACGACCTCGATATAGGTCGTCTACAAAGTATATTATTTTTTTTTAAAAGTTTTTAGTCGACGATCGAGATCTAGATCGTCGGCTAAACCCTTACAATATTATTTTTTCGAAGGAGTTTAGCTGACGACCTAGATCTAGGTCCTCGGCTAAAGTCAATTATTTTTTTTTTAAAAAAGGGTTTAGCCGACGACCTAGATCTAGGTAGTCGGCTAAACCATTACATTTTTATTTTTTTGGAAGGAGTTTAGACGACCTAGATCTAGGTCGTCGGCTAAAGTATATTATTTTTTTTTTCTTTTCGGTCGGCTAAACGTTATGACGGTCGTCGGCTAAATCTCTTTAATATAGCCGACGACTATTTCGAGCTTTAGCCGACGACCTCCACCAAGTCGTCGGCTAAAGTGCGAAGTTTAGACGACGACACTTTATAGTCTTCGGCCGTTTTTTTTTGGGTCGTCGGCTAAAGTACTTTTTTTGGTAGTGTCAAGCACGAATTACGATTAACTCAAAGGTCGATACAACAATATCCGAACTCATTGAGGCATTCTAGCGAACACTTAGCAAACACACAACCTTCGATAATATCTAATCCCGAATATATCGAAATCAACTCCAAAATGAGTATTTCAAACCGACAAAACTTCAATGATATCAATAATCCCATAGGAATCCACAATTCATTAACGACAACATCTAATCAAAAACCCTCAAAAAATATCAAAGTCAACCCTAAAGTTCTTGATTCAACCCCAATATTCATGAAATCCGAAATATACAACAATAAATCCGTAGTAATACATTTATCCAAGGTAGATAATCCATATCTAACATTTTCCAACAACAATCCAAGCTCACACGAAGAAATCAAAAGAAAAAAGCCCAAAATCCGAAATTCTAGATCCAAGAGATTATTACCTTAATTTGATGTGATGGGGATGATGAAATGATGATTAATCCGAATGATAAGCTTGAATATGATGATTGTTGATTGCACCTCGAAGAAAACTCTCCAAATCGCCCGAAATTACCCGAAAGAATGAAGTGACATGATGAAATGACGAAATGGACTGCACTGTCCCATATATACTGTCCTCAGGTTAGCGCCCGCTAGCTCCTATGCATAGTGTGCGCTAACGAGTGAAATGGGTAGTCCAGAATCCTCTGTTCGCAATGGTAGCGTGCGCTACGTACCTCTTGTAGCGTGCGCTAAAACCATGTACTCAGCGTGCGTTAATACAAATGGTTAGCGTGCGCTAACGAATTATCTGATGCCCAGTACTGACCCCGATTAGCATACGCTACTGACCCCAATTAGCGTACGCTTCTGGTCTGTTCGTGGTAGTGCGCGCTACACACAAGATTCAGCGTGCGCTACTGACCCCAATTAGCGTACGCTAATCACTAATCGTAGCGTGCGCTAGGAATTCATCCAATTCAGTCCAGTAGCCACTGGACTCAGCCTGATCCGACCTTAGCGCGCGCTACACCGACTGCATATCATGCGCTACTCTGGCCTACTAGCGCGCGCCACTTACCATTCGTAGCGTGCGCTACTTACAACCCAACTGCAGTCCAGTGCCTTCTGGACTGCCTGTTTGAACTACACCAGCGTGTGTTAGTGTTGAGAGGTAGCGTGCGCTACCCGTACTCAATTAGCGCACACTAAAGAGAGTACGTAGCGTGCGCTACTCCTCACACACAGCACATTATGAAGATGACAACGATGATAAATACGGCACGATTCTCCAACTAGATTGATGATGAATGACTATTGATACACGATACAATTACTCTGAACGGTGAATACAATGATTGAATAAGAGTGACAATTACTGAACGATAATTACTGAATGATAATTACTGAATTACAACAGGGTATTACATATATATTATTGTTATTGTTGTGAGCATATTGATGTTGTCATGGGAGTACGCATGTGTAAGTCCTTTGTAGGACCATATCTGTATGTTGTTTTGATCTAATCTCGGATTAGACTGACATGATTCATCGTGGCATTGTGTATCTTGATGTTTCTGTATTTCCTTCTTCTTTATTGTCTTTGGATGGACAATCGATTATCGTGTTGATATTTGATGATGTTATCCGATAGATTGAATTGGTCAGAGTTGGTATATTTCCGTATTGGTCAGTTATGATGATGTTTTGAGAATCTTGGGTGTCGTTTGAGGTACAATATAGATGTCGTGTTTGAGTTTATTGGTTAATCGAGAATACGAGATGTGCAATATGGTAAGGGTTATTTTTATGAGGATTGTCACGAATTGATGAGGTTATGATGGTAAGATTACATTGGCAATATTCTTACTTTGTAATTTCATTGGTATGTAATTATTGATGTGATATGATCGTTATCATTGTTGAGTATTATGGCTGACCCCGTTGTGGGCTTTATTTTTAGGTTCTTGGAATATCGAGCTTCTAGCGATCGTGAAGAGATGAGCTTCCCGGAGGATACTCACTATGGCGTGTGTTTATGAACTAAATACTTTGACTAGTTGTTATTTTTCCGCTGCAAAAGTATTTTTAGTCATTTGTTATATCCGCTGCGAGTGTGTTTGAAAGTGGGATGCTAGTATTTTACGAACTAGGGTTTATTTTGGAAAATTGTTTTCTAAACTATTTTGTCGATACGTGCAGGCGGTGACTTAACGTATATTTTTAAATCGTTGAGTTTTGGCATTTTAGTCTTGTGCTTTCAAATGAGATTTTACGACGGTATTGAAAAATGGATTTTATAAAGTCTTTGAATATTTTAAAAGATATTACCATCATCGCCGCTTAGGCGTATTTGAAATATTTGAAAAAATATCTTTCAGCTTTGTGGGTTCCGTTTCGGGGCCCACGTCGCTGTAATATTCCCGGATGGCTCTGGGGTGTTATTGAATATGGTACCGGAGCTTAGACTGTGAAAACCTATGCTATCGGGTTGATTCAAGTTGTTTTTTTGTCACGGAATTTGAGTTGTCGGTTGGCAAGTATTGGAGCCCTCGGTTTTTGTTGTTCACTCGGGCTTGTGTATTATGTGGTTTTTACAAGTGTGGTATTGTGGTTGTCTTAAACTTATCCAAATGGTATTAACGTGATTCTTTGGAAAGAGATGTGTAGTATTTTGAGTTGAACTGGTTTTGCAAAACGTATGTTTTGAAAAATGTCTGTATCGTGTATATTCTAAAGTTGAGACATGTGCCAGTATCACGGGGAATCGTCGGCTTCACGATCTGTAAGTATTTGGATTTTTGATTTGCATTAAGGTTATTTGCAGCTATAAGTTGATGTACTTTGAGAAACATTCGGAAAACATTATGTGTTACAGTATGAGGTAGCAGAATATAATAGTTATGACAAAACCGATGATCTTGAGAAGTTATGATTATGGAGAATCAATATGTCGGTTAAACTTGGAAAATATAGTTGTGCATTTGGGGGAAATGTTGTGGATTGTTGAGAGGAACATGTAGTCATGCTAGTTTATTTTGAGATATATGAAACTGATTTTGAACATTTGAAAATGATACATTCAACATGATATATTTTGAATAAACTATTTTGCTCACTGTCATAAAAATGTATTTGCTTAAAGTTATTTTGAGAGACAGTATTGTTGTCCTTAAAAACATGTTTCATCATGGCATAATTGAAGTGTTGCATAATGGGATGATGATCGATATTGTGGCATCTGTGGAAAAGAGCAATTTTAGCAAGCTCTACACCACAAGATTTGGGATTCTATTGTGTGGTTTTCTGATCGAGTGTCAGTAGAATTGTTGTGGAGGCGAATTGGTATACAGGAGTATGGATGTGGTCAATCATTTACATAATCTCATTTTATTTAATCGTGTGTATTCAAAAAGAATTTTCATCAAGTACTTGACATAAGCGACCCGGTTTAAATTTTCGAAAAATGACTTTTGTATTCTTGGGAACAATAATATGTTTTGAGTTCGAAATACTCGAAATAACTTTTGAAAATTGGTTTTATTAACAAGGTTATATGATTTCAAGCTGTTTTGAAAATGTGATTGGTATACGTACAAATATAGTGTATAATGCATATCATGGTGAAGCTGTGAGTAAGACTCATGAGTTGGATAATACATCAAATGGTACGATGAAAAGAGATCTAGATTTCAGCATGGTAGCTTGGATTATCTAGGATAACCGGCTGGTTGATCAGATAAGAGGAATATGCTGCGTGTTGTAGATTCATATACAGAATATGATTTTGTAACTTTGGGTTTTGTGAACCGGGGCATATGTGATATGTAGCTCTAATGGTGTGGTAGTAGCGTGATTTTGCTATAGTGATTTTTTCACTTTTGAGACATATTGATTGGAGTATGATTGGGTATGTTCATCAATTTGCGACGGGTTGTTCATACGCCGAAGGGTATGTTCAACAGTTGGGCGTGTTTCTGTGAGATCCACTGTATGTGATTTGTGTAGTATTTTGAGAATTTTATTCTTTTGTATATCTGTCCCTGTGGTTATGTGTTGATCATGTTGGAGCTTACCATGTGAGGGTATTCTCGGTTATTGTTGATCATTCGTTGGTAGTACTGGAGTTTATCATGTTTATGATATTCTCGGTTGTGTTTTGACCTTTGATTGGTCGTATTGGAGTTTATCATGTCGATGATATTCTCGGTTAATTTATTGGTTGATCGTTGTTATTGATCGTATGGGCATTTAGACTTTGTGTCGATGTTTCGGGATTTGTTGCCATTGTTTTGGGTAGTTGTTTCATAGACGTATCATGTATTATTGGTTTTTATCAGGATTGGTAGTTGATTGTGCGATCAGGCAGACATGCTTTGACACGGATGGATTATCCCGTAATTGAGTTATAACCATATATTTTGTTGAAATTTGTGAAATCTATATCTATATATATATAAAAAATGAGTTCCATGGCATAAATGAGAGCATTAATGCATAAATGAGAGCATTAATTTTCTCTATACAAATAAATCAACTCAATTGTATATAAAGGCATTAATCTATCTTATGATAGTTAAATATATAAATTTATCAAGTCTCTTTTAAGTCTTTATGGGTCATATGACTTTCCATTTGTCTAAAAAAACCGTCATATTAATTCCCTTTAAATGCTAGGAATGAAGCTACGATCACCAAACCTTTTCAAGTTACCATGTCAGCTCCTTTCACTTGCTCACCATTAAATGTATCAATTTATTATTCATGTTCATTGAATCCTAACAATAACAGTGGTGAAATAGTGCTTCAACACAATGACAACCACCAATTATTTCCTCCTTTTGCTTTTATAAAACCCAACATCTCCTTTTTACACACACCAACCTAACATCTTCCTCTTCTCTTTCTCAAAATCATTGGTTATCTAAATTATTTATTGCTTAAAACTGCTTTAATTCGTGAGAGGATTTTGGTGCTAACATCCAAACTATATATCAGTGAATTTTCATATGATTTCATATATTGATTTTTATGCATGTTTTTTATTTACGATTTGAGGTTTATTGTTCTAGGTATCTTCATGGAAGAAGTGGTGGTACTAAGGTGGATACCAATAGGAAGATGGATGATCTTTTTGGTAACATTTTCTTCATCCTTTATATATGTGTTTTCTATGTGTATTTCTTTTTCTTCATATTTGTTCATAATTTCGTGACCTGATTTTATTTAACAAATTTGTTCTTGATATCCATATCCATGATATTTATCAATGTTCTTAATTCTTTCTTTTAGGTTCAGTGGATAAATCGTTGAGGTAATAGTTTCTTTTGCTATCCATGTTTCTTATATCTTTTCTAATATAGTTTTTTCTCTAATTATTTATTTATTTATTTATTATTATTATTATTATTATTATTTTTATGTAAAAACAGGATTGCTTTAGTATATTTGAGAAAATCTAACCTTTTTTGTTCTTAATTTTTTAAATAATTTACATTTGTGTGTATAATTTTGTAAAAAGTTTTAGAATTTATGGATTTTCTCTATTTTTCTAATATGATACGAATTTGTGTGGGTGTATATAAATATATATTCTTATTAAAATGTACACTTTTTATTTATATATACAAAATCATAAAATGATGAGGTTATATCAATATATACATGTAAACAGTTGTATATAAAGTTATATGTAAAAAAAATTAGAATTTTTTTATATAAAAAATCTTATCTTTTTGTCTTAAGAAAAATAGGTACGACACAAAATATGATTTTTTGTATGCCCATCAAAAAAAATTATACTTACATCAATATATACTTGGAACTTCTAAATGATGTTTTTTAAGCAAGATGATACTGTATATATTTTGTAACAATATGTAAATATGATTATATTATTATACAAGTAACTTTTTACTAAGTTGTAATGTTTTGAACAAATAATATAAGGAGGGAGTATATAAATAGATTTTATCCAAAAGTGGGTAAAAATTTGTATACAAATATCGAGATAAAATGTCTTGTTAGATAACTTTTTATTGTAACTCATATTTAGTTATGATTATTACAAAATAAGGATAACTCATATTTAAATACTCTAGAGAACCACAACTCTCGGGATAGAATGGCGTGTTAGATACATCTTTTAGATATTAATTGAATCAGGTAAGTCGAAGTCACATAATAACTGAGGACTAAAAGAATACACAAGAGGTTAAGATTTAGGTACGATATTACAAAACAAGGATAACTCATATTTAAATATTACGGGATAGCCATATATCTCGAGATATAATATCGTGTTAGCTATACTATTTTAGAACTTATTGAATAAGTAAGCCGAAGTCACATAATAGTTGATGACTAAACGAGTATACAAGAACAAGAGCTTGAACAATTAGGTAAGATTATTACAAAAAATGATATATAACTCATACTCGAGCGATACTATATATATACTTTTTCTAAATGAGGAGTTATATCGCTATTAGTATTGCCTAAGATTGTTGCATGAAAATTAATATTTTAGGTAATTTGTGTGGGTGTATATAAGCATATATTCTTATTAAAATGTACACTTTTTATTTATATATACAAAATCATAAAATGATGAGGTTATATAAATATATACCTGTAAACAGTTGTATATAAAGTTATATGTAAAAAATTTTAGAAATTTTGTATATAAAAAATCTTATCTTTTTGTCTTAAGAAAAATTGGTACGACACAAAATATGATTTGTTGTATGCCCATAAAAAAAATTATACTTATATCAGTATATACTTGGAACTTCTAAATGATGTTTTTAAGCAAGATGATACTGTATATATTTTGTAACAATATGTAAATATGATTATATTTTTATACAAGTAACTTTTTACTAATTTGTAATGTTTTGAACAAATAATATAAGGAGGTATATATAAATAGATTTTATCCAAAAGTGGGTAAAAATTTGTATACAAATCTCAAGATAAAATATCGTGTTAGATAACTTTTTATTGTAACTCATATTTAGTTATGATTATTACAAATTAAGGATAACTCATATTTAAATACTCTAGAGAACCACAAATCTCGGGATAGAATGGCGTGTTAGATACATCTTTTAGATATTAATTGAATCAGGTTAGTCGAAGTCACATAATAACTAAGGACTAAAAGAGTACACAACAGAGGTTAAGATTTAGGTACGATATTACAAAACAAGGATAACTCATAATTAAATACTACGGGATAACCATATATCTCGAGATATAATATCGTGTTAGCTATACTATTTTAGAACTTATTGAATAAGTAAGCCGAAGTCACATAATAGTTGATACTAAACGAGTATACAAGAACAAGAGCTTGAAGAATTAGGTATGATTATTACAAAAAAGGATATATAACTCATACTCGAGCGATACTATATATATACTTTTTCTAAATGAAGAGTTATATCGCTATTAGTATTGCCTAAGATTGTTGCATGAAAATTAATATTTGAGGTATTGGACAAAATCTTGCTTAAACTAAGAGCTCAGGGAATAAACTGTCGTTTCAAAGTTGTGAGTTATAACTTTGTTGAGATGTATTGTCTATCAGAAGATAACGGACTGTAATGAGTAAACTGATGCATTTAAATGTTGTATACAAAAGAAATCAACGTATCAACATAACCCGAATACTTTTTACCCGAAATACAAGTATGATTTAATCATGGTGAACAATGCCCGTGCATTGCACGGGCCATGATGCCTCGTTGTGATTGTAAACGTATTGAGGCTTTTAATTGGGGTCATTTGCTAGTATTGCAGGAGATCATCGACTTCACGCATTTGTATGTATACTATTTTGGTTGTTCGTTAATGATGATGATTGATCAATTTCGTGATTATTCTGGATATTGTGGTTGAACTTTTGATTGTGACCGGATTGCAAGTTTCGAGGCCGAAACTTATTTTAAGTGGGGTAGAATGTAATATCCCGAATTTCTACTATGGTTATATAATGTTATTTTATCCGAATTATATTGTACACTGTGGATTCTGTAGAGTATAGATAAAATAATTGAAGGACTAAGACAGTTGTATTAGTATAATTGTCGTAGTTGGTCGATAATTGCATTTGAGGATATTGTGTATCGTATGAGAATATTATTGGAATGAATACATGTATTCAGCATGTCATGTATACGTATCTGGTATATCAAGACGATGGACAGGAACAGTTGGAATTGACTAAGTATAGCCTGATTAGCGTACGCTAGTATGAGGACTTAGCTATAACACCCCAAACTAGGCGGATATTACAGTGCCGCGGACCCCCGACTGGGACCCACCAGGCGAATGAAAATTAATGAATTAAGTGATATAATTGTAGTACCGAACCACAGTATATCATTAATTACTCCGATGAGGAGTTTCAAGTACAACACACCCAGGATAAAACAGAATACGTGTATATTTTATATGAAGATAAAATATACAACACCAACTAAAATGAGTATTTAAATGGAAGTCTGCAGCGGAATACAAATGAAGAAGACATGAAGACTGAAAGGACCGGGGCCCCCTACTAGTATCACTGGGACTCCTCGCCGTCAACTTTCTCTTCCCTTGCCTTAGCCTTGCCATGACCTGAAAACAACATCCCCCAACGGGGTCAGTTACACAGAACAACAATCATCAAGAGTTTAATAAACACAATCATGATATATCTCAATTGTGAAATTAAGCTGAAGAGGGGAATCATAGTATGCCCGTAATGGTATGTGCAAGTGCACAAGACGAGTGTCCGGACACACCCGCCCTTGTACCTAATTAGTCTCACGGAGGCACGTCACAATATGCCGCAAGTGCACGGTGTCAACAAATAATAAAGTGATAAGTAAAGTATCGTTCCCTCGAGGACTGATTTCACTAAGTACCAAAATATAGTCAACTCACAATTTTATTTGAAGAACAATTAAATAGAGTTTATATCTAAACTAATTGCAGAAAGTAAATAATAGTACTAATAATAATAATAATAATAATAATAAGGGGTAGGATTATGATTTTCACCTCAAACAATCGGGAATGATATTTATTCGATTCAATTCACTGTTATTCAATTGATTGTAAGCCAGGAATTCCTAAATTATTCCAAAGCCTTTCCCAAGGTCGATAGAAAATACTACGAATTACTAACTCGATATATCCCTATTCGAATTAGATAATTAATAGCTAAAACAGTTCAAGAATTCCTACAATAACAACAGCCTACAATTCGCATGAGTATATCCCTATCTCACGAAAATTATGATTCGTCTCACAAGAACTATGCCTAAATTTCATCTCCCGAATCCATAAAGACATTCAAAACAAATTAACCTGTTACGACAATTAAAAAGATTAAGCAGTAAGAAGAATCCAATTCAATATAATAACGAGTAAATCGAAATAATAATAAATAATCAAACCGCTTAATTGCCATAATCAAAATCCTACTCGAATAGATCTAAAAACTAAGATGCAGAAAAACCGTAGGGATCCGTGATCTTGTCGTCGCCCACAAATTTCTTCCTTGTGTTCCCCTTTTTTTTCTTCCTCTCGCCGATCCTCCTGTTCTCCCTCCTCTGTGCCTTTTTATCTCATTTCCTTTTTATCCCTCCAGTAGTTTTCCATTTTTTCAAGGAAATAAATTCCTCCAGTAGTTTTCCTTCTTTTTAAGGAAATAAATTCCTTCCTCCCCTAATGCTCCTCTCGGCACAACACACTAAATCCGGCCCAAAGAAAATCAGCACACCAAACAAAAAAGCCCACATCCGCGGCCCAGTTATAAAACTCTACACATTTGCTTTCCTGGTGTGGCTGCTGGGATTAATTAGATAATCTCAATATTTGCTTTCCACCCAGTGGCGTCTTTTTGCGCTTTCTGTGCCATGGCCACATTTGCCACAAGACATAACGCCACATTATTCGCTGTTATGCCATGTCGCGCGTTATTATTGGTTACGTGTCTGCATGACCAATGTGTCTAAAATCGCTATTTTCGCCCGTTTTTCATCGTTTTGGCTTCCAGACTCCGATTTCCTGCAAAACATATAAAAATAATGCATTAAAAGCTCATTTATGCTGATTTAGGCTCAAGATGGATATAAATTAATGATATAAAAGCGCATAAAAATACGCCTAACAGTGCACAATCCAATGTGTCAGTGAACCCAATCACATGACTATCACGTGCCCGGCTAAAAATTCCACACATCCCCACCCGGCCACGCAATATGAACCCAGAAGGTCAATGGAAAAGAAATGACCATGAAGAATAATAATGAATAACAATCCGACAAAGTCAAGAATGACTCACCGAGATGAAATGATAGTATAATGAATGATAGCTCAATGAAATGATTGGAACCGTCGTCCCTCGTGAATGAAGTGATTAATTGACAATTACAAGTCTCAATACGGTTAATACATTATGAATGAATTATGATTATGAATGAACAACAACAAAATAAATGAATATCCTTTTAGCCGAGTAAGAATTAACTTACACATTGCCGGTGAAGTGTAATATCCGTAATTTTTCCATTTTTAGCAGTTTCCATTTTTGATGTATGTCTATTTTTATCGACTCGCTTGTAACTGTTTCGACATTTCGAATCTATTTTGTTCTTGGAGTTTTTCCATTTGGACGAGTTTTGATGATGTTTTCACGTAATTTCATTTTATGACATGTTTTGCCGCATGAACGTTCGATTCTTGTAAAACTCGTTCGTTTCCGTTGTTTCTTGGTTTGTACAAGTTCGTATGGTTGAGTTGGTCATGTGGAGACTTTCGGTTTGTAAATCCGACGTCGTTTCGTGATTTTCGGGCACTTGGGCCATTTTTGTAATTTCCTAATAGTTTAGGGAATCTTGTTTTCGTTGTCGCATTACGGACCCTTCGGTGGTCGGAATTGTATTTCTCTTTCAGCGCTTAGCTCCGTCGTCTTGTATGCTTCGCGTTCATGTTCTGGATTCTCGGTCTCGCCGTGTGTATCGTATCGTACCTCGGCCAGCCTACCGCCGATATGACATCGCCCGATCTTAATCTTTGTGTAGGTAGCGCACGCTACCCCTGTTGCCTTGCGTGCGCTACCGAAGAACAGTTAGCGTACGCTAATCCTTATTGTTAGCGTACGCTAACGAATGGTGGCAGTAGCCACTGGACTGTCACGGCCCCGTTAGCGCACGCTACATATGGAAGTTAGCGTGCGCTAACTTCACAAATATATAAGCCCAAGTGCGCTTTGAGCAAAGCTTCATTCTTTTCCCTTCGTTTCTTCGACGTGCGACCTCAGAGACGATTTCCACCAGTTCTTTTCGGAGTTCTATCCAGATTCCATCACGGTAGAATCGAGCCACCATATCATAATCAACATAATCACCTTTCATCAGCCGAATTAAAGGTAATTCCTCAGGAACCCTAATTTTGACGAATTTGGGGGATTTCGGGATTTTAGGGTGTAGTTCCGAATTGTTCATCTATATTACGATATTCTTCACCGATTGTGATTATTGAATGATTCCAAAGCCAGTTTCCTTGATTTTAATCCGCGAATTATCAATACGGGGAGATTTTGCGTAAACCCTCACCCGTATTGATTGAACGTATATTGTCGTTAATTGTAATCGGGGTTTTGGGGAGTATTCCTTTCGATTATTAATGTCCGTTGGGACTGAGTTATGCTAATTCTTCGTTTAGGAACCGTCGTTTTCCATTCGGATCATCCGTAGTCATTTTTCACTTCCGATTCTTCGAAGAATGTCTCAAAGGCAAGTACTTTACATTTGTTTACATGTTCTAGTATTTGAATTATGGCTGTATAGTGGTCGTTGTGGATGGTTATGTGTATGTTCACCTAGGGACGGTCCGACGGGGCCTCTAGGGATACGTATTGCCGTGAGTGTGCGTATTGCGAACTGTGGTTAGCCACCCAGGGATGTCCGACGGGGCTCTGCGGGGTACGGTGGCCGTGAGTCTCGTACCAACGGTTAACTTTGAATTGTGATTTGTTGGAGATAATGTGTTTTGTGATTGTAAATATTCCGGAATATAAAATATTTTCTAAAATGACTTTTTGGCGCATATATTCATCTGATTAGAATGTAGTTCAAATGGATTGTACTTGCACTAGCAGTTGTCGCTAACCCCTTAAATGGGGGAAATACTTTTTGTCTGTCAGGTATTGCTCGTGGGGATAAACGAGCACTCGGGACGTATGAGGATGATGGGCAAGCATGATATTGTCCAGTATTTGATTTTTTTCGATGTCATGTCTGTCGGTTACTATTGATGTCTGATTTTGAGATTTATGTATTATAAAGTTGGTTTAAGTACTCGAGTACTTCCTGTTGAAATTGTTTATGTTGTGTTCCCATTATGGGAAATGGATTTGATGTCAGATTTTAATTGTCGGTTGGTAGTCTTTTATTTTAATTGTCGTTTTATTAATGATAGTTTGTCGTTGTCAAATGTCTTGTTGGTACGTTAGCCTGGTGGATTCCACAGTGTGGGGTCCACGGCGCTGTAATGTGCCCTGAATGTCTTGGGGGTGTTACAGAATATGGTATCAGAGCTTAGGTTTATGGATACCCCAGTCGCTCGGTCATTTGGGTCTAGTTAAGTGTCGTTTTTTTTGGGACAGTATCACTGCTATGCCATCATCTCAGTACGCCGGTGCTCGTAAGTTTTCCTAACTTGACTCGTTTCACCGTTCTGTTCTATTCCTGTCTTAGTATCTTTTGCGTTTTGCGTTTGAATTGTACTTACCCGTTGCTTCTTCAGAATTCCTGCTGGTAGAGGACGCGGACGCGGTCGCGGACGCGGTATGGGACGTGGCGCAGCCGGTGAGGCGGCCATGTCCGATCACTCGGGAACTGATTCGGCAATGCCCTCTTTGTCGAACAGTGTTCCCCCTAGTTCCAGAGGTCAGCAGGACCAGTCTGCTAGCTCCGGTAATGCTCATGAGAATGTTGGAGTGGCCAACATATTACAGCAAGTAGCGAACCAGATGACGCCATCGACTCAGCCGTTCGTCGGCCATGCTAATGCCAACCCGGTTCCGCCTACCGGATCCTAATGATAAGCTACTCCGTGACGTGATTCGTATGCGTCCTCCGCAGCTTGATGGTGCTTGACCCTTCGGTTGGGAGAATTGGTTATTCGAGTTGGAGAAAGTGTTTGAGGTCGCTAATCGGAGACGGGAAAGTACCCATTGCTCAAGATTTCCCGCCAAGGAGGCAATGACGTGGTGGCAAGCGGTGAAACCGCGTGACCAAGGCAGCTACGTGGGCGAGTTTCGAGATCGATGGAAGACGAATACCGTCCTTGGCCGGTGAAAGAGGGGAGGATCCGAGCCTTCTTTGAGGCTAAGCCCCAAGATGTTCCTATTTCTGAAGCTATCAAGGACTACAATCAATAGCTGCACTATGTGAGAAACCAAGTCCGAGATGAGCTAGACAAGATCCGCCACTTTGATATGCGGATGAAGCCGAGGGTGCGCCACTACATGTCTGGCCTGGGGTGCACGACTTTGAAAGATTATCAGAATAAAGCGATGGCTTACGAGATGTCGTTTTCTGCGACAGAGACGGCACTGAAGGAAAGAAGCGAAGACCTCCTGGCCGGGAGGCAAGTCAGGGGTATCCAAGGCTCGGCCTGTTCGCGAGTCTTCGGGAGTCAGTCGCCATCAGTTGGTCGAGGGAACAGCTCTAGGTCTGCTCCTGCTGGTTCCGTTCGTGGTCCTACGTGCTTCAACTGCAGTCGTCCGGGCCACATGTTGAGTGAGTGTGATAGGCCTCCGATTCAGTGTCTTACTTGTGGTCGTATGGGTCACCGTGCTAAGTTTTGTACGGATGTAGCTCGGGCTCCAGTTACTCGGATATCATCCCAGTGCGGAGAGCCGAGTGTGAATCGAGCACCGACAGCTCCTCACCAGCAGAGTTTTGGTAGAGGTCGAGGTCGTGGTCACCCTTCTAGAGGGGGAGCTTCTAGTGCGGGTCCGTTCCGCCCCGTCTCGTATGAGATGAGGCGAGCCGAGATCCCGACGCGACGGTGGCTACAGTGTACCGTCCACATCCTTGACCATCCTGCTTCCGTATTGTTCGATTCTCGTGCTACGCATTCTTTTATATCTATGGATTGTGTGCGTAAATGCATGTTGATTGCCTTGTTGCTTGTGAGCCTTTTGTTGTTAAACTACCTAGCTGGGATAGCATCTTGGGGGACCGTCAGATTAGAGATTTTTCCGTGAGTATCGGGGAGGGATTGGCCTTCTAATCTGATTGCGGTAGATATTAGAGATGAAGATTTGATTCTGGGTGAGGATTGGTTGGACCGTCATGGGGCGATCATGAATTATAGAACGAGGACTGTATCGATGTTGGCCTCTGATGGTACCGAGCATTCTTTTGTGGGGCGTAAGCGGGGTAGCCAGAGATTACTGATCAGCGCTTTGAGGGCGGTGAGACTCCTTCTGGGAGGTTGCACGGGCTATTGGTGTTACGCTTTGAGATCGGAAGAAGGGGGAGTCGAGCTCTCTTCTAATCCAGAGTATGTGAGTATCCCGACGTTTTCCGGATGAGTTGCGGGTTTGCCGCCGGGCCGAGAGGTTGAGTTTACCGTCGATCTAGAGCCGGGTGCGGACCTATCTCTAAGACGCCATACCGTATGGCGCCTGCCGAGATGCTTGAGTTGAAGAAACAATTGGGAGAGTTGCTAGACATGGGGTATATTCGACCGAGTGCTTCGCCTTGGGGCGCACCGGTCCTATTTGTAAAGAAGAAGGATGGGTCACTTCGTTTGTGCATCGACTACCGAGAGTTGAACAAAGTGACCATCAAAAACAAATATCCACTCCCGAGGATTGATGACTTGTTTGATCAGTTGCAAGGAGCGACCATGTTTTCGAAGATTGATTTGAGATCGGGGTATTATCAGCTCCGAGTGAAGGATACCGATATTCCGAAGACGGCCTTTCGGACGAGATACGGTCACTACGAGTTTGTGGTTATGCCTTTTGGGCTAACCAACGCACCAGCCGTGTTCATGCGACTTATGAACAAAGTCTTTATCGAGTACCTCGATAAGTGTGTAGTCGTTTTTATCGATGACATCCCGATTTACTCGAGGAGCGAGGAGGAGCACGCCGTCATTTGCATATTGTGTTAGATATTTTGAGAACTCGGATCTTTTTGCGAAGTTCTCAAAGTGCGAGTTTTGGTTACGGGAAGTTATGTTTCTCGGTCATGTGATCTCGGCCGAGGGTGTCCGTGTGTGGACCCACATAAGGTAGAGGCATTGGATTGGGCGCCGCCAAGAACGTGAAAGAGGTCCGTAGTTTTCTCGGGATTAGCCGGTATTACCGTAGGTTCGCCGAGGGGTTCTCTAAACTTGCTCGACCTCCGACTCGATTGTTACGAAGTCGAGAAGTTTGTGTGGACCGATGAGAGGCGTAATAGTTTTGAGGAGTTGAAGAAGCGGTTGACGACCGCCTCGCTTTGGCATTACCGAGTGGTAACGATGGTTTCTCTTATAGTGATGCTTCGGCCAAGGGCTCGGATGCGTACTTATGCAAGACGGAGGACGATCGCTTATGCTTCCCGTCAGTTGAAACCATATGAATTGAATTACCCTACGCACGATCTTGAGTTGGCCGCAGTCGTATTTGCGTTGAAGATCTGGCGTCATTACTTGTATGGCTCGTCGTGTCAGATTTTCACCGATCACAAGAGCCTGAAGTACATTTTCACGTAGAAAGAGCTTAATATGAGGCAGAGGAGGTGGTTGGAATTGATTAAGGATTACGATCTCGAGATCCTTTATCATCCGGGCAAGGCTAACGTGGTAGCAGATGCCTTGAGCCGGAAATCAGTATCGCTTCGAGCGCTTGAGTTACGTACGGCCCAGTCGGAACTTCAGCGTGAGTTTACGAGGTTGAGCATTGAGGTTGTGCTGCCAGAGAGTTCCGGGCAGTTGCGTACTCTTGAGATTTCTTCATCTCTGGTCGAGGACATTAAATCGGGACAGTTGGAGGACCCGATGTTTATTCAAATTTCGGGAGAGTGTAGAGAAGGGGAAAGCCCCGGGATTTGTTATTCATGAGGACGGAGTGTTGAGATTCCGAGGTCGGTTGTGTGTTCCGAACGACTCGGAAATGAGACAGAGTATTATGCGAGAGGCTCACGCGTCACCTTACTCAGTCCATCCGGGCTCGAGTAAAATGTATAAAGATCTGAGGAAAAATTTCTGGTGGAACGATATGAAGAAATAGGTAGTTCAGTTTGTGGCTAAGTGTTTGACTTGTCAGCAAGTCAAGATTGAGCATCGGCCACCGGATTATTGAAACCACTTCGCTCCGAATGGAAGTGGGAGGACATCTCTATGTATTTTGTCACGAGTTTACCGAGGACGAAGACTGGTATGAATATGGTATGGGTGATTGTAGACCGACTGACTAAGTCGGCACATTTTCTGGGCATCAAGGATACTTGGGGTCCAGAAAAGTTGGATCGTATTTTTATCACTCAGATAGTGAGGCTTCATGGTACGCCGAGGACCATTATTTCAGACAGGGATGGCCGATTCGTATCGCATTTTTGGCAGGCAGTGCATAAGGCATTGGGGACACAGTTATGTTTGAGCACTTCGTTCCATCCCCGCATCGACAAGGCGTCCGAACGTACCATTCGGACGCTCGAGGATTTGTTGCGCGCGTGTGCGTTAGGACTCGAGTAGTAATTGGGAGGAGCATTTGGCCTTAATTGAGTTTGCTTATAATAATAGCCGCACGCTGCCGATTAGGATGGCACCGTACGAGGCACTTTATGGCCGACGTTGCCGATCACCGATATGTTGGGATGAGCCGTCCGATTTGGTTGGCACCGAGCCGGACCTTGTGTTGGAGACGAGGGAGAAAGTTGAATTGATTAGAAAGAGGATGTTGGCTGCTCAGAGTCGACAAAAATCTTATGCGGATGTTAGGCGTAGACCTTTGGAGTTCGAGGTGGGAGATCATGTTCTGTTGAGAGTGTCTCCGACGAAAGGAGTTTTCCGTTTTGGGAAGAAGGGGAAACTCAGCCCGAGATATATTGGACCGTTCGAGGTATTGGAGAGAGTCGGTGAGTTAGCGTACCGTTTGGCTTTACCTCCGTCGCTGAGTCATGTACATAGCGTATTTCACGTTTCCCAGTTGAGGAAGTACGTTCCGGACCCGTCCCACATTATTGACTTTGGGGACGTGGAGATAGAGAAGGATGTTACGTTTGAGGAGAGGCCCGTCAGAATTTTGGAACGTCGTGACAAAGTTAAGGCACAAAACCATTCCTTTGGTTAAGGTGCAATGGTCGAGGCACGAGTAGAAGAAGCGACGTGGGAGCTAGAGGAGGATATGCGTTCGAGATACCCCGAGCTTTTTGATTCTTAAGTTTCGGACGAAACTTTATTTTAGAGGGGAGAATGTAATATCCGTAATTTTTCCATTTTTAGCGCTTCCATTTTTGGTGTATGTCTATTTTTATCGACTCGCTTGTAACCGTTTCGACATTTCGAATCTATTTTGTTCTTGGAGTTTTTCCATTTGGACGAGTTTTGATGATGTTTTCACGTAATTTCATTTTATGACATGTTTTGCCGCATGAACGTTCGATTCTTGTAAAACTGCTCGCTTCCGTTGTTTCTTGGTTTGTACAAGTTCGTATGGTTGAGTTGGTCATGTGGAGACTTTCGGTTTGTAAATCCGACGTCGTTTCGTGATTTTCGGGCACTTGGGCCATTTTTGTAATTTCCTAATAGTTTAGGGAATCTTGTTTTCGTTGTCGCATTACGGGCCCTTCGGTGGTCGGAATTGTATTTCTCTTTCAGCGCTTAGCTCCGTCGTCTTGTATGCTTCGCGTTCATGTTCCTGGATTCTGGTCTGCCGTGTGTATCGTATCGTACTCGATGCAGCCTATCGCCGATATGACATCGCCAGCATCAATCAGGTAGCGCGCACGCTACCCTCGTTGCCTTGCGCGGCGCTATCAAGAACAGCTTAGCGACGCTAATCCTTATTGTTAGCGACGCTAACGAATGGTGGCAGAGCCACCGGACTGCCACGGCCCCGTTAGCGCACGCTACATATGGAAGTTAGCGTCGCTAACTTCACAAATATATAAGCCCAAATGCGCGCTTTTGAGCCAGTTTCATTCTTTTCCCTTCGTTTCTTCGACGTGCGACCTCAGAGACGATTTCCACCAGTTCTTTTCGGAGTTCTATCCAGATTCCATCACGGTATAATCGAGCCACCATATCATAATCAACATAATCACCTTTCATCAGCCGAATTAAAGGTAATTCCTCAGGAACCCTAATTTTGACGAATTTGGGGGATTTCGGGATTTTAGGGTGTAGTTCCGAATTGTTCATCTATATTACAATATTTTTCACCGATTGTGATTATTGAATGATTCCAAATCCAGTTTCCTTGATTTTAATCCGCGAATTATCAATACGGGGAGATTTTGCGTAAACCCTCACCCGTATTGATTGAACGTATATTGTCGTTAATTGTAATCGGGGTTTTGGGGAGTATTCCTTTCGATTATTAATGTCCGTTGGGACTGAGTTATGCTAATTCTTCGTTTAGGAACCGTCGTTTTCCATTCGGATCATCCGTAGTCATTTTTCACTTCCGATTCTTCGAAGAATGTCTCAAAGGCAAGTACTTTACATTTGTTTACATGTTCTAGTATTTGAATTATGGCTGTATCGTGGTCGTTGTGGATGGTTATATGTATGTTCACCTAGGGACGGTCCGACGGGGCCTCTAGGGATACGTATTGCCGTGAGTGTGCGTATCGCGAACTGTGGTTAGCCACCCAGGGATATCCGACGGGGCTCTGCGGGGTACGGTGGCCGTGAGTCTCGTACCAACGGTTAACTTTGAATTGTGATTTGTTGGAGATAATGTGTTTTGTGATTGTAAATATTCCGGAATATAAAATGTTTTCTAAAATGACTTTTTGGCGCATATATTCATCTGATTAGAATGTAGTTCAAATGGATTGTACTTGCACTAGCAGTTGTCGCTAACCCCTTAAATGGGGGAAATACTTTTTGTATTTCAGGTATTGATCGTGGGGATAAACGAGCACTCGGGACGTATGAGGATGATGGGCAAGCATGATATTGTCCAGTATTTGATTTTTTTCGATGTCATGTCTGTCGGTTACTATTGATGTCTGATTTTGAGATTTATGTATTATAAAGTTGGTTTAAGTACTCGAGTACTTCCTGTTGAAATTGTTTATGTTGTGTTCCCATTTTGGGAAATGGATTTGATGTCAGATTTTAATTGTCGGTTGGTAGTCTTTTATTTTAATTGTCGTTTTATTAATGATAGTTTGTCGTTGTCAAATGTCTTGTTGGTACGTTAGCCTGGTGGATTCCACAGTGTGGGGTCCACGGCGCTGTAATGTGCCCTGAATGTCTTGGGGGTGTTACATGAAGAATGTCCTTCCTCGAACAACGTCCTAAAAGGGATGTCGGTCGCTCGAACAACCTTGAATGACAATTACCAACAACACTCAATATACATATCAAACACGATTATAACTAATTCAAACGTCGATACAACAATATCCAAACTCATTGAGGCATCCTAACGAATACTTAGCAACATACATCCTTCGATAATACCCAAAACCCGAATATATTGAAACCAACTCCAAAATGAGTATTTCAATCCAACAAGACACCTTCAATGATATCAATAATCCCATAGGAATCCACAAAATGAGTTAACGACAACATCTAATCGAAAACCCCCAAATATCAAAGTCAACTCTAAAGTGTTCTTGAATCAAACCCTCAACAATTCATGGAATCTGAAATATATGCCATTAAATCCATAGGAATACATTTATCCAAGGTAGATAATCCATATCTAACATATTCCAACAACAATCCAAGCTTACACGAAGAAATCGGAAGGAAAAAGCCAAATCCGAAATTCTAGATCCAAGAGATTAATACCTTGATTTAATATGATGGAGATGATGAAATGATGATTACTCCGAATTATAAGCTTGGGGATGTTGATAGATGATTTCACCTCGAAGAATACTTCTCAAGAAGCTCCAAATCGCCCGGAACCGATGGAGGAATGAAAAGAAATGAAGAATGATGAATAAAAGACTGAATTGTCCTATTTATAGCAACCCCAGTTTAGCGTGTGCTAGCTCCTGTGCCTAGTGTGCGCTAACGGGTGTACTGTGTAGTCCAGTACCCTCTGTTCACAATGGTAGTGTGCGCTACGTACCTTTTGTAGCGTGCGCTACAACCATATACTTAGCGTGCGTTAACTTAAAATATTAGCATGCGCTAACAAATTATCTGCTGCTCAGTACTGAAGTCCAGAACCTCCTGTTCTCTGATCCGCTCGCGGTAGCGTGCGCTACTAACACCGATTAGCGTATGCTAATATATACTCATAGCGTACGCTATGAATTAATCCAATTATGTCCAATAGCCACCGGACTCTGCCTGATCCGACCTTAGCGCGCGCTACTCTGACCTACTAGCGCGCGCTACTTACCATTCATAGCGTGTGCTACTTACAACCCAACTGCAGTCCAGTGCCTTCTGGACTGCATGCTTTAACTACATTAGCGTGCGCTAATGTTGAGAGGTAGCATGCGCTACCCGAACTCAATTAGCGCACGCTAAATAGAGTTCGTAGCGTGCGCTACTCCTCACACACAGCCCATTATGAAGATGACAATGATGATAAACACGGCACGATTCTCCAACTAGATTGATCATGAATGACGATACAATTAATCTGAACGGTGAATATAATGATTGAATATGAGTGACAAATGATCATTAATGAGTGAAAATTACTGAGTGACAATTAATGAACGATAAATACTGAATGATAGTGACTGAATTACGGGTATTACATAAACCCCCCTTAAAAGAGTTTCGTCCCCGAAACGAAGGGTTAAACAACTCGAGATAACTCTACCGCATACTATCCTAGGTTTCCCAAGTAGCCTCTTCGACTCCGTGTCTAGACCACTGAATTTTAACCAAAGGAATCGTCTTGTTCCTCAACTGTTTGATTCGCCGCTCTAAGACTCGTATAGGACGCTCCTCATACGAATGATCATCCGCGATCTCGATTTCGTCAAACTGAAGTATGTGACTCGGGTCCGCAACATACTTCCGTAACTGAGAGATGTGAAAAACATTATGAATTCGGCTCAACGCCGGAGGTAAGGCCAATCGATAAGCTAGCTCGCCTACTCGATCCAAAATCTCAAACGGTCCAATGAATCTCAAACTCAACTTTACCCTCTTCCCAAAACGGAAGTTACCTCGACTCGGGGATACCTTGACCAAAACATGGTCACCCGTCTCGAACTCTAACGGTCGACGATGATTATCTGCATATGATGTCTGTTGACTCTGAGCGGTCAACAAACGACTCCTGATCAAAGCTACCTTCTCACGGGTGGCTATAAGCATATAGGCTCGGTGCCGATTGATTCTGATAAGTCATCCCAACACAAAAGAGATCGACAATGACGACCGTACAAGGCCTCATAAGGTGACATCTTAATCGAAGCATGCCAACTGTTATTGTACGTGAACTCGATCGACGGTAGTTGGGCTTCCCAATCATCTTTCCAATTGAGAACACATGCCCTCAACATGTCCTCCAAAGTCTAGATAGTCTTCTTTGATTGTCCGTCGGACTGAGGATGAAAAGCTGTACTGAGATTAAGCTGAGTTCATTTAGCACGATGAACTGATTTCCAAAAATGAGACACGAATCATCCGTCACGATCGAAAATGATACTTTTAGGAGTATCGTGCACTATCTCTTTGATGAACAACTGGGCAAGTCTCTCGGGACCCCACGTATCATTAATCTCAAAGAAATGAGCTGACTTAGTTAGACCATCCACAATTACCCAAATTGTATTCATGCCACGACGACTCGTCGGCAAACTCGTGATGAAGTCCATTGAAATATCTTCCCACTTCCACTCTGGATTAGGGAGAGGTTTCAGCATGCCTGTCGGTCGTTGATGTTCTATATTGACTTGATGACAGGTTAAGCATCTTGAAAAAAATTCCGCGACTTCTCACTTCATATTACTCCACCACTAATTTTGTTTCAAGTCTTTGTACATCTTGCTAGACCCTGGATGAACGGAATAAGGGGTAGCATGAGCTTCTCCCAAAATCGAGTTTTTCAACTCGTCATTCGCCGGTACGCACAACCGATTCTTAAATCGCAAAATTCCATCCTCATGGACCACAAACCCAGGGGCTTTCCCCTGAGCCACATCCTCTCGAATGCGCAACAAAAATGGGTCCGAACCCTGATTCTCCTTGATCGCCTCCTCAAGTGGCGATGAAATCTCTAACGTACAAAGTTGCCCTTGTACTCGCTTTAACCTGACCTTGATCTTGGGTCTCAGAAATTCCTGTTGATGTTCCATCTGAACTGTTAATCGAGCAAGCATCTGCTCCTGAACGGACTTACGACTTAAGGCGTCGGCGACAACGTTCGCCTTGCCCGGGTGGTAAAGTATCTCAATATCATAATCTTTGATTAGTTCCAACCACCGTCTCTGTCGCATATTTAACTCATTCTAAGTAAATATATACTTTAAACTCTTATGGTCGGTGATTATCTGACAGGTAACGCCATAAAGATAATGACGCCAAATCTTCAATGCGAATACCACTGCTGCTAGCTTCAGGTCGTGGGTCGGATAATTAACCTCGTAAGGTCTCAATTGCCGTGAAGCATAAGCAATAACTTTCCCGTTTTGCATTAGTACACATCCGAGGACCTGTTCGGACGCATCACTATAAACCACAAATCCTTTCGTCCCTTTTGGTAAAGAAAGGACAGGTGCTGAAATTAATTGGCTCTTGAGTTTCTCAAAACTCTGTTGACACGCGTCGGGCCACATGTATTTCTTATCCATCCTTAAAAGGTTCGTCATAGGTTGAGCGATTTTAGAAAATCCTTCCACAAATCGCCGATAATAACCAGCTAATCCGAGGAAACTTCGGATTTCCTTAACATTCTTCGGAGGTTGCCAATCTCAGATAGCCTACGTCTTCTGAGGGTCGACACGAACTCTGTCTGATGAAATTACCTGTCTGAGACATCCATAACTCACATTTGGAAAACTTTCCATAAAGTTGCTCCCATCTCAACACGTCGAGCACCTGATGAAGGTGAAACTCGTGCTCCTACCGGTCACGGGAATAAATTAAAATGTCATCAATGAAGACAACCACGAACTGATCCAAATAGTCGATGAAAACCTGATTCATTAACTCTATGAACACCGCAGGTGCATTAGTTAACCCAAACGGCATTACCACAAACTCATAATCATCATAGCGTGTTCGGAACGCTGTTCTTGCGATATCCCACTCTCGAATTCGCAGTTGATGATATCCAGATCTTAAGTCGATCTTGGAAAATACTGAAGCTCCCTGAAGTTGATCCAAAAGATCATCGATACGGGGTAGAGGATATTTATTCTTGATCGTCACCTGGTTCAATTCCCGGTAATCAATACACAAGCGGAACGAACCATCATTCTTCTTGACAAATAACACTGGTGCTCCCCACGGGGACGCACTCGGTCGAATATTACCCTTCTCGGTCAAATCCTCTAATTGATTCTTCAACTCCTGCATTTCGGTCGGGGCCATGCAGTACGGTGCCTTCGATATTGGAGATGTACCAGGATCCAACTCAATCGTGAATTCCACATCTCTCTGTGGAGGCAAACCAGGTAACTCGTCTGGAAATACATCGGCATATTCTCTCACTACAGGAATATCCGTCAACATTACTGATGGTTCCTCGGTCTTGGTCATATAGCACCAATAACCGACACACCCCTGACTGAGTAATTTCACTGCTTTCATCAAGTTGATGACTCTCCCAGAACAACTGGGATTACCTCCCTGAAATACACATTTGACCCCATCGTCTGAAATGATAGTGACCATACGCTTACGGACACTAATGACGGCATCGTGACGATCCATCCAATCAATACCAAGGATGACGTCGTCTCTTGGTAAATCAACCACGATTAGGTCTGCTAACCAATCACGGCCATGAAGCTGAATCGGACAATCCTTAATCTCATGATTCTCGATAATTCTTCTACCTTCAGGTAGACCAATGACATAAGGCTCACAACTAGTAGCACTACCCAGATGTAGTCCAATCAAACACGACTCGGAAATGAATGAATGCGATGCACCAGTATCAAAAAGGGTACGTACAGGTTGAGATAGAATATCGAGTGTACCTGAGATAATCCGGGCCTCTGGATTGTCGGTCTTCTTCATCTCATAAATTCGGGGCTTGTCGGCCCCCAAACCGGATGCTCCCGTCTGATAGCTCTTGGCTCCACCTTTATTTGCTCCTGTCATCTTGAACGATGTGGACTGAGTGGCCTGATTCTGCACCGCTGAATGTCTCGGGGCCTGAGATGATGCCGTAGTAGGTTTGGAGTCTCTTCGGCAAAAACGAGCCTTATGCCCAGCAATCCGACAGTTATGGCCCGTGACAGTCTGCCTCGGACACTTGGTGCTGAAATGACCCTGTTCTTCACAGTTGAAATAGGTGATGGCCGAACTGGCCACTCGTGACTGAAATTCCGTGAGTCTAGGCGCCATAGGAGGTCACTCAGAAAAAGTAGAGCCCGCACGAGGCTTCTTGAAAGTGGCCTGACTGCCTTCAAATTGATTACGATTCTTAGACTTCTTGCCAGCAGATGAAGGTTGTTGCTTAGCAATATCCTTAGCAATAAGCTCATAGGTAATAGCTTTCTCTTTTCTCAATGAATTCGGCCAGAGTGGTGCAATTGTGATTAAGCAACTGCATCCGCATACGAGGCTTCAACCTCTTGCTAAAATATTTGATCTTGTCCGCGTCAGAGTGAATAATGGACGAGGGGAAAGGAAGTAGCTCATGAAATTTCTCGGCGATGACGAGAACATCATCGTCTGCTGAGAGGTCGGGAGTGAGTAATTATGACAACTTGGCCTCCCTGAGTGGGGCCGGATAATACCTCTCCATCATGAGAGTCTTGAATTGATCCCAAATACAAGATCCGTCGGTGGGCTTCAACAATAACCACCATGAATGAGCGCCCTTACCAAGGTAGTAAGCCGCCACTGAAACTTTGTGCCCTTCGGGACACTGCACCATAACAAACAACTTCTCGAAATGCTCAAGCCAGTGAACAATATCTGCCGGATCAGATGAGCCCTCAAAAGTATGTGGCCTCTGGCGAGAGATGTCGCCAATGATACTTCTTACACCCCTCCCTTGCCCCTGAGGTGGCGGCGGAGGAGCCTGTTGATTTTGAGTAGCTGAGTTCTGCATTGTCTCCATGAGGCATGCCATTTGAGTCATGTGGGCCATCATTCCCTTCATAAAAGCGAGTGGATCAACCCGAACACCTTCTAATTGAGCTGTGTCCCAGGTACGACTCCCTGACAGTGAGTGATCATTTATGAGTGAATGAGTGGCAGTGTCGCTGCTCGATGAATTCGTATTATTCCTCGCGTTCGCACGTGTATTCACACGAGCTCTCGGGTTTCGGCCCGCACCACGGCCTCTCCCCCCGCGTCCTCTGCCAGCTCTTTCCATACTGAAGAGGAAAGTCAAATGATAATTATATCTCGCATGAATGTCACATTATGATTACGTTATGAAATGATAAAAATGAGCATACATGCTCAAACACAATGATTACATGAATGATCAACTGAAGTGACGTGATTATCTGATAAAATTATTGAAATGATTATCTTGGACAAGTTAACAAGATTAATGATATGATCCTCAAGATCAACAACTGAACAATGACATGCTGAGTGATTAATGAATTAACATGATCGACTTGATCACAAATGAAAATGATGAATTAGGATTGTTGACTGTTGAATGAAGAATCGCAAGAAATTATACCATGGCATCAGAAATCTTACTGTTCTTTGGTCTGAGGGGCTCGGCTCTTGCACAGGTCACACGTGAAGCGAAAGTCCAATGATACTAGTCTAATGAACGATGATTTCAAATGAGACATGACTCGGAAGGTAGTATTCAAAACCACGCTCTGAGACCAACTCTATAACACCCCAAACTAGGCAGATATTACAGTGCCCTGGACCCCCGACTGGGACCCACCAGGTGAATGAAAATTAATGAATTAAGTGATATAATTGTAGTACCGAACCACAGTATATCATTAATTACTCTGATGAGGAGTTTCAAGTACAACACACCCAGGATAAAACAAAATACGTGTATATTTTATATGAAGATAAAATATACAACACCAACTAAAATGAGTATTTAAATGGAAGTCTGCAGCGGAATACAAATGAAGAATACATGAAGACTGAAAGGACTGGGGCCCCCTACTAGTATCACTGGGACTCCTCGCCGTCAATGTTCTCTTCCCGTGCCTTAGCCTTGCCATGACCTGAAAACAACATCCCCCAACGGGCCGGGCCATACGTAACAACAATCCTCAAGAGTTTAATAAACACAATCATGATATATCTCAATTATGAAATTAAGCTGAAGAGGGGCATCATAGTACGCCCGTAATGGTATGTGAAAGTGCACAAGACGAGTGTCCGGACACACCCGCCCTTGTACCTAATTAGTCTCACGGAGGTATATTAACGTGTGCACAGTCCAATGTGTCGGTGAACCCAATCACATGACTATCACGTGCCCGACTAAAAATTCCACACATCCCCACCCGGCCACGCAATATGAACCCAGAAGGTCAATGGACAAGAAATGACCATGAATAATAATAATGAATAACAATCCGACAAAGTCAAGAATGACTCACCGAGATAAAATGATAGTGAAATGAATGATAGCTCAATGAAATGATTGGTACCGTCGTCCCTCGTGAATAAAGTGATTAATTGAAAATTACAAGTCTCAATTCGGTTAATACATTATGAATGAATTATGATTATGAATGAACAACAACGAAAGGAATGAATATCCTTTTAACCGAGTAAGAATTAACTTACACAACGCCGGTGAAGAATGTCCTTCCTCGAACAACGTCTTAAAAGGGATGTCGGTCGCTCGAACAACCTTGAATGACAATTACCAAGAATGCTCAATATACGTATAAAACACGATTATAACTAATTCAAACGTCGATCCAACAATATCCAAACTCATTGAGGCATCCTACCGAATAATTAGCAACATACATCATTCGATAATACCCAAAACCCGAATATATCGAAACCAACTCCAAAATGAGTATTTCAATCCAACCAGACACCTTCAATGATATCAATAATCCCATAGGAATCCACAAAACGAGTTAACGAAAACATCTAATCGAAAACCCCCAAATATCAAAGTCAACTCTAAAGTGTTCTTGAATCAAACCCTCAACAACTCATCAAATCCAAAATATATGCCATTAAATTCGTAGCAATACATTTATCCAAGGTAGATAATCCATACCTAACATATTCTAACAACAATCCAAGCTTACACGAAGAAATTGGAAGCAAAAATCCCAAAAATCCGAAATTCTAGATCCAAGAGATTAATACCTTGATTTGATATGATGGAGATGATGAAATGATGATTACTCCGAATTATAAGCTTGGAGATGTTGATAGATTATTGCACCTCGAAGAACACTTCTCAAGAAGCTCCAAATTGCCTCGAACCGACGGAGGAATGAAAAGAAATGAAGAATGATGAATAAAAGACTGAACTGTCCTATTTATAGCAACCCCAGTTTAGCGTGCGCTAGCTCCTGTGCCTAGCGTGAGGTAACGGGTGTACTAGGTAGTCTAGTACCCTCTGTTTACAACGGTAGCGTGCGCTACGTACCTTTTGTAGCGTGCGCTACAACCATATACTTAGCATGCATTAACTCAAAATGTTACCGTGCGCTAACAAATTATCTGCTGCCCAGTACTGAAGTCCATAACCTCCTGTTCTCTGATCCGCTCGCGGTAGCACGCGCTACACACCAAATTCAGCGTGTGCTACTGACACCGATTAGCATACGCTAATATATACTCGTAGCCTATGCTAGGAATTAATCCAATTCAGTCCAGTAGCCACTGGACTCTGCCTGATCCGACCTTAGCGCGCGCTACACCGACTGCATAGCGTGCGCTACTCTGACCTACTAGAGTGCGCTACTTACCATTCGTAGCGTGCGCTACTTACAACCCAACTGCAGTCCAGTGCCTTCTGGACTGCCTGCTTGAACTACATTAGCGTGTGCTAATGTTGAGAGGTAGCGTGCGCTACTCGAACTCAATTAGCACGCGCTAAAGAGAGTTTGTAGCGTGCGCTACTCCTCACACACAGCCCACTATGAAGATGACAATGATGATAAACACGGCATGATTCTCCAACTAGATTGATGATGAATGACGATACAATTACTCTGAACGGTGAAGACAATGATTGAATATGAGTGACAAATGATCATTAATGAGTGAAAATTACTGAGTGACAATTACTGAACGATAAATACTCAATGATAGTGACTGAATTACAACCGGGTATTACATTAGCGCACGCTAACATGCAGAGCTTATGTATGCTAAGAAGGACTGTTAACGTACGTAAGATCATATTGGACAGGATCAGGTTGTGGCCGACAGGTAGGTCCCAACCTGAGTCATCGGCATTTAGCGCAAGCTAATGCATAAGGTTAACGCACGCCAGTGCAGAACATGCCAGAGAGAATCTACATCTGGACCCGGCAACTTTCGGCGCATGTCCCGATAAAGTCAACAGATGTTTGCTATGGAAGATTTACACACGCTAAGCATAGTGCTTAGCGCACGCTAATATCAGATCGGTCAAAGGGAATCCCGGCTTTATCATTTGCTTTCGCCGTGTGAATCCCGGCTTTATCATTTGCTTTCGCCGCCCATAAAGCGCCTCATACGGTGCCATTCCAATCGCCGCGTGCTAACTATTGTTGTATGTGAACTCGATCAATGGTAAATGCTCCTCCTAGTCACTGCTCCAATCGAGAGCACAAGCGCGCAACATATCCTCAAATGTCTGGATAGTGCGCTCCGACTGCCCATCCGATTGAGGATGAAAAGAAGTGCTCAGACGCAAATGAGTACCTAACGCCTTATGCACTTCCTGCCAAAAGTGTGATACAAAACGGTCATCCTAATCTGAAATAATAGACTTTGGAGTACCGTGAAGTCTCACAATCTGCGCAATAAACACCCGAGCCAACTTTTCCGGACCCCAAGTATCATTGATGCCCAGAAAATGTGCCGACTTGGTCAGACGATCCACAATCACCCAAACCATGTTCATGCCCAATCTCGATCTCGGCAAACTCGTGATAAAGTCCATCGAAATATCATCCCATTTCCATTATGGAATGGGAAGTGACTGTAATAATCCCGCCGGTCGCTGATGCTCGATTTTGACCTGCTGATAAGTCAGATATCTCATTACAAACCGTGCGACCTCCTCCTTCATATCATTCCACTAAAAATTCTTCCTCAGGTCCTTGCACATCTTACTCGAACCAGGATGAACGGAGTAAGGCGTAGCATGGGCCTCTCGCAAAATACTCTTCCTCAATTCCAAGTCGCTCGGTACACAAACCCGACTATGGAATCTCAACACACTATCCTCGTGAATCACAAACCCAGGAGACTTTCCCTTGATAACATTCTCTCGGATTTGAGTAATCATCGGAACTCCATCTGCTTCAACTAAATTTCATCGACCAACGATGACGAAATATCCAAAGCGAAAAGTTGCCCGACAGCTCCTGGCAACAAAATCTCAACACTCAACTCAATCAATTCCCGCTGAAGCTCAGATCGAGACGTAAGTATCTCGAGCATCCACAACGCAACCGGTTTCCGACTCAAGGCATCCGCCACGACGTTCGCCTTGCCCGGATGATAAAGGATATCGAGATCATAATCCTTAATCAACTCTAACCACCTCATCTGCCTCATATTCAACTCCCGCTGAGTGAATATGTACTTCAGATAGTGACGCCAAATCTTGAGTGCGAAAACAACTGCCGCTAACTCCAAATCGTGAGTAGGGTAGTTGAGCTTATACGGCCTCAACTGCCTGGATGCATACGCAATAGTCTTACCGTACTGCATCAATACGCACCCAAGACCCTAACCCAAAGCATCACTGTAAACGGCAAAACCCTCGTTGCCACACGGCAATGCTAGAATCGGGGCTGAAGTCAAACACCTCTTTAGCTCCTAAAAACTCGACTGTCTCTCGTCATTCTAGACGAACTTCTCGTATTTCTGGAGCAATTGTGTAAGTGGCCTATATAGTTTCGAGAAACCCTCGACGAACCTACGGTATTAGCCAGCCAAACCCAAGAAACTACGGACCTCCTTCACGTTCTTAGGCGGTACCCAGTCCAACACTGCCTCAACCTTCTGCGAATCCACGCGGACCCCTTCGGTATGACTGGATATGAACGGTACCTGTGGCTACGGTGGCTGCTGGATCATCGACCCTCCTCATCTCGTAAACTCGCGGATGAGCGGAGATGACACTAGCAGCTCCCCCACTAGCGGGTTGACCCCGACCTCTACCTCGACTGGAACTCGGTGGAGACTGAGAAGCAAATGACCCTTGATTCACACTTGGTCCCCTAGGCGCTGGGAAGGAAGCTTGGACACCAAGAATTTTCTCTCTATCAGCACAAAAAGCAGCCTTGTGGCCCAATTGGCCACACCGATTACACGTTAGTAAAGGACTAGGACAAGCTCGACTGATGTAGCCCGGTAGGCTACAGTTAAAACACTTCACATCACGGGAAGGAGTACTGGCAATCCCGCGGTAACCCCCAGTAGAACGAGCTGGACCACCACCAGCGAGAAAGTTAGCAGACTGAGATTTCTGCTAACCTCCACTCTTGTGGCCCGAAAAATTTCCGGCGGACTTCTGTTTCTTGCTCTCACGAACTGCTTCACTAGCCGTCAAGGACATGTCGTATGCAAAAGCCCTACTCTGATAATCCTTCAAGGAGGTGTAGATGAGTCCAGACATGTAATCACGATTCTTCAGTTTCATCCGTCTGGAAAAGTGGAAAATCTTGTCACCCTTCTCTCTAACTTGGGTCTTCACGAAACCCAACTCCTGGTTGTAATCAACAATAGCCTGGGAAATGGGAATATCCCGAGGCTGAGCATCAAAGAAGGCATGGACTCGAGCCTATTTGACCAGCCATGGGCAATATTCGGTCTCCATCATGTCTTTGAACTCATCCCATGAAAAAACGCGGTCCTTGGGCTCAACAGCCTCCCACCAATCAGTAGCATCCCCGGTGAGAAAGTACTGGGCAATGGGAACTTTACGATCCTCAGGACAATTAGTGGAAATAAAGACTTTGGATATATCCTTGATCCACCCCTCCCAGCCAATCGGATCTGAAGGACCCCTAAGATATTCAGGGTATATTACAGCGCCATGGATCCCTACATGTGACCCACCAGGCTAGGTGAGCAAACACCCTCATCGACTCGCGGATTCAACACAATAACATCTCGTCATAAAGATGCAAAACAATAGTAATCCACCTGGTTCAACCGGTCAAACAACATCACAACCACCCAATGAAAATATAATGGACGAAACAGTTCAATCCGAACAATCAAAAGCTCCTAAGTACTCGAGTACTTATATTAATTTACAAGTTGACAATCGATCGAATGACATAAAACAATAAAACACCACTCATGCACAATCATTACGCACGGCCGTTATCCTCGTACTGGTCTAGCGCTCGCTCGTCCCGATGAACCTGACCTGAAATTCATAAAACGAATTTCCCCAAAACGGGTCCCCCAAAGGGGTTAGCAATTACGCTAGTACAAGTAGGCCAAATGAACAATTTAAATCTTACACATATAGTCAAAGCATGCAATTAACAAAACATCAGTTCAAACACATATTTCCGAAAATGCCATAATCCAAAACACATTTGTAAAATGCAGCACAATTAACCGCGGACCCACGCATCTGTGGACCCCTACCGACACCCCGTCGGATCTAACCCGTAGAGGTTAAAAGCAAGCTCGTGGACCCACACCTCTGTGGACCCCTACCGAGACCCCGTCGGATCTAACCCGTAGTGAGCATACACACACACCCAATTTCTCATGCAAAACTACCATGTTAAGAGTGTAAGTTTACTTGCCTCGATTAACGGCGACGAAGAACAGAGAAGATTACGACCGCAGTTGCGAGAAACCGAACACCAAACCTAGACGATTCGTCAAACATGATTACAACAACTCGACAAAACAATGGTAACGGAAAACACCCGGAAACCCACCTACAATTCATGTAATTTCATACAACAAAATCGACGAGAGCGGACAACAACCCCAAACCCTCTCGATTTCAAGAACTCACTGAAATTCACCAAAATTTCGTACAAAACACATGAATACTACTAATATTAATCATAAACATCATGAATCAATCAACGATACAGAAAGAATCGGACAAAAACTCAAAACCCCCCAAATATCCCCAAAAATAGGGTTTTAGGAGATTTACCTTCATTCAATCGGTAAAAGATGTTTAGATGATGATAACTTGGTGCTAGAGACTCAAAATCATGGATGGATGATGATACCCGATCAACTACAAGCTCCCAAATGCTCCAAATCGCCTAACCCTCAGAGAAAAAAGAGAAGAAAATGAGAAATGAGGATGCTCCTGTCAACTCTCTGGTTTTTAGAGCTAGAGAGTTATTAGCGTGCGCTAACCATCAAGGTTAGCGTGCGCTATCGGCCAAAAACCCAGTCCAAAACCTACGGTTCTGGACCGTTAGCATGCGTTACTAGGAAATAGCGTGCGCTAACTGCCCCTTGATAGTGCGCGCTATCGGACTGTAGCTTGCGGTACCTGAACATCAGCTGAGTTCAGAAACATTCTGCCTAGTACTGGACTGCCAGATTAGCGCACGCTACCGGCCACTCTGCGCACGCTAAGCCCAAACGATAGCGTGTGCCGGAACAACATCTTATCATGCGCTAAGCTACTCTTCCAGAGAGTAAAGGGCAAAGGCAGACTACTACCACTGCTGTGCCCGAGTCACTAGCGCGCGGTACATAACAAGCAAAGCATACGCTACCAAAGGATACTAGCGCGCGCTAACTAACATCAATAGCGTGCGCTAGGCAGCCGGCGCAAAACGATTCAAACATCCCAAATGCGCAAAATGCGATCGAAACATGAAATGGAAGCTCACAACACGCATAACAACATACGATAGATTTACGGCAAATAGAGACGGAAAGGCCAACAAATACGGAATTGAGTAAAATAAGTCCGAAAATAAGTATTCCTGAAATACCCATACAGTTACACACGAGCTACCAAAACAAGAAAAACACAAAATCATAAAAGTGTCGGGAAAAGAAAAATGTGGATATTACAAACATTATGCCTCCAACCAAGTCCATAATCTCCTAAATGCTCGTGCCACAAATAAACTCAAATCCCATCATATAATCAAATTATACTAAGGGTTACTACTAATTGACTATGTAACCATAATTGTACGTTAGTGTATACAACGTGGTGTGGTTAACTGATAATTGTGACTATCCGGAAACTAAGTGATATACAAGCAAAGTGCCACAGATGGGACCGCCCTCGAACTCGATCGGGACAAAGTGCCACGTCGACGAACGGGGGCCACCTCTTGAACCCATACGAAATAGCCGACCTAATATCCGAGGACCACCTCTTGAATTGTAGGTGCCACCTCTAGAATATCAAATCGAGTCGGGACGGTTAGATCGAGTCTTGAATTAAGCAGCACGACTACGGTTCATGATCGAGGCTACCGTTGTTGCCTATTCCCATAACTGGGGAACGGAGTGTTCTGAGGGACCTGGGTCATAGGCTGCGGGATAATCGCGATTATGACATGATCCATGAGAAAGACCCACGATTAGGACATGTCTTACCCAGATAAGAGATAAGGAAGCATGGTTAATGTGAAGAGCATAATCTCTATAAGTGAGGCTATGGCCAACGTTGGGAGTCACAAGGAAGAGCTAGGTTCCCAATCCAATTCGGCGGGTTCCGAGGCTAACTGATTGATTGATTGATTGATTATCTGATTGCTAGCAGGATTGAATATTTGGAAAGTTAATTTTATCCACGGGGTTGGAATTATTGTTATTAAGCAAATGAGTAAGGCTTATTTCTAAAATTGTACAAATTATTTTGATAAACTAAGGCAAATCTTATTTCATCATTTACAAATCGTTGGACATGCATAACTCACAGCTTTGAAATAAAACAAGCTGCACTTGCACACGATCACCCACTCACTGAGACCTTTTGTCTCACCCTCACCGTTTTTCCTTTTAAACCAGATTGACGCAGGAGAAGAAGACTTAGAGAGAGACTGATTAGATCATCTCGTTTCCAAGACTTAGATTTGTGTTGTTATCTTGAATATAATACGCAAGTTGTATTACCGAATCTTAGAATCATCGGGCTAAGATCATTACCTTGAATTTTATTGAGCTTACGTTATTTATTACCATGTACGTACTCCAATAAATCGAATGATCGACCGATGCGTCGCGCCCTCATCCTTCCCGATGTATGGGGGCATGTCAGAAATGGTATCAGAGACCGGTTTGTAAGAAGGACACTTACAACAGGCTAACCAGGATAAGATTCTTTGAACATAGGTGGGATATCCACTTAGGACGAAGTAAACATATAGAATCGAGATTTAGAATCCTAAACTATTCCCTTTCGGACTCTTCGTAATTTAGATGAAAAGTTAAACTAGTTCAGATCTTAAATAGCCAGCTATTTAAGTGGCTATGGCATTCTCAACTCATACCAGTTGTTCGACATCCATCATAATGAATGGGAATTATTCCATTCCGTTGTTCAAATAATGTCACTATTCACTTGGAATAGACGAAATTGAGTAATTCCTTTAAACTCCACTAAACTTCATTCTTTCTTTACATGAAGTGTTAGTGTCGTTGTCACTTATATGTCATGAGCATATTCATGAAGTCATCAAGTTCACAATCCTGATAATTATTCATGCTTGGTTGTCTTTATATTTGGTTAGGATAGACCATGACTGATACTGACTTAGTTGTTTTGTTATTTAGATGGACTCAGCTAGGGGTAAGCAGCCGGTTGATGAGACCCAGACTGACTTTGACACTCCGCGATTAATTAGCGAGGAGCATCTACGACAGGCACTTTCTCAGATTGAGAGCGTTACGAGACCCCTCGTGGATGCGGTGACCTTGACTGACACCCGTGAGAGATAGATCCAGTCTTTGAGGGAGGCTATCGAACGTGTGCATAGGACGCATCGACATTCCACAGTCAGAGGAACGAACTATTTAAATCACTAGAGCGTTTGAGACCGGAGTACTTGGAGCTAGAGCGTAAAGTGGAATCCCTGGAGAGTTAGCTACGCTTAAGGATCATACCATTGCCCAGCTTCGCAAAACCAAATTCTTCCATATGCATAATATCAAAATGCTGGAGAAAACATACTGTTCCACACGTCGCGAGCATGAAGAGTTCCAGATGGTGATCAGGAAGAAGTTACCTATGGCGATGCGACTATTACCAAACTCCACGACTGAGGTAGGGGAGGTGTCACAGGCTCCACCGACGGACCCTATGCATTTTGAGGAGGATTCGGAGGAGGACTTAGAGGAGGATTCGGAGGAGGACCTCGAGGAGGATGTGAGGATGGGTTCCGGAGAAGATTAGAGACTTGGTTCTGAAGTTATGTTATTTATTTCTATTTGATGTTTTTCCTAGAATGTGAGACTGAACGACTGAATTTCGTATTTTGGTATGTTATGGCTATGTATTAACGATAAACTTGTTCGAATATGATGGTATTGAATAATAGAATAATGTAGTTACTAATAGCAACGATTGTCATTTGATATGCACTCAGTTAGTTTTATATATTAACTTGATTCATTAACAAATATTCAAACAACAACTAACTTTTATCACATTCTATCAACTTATTATAGATGGACGATAGACGTAGAGGATGACCGTGAGTTAACTGCGATGAACAGCCAAATCAACGAGCTAACAATCGCAATCCATCGCCACCACGAGGCGGGGATGTGAATGATGCTAATGCACAAGCCTTAACTTAACTAACAAATTTCCTACTGTAACACCCCCAAAACCATTCGGGGATATTACAGCGCCATGGGTCCCGCGCCGGAACCCACCAGGCTAAAAGTCATTTTCGCAAATGTTTCAAACACGCCAAAGAGGCAAAGACGGTAATATTTTGCAAATACTCAAATATTTTAAAAAATATAGTTCTCAAATGTCGTCATAAAATACCAATTGAAAGTACAAGGCGAAATGCTAAATCTCGACAGTTTCAAAATGTACGCTAACCACCACTTAAACGTACTGACAAAATAGTTTAAGGAAAAAGGGTTTAACGAAATAACCCAAGTTTACGAAATACCCAAAAAGGCCATTTTGAAAGTTATACACGAGTTGGTAAAAATACCGGAAGGCCATTTTAAAATACACACGCAACGGATATAAACACCGTTTAAAATAAACATTTGCAGCGGAAATAAAACAACCAGAAAAGAATACTCGATTCTCCAAAAACATGCCACAGCCAGTATCACCCGGGAAGCTCATCCCTTCATGACCGCTACTCGCTCGATCTCTGAGTACCTAAAAATAAAGCCCACGATGGGGTCAGCCACAATACTCAACAATGATATCGATCACATTATCAAAAATAATTACATACCAATGTAATTACAAGTAAGAATACTACCAATGAATTATTACCGCCATGACCTTACCAATCCATTGCAATCCATAACAAATCAATCCTTACCATAATCCACATTTAGCATTCTCAAATGACGAAATGAACTCAACTACATCCATCTGTATTGTATCACAACAATACTCAAATTCTCAAAAAACATCATCATAACTCAGATGCGTGAAATAATCCATATGTGCCAAATCCTATCATTCGGATTGCAGCGTCAAATCTAAATCTGGAATAGAAACCAATAACACACAATATATCTGTAGATCAACTACCACCAAATAGTGATAACAAATCTCGAAACATCGACGTACAGTACGAATGCTCATACGATCAATAACAATGATCAATCAATACATCAATCCAGAATATCATCGACATGATAAATTCCAAAACGATAAACAAAGGATCAACGATAACCCAGAATACCATCAACATGATAAACTCCGACACGATCAACAAAGGATTAACAATAACCGAGAATACCCTCAACATTGTAAACTCCAAACACGATCAACAAAGGATTAACAATAACCGAGAATACCCTCAACATGGTAAACTCCAAACACGATCAACAAAGGATCTCAAAAATATAACGTCAACTGTTGAACATACCCCTTGGGCGTATGAACAACCAGTCGTAAACCATTGAACATACGCAACCATAAATGGAGGATGAACGACCAATCCATATAGCTCAAAGATGGACGTCACAGTACGCCCGATCCGGAAATATGTCCGTGCACAAGCCACCCCGGGTATCGATCAAATACACGTGTGGCCTTGTACCTAATCAGTCTCACGAAGTACGTCTTGTGTGCACAGCTCAATGTGAAGACATGAACCCATCACATGATTATATATGCCCGCCCTAAAAATCCTACACTTAACCAATCAGCACGCATATATGACTCCAATATGTCACGATGCAACATGACAACTAAACTCAAGGAATAACATATCCAATAAGGATCAAAAGACTCACCGAAGTGAACAATAACACACGGATAATGAAAGGTCGACACAACCGACAATAACCAAAACAACCATCATGGGATCACAATCCCTAAAGAATGATCAACACGATCAACAATCTCAACACAATAGTCCTGGAAATCAACATCCCTCAATGAGACAATCAACACAACTGAGCGACCTCCTACGGCGCCTAATCCTGCGGGATCTCAGCCCCGAGCAGCTAGATAAGCCATCACCTATTTCAACTGTGGAGCGCCGGGTCATTACAGACCTAAGTGTCCGAAACCGTCTATCACGTGCCATAATTGTGGGATTGTTGGGCATAAGGCCCGTTTTTGCCGAAGGGACTCCAAGCCGACTCCGGTAGCATCTCAGGCCCCGAAGCAATCAGCAATTCAGAATCAGGCTGCTCAGTCAGCATCGTTTAAGACGACAGAAGCGATTAAAGGCGGAGCTCATATTTATCAGACGGGAGCGTTCGGTTTGGGAGCCGGCAAGTCCCGAATTCACGGGATGAAGAGGACCGACGATCCGGAATCCCGGATGATCTCAGGTATACTCGTAATTCTATCTCAACCTGTGTGTACCCTTTTTGATACTGGTACATCGCATTCATTCATTTCCGAATCATGTTTGAATAGACTTAACTTGGATAGTCTTATTAATTGTGGGCCTTATATCATTGGTCTACCTGGCGGTAGAAGAATTTTCGAAAATCACGAGGTTAAGAACTGACCGAATTAAGCTTAATGACCGCGAGTGGTTGGTGGACCTAATCGTGGTGGATTTACCTAAGGACGATGTAATATTGGGTATTAGTGGGATGGATCGTCAGGATACCATTATCAATGTTCGTAAGCGTATGGTCACTATCATTTCCGTCGTTGGAGTCGAGTGTGTATTTTAGGGAGGTGATCCCCGTTGTTCCGGAAGAATCATTAATATGATGAAAGCAGTAAAATTACTCAACCAGGGTTGTTCAATCATTCATTGTATCATTGTCATCGATTGGCCGTTCTAAGGCAATCGAGGTGTTCAACAATTCATGGTATCATTGTTATCGTTTGACGATGTACTCCCAGACGAGCTACCTGATTTTACCTCCACCGAGGGATGTGGTATTCACGATAGAGTTGGAGCCTGGTACGTCTCCATTATCGAAGGCACCGTATCGGATGGCCCCGACCGAAGTGCAGGAACTAAAGAATCAATTAAAGGATTTGATCGAGAGGGGTTATTTTTTGTTTCGACCAAGTGCGTCCCCGTGGGGAGCACTAGTGTTATTTGTCAAGAAGAAGGACGGTTCTTTTTGTTTGTGTGTCCGTGATCTCTTAGATCAACTTCAGGGAGCTTCAGTATTTTCCCAGATTGATTTAAGATCTGGGTATCATCAGTTGCGAATCCGAGAGTTAGATATTGCTAGAACGGCATTTCGAACACGTTATGGTCATTATGATTTTGTGGTAATGCCGTTTGGACTAACTAATGCGCCTGCGGTATTCATGGAATTAATGAATCGAGTTTTCATCGACTATTTTGATCAGTTCTTCGTTGTCTTTCTTGATGACATTTTAATTTATTCTCGTGACCGGGAGGAGCACGAGTTTCACCTACATCAGGTACTCGACGTGTTGAGACTAGAGCAACTTTTTGGAAAGTTTTCCAAATGTGAATTCTAGATGTCCGAAGTGACGTTTCTCGGACATGTAATTTCATCAGACGGAGTTCGTGTCGACCCTCAGAAGATGGAGGATATCCGAGATTAGCAACCTCCGAAGAATGTTAAGGAAATCCGAAGTTTCCTAGGATTAGCTGGTTATTATCGGCGGTTTGTGGAAGGATTTTCTAAAATCGCTCAACCCATGATGAACCTTTTAAGGAAAGATAAGAAATACACGTGGTCCGACGCGTGTCAACAGAGTTTTGAGGAACTCAAGAGCCGGTTAATTTCAGCACCTGTACTTTCTTTACCGCAAGGGACGAAAGGATTTGTGGTCTATAGTGATGCGTCCGTACAGCATCTCGGATGTGTACTCATGCAGAACGGGAAAGTTATTGCCTATGCTTCACGGCAATTGAGACCTTACGAGGTAAATTATCCGACCCACGACCTAGTGCTAGCAACCGTGGTTTTCGCGTTGAAGATTTGGCGTCATTACCTTTATGGTGTCACTTGTCGGATATTCACCGATCATAAGAGTTTGAAGTATATATTTACTCAGAAGGAGTTAAATCTGCGACAGAGGCTGTGGTTGGAACTAATCAAAGATTATGATATCGAGATCCTGTACCACCCGGGTAAGGCAGTCGTAATTCAGTCCAGGAGCAAATGATTGCTCGTTTGTAAGTCTAGAAGGAGTTTCGACAGGAATTTCTTAGACCCGAGATTGAGGTATAGCTTCAGCGAGTGCAAGGGCAACTTTGCATGTTAGAGATTTCATCGCCACTTGAGGAGGCAATCAGAGCGAATCAGGGTTCAGTCCCATCATTGTTGCGCATCCGTGAGGATGTGGCTCAGGAGAAGCCCCCGAATTTGTGGTCCACGAGTATGGACTATTGCGATTCAAGAATCAGTTATGCGTACCGGCGAATGACGAGTTGAAAAACTCGATTTTGCGAGAAGCTCATGCTACCCCTCACTCCATTCATCCGGGGTCTAGGAAGATGTACCAAGACTTGAAACAAAATTACTGGTGGAGTAATATGAAGCAAGAGGTTGCAGAATTTGTTTCGAGATGTTTGACCTGTCAGCAAGTTAAGGTAGAACATCAGCGACCGACAGGTATGCTGAAACCGCTCCCTATTCCAGAGTGGAAGTGGGAAGATATTTCAATGGACTTCATCATGAGTTTACCGACAAGTCATCGTGGCATGAATACAATATGGGTAATTGTGGATCGCCTAACTAAGTCAGCTCATTTTCTCGAGATTAAGGATACTTGGGGTCCCTAGAGACTTGCCCAGTTGTTCATCAAAGAAATAGTGAGATTGCATGGTACTCCTAAGAGTATCATTTCTGATCGTGACGGGCGATTCGTGTCTCATTTTTGGAAATCAGTTTATCGTGCCATGGGAACTCAGCTTAATTTCAGCACAGCTTTTCATCCTTAGTCTGACGGACAATCAGAGAGGACTATTCAGACATTGGAGGACATGTTGAGGGCATGCGTCCTCGATTGGAAAGACGATTGGGAAGCCCAACTACCATTGATCGAGTTCACATATAATAATAGTTGGCATGCTTCGATTAATATGGCACCTTACTGTAACACCCCCAATCCACTCAGGGATATTACACACCGTAGACCATCTCCTCGAGGAGCTACCAGGCTGATAACTAAAATCAAACATCTAAACGCCGCCTTTAAGGCTAAGATGACTCAGTAGACCGATTTGGTCTTTCAACAAAAACATACAACTCAATTCCAAACACATACCCACGCAGGGGTCAAAATACAATAAACTCCCGTACAACGGGGAAAAAATACTGCAGCGGAAAAGAAAATACAACTAGACCAATACGACATCAACGAATCCTCGTGTGATCAGTATCGTTCATCTTTCATCATCCTTCGTGCCAAGCCTGTGTTACGCTCCAAAACGTGAATGCAAAAATAGACATCCACCCCCCGAATACTCGGGGGTTAGCAAAACTCCACTGTTTTGCTAGTGCAAGAACAAAGTGCAAATACGAGCCATACAATTCACATTTCACGAATAACAATAACCAGGAATCCTCAAAAATCCAAACGTAATGAAAAGTACTTCGCGAGGCATGAGTTTGGTAAACATTTCTCAAAACCGAAAGATCACAAATAAAGGGAAACCATTTATAAAACAGTTTTAAAGATGCCATCGAGAGTTTTAATAGAAAATAATTTGCAAGAAAGCCACTCAATCAACACAAATGAGTCTTCACAAATATTTCCACGGGGTTCTCGACCCAAATCCAAATAATATCGACACGAGATCAATCATCTCAACATTCCGCAGGGTCCTTGAACCAATACACAGAATAGCACCACAATACAATCAAAGGTACAATCTCTCATTCGGCATATCCTGCTCAAGACCCCCGATTAATTAACCCTCGGAGATTTCGTCAAACCTCCTTGGTTAATTAACCCTGATACCAACGCTTTAAAAACAAGTTGAAACAAGCTTTCAAAAACACGAATCGCGGTCTATATCAAGACAAACATTTAAAAGTGAGTTGAAAGAATTTGAGATACGAACATCGTTCGGTAACAGGGTCTTAGCTATCACTCAAATACCCATAACCAGTAAGCCTGCCAGGCGCCTCCCTTGCGCACCTGTGTACCGGCATTGACTTCCATCATGTTGGCCGCTCATTGAACATGTCACCGCACCGGCGTCACTCGCGCAAGAGCCGCCCCTTGCGCGCGCATTAGGTAACACCGGCGTTCACCACCCATATAGAGCCGCACATTGCAGCATACACCAGGCCGGAGTGCACGCCCCGCCCTCAGAGGTTCCCAGATATGACGTTTCTCACAACAAGTATCCACATTGTCACAAACATCAAGCACACAGTCAATCGTTGTAACAATTATCAAATCGATACACCAATTCACATAATTCATCCGTCAGTCCACGACCACACGAATAAATAACAACACGCACGCCAACCATAACGCGACGGAAATAAGCAATACACGTACACACGCATTATCAAGCGCAACATCAATACCAAATATATCCAAAGGATTCATGTAGTCACTTACAACCCACACAATTTACAAAACACACGCGTTTTGAAAGTGAGCCTTCAACGAGGCTAGCCGAATCCTTTGAAAACTCATTTCAAACAAATAAACAAACACACCAAGATGATCACCAATTATCATATCCACAAAACAAGAATGGTATGGACAAGGTACTTGCCTCGATACCACGAGCATGGAACCACGAACGGATACGGCTCAACTCGGAAGCTTCGGAACGCCCGATGCTAACGAAAAGGAAGACGACAACGAACGGAAGGGTTCAACACGGTTTCTTCACAAGAAACTCGACCCTAACAACAATATAATCAATAAATCATCGATCATACGAGGAAGGATAATCGTAGAACGCCCGAAAACCCCTCTAAGACATTTTACCGGACACCTTCAAGGCGTCGGTCAAGAACTCGACCCAAACAACGAATCGATACGATCTAACTATGGAATAATAAAGGAAATGATATAATACATCTAAATATTCATCAATCCATCATAATCCTAAGTTAAATCGGACTAATCGGACTAAAACAACCAAAATACCCAAATTCCCCAAAACTAGATTTCTAGGAAATCTGACCTGATTCGGTAGATCGGAGGATGTTATAGGATTGATGATTGATGATATGAACTCCAAGACTTCACGTATTTATTGTCCAACAACATCTCTCCATGATCAACACACCCCCAGCCGCGGAAGAGAAGAAAACCGAGTGAAAATGGCTGAAGAAAACGTCTGCTGGCCTTAAATAGGTCGACTGCCGGCCGGGTTACGTACGTAACCGGCCAAGGCCTACGTACGTAACCGAGTCACTGCCCCAAAACTGCCGGCCCGTTACGTACGTAACCGGACAGGGTCTTACGTACGTAACCGGCCTTACGTACGTAACTGCCGATCACTACCGGCCGTAACTCGGCCAGTGTCGGCCTGGACCCGAACGACGGCCCGAACGACCCCGAAACCCGAACCTGAATACGAATCGAAGATACGGTTACGAAGTAATCGCAAAGACGAACTCGAGCACTAAGAGAACACACGATTCCGACCACCCGAAGGCTCGAAATTCGACAACGGAAAGTAATTACCCCAAACTTTGGGAAATTACGAAAATGGCCCAAAACATCCGAAATACACGATACATGATCGAAACACCAAGCCGAAGCTTGAAACATGAATAATAACATTAAATGAACTTACGAGAAAGTCGAAACAACAGTTTCGGACGAGATTCGCAAGAATCAAACTCAAGTGCGGAAAAACCGCTAAAAAGCACGGAACTCAACAAAACGACACCGAAACGAGCTCGGATGACAAAAAGTGCAGAATTAATCATTCTCGGAATGACGAAACGGTCATGAGAGTGTCGTCAAAATGGACTTTTTCCGAAAAAAGAAATTACCGGAAATCGAAATTACGGGTATTACATTCTACCCTCCTTAAAAGAAGTTTCGTCCCGAAACTTAAAATAAGTAGGGAGAAGCAATATCCACTGTCAGGAAAACTCGACGAGATACCCAAAAACTGAAAACGCAAAGGAACATACGGCGCGAAAACACGCTCCACGACGACCAACACAACGCCACCGACAGAGACATAATAAAACCAACAAGTGACAAGCGTCATCAAACAGATAATACAACCAAGTCGATTATCCGAACAATCACAAAACACAACGAACGAAAATCAATATGATTGACCACCCCAACGGTACATCAATCAAAACGCGAGCCAATCGCTGAAAAAATACGGAATTCCACCGCCCAAGGGTTGGAAGATCGAAAACGAGACAAATTTCCCGAATATAAGAAAATTAGGAAGGAGTCTGAATGCTCAACAATCACGAAATGAGATCAACAAAAACCGAACAATCAAACGATCGAACCACAACGGTCGAGGCAACAAAAATCGAACAATCATGTTCGAATCACGAAGAACAATAAAATTCAAACAACAACTCCCAGTTTCACGTCTCGGCTCTAGACAATATTTGATTCGGTGAAAACAACAAGATGTGATTCACATAAGATCCACATGAAAGGGAATAGCAATTGAAAAGTCACAATGACAAACGAGTAATTTCGAAACACCACACTCGTTCGATCAATAAAAGCAAGGGATAGGGCAAGCTCAGAAAATGTTAACGAACATAAACGAGTCGACAGAGTCAAAAATACAGAAGTTCAAAATCCGATCCACTTCGAATAAAAGAACTAGTAGAACCAAAGGGTGTTACTTCCGAACAAGGTTCACAACAATCGAACCGAACTCGGTAAAGTTACAGCGATAACCAGATCGACCCAAAACAAGATCACAGCTCGTTCGAACGATGAAACCAAAATACAGAACAAGTTCAGAAAGTATCAACGAACACGAGCGAGTCGATAGACTTCAGAGAGAGAAAAAATGCGGAAGTCAAAAATGATACGGGCATTACATTCGACCTCTTATAAAAGAAATGTCATTCCCGTAAACCACAACAACGGGAGTAAGATGACAACACAAAAAGCAAACGACAGAAACATCTCCCATGGGCCTCTCAGAGCCGATCCTCATATCTGCATCGAAGTTCACGCCCCGAAAGACTCGGAACCCAACTCGCAAAATAGGATCTTGTGTCTCTCGGGTCCACACTTGAAAAGTGTTACTAACGAGAGGGGCAATTTGCACGTACATGCCCCCGGCACAATACGTTCGAAATGCCTCATCTCGGCATACCGAAAATATAGATGCTAGATACAATGGAACATAACGTCGCAAAACAACATAGCGGAGATGCCAACTCAGCACAACGAAGAATCATAACACATACCGTATACAACGATTACCATCGTAAAGTAATACACACACAAACATTACAGCAACGACGGTATCGTTCGGCTACCTCAACGGTCCGAACAATAACCAGCACATAATTACAAACATCATTAAACAATCACACATGTACACAATCATATAAACCCAAGCTCTAACAGCTCGCACAGGTGCGATAACACGCAAGTCACCATAAAATGATAACATTAAAGATCGTCATCATACCTCCCACAAAGGGCTAACAAAACATATGCGTGACGAACGACTCGACGCTCACGCCACCAATTCAATCACAATTCGGGGTTAACACCGTAACGAAAGTTCGAAATTCATTCATGCATTTTCGGTCCGCAAACAGGAATGATAGGTTTTAAAAATGAAAACCACCTTTTGACAATAGTTTGGAACACCAGTTGATCTTGAGTATCACTTTACAAAAAGTAGTGCAAACATTGTTATCGAGACTTTGAAAATCATCTTGCGTTTGAACACAAATGTGGACACCTTCTCTTAGTGAAAAACTTTCAGAATATTCGACACTTGGGTCTAAGCAACTGCATTTCAAAAAAAATAATTGAAAATATCTCAAAATATTTTGGTCCTCAATTGGAATAATTTTGAGACATATTGCGGCACTAGAAGGCACCTTGAAAGAACCGCGAGAAAATAATTCATTTTAAAAGTACGTCTCGAAATTTATTTTCTAAGATACTCAAGGTTTTCAAAGATAATTCAATGGGCTAGAATGCACAAAAATTTCAAGTAATCACACGGAACATTATAGCGCCGTGGGTCCCGCACCGGAACCCACCAGGATAAAACCATTTACAAAAACGCCAAAAAGGCCGATGACGGTAATATTTCAAAAACTCACAAAAGCCATTTACAAAATACTAAATACCGTCATAAGAATTTGGCCAAAATGATCAAGGCCATAATGCCAAAAACTCGGTTAAGGAAATCGGTTTTCGAAATAAAACTCAGTCGGTAAAATACCGAAAGCCATTACAAAAGAACTCACGCAGCGGATAAAAGAAATAAAGTCAAGCATACACAATCCAGCAACACTACTCCTTATAGGAACGAAATATGAGGGTCAAGTAACCGCATATCAAGAAATCAAAATCCATAAGAGGATTCCGTCACTTAACAAATAATCATAAAAATAGCTTGTGTCACACGAGGCACAACACAAAGAAGAGAGACTTACATCCACAGGTCGCACGAAGATGATGATCGCCCCACGATACTAATCACGACCAATAAACTCAGACGACGTGTCGCGACACGACTCAGTCAGACAAAATCCGAAGAGACAAAAACTCAACAGACACCACTGACCCGACAGCCTAGGTTTCTACAACCTAAGCTCTGATACCATTTATGTAACACCCCCAATCCACTCAAGGATATTACACACCGTAGACCCTCTCCTCGAGGAACTACCAGGCTGATAACTAAAATCAAACATCTAAACGTCGCCTTTAAGGCTAAGATGACTCAGTAGACCGATTTGGTCTTTCAACAAAAACATACAACTCAATTCCAAACACATACGGCTGAAAACTCGCGCCCGACGGCGAAACTCTGCAAGAAACGCAAAGGAACATACGACGCGAAAACACACTCCACGACGACCAACACAACGCCACCGATAGAGACATAATAAAACCAACAAGTGAAAAGCGTCATCAAACAGATAATACAACCAAGTCGATTATCCGAACAATCACAAAACACAACGAACGAAAATCAATATGATTGACCACCCCAACGGTACATCAATCAAAACGCGAGCCAATCGCTGAAGAAATACGGAATTCCACCGCCCAAGGGTTGGAAGATCGAAAACGAGACAAATTTCCCGAATATAAGGAAATTAGGAAGGAGTCTGAATGCTCAACAATCACGAAACGAGATCAACAAAAACCGAACAATCAAACGATCGAACCACAATGGTCGAGGCAACAAAAATCGAACAATCATGTTCGAATCACGAAGAACAATAAAATTCAAACAACTCCCAGTTTCACGTCTCGGCTCGAGACAATATTTGATTCGGTGAAAACAACAAGATGTGATTCACATAAGATCCACATGAAAGGGAATAGCAATTGAAAAGTCACAACAACAAACGAGTAATTTCGAAACACCACACTCGTTCGATCAATAAAAGCAAGGGATAGGGCAAGCTCAGAAAATGTTAACGAACATAAACGAGTCGATAGAGTCGAAAATACAGAAGTTCAAAATCTGATCCACTTCGAATAAAAGAACTAGTAGAACCAAAGGGTGTTACTTCCGAACAAGGTTCACAAGAATCGAACCAAACTCGGTAAAGTTACAGCGATAACCAGATCGACCCAAAACAAGATCACAGCTCGTTCGAACGATGAAACCAAAATACAGAACAAGTTTAGAAAGTATCAACGAACACGAGCGAGTCGATAGACTTCAGAGAGAGAAAAAATGCGGAAGTCAAAAATGATACGGGCATTACATTTGACCTCTTATAAAAGAAATGTCATTCCCGTAAACCACAACAACGGGAGTAAGGTGACAACACAAAAAGCAAACGACAGAAACATCTCCCATGGGCCTCTCAGAGCTGATCCTCATATCTGCATCGAAGTTCACGCCCCGAAAGACTCGGAACCCAACTCGCAAAACAGGATCTTGTGTCTCTCGGGTCCACACTTGAAAAGTGTTACTAACGAGAGGGGCAATTTGCACGTACATGCCCCCGGCACAATACGTTCGAAGTGTCTCGGCTCGGCATACCGAAAATATAGATGCTAGATACAATGGAACATAACGTCGCAAAACAACATAGCGGAGATGCCAACTCAGCACAACGAAGAATCATAACACATACCGTATACAACGATTACCATCGTAAAGTAATACACACACACACAAACATTACAGCAACGACGATATCGTTCGGCGACCTCAACGGTCCGAACAATAACCAGCACATAATTACAAACATCATGAAACAATCACACATGTACACAATCATATAAACCCAAGCTCTAACAGCTCGCACAAGTGCGATAACACGCAAGTCACCATAAAATGCTAACATTAAAGATCGTCATCATACCTCCCACAAAGGGCTAACAAAACATATGCGTGACGAACGACTCGACGCTCACGCCACCAATTCAATCACAATTCGGGGTTAACACCGTAACGAAAGTTCGAAAACCATACATGCATTTCCGGTCCGCAAACAGGAATGATAGGTTTTAAAAATGAAAACCACCGTTTGAAAATAGTTTGGAACACCAGTTGATCTTGAGTATCACTTTACAAAAAGTAGTGCAAACATTGTTATCGAGATTTTGAAAATCATCTTGCGTTTGAACACAAATGTGGACACCTTCTCTTAGTGAAAAACTTTCAGAATATTCGACACTTGGGTCTAAGCAACTGCATTTCAAAAAAAATAATTGAAAATATCTCAAAATATTTTGGTCCTCAATTGGAATAATTTTGAGACATATTGCGGCACTAGAAGGCACCTTGAAAGTACCGCGAGAAAATAATTCATTTTAAAAGTACATCTCGAAATTTATTTTCTAAGATACTCAAGGTTTTCAAAGATAATTCAATGGGCTAGAATGCCCAAAAATTTCAGGTAATCACACGGAACATTATAGCGCCGTGGGTCCCGCGCCGGAACCCACCAGGATAATACCATTTACAAAAACGCCAAAAAGGCCGATGACGGTAATATTTCAAAAACTCACAAAAGCCATTTACAAAATACTAAATACCGTCATAAGAATTTTGCCAAAATGATCAAGGCCTTAATGCCAAAAACTCGGTTAAGGAAATCGGTTTTCGAAATAAAACTCAGTCGGTAAAATACCGAAAGCCATTACAAAAGAACTCACGCAGCGGATAAAAGAAATAAAGTCAAACATACACAATCCAGCAACACTACACCTTATAGGAACAAAATATGAGGGTCAAATAACCGCATATCAAGAAATCAAAATCCATAAGAGGATTCCGTCACTTGACAAATAATCATAAAAATAGCTTGTGTCACACGAGGCACAACACAAAGAAGGGAGACTTACATCCACAGGTCGCACGAAGATGATGATCGCCCCACGATACTAATCACGACCAATAAACTCAGACGACGCGTCGCGACACGACTCAGTCAGACAAAATCCGAAGAGACAAAAACTCAACAGACACCACTGACCCGACAGCTTAGGTTTCCACAACCTAAGCTCTGATACCATTTATGTAACACCCCCAATCCACTCAAGGATATTACACGCCGTAGACCCTCTCCTCGAGGAGCTACCAGGCTGATAACTAAAATCAAACATCTAAACGTCGCCTTTAAGGCTAAGATGACTCAGTAGACCGATTTGGTCTTTCAACAAAAACATACAACTCAATTCCAAACACATACGGGTGAAAACTCGCGCCCGACGGCGAAACGCTGCAAGAAACGCAAAGGAACATACGACACGAAAACACGCTCCGCGACGACCAACACAACGCCACCGATAGAGACATAATAAAACCAAGAAGTGACAAGCGTCATCAAACAGATAATACAACCAAGTCGATTATCCGAACAATCACAAAACACAACGAACGATTATCAATATGATTGACCACCCCAACGGTACATCAATCAAAACGCGAGCCAATCGCTGAAGAAATACCGAATTCCACCGCCCAAGGGTTGGAAGATCGAAAATGAGACAAATTTCCTGAATATAAGGAAATTAGGAAGGAGTCTGAATGCTCAACAATCACGAAACGAGATCAACAAAAACCGAACAATCAAACGATCGAACCACAACGGTCGAGGCAACAAAAATCGAACAATCATGTTCGAATCACGAAGAACAATAAAATTCAAACAACAACTCCCAGTTTCACGTCTCGGCTCGAGACAATATTTGATTCGGTGAAAACAACAAGATGTGATTCACATAAGATCCACATGAAAGGGAATAGCAATTGAAAAGTCACAACGACATACGAGTAATTTTGAAACACCACACTCGTTCGATCAATAAAAGCAAGGGATAGGGCAAGCTCAGAAAATGTTAACGAACATAAACGAGTCGACAAAGTCGAAAATACAGAAGTTCAAAATCTGATCCACTTCGAATAAAAGAACTAGTAGAACCAAAGGGTGTTACTTCCGAACAAGGTTCACAAGAATCGAACCGAACTCGGTAAAGTTACAGCGATAACTAGATCGACCCCAAACAAGATCACAGCTCGTTCGAACAATGAAACCAAAATACAGAACAAGTTCAGAAAGTATCAACGAACACGAGCGAGTCGATAGACTTCAGAGAGAGAAAAAATGCGGAAGTCAAAAATGATACGTGCATTACATTCGACCTCTTATAATAGAAATGTCATTCCCGTAAACCACAACAACGGGAGTAAGGTGACAACACAAAAGGCGAACAACAGAAACATCTCCCATGGGCCTCTCAGAGCCGATCCTCATATCTGCATCGAAGTTCGCGCCCCGAAAGACTCGGAACCCAACTCGCAAAACAGGATCTTGTGTCTCTCGGGTCCACACTTGAAAAGTGTTACTAACGAGAGGGGCAATTTGCACGTACATGCCCCCGGCACAATACGTTCGAAGTGCCTCGGCTCGGCATACCGAAAATATAGATGCTAGATACAATGGAACATAACGTCGCAAAACAACATAACGGAGATGCCAACTCAGCACAACGAAGAATCATAACACATACCGTGTACAACGATTACCATCGTAAAGTAATACACACACAAACATTACAGCAATGACGGTATCGTTCGGCGACCTCAACGGTCCGAACAATAACCAGCACATAATTACAAACATCATGAAACAATCACATGTACACAATCATATAAACCCAAGCTCTAACCGCTCGCACAGGTGCGATAACACGCAAGTCACCATAAAATGATAACATTAAAGATCGTCATCATACCTCCCACAAAGGGATAACAAAACATATGCGTGACGAACGACTCGACGCTCACGCCACCAATTCAATCACAATTCGGGGTTAACACCGTGACGAAAGTTCGAAAACCATACATGCATTTCCGGTCCGCAAACAGGAATGATAGGTTTTAAAAATGAAAACCATCTTTTGAAAATAGTTTGGAACACCAGTTGATCTTGAGTATCACTTTACAAAAAGTAGTGCAAACATTGTTATCGAGATTTTGAAAATCATCTTGCATTTGAACACAAATGTGGACACCTTCTCTTAGTGAAAAACTTTCAGAATATTCGACACTTGGGTCTAAGCAACTGCATTTCAAAAAAAATAATTGAAAATATCTCAAAATATTTTGGTCCTCAATTGGAATAATTTTGAGACATATTGCGGCACTACAAGGCACCTTGAAAGTACCGCGAGAAAATAATTCATTTTAAAAGTACGTCTCGAAATTTATTTTCTAAGATACTCAAGGTTTTCAAAGATAATTCAATGGGCTAGAATGCCCAAAAATTTCAGGTAATCACACGGAACATTATAGCGCCGTGGGTCCCGCGCCGGAACCCACCAGGATAAAACCATTTACAAAAACGCCAAAAAGGCCGATGACGGTAATATTTCAAAAACTCACAAAAGCCATTTACAAAATACTAAATACCGTCATAAGAATTTCGCCAAAATGATTAAGGCCATAATGCCAAAAACTCGGTTAAGGAAATCGGTTTTCGAAATAAAACTCAGTCGGTAAAATACCGAAAGCCATTACAAAAGAACTCACGCAGCGGATAAAAGAAATAAAGTCAAACATACACAATCCAGCAACACTACTCCTCATAGGAACGAAATATGAGGGTCAAATAACCGCATATCAAGAAATCAAAATCCATAAGAGGATTCCGTCACTTAACAAATAATCATAAAAATAGCTTGTGTCACACGAGGCACAACACAAAGAAGGGAGACTTACATCCACAGGTCGCACGAAGATGATGATCGCCCCACGATACTAATCACGACCAATAAACTCAGACGACGCGTCGCGGCACGACTCAGTCAGACAAAATCCGACGAGACAAAAACTCAACAGACACCACTGACCCGACAGCCTAGGTTTCCACTGTAACACCCCCAAGACATTCAGGGCATATTACAGCGCCGTGGACCCCACACTGTGGAATCCACCAGGCTAACGTACCAAAAAAGACATTCGACAACGGCAAACCATCATAAATAAAACGACAAGCTAAATAAAAGACTATAACCGACAAATAAAATTCTGACATCAAATCCATTTCCCCAAAACGGGAACACAACATTAACAAATTCAAATCGGAAGTACTCGAGTACTTAAACAAATTTTATAATACAGAATCCCAAAATCAGACATCAATAATAATTGACAAACAGAACACCAATAATCAACTTCTGGACAATATCATGCTTGCCCATCATCCTCATACGGCTCAGGTGCTCGCTTGTCCCCAGGATCAATACCTGAAATACAAAAAGTATTTCCCCCATTTAAGGGGTTAGCGACAACTGCTAGTGCAAGTACAATCCATTTGAACTACATTCTAATCAGATGAATATATGCGCCAAAAATCATTTTAGAAAACATTTTATATTCCGGAATATTTATGATGCACAAGCACAAAACACATTTTCTCCAACCAAAACAATTCAAAGTTAACCTTGGTACGTGACTCACGGCCACCATACCCCGCAGAGCCCCGTCGGACATCCCTGGGTGGTCAACCATAGCTCGCGATACGAAACTCACAGCAACGTATCCCTAGAGGCCCCGTCGGACCCTCCCTAGGTGAACATACACATATCCATCCACAACAACCACAATACAACCATAATTCAAATACTAGAACATGTAAACAAATGTAAAGTACTTGCCTTTGTGACATCTTCGAAGAATCGGAAGTGAAAAATGACTACGGATGATCCGAGTGGAAGACGACGGTTCCTAACGAAGAATTAACATAACTCAGTCCCAACGGACATCAATAAACGAAAGGAATACTCCCATAACCCCGATTACAATTCACAACAATAGGCGTTCAATCGATACGGGCGAGGGTTTACGCAAAATCTCCCCGTATTGATAATTCACGGATTAAAATCAAGGAAATTGGATTGGGAATCATCCAATAACAACAATCGGTAAGAAGTTTCGCAACATACATGAACAATTCGGAATCAATCACGAAAAACCCGAAAAACCCCAATTTATACAAGTTAGGGTTCCTGAAGAAAATACCTCGAATTCGGATGATGGAGGATGATTATGCTGATGGTGATATGCTACTACGATTCTATGGTGATGGAACACGAAAAATTCTTCGATCAAAACTGAAGGAATCGCCTCTAGAGTCGCCCCGTGAAGAAAAACGAAAGAGGGGATAGAAAATGAGGTCTTGGACCTCTGCCCGCTGTTTTAAAACAGTGGGTACATTCTGCCGTAACGAGGGGACACTTACGGCCGTAACATGGCCAACTTACGGCCGTAACTTCCGGGTGTTACGACCGTAACACCCTCTTGGACGATAATCTTGGCGGCTTTGTCAAGCGAGTCCGGACGACCCCGAAACCCGGACCTGCTATCGAACCAAAAATACGACTACGAAGAATATTCGATGATGAGTCTAACCATCACAAGAAAACATCAATCCGACTACCCGGGAATCCGAAATACGACAACGAATATGAAATTCCCTAAACTTATAGGAAATTACGAAAATGGCCCAAGTGCCCGAAAATCACGAAACGACGTCGGATTTACAAACCGAAAGTTTCAACATGACCAACTCAACCATACGAACTTGTACAAGCCAAGAAACAATGAAAACTAACGAGTTTTATGAGAATCGAACGTTCATACGGCAAAACATGTCATAAAATAAAATTACGTGAAAACATCATCAAAACTCGTCCAAATGGAAAAACTCCAAGAACAAAGTAGATTCGAAATTTCGAAACGGTTACAAGAGAGTCGATAAAAATAGACATACACCAAAAATGGAAACTGCTAAAAATGGAAAATTACGGATATTACATTCTCCCCCTCTAAAATAAAGTTTCGTCCCGAAACTTAAGAATCAAAATGTTCGGGATGCCTCGAACGCATATCCTCCTCTAACTCTCACGTCGCTTCTTCTACTCCGTGCCTCGACCATTGCACCTTAACCAAAGGAATGGTTTTGTGCCTTAACTGTTTCCCTCGACGCTCCAAAATCTTAACGGGCCTCTCCTCAAACGTAACATCCTTCTCGATCTCCACGTCTCCAAAATCAATAATGTGGGACGGGTCCGGAACATACTTCCTCAGATGGGAGACATGAAATACGCTATGAACATGACTCAACGACGGAGGCAAGGCCAACCGGTACGCTAACTCGCCCACTCTCTCCAATATCTCGAAAGGTCCAATATATCTCGGGCTGAGTTTCCCTTTCTTCCCAAAACGGAAAACTCCCTTCGTCGGAGACACTCTCAATAGAACATGATCTCCCACTTCAAACTCTAAGGGTCGACGCCTAACATCCGCATAAGACTTTTGTAGACTCTGAGCAGTCAACATTCTCTTTCTAATCAATTCAACTTTCTCCCTCGTCTCTAACACAAGGTCTGGCTCGGTACCAACTAGTTCGGACGGTTCATCCCAACATATCGGCGATCGGCAACGTCGTCCATAAAGTGCCTCATACGGTGCCATCTTAATCGACGCGTGCCAGCTATTATTATAAGTAAACTCAATTAAGGCCAAATGCTCCTCCCAGTCACTACTCTAATCTAACGCGCATGCGCACAACAAATCCTCGAACGTCTGAATGGTACGTTGGGCCTTGTCGATGCAGGGATGGAACGAAGTGCTCAAACGTAACTGTGTCCCCAATGCCTTATGTACCGCCTGCCAAAAATGCGATACAAATTGGCCATCTCTGTCTGAAATAATGGTCCTCGGCGTACCATGAAGCCTCACTATCTATGCGATAAAAATACGAGCCAACTTTTCTGGACCCCAAGTATCCTTGATGCCCAGAAAATGTGCCGACTTAGTTAGTCGGTCTACAATCACCCACACCATATTCATACCAGCCTTCGTCCTCAGCAAACCCGTGATAAAATCCATAGAGATATCCTCCCACTTCCACTCTCGGACGGGAAGTGGTTTCAATAACCCGGCTGGCCGCTGATGCTCAATCTTGACTTGCTGACAAGTCAAACACTTAGCCACAAACTAAACTACCTCCTTCTTCATATCGTTCCACCAGAAATTTTTTCTCAGATCTTTATACATTTTACTCGAGCCCGGATGGACTGAGTAAGGTGATGCATGAGCCTCTTGCATAATACTCTGTCTCAATTCCGAGTCGTTCGGAACACACAACCGACCTCGGAATGTCAACACTCCGTCCTCATGAATAACAAATCCCAGGGCTTTCCCCTTCCCTACACTCCCTCGAAGATGAATAAACATCGGGTCCTCCAACTGTCCCGATTTAATGTCATCGACCAGAGATGAAGAAATCTCAAGAGTACGCAACTGCCCGGAACTCTCTGGCAGTACAACCTCAATGCCTAACCTCGTAAACTCTCGCTGAAGTCCCGACTGGGCCATAAGTAGCTCAAGCGCCCGAAGCGATACCGATTTCTGGCTCAAGGCATCTGCCACCACATTTGCCTTACCCAGATGATCTAGAATCTCGAGGTCGTAGTCCTTAATCAACTCCAACCATCTCCTCTGTCTCATATTAAGCTCTTTCTGTGTAAAAATGTACTTCAGGCTCTTGTGATCAGTGAAAATCTGACACGACGAGCCATACAAGTAATGACGCCAAATCTTCAACGCAAATACAACTGCGGCCAACTCAAGATCGTGCGTAAGGTAATTCAACTCGTACGGTTTCAACTGACGGGAAGCATAGGCAATCGTCCTCCCGTGCTGCATAAGTACACATCCGAGCCCTTGGCCCGAAGCATCAGCAGAAACCCTCATTACCACTCGGTAAAGCCAAAACAGGAGCGGTCGTCAACCGCTTCTTCAACTCCTCCAAACTATTCTGCCTCTCATCGGTCCACACAAACTTCTCTGACTTCTGTAACAACTGAGTCAGTGGTCGAGCGAGCTTAGAGAACCCCTCGACGAATCTACGGTAATACCCAGCTAATCCCAGAAAACTGCGGACCTCCTTCACGTTCTTGGGCAGCGCCTAATCCAACACTGCCTCTACCTTATGTAGGTCCACACGAACACCCTCGGCCGAGGTCACATGACCGAGAAACATAACCTCCTGTAACCAAAACTCGCACTTTGAGAACTTCGCAAAAAGATGCCGAGTTCTCAAAATATCTAATACGATATGTAAATGACGGGCGTGCTCCTCCTCGCTCCTCGAGTAAATGAGGATGTCGTCGATAAAAATGACTACACACTTATCGAGGTACTTGATAAAGACTTTGTTCATAAGCTGCATGAACATGGCTGGGGCATGGGTTAGCCCAAAAGGCATAACCACAAACTCGTAGTGACCATATCTCGTCCGATAGGCCGTCTTCGGAATATCGGTATCCTTCACTCGGAGCTGATAATACCCCGATCTCAAATCAATCTTCGAAAACACAGTTTCCCCTTGCAACTGATCAAACAAGTCATCAATCCTTGGGAGCGGATACTTGTTTTTGATGGTCACTTTGTTCAACTCTCGGTAGTCGATACACAAACGAAGTGACCCGTCCTTCTTCTTCACAAACAGGACCGGTGCGCCCCAAGGTGAAGCGCTCGGTCGAATATACCCCATGTCTAGAAACTCTCCCAATTGTTTCTTCAACTCAAGCATCTCGGCAGGCGCTATACGGTATGGCGTCTTGGAAATCGGGGCTGCCCCCGGCTCTAAATCGACGGTAAACTCAACCTCTCGGTCCGGCGGCAAACCCGGCAACTCGTCTGGAAAAACATCAGGATACTCACACACTACCGGAATAGTCGAGAGCTCGAGTCCCCCTTCTTCCGATCTAAAAGCGTAACACCAATAGCCTGTACAACCTCCTCGAAGAAGTCTCACCGCCTTCAAGGCGCTGATCAGGAGTCTCTGGCCACTCCGCTTACGCCCCACGAAAGAATGCTCGGTACCGTCAGAGGCTAACATCGAAACAGTCCTCATTCTCTAATTCCTGATCGCCCCATGACGGTCCAGCCAATCCTCACCCAGAATCAAATCCTCATCTCTAATATCTGCCGCAATTAGATTGGAAGGCCAAACCCTCCCCGCGATACTCACTGGAAAATCTCTAACCTCACGATCCCCCACGATGCTATCCCCACTAGGAAGTTTAACAACAAAAGGCTCACAAGTAACAAGGCAATCAACATGTAGACGACGCACACAATCCATAGATATAAAAGAATGCGTAGCACCAGAATCGAACAATACGGAAACAGGATGATCAAGGATGTGGACGGTACCTGTAGCCACCGTCGCGTCAGGATCTCCTGCTCGTCTCATCTCATACACTCGGGGCGGAACAGACCCTGCACTAGAAGCTCCCCCTCTAGAAGGCTGCCCACGTCCTCGACCTCTACCAAAACTCTGCTGCGGCTGAGGAACTGTCGGTGCCTGATTCACACTCGGCTCTCCCGCAGCTGGGGCTGATATCTGAGTAACTGGAGTTCGATCCGCATCCGTACAAAACTTAGCACGATGACCCATCCGACCACAAGCAAGACACTGAATCGGAGGCCTATCACACTCACTCATTATGTGGCCCGGGCGACTACAGTTAAAGCACGTAGGACAACGGACGGAACCAGTAGGAGAAGACCTAGAACCGTTTCCTCGCCCAACTGATGGTGACTGACTCCCAAAGACTCGCGAACCAGACTGAGCCTTCGGATACCCTCCTGACTTGCCTCCTGAAAACTGACCAGAGGTCTTTTGCTTCTTTCCTTCGGTTGCCGTCTCTGTCGCAGAAAACGACATCTCATAAGCCATCGCTTTATTCTGATATTCTTTCAAAGTCGTGCACCCCAGACCAGACAAGTAGTGGCGCACCCTCGGTTTCATCCGCATATCAAAGTGGCGGATCTTATCAAGCTCATCTCGGACTTGGTTCCTCACATAATGCAGCTGTTGATTGTAGTCTATGATAGCTTGAGAAATAGGAACATCTTGGGGCTTAGCCTCAAAGAAGGCTCGGTTCCTCCCCTCTTTCACTGGCCATGGACAGAATTCATCTTCCATCAAATCCCGAAACTCTGCCCACGTAGCTGCCCGGTCGCGCGGCTTTACCGTTTGCCACCACGTTGCTGCCTCCTTGGCGAGGAAGTACTGAGCAATGGGTACTTTCCTCTCCTCAGAACAATTAGCAGCCTCAAATACTTTCTCCACCTCGAATAGCCAATTCTCCCAACCAGAATTGTCGGAAGCACCATCAAACTGCGGAGGACGCATACGAGTCACGTCCTGAAGTAGCTTATCATTGCCGGATCCAGTGGGCGGAACCGGGTTGGCATTAGCTTGGCCGACTAGAACGGCCTGAGTCAGTAGCGTCATCCGGTTTGCTACTTGTTCCAAAATGTTGGCCACTCCAACATTCTCATGTGCATTACCGGAGCTAGTAGACTGGTCTTGCTGACCTCCGGAACTAGGGGGAACACTGTTCGACAAAGAAGGCATCGCCGAGTCAGTTCCCGAGTGATCGGACATGGCCGCCCCACCGGCTGCGCCACGTCCCCTACCGCGTCCGCGACCGCGTCCGCGTCCTCTACCAGCAGGAATTCTGAAGAAGCAACGGGTAAGTACAATTCAAACACAAAACACAACAAGATACTAAAACAGGAATAGAACATAACGGTGAAACGAGTCAAGTTAGGAAAACTTACGAGCACCGGCGTACTAAGATGATGGCATAGCAGTGATACTGTCCCAAAAACGACACTTAACTAGACCTAAATAACCGACAGCCTAGGTATCCATAAACCTAAGCTCTGATACCATATTATGTAACACCCCCAAGACATTCAGGGCATATTACACCGGCGTGGACCCCACACTATGGAATCTACCAGGCTAACGTACCAAACAAGACAATCGACAACGACAAACCATCATAAATAAAACGACAAGCTAAATAAAAGACTATAACCGACAAATAAAATTCTGACATCAAATCCATTTCCCCAAAACGGGAACACAACATTAACAAATTCAAATCGGAAGTACTCGAGTACTTAAACAAATTTTATAATACAAAATCCCAAAATCAGACATCAATAATAATTGACAAACAGAACACCAATAATCAACTTCTGGATAATATCATGCTTTCCCATCATCCTCATACGGCTCGGGTGCTCGCTTGTCCCCACGATCAATACCTGAAATACAAAAAGTATTTCCCCCATTTAAAGGGTTAGCGACAACTGCTAGTGCAAGTACAATCCATTTGAACTACATTCTAATTAGATGAATATATGCGCCAAAAATCATTTTAGAAAACATTTTATATTCCAGAATATTTATGATGCACAAGCACAAAACACATTTTCTCCAACCAAAATAATTCAAAGTTAACCTTGGTACGTGACTCACGGCCACCGTACCCCGCAGAGCCCCGTCGGACACCCCTGGGTGGTCAACCATAGTTCGCGATACGAAACTCACGGCAACGCATCCCTAGAGGCCCCGTCGGACCCTCCCTAGGTGAACATACACATATCCATCCACGACAACCACAATACAGCCATAATTCAAATACTAGAACATGTAAACAAATGTAAAGTACTTGCCTTTGTGACATCTTCGAAGAATCGGAAGTGAAAAACGACTACGGATGATCCAAGTGGAAAACGATGGTTCCTAATGAAGAATTAACATAACTCAGTCCCAACGGACATCAATAAACGAAAGGAATACTCCCATAACCCCGATTACAATTCACGACAATAGGCGTTCAATCGATACGGGCGAGGGTTTACGCAAAATCTCCACGTATTGATAATTCACGGATTAAAATCAAGGAAATTGGATTGGGAATCATCCAATAACAACAATCGGTAAGAAGTTTCGCAACATACATGAACAATTCGGAATCAATCACGAAAAACCCGAAAACCCCCCAATTTATACAAGTTAGGCTTCCTGAAGAAAATACCTCGGATTCGGATGATGGAGGATGATTATGCTGATGGTGATATGCTACTACGATTCTATGGTGATGGAACACGAAAAATTCTTCGATCAAAACTGAAGGAATCGCCTCTGGAGTCGCCCCGTGAAGAAAAACGAAAGGGGGGATAGAAAATGAGGTCTTGGACCTCTGCCATTGCTTTAAAGCAGTGGGTCATTACGGCCGTAACGAGGGGACACTTACGGCCGTAACATGGCCAACTTACGGCCGTAACCGGGTGTTACGGCCGAACACCCTCTTGGGCAAAGATCTTGGCATTCTTGTCCAAATGATTCCGGACGACCCCGAAACCCGGACCTGCTATCGAACCAAAAATACGACTACGAAGAATATTAGATGACGAGTCTAACCATCACAAGAAAACATCAATCCGACTACCCGGGAATCCGAAATACGACAACGAATATGAAATTCCCTAAACTTATAGAAAATTACGAAAATGGCCCAAGTGCCCGAAAATCACGAAACGACGTCGGATTTACAAACCGAAAGTTTAAACATGACCAACTCAACCATACAAACTTGTACAAGCCAAGAAACAACGAAAACGAACGAGTTTTACGAGAATCGAACGTTCATACGGCAAAACATGTCATAAAATGAAATTACGTGAAAACATCATCAAAACTCGTCCAAATGGAAAAACTCCAAGACCAAAGTAGATTCGAAATGTCGAAACGGTTACAAGCGAGTCGATAAAAATAGACAAACACCAAAAATGGAAAGTGCTAAAAATGGAAACTGCTAAAACTGGAAAATTACGGATATTACATCCACAACCTAAGCTCTGATACCATTTATGTAACACCCCCAATCCACTCAGGGATATTACACGCCCTAGACCCTCTCCTCGAGGAGCTACCAGGCTGATAACTAAAATCAAACATCTAAACGTCGCCTTTAAGGCTAAGATGACTCAGTAGACCGATTTGATCTTTCAACAAAAACATATAACTCAATTCCAAACACATACCCACGCAGAGGTCAAAATAAAATAAACTCCCGTACAACGGGGAAAAAATACTGCAGCGGAAAAGAAAATACAACTAGACCAATACGACATCAACGGATCCTCGTGTGATCAGTATCGTTCATCTTTCATCATCCTTCGTGCCGACCCTGTGTTACGCTCCAAAACCTGATTGCAAAAATAGACATCCACCCCCCGAATACTCGGGGGTTAGCAAAACTCCACTGTTTTGCTAGTGCAAGAACAAAGTGCAAATACGAGCCATACAATTCACATTTCATGAATAACAATAACCAGGAATCCTCAAAAATCCAAACGTAACGAAAAGTACTTCCAAAGGCATGAGTTTGGTAAACATTTCTCAAAACCGAAAGATCACAAATAAAGGGAAACCATTTATAAAACAGTTTTAAAGATGCCATCGAGAGTTTTAATAGAAAACAATTTGCAAGAAAGCCACTCAATCAACACAAATGAGTCTTCACAAATATTTCCACGGGGTTCTCGACCCAAATCCAAATAATATCGACACGAGATCAATCATGTCAACATTCTGCAGGGTCCTTGACCCAATACACAGAATAGCACCACAATACAATCAAAGGTACAATCTCTCATTCGACATATCCTTCTCAAGACCCCCGATTAATTAACCCTCGGAGATTTCGTCAAACGTCCTTGGTTAATTAACCCTGATACCAACGCTTTAAAAACAAGTTGAAACAAGCTTTCAAAAACACGAATCGCGGTCTATATCAAGACAAACATTTAAAAGTGAGTTGAAAGAATTTGAGATACGAACATCGTTCGGTAACGGGGTCTTAGCTATCACGCAAATACCCGTAACCAATAAGCCTGCTAGGCGCCTCCCTTGCGCACCTATGTACCGGCGTTAACTTCCATCATGTTGGCCGCTCATTGAACATGTCACCGCACCGGCGTCACTCCCGCAAGAGCCGCCCCTTGCGCGCGCATTAGGTAACACCGGCGTTCACCACCCATATGGAGCCGCACATTGCAGCATAAACCAGGCCGGAGTGCACGCCCCGCCCTCAAAGGTTCCCGGATACGACGTTTCTCACAACAAGTATCCACATTATCACAAACATCAAGCACACAGTCAATCGTTGTAACAATTATCAAATCGATACACCAATTCACATAATTCATCCGTCAGTCCACGACCACACGAATAAATAACAACACGCACGTCAACCATAACGCAACGGAAATAAGCAATACACGTACACACGCATTATCAAGCGTAACATCAACACCAAATATATCCAAAGGATTCATGTAGTCACTTACAACCCACACAATTTACAAAACACACGCGTTTTGAAAGTGAGCCTTTAACGAGGCTAGCCGAATCCTTTGAAAACTCATTTCAAACAAATAAACAAATACACCAAGATGATCACCAATTATCATATCCACAAAACAAGAATGGTATGGACAAGGTACTTGCCTCGATACCACGAGCACGGAACCACGAACGGATATGACTCAACCGGGAAGCTTCGGAATGCCCGATGCTAACGAAAAGAAAGACGACAACGAACGGAAGGGTTCAACACGGTTTCTTCACAAGAAACTCGACCCTAACAACAATATAATCAATAAATCATCGATCATACGATGAAGGATAATCGTAGAACGCCCGAAAACCCCTCTAAGACATTTTACCGGACACCTTCAAGGCGTCGGTCAAGAACTCGACCCAAACAACGAATCGATACGATCCAACCATGGAATAATAAAGGAAATGATATAATACATCTAAATATTCATCAATACATCATAATCCTAAGTTAAATCGGATTAATCGGACTAAAACAACCAAAATACCCAAATTCCCCAAAACTAGATTTCTAGGAAATCTGACCTGATTCGGTAGATCGGAGGATGTTATAGGATTGATGATTGATGATATGAACTCCAAGACTTCACGGATTTATTGTCCAACAATATCTCTCCATGGTCAACACACCCCCAGCCGCGGAAGAGAAGAAAACCAAATGAAAATGGCTGAAGAAAACGTCTGCTGGCCTTAAATAGGCCGACTGCCGGCCGGGTTACGTACGTAACCGGCCAAGGCTTACGTACGTAACCGAGTCATCGCCCCAAATCGCCTGCCCGTACGTGCGTAACGGCCAGGCCTTACGTGACGTAATCGCCGATCACTCGGCCGTAACTCGGCCGATCTGGCTGGGCCCGAACGACGGCCCGAACGACCCCGAAACCCGAACCTGAATACGAATCGAAGATACGGTTACAAAGTACTCGCAAAGACGAACTCGGGCACTAAGAGAACACACGATTCCGACCACCTGAAGGCTCGAAATTCGACAACGGAAAGTAACTACCCCAAACTTTGGGAAATTACGAAAATGGCCCAAAACATCTGAAATACATGATACATGATCGAAACACCAAGCCGAAGCTTGCAACATGAATAATAACATTAAATGAACTTACGAGAAAGTCGAAACAACAGTTTCGGACGAGATTCGCAAGAATCGAACTCAAGTGCGGAAAAACCGCTAAAAAGCACGGAACTCAACAAAACGATACCGAAACGAGCTCGGATGACAAAAAGTGCAGAATTAATCATTCTCGGAATGACGAAATGGTCATGAGAGAGTCGTCAAAACGGACTTTCTCCGAAAAAGAAATTACCAGAAATTGAAATTACGGGTATTACATTCTACCCTCCTTAAAAGAAGTTTCATCCCGAAACTTAAAATAAGTAGGGAGAAGCAATATCCACTGTCAGGAAAACTCGAGGAGATACCCAAAAACCGAAAACTCGCGCCCGACGGCGAAACGCTGCAAGAAATGCAAAGGAACATACGGCGCGAAAACACGCTCCACGACGACCAACACAACGCCACCGATAGAGACATAATAAAACCAACAAGTGACAAGCGTCATCAAACAGATAATACAACCAAGTTGATTATCCGAACAATCACAAAACACAACGAACGAAAATCAATATGATTGACCACCCCAACGGTACATCAATCAAAACGCGAGCCAATCGCTGAAGAAATACGGAATTCCACCCCCCAAGGGTTTGAAGATCGAAAACGAGACAAATTTCCCGAATATAAGGAAATTAGGAAGGAGTCTGAATGCTCAACAATCACGAAACGAGATCAACAAAAACCGAACAATCAAATGATCGAACCACAACGGTCGAGGCAACAAAAATCGAACAATCATGTTCGAATCACGAAGAACAATAAAATTCAAACAACAACTCCCAGTTTCACGTCTCGGCTCGAGACAATATTTGATTCGGTGAAAACAACAAGGTGTGATTCACATAAGATCCACATGTAAGGGAATAGCAATTGAAAAGTCACAACGACAAACGAGTAATTTCGAAACACCACACTCGTTCGATCAATAAAAGCAAGGGATAGGGCAAGTTCAGAAAATGTTAACGAACATAAACGAGTCGACAGAGTCGAAAAAACAGATGTTCAAAATCCGATCCACTTCGAATAAAAGAACAAGTAGAACCAAAGGGTGTTACTTCCGAACAAGGTTCACAAGAATCGAACCGAACTCGGTAAAGTTACAGCGATAACCAGATCGACCCAAAACAAGATCACAGCTCGTTCGAACGATGAAATCAAAATACAGAACAAGTTCAGAAAGTATCAACGAACACGAGCGAGTCGATAGACTTCAGAGAGAGAAAAAATGCGGAAGTCAAAAATAATACGGGCATTACATTCGACCTCTTATAAAAGAAATGTCATTCCCATAAACCACAACAACGGGAGTAAGGTGACAACACAAAAAGCAAACGACAGAAACATCTCCCATGGGCCTCTCAGAGTCGATCCTCATATCTGCATCGAAGTTCGCGCCCCGAAAGACTTGGAACCCAACTCGCAAAACAGGATCTTGTGTCTCTCGGGTCCACACTTGAAAAGTGTTACTAACAAGAGGGGCAATTGCACGTACATGCCCCCGGCACAATACGTTCGAAATGCCTCGGCTCCGCATACTGAAAATATAGATGCTAGATACAATAGAACATAACGTCGCAAAACAACATAGCGGAGATGCCAACTCAGCACAACGAAAAATCATAACACATACCGTATACAACGATTACCATCGTAAAGTAATACACACACACAAACATTACAGCAACGACGGTATCGTTCGGCGACCTCAACGGTCCGAACAATAACCAGCACATAATTACAAACATCATGAAACAATCACACATGTACACAATCATATAAACCCAAGCTCTAACAGCTCGCACAGGTGCGATAACACGCAAGTCACCATAAAATGATAACATTAAAGATCGTCATCATACCTCCCACAAAGGGCTAACAAAACATATGTGTGACGAACGACTCGACCCTCACGCCACCAATTCAATCACAATTCGGGGTTAACACCGTAACGAAAGTTCGAAAACCATACATGCATTTCCGATCCGCAAACAGGAATGATAGGTTTTAAAAATGAAAACCACCTTTTGAAAATAGTTTGGAACACCAGTTGATCTTGAGTATCACTTTACAAAAAGTAGTGCAAACATTGTTATCGAGACTTTGAAAATAATCTTGCGTTTGAACACAAATGTGGACACCTTCTCTTAGTGAAAAACTTTCAGAATATTCGACACTTGGGTCTAAGCAACTGCATTTCAAAAAAAATAATTGAAAATATCTCAAAATATTTTGGTCCTCAATTGAATAATTTTGAGACATATTGCGGCACTAGAAGGTACCTTGAAAGTACCGCGAGAAAATAATTTATTTTAAAAGTACGTCTCGAAATTTATTTTCTAAGATACTCAAGGTTTTCAAAGATAATTCAATGGGCTAGAATGCCCAAAATTTTCAGGTAATCACACGGAACATTATAGCGCCGTGGGTCCCGCGCCGGAACCCACCTGGATAAAACCATTTACAAAAATGCCAAAAAGGCCGATGACGGTAATATTTCAAAAACTCATAAAAGCCATTTATAAAATACTAAATACCGTCATAAGAATTTCGCCAAAATGATCAAGGCCATAATGCCAAAAACTCGGTTAAGGAAATTGGTTTTCGAAATAAAACTCAGTCGGTAAAATACCGACAGCCATTACAAAAGAACTCACGCAGCGGATAAAAGAAATAAAGTCAAATATACACAATCCAGCAACACTACTCCTCATAGGAACGAAATATGAGGGTCAAATAACCGCATATCAAGAAATCAAAATCCATAAGAGGATTCCGTCACTTAACAAATAATCATAAAAATAGCTTGTGTCACACGAGGCACAACACAAAGAAGGGAGACTTACATCCACAGGTCGCACGAAGATAATGATCGCCCCACGATACTAATCATGACCAATAAACTCAGACGACGCGTCGCGACATGACTCAGTCAGACAAAATCCGACGAGACAAAAACTCAACAGACACCACTGACCCGACAGCCTAGGTTTCCACAACCTAAGCTCTGATACCATTTATGTAACACCCCAAATCCACTCAGGGATATTACACGCCGTAGACCCTCTCCTCGAGGAGCTACTAGGCTGATAACTAAAATCAAACATCTAAACGTCGCCTTTAAGGCTAAGATGACTCAGTAGAACGATTTGGTCTTTCAACAAAAACATACAACTCAATTCCAAACACATACCCACGCAGAGGTCAAAATACAATAAACTCCCATACAACGGGGAAAAAATACTGCAGCGGAAAAGAAAATACAACTAGACCAATATGACATCAACGGATCCTCGTGTGATCAGTATCGTTCATCTTTCATCATCCTTCGTGCCGACCCTGTGTTACGCTCCAAAACCTGAATGCAAAAATAGACATCCACCCCCCGAATAATCGGGGGTTAGCAAAACTCCACTGTTTTGCTAGTGCAACAACAAAGTGCAAATACGAGCCATACAATTCACATTTCACGAATAACAATAACCAGGAATCCTCAAAAATCCAAACGTAACGAAAAGTACTTCCCGAGGCATGAGTTTGGTAAACATTTCTCAAAACCGAAAGATCACAAATAAAGAGAAACCATTTATAAAACAGTTCTAAAAATGCCATCGAGAGTTTTAATAGAAAACAATTTGCAAGAAAGCCACTCAATCAACACAAATGAGTCTTCACAAATATTTCCATGGGGTTCTCGACCCAAATCCAAATAATATCGACACGAGATCAATCATCTCAACATTCCGCAGGGTCCTTGACCCAATACACAGAATAGCACCACAATACAATCAAAGGTACAATCTCTCATTCGATATATCCTGCTCAAGACCCCCGATTAATTAACCCTCGGAGATTTCGTCAAACCTCCTTGGTTAATTAACCCTGATACCAACGCTTTAAAAACAAGTTGAAACAAGCTTTCAAAAACACGAATCGCGGTCTATATCAAGAGAAACATTTAAAAGTGAGTTGAAAGAATTTGAGATACGAACATCGTTCGGTAATGGGGTCTTAGCTATCACTCAAATACCCGTAACCAATAAGCCTGCCAGGCACCTCCCTTGCGCACCTGTGTACCGGCGTTCGCTTCCATCATGTTGGCCGCTCATTGAACATGTCACCGCACCGGCGTCACTCCTGCAAGAACCGCCCCTTGCGCGCGCATTAGGTAACACCGGCGTTCACCACCCATATGGAGCCGCACATTGCAGCATACACCATGCCGGAGTGCACACCCCGCCCTCAGAGGTTCCCGGATACAAGATTTCTCACAACAATTATCCACATTATCACAAACATCAAGCACACATTCAATCGTTGTAACAATTATCAAATCAATACACCAATTCACATAATTCATCCGTCAGTCCACGACCACACGAATAAATAACAACACGCACGTCAACCATAACGCGACGGAAATAAGCAATACACGTACACACGCATTATCAAGCGCAACATCAACACCAAATATATCCAAAGGATTCATGTAGTCACTTACAACCCACACAATTTACAAAACACACGCGTTTTGAAAGTGAGCCTTTAACGAGGCTAGCCGAATCCTTTGAAAACTCATTTCAAACAAATAAACAAACACACCAAGATGATAACCAATTATCATATCCACAAAAAAAGAATGGTATGGACAAGGTACTTGCCTCGATACCACGAGCACGGAACCACGAACGGATACGGCTCAACTGGGAAGCTTCGGAACGCCCGATGCTAACGAAAAGGAAGACGACAACGAACGGAAGGGTTCAACACGATTTCTTCACAAGAAACTCGACCCTAACAACAATATAATCAATAAATCATCGATCATACGAGGAAGGATAATCGTAGAACTCCCGAAAACCCCTCTAAGACATTTTACCGAACACCTTCAAGGCGTCGGTCAAGAACTCGACCCAAACAACGAATCGATACGATCCAACCATGGAATAATAAAGGAAATGATATAATACATCTAAATATTCATCAATCCATCATAATCCTAAGTTAAATCGGATTAATCGGACTAAAACAACCAAAATACCCAAATTCCCCAAAACTAGATTTCGAGGAAATCTGACCTGATTCGGTAGATCGGAGGATGTTATAGGATTTATGATTGATGATATGAACTCCAAGAATTCATGGATTTATTGTCAAACAACATCTCTCCATGATCAACACACCCCCAGCCTCGGAAGAGAAGAAAACCTAGTGAAAATGGCTGAAGAAAACGTCTGCTGGCCTTAAATAGGCCGACTGCCGGCCGGGTTACGTACGTAACCGGCCAAGGCTTACGTACGTAACCGAGTCACTGCCCCTAAACTGCCGGCCCGTTACGTACATAACCGGCCTTACGTATGTAACCGGCCTTACGTACGTAACTGCCGATCACTACCCAGAATTAACTCGGCGGTCTTAGGCCCGAACGACCCAGAAACCCAAACCTGAATACGAATCGAAGATACGGTTACGAAATACTCGCAAAGACAAACTCGAGCATTAAGAGAACACACGATTCCGACCACCCGAAGGCTCGAAATTCGACAACGGAAAGTAATTACCCCAAACTTTGGGAAATTACGAAAATGGCCCAAAACATTCGAAATACACGATACATGATCGAAACACCAAGACGAAGCTTGCAACATGAATAATAACATTAAATGAACTTACGAGAAAGTCGAAACAACAGTTTTGGACGAGATTCGCAAGAATCGAGCTCAAGTGCGGAAAAACCGCTAAAAAGCACGGAACTCAACAAAACAACACCGAAACGAGCTCGAATGACAAAAAGTGCAGAATTAATCATTCTCGGAATGACGAAAAGGTCATTAGCGAGTCGTCAAAATGGACTTTCTCCGAAAAATAAATTACCAAAAATCGAAATTACGGGTATTACACTTACGAGGCCTTGTACGGTCGTCATTGTCGATCTCCTTTGAATTGGGACGACTTATTAGAATCAATCGGCACCGAGCCCGATATGCTTATAGCCGCCTGTGAGAATGTAGCTTTGATCAGGAGTCGTTTGTTGACCGCTCAGAGTCGACAGAAATCTGATATAGATAATCGTCACCGACCATTAGAGTTCGAGACAGGTGACCACGTGTTGGTCAAGGTATCCCCGAGTCGAGGTATCTTCCGTTTCGAGAAGCGGGGAAAGTTGAGTCCGAGATTCATTGGACCGTTTGAGATTTTGGATCGAGTAGGTGAGCTAACTTATCGATGGGCCTTATCTCCGTCGTTGAGCCGAATTCATAATATGTTTCACGTCTCTCAGCTACGGAAGTATGTTGCCGACCCGATTCACATACTTCAGTTCGACGAAATTGAGATTGCGGATGATCATTCGTATGAGGAGCATCCCGTACGAGTCTTAGAGCGGCGAATCAAATAGTTGAGGAACAAGACGATTCCTTTCGTTAAAAGTTAGTGTCGAGACACGGAGTCGAAGAGGCTACTTGGTAAATAGAGGATAGTATGCGGGAGAGTTATCCCGATTTGTTTCACCCTTAGTTTCGTGGACGAAACTATTTTTTAAGGGGGGAGTATGTAATACCCGATTGTAAATTCATTCATTTTCATTCAGTAATTGTCACTCGGTGGATTTTCACTCATTAATAATCATTAATCAATCATGTTCATTCATTCGTGATCACCGTTCGGACTAATGTTGAGTCGTGTATCAATATTGTTCATTTTTTCAACCTTGCTTGAGAATCGAGACGAGAATATTATCTTGATCGTTATAATTACTTCATTAATCGATGTTAATATTGGAGTTCATGCCATTTCAAATTTCCTTCTTGTTGGGTACATTTGCAGTTCTTCTGTATCTCGTTGAGTTTTCCTGGCGGGATATTGCTTCTCCCTACTTGTTTTAAGTTTTGGGACGAAACTTCTTTTAAGGAGTGTAGTATGTAATATCCGCAATTTTGATTTCCAGTAATTTCTTTTTTTGGCGGAAGTCCATCTTAGTGAAACTCTTGTGACTGTTTCGTCATTCCGAGAATGATTAATTCTACACTTTTTGTCATCCGAGTTCGTCTCGGTGTCGTTCTGTTGAGTTTCGTGTTCTTAAGCGACTTTTCCACGTATGAGTTCGACTTTGTAAAATCACCATTAATTCTTGAAAACTCCAAAAATTTTGAATCTTTTCAACCTTTTAGAGCATCAAGTTAGCTTTACAATGGTTCAAACGGCGAGTCAATCAGAGTCCGAACGAAGGAGTTATGGTTGAAAAAGCTAAGACTGCACCGTGTGCCTTTTGATCTTTGGAGCGGGTCAGACGGGCCGCGGCCCTTCGCCGGGCCGCACAAAACTGTTTTGCTGGGCGTTTTTGGCCTTGTGCCGCTGCACACTCAGCCCGTGCCGCGGCACACAGTGCAGATTCTTCTATAACTGCGTTTTGTTGAGGAGAACAAGCTCATTTCTTCATTTCACTTCTTCCTCTCTTCCTTGGGGCGATTTTGGGCGATTTTGGGGTGTTTCAACATCATCAAAACTCAGAGATTTCATCTTCTTCAAGTTGTAGTGTGGATCAACAACATATTTGTGGATTTTTCATCCTAATCTAAGGTAACTTTCTTCAACCCTTGAATTCGATTTTGAGTTGGAGCATGATGTTTTGGATGGTGTAATCATGAATTGTGATGGATATACGTATGATTATGAGTTTTACGAGTTATCATCGGATTGTTGGAAGTTTTTATCAAGAGCACTTTGAAGGTTGACTTGGAATCGGGTTTTGCAATTTAATGATATCGTAAACTCGATTTGAGTATTTCGTTTGGATTACCGATTGTATTGCTGGTGTTTTGGTGGTTTGGATCATTCAATAGAAGTTGGTTTTCGATACAAATGGGTTTAGTTGTTTAAGAAGGGAGTTTGTTTTCAAGGTGTTTGTCGAAATGCCTCAATGAGTTTGGATTTATTGTATCGATATCTTGAGTTGGTTATGATCACTTTTGGTTCTTATTAAGCGAGTTGTTGATAATTGTGTTATTCAAGGTTGTTCGAGCGACCGGTAGTTCCCTTAGAACGTTGTTCGAGAGAGATCGTATCATCACCGGTGTTAAGGTAAGTTAATTCTTACTCGGTTAAAAGGATATTCATTCCTTTCATTGTTGTTCATTCATAATTATAGTTCATTCATAATGTATTAACCGTATTGAGACTTGTAATTGTTAATTAATCAATTCAGTCAGAAGGAACGACGGTTCCAATCATTTCATTGAGCTATCATTCATTTCACTATCATTTCATCTCGGTGAGTCATTATTGATTTCGATGTCACTTTTCTTATCTCGTGGCATTCCGGGTCATACTGGCGTGCCAGTTGGTATGTGTAGGATTTTCATGTCGGGCACATATTAAGTCGTGTGTTGATTGTTGGCCTCACATTGGGCTATGCACGCGAGAAGATTACTTCGTGAGACTGATTAGGTATAAGACCACACGTGTATTCGATCGATACTCGTTGGTGGCTTGTGCACGGACACATTTCTATCCCGGGCGTAGTGTGGCGCCACCCTTTGAGCCGTACCGTAGTTGATTCATACAACATGTTTGATTGCGTATGTTTTCAACAGGATTGGGTTATAATTTGATCGATTCACTATTGATCGCATGTGTTCGACGGTTTGAGATTTTGATCGAACTTGTGGTTTATACAGCATATATGATTGTGTTTATTCAACTCTTGAGGATTGTTGTTTTGTGTAACTGACCCCGTTGGGGGATTTTGTTTTCAGGTCATGGCAAGGCAAAAGCACGGGAATAGAACGTTGACGGCGAGGCGTCCCAGTGATACTAGTAGGGGGCCCCGATCCTTTCAGTCATTCATGTTGTTGTCATTTATTTTCCGCTGCAGATTTCCAATTGGATACTCCGTTTCGTTCAGTGTTGTGTATTTTATCTTCATATAAAATATACATGTATTCGGTATTATCTTGGGTGTGTTATAATGAAACTCCTCATCAGAGTAATTGTTGATATATTGTGGTTCGGTACTACAATTATATCACTTAATTCATTAATTTTCATCCGCCTGGTGTGTCCCAATCGGGGGTCCATGGCACTGTAATATCCGCCTAGTTTGGGGTGTTACACACATCAGCAGCGATCAGCATAAGGGCCGAGCGACCAAAGTCAGCATCAAATAATACAAGGCATACTTGCCAAGCGAAGGACCCAGATCACGATCAAGTGCCGAGCGATCGACATCTAGGGCGATCGTCTCTTGGCACCGAGCGATCGACTCTAGCGTCCGACCAAGGACGACCATCCTATGCCATGTGTAAAGCCAACATCCGTCAAGTATACGAAGACCGAATCTCGAAGTGAATACCCACGTGCAGATCCAAGAATGGCGCCGCAGAATAAGTATATTTGACTCCAGCCCATCAACAGCTGTCGGTGACAAGGACAACGTCACCTACCAACAGACCCACTGAAATGTCCTAGGTGGGACCTCCCAAGACAGCGATATGGGACGTGCGTTGCCTTTTATTGGTTCGCACATCTGGATGCCAACAGCAGCTGCAGACTTTAAGATAACCGACCCATATGCTAAAGACAATCGCCCACTTATTATAATACAGGAAAGGCGATCGCCCGTTTGGGATCAAGCCTTCCCAACTACGCTCTTCTATAAGTAAGAGACCTCCAGCATTTGGAAGAGCTCTATGGCAGTCAATTCTCATACAATCAGATCGAAAATCAAACTTCCATCACTCGAAAAGCAGTCAGTCGACTTCACATAGTTGAAACACATAATTCCCCATAGAGAATTCAAGCTTTGTTACAAGAAGTCACGTAGTATTCACCCTGGTTCTTCCAGCAATCATCAGCACTCAAGAGCTAGATAAGTAGGGTCTTTACACTCATTGTAATTGTACTCTAACATTAATATTTGTACTCCAAAGTATTCGTATTAATAACATCTCGCGAGAGCATTCAAGCCCGGGACTAGCAACCCCGGCAAGTCTTGTGATATTTACATTCCCTCGGACGTGTTCTCGCACTTTGTTTGTTACTCACCCGTAGCCATATCTATCAAACCATTCCGTATTGGGTAACAACAATTGGCGCTAGAAGAAGGGGGCCCTTGGACATTTATTTTCTCTCCGACCGTTTCAAAGAACACTCACTGTTCTCCGGAACATATACTAGAAGAAACACTAACTGTTCTTCAAAGAAAAAACCTTCAAAATAATGACGTCTGCCACCACCTCGAAGAGAGCCACTCTCCTATCCGCCAGACATCTTATTCCGGCCCGAGCCGAGTCCCAACCTACGGCGGAGGGTAGCCGCGGCAACACGAGACTCTCAATCCCACCCCCGAGGGACGTCCCTAGCCTCTCACTCGATCGGTTCCAAACTGCGGAACAGATCGAGGAGGCCATGGACATCCTAATGGAGCGACATAGAGCATGCGAAGCGCCCGCTATAACCCCCTCATCCATCCGCCGCGTGGGCAAATAGAAGCTCAAGGGGTGACTTGTCGAGCAATCATCAGAAAGCCCCGATTCACGAGAAAAGGCACTCGCGAGGCGGGACGGTTCCATCTTCAGCCTCCTAGGAAGCGATCCATCATGGCGACCGGGGCATTCTGGCCCCAGTCACGAGACGACGGAGTCCGCATCCATCACCAGGAGTTCGGCATACCCAACTCCCAAACAAAAATAGGTCGGCTGCTTGGCTTGTAACACCCCCAAAACCATATGGGAATATTACACGCCGTAGACCCTTTCCACAAGGATCTACCAGGCTAAACATCCATAAACAACCAAATGCTTGCCCGGCCAGGGTCAAACAATAAAATAATACAGACCGTTATGGTCACTTACACATGAATACACAGACCGATGAGGTCACACAACCCAATCAACAAAACTGACCTAAACAACATTACCCACACAGGGGTCGAAATACAATACAGCGGAAGACTGAAATTAACTCTGACAACATAACAAAAATCAAACAACTCTCGACTCATGATTAGTATCGCAGCTCGTCATCCTCTTGTGCCAATCCTGTGACTGCTCCCCTGAATCTGCATGTACCTGGACGCAAAACAGACATCGACCCCCCGATTACTCGGGGATTAGTAAAACTCCACTGTTTTACTAGTGCAAGTATCAAATCATACGAAATGTAACAAGCAAGTAATAATCGTGAATCAAATATAATAATCAAGTATCAAAATATCCCCGGGAGATTTTCACAAGGGAAGATAAGCTATGAAGCATTCGAAAATAAGATTATCATCTCGGGAATTTTTAAAATTTCAAAACCTTCAAGACCTCAAGTCCTGATTCACAAAACCTTTCGAAAGACTTTAGGGCCTTAACCCAAATCCCGTTTCATAACTCAACTCTTTACAATACGGGAAACATTTACTCAAGCTTAGGACTCGGTCCAACATTCATTTTCATAAAACTTTTCCTTTCAAAACTTTGATTTGAAAATAAACATGCTCGTGACACCGTGATCCACTGTCACGTGTCTCCATAGGTTCAACAACCCGCACCGACTACACCACGCACAATTAAACAAACATAATCAATTCCGACACCGTGATCCACTGTCACGTGTCTCCATTGGTTCAACGACCCACACGGAAAGAAACAATCACAACAACCAGTCCTGACCCCGTGAACCTGTGTCATGTGTCACCGTAGGTTCCGTCGAACCCGCACGGTTGGACGTACTGTGTCCTGATTCGATGGACCTGTGCCATGAATCATTGTAGGCCTCGTCAGACCCGCACGATTGGACCTCAGCACCACACACTAAGTTTTGATCTCATGGACCTGTGCCATGAATCCTCATAGGCCCCGTCGAACCCACACGAGTGAACTTAGCGTTCCAGCACACCACATTCATATTCACATTACAGACAACAATGAGCACAGTTAATCAATCACGTTGATCACCACAAAATCGTACATCATACGCACATAACACAATCTCAACACTCTCAACAACTATCATCAATCAACGACACACAACCAACATAACACACGTTCGGTACACAATATATTGCACAACCAAGTGTACAACCATCCCATATGTACGTCGCAATCCTGCACAAATGGCACAACAGCTAACATGTATACCAATATAACACTATTATCACAAAGCCTTCGAATTGCGGAATACACAACCAATTGAAACGGAACATATTTACGAAGGCAAGCAAAATCATTATAAATCTCATACGTGATTATTAGTCGCAAGATACAAGTCGTATAATAAGATACTTGCCTTAATAACCGATACCGAATACCCCGAAGAACACGGTTCGACCGGGAAGCTTGTACCACGAAGAAGACAACGAACGGAAGGGTTCCGCACTGCTACACAAATGACATTCAACATCGCTCGTTTAACATCGGTTTTGTAAAAACCGATGTTAAAAAAGACGCGGTGGCATAATTGAAAATTTTAAAACAAATTAACATCGGTTCTACTAAAAAACGATGTTAAATTAACAATTAACATCGGTTTTAAAAAAACCGATGTTAAATTAATCCATTTCACATCGCTTTCGAAAAACCGATGTTAATTTTTAATTTAACATCGGTTTTTAGAAAAACCGATGCTAATTTTTAAATAAAGTTTCAATTTATTTAAAAAAATTCCAGATTTGAAAAAAAATTGAACATCGGTTATACTAAAATCGAAGTTAAATTAAAAATTAATATCGGTTTTTAAAAAAACCGATGTTAAACAATGTTAATTTTTAAAAAACCGATGTTAAACGATGTTAATTTAACATCGATTTTTAGAAAAACCGATGTTAATTTTTAATTTAACATCGGTTTTTTGTATAACCGATGTTAAATTTTTAAAAAATCTGGATTTTTTAAATAAATAGAAACATTATTTTTTTAAAAAAAAATCCAGAATATTAATATTAAAGATTGGATGTTTATATTTATTGTTCAAAAATAAAAGTTATAAATTGGAAGTTTTTATTTAAAGTTCGAAAATAAAAAATAAAAATCGGATGTTTTTATTTAAAGTTCAAAAATAGAAAATAAAAATCGGATGTTTTTATTTAAAGTTTTGAAAAAAAAAAGTGGAATATTATTTTCCATAAATAAATAAAATCTGAATTATTATATATAACTTAAAAAACCTGCTAGTTTTTGTTTTTGAAATTTTTTTACTTTTCATAAAAAACAATTTTATATTTTTACAAAAAATCTAAAAAAAAATATTAATTATAAATCAGATCCAGATTTTTTAATTTATTATTTTTTATTTTTGAGCTTTAAATAAAAACATCCGATTTTTAATTTTAATATTCTAGATTTTTAAAAAAAATAAATTTTCGATTTTTTAATACATATATATATATATATTAAATTATCTTATATTTATATAAATTTATAAATGTATATAGTATATAAATATAACACATAGCAAAAAATATACAAGAAGTTCATCTGGCGGAGTGGTAATATCACACTTCCACAAGCAAGAGGTGGTGAATTCGAAATCCACCAACAACGAAATTTAATGGTATTTGTTGCAGGTTAGTGGGGCTTGGTGCGGGGGGCTGGTGCGGGTGGTTGGGGCGAGTGTCTGAGTTGGGGCCGGGTTGGGCTAGGTGGGTTAGCCGCGGTCCGATAAAATTTTAAAATCGCGAAATTTAACATCGGTTGTCCCATAACCGATGTAAATATCGCGATATTAAAATTAACATCGGTTTTTATAACAACCGATGTTAAAATCAAAGTTTAACATCGGTTATTAGAAACCGATGTTAATTTTAACATCGCGACATTTAACATCAGTTCCAAAACCGATGTTAAATGTCCAAAAAAACCGATGTTAAATATCTGTTTTGTAATAGTGCCGACTCGCGTTCTTCACAAGGAATCTGACCCTAAAATCATAACATCAATAAATTAACGAACGAACGAGGAAGAATAAGCGTAGAACGCTCGGATTCTCTTTGTGACATTTTATCGAACACCTTCAAGGCGTCGATAAGATACTCAATAAAACGACAAATTCATGGCAATCTAACCGTAGAATAACAAGGAATTCGATATAATATAGCTTAAAAATCATCAATCCATCACTATTCTGTGTTAAAACAGATTAAACGGACAAATTGAACAAAATCCCCAAAACTAAATTTTAAGAAAACTTGCCTTGATTCGCTGGATTGAAGGACGTTATGTGATGATCAATCGATGATATGAACTCCAAAATTTCGTGGATTCATAGTATAACAACATGTCTTCTACTTCCCAAAGACTCCAGCCGCGGACATGAAGGATAGGAAATGAAAACGAGTGAAAAAAACGACTGCTCGGCCATATTTATACGCCTGCCGAACACGGCGCAGCAACCGGCCCAGACTAGCGGCGTGTGTCTCGGCCGTGTCTCGGCAGGCTGCCAGTCCTGGCCGACCCGGCGTAGGACACGACGCTCGGCAGTGCCGTTTTCAGGGCCGTTTCGCACAGGTCCGGCCAACAGCCTCCAGGCACAAAATGAAGAACCACAACGACGATCCGAACGACCCCGAAACCCGAACCTGAATACGAATCGAAGATACGGTTACGAAGTACTCACAAAGATAAATCTAAGAGATAAGAGTACACACGATTCTGACCACCCAAAGGCTCGAAATTCGACAACCGAAGTAATTACCCCAAACTTTGGGAAATTACGAAAACGGCCCAAAACGTCCGAAAATCACGATACGTGATCGAATAACCAAACCGAAGTTCACAACACGTCTGAAAAAGTTAAACGGACTTACAGGAAACTCGAAACAGTAATTTCGAACGAGATTCACGAGAATCGAACTCGAGTGCGGAAAAGTCGTTAAGAAATACGGAACTCAACAAAATAATACCGAAACGAACTCGGATGACAAAAAGTGCAGAATTAATCATTCTCATAATGATGAAATGGTTCCAAGCGAGTCGTCTAAATGGACTTCCGCCGAAAAAAGAAAATTACCGGAAATCCGAAAGTGCGGATATTACATGGCTCCCATTCGCCAAGGAATCGAGCCCCGCGGCAAAGACATCATCTACAACAGAGCTAGGGGATCAGTACTTGATCGCCTCGGCTCTCGCTCTGAGTGCCGGGCCACGAGCATCCAGGCCACGGCGATGGCCGCTATGAAACGCCAGCTCGATGCGATGAAAGCGCTCCTGGAAACTGGGGCAGGCGCCAGGAGAAAGGTCATCGGACCGAGTGAGCTGCTCGCGGTCTAGATCGAGCTTGCCCCCATGAAACCAAAGATCGCTCCTTCTCAAACGCCTTTGTATGAGGGGAGATCTGACCCCGAGACTCACCTAAGCAAGTTCCAGATCTAGATGACTGGATGCGGGGCGTGAGACGCGACGAGGTGCCGAATGTTCTCGTTGACGTTGGGAAACCTTGCCCATAGGTGGTACATATCATTGCCAACTCTTTTGAGAAGCTGGCGAACGACTTCACGTCGTATTTCGCTGCCAAGGTCGCTCGGCCAGAAGGTCTCCACCGCATGATGAAGATCAAGCAGGGGAAAGACGAGTCCGATGCGGATTACATCGACCGCTTGGATGAAATAGTCCTCACTGGAGAGCCCATAAGCGATAAGATCGCCCCCTACTCGGTCCTAGGGGGATTTTATGGTTATTCGCCCATGTTCAGGCACCTCACAAAAGACATCCCCCCGACTTATGCGATCTTCCGCGCCAAGGCCACTGACTTTCTGGCTAGGCATAGGTTGCTCACCCTTCGCCTAGGTAAAGGGCGACCGGAGAGAGAAGGGAGCCATTGCCCATCTCAAATAAGGCGATCGCCATGCCCAGAAAGGCGTTTGCGAAGCCTCCCGGCGAGTTCAGGGCCTTTGAGAATGTGGAAGTCCACCTCCTCCGCAACCTCAATCTATCTCCGGCCCATATCTTCAACGCCATCAAGGGGCACGAATGGCTAAGCAGGCCAAGGGCGATAAGGGACAACGGTCATATGGACCGCGATAAATTTTGTGCCTACCACAAACGTCCCGACCACAGCACGAGTCAATGCCGCGACCTCCTCAGACAAATCTAGAGATTGTTCGAGGAAGGCAAGCTGGACAGTTTACTCAATGTGCAAAGTGCTTAACGAGATTCTCCAATCCTCCACAAGTGATCTTCTGCAGCAAAACGAACCAAAGGCTACTGCCTAAGCAACGCCTCTAAAAAAGAGGATGACTCGCTCGCCCTCTAAAGTTCGTCATCTAACATGATGGATTTAGGCAAGCGATCGCCCCCTGCACAACGTATACCGTCAAGGATCGCCATCTAACATGACGGTCTGAGGTAGAAGAGTGCCACCATGGTCGCCGAGGTCGATGAAACCGACGGTCCGTCCATGCAAGGTTCCTTTGGGCAGAGATCGCTAGCCCTTCGTTTAAATACGAGGCGGGCGTATCCGAAGAACCCTCCAAAACTAATCAGAGGATGACTCGCTCGCCCTCTAAAGTTCGTCATCAACATGAAGGACCTAGGCAAGCGATCGCCTCCCCTTGCACAATGTATACCGTTGAGGATCACCATCTAACATGACGATCCCAGGTAGAAAAGTGCCTACATGGTTGTGGAGGTCGATGGAACCGATCTCTGCGACCATGTATGGTTCCTTTCGGCAGAGATCGTTCGCCCTTCGTTTAAATACGATGCGGTGTAGCCGAAAGACCCTCCAAAACTGATATGTGGACCCGCTCGCCTGCCCTCAAAGGTCCATCATCTAACATGGTGAACCTAGACAATACGACGCATACCTACCACCGTCACAACGTATGCCCTCAAAGGTCTGCCATCTAACATGTCGGACCCAAGCAGAAAAGTGCTAACAAGCCACGGTCGCGAATTCGATTCATCCGATGGTGCCCCGTGCAAGGACTCCTCCAGGCTGAGATCGTCCGCCCCATCGCTACATTGCGAGGCAAAACATAGACTATGGAGGACCCTCATAATTAAGTGAGTCACAAGAAGTAGTCCATCAGACGGAATGTCGCTCGCGCACAAGACACGGCCACAGAGGTTGGTCCATCGACCTCCACAACCGTGCACGGTTCCTCTAGGCCGAGATGGTCGGCCTTCCTCGAGGAATATGCAAAATTTAAGATCGCAAGAACTAAGCCGAAGGTAGCTCGTCAAATGATTTATTTTCGTTCCCTTACTTTTACTAAGTAAACAAAAACAAGGGGAGAGCGGAGATACATACACAACGATCGTCTTTGTTCAAAAAAGTGGCTTGTTCAGATATATGTACAACAATCGGCATTGTTCAGATATATGTACAATGATCGACTTTGTTCTAAAAGTTACCAGTATGAGTTTATCAATTCACTTGGAGCTGTACGCACGACGATCGTTCGTCAAACACTTGTATAAAGTCATGCAAATGATTCAGAAAGACGATCATACGAGCAAGAAATCAGAAGCAAACATTTATTCCATTTCATTTGAAATACGTGTACAAGCGCCTAAAGGAAAAATACACCAAAAGCTGGAAAAATTACAAGTAAAAAAGCAGAAAAGCTCAATGATCGGCGCCCGTTCCCTCGACAGCAGCAGGCTCGGCACCATCGTCCTTGGGGGCACTCTGGTGAGCAAGGTTGTTCGGCGATGGATACTATCTCAGGTCGACCCCATGATCGTAGGAGAGGTCGAGCATCGGCACGATGAATGCGGGCTGCAAAGGGTGCTCGAGCACGTAGGCTTTGAAATTGTCAACCAAAGGGCCAACCTCGAGCCCTCCCTTCTTAGCAGCATGGATTGCGTCAGCATAATCCATATAATAGGCAAATTTGCTGACGTATTCCACATTGAGATAGGGATCGGCCTCGGTCGCCTCCAATTTCTCTTTCAAACCCGCGTGCCCTGGAGCTCGGCAACCTTGGCAGCCACCTTTTCCTTCGACATCGCCAACTCGTTGGTCAACCGATTGACGATCGCCTCCAGCTCATCTGCCTCCTTCTGAGCGGCCTTGTCAAACCTATAGGCATCCGTCATCTGATCCCTCATCCGATCGATCGCCGCCCGGGCCCGTTTGAGGTCTTCGCTCGCCTTTTTGTCCGCCTCCAAGGAACTCTTCTCCATCGCCACGATCCTATCGGCAAACTCGGCATTCTGTTTTCGAGCAGCTTCGAGGTCCGCCTGGAGGCGAGCAGTGGAGGGCCACCCCTCATATTCCTTCATAGCTTGGGCATCCATCGTCGTCGTCTGAAGGGCCAGAGCAAGGGTCGCCTGCATCGCATCGGAATATCAACGGCATGCGATCGCATCCAGGTCAGTCATCCAGGCCTTCGGCAGGGAGTTGGTAACCCGGGCGACGTATTGGGGGACATCGCAAGCCTCGCAAGGAGATCTGCTAGCAAGGAAATCTCTCACCAGTGGCGAGCAATTCGAGTCAATGCAACGAACCCTGCGCCAAGAACAAAAGAGTTGGTATATGGAGGACATAAATATTCACAACCTAGCAAAGCAACCAAGTTTACCTTTCGACCTTTTCTGGGTCGCGGCCGAAGAACGGCCTCCCATGCAGAATCTCAGCATCATTGATCGCCATGGCCTCCAGAAAAGCCGAAGAGGGCGTGGACCCCTCCACCAGAGGAACCGCGGAAAGCGGAGGCACAGAGATCGGCGGCTCGTCAGTAGTGGCAGAGGCTGAGGGCTCCACAGTCCTTCATTTCTTGCGGATGAGCCGAAGTTGCTCCTCCTCCCGAGGGTCCTGTTCTTCGACGACCGGCTCCTGGAGAGGTCTTGCCTCCGGTATCGGTCGCAGCGGAGCAGCAGGAGCTCAGCTCGTCTTCTTCCCTTGACGAAGGCGGCTCATGATCCCCGAATTAGACATGGCAATCGCAGCCGGGGGATCTGGGAAACAAGGGAAGCGAATTTCTGCAAAAGAAAGCAATCGACAAAGTTAGTAATCTTCCTCAGTCAAGACGATCGACATGTCAAAGAAGATCGTGAAAGTTCGTACCTGGAACCCTTAGTTGGCGAGGGTAGCGAAATAGCCGAGCGGCCAACCAATAGGCTTCGTTGTTGATTCGGCGCGCATCTATATGGTCGTCAGAAAGACTCCGTATCTTCTCCCAGATGATCGCGAAATCAAAAGCGAGGTCCCATGCCGCCAAAACAATGGCACCTGCAAAAAGAGCCAAATTAGATCAGTTCAGAATGTATCCGAACAAAGGGAGAGTCTAAACCCTTACTCGGACTCCTCTCCCGAAAGCCGGTGGGAATATCCAACTCGTCGGTGGGGTTGTCGCTCGCTGTCGACTTCCACCCGCCGCCGACCCAGAACCACTTCAACGGATCGCCCCTTACTTTGTTCGGGACACCAAGAATCACCCGTCCTGAGCGACCTTGGATGTGCTAGCCACCGACAGAGCCTTTTTGAGCCGTCAATTTGAAGAGATAGTTCGTCTCCAACAGCGGAGGAAGACGATACAGCCGATGCCCACCAAACAAACAGACGATCTGCAGCCAGCCGTTCGGCGTCAGCTGAAGCGGCGCCACGTTCCAGGCGGTCAGCAGGTAGGAGACAGCGAACGGCAACGGGAATTGCAGCCTAGTCTCCATTATCGCCTCGTTGACGGTAACCATGCCCTCGGGAGGTTGATCGGCTCGCTCGTTCTCGATGGGCATGTGGAGGCAAACATCAGAAGGAATATGGAACCTTGACCTCCAATGGTCCAGATCCTTCCTGGTCGCCGATCTCCCGATCTGACCAAGGGACCATGGAGAGCGGCGAGCAGCCTGCAACAACGTCCGCCTTACAGGTTCATAAGGATGGGAGAGCGAGTATTCACTAAAGTTAAATTTGGGGAGTGGTCCGGACAATCTCTCCATGAGTTCGCATTCATCTCCTCCTGTTTCAGCAAACGGATCCGCTTGGCCTCCGCCGCCTTGGCCGCGTCAGCTTCATGAAAAAGTTCTTCGACCTCTGCGGGCTCAATCCCGGCGCGATTGGTCTCGATGGCGGTATCCACATGGAACTCCACAGAAAATTCATCCCGGGCGGTCGAAGCCCCGGCAGCAGAAGTACTACCCGCCTCATACACATTTGTTCTTCCTCCAGACATATTCAAAGAGAAAGGAGGGAGAAAAAGTTGTTTTTTCTTGCCTAAAGGTCTGAGTCAAATGACGATCGGCAGCACAAAGCTTCAAAGGTCCCGCGATATTCTTCTTCTCAGAAGTGCAAATGAAGCTAACCTAGAAACCCTAGCCCTTTTTATAGACGAAGACGGGGGCCTATGGGCAAATAAATTAAATCCCGAGGATCGGAGCGCAAAGGTCAGGAAAGACCGCATTAAATGCCGCCCTCGAGAACCGCATGTGAATCGTTTCGAGAGAACGCCAGACTAAAAAGTACAAACTGTCGGAATCCCCCAACATGAATGCGACACGTACCTCCATGATGTTTCAAGTCCGCTGTCACTTCAAAGACCGAGTGGATCGTCCAAATTCAAAAACAGGCCACTCGAGAGACGATCGTCTGTTTCATAAAACGATAAGTCGCTCGTCTAATTCAAGCGCTCACCAGTAGAACCACCCACCCCATGTCTTCAACATCGGAGCGAGCTGGGGAGCAATTGTTGTGCGTCGATTTATACGCCTCAGCGGCAATCGGCATAAGGGCCGAGCTACCAAAGTCAGTATTAAACAATCCAAGGCAGACGTGTCGAGCGAAGGACCCAGATCAAGATCAAGTGCCGAGCGATCGACATCCAGGGCGATCCTCTTTTGGCATCGAGCGATCGACTCTAGCGTCCGACCAAGGACGACCGTCCTATGCCACGTGTAAAGCCAACATCCGTCAAGTCTACGAAAATCGAATCTCGGAGTGAAGACCCACGTACAGATCCGCGAATGGCACCGCAGAATAGGGATCTTTGACTCCAGCCGATCAACAGTTGTCGGTGACAAGGACAGCCTCACCTACCGATAGACCCGCCGAAAGGTCCTAGGTGGGACCTCCCAAGACAGCGACATGGGACGCGCATTGCCTTCTCATTGGTTCGCACATCTGTCTGCCAGCAGCAGCTGTGGACTTTAAGGAAATCGACCCATGTGCTAAAGACGATCGCCCGCTTATTATAATACAGGAAAGGTGATCGCCCGTTTGGGATCAAGCCATCCCAACTACCTCCTCTTCTATATGTAGGATACCTCCAGCATTTGGAAGAGCTATATGACAGTCTATTTTCATACAATCAGATTGAAAATCAGACTTCCATCATGCGAAAAGCAGTCAGTCGACTTCACACAGTTGAAACACAGAATTCCCCATAGAGAATTCAACCTTTGTTACAAGAACTCACGGAGTATTCACTCTGGTTCTTCCGGCAATCATCAACACTCAAGAGCTAGATAACTAGCGTCTTTACACTCATTGTAATTGTACTCTAACATTAATATTTGTACTCCAATGTATTCGTATTAATAAAATCTCCCGAGAGAATTCAAGCCCGGGACTAACAACCCCGGCAAGTCTTATGTTATTTGCATTCCCTCGGACGTGTTCTCGCACTTTATTTGTTACTCACCCGTAGCCATATCCAGCAAACCATTTCGTATAATATTTTGGGTAACAACAGAATTCATAGCCATTTCAAATGCTAAGGCTCGATCTTGGTAGTCCTTCAACGTTGTACACATAAAAGGGGCCATACACTGCCGAACCTGAGGTTTCATATGCATATCAAAGTAACGAACCTTATTTGTCTCACTTCGCACTTGATCTCGAACGTAACACAGCTGTCGATTGTAATCGACTATTGCTTGAGATATCGACACATCTCGGGGCGTAGCCGAGAAAAACTCGACAATTCTATGTTCCTTAAGAGGCGGCGCACAATACTCGACCTCCATAGCAGTCTTAAATTCAGCCCAAGTAGCGGTACGATCACTAAGCGCTACGACCTCCCACCAGTCTGCAACTTCCCTCTCGAGCAGGTATTGAGCAACAGGCACTCTTCTCTCATCGGGACAAGTTATGGCATCAAATGTTCTATCCAACTGGAAGAGCCAGTTCTCCCAACCTAATGAGTCCGAAGAACCTACAAAATGGGGCGGGTGCATTCTCATCACACCTCGTAACCACTTACTAGCCCCATTATCCTCATCTGGGATCCCATCCCGGTGTATGGTCTGATTCATATGTGCCAACTGGTCAACCACCTGACGAAGGATGGTGGCGGCGCCAATGTCAGCATTTTCCACAGTTAATTGCCTCTGCTCATGCGATTGGTCATCTCGACCACCTGTACTGAACTCATTGGCGCTCGACAACGAACGAGTCGCCCTCTCATGCTCCTGATTCCGACCTCTACCACGACCACGCTCTCGACCTCTACCTCTCAGCATACTAAACGGCCACCGATCAGAACAATAAAACATATATCACATAATCAACATAGGGCAACAAACAGCAGCACAATGAAGTATTCACTCCAAATTATCACAAGAGTACACGAATTAACATTGCAATAATAGACTTAAATTCGTAAGTAATTTGCATGGTTACACCAACAGAGGTGCACGACATTTATCAAAGTAAACACAGTCTAGACCACATACATGTCATTAACATCAGGCATTTGTCACATTCTTTAAAAATAAAAACTTTTTCCCGAGGTATTTGTTCAAATGATAATATTTTAAAATTTGTGAGTTTGAAAGATTTTGCTAAAATGATTTTTTTTTTGAAAACATTTTTAATACCTCGTCATTTAACAAAAACCATAAACTCCTTATCAAAACTGTTCTGCTTGAAGTTATTTACAAAACAACACGTTGAAACTTCAATCTTCTCGATAAACGATATCCTCAAAATGGACTTGTCAATACATATATTATTATCATCATCGTTAACGACATACAGGATATTCACAGTCGTCCCTGGCGGACCATACTACTATATCTACTGAAATCAATTGATTGGTAGAGGGCGGAGATACAACTATAACAACAAGGTTATTACCGCGACAGTCAAAAGCTTGTGGTCGTAACAACATGTTGTTTACGGTCGTAACATCTATGAGCTTACGGCCGTAATTACTAGCTGCAGGACAGCAGAATTGTCCCAGCAGCCCCGACATGGCTCCAAAGGTTAGGGATCGACACCTAACAATGTACTCCGACCTATAGAAAACATTATAACATTCTCCAACAAGTATAACAACGTAACAAACTTATCGTAACGACTTAGCCCCCACACACAAACACATAACATTTAAATTCCGAAAATTAGAGTCGTTTTGCAAAACAGAAATTTTCCCAAAAATCCTTTCGATCGTAATAAAATGACTATTTTGCAATGCCCGAAGTATTTTAAAACACATTTTCCAAATATCGATTGATGGTGCTATTTGAAAATACATGACCAACTTTTCATAATTCAACCGATTTCAAAATCCACACAAACCGTTGTTTAATCGCACCATCAAAATAGTTTCAAAAATTTCGATTTCCACAAAATCCTCAAACCAGTAGAGTCTTTCAGGAAAAACGTTTTCAAACCTACCCGCAGCGGGCATAATTACAACAACCCAAAATAGTCGAACTTAGACCACGTGCCCAAATAGCAAACGGCATCCCCAATTCAATCAAATGCGTCTCATGGGCATCAAATAAAATATACAACGAAACCATCTATCTGATTCTCTCACAAACTCTAGTGTCGGTACCTTTTCCGGAACGATCAAAGTTTACAACTTCCACATTATACCACCCCACACGGTGGTTCAATGTCAAAACGTCAATACGCTAGTTCTATACACATACATTGTATCACAAGTATCGAATACAAACTCCATTACACAACACCGTGCAAATAACATTATGCACCACAAATATCACACATAATTGAAATCATGAACACAGATATTATGCATAAAAGAGGAGACAGACGTCTACAGGCCGCACGGAGATGATGGTCGCCAACGATACTAATCTCACCGACAACATAACCGACACGGTGTGACTACGCACAACTCAACTTGTCACCCGACAATTCGAATGACGAGGCAACACATTACTCGACAATCACAACTCGACTTGACCCGACAGCCTAAGTTTCCGCAACCTAATCTCTGATACCATAAATTTAACACTCCTAAAACTATATGGGAATATTACACGCCGTAGACCCCTTTTTATGAGGATCTACCAGGCTAAACCTTACAAAACGACCAAATGTTTGCCCGGCCAGGGTCAAACAATAAAATAGTATAGACCGTTAAGGTCACTTACACGTGAATACACAGACCAATGAGGTCACACAACTCAATCAACAGATCTAACTAAAACAACAGTACCCACACAAGGGTCGAAACTCAATACAGCGGAAGACTGAAATCAACTCTGATAACACAACGAAAATCTAAACAACTCTCAACTCTTGACTAGTATCGTAGCCCGTCACTTCCTGTGCAATCCTGAGACTGCTCCCCGCACCTGCAAACACCTGGACACAAAACAGATATCCACCCCCCGATTACTCGGGGGTTAGCAAGATTCCACTATTTTGCTAGTGCAAGTATAATTCGATACAAAATGCAACAAGTAAATATCAACCACGAATTTACCACGGAAATCAGCTATCAAAATGTTCCCGAGAAGTTTTAGAATTTCGAACTCCAACAAGCAATATTTGAAAAGGGACTCATTAGCTCGGGGATTTTTAAAGTAGAAGATTCTCTTGGACCTCAAATCCCAATTTACAAAACCTTTTCGAAAATTTTAGGGCCTCAGCCCGGTTCTTATTTCAAAACACACTAATTAAGATACAATCATGAGTTCGTTACTCATGTATTAAAACGTTATCCAAACAATCACTGTTATACGATCACTGTTCGTACACATCATGTACCGAATTCCAGAGGCCTCGACGGACCATACCTGAACCACACACATTGCTCGTACACATCATATACTGAACTCTAGAGGCCTTGACGGACCCTACCTGGACAACATATATCGTTCGTACACATCATGTACCGAACTCTAGAGGCCTCGATGGACCCTACCTGGAATACACATCTTGTTCGTACACATCACGTACCGAACTCCATAGGCCTCATCAGACCTTACCTGGAACACACACATGACTACGACACAACTAATATTGATCAACTCAACAAATCACAGCAAGTAACACACATTGTTATCAATAAGTCAAACCAATCAACAATACATCGTGATACATATCCAAATATATAGTCAAATCGACACAAATGTCATGATTATCACGATAATTCAACCATGTCCAATCACGCACAACACGAACCACATGATTAACACAACCAAGACCATTCCACGACATTAACCAAGTGAGAAACATCCTCACTACCATCAATTGTTCACACTTATCAAATCATACGAAGCATGTTCATGAAGCCAAAACAATTCATCACAAACCTAACACGAAGTTTCTATCCACAAGACACAAATCATATAGCAAGATACTTGCCTCATATTAACCACTACCGAACACTCCGGAGAACATGGTTCAACCGGGAAGCTCGGACCCCGAAGAAGACAACGAATGGGAGGGTTCCGACTCGAGTTCTTCACAAGGATTTCGTTCTTAAGTTATATCAACAATAAATCAACAATCGTACGGTGAATAATAATCGCATAATGCCCAAACCCCCTCTAAGACCTTTTACTGGACACCTTCAAGGCGTCGATTAAGAACTCGACCAAAACGACGAATCTATACAATCTAACCATGGAATAACAAGGGAAATGATACAATATATCTAAATAATCGTCAATCCATTATAAACCTAAGTTATTACGGTTAAATCGGACAAAAACAACAAAACCCCCAATTTTCCCAAATTAGGATTTTCGGGAATTCTGACCTGATTCGCTCGATCAAAGAATTTTATAGGATGACTAATCAATGATATGAACTCCAGGACTTCATGGATTCATAGCCTGACAACATGCCTCCATGCCTACCAATACTCCAGCCGCGGAAGAGGAAGAACGAAGGGAGAAAAAATGGTTGTAAAAACTCGTATGCTGGCCTATATATGGCTGACAGGGTTACGGCCGTACCCGGCAGTGCCTTACCGCCATAACCGGCAGTGCCTTACGGCCGTAACCGGCATTCGTCAAAATCCGCCCAGCGCCTGCCAATCACTTACGACCGTAACCAGCACGCCTTACGGCCGTAACCGGTCTTCGTCCATCCTGTGCCTGCCGATCAATTACGGCCGTAACAGGCACCTTACAGCCGTAACTCGGCCAGGCTAGTACCTGCTCCACAAGGTGCGGCCGCGACTCGGCCGTGGCCACTTCCGACGGCCCGGACGATCCCAAAACCCGAACCTGAATATGAATCGAAGTTACGGTTATGCAGTACTCACAAATACGAATCCAAGCACTAAGAGAACACACGATTAGGACAACCTGAAGGCTCGAAATTCAACAACAGAAAGTAATTACCCTAAACTTTGGGAAATTACGAAAACGGCCCAAAACATCCGAAATACAAAATACACGATCGAAACACTAAGCCAAAGCTCTCAACATGAATAATAACATTAAATGAACTTACGAGAAACTCGAAACGATAGTTTCGGACGAGATTCGCAAGAATCGAACTCAAGTGCGGAAAAGCCGTTTAAGAACACGGAACTCAACAAAACGATTCCGAAATGAACTCGGATGACAAAAAGTGCAGAATTAAACATTCTCAGAATGACGAAAAGGTCATAACAGAGTCGCTAAGATGGAATTCCGCCAAAAAGGAAAATTACTGGAAATTGGAATTGCGGATATTACAGTTATAACACAATTTGGGTGATGATCTACAGATTGACGAAATAATCACATTTTGTGCTGGTTAAAAAAGACGATAGTCTGCAAAAGCTGGCTAGAACCTATATCCGAGAGATTGTTTGACTCCATGGAGTGCCGGCAGATATAGTATCTGATAGAGATCCAAGATTTGTATTTCGATTCTGGAAAGTCTTCCACAAGGAACTGGGAACTTCCTTAAGTTTTAGCACAAGCGCTCACCCTAGACCAATGGCTAATCTAAACGAACCATCCAAACTCTTGAAGACATGTTACGTGCTTGCGTACTAGACTTTCAAGGAAATAGGGATCGTCACCTACCATTGGCTGAATTCTTGTATAACAATAGTTACCAAGAAACAATCGGAATGTCGCCCTATGAAGCTTTGTACGGGAGGAAGTGTCGATCCCACTCCATTGGGAAATTGATGACCAGTGGATACCGAAGACTCAATGAATAAAACCCTCAATGACAAACATAAATTTGGTGAAAGAAGCCATGGATAAAGTGTAATTGATTAAAGGGTGGATCCGCACAGCACAAAGCAGACAAAAGAGTTACGCTGACCATCAGCGGAAGGATTTAGAGTTTGAGGAAGGAGATCAAGTATTTCTAAGGTTATCCCAATAAAAGGGATTTATCGCATCTAGTAAAGTAGGAAAACTTAGTCTTAAATACGTTGGATCATTCAGGATCATTGAACGAATTGGACGGCTAGCATACCGCATTGAACTACCGACTAATCTTTTTGGAATGCACGATGTTTTCCATGTCTCGAGGTTGAAGAAATACCATCCAGACCCAACTCACGTTCTTACAGCAGATATTCCGCCTATCAAGGAAAACCTAACGTATGAAGAAAGGCCAATCAAAATCTTCGATCGGCAGGTGCGCAAATTGAGAAGGAAGCAAATTCCTTTAGTCAAGGTCGTTTGGTCAAATCACGCCCGAGAGGAGGATGCTACATGGGAAGCAGAAGACGGGATGAGGAAAATCTACCTAGAGCTATTCTAGAGGTAATTTGGGGACCAAATTCTTTTAAGGAGGGGAGGATGTAAAATCCGATAATTTCGGTAGCATATTACATGTACGACTTACTATATCATGATGAATTTTAATAAAATAACATTTTCCTTGTAGCTCAGTGTAATCTATTTACTTATTTTTATTTTATTTTACTCAAGTATTTCGAAATTGTATTATAAATTAAATATTAAATTAATTAAAGTTTAAAGTGAGATGTTAATTTATCTATTGGGCTATGTACAAACAATTAATTGTGAATAGACTCACTTATGGACCATAGTAATTGAATTAAAAATTCAATTAGGGCCCAAGACTAAAGGTTGATCCAACTCATCTTTAACTTTAAACCTAACCCAATTATTTAACAACCTAACCCTTTACACTAATAAACTAACCTCCACTTAATAAAAATAAAAAAAAAAATATATACATATAATATATGGGGCGGCCATAAGGGGGGAAGAGAATGTGAGGTGTCCTCATAAGCCTTCATTACCCATTACACATGTCCCTACCTTCCCATGCACCCCACACCTTTCCAAGCCTTAAAATTACCATATAAATACACACACTTAACACTAGCTACCTTTACACTTCACATAAAAAAAATCTGCACATCCTAGAGAGAGGAGAGGCTGAGAGGTGGAGAAAAAGAAGGGGAAGAGGAGAAAAGAAGAGAAAAGAGAAGGAAGAAGAAGAAAAGTTCAAGCAAAACAAGGTAAAGTCCACTTCCTATGTTAACTTCTATAATATATACCTAAGTTATGTTACATATGTACTAACTTAAAGCTTATTATAAAATACACACTCATGGTACGATGATGTGTTGGACTAAATTAGGAGAGGCAATGAGGAGATCGATTCAACTAACCGAAAGACTTAGATCCCTTCACAATATCAAGAAGCAAGGTGGGTGTAAAAATATTTCCAAATTTATATATGAAATGATTTCAAATGAAGATGCATGTTCTTTTATGTGGTTTATATATTCTTCACTTCATATGTTCTAAGCATGTATGATGTTTTATAACTTGTTTGTGTTGAGAAATTAACAAACATTTATGATTAAAATGATGTGACTAAATTTATTACAAAATGATCAAAAAGGATCATGCATGATATGTTGAATATTCTGAAAATGTTGACCCTGAAGTGATTTATTTGTAATATATGATTATGCATGTGAGGTTGAATGTCTAAATTGTGGCCTAACAAAAGTTGAATTGACAAAACGAGTATAAAACATAATTATGTAAAATTAAAGAAAATTATGGACATTTTTTATATAAGTGTGTAACTTAACTTGGGGACAGAACATATAACTCAATTATATGATAAATAATCTATCTTCAAAATTTTACGAAAATCGGAAATCGTTACCTAAGTCTACAAGTCAAAAATCGTCATAAGGTAAAATTGTGTAATTTCTTAAAACTTATGGAACTATTAGGAAAATTTCGTATATTTTCAGTTTAGAAAAGAAAATGAGACTTAATAATATCATTTGCCTCTGTCCATAATGTTTTGTAAAAATCGAAACACGTTTCTGGCGTCTACGGGTTAAAAATCATCATTTAGAAAAAATTTGGGGTCAAAACATAAATTCTCTAATATTTCGGGATCAAGACAAATTTTCTTTGTTCTGGACCGAATACATGATTTATCTAACAATAAATGATATGCCCTTAAAATTCTGTAAAGTGCGGAAGTCATTTTAGCTTTGTGGCTAAAATGACATATTAACCAAAGTTGGGGTCAAATAGTAAATTCTTGAAAAATTAAAGCCTAGGACAAATTTTTAAGACTCTGGACTAGAAATATTGATTACTAAAGTATAAGTATTATGTCCGTAAAATTTTATAAAAATCAGAGCTAATTTTAATTTAGGGGTCAAATGACATTTTAAATAAATTCGTGGCAAAATTGAAAATTATGGAATTTCGGTCAAAAATTTAAAATTCTGAAAATACACTCAACTCTGGAATTCCAAGTTCAATATGAACTCTCTCTTAAGTTTTCGTCACCATCCGCGTCGAAATCCAAACCTTATAGTCATAAAAATTAATTTTGTCAAATTTCGGGATATAACGCAATTTTGGAAATATCAGTTCCGAAACTGAAAATTTGAAAACTCTCCTAATTATGGGATCATATAATCATACTTTATGCCCCCATGAAATCCCATGACTGTTCAAACTCATTTCGGAATGACATAATAGAATATTTCCGAAAACTCCAAAATTAAATTTGGAGAAAGATTCTCCTCCATGAAAATATTTAATCCAAACATTAAGTCTTCAACCATTCCATAATCTCGTAAATGCTCGTGCCACAAATAAACAACAATCCCATCGTATAATCAAATTATACTAAGGGTTACTACTAATTGACTATGTAACCATAATTGTACGTTAGTGTATACACCGTGATGCGGTTAACTGATAATTGTGATTGTCCAGGAACTAAGTGCTATACAAGCAAAGTGCCAAGGATGGAACTACCCTCAAACTCGATCGGGACAAAGTTCCACGTCGACGGACGGATCCACCTCTTGAACCCATACGAAATAGAGCACCGACCTAATATCCAGGGGCCACCTCTTGAATTGTAGGAGCCACCTCTAGAATCCCAAATCGAGTCGGGATGGTTAAACTGAGTCTTCGATCGAGCAGCATGGCTGCGGTTCATGAACGAGGCTACCGTTGTTGCCTATTCCCATAACCTAGGAACGGAGTGTTCCGAGTGACTTGGGTCGTAGACTGCGGGATAATTGCGATTATGGCATGATCCAGGAGAAAGACCCACGATCAGGACATGTCTTATCCAGATAAGAGAGAAGGAAGCACGGTTAACGTGAAGAGCATAAGCTCTATAAGTGAGGCTACGGACAATATTGGAAGTCACAAGGAAGAGCTAGATTCCTAGTCCAATTCGGCGGGTTCCGAGGCTAACTGATTGATTGATTGATTAATTGATTGATTGATTATCTGATTGCTAGCCGGATTGAATATTTGGAAAGTTAATTTTATCCACGGGGTTGGATAATTATTGTTATTAAGCAAATGACTATGACTTATTTCTAAAATTGTACAAATTATTTTGATAAACTAAGACAAATCTTATTTCATCATTTACAAATCGTTGGACATACATCACTCAAAGCTTTGAAAGAAAACAATCCGCACTTGCACACGATCACCCACTCACTGAGACCTTTTGTCTCACCTCACCGTCTTCTTAAACCATTTAAATCTGCACGAGTCACTAATGGTGTTTTTAAATTATTTTACTGAAGTATTGTTCAAAAGCATTTCCAAAAGTTTGAACTAACTTTCTCGACCCGTTGGAGCATCTCTATAAAACCTTGCATCTTTACTTATCTTTTGAGGAGGAGTGACTTTATGAATGATTGGTATTCTTTCTTCTGCGAATATCCTTGGGTGATGTGTGGGTTCTTGTGATTCGTGTTGTATTTGTGACTCATTTGATTTGTTGTAAATATTTATCGTATAACTTATATATTATATACTTGCACTATAGTGTAATATATTTATATATAAATATATGTACATATAGGTAACACCTTACGTATACTTTGCCTACATAATTAGTAAACATATATTATTATGTATATATACATATACACATATACATACCCTTTAATATATATATATATATATATATATATATAGATAGAGAGAGAGAGAGAGAGAGAGAGAGAGAGATAGAGATAGAGAGAGAGAGAGAGACGGAATACCATCTCACAAAAAAAAGGAAAAGGAAAAAAGAGAGAGAGAGAGATAAGAAGAGAATAGTCGATATATATATATATATATAGATAGAGACGGAACACCACCTCACAAAAAAAAGGAAAAGGAAAAAAAAGAGAGAGATAAGAAGAGAAGAGTCGCGAACGACTCTGGGAAAGAGAAATAAAAACAAAAAGAGAAAAGAAGAAGAAAGAGGAACATGAGAAGAGACAGACCCGAGAAGGTCAGAAGGGTTCCACCACCAAGGAGGATTTTCTGGTAAAATCTCGCAATCCATATACCGTTTTGATCGTTTCAGCAAGTAGGTCATAAATACCTACCGAGAGCGGTCACTGGATCGGATTGACAGAGATGAAGGGCAACGATCTCAATCACAGGAGTCAAAGTCTTTTCCTTTTGTCCCTATTATAATCAATGGCTATTTTTGTCGAGTAATAACCCTTGCATGGTTGTTGGTTGTGTTGTGGAATTGCATTATTATTTTTCTTACGTATTAAAAGCTTAGCCTTGATATAGAGTTGTTGACCATGATGGTCTTTTGTGTTTTCGAGTGACCTTCTCGGACAATTGTCGTATCTTTTGACCTCGGCGGTCAAAATTCCAGTTTTCTAACCCTCGATTTTTTGGGGGTGGGTATCTGTTATGCATTCAGGTTGTTGCAGCTCGAGAGCGGTTACTGGATCGGCTTGACATAGGATGAAGGGGAACGATCTTAATCACATGGGAGTCAAAGTCTTTTTTTTTGTCCATGTTGTAGTCAATGGCTATTTTAGTCGATTAATCACCTTTGCATGGTTGTGGGTTGTGTTGTGGAATTGAATTGTTATTTTTCTTACACATCAAAAGCTTAGCTTTGATATGGAGTTATTGACCATTATTCTCTTTTGTGTTGTTGAGTGACCTTCTCGGACCATTATCGTATCTTTTGACCTCGGCAGTCATTTGTGTCGTTGTATTATTAGGTGTCTAGCCTGGTGGATCCTTATGAGAAGGGATTACGGTGATGTGGCATTTTTGACCTAGTTGGGGGTGTTATAGAATATGGTATCAGAGCTTAGGTTTGCGAAAAACCTAGGCTGTTGGTCGAGTCCATGTCATGTGTAAGTTCCGCACATTGGAGTTGTGATTAGTATTGTGGTTCCGACAGTATCTTTAGACGATCCGCGATTGTAAGTCTCCTCATCAATATGTTGTGATTGCATTGTGATAAATTATTTAGCTTGGTGCGAGGAGTTGGAACTTGTCTTCGGTATTATTGTTTTGAATATAAAATGTGTATGGTCCGGGTGATATCAATTATGATGTATATTTTGGGAGTTGAGTATTTTATCGATTGTTATATTCTGTTATAATGTACTTTTTAACTGTTTATCCACTGCATGTGTGTTTTAAATGGCTTTCTGGCGAGTTGCAACTCGGGTGTATTTTGGAAAAATAATTTCCTAAACTATTTTGTCGGTAAGTGTAATAGTGACTTAACGTATATTTTGAAATTGTTGAGTTTTTGACATTTTGCTTGAACTTTTTAAATGTGATTTCTGTGACAATATTTGAAAAAGAGATTTTTTTTTGGAAGTGTTTGAGTATTTGAAATATATTACCATCATTGGCCTTTTGGATTGTTTGAAATAATTGTGAAAAGTGTTGCGATATTTCGTTTAACGCAAGTGCACGTTATCGTAGACAAGTAATAAAGTGATGAGTGAGTTATCGTTCCCACGAGGACTGAATCACTAAGTACCGATTTATATGTATTCTAATTTTAATTGAACTGTCGAAATTTGGGATGCAATTAATAACTAAAGAAAACCAATAAAAGAACAAACAGTAAAAACGATTGCTCGAAGAAAGAAAATCAAATGATGAATAAGTCTAGGATTGTGAATCCACCTTGGTTTATCCGAATTTACTCTCGATTATCTGAAGTTAATGATTTCCCTAATTTATTGAAGGCGAAGATTGCTAAAATACTCTACAGCCTCTCCCGAGGTTAATAGATTTTTCTAAAGGCGAATAACACACTCTATCCCTAGGTGAATTAATTCGACAATAGCCAAAAAGCACAAAATCTTCAAAAGTCCACGTAGTTCCTATGAGTATATTCCTATCTCACAAGATAAAACGGTTCTCACCAGCTCTCCTCTCCCGATTTGAGTTGCGTAATTAAAACAATCCAATTATAAGCCACACAATTGAAAGCATTAAAAACGATTGGGAAAACTCAACAGAAAAGGGAATTATATAGATAATCAAAAGCAAATTTGTCAAAACTTTGGTTTCATCAAAATCCTAGAATAGGGTTTTAGCCTGAAATACTAAAGGATAAAAATACAGAAATAATGAAAGGAAACATCGAAATCAAACGCAGATGAAGAACTCGAATTCCTCCGTTCTTCTGGCTTCCGCTCTCTGCTCTTGGTGTCTTCTGCTTCTTCTCTTGATAATGATCGATCCTTCAATCATCTCCCTAAGATTATGACCTTAAACCCTTATTTATAAATCCCATTAGCCTCCAAAATGCGTCCGTGTGATTAGGTCGAGAACCGGCTCCAAAACGCAGCATTTTCTGTCAAAACCGCCCCGTGGGCCGCGGCTCACTTAATCTGTGCCGCGGCTCACGGTCTTCAGCGCCTAATACCTGATGCTGATTTTTCCTCCTGGGCCGCGGCTCACTATACTTGTGCCGCGGCTCAGGGTACATTTTACTCGGGGCTCGCTGGTCACCTGTGTGTGCCGCGGCCCGCTTGCCTTGTGCCGCGGCCCCAGGCCAAAATTTATCATTTTCGCCCGTTTTCATCGTTTTAGCTTCCGGACTTCAATTTCCTGCAAAACATAAAAGAATAGTGCATTAAAAGCTCATTTATGCAGAATTAATTATGAAAAGAATACAAAATAATGATAAATAAGCGTATAAAAATACGCCTAACAAATATCCCCAAACTTGAGCCTTTGCTTATCCTCAAGGAAAAAGAATTGATTACAAATAAAAGAATAATCGTGAATAATCGTGCAATTTAATAGTGCTCAACCTAATCAATACTACCCTGAAAATCTCAAAGAATAGTACAAGTATCGTAATAGTGAGTCACATCCAGGACACTGATTCCACTAAGTAACCAACTTTAGTCCTAATCAAGCTATGAAGAAAATCAAGCTCAAAGATTAACAAGCGTGAATTTAATCGACCGTCAATATGAAGGGTTAAATATAAACAAGCTAACTCGCCGAGTCCCACAGTCTAGTGGCCAAAAATTTCAAGAGTTTCATCATCAAAAATAACCCTTAGACAGTGTTCCCTTATATATGATCAATAAATTGATTCGAGTTGACCACTAGGTTCGGATCTCGGGATGTTTCATCGGGATAATCCTAGGGTGGAATTCCATTCTCATGTATTGGGAAACTGTTTGACGTAAAAGACACTCATGGGGCACATGGATGCTTCTAGTTACTAAGTTCCCCTCCACAGCGGAGAAACAACTCGAATAGCTTTTCCCGCATGTTCGATTCAAGGTTGCTGTTTTACGCAAGGGTAAACAACGGGTCACGCGAATACCCCCGGTTACTAGGCTCCCCATCATCGGCACATGCAAAATCTCAAAACCACTAGTCTAATCAGGGTTGTCGTTTTACGCAAGAGTAAACAACGGGTCACGTGAATACCCCCGGTTACTAGACTTCCCATCATAGAACAAATAATATCTCGACTATTTGGGAAAAATTGTCCGATTCTAAAATCAATTTAAGTGCCCACACGACTCATGTTACTGGACGACTAGATAACCGAAAAATGTAACCAAACGTATCAACGGCGAATTGAAAACACGTATGTCTCCTCTCTTATCCGCTAAGATTTCTAGAAAAACGAAAAAATTTCGGACCTAGATGAATACTCAACAGAAACAGATATCACTGACTACAACTAAACTAAAACACAACTATTTTTTCCCTGAGAAATCAGTATCGTAACATCAGTTTTACACAAAAAGAAGCACGAAAAATTCATGAATGCAATTAAAAACACGGCAAGCAAGGCTAGCAACAACAAAAATAACGACAAACAATGAAAAGTGCAAACGAATAAGTACAGCAACAGAAAGTAAACCCACTCCCCCAAACTTAGGACGTACATTGACCTCAATGGACAAAAAGAATAATATGCAATAAAAGAAAAAGGTCAAGTACTCCCCTACAGTCTGCTCACGAACTGATGCCGGTGTCGTCCGGCGAGCCTGCACGCTTCTCGACTACACCATGCGGAACGTGAATGAATGAGCTTGCAACCACAAAGAGGGAATTAAGGATGAGCTCTCAAGTTTAAACATGATGTAAGGGTTGGGAGACAATATAATGCGATAAAACGATTCATTGCATATAGTTTGAGAATGCTTGGCTTAACAATTTTTCATTGCTGCAATTTATCAAACACTTGGTATGCACAAGTTAAAATGAAGAACAAGAATTTTAATGGCTAACTCCAAATCCCAAAAATAATAACACATCTATATAGCCATGATAAACGAAAACTAACATCACCAATTCGTTCATACTCACAAATACCATCACAATCAAACACCATATTCACCATATTCCAACTCCATTTTTGAGAAAACTTTGAAGAACAACTAGCAATAAATAACTTCAATTCACTTTTCAAATCATGTATCAATTATGATTAAGAGATCGAGAATTACCTGACTTGGAATGAAGAATGCAAGAAGAAGGAGCAAAAAAAGATATCGGCCGAGTGCTTGTGTGAAAGAAGGAAGGGACTTTACCTGATGTGTGCCGGCCGATCGTGTATATGAAGGATACCTGGGCTTTCCTATTTGCGACGGGGGCCGCGGCTCAGTAAGGTCGTGCCTCGGCCCATAGTACAGTCTGCCTGGGACTTTTTGCAATGTCGCCGAGTGCCGCGGCTCAATCTACACGTGCCGCGGCTCATCGTGTTAGTGTGCTGCGGCTCATTTTGTCTGTGCCGCGGCACGGAGTACAGCCTCCATGGCATCTCTTGGACCTTTGGTGTGCCGCGGCTCAGTAAATATGTGCCGCAGCTCAGGGACCTGGTGGGCCGCGGCTCAGTAAGGTCGTGCCGCGGCACAGAGTACAGTTTGTTTGGCCTTTTTCCTTCAACTGGTGTGTGCCGCGGCCCATCACTGATTTCTTCCCCTGGGGTGATTCCTGCACAGAATTTTTAAAGGAAAACATCAAGAGTGAGAGGGATAAGCAAATCAAAGCAAAAATGACGAAAAATAAAGACTCTAAATTGCAAGAAAACACTAAAAAAATATAAATTCTACAACTAATACTCGGGTTGCCTCTCGAGAAGCGCTAAGTTTATAGTCTTCAGCCGGACTTTTCTAGCATTCGTCCGGCGGTAGATAAGACAACACTCGTCTTCTGCGCATTTATTGGATTTCCCAAGTAGGCCTTCAACCGCTGTCCATTAACTTTGAATTTGCGGTCATCTTTTTGTACTTCCACTGCACCATGTGGGAACACTTGAACTACGGTGAACGGTCCCGACCATCGTGAACGCAATTTCCTGGGGAACAACCTTAAGCGAGAATTAAATAACAACACTTCTTGACCCGGGACAAACTCTCTCTGTGTGATGTGCTTATCATGCCAAATCTTTGTCCGCTCCTTATAAAGCTTCGCATTTTCGTATGCATCGTGGCGAATTTCCTCCAAGTCCTTCAGCTGTAAACAACGCTTTTCACCAGCAGATTTCAGATCAAAGTTTAACTTCTTTATCGCCCAGTAAGCACGATGTTCCATCTCTACGGGCAAATGGCAACTTTTCCCATAAACTAATTTGCAAGGCGACATCTCGATACGTGTTTTATACGCAGTACGGTACGCCCAAAGTGCATCATCGAGTTTAAAAGACCAATCTTTTTGAGAAGAGCTGACCGTTTTTTCTAAGATCCACTTCAGCTCTCGATTTGATATCTCGACTTGACCGCTCGTCTGAGGATGGTATGCTGTAGCAACATGATGAGTGACTCCGTATTTTCTCAAGACTGCATCAAGGAATTTGTTGTCGAAGTGTGAACCACCATCACTGATAATAGCACGTGGAGTCTCAAAACGCGTGAAAATGTATTTTTTTTTATAAATTTGATTACGACATTGGACCCATTCGTTGGTAATGCCACCGCTTCAACCCACTTTGAGACGTAGTCCACGGCTACCAAAATATAGAGATTCTTATTGGATGGAGGAAATGGACCCATGAAGTCGATCCCCCATACGTCGAATAATTCAACCTCAAGTATGATGTTCAGCGGGATTTCATGTCGTCTTGAGATGTTTCCTGTCCGTTGACACCGATAACATGTGGACACAAAAGAGTGAGCATCCTTGAATAATGACGGCCAATAGAACCCCGATTGTAAGACCTTTGCCGCTGTTCTATTTCCACTAAAATGTCCACCGTAGGGTGATGCATGACAATGGTTCTGCACACTGTGGATTTCCTCATCCGGAATACATCTGCAAATGATTTGATCGGGGCATCTTTTGAACAGAAAAGGATCGTCCCACAAATAATACTTAGCGTCTGAAATTAGCTTCTTCTTTTGATGGCGTGAGAGGTCGTTTGGAATTGTTTTGCTCGCCAAATAGTTCACTAGATCAACATACCAAGGCGTGTGTTGCGAACCCAAATTGTAGAGCTGCTCATCGGGAAAGGTTTCCATGATTTGTGGATGACTTTCTCCTGGCTCAAGGGGACTCTCTAACCATGAAAGGTGATCGGCTATAAAATTCTCAGTCCCCTTTTTGTCCCGAATTTCCAAATTGAATTATTGAAGGAGAAGCACACACCTAATCAACCTTGGTTTAGCATCCTTGTTTTCCAAAAGGTATTTTATTGCTGAATGGTCGGTCCACACTATCACTTTCGTCCCGAGTAGATACGCCTGGAATTTATCAAATGCAAAGATCACCGCCAACAATTCTTCTTCCGTTGTGGCATAATTTCTTTGGGCATCGTCGAGTGTTCGGCTCGCATAATACACGACGTGGAACACTTTCCCTCGTATTTGTCCCTAAACAGCCCCAATGGCAAAATCACTAGCCTCACACATTAACTCGAACGGAAGGTCCCAATCTGGAGTGACTATTACCGGTGCAGTGCTTAGAGCTTTCTTCAATAGATTGAAACTTTCTTTACACGACTCATCAAAATCAAACGGAACATCCTTCATGAGTAGGTTGCACAATGGTTTCGTAATCTTCGAAAAATCCTTAATAAATCGGCGGTAAAAACCGGCGTGTCCCAAAAAGCTTCTAATCCCTTTAAGCGAAGTAGGCGGAGGCATCTTTTCGATTGTTTCAATTTTCGCCCGGTCGACTTCAATTCCATGTGGGGATATTCGATGGCCAAGTACTATGCCCTCCTGAACCATAAAATGACACTTCTCCCTGTTCAAGACCAAATTTGTCTCTTCGCATCTTTTTAGGACTTTCTGCAAATTTTGCAAGCAAATGTCAAACGAATCACCGAAAATAGAAAAATCATCCATAAAAATCTCAATGCAATGCTCTACCATGCCAGAAAAAATAGCCATCATACACCGTTGAAAAGTAGCCGGTGCATTACATAATCCAAAAGGCATGCGCCTATAAGCGAAAATGCCGTATGGACATGTAAACGTTGTTTTCTCTTGGTCTTCTGGGGCTATATAAATCTGATTATACCCAGAATAACCATCAAGAAAGCAATAGAAATCGTGTCCGGCTAATCTATCTAACATTTGGTCAATAAAAGGTAAGGGGAAATGGTCTTTTCTAGTGGCTTTATTTAACTTCCTATAATCTATGCACATACGCCACCCCGTGATAATCCTAGTGGGAATTAATTCATTATTATCATTTTGAATAACCGTTATCCCACCCTTGTTTGACACAACTTGGAACGGACTTACCCACTTGCTAACAGAAATCGAAAAGATCATACCTGCGTCGAGGAGTTTTAAAACCTCGACTTTACCACCTCCTTCATGTTTGGATTCAAACGGCGTTGATGCTCCACGGATGGTTTGTAGTCTTCCTCCATCAAAATCTTGTGCATGCAAATGGACGGGCTGATCCCCTTAATATCCACAATAGACCATCCAAGAGCAGATTTGTATTCCCTCATAACTCTCAATAATTTCGCCTCTTGATCCCCTGCTAAAGTGGCCGAAAGAATAACCGGCAAGGAATCGTTGGGTCCCAAAAATGCATATTTTAAATGAGACGGCAGCTTCTTGAGTTCCAACTTTGGAGGTTTCTCGATTGAAGGGACGGGTCGAGTTAGTGAATTTCCGAGTTCCTCATACGGTTGACGAATGAAAATTGGCGGGGAAGCATCCATGTGTCGTACGTAGGCTGCATGCTTTGAATTTAATTCGGAAGCAAACCCCATTAAAATGGACTCTAGTAGATAGGGTGGATAATTCTCTTGAAATGCTCTACTTACACACGAGTCAATGACATCAACTTGGAAACAATTTTCAGCATCACTCGGATATTTTAAGGATCAAAAGATATTGAACGTTACTTGCTCCTCTTGAACTCGTAGAGTAAGCTTCCCTTTTTCTACATCGATCAAAGTTCGGTCGGTTGCCAAAAATGGTCTTCCCAAGATAATTGGGATGTCGTGGTCCTCCTCCATGTCAAGCACAATGAAATCGGCCGGAAAGATGAACTTATCGACTTTGACTAAGACGTCCTCTATCACTCCCCTCGGATATTTGATGGATCTATCGGCTAATTGTAAGGAGACCGTCGTCGGCTTGGCTTCCCTAATATCCAGCTTTTTAAAAATAGAAAGGGGCATAAGGTTTATGCTAGCTCCGAGATCGCATAGGGCTCTTTCAAAAGACGAATTCCCAATGATGCAAGGAATGGTAAAGCTTCCCGGATCTCTCAATTTAGGTGGGAGCTTCTTTTGTAGAATAGCGCTGCACTCCTCCGTCAATGCGACTGTCTCATACTCCTCAAGCTTTCTTTTGTTTGACAAGAAAACTCCTGGAAGGAAAAACAAATAAATAAAATTACACAAAAACAATAAATAAAAATGTTCAAACTAAGACTAGAAATACTGAAATCGATATTAGTAGAATATTCAGTCCCCAGCAACGGCGCCAAAAACTTGTTGCGATATTTCGTTTAACGCAAGTGCACGTTATCGTAGACAAGTAATAAAGTGATGAGTGAGTTATCGTTCCCACGAGGACTGAATCACTAAGTACCAATTTATATGTCTAATTTTATTTGAACTGTCGAAATTTGGGATGCAATTAATAACTAAAGAAAACCAATAAAAGAACAAACAGTAAAAACGATTGCTCGAAGAAAGAAAATCAAATGATGAATAAGTCTAGGATTGTGAATCCATCTTTGGTTTATCCGAATTTACTCTCGATTATCAGAAGTTAATGATTTCCCCAATTTATTGAAGGCGAAGATTGCTAAAATACTCTACAGCCTCTCCCGAGATCAATAGATTTTTCTAAAGGCGAATAACGCACTCTATCCCTAGGTGAATTAATTCGACAATAGCCAAAAAGCACAAAATCTTCAAAAGGCCACGTAGTTCCTATGAGTATATTCCTATCTCACAAGATAAAACGGTTCTCACCAATAGTTCCTCACCAGCTCTCCTCTCCCGATTTGAGTTGCGTAATTAAAACAATACAATTACAGGCCACACAATTGAAAGCATTAAAAACGATTGGGAAAACTCAACAGAAAAGGGAATTATATATATAATCAAAAGCAAATTCTTCAAAACTTTGGTTTCATCAAAATCCTAGAACAGGGTTTTAGCCTGACATACTAAAGGATAAAAATACAGAAATAATGATAGGAAACATCGAAATCAAACGCAGATGAAGAACTCGAATTCCTCCGTTCTTTTGGCTTCCGCTCTCTGCTCTTGGTGTCTTCTGCTTCTTCTCTTGATAATGATCGATCCTCCAATCATCTCCCTAAGATTATTACCTTAAACCCTTATTTATAAATCCCATCAGACTCTAAAACGCGTCCGTGTGATTAGGTCGAGAACCGGCTCCAAAACGGCCCAGAAACGCGACATTTTCTGTCAAAACCGCCCCGTGGGCCGCGGCTCACTTAATCTGTGCCGCAGCTCATGGTCTTCAGCGCCTAATACCTGATGCTGATTTTTCCTCCTGGGCAGCAGCTCACTATACTTGTGCCGCGACTCAGGGTACAGTTTACTCGGGGCTCGTTGGTCACCTGCGTGTGCCGCGACCCGCTTGTCTTGTGCCACGGCCCCATGCCAAAATTTGCCGTTTTCGCCCGTTTTCATCATTTTAGCTTCCGGACTTCAATTTCCTGCAAAACAGAAAAGAATAGGGCATTAAAAGCTCATTTATGCCGATTTAATTATGAAAAGAATACAAAATAATGATAAATAAGCGTATAAAAATACGCCTAACAAAAAGTATCTGTAGCCCAGTGAGTTCAGATGCGGGGCCCACGGTGCTGTAAATCCCTAGATAGTTTTGTAGATGCTCGAGATTTCTATGAGGTAGTGGTAGCATCATGTTTTGGCCATGCATATAATCTAGATACTGGAGAATATTAAAATTTGCATAAAATAATTTTTTAATAAACAAGTTATTTGTGGGAGTGAGTGTAAGATTTTTAAAGTGGTGTTTAGAATTTTCAAATATTTTTAAAACCTATGGCTAGACATTTTCTTGACAAATAGTCATGTACTCAATTGAAAAAAAATACTTTCGTTCAAACATTGATAGAAGAGGAAAGACCTTAACTTTTCTATTGGGTTTCAAGTGAAATCTCTAAAAGTTTCCAATTAGAGCCGACGTCTTCGAAATTTTAAAAACAGAAATTGTTTGCATTATTCAAATTTTGTTTTTTCCTAAAGTCGATGTGTGAAATAAAACTCTCTTCTAATAAAGGAATAGTGTTGGCATATTTTGGGGCGAAACTGACTCGCCTTCTTTTCCAAAGGTTTTGTTTTCATAAAGTGCATGCACCAGTATCAATATTATTACGTAGAGAGGTAACACCAGATTTCATAACTCGTGTGATGGTGCGAATGTCCATCCATGCCGGTTATGTGCATAATATTCTTGTCCTCATTGGAATATTAGAGTTTGGGTTCTAAGATCTGCGCTCTACGAGTTCTAGTTGTTCCATAACCCATATGATATCTTTTTCGTGTTAAATGAGAATGCTCATATTTGCGTAGAGTATGCTTATGATAGCGTTTTGCGAACTTTCCCTATTTATGATATAATTTTCTTTCCAATTCCATTCCCAAAACTGCCGGTTAAATTTACTAATCAACATAATGTTACGACCGTTAAATACAGAGCACTATGGTCATAAGTCTTCTCCAATTGTGGATGCAACTTCAGCATTTCGTTGTGTTTTATGTGGATATTTGTGGTGTTACTATGTGACTGCGTGTTTGTGGTGCTGAATGGCATTATATGTTTTAGCATGTTGAACCTTAGCGGATGTGGACTTGGTGGTGTGGTTCGTACGACAACAATTCACGCTACCATTAGGGAGTCCAAGATCGGATGATATCTACGATATCTCTTTGTTGATAGAACCGTGGCGAACTAATGAAGCTAAAGACATTTGAGAAATTCCCAGGTGGCAAAAGAGCTAAGGTTCCCAAACTCCCGCGTCGTTCGAACACATCACTCTCTTATTTGGGTGTGAGTGCTAAGTGTTCCAAGTGAATACCAATGACTTCTAATAAGGTGGTTAGATAAAATGTAATGTTCCGCACCATGATCGCTCGAATTGTCCTTTGCTGTCAATCACTTGTTACAAATAAAGGCTATATGGGCATCGGATTTAATTTTGGGAGTTAGTTTACCAAAAAACAAATAATTCTACGCCTTCTACGGGCAAAATGGGTCTTGTGAAGATGTGCTTTAATTGTAGTCATGTCGGCCATACTAGGATAAATTGTCGTTTTCCAGTGGTTAATTGTTTGATGTGTGGTCAAGCAGGACATGAAGCAATATATTGCGAGGTAGTTGCTAAGATGTTTGGAAACTAAATTCATGTTTCCACTTCGGGAGAACCAAGCAGTAGTAAATGAAGATTTAGCGAGTCATTGATCGGGATCGAGCTTAGTGTGAAGATTCAATAATTAATGTTCTACTCAGTTCTTTTATGATAATTGCTGTTTGACTACTTCTGTCATACTGTTTGACTTTTCATTTCTCCTTGTCCCGTGTATCGGGGGCGGAACCTCTTTTTTTAAAGAGGGGGATTGTAATGCTTACATTTTCCGGTTTTATGTACTTTCAGATTTTAGCAACTCGCTTGTGCTCTTCATGATTTTTATGACATACTCTCTTTTTCATACTTTGTGAAGGACGAGTTTCGAGATCATTTTGAATTATTCCTCAGTTTTCACTATTTGTCATTTTTGCTATAGTTGTCATTGGCGCCTATTTTCTTCTATCCCGAGTGGATGTTCATCAGAGTTTGATTGACGCTTGGTTTTGTATATTGATGCACGGTGCAAGCATTTTGTTGGTTGTTGATAACTTTCGAGTTTTTCATCGTCTGCGACGTGTTCGAGCTGATCGAACTACACTGTTGTACTGCTGACTAGAGGACTTAGTGCACGCTATACAAATTGTTAGCGCACGCTAAGTGCCATTTTTCTTGCTACACTTTTGTTTTCAGGCAAATTTGAAGGTTGTTCCGGAGTAATACGGAGATACTACCATCTTGTCGCGTTAGTGCCGATTTCTGTTAATCTAGTAAGTAGTGGTTAGATTGTTGTTTCCACAATTTCATTTAACATGTTCAGTCGTGTTGTTAACTTGCATGCTAACTTTTGGTCAAAAAAGTGGTTTCCAGAGTTTGGGCTATTTTATAATTTTGCTAACTTTTGGGGCATTTAGTTTTTCAACTTGTTTTCCTCAACTTTGGTTCATCATGTTCGCATGTATTTTTATTGCCTAGACTCATGTATTAGATACTTACTCAATCAGTCCATCGCATTTCGATGACCCATTTACATTCGTGGGCATTTCGGGGATGGACAAAGTGTTTATTTTTCCCTTGTTCGTCTGTCGTTCTTTGTTTTTAGTTTCGGGATGAAACTTATTTTTAGTGGGGTATAATGTAATACCTGAGATGTTTTGTTCCGGTTGTCATGAATTAATTGTGGTCTCGCATCGGCTATTTTCCTGATCATGAATAATTTTGGAGTAGTCTTGACGTTGCGCAATGGTTTCCGCTATCGTGTTTCATCGTGTGATTATTGTTCCCCTTCGATCATTAGTACTTCTTTGTATGTTGCATAGTCATTATTTTCGGCAAGGAGTTTCGAAGTTGCATTGAGTTTTTGGAGCATAATTGCTACCTGTTCGGAGTGCATTAGCGAATGCTAAGGGATGTAATTAGCACGCGTTAACTGTAGGATGAGACAGAACATACTGGAGGCCGATAACAAAATCTACTGAGATTAGGTCACGTTAGCGCATGTATAGGGCCGCATTAATGTTTGATTACATGTTTCAATGGGTTTCCTTTGATTGTTCGGCGTATGTTTCCATTGTTATTAGTGGTAGTCCTCGTAGTAATTGTGCTATTGTTGTTTTTGGTGGAGGTTGTAGGTTTTGGGGATTTTCGAAGATTGTGTTCTTCTAATTATTCGTGAGCGATTATCTAGACAAGTACCTTGCCATATGAATTTTATTCCATACAAATTCTCACGTGTTCAAGTGTGTATCATTTTCTTATGAATGAATATTTATGTATGTTTGTGTGTCTGTGTGTGTGTATCTATATATATATATGTTAATAAACTCCTATACTCCGTGATTACGGGGATTGAATGATATGTTGTTTGATTCAGAAGACGTTCGAACTTGTGAATCTTTGGTGATATTGATATATGTGAACTGGGGTTTTAGACCCTGATGGTTGTAGTATTGATTATCTGATGGATTCTATGGATGTGAATTGTTATGTGATTTGCCTCGAACGTTTTCGGTTGATGTTTTATGATATGTTGATTGAAACTTGCCTGGTTTACCAACGTGAATTTGTGTTTGTGTGATGTTTTATGTCCAATGCTGCGTAGGTTGGGGTTTGGACTTCAGTCTCTGTACACTGCAATGAGCAGCTTTTGTGGTTGTTGAATGACCGTGTCACCTAATGAGTGAATTCAAGGCTCTTGTGTTAGTGACGTCAGTTCGGTGACATGGTTTCAAAGGCTGGCCGACAAAGTGTAGTGAATGCCAATTCACAGGTGTTCCAATGGAGGCTTCCGGCAGGCTTCGTAGCGGAGGATACTTGTATGATAGCTACGACCCTGATACCAGATGAACTCGTGTTTTTGAATTTTCTTTTGAACCCTTTTTAATGGTATCGGCAAGGAAATCAAGGATTAAATGACCCATAATTTCCGACGGGATCTCCGAGTGTTAGTTAGTCCTTGATGCTCTTGAGCATAATTTTGTTGAGAAAGTGTGTATTGGTCAAGACCCCGAGATATTTTGGAAACTACTTCCAAAAGTGTTTCCGCTTAGTTTCCAAATTTTCTTAAGCCATTTAAATCACTCAAGTCAATAATGTTGTTTTAAACTATTTTACTAAAGTATTATTCAAAAGCATTTCCAAAAGTTTGAACTAACTCTCTACTCGTTGGGGCTTCTCTAGAAAACCTTGCATCATTACTTATATTTTGAGGAGGAGTGACTTTATAAATGATTGGTATCCTTGCATATGCGAATATCCTTGGGTGATATTTGGGATCTTGTGATTCATGTTACATTTGTGATTCGTTTGATTTGGTGTGAATATTTCTCATATAGCTTGTATATTATGTACTTGCACTAGCAAAAATCAAGTTTGCTAACCCCCGAGTTTTCGAGGAGTGGCTGCCTGTTATGCATTCAGGTTTTTGCACCTCGAGAACGGTCACTGGATCGGCTTGATAAAGGATGATGGGCAACGATGCTAATCACACAGGATTCAAAGTCTTTTCCTGTTGTCTCTATTGTAATAAATGGCTATCTTTGTTGAGATATCACCCTTGCACAGGTATAGGTTGTGTTGTGGAATTGAATTGCTACTTTTCTTACGCATTAAAAGCTTAGCCTTGATATGGAGTTGTTGACCATGATGGTCTTTTGTGCTGTCGAGTGACCTTCTTGGACCATTGTTGTATCTTTTGATATCGGTAGTCATTTATGTTGCTGTAATATAAGGTATCTAGCCCGGTAGATCCTTATGGTAAGGGTCTACGGTGCTGTGGCATTTCCGACCTAGTCGGGGGTGTTACAACATGGACATGTTAATATACGCTAAGACTTACAACAATGCGTATGCCATCTTATGCAACATACGCTATGATTGAGGCAGTAGCGTTGAAATGTTTCTGGAGAGACTATTACGAACGTAAAGCTTTGCAGCTGACGTACGTTAAGCATGTTGCATAAACTACTGAATATCTATAGCACACATTAATTACTTGCAGCTTGTAAAACCCAACATATATCTTTTGTTTCTCATGAGTCAATATCCAATTTTTCCCCTCTGAAACCTTCACACATCAGTTTATAAGAGTTCCAAGCTTCTACAAGCTCGTGTTTTGCAGTGGTGTGCAATTGTTTTAACTCGTTTGGTGATTCTTAAAGTGTTCTACCGTCATTATTTGTCTGTAATCCATTTTTGAGGTAAGTGTTTTTAAATCTCTGCCTATACTTCGATTCATGGTGAAATCTTGATTATTATTCGCATGTTATTAGATCGCGTAGGATTTGAGCAACAAATTCTTGGTATAATCGAACTATATGATGCTTATCGGATGTATGTTATCTTAGACGAACCTATCATGTTTTAGTAACTCGAGAGACTTATGATTATGTTGTTGGAAGAGGTATTAGAAGATGAACCCATAGTAGTATTAATGGAACTCGAATTATTAAAATGTTAGTTGGGTTATGCATTGATGATTTACATTTTTGAGTAACCTTAGTATGTGTATCAATCGAGAGATTGAAATCCTCTCTTGATGTCAACATTTTGGTTGCTCCAACAGGGGGACTTGGTTGTTGCACAAGTTTCTCGGCTGTTGTACCGATATGACTCGGTTGCTGCACGATTGTCTCGACTGCTGCACCGAGACAAATTGCTGCCGCACAGGTATCGCATCTACTGCACCGAGATAACTGGGTTCTCGTCCAAGTGCCTTGGCTGATGAAGCATGATATAAATAATTAATTATTCATGACCCTCAAAAAACAATCATAGTAATTAACGTAACCCAAATGTATTTTATAAATAGTGTTCCTAACATGATCACCACAATCATTGGTTGTATTAATTTAAATTGATTCGCTCAAGAGTGGCGAGGTGCCAAATTCGAGTCTTCATGATAAATGCATTGTACAAATTTTAATCGAATATATATGATTATTCGGTTTTGTATATGAGAATGAGAACTCTATGTTCGAAGATATCAATCTATCGAAGATTCAATCGTTGTCTTAAGGCAAGTTTGCTACTTCTTTAGATCGTGATAATTGATCTCATTAGATTTTTTTTGAGATTGTTTGTTTGTGATTAAACTTGGAGGTTATGATTGCTTTTGGGATAAATTCCATGACCGTAGTATGCTCAAGTTGGTACCACCCTAACCTCTGGTTGCAATCAAGGGAGTATTATGTGCTTTGGATTGATGCCATGTCCGGTGGTATGGGCATCGGTACTTTCATGAATCCTTGTTTGTGATCAAGGAGGTTGTAAAAAGTATTTTGATACTGATGAATCATGTGTACTCTTTGTGATACTGGAAATAGGATAATGTGTTTATATATTTTTCAGATACATGTTCTGATTCTTTAATTTTGGTTATCATCGATTGTGCTATCATGATTCATTGTGTCGGGCGAATCTTTTGCTTATGTGGAGGACATTCCATAAGGTTCCTGTTGGGATTGAACGAGGGTTGGAGTGCATACTCAAATAAGTTTTTAATCATATTAAATGAATCTAAACTATTTTGAATAGGGTTTTATAATAATTCGTGTATGGATGGTCGTAACTTATCTGATGATTGTGTTTTATGAATAAATGATTTTGTTTGTAGAAACCAATTGAGTGACTCATTTCTTCATTATTTACAAAAATAGTAAGTCTCCTATTTTTGTTAAAATAGCCTGGTTGGTCCCACAAGGGATTCACTGTGTTGTAATTCCCCGATAAATTTTAGTGGTGTTATAAGAGGAGCACTTTAAAGATCTACTTATGGACTTAAGTAAGCATTCAGATATTGGAACACGCGTGTTGTTACCCAAAATATTATGCGGAGATGATATTGCTGGAATGGTCGAGTAACAAACAAATGCGAGAACACTTCCATGGAAAATTAAATAACACAAGATTTGCCGGGGTTGTTAGTCCCGGGCTTGAATGCTCTCGCGAGATGTTATTAATACAAATACTTTGGAGTACAAATATTAATGTAGAATACTATTACAATGAGTGTAAAGATTCTAGGTATCTTAGCTATAGAGCATAAAGATTTCCGGAAGAACCAGATATGAAGCTCTGTGAGTTATTGCTTTTTGGTGTTCTGTATAGGTGAATGAGTTTCAGTGTCAATGGATTTCACTGTGTATGTGTATGTATTCGTCCAGTAAGTCCACTGTTTTTAGAATGTATCTCTCTCTCTTTTAGGCCACTGTTGGAGGCCTACTACTTATAGTAGAAGAGGTTGCTAGGTCCTCCCCGGCGATCGCGGGAGACCGCCGTATTCTATATTAGAGTAATGTGGGCGATCGTCCCATCACGTGGGACTGTTTCCTTAAAGTACGAGGCTGCAGCTGGCAGCCAGATGTGTGGGCCAATGAGGAGTCTGCACGCGTCCTGAATCGCTGTCAGGGGAGGACCCACTTTGTACCTTTCGGAGGGCCTGTCGGTAGGTGTGAATGTGGTGACTGGTTGGGGTCAAAAAGCCTTATATTGTGGCGCCTTTTGCGGATCTGCACATGGGTCTACGTCTGAGATTCGGTCTTTGAAGACTTTGACGGGTGTTGGCTTCATACGTGGCACGGGACGATCGTCTATGGTCGGACATCATAGGCGATTGCCAGATACCAATAGACGATCGCCTTCGGTGCCGACTACTAGGCGTTTGCCCAGCATCTATCTTCTATGGTTGGCTCTTGACCATTACGCCGATCGCCATCGAGGCGTATAAATCGCCGCACAACATTTGCCCCCCCAGCTCGCTCTGATGTTGAAAACATGGGGTGAGGTGGCACTGTTGGTGATTGCCTGTTTTAGACGATTGGCTCGTCTGTTTATGACAAGGACGATCGTCGCCTGGACGATCTGATTTCAAATCCGGACAATCTCCTTATGCGCTAGAAATAGCGGGAAATGAAGGCGAGCTCTTGAAATGTTGCAGGGACACGCGTCGCCCTATCGTTGGGGGAGTCCGACGGTTTTGTCAGACTTGTTGTCAGGCGTGCCCTCGAAACGATGCGTACGCGGGTTTCGAGGGCTGCATTTAATATATCCCCCCTCCCGACGGTTGCACTTCAGCCCTCGGGATTCTGCCTATTTGCACAGAGGTCCCTGCACTCGCCTATAAAAGGGCTAGGGCCACTTCAGTTCAACCCTTTATGCGCCCTTGCTTTTCAGACGAGAATTTGCTGAATTTCTTCGAAGATTCTTGTGCCGACCGACTTTCCTTCTAGGTAAGAACAAAAATTTTCTCTCCCCCTTTACTCTTAAGAACATGTCTGGAGGAGGATCTAAAACATACGAGGCTGGTAGATCTTCCGCCGCTGCCGCTTCGCCTGACCGGGAAGAAACCCCCGTGGCTCTTCATATGGAAACGGCCGTCGAGGCCATTCGTGCGGGGATTTCACCCACGGAGATTGAAGAGCTTTTCAATGAAGCTCACGTGGCGAGGTCGGCGGAGGCGGGGAGAGGGGCTCGCCGGTGGATGAGGATGAAGCGGTGAGGCTGTACTGGGAGCAGAACAGCGTGTTTGGCCGGGCCTTTTTGGACTTCGCCGGTCTTATGGAGGGGATTGCCGGACCGTGTCTCGAGTTTGACTTCGAAGCATACTCTGCCGCCCACCCCTATGAGCCCGTGAAACGGACGGCGTTTCGGGCCGCGGACCGCTCCCCGTGGACCCTAGGTCAGATTCGGAGTTCGGCGACCAGGAAAGACTTGAGTCGCTAGAGGGCGATGTAATACCCGGATTGTCAGTATAAATTTTTCGCATTATTTTATCTGAGGTATACTGTATAGTTTGGTATCTATACAGTATGGATAAAATAAATTGAGAACCGAGACAGTTATACTTGTGTAATTGACGTTTTGATTGACAGTTATATTGGGGATTTGTTGTATCAGGTTGAACTGATTTGGATATCAGGTATCCCGTATGAGAATATTTTTTTTGGGATGAGTATATATGTGTATTCAGCATGCCATATTTTCGTATCCAGTATGTCGTGATGTTGGACAGGAACAGTTGAATTTTTGGCTAAGTATAAAAGCCATTACGTACGTTAAGCCTTGGAGCTTACGTACGTAAAATGTGTTAGCTTAATTACGTTATATAGTGTACATAACGTACGTAACAAGAGGAATCAGACTTGTGATCGGATAGTGGGGCCTGTGGTCGGCAGCTTTCGGCGCAGATGTGGATAGATGAGTCAACGGATGGAGTTACGTACGTTATACAGTGTGCATTACGTACGTAATATGAGTATAATATTGTAGCAAGTCAACGTACGTATTACGTACGCAACGGAATAAGTGTTACGTACGTTACGGGGCGGCTGGCCGAGTCGTGGCCGAGAGGACCTGTAGTGGCCGAGCATGGTCGGTAGTGACTCACAAGGATGGCCGATCGCGGTCGTCAGTGACTCACTGGGGGCTAGGACTGGCCGATTACGTACGTAAGGCTGTGTCCGGTTACGGCCGTAAGGGCCGATTACGTACGTAAGCAGCTGCCGGTTACGTACGTAAGGCTGTCGGCAGAACTGGGAAGTAGGGTAGGCCACGGCCGGCTACGTACGTAAGGACCCACCCCGTTAGCCTGGAGCGAGTCATCCGACCATTTTCATGTTTTCTCTTAGTTTCTTCACGTTTTCTTCAGCAAAATGGATGGTTTTGAGTAGAATCGACTTATAACAACATGTTATGGAAGTTGGAATCATGGATTAACATCATCTTCCACCCGGATCGAAGGTAAGAACACCTAAACTTTTGATTTTTGAATGTTCTTGAGGTTTCTTGGTGTTTTGGCCGATTTGCTTCATTTTGATTCAGATTGTTGATTGAACTTGATTGTAAACTCATAATCATTCTGTTGTTGCCCGAAATATTATCCGAATATAGATATTGCTGGAATGGTCGAGCAATAGCAAATTGCGAGAGCACGTCCGTGGGAATGGAAATAACACAAGATTTGCCGGGTTTGTTAGGCCCGGGCTTGAATGCTCTCGCGAGATGTTATTAATAAGAATACGTTTGAGTACAAATATTAATTTAAGAATGCGATTACAATGAGTGTAAAAGATCCTAGATATCTTGCTCTTGAGCGAAGCTCTGTGTGTTCTTATTCTCGTTTCTACCGACCGTCTTAGGATTAAGAGGTTCCCAGAGTGAGAGATGAACAGATGTCCGAAGTGTATAGCTTTTGCCAAGAGAGAAAGCCAAGTTATGAGCTGAGCCTGTGTACGAAAAGCCGAGAGTTTTCCAAGTGTAGGCAGCCTTCTATTTATAGGAGCTGAGATGCCTTTTACTGACGGGCGATCGCCTTTCATGTAATATAATAAAGGGGCGACCGTCTTTATGTCACATGGGTTGTCTGCCTTGAAGTCCGCGGCTGCTGCTGGAAGCCAGCTGTGTGGTCCAATGAGGAGCCTGCACGCGTCCTGAGTTGGTGTCACGGGAGGTCCCACTTGCACCTTTCGGCGGGTCTGTCGGTAGGTGGGATTGGTGACACGCTGTGGTCAATGATCCATGTCTTGCGGCTCATTTTCCGGATCTGCACATGCGGGACTTTGTTCGAGCTTCATCCTTCGCCGACTAGACGGTCGCTGGCTTTGTGTGGCATGAGGCACTCGTCCTTGGCGGGCACCAGAGTCGATCGCCAGGTGCCAGGAGACGATCGCCTTAGATGTCGATCGCTCGGCATCGGGACTCGACTTGGGACCCTCGATCGACCAATCTGCCTTGGCTGATCGGCTATGGCTCGATCGCCCGGTCTCTGTGTCGATCGCCTGTTGAGATATCTAAATCTTGACACAACAATTGCCCCCCAGCTTGCTCCGATGTTGAAGACATGGGGTGAGGTGGTTCGTTTTTGCGATCGCTGAGGATAAGGACGGGCGATTAGTTGAGCGGACTTTAGTCTCAGACTTGGGCGATCTGATCGATTGGCGAGCTATCTTCGGTCTTGTACCTGCAATTAACAATTTTGCCGATCCCTCGTAGCGAGCTGATCGCTTCGTTGTTGAGGAATCATGCACAGTCACAAAGTTCGATGGACCGACTCCATGACCGTGTCTTGTGCGCGAGCGACATTGTCTGTCTCGTGACTCATTTTATTGTGAGGATCCTCCGTTAGGCTGCGTCTCCCCTCGTATTTAAACGAAGGGCGTGCGGTCTTGGTCTGGAGGAGTCGTTGCGCAGGGCGTCGTCGGATTAATCGACTCCATGTCCACGGCTAGTTAGCTCTTTTCTACCTCGGATCGTCATGTTAGATGGCAATCCTCGACAGTATACATTGAGACGGGGGTAGGGACGTGTCGCATTGTCCGGGCTCACCAAGTTAGATGATGAACCTTTGAGGGCGGGCGAGCGTGTCCACTGATCAGCTTGGAGGGTCCTTCGGCTACGCCCGCCTCGTATTTAAATGAAGGGCGAGCGATCTCAGCCCAAAAGAACCTTGCATGGCCTAAGCAGTCGGTTCTATCGACCACCAGGACTATGGGTGCACTCTTCCACCTCGGATCGTCATGTTAAATGCCGACCTTCGACGATGTACGTTGTGCGGGGGAGGCGATCTCGTGCCTTAGTCCAACATGTTAGATGATGAACTTTAGACGGCGAGCGAGTCCTCCAGTTTCAGAGATGTTGCTTGATAATGGCGATCGGGTTAGAAGACTGGTGGTCGTCGTTCGGTCGCCGATCGCGTTGCTCATAGGTTATAAAGTAAAATTTGCCTGGCTAGAATATCTGCGGCTTTGGCGCGGAAGATCGCGTAGGTCAGGGGGAGGTCCTTCGTAAGATGCCTGAACATAGGCGAAAGACCATGGAATCCCCCTAGGACAGAGTATAGGGCGATCTCGTCGCTTACGGGCTCGCCGTTGAGGATGATCTCGTCTACCCGGTCGATGTAGTATGCGTCGGACTCTTTTTCCTCTTACCTGATCTGCATCATGCGATGGGGACCTTCCGGCCGAGCGACCTTGGCGTCGAAGTACGCTGTGAAGTTGTTCGCCAGCTGATCAAAGGAGTTGATGGATCGCGACGGTAATGAGATGTACCATATGTGGGCTAGGTCGCCTAGCGTTAGCGGGAACATTTGGCACCTGGTCGCGTCTGATGCCCCACACCCAGTCATGTAGATCCGGAACTTGCTCAGGTGAGTATTGGGATCCGATCTTCCCTCATATAGAGGTGTTTGCGGAGGAGTGATCTTACGCTGCACGGGGGCGAGCTCGATGTGGACCGCGAGTGGCTCGCTCGGCCCGGCGATCTCCCTCTTGGCGCCTGCCCCAGATTCCAGGAGCGCCTTCATGTCTTCGAGCTGCATCGTGGCCATCGCTGTAGCTTGGTCGCTCGTGGCTCGTCTTTCGGAACAGGAGCCGAGGCGATCATGTACCGATCTCCTGACTCCGCGGTCGCGGACCTCGGTTCTTCGACAAGGAGGAGCCAGATGGCTGGCCTGCCTTCTGGGAGTCGAATATGCCGAACTCCTGGTGACGGACTCGGGCTCCGTCGTCTCGTGGCTGGGGCCGGACTGCCCCAGTCACCATGGTGGGTCGCTGCCTAGGCGGCTGAAAACTGAGGTGTCCTGGCTTGCGAGCGCCTTTTCTTGCGAAAGGGGGCCTCCTGGCGATCGCTGGGTCAGTAACCCCTTGAATTTCCGTTTGGTCACACGGCGGATGGCCTAGGGGGTTATAGCGGGCGCGTCGAATGCTCTATGTCGCTCCTGCAGGATGGCCAAGGCCTTTTAGATCTGTTCTGCGGTTTGGAACTGATCGAGCGAGAGGCTTGGGCCTTCCTTCGGGGGCGGGATCGAGAGTCTCGGACCGCGGCGGCTACCCTCCGCCATAGGCTGGGGCTCGGATTGGGAAGGAAAGAGGCGTCCGGCGGATCGGCCAGTGGCTTTGTTCGATGCAGAGGCAGAAGTCATGATTCTGAAGGCTTTCTTTGAAGAGCAGTGAGTGTCTCTTCAAGTATATGCCCCGGAGAACAGTGAGTGTTCTACGAGATGGTAGGAATAAAAATGAAGGTTAAGATGCCCTCCTTCTAGCGCCAATTGTTGTTGCCCTAAATATTATCCGAAGATAGATATTGCTGGAATGGTCGAGCAACATCAAATTGCGAGAGCACATCTGTGGGAATGGAAATAACACAAGATTTGCCGGGTTTGTTAGGCCCGGTCTTGAATGCTCTCGCGAGATGTTATTAATAAGAATACGTTTGATTACAAATATTAATGTAAGAATGCGATTACAATGAGTGTAAAAGATCCTAGATATATTGCTCTTGAGCGAAGCTCTGTGTGTTCTTATTCTCGTTTCTGCCAACCGTCTTAGGATTAAGAGGTTCCGAGCGTAAGAGATGAACAGATGTCCGAAGTGTATAGCTTTTGCCAAGAGAGAAAGTCAAGTTATGAGCTGAGCCTGTGTACGAAAAGCCGAGAGTTTTCCAAGTGTAGGCAGCCTTCTATTTATAGGAGCTGAGATGCCTTTTACTGACGGGCGATCGCCTTTCATGTAATATAATAAGGGGCGATCGTCTTTATGTCACATGGGCTGTCTGCCTTGAAGTCCGTGGCTGCTGCTGGCAGCCAGCTGTGCGGTCCAATGAGGAGCCTGCACGCGTCCTGAGTTGCTGTCACGGGAGGTCCCACTTGCACCTTTCGGCGGGTCTGTCGGTAGGTGGGATTGGTGACAGGTTGTGGTCAACGATCCATGTCTTGCGGCGCCTTTTCCGGATCTTCACATGCGGGACATTGTTCGAGCTTCGTCCTTCGCCGACTAGACGGTTGTTGGATTTGCATGGCATGAGGTGGTCGACTTTGGCGGGCACCAGAGTCGATCGCCAGGTGCCAGGAGACGATCGCCTTATATGTCGATCGCTCGGCATCGGGACTCGACCTAGGACCCTCGATCGGCCAATCTGCCTTGGCTGATCGGCTATGGCTCGATCGCCCGGTCTCGGTGTCGATCGCCTGTTGAGATGTATAAATCTTGACACAACACATTCAATACTCTTGAAGTTTTGTGGAACGAATTCGAGTATTTCTTTGAATAATCGATTGAATTGGACTATGCTTTCAAAGTGTTCGATGAAATGTCTCAATGAGTAGAACTTGGGAAATTCTACACGTTTTCGTATGAATGGTGATGGAATTGATATTGTTGTGATGATTTTTGGTATTTACGGGAATTTTGTTAAAGGAAGATAATGAATTGATGATCAAATGCCTTGATTATGTCGTTATAATTATGGAATCGTAGTATTCTCGATGTTCTTGGTAGTTTGTTGCAATTCATGACGTTATGAGAAGTGTATATGTTGAAGGACATGATTATATATACCTTGAATTGTGAATAAGGATTGTTTAGATGTTAGAACACATTGGATTATGTCGTTTGAAGATTTTGAATGTGATGTCGGAATATGTTGTGTTCTTAAAGAATTCTTGGATTATATGAATTGATGATCATGTTTAAGTGATGTTGGTGTTTTGGATATGAATATGGAATATTCATATCTAAAACTAAGTTATGTGTTTTGGTACAATATTCGTATAAGAATATGAATATGATTTTCGGGTTTGATAAGATTATGACTCACTTTTGAGTTTGAGAATTCATACGTATTGAACAAGTGTTCAAATCGAATAATTGAAATATTTGAAACTCTTGGAATATGATTATCTATAATGTTGAATTAATCGGATCGTCCGGATTGATGATGATAATCAGTAATTGGTTTAATTATGATTATACAAGGAGGAAACTTGTAATCGTATTTAAGATTGAATATGAAATTGGTAATGCTTAGACTTGGTTAAATTGGTTATTGATATGATCTTCGGATTGTGGAATCGTATTGTGGTTTTGAATTCGTGATTGATTGGTTTGGATTGTTTGGATTTTTATTTAATCGAAATATCATGGAACCGTTGGGTTTATTGATTGTTATTTGTGATCATCGAGTTACAGCTTGTATTGTGGATAAGAGGTCGTATTTGTTGAACCGTTGAGTTTGTTGGTTGGGTATGTCGGTTATTGATTTTTATCGAATGTGTGTTAATCGGTTATTGCAATAGGTTGATATGTTTTGATCGTGGATTATGACCGTTGTGTTGCGGTTGAGTCTAAAGAGTTCGTAGATTGATTTTGGTCGGGGCTGAGGAGCTCGCAGACTAAGGCAATGGATTTTGGTAACGGCTTCGTGGTATCGGTATCGAGGCAAGTTTATACTTGTTCAGTTTATAATATTTGATGAATGGTTTCATTTTCATTTCATTTATAATTCATATAGCAATGTTGTTAGAAATGTAAGTTGTCGGATAATAAGTTGTATATCGTACTCTGGTTGTAATAAATCATAAGGTATATGATTTGATTGTGTTCAGGGAAGACGTGAGTTATCTTTGGTCAAGGATATAGAATATCGGATATCGAGGATAGTTATCGTGATGACATAAGTATCGGGATAAAGGTTTATTGGTATTGAATGGATGGTACCTTATTTGAGATTATTTGTATAACTGTGTATTCGTTTAGGGATGTTGTTCGTGGATGTAACACCCCCAAATCCTATTGGGTTATTACAGTGCCGTGGACCCCATGCCAGGAGGTCCACCAGGCGAACATGACTAAAATACATTAAATTAAATAACAAGGGGAAATTATAGTCCCTACCATGATATCCGACACAATATTCCGATAAGGAATTTCAATGACAACGATGGGCCTACATGGCCAAAAATAAAATACAACAACATCCACGAGCATCTGCTCGGGTAATACATAGTGACAATGACTGACAAACTGGAGAACACTCTAACTGACTGACCAACATGAACAAATCGTACTAGTATCGCTCGAATGCCTCGTCGCCATCATCATGCCCCTATGTCTCAACTCTCTCCTCGCAAGCACCTAAAACATGAAAACATATTCCGCCCCCACGGGGTCAGTCATCCAGATAATGAACATCAAATACATGTATAACATGATATGCATCCAAAGGCAGAATGAAGCGGTACAATGATAATAATAATACGAGATGCTCACAACCCAATGTAAGAACCGAGCATTCGTGAAATACTATGCCCACGGCATACTATTAATACCTGTTCAACAGGTTAGAACATAAGTGCCCAATGGCGAATCATAATCACAGAGTACCACAATGAATTACACGACATGAACCAAACCAGAACTGAATTAATTATGAATCACAATGCCCGAAGGCTCCATTGAAATTACCAAGACAATCACAAAGGACTGAAAGCCGCTCAGCCGAAGCTGTCAAATATCACAATCACATGAAGCCAAAACAGCCCGAAGCTGTATCGATTAGGGCCGAAGCCACGGCAAAAAGCCGTATCACAATTAGGGCTGAAGCCACGGCACGAAGCCGTATCACAATTAGACCATCCAATGGTCGTGACCTACTGAATTGTAGGTGTTGGGAAACCAACCACGAAGGTTCAAGCCCCAAACTTACCCATAATGAGATCACCCAGTGACCGTGACCTGCTGAATTGTAGGTGCTGGGAAACCAACCGCGAAGGTTCAAGCCCCAGACTTACCTATAATGAGATCATAAACATGATCGTGACCTACTGAGTTGTAGGTGTTGGGAAACCAACCGCGAAGGTTCAAGCCCCAAGCTCACCCATAATGAAACCATCCAATGGCCGTTGACCTACTGAGTTGTAGGTGTTGGGGGAAACAACTGCGAAGGTTCAGGCCCCACCAAACTTACTCCATAAGGAGCACTAGCCGAGACTAGCCTCCAAACATAATTAATCACAAATGGCAACGATCCCAAGATTACCGAATTTACGAGAATGATAGTGTGCTGCCTTGAGTCGGCCAACACGACAACAATGACTCACGGATGGGTACCGTCCTCGGCGGTCGAAATTCAATACCTCGATTACCTTAGAATGGTCAATCGATAACAACGACACAACGGATGGGAACTACCCTCGATAGCCCCAATTCAATACCTCGATTGTCTTAGAATGGCCAACCGATAACAATGATGCAGCGGATGATTCAATACCTCGATTGCCTTAAAATGGTCAATCGATAACAATGATACAACGAATGATTGAGCACCTCGATTGCCTTAGAACGGCTAATCGGTGACAATGATACAATGAATGATTGAGCACCTCAATTACCTTAGAATGGCCAATCGATGACAATGATACAATGAATGATTGAGCACCTCGATTGCCTTAGAATGGCCAATCGATGACAATGATACAATGAAATATTGAACACCTCGATTGCCTTAGAACGGCTAATCGATGACAATGATACAATGAATGATTGAGCACCTCGATTGCCTTAAAACGGCTAATCGATGACATTGATACAATGAATGATTGAACTCCTTGATTGCCTTAGAACGGCCAATTGATAACAATGATATAATGAATGATTGAACTCCTCGATTGCCTTAGAACGGCCAATCGATAACAATGATACAATGAATGCCTCGGCACCTTTAATCGGCTACCGATGACGAAGATGAGAATGAATACGACAATGCCTTCAATCGGCCAATACAACATGAATGACAGGACGCCAACATTAATAGCAATGATTTAAACAACGTCTAGATCGACATCAATATTAACAACAACAACCGATACATCAATACCGCGAACTGGTGATCGATAATAACATTAACAACGAATATCTCAATGCCTTACCGGCCATTAATGAATGATAATAAACATTTGGCATAATTGCCGAAGAGTATCGTATCGAACGATCCCCTAATATCAATGAACTTATGAGGAGACTAAGTCTCGGAATGATACAACACATTCATACACATATATGATAACATTAATCTCATTGACTAGTACAAGTATAAAACTTGCCTCAACCGAAGGCGATGAATTCCTTCCACGAACAACGAACGGCGTCCTCCGATAAACACAAGTACTCGAACCACCTTGAATGAAATACAATTCATTCAATAACACAATATCAATCGAAATCAACATAACGACAGAAAGAAACTCTTTGAGGCATTTAATCGAACACTAAATGTTCAAAGTTCCTCAAGAGCCTAAGAATCATCAATCGGGTTGAACGAATTGAAAATATGGATATACAATCCCTAGAACATGATTAATAATGTTCACTAACATCAACCGATTCATCAAAATCGGACTAGAATCGAAATCAAGAACAAATTCCCCAAAAAGTCAACTTGGAGGAAAATCAAGAAGTTACCTCGATCCGACGAAGAACAATGATTGAATGACGATATAATTAACAAGAATCTTCCAAAACGTCTTGAAATTGATTAAATTTTTCCCGAGCCTCCCGTCCGCAGCCGCACAAAAATGAGGAAAAAGGGTGAGAAATGAAGGTCTCGCCGAGCCCAGGCTATATATAGCCGGCAGGGTTACGACCGTAACCGGCAGTGCCTTACGGCCGTAACTCGGCCCTTACGGCCGTACTCGGCAGGCCTTACGGCCGTAACCGGCATTCGCCAAAAAATCTGCCCAGCACCTGTCGGACACTTACGGCCGTAATTGGCACACATTACGGCCGTAACCGGCCTTCGTCCGGAAGATGCCCAGCGCCCGTACGGCCGTAACTCTCGGCCCTTACGGCCATAACTGGCATTCGTCAGGCCATGCCTGCCGAGCACGTATGGCCATAACCGGCACCTTACGGCCGTAACTCGGCCAGGCCAGGCCCGGCTACGGACGTGGCCACTCTGACGGCCCGACGACCCCGAAACCCGAACCTGAATACGAATCAAAGATACGGTTACGACGTACTCGCAAATACGAATCAAAGTGCTAAGACAACACACGATTCCGACCACCCGAAGGCTTGAAATTTGACAATGGATGTAATTACCCCAAACTTTGGGAAATTACGAAAATGGCCCAAAACGTCCGAAATACACGATACACGATCGAAACACCAAGCCAAAGCTCACAACATATATAATAACATTAAATGAACTTACGAGAAACTCGAAACAACAGTTTCGGACGAGATTCGCAAGAATCAAACTCAAGTGCGGAAAAGCCGCTTAAGAACACGGATCTCAACAAAACAATACCGAAACGAACTCGGATGACAAAAAGTGCAGAATTAATCATTCTCAGAATGAAGATATGGTCATGAGAGAGTCGTCAAAACAGACTTCTGCCAAAAAAAGAAAATTATCGGAAAATTGAAATTGCGGATATTACAGTGGAAAGGATGTTGTCTTCGGCTTTGAGGTAATTTATGTATTGTTCAGTTATGAGATAATTATTATGTTGAGTTGTTGTATATGTTGTATGTTGAGGCTTCGTATATTGAGATTCGTACTGGTTGTTCGTTGAGGGATGTTGATCCCAGGACTATTGTTGGTATTAATGGTTGTGTTGATCGTCTCATTGGGGGATGTTGATGGATATGGTCCTCGGCTTTGAGGTAATTTAAGTATTTGTTCAGTCATGTGGATAATTAGTATGTTGAGTTGTTGTATATGTTGAGGTTTCGTGTAATGAGTTTCGTATCGGTTATTCGTTGAGGGATGTTGATCCCAGGACTGTTGTATTGAGATCGTAAATCGTGTTGGTCATTCATTTGGGGGTGATGATCCCAGGATTGATGTTTTGGATATTGATTAGTCGTGTCGACTTTTCATTGTCAGTATGTTGTTGTTCACTTCGGTGAGTCTTTTGATCCTTATTGGATATATGTTTCTTTGAGTTTCATTTTAATGTTGCATCGTGACATATCTGGAGTCATATCTGCTTGCCGATTGGTTATTGTGTAGGATTTTTAGCCGGGCACGTGATGGTTATGTGTTGATATTTCCACATTGAACCGTGCACACGAGACGTAGTTCGTGAGGCTAATTAGGTACAAGACCACACGTGTATTTGATCAATACCCGGGGTGGCTTGTGCACACACATTTCCGGATCGGGCATACTATGATGTCCATCTTTGAGCCATATTGCTTGGTCGTTCATCCTCCATTTATGGTTGGGTATGGTCGACGGTTTGCGACTGGTTGTTTCATACGCCCGAGGGGTATGTTCGACAGTCGAGGTTGTTTCTTTGAGATCCATTTTTGTTGATCATTTGGAGTTTGCCTTGTTGATGGTATTCCCGGTTATTATTGGTCCTTTGTCGATCATTTGGAGTCTACCTTGTTGAGGGTATTCCTGGTTATTGTTGATCTTTGTTGATCGTGTTGGGAGTTTACCATGTTGAGGGTACTCTCGGTTATCATTGATTCTTTATTGGTCGTATTGGAGTTATCATCTCGATGATATTCTCAGTTGATGTATTGGTTGATCATTGTTATTGATCATATGAGCATTCGGACTGTACGTCGATGTTTCGGGATTTGTATTCATTGTCATGTGATAGTTGATCTATAGAAATGTTGTGTATTATTGGTTTATTCAGGTTGAGATTTGATTGTGTAATCCGACAGACAGGATTTGGCACAGATTGGATTATTTCCACACTTATGAGTTATGATGATGTTTTGAGGATTGTTGGTATTTTTGGAATACAGTACAAATAATTCTTGTTAAGTTTATTTCGTCATTTGAGAATGCGAAATGTGAATTATGGTAAGGATCGATTTGGTATGGATTGCCATGGATTGGTAAGGTTATGTCGGTAAGATTACGTTGGTAGTATTCTTACAGTATTATTACATTAGTATGTAATTATTTATGATAATGTGATCGATATCATTGTTGAGTATTGTGGCTGACCCCGTTGTGGGCTTTATTTTTTAGATGCTCGGAGATCGAGCTAGTAGCGGTCGTGAAGGGGTGATCTTCCCGGGTGATACTGGCTGTGGCATGTTTTTGAGTATTGAGTATTTCTTTTCTGGTTGTTTTATTCCGCTGCAAATGTGTATTTTGAATTGTGTTTATCTCCGCTGCGTGTGTATATTTCAAAATGACTTTCAGTATCTTTATCCGCTGCGTGTGTGTATTTTAAAAGGGCCTTTTTGGTATTTTGCGAACTTGGTTTATTTCGTTAAACTCCTTTTCCCAACTATTTTATTGGTACGTTTAAGGGGTGGCTTAACGTACACTTTGAACTGTCGAGATTTGGCATTCCGCCTTGTATTTTCAAATGGTATTTTATGATGGTATTTGATATTTTGTAAATGGCTTTTGTGAGTTTTTGAAATATTACCGTCATTGGCCTTTTGGCGTTTTTAAACATTTTTGAAATGGTTTTGTAAATGGTTTTTAGCCTGGTGGGTTCCGGCGCGGGACCCACGGCGCTGTAATATCCCGGATGGTTTTGGGGGTGTTACAGAAGATGGTATCGGAGCTTGGGTTTTGTGAAACCTAGGCATGTGTGTTATGTGGCTCTATTGGTACGGTAGTAGCGTGGCTTTTGAAAATGATTTTTCTGACTTTTGAGTCAAATCGATTTTTGGAGTTTCCAAAATTTTTGAGATCTTTTCAAACTGCTATTTGTGATATTAGTGTTGTAATACCCGGTTGTAATTTATTCATTTTCATTCAGTATTAATCCGTCAGTAATTATCACTCAGTAATTTTCACTTATTATTAATCACTCAACATTCGTGATTCCTTCATTTGCCTTCACTGTTGGCATGTTGTAACCATGTATCAGTTACCGATCGTCATTTCAGCTTCGTTTATGGATCAAGGTATTCTCGAGTCAAGGTATTTTCCGTTTCGGAAAATGGGGGAAGTTGAGTCCGAGATTCATTGGACCGTTTGAGATTTTAGATAGAGTAGGCGAGTTAGATTATCGATTGGCTTTACCTCCGGCGTTGAGCCAAATTCATAATGTTTTTCACGTCTCTCAATTGCGGAAGTATGTTGTAGACCCGAGCCACATACTTCAGTTCGACGAAATCGAGATCGCGGATGATCATTCGGATGAGGAGCGTCCTATACGAGTTTTAGAGCGGCGAATCAAACAGTTGAGGAACAAGACGATTCCTTTGGTCAAGATTCAGTGGTCTAGACACGGAGTCGAAGAGGCTACTTGAGAAACCGAGGAGAGTATGCGGGAGAATGATCCCGAGTTGTTTGCCCCTTAGTTTCGAGGACGAAACTCTTTTTAAGGGGGGGTATGTAATACCTAGTTGTAATTCATTCGTTTTCATTCAGTAGTAATCAATCAGTAATTATCACTCAGTAATTTTCACTCATTATTAATCACTCATCATTCGTGATTCATTCATTTGCGTTCACTGTTGGCATGTTGTAACCATGTATCAGTTACCGATCGTCATTTCAGATCCGTTTATGGACCTAGACGGGAGTATTATCATTTTGATTAATTGTTGTTGAAATCACGAACTTGGATATTCATTTTTGGATTATTGATCGTATTGAAGATGTTTTGTTGGTTTGAAACACTTCTTGGGGATTTAATGTTGGTATAATTGAGGATTGATTGTAAACAATCGGAGATTGGTCACAACGTGTTTGTTATAATGCCCCAATGAACTTGGTTTAGTCGTATCGACGTTTAGATGTTGGTTATCATCATGTTTGATTCGTATGTTGAACGAATTGTTCGAAATTGTGTTATTCAAGGTTGTTCGAGCGATCGACATCTCATTTAGGAGGTTGTTCGTGGAAGGACATTCTTCATCGGTGTTGAGTAAGTTAATTCTTACTCGGTTAAAAGGATATTCATTCCTTTTGTTGTTGTTCATTAATAATCATAACTCATTCATCATTGTATTAACCGTATTGAGACTTGTAATTGTCGAATAATCACTTCATTAACGAGGAACGGCGGTTCCAATCATTTCATTGAACTATCATTCACTTCACTATTATTTTCATCTCGGTGAGTCATTCTTGAACTTGTCGGATTATTATTCATTGATATTCATTTTGGTCATTCTCGTTCATATGACCTTCTGGGTTCATATTGCGTGGCCGGGTGTGGATGTGTGGAATTTTTAGTCGATCACGCGATGGTCATGTATTAGGATCGATACATTGGACTGTGCACACGGTAACTATTACCTCCATGAGACTAATTAGGCACAAGGACGGGCGTGTCCGGTCATTTTGTCTTGTACACTTGCACAGAACATTACGGGCGTACTATGATACTCCTCTTCAGCATAATTCATAACTAAGGATATTTCATAACTAAAGATATATCATGATTGTGTATTTTCAGCCCTTGAGGATTGTTGTTCTGTGTAACTGACCCCGTTTGGGGATATTGTTTTCAGGTCATGGCAAGGCAAAAGCACGGAGATAGAACAATGACGGTGAGGAGTCCCAGTGATACTAGTAGGGGGGCCCAATCCTTTCAGTCATTCATGTTGTCGTCATTTATTTTTACGTTGCAGATTTCCACTTGGATACTCCGTTTCATTCAGTGTTGTGTATTTTATCTTCATATAAAATATACATGTATTTGGTATTATCTTGGGTGTGTTATAATGAAACTCCTCATCGGAGTAATTGATGATATAAAGTGGTTCGGTACTACAATTATATTATTTAATTCATTAATTTTCATTCACCTGGTGGGTCCCAGTCGGGGGTCCACGACGCTGTAATATCCACCTAGTTTGGGGTGTTACAAGTGTGTGTTGGTTGTGTTGAGACTTCGTATGGGAGTCGTGTGCTAGTATCACGGGAGATCATCGGCTTCACTTACCTGTAAGTATATTGGTTTGGTTAGTTCGCTTGTGGCAACGATTGATTGTTTTGTGATGAGATGGAAAGTTTTGGATTTATCTGTTGTTGGTGACAGGTCGCAAGTTTCGAGGACAAAACTTATTTTAAGGGGGGTAGTATGTAATACCCGGATTTTCAGTATAAATTTTTCGCGTTATTTTATCTGAGGTATACTGTATAGTTTGATATCTATACAGTATGGATAAAATAAATTGAGAACCGAGACAGTTATACTTGTGTAATTGATATTTTGATTGACAGTTATATTGAGGATTTGTTGTATCAGGTTGAACTGATTTGGATATCAGGTATCCCGTATGAGAATATTTTTTTTGGGATGAGTATATATGTGTATTCAGCATGCCATATGTTCGTATCTGGTATGTCGAAACGTCGGACAGGAACAGTTGAATTTTTGGCTAAGTATAAAAACCATTACGTACGTTAAGCCTTGGAGCTTACGTTCGTAAAATGTGTTAGCTTACGTACGTTATATAGTGTACATAACGTACGTAACAAGAGGAATCAGACTTGTGATCGGATAGTGGGGCCCGTGGTCGGCAGCTTTCGGCACAGATGTGGACAGATGAGTCAACGGATGGAGTTACGTACGTTATACAGGGTGTATTACGTACGTAATATGAGTATAATACTGTAGCAAGTCAACGTACGTGTTGTTACCCAAAATATTATCTGGAGATAATGTTGCTGGAATGATCGAGTAACAAACAAATGCGAGAACACTTCCGTGGGAAAATAAATAACACAAGGTTTGTCGGGGTTGTCAATCCCGGGCTTGAATGCTCTCGCGAGATGTTATTAATATAGATACTTTTGGAGAACAAATATTAATGTTAGAATCTATTACAATGAGTGTAAAGACTTCTAGTTATCTAAGCTGTAGAGCGTGTAGATTGCTGGAAGAACCAGATGTGAAGCTCTGTGAGTTCTTGCTTTAGATGTTCTGTAAGTGTGTATGAATATCACTATGAATGTGTAAGTAATTGTCAGATGAGTCTTTATCCTTTCTCTGTGCGTTTTTCACTATATTCACGATGCTGCTAGCCACTGTTGTAAGCCTGTTATTTATAGGAGACAAGGTTGATGGGTCCTCTCCGGCAATCGCGGGCGACTGCCGTATTCTATATTAGAATAATATGGGCGATCGTCCTATCACGTGGGGATGTTTCCTTAAAGTCCAAGGCTGCTGCTGGCATCCAGCTGTGCGAGCCAATGGAAAACCAGCACGCGTCCTGAGTCGCTGTCTGGGGAGGACCCACTTTGTACCTTTCGGCGGGCCTATCGGTGGGTGAGGTAGATGACAGGCTGGGGTCAAAGGCCTTGTCTTGCGGCACCTTTTGTGGATCTGCACGTGGGTCTCCGTCCAAGATTCGGTCTTTGACGTCTTTGACGGATGTTGGATTCGTACGTGGCACGAGACGATCGTCTATGCTCGGATATCAAAGACGATCGCCAGATACCAAAAGACGATCGCCATGGGTGCCGACTGCTGGGTGTTTGCCAAGCGTATGTCTTCTACGATTGGCTCTCAGACAATTATGCCGATCGTCATCGGGGCGTATTAATCGCCGCACAACAATTGCCCCCAGCTCGCTTCGATGTTGAAAACACGGGGTGAGGTGGCACTGTTGGCGATCGCCAGTGTTTAGACGATTGGCTCGTTTGCTTAAGACAACCACGATCGTCGCCAGAATGGTCCGATTTCGAACCCGGACGATCTCTTTATGCGCTGGAAATAGCGGGAAACAGAGGCGGGCTCTCGAAACGTTGCAAGGACACGCGTCGCACTACCATAGGGGGAGTCCGACGGTTTTGTCAGACTTGTCGCCTGGCGTGCCCTCGAAAAGACGCGTACGCGGGTTTCGAGGGATGCATTTAATGTGTCCCCCCCCCCCCGACGGTTGCACTCCAGCCCTCGGGATTTCGCCTATTTGCATAGAGACCCCTGCTTCCACCTATAAAAGGGGCTAGGGCTACTTCATTTCCATTCTTCACGCACCCTTGTTATTTAGTCGAGACACTGCAGAATTTTTCGAAGATCTGTGTGCCGACCGTCCTTCTTTTTAGGTAAGAACAGAAATCTTTTCTCCCCATTTACTTTTAAGAACATGTCTGGAGGATCTAAAACATTCGAGGCCGATAGCTACTCCGCCGCCGCGACTTTGCCTGACCGGGAGGAAATTCCTGTGGGTCTCCATACGGAAATTGCCGTCGAGGCCATTCGCGCGGGCATTGCACCCGCGGAAATTGAGGAGCTCTTCAATGAGGCCGAAGTGGCGAGATCAGCGGCGACGGCGGAGCAGGGGGACTCGTAGGTGGATGAAGATGAAATGGTACGGCTGTCTTGGGAACGGGATAGCATATTCGGCCCCGCTTATTTAGGTTTCGCTAAGCTTACGGAGGGGATCACCGGACCATGTCCTGAATTTGATTTCGAAGCGTATTCCGCCGCCCACCCTTATGAGCACGTGAAGCAGACGGCGTTTCGGGCCGCTGACCCTTATCAGTGGACTCTCGGTCAGATTCGGAGTTCGGCGACCTGGAAAGACTTGAGTCGCTGGAGGGCGAAATTCCATATTCCCTCCGACGTCTCGCTGCACGTGCCCTCGGAAAACGAACGTGCCGATCAACCTCCCGAGGGTCTGGTCGCCATTAATGAGATGATTATGGAGGCCAGCCTGCGGTTCCCCTTGCCGTTCGCCGTATCATATTTGTTGCTTGCCTGGAATTTGGCGCCGCTCCAGCTGACGCCGAATGCCTGGCTACAGATCATCAGCACTTTGAGACTTTTCGGTGGTCATCGGTTGTTCCGTCTCCTTTCTGTGATGGAAATGAACTATCTCTTCAAACTGACTGTGCAGAAGGGGTCGGTCGGCAGTTATCACATTCACAGTCGAATGGGAAGAGTGGTTTTCGGGGTGCCGAACAAGACTCGGGGCGACCTGGCAAAATGGTGCTGGGTCGGCGGAGCGTGGTGGTCGGCATCGAGTGTTAGGCCGGAGGAGGAGTTGGAGATCCCTACCAATTTTCGGTAGAGGAATCCGAGTAAGGGTTTTAACTCTCCCTTTGATCGGATATGTCTTGGACTGATCTAATTTTGTTTCCTTTTTGCAGGATCCCTTGTTCCAGCGATCGACGATCTCCCCTTTGATTTCTTGATCGTTTAGGAGCGAATTCGTGCCTTGCCGGACTCCTACATCGACGTTCGCTCACTCGACCATGAACTTCATCGGTTGGGAGCTCGACTATTTCGCTACCCTCGCCACTTGAAGGCCCCCAGTATGGATTTTTATTTCCTCTTTCCTGCATGACGATCGTCTGATTGAGGTAGATGTCTAACTTGTTTGAATTTCTTCTTTGACAGAGATTCATTTTCCTCGATACGTCGATCCGCCGCAAGAGATCGCAATGTCGAATCCTAGTCTGTTGGATCGCCTTCACCAGACAAAGAAGACGAGTCGTGCCCCTGCGACGACGTCTCGTCCCGTCCCTGCGACGAGGCCTGCTACTGTGCCGGTCGTCGAGCCAGAAGTTCAGGAGGGAGAGCAACACCAACGCAACCGCAAGAGGCGGAGGCCGGAGGGGTCCCTGCCGACTGTTGAGGCAGACGTATCTATTTTGGAGCCGCCGGTTTCCACGGCTCCTATCTCCGCTGTTCCGATGGTGGAGGGATCCGGCTCCAGGTCCTCGACCGGCTTTTTGAAAACGGCGACGATCACCGAAGCTGAAACTTCTTGGGGCAAACCCTATTTCGGCCGCGACCCCGAGTTGGTCAACAGGTAAGATCGATTTGGCCTTTTCTGAGTTGGGCTTATTTGTGCAAGGCATATGCTGGCTCCTTTGTCCCCATTTATTTGCATTGCAGGATCCGTCTTGCCGATCCGGGCGTCTCGCCGATGGTGCTGGACTTCTTGGCGAGCAAGTCTCCTCGCCAGTCCCTCGAAGTCCCCGCTTATGTCTCCCGGGCCATCGCTTCTCTGCCTAAGGCTTGGACGACCGATCTCGACGCGATTGCTCGTCGGCGGTCTGGAGATGCCATGCAGGCAACCATCGCCCTGACTCTCCAGGCGGCGACAATGGCCGTCCTAGCCGCCAAGGATTATGAGGGGCGACCCTATAATGCTCGCCTCCATCAAGATCTTGAGGCCGCTCGGTTCCAAAACATCGACCTAGCCAATCGGATAGCGGCCATGGATAAGGAGCACTTAGAGGTGGCCAAGAGAGCCATGCAGGACCTTGATCGGATGAAGCAGGAGCTTAGCCGGTCCAAGGAAGTGGCCGATCAGTCCCGCGACCAGATGGCGGAAGCTCGCCGGATGCATGCGGCCTCACATGAGGAGGCGATCGGGCTGAAGGCGACAGTGGATCGTCTCAACAGCGAGATGGAGAAGGCGAAGGGAGATCTGGCCGCCAAGGTGGTCGAGCTTGCAGATGCTGAGAAGACGACCGCGGATTTGAAGGGGCACATAAAGGCGATCGAGACCGATCCCTATCTTAATGTGGCATGCGTCGGTGAGTTCGCCTACTATATGGCCTACGTCGACGCTGTCCGAGCCGCCAAGAAGGTAGGGATTGAGGTCAGTCCTATGATGGAGACCTTCAAGGCCTACGCACTCGAGCATCCTTTGCATCCGGAATTTTCCCTGCCGGCCCTCGACCTCACCGACTTGGGGATCGACTTGAGTTGGTATCCTTTTCCGGATAAGTTGATTTATCCTGAAGTCGATGAGGGAGCGCGCACCGATCCGCCTGCTGGGGGCGAAGGCCAACCGGGAGCCTGAGTGATTTTTGTCTTCTTTTGCTTGTAATTTTTACTGCCTTCGGGCTTGAATGTACCAATATTTTCGGATGGAATAAAATATTCCTTTTTTGTATCCGATTCTTTATGAGTACGATCGTCTCTGAATGTTTGCATGTGACTTTATACAAGTGTTTTCATAATTGCACCTGATGTTTTGTTCGCCCGATTGACTGTTTGAGTGTTGAATGGATCCGAATGTATTGCTGTACTCGAAAATTCTTACTTGTAAATTTCTTGAATAGAGTTGATCGTCGTTTGTGTTTTTGAACGAAGCCGATCGTGTATGGTCCCTTCCTTCTGATCGTGTTTAGGAATATCTCCACTTCTTTGCCCCTTGTTTTTGTTTACTTAGTATAAGTAAGGGAGCGAAAATAGTATGTCTTGGTGAGCTATCTTCAGTTTTGCCGATCTTTCGAGGGAGGATGACTGTGTGCACGGTCGCTGAGTTCGATGGACCGATCTCCGTAACCGTGTCTTTATGTGCGAGGGACTGTCCCGCGACTCACTTTTTTGTTAGGGTCCTCCGTTAGGCTGCGCCCGCCTTGTGTTTAAACGAAAGGCGAGCGGTCTTGGTCCAGAGGAGTCCTTGCATGGGGCATCGTCGGTTTATTCGACTTCACCTCCGTGGATTGTTGGCACTTTTCTACCTCGGATCGCCATATTAGATGGCGACCCTCGTCGGTATACGTTGGGGTAGGGACGTGCCGCCTTGTCCGGGTACATCATGTTAGATGATGTACTTTGAGGGCGCGCGAGCGTGTCCACGAATTTAATTGGAGGGTCCTTCGGCTACGCTCGCCTCGTATTTAAACGAAGGGCGAGCGATCTCAGCTCAAAGGAACCTTGCATGGCCGAAGCTGTCGGTTCCATCGACCTCCAGGACCACGGCCGCACTTTTCTACCTCTGATCGCCATGTTAGATGACGACCCTCATCGGTATACGTTGTGCTTGGAGGGGCGATTGTCTTTATGTCACATGGGCTGTCTGCCTTGAAGTCCGCGGCTGCTGCTGGCAGCCAGCTGTGCGGTCCAATGAGGAGTCGGCACGCGTCCTGAGTTGCTGCCTCGGGCGGTCCCACTGTGTACCTTTCGGCGGGTCTGTCGGTTGGTGAAAAGATGCTGAAAGGCTGTGGTCAACGATCCATGTCTTGCAGCGCCTTTTCCGGATCTATACATGGGTTCTTGCTTCGAGCTTCGGCCCTCGCCGACTGGACGGGCGATGGCTTCGTGTGGCATGAGGCGGTCGTCATTTGGCCGGTCGCCAGGGGTCGATCGCCCAATACCGAGAGACGATCGCCTTAGATGTCGATCGCTCGGCACCGGGACTTGTCCTGGGACCTTCGGTCGGCCAATCTGCCTTGGCTGCTGGACTCTGGCTCGGTCGCCCGGTCTCTGAGGCGATCGCCTGTTGAGACGTATAAATCTCAACACAACAACATACGCAACGGAATAAGTGTTACGTACGTTACGGGACGGCTGGCCGAGTCATGGCCGAGAGGACCTGTAGTGGCCGAGCATGGTCGGCAGTGACTCGCAAGGATGACCAATCGCGGTCGGCAGTGACTCGTTGGGGGCTAAGACTGGCCGATTACGTACGTAAGGCGGTGGCCGGTTACGGCCGTAAGGGCCGATTACGTACGTAAGCAGCTGCCGGTTACGTACGTAAGGCTATCGGAAGAACTGGGCAGTAGGGTAGGCCACGGCTGGCTACGTACGTAAGGACCCGCCGATTACGTACGTAAGGTGCCGGCAGGTCTCGGCCTATATAAGGCCTGGACCGAGTCATCCGACCATTTTCATGTTTTCTCTTCGTTTCTTCACGATTTCTTCAGCAAAATGGATGGTTTTGAATAGAATCAACTTATAACAACATGTTTTGGAAGTTGGAATCATGGATTAACATCATCTTCCACCCGGATCGAAGGTAAGAACACCTAAACTTTTGGTTTTTGGATGTTCTTGAGGTTTCTTGGTGTTTTAGCCGATTTGCTTCATTTTGATTCAGATTGTTGATTGAACTTGATTGTAAACTAGTAATCATTCAATACTCTTGAAGTTTTGTGGAACGAATTCGAGTATTTCTTTGAATAATCGATTGAATTGGACTATGCCTTCAAATTGTTCGATGAAATGTCTCAATGAGTAGAACTTGGGGAATTCTACACGTTTTCGTATGAATGGTGATGGAATTGATATTGTTGTGATGATTCTTGGTATTTACGAGAATTTTGTTAAAGGAAGATACTGAATTGATGATCAAATGCCTTGATTATGTCGTTATGATTATGGAATCGTAGTATTCGCGATGTTCTTGGTAGTTTGTTGCGATTCATGACGTTATGAGAAGTGTATATGTTGAAGGACGTGATTATATATGCCTAGAATTGTGAATAAGGATTGTTTAGATGTAACACATCGGATTATGTCGTTTGAGGATTTTGAATGTGATGTCGGAATAAGTTGTATTCTTAAGGAATTCTTGGATTATATGAATTGATGATCATGTTTAAGTGATGTTGGTGTTTTGGATATGAATATGGAATGTTCATATCTAAAACTAAGTTATGTGTTTTGGTACAATATTCGTATAAGAATACGAATATGATTTTCGAGTTTGATTAGATTATGACTCACTTTTGAGTTTGAGAATTCATACGTATTGAACAAGTGTTCAAATCGAATAATGGAAATATTTGAAACTCTTGGATTATGATTATCTATAATGTTGAATTAATCGGATCGTCCGGATTGATGATGATAATCAGTAATTGGTTTAATTATTATTATACAAGGAGGAAACTTGTAATCGTATTTAAGATTGAATATGGAATCGGTAATGCTTAGACTTGGTTAAATTGATTATTGATATGATCTTCGGATTGTGGAATCGTATTGTGGTTTTGAATTCGTGATTGATTGGTTTGGATTGTTTGGATTTGTATTTAATCGGGATATCATGGAACTGTTGGGTTTATTGACTGTTATTTGTGATCATCGAGTTACGGCTTATATTGTGCATAGGAGTTCGTATTTGTTGAACCCTTGAGTTTGTTGGTTGGGTATGTCGGTTATTGATTTTTATTGAATGTGTGTTAATCGGTTATTGCAATAGGTTGATATGTTTTGATCGTGGATTATGACCGTTGTGTTGCGGTAGAGGCTAAAGAGTTCGTAGATTGATTTTGGTCGGGGCTGAGGAGCTCGCAGACTAAGGCAATGGATTTTGGTAACGGCTTCGTGGTATCGGTATCGAGGCAAGTTTATACTTGTTCAGTTTATAATATTTGATGAATGGTTTTGTTTTCATTTCATTTATAATTCGTATAGCAACGTTGTTAGAAATGTAAGTTGTCGGATAGTGAGTTGTATATCGTACTCTGGTTGTAATAAATCTTAAGGTATATGATTTAATTGTGTTCAGGGAAGACGTGAGTTATCTTTGGTCAAGGATATAGAATATCGGATATCGAGGATAGTTATCGTGATGACATAAGTATCGGGATAAAGGTTTATTGGTATTGAATGGATGGTACCTTATTTGAGATTATTTGTATAACTGTGTATTCGTTCAGGGATGTTGTTCGTGGAAAGGATGTTGTCTTCTGCTTTGAGGTAATTTATGTATAGTTCAGTTATGAGATAATTATTATGTTGAGTTGTTGTATATGTTGTATGTTGAGGCATCGTATATTGAGATTCGTACTGGTTGTTCATTGAGCGATGTTGATCCCAGGACTATTGTTGGTATTAATGGTTGTGTTGATCGTCTCATTGGGGGATGTTGATGGATATGGTCCTCGGCTTTGAGGTAATTTAAGTATTTGTTCAGTCATGTGGATAATTAGTACGTTGAGTTGTTGTATATGTTGAGGTTTCGTGTAATGAGTTTCCTATCAGTTATTTGTTGAGGGATGTTGATCCCAGGACTGTTGTATTGAGATCGTAGATCGTGTTGGTCATTCATTTGGGGATGATGATCCCAGGATTGATGTTTTGGATATTGATTAGTCGTGTCGACTTTTCATTGTCAGTATGTTGTTGTTCACTTCGGTTAGTCTTTTGATCCTTATTGGATATGTGTTTCTTTGAGTTTCGTTTTCATGTTGCATCGTGACATATCTGGAGTCATATCTGCTTGCCGATTGGTTATTGTGTAGGATTTGTAGCTGGGTACATGATGGTTATGTGTTGATATTTCCACATTGAACCGTGCACACGAGACGTAGTTCGTGAGGCTAATTAGGTACACGACCACACGTGTATTTGATCAATACCCGGGGTGGCTTGTGCACGGACACATTTCCGAATTGGGCGTACTATGACGTCCATCTTTGAGCCATATTGCTTGGTCGTTCATCCTCCATTTATGGTTGGGTATGGTCGACGGTTTGCGACTGGTTGTTTCATATGCCCGAGGGGTATGTTCGACAGTCGAGGTTGTTTCTTTGAGATCCATTTTTGTTGATCATTTGGAGTTTACCTTGTTGATGGTATTCTCGGTTATTATTGGTCCTTTATCGATCATTTGGAGTCTACCTTGTTGAGGGTATTCTTGGTTATTGTTGATCTTTGTTGATCGTGTTGGGAGTTTACCATGTTGAGGGTACTCTCGGTTATCATTCATTCTTTATTGGTCGTATTGGAGTTATCATGTCGATGATATTCTCAGTTGATTTATTGGTTGATCATTGTTATTGATCGTATGAGCATTCGGACTGTACGTCGATGTTTCAGGATTTGTATTCATTGTCATGTGATAGTTGATCTATAGAAATGTTGTGTATTATTGGTTTATCCAGGTTGAGATTTGATTGTGTAATCCGACAGACAGGATTTGGCACAGATTGGATTATTTCCACACTTATGAGTTATGATGATGTTTTGAGGATTGTTGGTATTTTTGGAATACAGTACAGATAATTCTTGTTAAGTTTATTTCGTCATTTGAGAATGCGAAATGTGAATTATGGTAAGGATCGATTTGGTATGGATTGCCATGGATTGGTAAGGTTATGTCGGTAAGATTACGTTGGTAGTATTCTTGCAGTATTATTACATTGGTATATAATTATTTATGATAATGTGATCGATATCATTGTTGAGTATTGTGGCTGACCCCGTTGTGGGCTTTATTTTTTAGGTACTCAGAGATCGAGCTAGTAGCAGTCGTGAAGGGGTGAGCTTCCCGGGTGATACTGGTTGTGGCATGTTTTTGAGTATCGAGTATTTCTTTTCTGGTTGTTTTATTCCGCTGTGTATTTTGAATTGTGTTTATCTCCGATGCGTGTGTATATTTCAAAATGACTTTTTGGTATCTTTATCCGCTGCGTGTGTGAATTTTAAAAGGGCCTTTTTGGCATTTTGCGAACTTGGGTTATTTCGTTAAACTCTTTTTCCCAACTATTTTATCGGTACGTTTAAGGGGTGGCTTAACGTACACTTTGAACTGTCGAGATTTGGCATTTCGCCTTGTATTTTCAAATGGTATTTTATGATGGTATTTGATATTTTGTTAATGGTTTTTGTGGGTTTTTGAAATATTACCGTCATCGGCCTTTTGGCGTTTTTAAACATTTTTGAAATGGTTTTGTAAATGTTTTTTAGCCTGGTGGGTTCCGGTGCGGGACCCACGGCGCTGTAATATCCCGGATGGTTTTGGGGGTGTTACAGAAGATGGTATCGGAGCTTGGGTTTTGTGAAACCCAGGCGTGTGTGTTATGTGGCTCTACCGGTACGGTAGTAGCGTGGCTTTTGAAAATGATTTTCTGACTTTTGAGTCAAATCGATTTTTGGAGTTTCCAAAATTTTTGAGATCTTTTCAAACTGCTATTTGTGATATTAGTGTGTGTTGGTTGTGTTGAGACTTGGATCGTTGACCATAGCCTGTCAGCATCTTTTCAGTTTGAGATCTTTTCAAACTAAATTTTTGGCTAAGTATAAAAGCCATTGCGCACGTTAAGCCTTGGAGCTTACGTACGTAAAATGTGTTAGCTTACGTACGTTATATAGTGTACATAATATACGTAACAAGAGTAATCAGACTTATGATTGGATAGTGGGGCCCGTGGTCGGCAGCTTTCGGCGCAGATGTGGATAGATGAGTCAACTAATGGAGTTACGTACGTTATACAGGGTGTATTACGTACGTAATATGAGTATAATACTGTAGCAAGTCAACATACGTATTATGTATGTTGTTGCCCGAAATATTATCCGAAGACAGATATTGTTGGAATAGTCGAGCAACAGCAAATTGCGAGAGCACGTCCGAGGGAATGGAAAAACACAAGATTTGCCGGGTTTGTTAGGCCCGGGCTTGAATGCTCTCGCGAGATGTTAGTAATACAAATATTCGAGGATACAAATATTAATGTAAGAATGCAATTAGAATGAGTGTAAAAAGATCCTATTTATCTAGCTCTTGAGCGAAGCTCTGCGTGTTTCGTCTCTGCCGACCGTCTTTCCTGTAAGAGGTGCTGAGAGAGAAGAAAGGACGAGAGATAGCTGTTGCCAAGAGTAAGAAAGCCAAGTTGTGAACTGAATCAGAGACAGTCCGAGAGAGACCGAGAGTAAGAGAGACATGGCCTTTTCCAAGTGCATGCAGCCTTCTATTTATAGGAGCTGAGATGCTCTGTTTATTGACGTGCGATCGCCTTTTATGTAATATAATAAGGGGCGGTCGTCTTTATGTCACATGGGTTCTCTGCCTTGAAGTCCGCGGCTGCTGCTGGCAGCCAGCTGTGCGGTCCAATGAGGAGCCGGCACGCATCCTGAGTTGCTGCCCTGGGCGGTCCCACTGTGTACCTTTCGGCGGGTCTGTCGGTTGGTGAAAAGATGCTGAGAGGCTATGGTCAACGATCCATGTCTTGCGGCGCCTTTTCCGGATCTACACATGGGTTCTTGCTTCGAGCTTCGGCCCTCGTAGACTGGACGGGCGATGGCTTCGTGTGGCATGAGGCGGTCGTCATTTGGTCGGTCGCCAGGGGTCTATCGCCAAGTAGCGAGAGACGATCGCCTTAGATGTTGATCGCTCGGCACCGGGACTTGTCCTGGGACCTTCGGTTGGCCAATCTGCCTTAGCTGCTGGACTCTGGCTCGGTCGCCCGGTCTCTGAGGCGATCGCCTGTTGAGACGTATAAATCTCGAACAACAACGTACGTAACGGAATAAGTGTTACGTACATTACGGGGCGGCTGGCCGAGTCGTGTTCGAGAGGACCTGTACTGGCCGAGCATGGTCGGCAGTGACTCGCAAGGATGTCCGATCGCGGTCGACAGTGACTCGCTGGGGGCTAGGACTGGCCGATTACGTACGTAAGGCTATGGTCGGTTACGGCCGTAAGGGCCGATTACGTACGTAAGCAGCTGCCGGTTACGTACGTAAGGCTGTCGGAAGAACTGGGCAGTAGGGTAGGCCACGGCTGGCTACGTACATAAGGACCCTCCGGTTACGTACGTAAGGTGCCGGCAGGTCTCGGCCTATATAAGGCCTGGACCGAGTCATCCGACCATTTTCATGTTTTCTCTTCATTTCTTCACGATTTCTTCAGCAAAATGGATGGTTTTGAGTAGAATCAACTTATAACAACATGTTTTGGAAGTTGGAATCATGGATTAACATCATCTTCCACCCGGATCGAAGGTAAGAAAACCTAACCTTTTGGTTTTTGGATGTTCTTGAGGTTTCTTGGTGTTTTAGCCGATTTGCTTCATTTTGATTCAGATTGTTGATTGAACTTGATTGTAAACTCGTAATCATTCAATACTCTTGAAGTTTTGTGGAACGAATTCGAGTATTTCTTTGAATAATCGATTGAATTGGACTATGCCTTCAAAGTGTTCGATGAAATGCCTCAATGAGTAGAACTTGGGAAATTCTACACGTTTTCGTATGAATGGTGATGGAATTGATATTGTTGTGATGATTCTTGGTATTTACGAGAATTTTGTTAAACGAAGATAATGAATTGATGATCAAATGCCTTGATTATGTCGTTATGATTATGGAGTCGTAGTATTCTCGATGTTCTTGGTAGTTTGTTGCGATTCATGACGTTATGAGAAGTGTATATGTTGAAGGACATGCTTATATATACATTGAATTGTGAATAAGGATTGTTTAGACGTTAGAACACATCGGATTATGTCGTTTGAGGATTTTGAATGTGATGTCGGAATTGTTGTGTAGGGATTTATACATCCCAATGGGCGATCGGCACAGAGACCGGGCGACCGAGCCAGAGCCTAGCAGCCAAGGCAAATTGGCCGATCGAGGGTCCCAGGTCGAGTCCTGGTGCCGAGCGATCGACATCTAAGGCGATCGTCTCTCGGCATCTGGCGATCGACTTTGGTGCCCGGCCAATGACGACCGCCGCGTGCCACGCAAAACCAGCGACCGTCTAGTCGGCGAAGGTCGAAGCTCAGGGCAAAGACCCACATGCAGATCCAGAAAAGGCGCCACATGACATGGATCATTGACCACAGCCTGTCAGCATCTTTTCACCTAACGACAGACCAGAAAGCGTGCAGTGGGATCGCCGGGACAAAGAACTCGGGATGCGTGCGAGCTCCTCATTGGGCCGTCAGTGTTGCCCGGCAGCAACCACGGACTTCAAGGCAGATAGCCCATGTGCTTAAAGACGATCGCCCCTTATTATATTACAAGGAAGGCGATCGCCCGCCAGAAAAAAGAGCATCTCAGCTCCTATAAATAGAAGGCTGCCTGCACTTGGAAAATCTCTCTGCGGTTCACGCCCAGTTCAGAAGCTCAACTCATAACTTGGCATTCTGACTCTTGGCAAAGCTATACACTTCGGATATATTTCTCTCTCAGCACCTCTTAAGTAAAAGACGGTCGGCAGAGACGAAACCAGAACTCCCAGCAGTTCAAGAACTCAGAGCAACTCTAGTTCTTCCGGCAAGCACTCAACAGCTAGATAACAGGATCTTTTACACTCATTGTAATCACATTCTTACATTAATATTTGTACTCAAACGTATTCTTATTAATAACATCTCGCGAGAGCATTCAAGCCCGGGCCTAACAAACCTGTCAAATCTTGTGTTTTTCCATTCCCTCGGACGTGCTCTCGCAATTTGCTGTTGCTCGACCATTCCAGCAATATCTATCTTCGGATAATATTTCGGGCAACAACAATTGGCGCTAGAAGAAGGGGTCTTAACCCTCATTTTTATTCCTACCGTCTCGAAGAACACTCACTGTTCTCCGGGGCATATACTTGAAGTGACACTCACTACGCTTCAAAGAAAATCTTCAGAATCATGACTTCTGCCTCTGCATCGAAGAAAGTCACTGGCCGATCCATCGGACGCCTGATTCCGTATCAATCTGAGCCCCAGCCTATGGCAGAGGGTAGCCGCCGCGGTCCGAGACTCTCGATCCCGCCCCCGAGGGACGGCCCAAGCCTCTCGCTCGATCAGTTTCAAACCGCGGAACAGATCGAAGGAGCCCTGGCCATCCTACGTGTCACAGGGCGCTTTCCATATTATTCGGAGTACCCGTGATTTCCCCATACTTATAAAGGATTATGTTGGATAGTTGCCCTGCGACACGAATAAGGTTGGGGACGTGCGACAGTGGTCGGCGTCCGGAGTGTGTCCGTGCGCGAGCAGGATCTTGAGTCGGGGAGCAGAGGGCTTTAGGAGGAGAGTTTTGTGAAATGCTTGTAATGGGGAGTTCCTTGGAGTGTTGGAAAGATCTCCATCAAGTTTCACAGCTAGACGGTTCCGTTTGTGTAGCGAACAATGCAAAGGATCAAGATGCTGCAGTGCAGTAGCATTGTAGTAGTTTCAGAATACTGCAGAGGCAATTCCTCACGCCTCGAGTATCGGATGGGGCTGAAACTTTGAGGACTTATAGATAATGTCGTAAGCTACTCTACGGTTCTAGCGGATAAGGATTTGCAGTTCGTATGATGGAGTTACAGCCGATGTGCTTCCTCGGCCAATCAATGTCTAGTGCAATTACAAGGCATTATTTTTCTAAGCCTATTATAGGGGGGACAGTCCTTAGATGGGCATGTAGGAATATGCCCTCGAATGCCACTCAGGGGATGAGAGAGTAAGGGCATTGTACTTGTAAGTCAATAAACTTAAAATGGGCATTAAGTTTTAATACGACTTGTATAACTGATGCTAGGACGTGTGCACGTCTTGATAGCATAGTTATAAGTATATTGGTGGGGCCAGTATACTCGAACACGACTCATACTCGATTCAGTCACACTGATAGGACGTCGAATGTACGCTCCCTGAAAACCCGGTTTAAAATATGGACCAATAAAGGTCCGACCTAGGTTCTTAGATAAGGAGATGACAACCCCAAGGTCCTTTAGAAGGTCGCCGACCTCGGAGGTCCCGTTTAGCTGTGACATCTGTTAGAAGGGCGCCGACCTCGGAGGCCCCCGCTGACCTATGATATCCGATAACAGGTCGCCGACCTCAAAGGTCTCTCAAACTACTGATTTGAATAGGGATGAGCCGACCTAAAAACCACCGAACTCAGGAAGGTCGAACTCTTGAGAAAGAAGATCCTGACTCACCTGACAGAATCCCTAAGATCCAGGGGTTGAGAGCCCATACCTTGCCATCCCGGAGATCCAGGGATTGAGAGCCCATACCTCGCAATCCCGGAAATCCAGGGATGGAAAATCACAGCTTGAATCCCTGGATATCCGGGATTCTCTCTAGGAATCAGAAAAGATCTCAGATAACAAGGCATCCTCCTCCTATAAAAGGGAGAGATGGGGTTCCTCAAAAAAGGGACACACACTCTGAGAATACAGCATATTTTAGAGAGCCAAAGAAAAGAGAGTACTTCATATATTTTGGGTTTCCTTAGCTAAACTTCTAAGATTAACCCGGTTCTTGGTGACCGATCAGCTCGGTTACATCAAGTGGCGCCGTCTGTGGGAAGGGTGACATCGAGTCACTTTGAGTTGAGACGTGAGGTTAGTAATGGCAGAAGAAATGAACCAGAAGAGAACAGGGGAGTTAATACCCAGAAATCTAGAAGAGGAACTAGCAGCGGCGGGTGGAGAAGCGACTCTGGAGAAAACACCCGTCACCCCTGTAGAAGAAGTCGCACCAAGCACAATTACACTGACGAAGGAAGCCTTAGCCGACATAATCGCCAGTGCAATCCAGAAGAGCCGGGAGGTCGAAAAACAAAGGGTACCACGAAAAATAATACCCATCCTATCGGATGGGCCGGAAGAAATTGATCAGCAGGAAGAACATGGGGAGAGTTATCCAAAAATATGGGAGCGATCTAGGCAGGAGAAAACGCAGGATCCCTTGATATCCAGCATGCAGGACGAGCTGGAAGGGTTGCGACAGAGGGTTGCGGGGAGGGACATGGAAAGTCATCCAGGCCATCCCTTCTCAGAAGGCATACTACAGGCCGAGCTCCCATATGGGTTTAGGGCTGTTACCTTCACCTATGATGGACTCTCAGATCCTACCCGACATTTATACCGATTCGAGAACATGGCAGTAGTACATAGATATTCGGATGCAGTGAGTTGCAGGGCATTATTGGCCACACTGACAGAGTCAGCTCAGGATTGGATCCACCAGATACCCCCTGGGTCGACGCACTTTGCCAGCGCCAGGGCGCACCAAAAGACCTTCATGTCCTTGTTCAGTATCAAGCAATATTCTGGAGAAGCGCTGAGAGCTTATGTGACCCGATTCACGAAGGCGTGTCTGGAGGTACCCTCGTCATCAGAAGAAGTAAAAACCAGTGCCTTGACACAGGGACTGAGGTCGGGGTTGTTACGCACCTCATTAGCTAAAAAACCAGCCAGAACATACGATGAGGTCTTAGCCCGATGCTCGAAGTACATCAACGTTGAGGAAACCGAGAAGGATATGGAGGAGTTGCATGAAAAGCCCGAGGATGGGGAAAGGGGGTCCAACAGATTGATACGGCGGGAGGAGTACACCTTTCAAGGAAATTTGCCTCGGGAAGAAATGTCACGGGGAAAAACAGATCGGAAGAAGAACGATATCGTTCTAAGGCGACCAAGATTTGACCAATACAGCCCACTAACAATGAGGAGAGCCCAGGTTTTGGAAGCAGTTGAGGGTAAGATGAGCAGGGTCATCGAGTGGCCTGCATCTCGCCCTAATAGGCCCACCCAGCCGAAATCAGAGCTTTATTGTCGATTCCACAATGATTACGGGCATAAAACAGACGAATGCAAGCACCTTATGGATGAGATCGAGAGGCTGGTCCGAGCGGGACATCTGATGGAGTTCACATATCAACAGAGAAACGGAGGTCGGAGGCAACCACCCATGCCCCAAGGAGGGGCGGGGGTGAAAAGAGAAGCTCCTCGGGGACCCGCTGCTCCCCCAGCTAAAAAAGGAGTGATCCACATGATATCAGGAGGACCAACCGACGGAAGTTCTAATCAGGCTAGAAAAGCCCACGCACGAAAGGCTAGGTGTCATCAACTCAAGGAGGTCGCCTCTGTAGGCAGTGGGCCTATCATTCAGTTCATCCCCATGGATTATAATGGGATACATATGCCCCACAATGACGCGTTGGTCATCACAGCGGAAATCGCCAGTTACGATGTGCAAAGGGTGTTTATCGATACGGGAAGCTCAGTAGACATCTTATTCTATGACTGTTTCAAACAGATGAACCTGGAAGTGGAATTGAGAAAGGTAGATACCGCGCTCTATGGGATATGTATGACCGAGGTGCAACCAGTGGGAGAAGTGGTGCTTCCAGTAGCACTAGGTCGGATGCCCCATCGGAAGGTCAAGACACTCAGATTTTTAGTGGTGGACACCCAATCGGCCTATAACGCCATTTTAGGACGACCAGGGCTCAACAAATTCGAAGCAGTAGCCTCTACCGCGCACATGAAAGTAAAATTCCCCGTAGGAGGTGAGGTGGGAGAAGTAGCAGGAGATCAGTTTGTCGCCGTTCTTGTTATCAAACAACCGTAAAGCGGTGGAGTGCACGCGGAAAGAGGACACCCGAGCTCGGGGGTCCGGATCCGGAGTCTAAGAGGAATAAGCAATCGAAGGCACCCGAGGAAGCTGAGGAAGAAGGTGTCAAGCCCAACGAGGAGTTACTAGAAATAGAATTGGTTCCAGGAAAGCCGGAAACAAAGACTCGCATGGGGAGTCGGTTGGATGATGGAATAAAGGAAAGCCTCATCAGCCTGCTAAGAAGATTCGTGGACATTTTCGCATTCGCAGCTGAGGATCTGGTGGGAATCAGCCCAACAGTTGCCGAACACAGGTTGAACATCGACCCCACCATAAGACCAGTAAAGCAGAAGAGGAGGCATTTCGGGCCAGAGATGGATGGGGTCATTGGGGAAGAGGTTGATAAGCTCCTCCGAGCTGGGCACATAATGGAGATCCAGTTTCCGGAGTGGCTATCCAACGCTGTGATGGTAGGGAAGGGCCAGGGGAAGTGGAGGATGTGCATGGACTTCCCGGACCTAAATAAAGCATGTCCCAAGGATCACTACCCGTTACCCCGCATAGATCAGCTGGTGGATTCAACCTCAGGGTGCGAGTTACTCAGTATGATGGACGCTTCCCAAGGATATCATCAAATTCCTCTCGCACCCGAGGATAGAAAGAGGGTTAGTTTTGTGGTTTCAAAGGGAACTTTTTGTTATGTACGCATGCCTTTTGGATTGAAAAATGCAGGAGCTACATATCAGAGGATGGTCGACAGAATCTTTAAATCCCAAATCGGCAGAAACATGGAGGTATACGTGGATGACATGCTAGTGAAAAGTGTGAAGGCAGGAGAACATATCAGGGACCTAGAAGAGACGTTCGAGAACCTGCGCACGTACGGAATGAAGCTCAACCCATCAAAATGTTCTTTTGGAGTCAAATCGGGAAAATTCCTGGGGTATGTGGTCACAGAACAAGGAATCGAGGTCAACCCGGAGAAGGTCAAGGCAGTACTGCAAATGAATCCTCCAAAAAATATAAAGGATATCCAGATACTAACGGGAAGAATAGCAGGGTTGAGCCGTTTCATATCACGCTCGGCCGAGAAGGGGTTCCCATTTTTTAAACTCTTAAGAAAAGGGAACAAGTTCGAATGGACCCCGGAAGCGCAAACGGCATTCGGAAAATTGAAAGAGTATTTGGCCGAGTTGCCCCTACTCACCAAACCGGTACCAGGAGAGGATCTTGTACTCTACTTATGCGTGGGAGAAGGAGCGGTGAGCTCAGTCTTGCTAAGAGAAGAAATGAATAAACAAAAGGCCATTTATTATACGAGCCGAATCTTGCAAGGAGCAGAACGGAACTACTCCGAGCTAGAAAAAGGGGCGCTGGCGTTAGTAGTTACGGCCAGGCGATTGAGGCCCTATTTCCTAGCCCACCGGATAAAATTGCGAACCAACTTGCCCTTGAGAGAGATATTAGGGCGACCTAATGTGTCAGGTCGTCTGGTGAAGTGGGCGGTAGAAATGGGGGAGTACGACATGGAATATGAGCCGAGAACGGCGATTAAATCTCAGGCCCTAGCAGACTTTATCCAAGAGGGGGCCATGCCATCGCCACCAGAAGGACAGTGGCTGTTGCATGTGGATGGATCGACGACAACCAGTGGTTCTGGGGCAGGAATAATCCTCACTACCCCGGAAGGTGAGCAATTAGAGTATGCCATAAAATTCGATTTCAGGGCATCTAACAACGAGGCCGAATATGAAGCCCTGGTTAAGGGAATGCAGCTGGGAATAGACTTGGGCGCACGACGACTCATTGCTTACTCTGATTCCCAACTGGTCACACAACAGGTAGAAGGGAAATTTGAGATAAATGAAGATCGGATGAAGAAGTATGTAGAGGAAGTGAAAGAGGCTACCAAAAAACTAGGGGAATGGAAGTTAATCCATATCCCTAGGTCGGAGAATGCAAAAGCTGATTACCTAGCAAAGATGGGAAGCTCCTTAGTGTATTGCCGCTCATGACGAACGATTCGGGAGCGGCCAAGTAGCATCATGAAACAGGTGATGGAGGTGAATGAGATGGCAGATTGGCGAACTCCTTTGTTGGCATACCTAAGAAGGGCAGAATTACCCAAGGAGAGACAAGAAAGAATGAAAATTGGGCGAAGAGCAGCGAGGTTCTGCTGCATTAATGATGAGCTATATAAGAGGTCCTACCTCGGGCCATACCTACGATGCATCTCGGAAGAAGAAGGGCGAAGTGTATTGGAAGAAATCCATGAAAGGTGCTGCGGAGACCATACCAAAGGAAGAGCGCTGATTAGCAAAACGCTAAGGGCTGGTTTCTTTTGGCCGACAATGAGCAAGAAAGCAGTGGAAATGGTTAAGCGATGCCAAAAATGTCAAATGCACGCACCCTTAATTCATATCCCAGCCGAGGATGTGATCACCATGGGAGCGCCCTGTCCATTCGCCAAATGGGGAATTGATATCATGGGGCAGTTTACACCTGGCTCGGGAGGAAGAAAGTTCTTAATAGTAGCCATAGACTACTTCAGCAAATGGGTAGAAGCCGAGCCTGTGGCCACCATAACCGAGCAAAGAATCATAAGTTTCCTGTTTAACAACATTTGCTGTAGGTACGGAGCGCCCCAGATACTCATCTCAGATAATGGAACCCAATTCAATGGGAAGAGAACCCAGTCCTGGTGCGAGGGTATGCATATTAAGCAAAGGTTCGCTGCGGTTGCTCAGCCGCAAGCTAATGGGCAAGTAGAGGTAACTAACAGAACAATCTTGTAGGGGATAAAAACCCGCTTAGACAAAGTGGGAGGAGGATGGGTGGATGAACTTAGCTCGGTACTATGGTCGTACAGGACCACACCTAGATCGTCAACAGGAGAAACACCCTTCAGTATGGTCTACGGGTCCGAGGCCGTCATCCCCGCAGAAGTCGGAGAAATGTCTCATCGGGTTCGATGGTTCAACGAGGTGGAGAATGAGGAAATAATGAAGGAGGCGTTAGATACCATAGAAGAAAGGAGGGAAGCGGCAAAGACGAATCGAAAGATACAAAAGCGACAAAAGCGGCTCATGACAAAAGAGTCAGAAGAGACAATTCCAGTCGGTGATTTGGTGCTTAGGCGAGCTGATGCCCTCGAAAAACAGGAAAGCCGGAGCCGAATGGAAGGCCCTTACAAGGTAATCCGAATTTATGCGGGAGGAGCTTACGAGCTTGAGGATATGGAGGGGCACCTCATCAAAAGACCTTGGAACATATGTCACTTAAAAAAGTATTTTGTGTGAAGAGATGTGGAAAAAAGCTTATGTTGTTTTAATGAAAGTCTATTACAAAAATATATCTCTGAATGTGTTGATCAAGTAAAACTAGAAATGACATCTGAATAGGCGAAACGCCTCCAGATCCGAGTAAGGGTGAACCGCCCTCTGACATCTGAATAGGCGAAACGCCTCCAGATCCGAGTAAGGGTGAACCGCCCTCTGACATCTGAATAGGCGAAACGCCTCCAGATCCGAGTAAGGGTGAACCGCCCTCTGACATCTGAATAGGCGAAACGCCTCCAGATCCGAGTAAGGGTGAACCGCCCTCTGACATCTGAATAGGCGAAACGCCTCCAGATCCAAGTAAGGGTGAACCGCCCTCTGACATCTGAATAGGCGAAACGCCTCCAGATCCGAGTAAAGGTGAACCGCCCTCTGACATCTGAATAGGCGAAACACCTCCAGATCCGAGTAAGGGCGAACCGACCTATGAAGCTATGACTAAGGGAAATACCCAACCTACACTAAAGATCGGTGAAAAGATTAAGTCAAACTGGTCGGATTACATTCAGGATTTTTCGAAATTTAAAAGTCGGGCCATAACGCAAAGTAATCGTATCAAATCAAACAGGCACAAGATACATCAAGGTTACAAGCAACACCGAGCTATATCAACTTTGTTGTCATTCAACTCAAAAAGCACACAAACCCAAAGTATATTCAACTCAACAAAGTTGTCATTCAAAATAGCTGTGCCAGTACAAATAAAGTAGGGAAAAAAGAAACAGAAGAAAAATATACATTGTCTACACTAAGCTACAGGCTCTGAAGACGGAGGAGGCAACGGAGGAGAAGCATCACGATCGGTCCCAACCACCTCGGGACTAGGAGTGCTGGCCTTAACAGGTGAACTGGGAGGATCAGAAGGCAGCTCCAAATCTAAGCCAGATTGCTTTATGGACTCCTCAAGGGCGTCCTTCCACCAGGCCGCCTCCGGAGATTCTTCCACGTCCTCGGACCAACCCGAAGGAACGGGAGCCCCGTCCAATGCAGCATCCCGGTCCAGCTCGCCCGAAAAGCCAATGAAGCTAGCTTCTCACGAGCACGAGTCAGAGCAAAATCAAAATATTGTGTCGCAGCTGGGGCTAGCTTAACCAGGAATGCAGTGGAATTATGATACCGGGCCAGGAGGGCGGAACGGTAGGCCTCCAGAAAAGAGTGACCAACGTCACTAGTCAGAAATCGACGTCGGCCATCCGTCGCCCCGCGCTCATAAGACGATCCCTCGGATCTAGCCTCGGCTAGTTGAGTCTCCAGTAGGGTCACTTTTTCCGATGCCGCTCTAGCTTGAGCTTCGAGGTTGGCGACCTTCTCCAACTCAGCCTTAGCCCGGGCCTCAAGTTGAGCTATCCTTTCGGATTCGGCCCTAGCATCCGACAACTGAGCCTCGAGCTGGCCCACCTTCTCCGTTTCAGCCGAAGACATGGTCTTCCAAAATTTCAGCTCTTGGTTTAGCTGAACATTGGCCATCTGGGCCCGTTCTAAAACCGCCTCCCGCTCAGAATCTTTCTTAAGGGCAGCATCTAAGCGATACTCCCTCTCCTGAAGCCGGGCCGAAAGATCAGAATTAGCCGACAGGGCGGCCTCCAGGTCGGCTTGCATCTGGGTGAGCTGTGAAGAAGAAGTAGCACCGAGCTTATGATCCTCGGCGAAGGTCACAAAGGTGGCGAAGAACTGCACAAGAAGTTATATCAGGTCGGCAGAGGGTAATAATAAACATAAAAATAACCAAAAGGGGTATGAAGGCGAAAAGGGGAATACCTTCCCAAAGTACATCATCATAGCATCAAATTTAGGGTCCTCCTCGGCGTCTCGTAACCCCAGCTTATCCTTAGCCGGGACCATGGAGCTAAAATAAGGGAGAAATTTCTCAAACTCCTTGCAACGGAGAAGAGTCTCCATAGCCGGACCTGGAGGACCCGCGGTCTTGGGCCGTTTGGAAGCAGGGGAGCTAGGAGAAGAGGCCCTCTGAGTGACCTGAAGCTGCCGAGACGAGCTCGCAGAGCCTCGTCCGGTGGTCAAGGTAGGAGCCAGGTCGGATGGGAGAGTTACCCCAGACTTGGGGCGGCAGAACCTTCCGTTTAGCTTTGGACGAGCCCTCCGCCCTCTCCTTGGGAGGATTCGTCGACTTAGGGACCTTCTCTTTATTTGGTTCACCGGCTTGGAGGCATCCGATTGGCAGTCCGCATGAACCGATCTACAAAAACAATGCAAACGGTCAAGGAAATAGCTAAAAGCAAAATAACAAAGATCTAAAAAAATATATAGATAAAGCCTACCGATGTCGGGGATAGCCGGGTAGGGATTCGAGCTCACCCACAATGGAACAAGATCATGGAATTGCGTCACTGGAAAGCATTATAGGAATGGCATTCCATTCCCGAACTTTCTCGACCCGCGGCCGGATGGAACTACGCCTAGGAATAGGATCCGGGCTCGGAGTAGCTGCGTCCATTGCGTAGGAAAGCCCCAAGAATCGGATGTAGAGCCGAAGGAAAAGAAGCGGGACCTCCGGTCCTTCACATTGGAAGGAGGTGGGTGAAGAAATGGGCGTTGTTTGGGAAGTCAAGTAAAAGAGCCTTTAAAACTCTTTAGCCCAAAGCAAAAATAAAAAGCCCAGTCGGGTTCCTCATGTCCGTAATGACACACGAGAAAACCCACCATGTAGCGAAAAGAGTTAGGAGAGAACTGGTTGAGGGGAAGATTGTATTTAACGGAGAGAGAGACAAGGAAGGGATGGGGTGGAAAGCGAAGACCACTGCTCACCTGATCCACAAACCAGGTAATATGACCCGGAGGAGGATGATCAGGGGTATCGCTAGCCTGAGGTTTGACAAATTCCCACCCCGGGGGAAGCCTAAGAAATCTTATAAAACTAGCCAGCGCGGCTGGGCTAGTCCTCGATAGAGGATGGGGAGGGAGAACTCGAGTCGCCCCTACAACCGTCTGATATAGGTCGGCTAAAAGGCCGGTCACAGTTACCTCGTCCATGGGGGGAGGGGAAGGAGGATCTACAATGATTAGGGGGATTCCAGATGGAGGGATGTCACCTAGCTCGGACCAGTCTACGTCACCTAAAGGTTCATCCCTAAGACGGAGAGAGGAACCAGTAGCTCGCCCCGACCTACCCCCCGAATCCCCATCAGAAGAGGAAAGACCCTCCAAAAAAGAGTTCACGGCCGATTTGCCGGAAATATTTTGGGAATCCGAAGCAGACGACATAACTAAAGGAAGAAAAGGGGAGGAAGAAGAAAAGGAAAATATCTGTAAAACAAACCAAAAAGCTATAGAGATGTTTAGATGAACATACCCATGGGATTGGGTGGAAGTTCGCCGGAGAAAGGTAGAGCAAGCGCATCGCCGGGGACAGATAGCTATGATCGCTAGTGTCGCCTGAGAATTTTTGCACCAGAGGTTGAGGGTATAAAATCGCGGAAGTGGTAAAGGGGGAAGAAGACGACCTTTTATAGGAGGGAGGGGCAAAAACCGAGAAGGATAGGGACGATCTGGAGCGTCCGATGCCCTATTCGAAGGAACGGCTGGGATTTGGCACCATCTTAGCCGACCTATGGCAGGTCGACACCTAGCTTCGGCCATCGACGCGACGTTTGGGAGGCAGGGAAAGGAAAAGACAGGTTAATTATAGCGCACAAAGTCCGAAGAGCCTCGTTATCTGGGAACGGGAGTCCCAAGGATAATTGCGTCAAGGTCGTACGGTTGTAAACAATCTTACTCTACTCGGTCTTACAGCTTGACTAGAGTAGGGGGGACTGGTTGATAGGACGTCGAATGTACGCTCCCTGAAAACCCGGTTTAAAATATGGACCAATAAAGGTCCGACCTAGGTTCTTAGATAAGGAGATGACAACCCCAAGGTCCTTTAGAAGGTCGCCGACCTCGGAGGTCCCGTTTAGCTATGACATCTGTTAGAAGGGCGCCGACCTCGGAGGCCCCCGCTGACCTATGATATCCGATAACAGGTCGCCGACCTCAAAGGTCTCTCAAACTACTGATTTGAATAGGGATGAGCCGACCTAAAAACCACCGAACTCAGGAAGGTCGAACTCTTGAGAAAGAAGATCCTGACTCACGTGACAGAATCCCTAAGATCCAGGGGTTGAGAGCCCATACCTTGCCATCCCGGAGATCCAGGGATTGAGAGCCCATACCTCGCAATCCCGGAAATCCAGGGATGGAAAATCACAGCTTGAATCCCTGGATATCCGGGATTCTCTCTAGGAATCAGAAAAGATCTCAGATAACAAGGCATCCTCCTCCTATAAAAGGGAGAGAGGGGGTTCCTCAAAAAAGGGACACACACTCTGAGAATACAGCATATTTTAGAGAGCCAGAGAAAAGAGAGTACTTCATATATTTTGGGTTTTCTTAGCTAAACTTCTAAGATTAACCCGGTTCTTGGTGACCGATCAGCTCGGTTACATCACACACGGTATTAAATTTCAGATAGACGATGACGAATCGAAAGGTTGTGATAGTATATGTGGACCTTTGACTTGAGGGTTCAGTAGAAGATGTGCATGTGACGTTTAGTTTGTCATTAGAGTAGTTAGACTCATTTGCTTAATTGCTAAGTCGACCTCTAAGTGCGGACTATACGGGCAGGTAGCAGTCTTTACTGTACGCCAAGAAAGGATTCTATCTCCTGTTAGTGAGCAGGCGAATGTCTTATACGGTTAATGGCAAATAAGATCATAAGACTTTGGCCAAAGCATTCTGATATAGTCGTATTAGATACACTATTAATCAGTCGGTCTTGATTTGCATTAACACATGTATAGAGTTTAGTCAATAGTAGGGTTTGACTTTACCGTGACCCGAAGACTTGACCAGAACATCTGATGAAGGGTCTATACGTATATGGTATTCACGACATAATGGTTCTGGAATGATCCCTTCATTCGTTCTCAGTCGGGGTTTACAGTGCGGCCCGCTAGGCTGGCTAAGTGCTGCCCGCACTCATTGGTTCCTCCCAATGCCGGCTGAGATGGACCTACGGAGTCGCGCATCAGGAACGTTGACGGATTAATGTGAATTTATTATCTCTCTATTAATATTAGATATTGGATATCTAATTAGATTTATTGGATAAATCAAATAGCGGTCTTATGAATTAAAATTAAGTTACCGGGTAATTAATTTAATTCATAAATTATATTTCTTAGAGAAATATATATGTATTTGATATAATTAATTAATTAGATTAATTAATTAATATAAATACATTGGTGATTAAACAGAATGTATTTAACGGAGTCGTTTGACGAACGTCCGGTACACGAGCCGAGTGGCTCGGCTCGTTTCTAGGAAATTTCCAATGGGCCGCCCCCTCTCACACATGACTTGGATATACTTGCATGTTATGTTGGTTGGTATATGATTATAATGATGAGATTCCACTCATTTTATAATGTAGGTTGATGAGTTGTTATGTGTAATATATTGTATCATTCTCATGGTGACAATATATATAACATTTTTCAACTCTCCATATTGAAAAAAAAAACAGCCCACTGCCGTGAGGAATTATAGAGGGTGAGAGAATGTTTCATCTTCTATTTTTGTTCATCTTTGAGGTGATACAAAATCAAGAAAAAGAGAGATATAAATTCCTATAGTAATTCTTAGCCGTGTTCTTGGAGAACGGATTGCTATCGAATTTTTCCGGGCAACTTCCCACGCGTGTGAAGTAGAGGCTTCATACCTTTCGATGCTTGGAACGAATGGATTTCGTGTCCGGGACGGGGTTCGTGATCATCATCATTTTTACGAAGATTTATTTCAAAGGCTTCAAGGGTATGATCTTTATCTTCGTATTTATATTTTCGTATATACGTTACTTGATCGATCCTGTTTGGGATTCGTATTTATTTCCCCAGCGTATTTCGTTTTATTTTCGGAATCCCAACAGTGGTATCGGAGCGAGGTCAATGTTTCCGTATATACGATTATTTGTGCATTTTGAATGCTTTTGGATGATGATTATGATTTAGAATCATGTTTGGAATAATCGTAGATTTTAAATTGTTCGTTGTAGCATAACGGTTTTGGAAACGGGCCGAAAAAACGAGAAAAACGGTGGTTAAACACGAATACCGCACGAAGACGTGGCCGGCAGCTGGCTTGCTGGCCGCCGAGAGTGACTCGGCCACATCGTAGTGCCGTGATCACCGGGCCAAGATGCCGGCGATGGCCGAGAGTGACTCGGTCCGGGCGGTTCTCGGGTTTTCAGCTCGATTTTGAATCGGGCCGTGGGCTAGGCCTGATACCGGTTTTTCCGGGACTCCGTTTTTGTGTTTATTTTTCGTTGTAATAATTTTCAAAATTTAAATTGGATTTAATTGGACTTAATAAAATATTTGGAATATTTTTATTAAGGGAAATATTATTTTGGTCGGATTACTTTGAACGAATTTAAATGACGATTATTAGTATTAATTGGATTAATACCATTAAAATTGAATAGATTAATTTTATATTGATTGGATTAATATATTAATTGATTATTTTATTTTAATGCCACTTTATATTAATTGGATTAATATAGTAGAAATTGAATAGATTAATTTATAGATTAATTAGATTAATTTATATTAAAATTAATTGTTTAATTTCTTTGCCATTACATGTTGTATGAAATTCTTATGTGATGGTGATATAGCTCGTGAACTTAGTTTTTGATTTGTTCGATTTGATTGGGTTGTAAAGGCCGTTTTGAGCCTATTTATATTTACTAGAAAAATTTGTATAGGATGCAATTTTTCCATGATGTAATTATTATTTTGGGTATGACGAAGACCGAAGACAACCGACCGAGAAGACGAAGATTCGAAGACTGTGTTTTTATTTATTGGGTCATTCGCTTGGCCCAGTACTTAGGAATTAGGTCCATGAGCTATATGTTGGTAGTAACTAGGTTACTGTTTTCTGTTTTTCATTTTGAATGATTGACAAACCAACAAACGCGTGTATAAATGAAATAATGTGCAAAGTGTAACATTAATCGTGAAATTCTCCCGACTAAAAATAGACTATGTTATAAAGGTTACGAGGTTTCCTACCCTCCGTCAAAATCATGGAAAATTGAAATCTAAACCGGAATATTATTCTTCCGAGTATGTCGGGGTAATATTTTTGGGGAAAGTTGATAAATTCCTATAGTGCATTAAATGCCTTTGGTTGTGACAAATCAAACCCCTATAAACCGTATGGGTTGCCGGGTAAGGTTCAGTTGTCAGACTAATAGGAGTTGACGGTTTAAACTTAGATAGTTCAGCGAGCCACAGAGACCGAATGGGTTGAGGGCAAGTGAACTAGGGGTAAAAGAACATCGAATCATCCATTAGATGGGTTGGTATTAGACACCACTTTATAAAGAATAATAGAATAGAAACCGTATGGGTTGCCCTCTAGTAAACTTTGTAAAGAAATCGATCACCACTATGAAGTCACCCATGACTTCCGGATTATAACATGGGAGTGTATAGTTCCGATAAAATTAGTGGGAGCCGAGACAAGAATTATACAAGCCCTTAAATTCTATACTCGGTCATAATTAAACAAGTCACTAATTGAATCTTGTCTAAATCTTTGCAGAAAACGAAACTGAATGTCTCTAAAAATGGATAAAAACCCACTTGCAATACTACTTGAAAAGAATCTCCTAACTGGATCCAATATTGTGGACTGGTTGTGGAATCTGATGATTGTACTCAGTATGGAGTCTCTGGGATACGTCTTGTAGGCGGACATTCCACTTACTCCAATCCGAACCAGGGGCAATTAGGAAGATATTGACGTCCATGAAAAATGGGTCAAGGATGACGTTCTAGTATGTGGCTTTATGATGGGCTCAATGACAAATGAGCTGCAGAGACCACACGAGAAAATAACTTCTGCTAGGCAGATTCTCGCACACTTGACTGAACTTTATGGAGAGCACAGTAGGACTGCTAGATATGAGATATCAAAGCAGTTGTTCAGTACTAGGATGAAAGAAGGAGAGAAAGTGGGAGACCACGTCCTCAAGATGATCTCTATGATTGAGAGGCTCGAGGTGCTCAACTTTTATATGGATTTATCCCTTGAAACTGATCTCATCCTTCAATCTCTTCCTGACTCTTTCACGCAGTTTGTAATAAATTTCAATTGTAATGAAATTACATTCACATTAGCTGGGCTAATGAATAAACTGGTGATGGCGCAGTCTAACATAAAGACTAAACCGAGAGAGGTTGCTCTTGTGATTTCTTCTGGGCCTCGGAGGTCCAAGAACAAGAAGAAAAAGACCTACGAGCAGTACAAACCCAAGAAAGGGGTACAGAAAGGAAAGGGCAAGGCCCAAAAGGTTCAAAAGGTAGACGGTCCAAAACCTACGGACAAATGCCTTGAATGCGGTGAGCTGGGCCACTGGCGAAGGACTTGTCCTAAGATTAATGGCGCATCAGGTACGAAACTTTTTGTTTTTGAAACAAATTGTTCCGCTACTGTATATTCTGCTTAATGGATTCTGGATTCAGGTGTCACTTCTCACATTTGTACTATGAATCAGGATCTGGAACGAAGTAGAAAACTTGAATCTCGGGAAATAATGATCACTGTCGGAAGCGAACAAAGTGTCGAAGCAAAAGATATTGGATCAATCCTATTGGGTTTAGAATCCGGTTTTTATTTTGACATTAGATGAAGTACTTGTTTTGCCCAAGTGGCATAAAAACATTGTATCCATTCCAGTCTTGGACCGGAAAGGATTTTGTTTCTTCATTGGAAATGGTAGTTGTAAAATTTATTTTCGAAATAAATTGGTTGGCACAGCTACATTATTGAATGGTTTATATCATATGAACATGCAAAATGAAACAGCAGTGAACACTATAACTATGAAACGTGGTAGGCAAGATACTAATCAAGCTCTTAAAAGGCACCTTAGACTTGGTCATGTTGGTCAGACCAAGGTTCAGAAAATGGAGAAAGATGGACTTTTAAGTCCATTGGGTGTAGAACCCTATCCAACTTGTAAATCTTGCCTTAGAGGCAAAATGACTAAGTCCCCCTTCACAGGGACTTTTGAAAGGGCTGCCGATAAACTTGGATTGGTACATACCGATGTTTGTGGTGCTTTAGAAGTAGCCCAAGACAGATATCAATATTTCATAATGTTCACGGATGATCATACTAGGTATGGGATTGTGTACTTAATGAAACATAAATCCGAAGCCCTTACTAAATTCAAAAAAAAAATTAAGGCCCTAGTTGAAAAACAGACTAGATGTCATATCAAAGCACTTCGGTCGGACTGAGATGGCGAATATATGAGCACATAGTTTGATGACTTCCTTAAGGAACATGTAATAGTTTCACAATTGACGCCGCCAGGAACCCCACAGTTAAATGGTGTTTCAGAAAGGAGAAATCGAACTTTGTTGGACATGGTTCGCTCTATGTTAAATTACACTGATTTACCTATTTACCTGTGGGGGTATGCCTTACTAACATTGCTGTATCCTTAATAGATGTCCTTCCAAATCCGTTCCTATCACTCCACATGAGATGTGGAATGGTAAGAAACCAAGCCTGAATCACATAAGGATTTGGGGATATCCAGCCTATGTCAAGAAGGCTAAGGTGGACAAACTGAAAGCGAGGTCCATCAAAGGACGTTTCATTGGATACTCAGAGGACTCGATGGGTTATCTATTCTACATGCCAGAAGACCATAGGGTCGTTGTGGCATTACAAGCGCACTTCCTTGAGGATGAATTCATTCAGGAAGGTGGCTCGGGTAGAAATATCTCATTGGAAGAGCATAATGAAGGTCCTAAGGAGACATCTGATCAGGGATAAGGAACCAAACCTATTGTAACACAACCTCAACTTCAAAGGTCTGATAAGGTGTGTAAGCTGCAACGAGCCATTTATGGGCTGAAGCAAACTTCTCGGAGTTGGAACCTTCGATTTGACGAACCAGTCAAGGACTTTGACTTCGTACGAAATGAGGAGGAACCGTGTGTTTACAAAAAGGTCAGTGGGAGCAACATTGCGTTCTTAGTACTATATGTAGATGATATTCTACTTATAGGAAATAACGTAGCAATGCTCAGCACTGTGAAAGCTTGGCTTTCTAAAACATTCTCCATGAAAGACTTAGGAGAAGCTTCCTATATTCTAGGGTTCCGTCTTTACATAGATAGACCGCGAAGAATGATAGAACTTTCCCAAGCCCTCTATATAGATAAAATCCTGAGAAGATTCAAGATGGATGAATCTAAAAGAGGGTTCCTTCCCATGCGACATGGAATTTATCTCACCACGAAAATGTGTCCTCAAAGTGAGGAATACAAGAGAGATGAGTAAGGTACACTATGCCTCGACAGTGGGTAACCTCATGTACGCTATATTGTGAACGAGACCGGACTTAGCCTATGCTGTGAGTATGGTAAGCCGATTTCAAGCAAACCCAGGTAGGGAACACTGGACTGCCGTAAAGAACATTCTTAAGTACTTAAGAAGAACTAGAGATTTAGTTCTTACTTACGGTGGTGGAGAACTAAGGGTGATTGGATTCACCGATTCTGATTTTCAAGGAGACAATGACGACTCTAAGTCGACATCTGGGTATTTGTTTACTCTAAATGGGGAGCAGTATATTGGAGAATATCCAAGAAAACTGCTACTGCAGATTCCACCTGCCAAGCAGAGTATCAAGCTACCTCAGAGGCTAGCAAAGAAGGATTTTGGATGCAAAAGTTTATGTAAGAACTTCAAGTGGTGCCTAATGCGGAGCTGCCTATATCACTATTCTGTGATAATGATGGGGCTGTCGCCCAAGCCAAGGAGCCTAGGGCTTACCACAACACCAAGCATATAGAGAGAAAATACCACATCGTTTGAGAGATGGTGGAAAAAGGATATGTTTCATTGCAAAGAGTAGACTCAGAAGACAATGTCTCTGGCCCGCTGACTAAGCCATTATCTCAGGTCGTCTTAGAAATACATCTGAAGAACCTGGGTATTGGATACCATGATGTGTGGCATTGAGTGCAAGTGGGAGATTGTTAGGAATATGCCCTCGAATGCCACTCATGGGATGAGAGAGTAAGGGCATTGTACTTGTAATTATGGAATAATTAATAAAAAGGCAATACGATTCATTCATTGTTTATTGTATTTCAATTGTATTCTTGACTTGGTAAACATTGAAGTGAAGTCCATGTAAATAAATAGAACATTCCATTCTCGTTATGGGATAAGAAAAAATGCACTGGAAGTGTTTGAAGTTTATTTACGTAAATTGTTCGCAAGTCAATAAACTTAAAATGGGCATTAAGTTTTAATACGACTTGTATAACTGATACTAGGACGTGTGCACATCTTGATAGCATAGTTATAAGTATATTGGTGGGGCCAATATACTCGGACACGACTCATACTCGATTCAGTCACACGGTATTCACTTTCGGAGAGTCGATGATGAATCGAAAGGTTGTGATAATATATGTGGACCTTTGACTTGAGGGTTCAGTAGAAGATGTGCCTGTGACGTTTAGTTTGTCATTAGAGTAGTTAGACTCATTTGCTTAATTGCTGAGTCGACCTCGAAGTGCGGACTATACAGGCAGGTAGCAGTCTTTACTGTACGCCAAGAAAGGATTCTATCTCCTGTTAGTGAGCAGGCGAATGTCCTATACGGTTAATGGCAAATAAGATCATAAGTCTTTGGCCAAAGCATTCTGATATAGTCGTATTAGATACACTATTAATCAGTCGGTCTTGATTTGCATTAACACATGTATAGAGTTTAGTCAACAGTAGGGTTTGACTTTACCGTGACCCGAAGACTTGACCGGGACATCTGATGAAGGGTCTATACGTATATGGTATTCACGACATAATGGTTCTGGAATGATCCCTTCATTCGTTCTCAGTCGGGGTTTACAGTGCGGCCCGCTAGGCTGGCTAAGTGCTGCCCGCACTCATTGGTTCCTCCCAATGCCGGCTGAGACGGACCTACGGAGTCGCGCATCAGGAACGTTGATGGATTAATGTGAATTTATTATCTCTCTATTAATATTAGATATTGGATATCTAATTAGATTTATTGGATAAATAAAATAGCGGTCTTATAAATTAAAATTAAGTTACCGGGTAATTAATTTAATTCAAATTTCTTAGAGAAATAAATATGTATTTGATATAATTAATTAATTAGATTAATTAATTAATATAAATACATTAGTGATTAAACGGAATGTATTTAACGGAGTCGTTTGACGAACGTCCGGTACACGAGCCGAGTGGCTCGGCTCGTTTCTAGGAAATTTCCAATGGGCCGCCCCCTCTCTCACATGGATTGGATATACTTGCATGTTATGTTGGTTGGTATATGATTATAATGATGATATTCCACTCATTTTATAATTTAGGTTGATGAGTTGTTATGTGTAATATATTGTATCATTCTCATGGTGACAATATATATATAACATTTTTCAACTCTCCATATTGAAAAAGAAACCAGCCCACTGCCGTGAGGAATTATAGAGGGTGAGAGAATTTTTTATCTTCTATTTTTGTTCATCTTTGAGGTTATACAAAATAAAAAAAAAGAGAGATATAAATTCCTATAGTAATTCCTAGCCGTGTTCTTGGAGAACGGATTGCTATCGAATTTTTCCGGGCAACTTCCGACATGTGTGAAGTAGAGGCTTCGTACCTTTCGATGCTTTGAACGAAGGGATTTCGTGTTCGGGATGGGGTTCGTGATCATCATCATTTTTACGAAGATTTATTTCAAAGGCTTCAAGGTATGATCTTTATCTTCGTATTTATATTTTCGTATATACGTTACTTGATCGATCCTGTTTGGGATTCGTATTTATTTCCGCTGCGTATTTCGTTTTATTTTCGGAATCCCAACAGGGCAATGGTGGGCAAGCGGCCTGTCTTCCTCGTGCTGTCGAGCACCAAGCGTGCAATCTTCCTAGAGGTAAGGGGGCCTCTAGGGAGCCAACTCTAAGCATTCGAAGTGCGCGAGGAGTTCCCGAGCGAGTTGGAAATCGTTAGGGCGGCGTAGGACCTATGTGGTCTGCGTTGGGCTTAAGGTTGGCATGGAGGCTCTAGTGTGACCGGAGGGATGCCGTCGGCCATATAACACTTCCTCTATGTCGATTAGGCAATCGACGCACTCACTTAAATCATACGCCTCGTGAGCTTACTCGTAAGCATTAGCTATCGGTTCCGGCTATGATGCGGGGGATCGTTGGCTTGTACATGTGGTCGCGAGACAACACCACATTGTCGACTGAAGGTAATATGTCGGTATGCGAAGTAGTCCCAAACATCGTGAGGGGCAAATATCTATTGATGGCATGAATCTAAGCCAAGATCTAAAAGGTTGTCCGTCTCGAGTGAGGTACTCGAAAGGGCGCCAAGGTACTGCACCTAGGAAGTCCCGAGTGAGTGTCGAGCACGAGGAATTGCACTTCGGGCATGCGAGTGACCCTTAGTGCCGAGTCCCATTGCGGGTTAAGCTTGAAGGGTATGAGATACCGGCCCTTAGTTGGCGGAGGCAAAGGACAGGCGGGTGCCTAGCGTTTTACGCAGCACAATGGACCAGTGCATGATATATCTAATGTTGGTATTCTATGAAATCTTGTTGATGGTAGCCGGATGGAGACTCGGAAGTCTCCTAGGCGCACAGGTGATTCGTGATCCGCTGCAAGAATTCGACGGCCTGAATCTCAGTGAGCCGTACCCCGTGACAAGTGGTATCAGAGCCTGGAATGTCGCATCTAGGTTTCAGTTGAGCTTTGTTAAAGATCTTTCCTCCCTTGAGAACCGGATACGAAAATTGTGCCGAAATTTTTTTTATTGGCCATTGTAGTGGCATTTCAGCGAAGGGCTTGCAGTGCGATCTTACGTATTGTGGCAGAGTTGAGAATTTAGTTGGCAGTGGGACTTGAGCGAACGGTAGTACCTCAAGTTGGCTTTGCAATTGGGCGAATGGTAGTACCTTGGTTGTTTGGTTTCTGTCAGTGATGTTCGAAGGATTTGTTCGGTGCGAGTTGTTGGCATTAGTGATTCCGACGAATGGTAGTAACCGAGTTACGACGTGTTTAATGACTATATTTTTCTCTGCGAGTACGGTTGGCATTTGGTGGATGTGAGGTGAACATCCTCATCGGTAAATTGCGGATGCGCGAGTAACGGTGTTGGTGCAATCCAATCTGAATCGGTGTTAACCTTTTTATGGGCTTATTAGACATCTTGATCTCCTAGAAGGAGACATGCCGGTGAGCCGGGTGGTGTGCAGTAGCCACGTATGCCAAGTTGCAGCCATGTTTGCGTAGCGCCGCAGATTGAGAGGTGATTTGGGTTTGAGACCTATCTGGGCGAGAAATTCAGTGCGGGACACCGTCACAGCACGTTTAGGTGCAAAACTTGGGCTGAATCGTAGTGCGCGCAAGCGTCATAGCACTTGAGGTGCATTGGTTACGAAATGAGATTTGAATTTTTATGCGCAAAGCGCTTTCGCACATGAGGTGCAATCGTAACACAGCCACCAGGGAAGTTGCAAGAGTGGAGTGTTCAGTCATCCTGGTTCGAGTCGGGCAGATATGAGAATAGGCATGCTCCAAGTGTGGTGTTGCATGTCCCAGCAGTCTATGAGGGACTAGAGATTTGGGTCTGGCCTCCAACATGAGTGGGGGAGGGCCAGACTCTAGAGACGAAATGGGCTGATTCGAGAACAATGTTCCTTAAGGGGATTCCAAAGCCTAGAGTATGGGCTCTGTGGTTGAGGGATTTTCTGAAAGGGACTGAGTTATATAGAGCATTGGGCTCCTTGGTTACCGAGGAGGTGTGTCCATCCTGGACACACATGTGAGCGATTTTGAGATGGCTGTTCTTGGAAGTAATTTGGAAGTCAATAAATGGGAACTATTGGTCTAAGGATTTCTGATGGGAGCAAGCCGAATAAGGTGTGCTCGTACGGAGTACACAATTGTGGGTTGAGCAATAAGGCCAGACGGCCAGGTTACAAGTTAGGCCAGAGGGCCTCGGTTTGTGTCATCGTCTGAGTCAGAAAACCAGCGATACCAACCCTTGTGTTTTCGTCACGCCAGGCTGAAGGCCGGAGACGCGGTGTGCCGAGAGTTAGGCATCACCTTCGAGCGGGGGAGGGTGCGTTGATCACGCGCACAACCTTCAAGCTCATGCCGTAGAAGTGCGGTGGCCCGAGGGCCGAGCGTTTAGTGATCAGTGAGCAGCCGTGCAGGCCTCTTTCGACTTGTGCTAGAGGGCACTTGTCTATAGAGTTTCAATTGGGTTTGGCTCGTCCTGGATAGAATTCGGAATCCATATTATGGGGTATGGTTAGTAAGGATTTTTGAGAGGTCAGCCGCAGTGGTATTTGAGCGGAGCGCAAGGATCCTTTGGATGGATCTTGGTGTTAGTGAGCACTCTTAGAAGTATCATGTACTCCAGATGTTCAGGCAAATCGACCCGGTTTAATTCGGAGAACTTGTCGCTAGTCTCGGACTTGACAGTGAGGGAGTAACTTGATTTGAGCTAGAGTGGCAATCTGACACCATCGGTTGGTTTTCGGTTATATCGAGGCATGAAGAGAATGATTCCTGCCAAGATTAGAGTGAGGGTGTGTGCTGAGAGCGGAAACATCCGAGAGGAGGGAGAGTGCATTGATCGCATGCACTGCATCCCTACGAGCAATGAGTTTGAATGCGCGATGCGCAAGAGATGCCGAGTGAGCGGCGGGAAATTGCGATCACCGAGTTGCCGTGCAGGCGTTCCTCAAGTTGGGCCACTTGATGGAACTAAGAATGTTGTGCTGAAGCACAAGAGTTGAGGAGATGGAGGTAGAGTGTCGGGTTCATTGCCCAAGTATTTTCATGATGAGATGGGCAGCGCATGTATATAGAGCAGGTTGTGTGTGCATGCGTTGACGAGGACGTCAACGGATCGAGAGGGGGAGGATGTCACAGGGCGCTTTCCATATTATTCGGAGTATCCGGGATTGCCCCGGACTTACAAAGGATTATGTTGGATAGTTGCCCTGCGACACAAATAAGGTTGGGGACGTGCGACAGTGGTCGGCGTCCGGAGTGTGTCCGTGCGCGAGCAGGACCTTGAGTCGGGGAGCAGAGGGCTTTAGGAGAAGAGTTTCGTGAAATGCTTGTAATGGGGAGTTCCTTGGAGTGTTGGGAAGATCTCACCAAGTTTCACAGCTAGACAATTCCGTTTGAGTAGCGAACAATGCAAAGGATCAAGATGCTGCAGTGCAGTGGCATTGTAGTAGTTTCAGAATATTGCAGAGGCAATTCCTCACTCCTCGAGTATTGGATGGGGCTGAAACTTTTAGGACTTATAGATAATGTCGTAAGCTACTCTAAGGTTCCAGCGGATAAGGATTTGGAGTTCGTATGAGGGAGTTACACCGGATGTGCTTCCTCGGCCAATCAATGTCTAGTGCAATTACAAGGCATTATTTTTCTAAGCCTATTATAGGGGGGCAGTCCTTAGATGGGCAATGGTGGGCAAGTGATAAGTGGTAATTTTACCACATATTTCTAGGATTTTACACTAGGTTTTTATCTCGTTTCGGGATTAATGTGCTCGTATTTGGCTTATTTATGATTAGTCGAGCCGTATTACGCGTTTGGGTTGGTTTTAGTGTGTTTGCAGGTTTTTAGAGCCAAAAAGACCCAAAACGAGACAAAGGACCGAGAGTCGAGTCAAACGGACGAAGAAACGGATTTTTGCGAAAGACAGACGAACCTATCGGCCAGCCTATCGGCCGATAGGCCCGTCCGAAAGGAGTTCCTGCCCTATCGAGTGAAGAGATCGACGAACCAACTATCGGCCAGCCTATCGGCCGATAGGCCAGGCCGATATGCTGCCCAGCGAACTCTCGTATTTTGACGGATTTTGACTCTTTTGGATAGTTTTTGTTTCCTAGATTAGGGCTAACCGGGATTTTAACCCCCTTAGGCTATATAAGCCTCCTTGTAGACCTAGTTTCACTATCGACGATCATCTTGGATCAATCTATCATCATTCTTTTTCATTCTTTTTCATCTTTTGCAATCTTTTACATCTTTTTAGCAAGATTTATTCCTTGGATGCAAGAACTTTTTGGAGGAGAATTATTATTGTTTTCGGAGATTGAAGACTCAGAGTTCATCTGGACGGGTTGTAATCTTTCTTTTCATATGAATAATATGCATTCTCCATTTATTCTTGTTTAATTTCAAGTATGTCTGGCTAAATTCATCGATTGATTCTAGGGTTAGTAATTTTAATTGATGATCACATGATATTCCTTTGATTACCTTTTGACCTTTCATCCTAGGCTTGTGTTCAAGTTGTGTTAAATCTCATGTTGGATTAAAGGGCCCTTAATCGATGCATGTTAGCTAATTAATTTTGTCCGGAAGGAGTAATTGATTAGTGGAAATACTTGATGCACAATATGATTTAATCTTGAGACCTGACGGAGAAAGATAAATCATAGATAAATAAGTTGGCGCTTTTTAAGTAATTTAAATTCTTTGAGCCCTGGCGGGAAAAAGGGTTTAAATTAACTATCTTTCTAGGTTGCCTTGATCGGAATTCTAGATCGGCTGAGTAATTATTTCTAGGATTGAATTAAAATTTGGGGAAAAGGAATCAAGTGAATGGATTGTGTGAACTCAATTAGATGATACTACCCTAGGATCAATTACCTTTCGACTTGTGATTTTATCTTGCTAATTTGCTTAATTTGCTTAACTTAGATATTTCATCTTTTATTTAATTTTTGTTTTTTCGATTTTTAAAGTTAGATAATTAGTAACAAACAAAATTTTCTGATTCCTAAATAGCAGTCAAATTTTGAGTAGAGTTACTTCCTTTATTTTCGACACATCAATTCCCTTGGGTTCGACACCTTGGAAATACTCCGAGGTTTTACAAATTTTAAAATTGATCGGATTTGAAAACCTTACTACGCGAATCCCAGCGATCAATTTTTGGCGCCGTTGCCGGGGAATTGATAGAAAACGTAGGGGGATAATTCGAAAAAGAAGAGATTGTTACTTTAGGTTGTTTACTATTATTATTAATATTCGATCTCGTTTCCTCACATCTTGTTTTCTCTTCCTTGTAGGCGGTGCATGATCACAAGATCCCAAGGAAAGGATTTATTTCCTTTGGATCCGGAAATCGAGAAGTCTTTGAGGAGGAAGAAGCAAGAAGCGAGAACCGAGACTATTTCTATACCTTTCGTTGATACCATGGCCGGCATTGTTGACCCACGACGAGAACTCGCTCGTCCCGAGAAGATCCCTTTGAATGCCCGCTTCCAACCTAAGCTGGACGATTATCAAGAAGGAGGTTGGGGAAAGATTGATGCCAACAATTTCGAGCTTAAGCCGTCCCTTATCGCTACGGTGAAGTCTCAAACATACGGAGGAGGAGTTAATGAAGATCCAAACGCTCATCTTGAGTCGTTTTTGGACATATGTGCCACCATCAAGCAAAACGGAGTGCCTCCGGATGTCATTAAGCTCCGCCTATTCCGATTCTCCTTAGAAGACGATGCGCTAGATTGGTACAAGAGCCTAGATCGGAAGGAAATTGGTACTTGGAGAGAGATGACTCGGTTGTTCTTAGCACAGTTCTATCCTCCCTCGAAGGTGCAAAAACAAATCAATGATATCTTACAATTCGAGCAATATGAGGATGAATACTTATACGAAGCATGGATCCGATTTAAGAAGCTACTTCGCAAATGCCCACAGTATGGAATTGGCAAGGAGGAAATCTACATTCGGTTTTACCGGGGTTTGACGAGGAAGGCTAGAAGAGAGTTGGACTACTCATCGAAAGGGGGATTTCTTGCTAACGATTATGAAGAGGCCAAGAATCTCATTGAGCTAGCGGTCAACAATGATTACCAGGAGGTGACCGATAGGAAGATGACGAGAAGAAAGGTTCCATCCGGTGACGAGGACGCCTACGGTGATTTGAAGGCGAAATTTGAAAGACAACAAAAAGAACTTGAGATGCTAAGAAAGAATACTTTGGGAGTCAATTCAGTTTTTGAGGAGCTAAACGAGCCTATTGCAGTTAAGGAGGATGTGAATTACATGCAAGGAGGAAACTTCCGGCAAGGGGGAAATATGGGGAACTATTATCCGAACAATCGAAACCACTCTAATTTCTCCTACGCCAACCCGAACAATGCTCTCCAGCCACCACCGGGATTTAACGTGAAAAACGGGGTTATTCAAGAGCCGATTGCTAAGACACCTATGGAAGAGATGTTGGAACGATTGGAGGCAAGTCAAAAAGATTTTATTTATAAAGTAGACAAGAGGTTCGGGGCTCTCGAGCATAGTGTGACATCTATTGGAAACTCAGTGATAGCCTTGACAAAGCAGATGTCGATGGTGGAGACCCAAATGAGTCAAATGGCGAACGCCCAAGCCGGATTTCATAAGCCAGGGCATTTTCCGAGCAGCACTGAGACCAACCCGAAGATGCAACAATGCAACGCAATCGAGCTTCGGAGTGGGACAAGGTACAGTAATCATGGGGCTGAAGTTGAGAAATCTGGAAACGAGGATGTACCAGAAACGGGAGCAGAGAACGAGAAGGCAGATGAAACACAGCAGAACCTATCGGGTAGCCTATCGCCCGATAGGCCCAACCGATACCCAGATAGAATGCCGGCAGTGGATCCTATCGACCCCCCTATCGGCCGAAAGGCTCCTGGAAGTTCGAATGTGAAGGATTTTGAGGTGAAAGCTCCATTTCCACAGCGATTGGCCAAGTCGAGACATGATGAAAAGCTTCAACGATTTATCGACATGTTTCAAAAGGTGAATATCAACATTCCACTTCTAGACGCTTTGAGTGACATGCCGGGGTACGTGAAATTCTTGAAAGACGCTGTGGCAAGCAAGAGGAAGTTGGGAAAGTTTGAAACCATAAATTTGACAGAGGAGTGTAGCGCTATCATTCAAAACAAGCTACCGCTCAAGCAGAAGGATCCGGGACGTTTTACTTTGACATGCAAGATTGGCGACCAAACGTTCCGTAATGGGTTGTGTGATCTCGGGGCAAGCATCAATCTTATGCCTCTATCCATCTTTAAGAAGTTGAAGATTGGGGAGATGAAGCCGACTACCATTTCTCTACTCATGGCGGACCGGTCGATCGCTTATCCGAGGGGAATTGTGGAGGATGTGCTCGTTAGAGTCCAACACTTAGTCTTCCCGGCCGATTTCGTAGTTCTTGATATGCCCGAGGACGAGAATCAACCATTGATCTTTAGGAGACTGTTTCTAGCGACGGGGAGAGCACTTATCGACGTCCAAGAAGGTGATCTTACCTTCCGGGTTAATGATCAAAATCTGAAAATTTCCATCTATGACGCGATGAAGAAGCCCGATGATGCAACCGAGGAATGTTATGAAATTGAGTCTATTATGCCGCCCCCGACCGACTTGTTGGAGCATTGCATTTCACACTCCATTTACTCACATTCCGATGTTGATGAAATTTCCGAGGAGTTGCCAAAGTATGTTCGAATGTTGGAGGCGAACGAGGGTCGATCTAATGAGAGGGATGTATGCTATCTTGATATCAACAAATCCGTTCAAGGGGGAGTTGTCGCTGAAGACCCGGGATGAATGAGGTATCGTCTAGCTAAAGACGTTAAACATAGCACTTGTTGGGAGGTAACCCAACGTATGTATATTAGTTCGTTTTATTCGTTTATTTTCGATTTTTCGTTTGCGTGATTTTTGTAGTTTCTAGTTTCGTAGTAGCTTTGTTAGTTTTGTTAAGTTCTAGTCCATGCACGCCGAGTTTTGGATACTTGCAGGTCTTTAATCGCCATATCCAAGCAAAAACGGGACCAATTATGCGAAAGAGAAAAAGCTGGAAAATTTTTGAGACAGACTATCCTATCGGGCGAGCCTGTCGGCCGATATGCCCGGCCGATAGGCTGAGGAAAATTAGAAAAATTTTATGTTACAAGCAGTGGTCGATAGGCAGACCACATCGACCGATATCCCGCCCGATATAAGGTACGTAAAGTCCAGCAGTTCCTATCGGCCCAGCCTATCGGCCGATAGGCCTGCCCGATAGGCTCCTTTCCCCGATTCACATACCCGCTATGATCTGAGCTTGCCGACAAACCCGCCTTTTCCGCCACAGTGATCAGGTACTCCGTTAACAAAGCCACTCCTTTCTCTTTTCAAACTTATTCCTCCTCTGGGATGCGAAATAAGTTTGGGGGGGGGGGGGGGGGAAGAAGTGCGGCTTTGTTAATTTCTTTACGTGTGAGTACCTTGTTTGCCTTGTATCATTATTTGCTTGTGTTGGTGCCCGTTGTTTTTATTTGTGCTTATCATATTGGTGTTGCGTGGATTTAGATTTTTGTTGCTTAGTTTTTTTTTTATTTTTATGTTCATTTTCGTTTGGTGTGTTTGCTAGTTTCTTTTTTTTTTTTAGGTCGTAGTAGTTTTTTTAGTTTTTTTTAGATTTCGTGTTTGCTTTTATTTGCTTTTCGTTGTTTGTTTTAGATAGCCTTGCTTGTCTTAGTTTTTCTTTTTTTTAGTGAATTTTTCGTGCTTCTATTTGTGTGATACCGATGCTACGACACTGCTGTTCTCTCTGAAGAAACGGTCGAGTTTAGTCGAGTTGTAGTCAGTTATTTCTGTTTTGCATAGTATTCATTTAGGTCCAAAATTTTTCGTGATTGTAGAGGTCTTGGCAGATAAGAGACGATACATGCTTGTTTTAAAATCACCGTCAATACGTTTGGTTACATTTTCCGGATAGTGAGTCGTACTGTTTCTTTAGTCGTGTTGGCACTTGGAGTGAGTTTAGAGTCGGTCAGTTTTTCCCAAAAATTGAGATAATGTTGTTCTATGAAGGGAAGTCTAGTAACCGGGGGTATTCGCGTGACCCGTTGTTTGCCCTCGCGTAAAACGACGACTCTGATTAGACTAGTGATTTAGATATTTCACATGTGCCAATGATAGGGAACTTAGTAACCGGGGGTATTCGCGTGACCCGCTGTTTACTCTCGCGTAAAACGGCGACCTTGATTCGGACATGCGGAAATTATATATTCGAGTTGTTTCTCCGCTGTAGACAGGAACTTAGTAACTAGAAGCATCCATGTGCCCCATGAGTGTCTTTTACGTCAAACGGTTTCCTAATACATGAGAATGGAAGTTCCACCCTAGGATTACCCCGATGAAACATCCCGAGATCCTAACCTAGTGGTCAACCCGAATCAAATTCTTGAACATATATTTAAGGGAATACTGACCGAGGTTTATTTGTTATGAAACTCGTGAAAAATGTGCCACTAGGCGTAGCAGGGACGAACTAGCTTGTTTATTTTAGCCTTTCATATTGACGGTCGATTTGACTCACGTTTTGTTAATCTTTGAGCTGGATTTTCTTCATGAACGAATGATTAGGACTGAACTTGACTACTTTGCGGAATCATTATTCCGAGTGCAGCTCGCTTTTACGACAATCGGATTATTTAGAGAGAATTACAGGATAGTATTGATTAGGTTGAACACTATGAGTTGCACGATGATTCACGACATTCTTTTTCTTTTCTTTTTATTGTTCGGGACGAACAAGGCTTAAGTTTGGGGGGGTTTGATAAGTGGTAATTTTACCACATATTTCTAGGATTTTATACTAGGTTTTTATCTCGTTTCGGGATTAATGTGCTCGTATTTGGCTTATTTATGATTAGTCGAGCCGTATTACGCGTTTGGGTTGGTTTTAGTGTGTTTGCAGGTTTTTAGAGCCAAAAGGACCCAAAACGAGACAAAGGACCGAGAGTCGAGTCAAACGGACGAAGAAACGGATTTTTGCGAAAGACAGACGAACCTATCGGCCGATAGGCCGTCAGAAAGGAGTTCACCTTTATCGAGTGAAGAGATCGACGAACCAACTATCGTCCGGCTATCGGCCGATAGGCCAGCCGATATCTTTGCCAATGAACTCTCGTATTTTGACGGATTTTGACTCTTTTGGATAGTTTTTGTTTCCTAGATTAGGGCTAACCGGGATTTTAACCCCCTTAGGCTATATAAGCCTCCTTGTAGACCTAGTTTCACTATCGACGATCATCTTGGATCAATCTATCATCATTCTTTTTCATTCTTTTTCATCTTTTGCAATCTTTTACATCTTTTTAGCAAGATTTATTCCTTGGATGCAAGAACTTTTTGGAGGAGAATTATTATTGTTTTCGGAGATTGAAGACTCAGAGTTCATCTGGACGGGTTGTAATCTTTCTTTTCATATGAATAATATGCATTCTCCATTTATTTCTTGTTTAATTTCAAGTATGTGTGGCTAAATTCATCGATTGATTCTAGGGTTAGTAATTTTAATTGATGATCACATGATATTCCTTTGATTACCTTTTGACCTTTCATCCTAGGCTTGTGTTCAAGTTGTGTTAAATCTCATGTTAGATTAAAGGGCCCTTAATCGATGCATGTTAGCTAATTAATTTTGTCCGGAAGGAGTAATTGATTAGTGGAAATACTTGATGCACAATATGATTTAATCTTGAGACCTGACGGAGAAAGATAAATCATAGATAAATAAGTTGGCGCTTTTTAAGTAATTTAAATTCTTTGAGCCCTGGCGGGAAAAAGGGTTTAAATTAACTATCTTTCTAGGTTGCCTTGATCGGAATTCTAGATCGGCTGAGTAATTATTTCTAGGATTGAATTAAAATTTGGGGAAAAGGAATCAAGTGAATGGATTATGTGAACTCAATTAGATGATACTACCCTAGGATCAATTACCTTTCGACTTGTGATTTTATCTTGCTAATTTGCTTAATTTGCTTAACTTAGATATTTCATCTTTTATTTAATTTTTGTTTTTTCGATTTTTAAAGTTAGATAATTAGTAACAAACAAAATTTTCGGATTCCTAAATAACAGTCAAATTTTGAGTAGAGTTACTTCCTTTATTTTCGACACATCAATTCCCCTGGGTTCGACACCTTGGAAATACTCCGAGGTTTTACAAATTTTAAAATTGATCGGATTTGAAAACCTTACTACGCGAATCCCAGCGATCAGCAAGCAGCCAGTCTTTCTTGTGCTGTCGAGCACCAAGCGTGCAATATTCCTAGAGATGAGGGGGCCTCTAGTGAGACAACTCTAAGCATTCGAAGTGTGCAAGGAGTTCCCGAGCGAGTTGGAAATCGTTAGGGCGGCGTAGGACTTATGTGGTCTGCGTTGGGCTTAAGGTTGGCATGGAGGCTCTAGTGTGACCGGAGGGATGCCGTAGGCCATATAACACTTCCTCTATGTCGATTAGGCAATCGAGGCACTCATTTAAATCATACGCCTCGTGAGCTTACTCGTAAGCATTAGCTATCGGTTCCGACTATGCTGCGGGGGATCGTTGGCTTGTACATGTGGTCGCGAGACAACACCACATTGCGGATTGAAGGTAATATGTCAGTATGCGAAGTAGTCCCAAACATCGTGAGGGGCAAATATCTATTGATGGCATGAATCTAAGCCAAGATCTAAAAGGTTGTCCGTCTCGAGTGAGGTACTCTCAAGGGCGCCAAGGTACTGCACCTGGAAAGTCCCGAGTGAGTGTCGAGCACGAGGAATTGCAGTTCGGGCATGCGAGTGACCCTTAGTGCCGAGTGACATTGCGGGTTAAGCTTGAAGGGTATGAGATATCGGCCCTTAGTTGGTCGGAGGCAAAGGATAGGCGGGTGCCTAGCGTTTTACGCAGCACAATGGACCAGTGCATGATTTCTCTAATGTTGGTATTCTATGAAATCTCGTTGATGGTAGCCGGACGGAGACTCGGAAATCTCCTAGGCTCACGGGTGATTCGTGATCCGCTGCATGAATTCGACGGCCTGAACCTCAGTGAGCCGCACCCCCTGGGCCATCCGCCGCGCGACCAAACGGAAGTTCAAGGGGTTACTGACCGATCGATCGCCAGGAGGCTCCCATTCGCAAGAAGAGGCGCTCGCGAGCCGGGGCACCTCTGTTTTCAGCCGCCTAGGCAGCGACCCATCATGGCGACCAGGGCAGTCCGGCCCCAGCTACGAGAAGATAGATCTCAAGTCCATCACCAGGAGTTCGGCATATCCGACTCCAAGAAGGTAGGCCATCCATCTGGCTCCTCCTCGCCGAAGAACCAAGGTTGGAAACACCGGAGTCAGGAGATCGGTACATGATCGCCTCGGCTCCCGCTCCGAAAGCCGAGCCACGAGCGACCAAGCAAAAGCGATAGCCGCGATGCAACGCCAGCTCGACGACATGAAGGCGCTCCTGGAATCTGGGGCAGGCGCCAATAGAAAGATCGCCGGGCCGAGCGAGCAACTCGCGGTCCACATCGAGCTCGCCCTCGTGCAGCGTAAGATCGCTCCTCAGCAAACACCTCTGTATGAGGGAAAGTCGGATCCCAGTACTAACCTGAGCAAGTTCGGGGTCTACATGACCGGGTGTGGGGCATCAGACGCGACCAGGTGATGAATGTTCCCGCTAACGCTGGGCGACCTGGGCCATAGATGGTACATCTCATTGCCGCCGCGATCCGTCAATTCCTTTGACCAACTGGCGAACGACTTCGTAGCGTACTTCGCCACTAAGGTCGCTCGGCCGGAAGGTCCCCATCGCATGATGCAGATCAGGTAAGAGGAAGAAGAGTCCGACGCAGACTACATCGACCGGGTAGACGAGATCATCCTCAACGGAGAGCCCGTAAGCGATGAGATCGCCCTCTACTCGGTCCTAGGGGGATTCTATGGTCTTTTGCCTATGTTCAGGCATCTTACGAAGGACCTCCCCCCGACCTACGCGATCTTCCACGCCAAAGCCGCAGACTTTCTGGCCAGGCAAAGGTTACTTTATAACCTATGAGCAACGCGATCGGCAACCGAACGACGATCATCAGTCTTCCAACCCGATCGCTAGAATCAAGCAACATCACCAAAATTGGAGGACTCGCTCGCCATCCACAGTTCATCATATAACATGTTGGACTAAGGCATGAGATCGCCTCCCCCGCACAACGTACACCGTCGAATGTCGGCATTCGACATGACGATCCGAGGTGGAAGAGTGCAGCCATGGTCCTGGTGGTCGATGGAACCGACTGCTTAGGCCATGCAAGAATCCTTTGGGCTGAGATCGCTTCGTTTAAATACGAGGCGGGCATAGCCGAAGGACCCTCCAAGCTAATCAGTAGACATGCTCGCCCGCCCTCGAAGGTCCGTCATTTAACATGGTGGATCCTTCACGGATAATGCGACGCATCCCTACCCCCGTCTCAATGTATACTGTCGAGGATTGCCATCTAACATGACGATCCGAGGTAGAAAAGAGCTAACAAGCCGTGGACGTGGAGTCGATTAATCCGACGATGCCCTGCGCAGGGACTCCTCCAGACCAAGACCGCACGCCCTTCGTTTAAATACGAGGAGAGGCGCAGCCTAACGGAGGACCCTTACAATAAAATGAGTCACGAGACAGACAATGTCGCTTGTTGTTGCCCAAAATATTTATCCGAAGATTAAATACTGCTGGAATGAACGGACAACAAACAACAATTTGCGGGAGCACTTCCGAGAGAATATGAATAAACACAAGATTTGCCGGGTTTGTTAGGCCCGGGCTTGAATGCTCTCGCGAGATGTTATTAATACAAATATTCGTGGATACAAGTATTAATGTGAGAAATCTAAATACAATGAGTGTAAAAAGACTCTGTTAATCCAGCTCTTGAGCGAAGCTCGGTGTTCTTCCTTCTCGGCCGATCGTGTGCTGTATGAGAGAGGCGGAGAGAGAAGAATGAACCAAAAGATAGTTGTTGCCAAGATTAGGAGATAGCCAAGTGCTGTGTGTTGTATGCTGAAATCGCGATAATGCTAGCTTAGTGAGCAAAAATCCAAGAGTTTAGAGAGTCAGAATCTCGGTCCCTTTGACAAGTGCAGGGAGCCTTGTATATATAGGGGCAGCGGAGCCTTGTCTTCTGGCGGGCGATCGCCTTCCGGCCATTATAATAATGGGGCGATCGTCTGCCGGCAAATATAATAATGGGGCGATCACACATTTGTTGGCCTAAAGTCAAGGTAGATCTTTGGCGGCCGGTGTGCGGTCGATGAGCCGGCCACGCGTCTGGAGTCACTGTCACATGCGGTCCTACTGACAACTTTCGGCGGGCTTGTCGGCTGGTGGACGGATGCTGACAGGCTGTGGTCAATGATCCGTGATACGTGGATCTTGTCTCGGCTCTGCACATGGTGTTTGTCCTGAGGCTCGGCCTTTGCCGACTGGATGACCATCGACTTTGAGTGGCATGAGGCGGTCGTCTCTAGCCGGTCACCAGAGGTCGGCATTGGCCAGTTGCTGAGGGTAGGCATCGGTCGGTCACCAAGGGTCGGTCGGCAAGTGCTGGGAGATGATCGTCCGCTAGTCGGTCGGTAGGAGTCGGTCACCAAGTACCGAGAGACGATCGTATTTGATGTCGATCGCTCGGCACCGGGACTTGTCCTGGGACTTTCGGTTGGCCGATTTATCTTGACTGCTGGGCTAAGGCAAGGCCGCCTGGTCGCTGGTCGGCAGTTCTGCCTCGGCTGCTCGGCAATGGCTAGGTCGCCCGATCTCCGAGGCGATCGCCGGTCGGAGAGTATAATTCTCGACACAACAATTGCCCCCAGCTTGCTCCGATGTTGAAGACATGGGGCGAGGTGGTTCTTGCTGGCGATCGTGTAGGATGAGGATGGGCGATCTTGTTGACCTGACTTTGGATTCGGACTTGGGCTATCATGGTCGATTGGCTAGCTATCTTTCGGTCTTGTACCTACGAAAAACAACATTGGCCGATCCCTCGTAGAAACTTGATTGTTTCGTCGCTGAGGAACCGTGCACAGTCGCGGAGTTCGATGGACCGACTCCATGACCGTGTCTTGGTGCGCGAAGACATTGAGTGTCTCGTGACTCACTTTATTATGAGGGTCCTCTGTTAGGCTGCGCCTCGCCTCGTATTTAATCGAAGGCCGTGCGGTCTTGGTCTATAGGAGTCCTTGCGCGGGACAGCGTCGGATGAATCAACTCCAACTCCGCGGCTTGTTTAGCTCTGCTTCCACCTCGGCCCACCATGAAGATGGCGAACCTCGACGGTGTACATTGAGATGGGGGTAGTGGCACGTGTCGCATTGTCCGGGTCTATCATGTTTAGATGGTGAACCTTTGAGGGCGGGCGATCGTGTCCACTGATTAATTTTGGAGGGCCCTCAGACTACACCGGCCTCGTATTTAAACGAAGGGCGGGTGATCTTGGCCCAAAGGGACCTTGCATGGCCGAAGCATCCGGTTCCATCGACTACTAGGACCATGGCTTTATGATGTGCGGTGGAGGCGATCGCGAGCCTTAGTCCATCATGTTAAATGGTGGACTGTAGATGGCGAGCGAGTCCTCCGGTTCTGTTGGTGTAGCTTGATAATGGCGATCGGGCTGGAAGACTGGAGATGGTCGCTCGGGTGCCGATCGCGCTACTCCTATGCTAAGAAGAAGCCTTCGCCTGGCCAGAAAATCTGCGGCTCTAGCCCGGAAGGTCGCGTAGGTCGTGGGTTGGCTCTTCGTAAGATGCCTGAACATAGGCGAAAAGCCATGGAATCCTGCTAGGACCGAGTGGAGGGCGATCTCATCGCTTACGTGCTCGCCGTTGAGGATGATCTCGTCTACTCGGTCGATGTAATCCGAGTCGGACTCTTCTTCTCCTTTCATGATTCGCAACATGCGATGGGGACCTTCCGGCCGAGCGGCTCTGGTGGCGAAGTACGCTGTGAAGACGTTCGCCAGCTCGTTAAAGGAGTCAATGGACCGAGGTGGCAATGAGGTGTACCACCTGTAGGCGAGGTCGTCCAGCGTCATAGGGAACATTCGGCACCTGGTCGCATCAGATGCCTCACACCCGGTCATATAGATGTTGAACTTGCTCAGGTGTATTTCGGGGTCCGATCTCCCCTCGTACAAAGGTGTTTGCGGAGGAGCGATCTTGTGCTGCACGGGGGCGAGCTCAATGTTGACCGCGTGCGGCTCGCTCGGATCGGCGATCGTCTTCTTAGCGCCTACCCTGGATTCCAGGAGCGCCTTCATGTCGTCGAGTTGACGTTGCATTGTGGCCATCGTCGTGGCTCGGTCGCTTGCGGATCGGCTTTGGGAGCGGGAGCCGAGGCGATCGTGTACCGATCTCCGGACTCCACTGCTGCCGACCTTGGCTATTTGGCGACGGGGAGCCAGACGGCTGGGCTGCCTTCTGGGAGTCGGGTAGGCCGAGCTCCTGGTGATGGACTCAAACTCCATCGTCTCGTAGCTGGGGCCGCACTGCCCCGGTCGCCAAGACGGGTCACTGCCCAGGCGATCGAAAATAGAGGTGCCCCGGCTGGCGAGCGCCTCTTCTTGCGGACGAGAGCCTCTTAGCGATCGCTCGGCCATCAACGCCTTGAGCTTCCGCTTAGACTTCCGGCGGATGGCCGAGGGGGTGATAGCGGGAGGCGCGTCGAGAGCACTCCGTCGCTCCTGAAGGACGGTCATGGCCTCTTCGATCTGTTCCTTGGTTCGGGCCCGATCGGCGAAGCAGGCCGCCGTCCAGGGACGGGATCGAGCGTCTCTGACTGCGGAGGCTACCTTCCACCATCGGCTGTGGCTCGGACTGGGATGGAACGAGGCTTCTGGCCGGCTGGCCAGCGGCTTTCTTCAACGCGGAGCCGGAAGACATGATTTCTGAAAGATTTATTTGAAGCGCAGTGAGTGTCACTTCAAGTATATGCCCGGAGAACAGTGAGTGTTCTTCGAGACGGTAGGAATAAAAATTTGAGGGTTAGATCCCCTTCCTCTAGCGCCAATTGTTGTTGCCCAAAATATTTCTCCGAAGATTAAATAGTGCTGGAATGAACAGACAACAAACAACAATTTTCGGGAGCACTTCCGAGAGAATATGAATAAACACAAGATTTGTCGGGTTTGTTAGGCCCGTGCTTGAATGCTCTCGCGAGATGTTATTAATACAAATATTCTTGGATACAAGTATTAATGTGAGAAATCTAAATAGACTCTATTAATCCAGCTCTTGAGCGAAGCTCGGTGTTCTTCCTTCTCGGCCGATCGTCTGCTGTATGAGAGAGGCGGAGAGAGAAGAATGAACCAAAAGATAGCTGTTGCCAAGAGTAGGAGATAGCCAAGTGCTGTGTGTTTTATGTTGAAATCGCGATAATTCTAGCTTAGTGAGCAAAAATCCGAGAGTTTAGAGAGTCAGAATCTCGGTACCTTTGACAAGTGCAGGGAGCCTTGTATATATAGGGGCAGCGGAGCCTTGTCTTCTGGCGGGCGATCGCCTTCCGGCCATTATAATAATGGGGAGATCGTCTGCCGGCAAATATTATAATGGGGCAATCACACGGGCTGTCGGCCTAAAGTCCAAGGTAGATGCTGGCAGCCAGCTGTGTGGTCCAATGAGGAGCCAGCACGCGTCTGGAGTCACTGTCACATGCGGTCCTACTGACAACTTTCGGCGGGCTTGTCGGCTGGTGGACGGATGCTGACAGGCTGTGGTCAATGATCCGTGATACGCGGATCTTGTCTCGGCTCTGCACGTGGTGTCTGTCCTGAGGCTCGGCCTTTGCCGACTGGATGACCATCAGCTTTGAGCGGCATGAGGCGGTCATCTCTAGCCGGTCACCAGAGGTCGGCATTGGCCAGTTGCTGAGGGTCGGCATCGGTCAGTCACCAAGGCTCGATCAGCAAGTGCCGGGAGATGATCGTCCGCTAGTCGGTCGGCAGGATTCGGTCACCAAGTACCGAGAGACGATCGTATTTGATGTCGATCGCTCGGCACCGGGTCTTGTCCTGGGACCTTCGGTTGGACGATTTATCTTGACTGCTGGGCTAAGGCAAGGCCGCCTGGTCGCTGGTCGGCAGTTCTGCCTTGGCTGCTCGGCAATGGCTAGGTCGCCCGATCTCCGAGGCGATCACCGGTCGGAGAGTATAATTCTCGACACAACATCGCTCGCGCACAAGACATGGTTATGGAGTCGGTCCATCGAACTCCGCGACTGTGCATGGTTCCTCAACGACGAAACAACCAGTTTTCTATGAGGGATCGGCAAATTGTTTATTGCAGGTACAAGACCGAAGATAGCTCGCCAATCAACCAGATCGCCCAAGTCCGAAACCAAAGTACGCTCAACGGATCGCCCGTCTTTAACCTCAACGATCGCCAGAACCACCTCACCCCATGTCTTCAACATCGGAGCAAGCTGGGGGGCAATTGTTGTGTCGGGATTTATACATCCCAACAGGCGATTGGCAAAGAGACCGGGCGACCGAGCCAGAGCCTAGCAGCCCAGACAGATTGGCCGATCGAGGGTCCTAGGTCGAGTCCCGGTGCCGAGCGATCGACATCTAAGGCGATCGTCTCTTGGCATTTGGCGATCGACTTTGGTGCCCGTCCAATGACGACCGCCGCGTGCCATGTAAAGCCAGCGACCGTATAGTCGGCGAAGGCCGAAGCTGAGGGAAAAGACCCACGTGCAGATCCAGAAAAGGTGCCGCATGACATGGACCATTGACCACAGCCTGTCAGCATCTTTTCACCTACTGACAGACCCGCCGGAAGGTGCATAGTGGGACCGCACGGGACAGCAACTCAAGACGCGTGCAGGCTCCTCATTGGACCGCCTGGCCAGCCAGCGCATGACTTCAAGCGAGCAGCTCATGTGCTTAAAGACGATCGCCCCTTATTATATTACAAGGAAGGCGATCGCCCTCCATAAAAAGAGCATCTCAGCTCCTATAAATAGAAGTCTGCCTGCACTTGGAAAATCTTTCTGCGGTTCACGTCCAGTTCAGAAGCTCAACTCATAACTTGGCTTTCTGACTCTTGGCAAAGCTATAAACTTCGGATATATTTCTCTCTCAGCACCTCTTAACTAAAAGACGGTCGGCAGAGACGAAACCAGAACTCCCAGCAGTTCAAGAACTCAGAGCAACTCTAGTTCTTCCGGCAAGCACTCAACAGCTAGATAACAGGATCTTTTACACTCATTGTAATAGCATTCTTACATTAATATTTGTACGCAAACGTATTCTTATTAATAACATCTCATGAGAGCTTCAAGCCCAGGCCTAACAAACCCGGCAAATCTTGTGTTTTTCCATTCCCTCGGACGTGCTCTCGCAATTTGCTATTGCTCGACCATTCCAGCAATATCTATCCTCGGATAATATTTTGGGCAACAACTGGAATAAGTTGTGTTCTTAAGGAATTCTTGGATTATATGAATTTATGATCATGTTTAAGTGATGTTGGTGTTTTGGATATGAATATGGAATATTCATATCTAAAACTAAGTTATGTGTTTTGGTACAATATTCGTATAAGAATATGAATATGATTTTCGGGTTTGATAAGATTATGACTCACTTTTGAGTTTGATAATTCATACGTATTGAACAAGTGTTCTAATCTAATAATGAAAATATTTGAAACTCTTGGAATATGATTATCTATAATGTTGAATTAATCGGATGGTCCGGATTGATGATGATAATCAGTAATTGGTATAATTATGATTAAACAAGGAGGAAACTTGTAATCGTATTTAAGGTTGAATATGGAATCGGTAATGCTTAGACTTGGTTAAATTGATTATTGATATGATCTTCGGATTGTGAAATCGTATTGTGGCTTTGAATTCGTGATTGATTGGTTTGGATTGTTTGGATTTGTATTTAATCGGGATATCATGGAACCGTTGGGTTTATTGATTGTTATTTGTGATCATCGAGTTACGGCTTGTATTGTGGATAGGAGTTTGTATTTGTTGAACTGTTGAGTTTGTTGGTTGGGTATGTCGGTTATTGATTTTTATCGAACGTGTGTTAATCGGTTATTGCAATAGGTTGATATGTTTTGATCGTGGATTATGACCGTTGTGTTGCGGTTGAGGCTAAAGAGTTAGTAGATTGATTTTGGTCGGGGCTGAGGAGATCGCAGACTAAGGCAATGGATTTTGGTAACGGCTTCGTGGTATCGGTATCGAGGCAAGTTTATACTTGTTCACTTTACAATATTTGATGAATGGTTTCGTTTTTATTTCATTTATAATTCGTATAGCAATATTGTTAGAAATGTAAGTTGTCGGATAATGAGTTTTATATCGTACTCTGGTTGTAATAAATCATGAGGTATATGATTTAATTGTGTTCAGGGAAGACGTGAGTTATCTTTGGTCAAGGATATAGAAAATCGGATATCGAGGATAGTTATCATGATGACATAAGTATCGGGATAAACGTTTATTGGTATTGAATGGATGGTACCTTATTTGAGATTATTTGTATAACTGTGTATTCGTTCAGGGATGTTGTTCGTGGAAAGGATGTTGTCTTCGGCTTTGAGGTAATTTATGTATTGTTCAGTTATGAGATAATTATTATGTTGATTTTTGGTATATGTTGTATGTTGAGGCTTCGTATATTGAGATTCGTACTGGTTGTTCGTTGAGGGACGTTGATCCCAGGACTATTATTGGTATTAATGGTTGTGTTGATCATCCCATTGGGGGATGTTGATGGATATGGTCCTCGGCTTTGAGGTAATTTAAGTATTTGTTCAGTCATGTGGATAATTAGTATGTTGAGTTGTTGTATATGTTGAGGTTTCGTGTAATGAGTTTCCTATCAGTTATTTGTTGAGGGATGTTGATCCCAGGACTGTTGTATTGAGATCGTAGATCGTGTTGGTCATTCATTTGGGGATGATGATCCCAGGATTGATGTTTTGGATATTGATTAGTCGTGTCGACTTTTCATTGTTAGTATGTTGTTGTTCAGTTCAGTGAGTCTTTTGATCCTTATTGGATATGTGTTTCTTTGAGTTTCGTTTTCATGTTGCATCGTGACATATCCGGAGTCATATCTGCCTGCCGATTGGTTATTGTGTAGGATTTTTAGCCGGGCACATGATGGTTATGTGTTGATATTTCCACATTGAACCGTGCACACGAGATGTAGTTCGTGAGGCTAATTAGGTACAAGACCACACGTGTATTCGATCAATACCCGGGGTGGCTTGTGCACGGACACATTTCCAGATCGGGCGTACTATGACGTCTATCTTTGAGCCATATTGCTTGGTCGTTCATCCTCCATTTATGGTTGGGTATGGTCGACGGTTTGCAACTGGTTGTTTCATACGCCCGAGGGGTATGTTCGACAGTCGAGGTTGTTTCTTTGAGATCCATTTTTGTTAATCATTTGGAGTTTACCTTGTTGATGGTATTCTCGGTTATTATTGGTCCTTTGTCGATCATTTTTAGTCTACCTTGTTGAGGGTATTCTTGGTTATTGTTGATCTTTGTTGATCGTGTTGGGAGTTTACCATGTTGAGGGTACTCTCGGTTATCATTGATTCTTTATTGGTCGTATTGGAGTTATCATGTCGATGATATTCTCAGTTGATGTATTGGTTGATCATTGTTATTGATCGTATGAGCATTCGGACTGTACGTCGATGTTTCGGGATTTGTATTCATTGTCATGTGATAGTTGATCCCTAGAAATGTTGTGTATTATTGGTTTATCCAGGTTGAGATTTAATTGTGTAATCCGACGGACAGGATTTGGCACAGATTGGATTATTTCCACACTTATGAGTTATGATGATGTTTTGAGGATTGTTGGTATTTTTGGAATACATTACAGATAATTCTTGTTAAGTTTATTTCGTCATTTGAGAATGCGAAATGTGAATTATGGTAAGGATCGATTTGGTATGGATTGCCATGGATTGGTAAGGTTATGTCGGTAAGATTACGTTGGTAGTATTCTTACAGTATTATTACATTAGTATGTAATTATTTATGATAATGTGATCGATATCATTGTTGAGTATTGTGGCTGACCCCGTTGTGGGCTTTATTTTTTAGGTACTCGGAGATCGAGCTAGTAGCGGTCGTGAAGGGGTGAGCTTCCCGGGTGATACTGGTTGTGGCATGTTTTTGAGTATCGAGTATTTCTTTTCTGGTTGTTTTATTCCGCTGCAAATGTGTATTTTGAATTGTGTTTATCTCCGCTGCGTGTGTATATTTCAAAATGACTTTTCGGTATCTTTATCCGCTACGTGTGTGTATTTTAAAAGGGCCTTTTTGGAATTTTGCGAACTTGGGTTATTTCGTTAAACTCTTTTTCCCAACTATTTTATCGGTACGTTTAAGGGTTGGCTTAACGTACACTTTGAACTGTCGAGATTTGGCATTTCGCCTTGTATTTTCAAATGGTATTTTATGACGGTATTTGATATTTTGTAAATGGCTTTTGTGAGTTTTTGAAATATTACCGTCATCGGCCTTTTGGCGTTTTTAAACGTTTTTGAAATGGTTTTGTAAATGGTTTTTAGCCTGGTGGGTTCCGGCGCGGGACCCACGGCGCTGTAATATCCCGGATGGTTTTGGGGGTGTTACAGAAGATGGTATCGGAGCTTGGGTTTTGTTAAACCTAGGCGTGTGTGTTGTAACACCCCCAGAATCAAACCGGGAATATTACACGCCGCAGACCCTCTCCGTGAGGATCCACCAGGCTAGACATCACAACTACACAATAAATTACATACCGACATGATAAAATACAAAATCCGTAGACCAATTTGGTCTTTCGTCACTAACATACAAGTAAAAAATACACATTTCAATCTTGACTCATACCCGTACAAGGGTAAAATAGACTCACAAAGCCAAAAGTACGACAGAAGAAAGGCCATACACAACTCCGACTGACTGTATCCAACACTGGCCTTCGTGTGATTAGTATCATTCGCCTTCCATCATCCTTCGCGCCGATCCTGTGTTTTACTCCCAAACCTGCATGTACCTGGATGCAAAAACAGACATCCACCGCCGAATACTCGGGGGTTAGCAAAACTCCACTGTTTTGCTAGTACAAGTATAAAGTGCAAATACGAGCCATACAAAACACATTCCGAGAATACAACAAAAGTCTTCCCGAGATATTTGATAATTAAAAGAGTTCAAGTCTTGAAAGTAGAAACCAAAACAAGAAAGCACTTTGAAAACATTTTCAAATCTCGGGAGTTTTCGAAAACATTTGCGATAGTAAAGTTCTTAATTCTCCAAAAGCCACTTAAGGTCACCGCCCCAATATTCATTTTCCAAAAATGCAAATCCGATTAACAAAACACGGGGTTCACAACCCAATTAATACCAGTCACAAAACACAGGGTCCACGACCCAACCATTTCGATCACCAACACAGGGTCCACGACCCATTCATTCACTTCAATTCACTTCCCAAAAATACATTACATATAACACATTATTTTTATGCCATTTTAGCCAAACACCATGACTCAATATATAATGTCTCTCGACTCCGAGCAACAAGCATTGTGATACTCCGGACATATCACAATTAATCAACAGTACAAACACTCTAGCAATTCTCGCGACCCGGTCCAGCCCCCGGTCCCGCCGTAAGGCCACCAAGTCCCTGTGTGCCCCGTCGAGCAATCGCCAGGTGAGAACGCCCACTCGAAGTAACTCTCGCGACCCGGTCCAGCCGCTAAGCCACCAGGTCCCCATGTGACCCCGTCGAGTCAATCCCCGAGTGAGAGTACCCGAGAAAAACCTTACAACTCTCATCAATTCACGTTTCCAAAACCACAATCCTCAAGAGTCAATCACAATATATATAGTCAAGGTATTTTGCTAAAATAGCCATATTATTCTAACATATACTAACGACCCAGAATTAATACTATCCACAAAGAAACACACTTATCTCAACAACACCGAACGACACAACCCGTATCACACAACTCATGTATCCACCGATAACCACATGATTCCACGCACAATTCATAACAAAAGGATTTAAGCACAAATTACCGACGACATATTCACACATAATGACATCATCCGAAGGTAGGGAGTTCCTATACTCAACACTAACACACATAGTCAAATAATCACATTAAGTCTCGAATACAAGATTCATCCTTTAAGAAAACCATAATTGTAAATATACCGATTCTTTAGAAAAATGGTTGTAAACAATTCGTTTAGCACGTATCGTCAACTTTCAACCATCATATTCACAAAACACGTAATGTATGGGTAAGATACTTGCCTCGATAGTCGATGCCGGACACTCCGACGAACATGGCTCAACCAGGAAACATCGAATGCCCACAACCCTCTGGCGGAAACGACGGTAACATAACCGATCGGGAAACGGCGAACGGAAGGGTTCCGGCTCAAGTTCTTCGCAAGGAACCTGACCCTAACGTAATACCGTCAATAATCAACGATCGTACGAGGAAGAATAATCGTAGAACGCCCAAAACCCCCCTCTAAGGATTTTCACCGGACACCTTCAAGGCACCGATTAGGAACGCAACAAAACGAAGAATCTTTAACAATCGAACCATGTATCAATAAGGAAATTGGTATAATATGACTTAATAGTCAACAATCCATCACAAATATAAGTTATCACGGATCAAACGGGCGAAAACAACCAAAACCCCCAATTTTCCCAAAACTAGGATTTTAAGAAAACTAACCTTGATTCGCTGGATTGAAGGATGTTATGGAGTGATTAATCGATGCTATGAGCTCCAAAACTTCGTGGATTAGTTGTATAATAACATGCCTTCGTCACCTCCAAGAACCCAGCCGCAGAAGAGAAAGGGAGAAATGAAAAATGACTGCAAACAGGACTGCTCGGTAATATTTATACTGGTGCAGTCTAGCGTGCGCTAGACTGCCGAGCTAGCGTGCGCTAGCGGGCGGTCATGGTCGAGAATGTTCGGCCGGGCCCGCCATCATGCGCTGAACACATGCGCTGTTGGCCCAGTCACATTCCAGAGACTTCCTGGCTCGGCCAGGTAGCGTGCGCAGCCTTCAGGCCGTAACGTGCGCTACCGGCCGGCCGTAGCATCTTGATGTCCGGCGATAGCGTGCGCTACTGCCGATCTCCCGATCGAACCTTTACGCCTTCGCCTCGGCCAACTAGCACGCGCGCGGCCGGCCATAGCGTGCGCGCCTCTGGCCGTAGCGTGCGCTACTTCCGGCCGTGGCGTGCGCTCGCCGGTTCTGTCAACCGCCGCCGGCCGGTGCACCACTCGTCCGGCCGATTACACTCGTCCGGCGATTACTGCCCGTCAAACCACCGTCCCCAACCGTCCGGCCAGTGTCCAACCTGTAATACCCATAATTTTTATTTCCGGTAATTTTCTATTTTTGGCGGAAGTCCGTTTTGACGAATCGCTTGGGACCGTTTCGTCACCCTGAGAATGATTAATTCTACACTTTTTGACATCTGAGTTCGTTTCGGTGTCGTTATGTTAAGTTCCGTGCTTTTCAGCGACTTTTCCGCACTTGAGTTCGATTCTTGCGAATCTCGTTCTAAACTGCTGTTTTGAGTTTTCCCGTAAGTCCGTTTAACTTTGTTAGACGTGTGGTGAACTTCGGTATGGTTATTCGATCACGTATCGTGATTTTCGGGCGTTTTGGGCCATTTTGTAAATTACCCAAAGTTATGGGTATCCGTATCTGTATTCGTTGCCTCGACTCTTTTCTTGGTCGCGTATGATTAATTATTACATTACGCTTTCATTTCGGGTCGTTGATGTTGTCCGCGAACTTTTCGTCGTGTTCGTTCCGTACGTTTTCGGAAATCGAGTCGTCGAGCCCTGGTGGTCGGGCACTGGCCGGACGGTTGCAGGACTGACCGGACGGTTGCGGGTTCTGGCCGGACGATGGCGGGCACTGACCGAGCAGGCACGGCAGGAACCGGCGTAGCGCACGCTACGGCCGGGAGGTTGCGCGCGCTAGCTCGGCAGGTGTAGCGCACGCTGTTGAGCAGCCCAGCGTACGCTATCAAGTCTGGGCAGAGAGGTGCTGAGGTTCTGGACTCGGGTAGGATCGGCAGGTAGCGTACGCTACTGTCGGTCGTGGCGCACGCTCATCGGCAGGGGTAGCGCACGCTGTCGGCTGACTAGCGTACGTTACCTGGGCGATCTGTTTAGTCCAGCGGTCACTGGACAGGTCGGCTAGCGCGCACAGGCTGCCGGCCGTAGCGCACGCTAGTGGGGGTCGGGCGGACAGGTCATGGTCGGCAGTATTGGTCGGTAGTGCCGGGTCGTGCGGGCCCTGGCCGAGGGTGCTGGGCCGATACTGGCCGATAGCGCACGCTAGTCCGGGAAGGCTAGCGCACGCTAGTTCCGGCCCAGTATATTAATCACAGAGCAGTCACTTTCTCACTCATTTTTCATTTCCTTTCTCTTCGGTCCGCGGCTGGAGCTTCGGAGAAGATGAAGCCATGTTGTTAAACAACAAATCCATGAAGTTCCTGAGTTCATATCATTCATCGATCATCCTATAACATCCTTCGATCCAGCGAATCAAGGTTAGATCTTTAGAACCCTACTTTTGGGGAGACTTGGGGGTTTTCGCATTTTTGTCCGATTCATTCTGTTTTGTTGATTAATTCATGATGAATATGATTAATCTTGTTGGTATTCCTAGTTTCCCTACGGATTCATGGTATATTTCGTGGTTTTTACGGAATCGAGAGGGTTTGGTTGTGGTCCGCCCTCGTTGTCGTTTTTATACGAATATACATGAATCGTAGGCGGGTTTCCGGGTGTATTCCATTTCCGTATTCGTTTGTAATTGGTTGTAATTGTATTCTTCGAATCGTTAGGTTCGGTTTTGTGAGTTCCTAACATTCATCGGTGACTTTCCATTTCGTTCGTTGCGTCGTCGACTATTCAAGGCAAGTATATATTTATGATTGTACGTTCTCGACTTTAAAAGTAAGATATATTGATGACATGATATGAACGAACCACTTTGGGGCGGGCCGACGGGTCCCCTAAGGGTTCCGTAGCCTCTGGTGCGGTTCCACGGTATTCATACATGCAATGATGACGGACGATATGAACGAACCACTTTGGGGCGGGCCGATAGGTCCCCTAAGGGTTCCGTAGCCTCTGGTGCGGTTCCACGGTATTCATATATCCATTGATGCGATGCTATGAGATTTAGTTATTATGGAATACTAGTCTTAAATTGATGAATTGACGGTTACATTTATTTTATTGTCGAGGAGTATTGTGTTTCATACTTGATATACTTGCACTAGCTATTCGACGGCTAACCCCTTTATGGGGGAAATACTTTTTATGTATTTCAGGTTCCAGAGAGCGGACAGGCGGGTATCGGGTCGGCATGAAGATGATGGGCAAGTGTGATACTGTGTCATGTCTCCGGTTATCTTTTTGGATTCCTCCATTCAGTGTTGTTGTACTGGAATGGATTTTAAATACTCGAGTATTGTATTTCAGTTTCTTTGATGTTCCGGCCTGTGTTGCCGAGGTACTGATTTGTGCATTGATGTATATGGTTTCATTGGTTATGGTTTTGAATACCATTTGTATCGTCTTTCTTTCTCTTGTATGTAGACCTTCTCGGTCAAGTTTTATAGTTCCGTGTATGTTTAGCCTTGTGGGTCCCACGGCGGGGCTCACGGCGCTGTAATATACCCTAAATCACTTGGGGGTGTTACAAAATATGGTATCAGAGCTTAGGTTTATGGATACCTAGGCTGTCGGTCTTTTGGGTCGATTGAGTCGTCATTTGCCCACAGTATCACTACTCTGCCATCATCACAGTGCGACCGGTACTTGTAAGTCCTCTCACTCTTCTTGTATTTTTCTTAATCGTTTCGTTTATAGCTTGGTATTCTTGGGAATTGGTCACTTCGAGAATGTGCGATTTGGATTATATTTACGCACGTGTGTGCCCTTCAGAATGTTGGCTGAAAGTAGGAAGAATCGTGGCCGTGGTCACGGACGTGAACTCTTCCTTGAGATTTTGTTAAATTGCTAATTTCGATATTAGCATGTATCGGTATTGTGTTGAGACTTTGTTTGGGAATCGCATGTTAGTATCACGGGAGATCTTTGACTTCACAGACTTGTGAGTATGTTGTTCGGATTATTCGATAATTCTTGGTGAATTTGAATTTCCGTTGAAATGTTGTTTGTACGAGTGATTGCAAGTTTCGAGGACGAAACTTATTTTTAAGGGGGGGTAGTGTAATACCCTAATTTTTCGGATATTTTTTTTTTTCGTTTAATTGTTGGATGTCGTTGATGGATAATTGTGCTTGAGGATGATGTGAACGTATAACAATGTTGTTGAATGCGTATATGTATTCATTGTGCCGTATGATCGTTTGCTATGTCGAGATGTTGGTAGAGAATAGCGGAAAATGGCTAAGTACAGCTACGTTAGCACACGCTACAGGGTATGCCTAGCGCGCGCTAAGATATATACTTAGCGTACGCTACGGTACGTACTTAGCGCACGCTAAGAGGTTCGGTTACATACGCTAAGGAGGACCCCTAACGTACGTAACGACTTGCTGGGTTAGTTCCGGAAGGTGACCGACAGGTAGGCCCAATATTCAGTTAGCGCACGTTAACGCGTGTTGGTTAGCGCACGCTAACATCAGATCGCCAATAATGGAATCTTAGCTTTCGGCGGGTGGACCCGGCCATGTTCGACGCGTGTCCAGATAAGGTCAGTGAGTGTTTGTCGTGTAGAGCTAGCGCACGCTAAAACCGTATGATTAGCGCACGCTAATTCCATATCGGTCAAAGGAATCCCAGTAATCACGGGTGCTTTCGGCATGTGGGGGCACGGCACTGTAGCAAGTCAACGACGATTAGCGCGCGCTAAGGTCGAGGAATAGCGCACGCTACTGAGAATTTCACTGTAGCAAGTCAACGCCTGTTAGCGTACGCTAATGCATGGGCATTACGTACGTTAGATGAATTTCGAAGCAATGTAGTAGCTTCTGGACTGCCCGATAGCGCACGCTATCAAGGAAGGATAGCGTACTCTAGTCCTGTAGCGCACGCTAAATATAAGGTTTAGCGCGCGCTAGTGATGTGTTTTATAGAGAGGATAGACGAGTGCTGAGAGGCATTTTGTCCATTCTTCTTCCTTCAGTCAATAGAGAGAACCTTGGGAAGTACTTGAAGTTCCTAAACATTGAGAGATGATTCTCTTAAACAAGATTAAGATGGAGAGCTCGGATTTAAGTATTGTTCTTGAAGTTTTGATGATTCTTGAAATAGAGTTCAAATTATTCTTCTTCGTGGTTCGTCCATACAAGGTAATCCTCGTATCCCTTTGATAGTGGTTTATTTTTTTGTAAGGATTACTACTTGGGAGGGAGTATGTTGGGAATCGTGTATTTTGATGTTCGTCTTATTTCAATGAAAATGCATAAATTGGACTGTACTTTTATCCGCTGCACGAGTATTTTAAAATGGCTATTGGTATTTTGCCAACGGAATTTTATTTTGTAAAACCGATTCCCTAAACTGAGTTTTTGGCATTTTGGCCTTGATCGTTTTGACGGTATTTGGAAAATGATTTTTTCTTAGTATTTGAAAAATATTACCGTCATCGGTCTTTTTGGCATTTTTGAAATGACGTGGAAGAATTGTGCTTAGCCTGGTAAATCCTTGTGAGAAGGGTTTACGGCGTGTAATATTCCCAGGAGGACCTGGGGTGTTACAATTATGGTATCATGTGATAATGTTATATGAGATTTATTGGAATTGTAATAAGAGATCTCGGATGTTGATATGATTATTGAGATCTTCTTCATATGTTGATAACAGTATTGTTGCGATTCTTAAGGTTGTATGAATGGCATGATGAAGAAAATGGTAACATGGAGATATACACCTCGGATATGTTGTTCTGGATAGGATTTGTAAGTGTCTGAGTTGGATTGTTCAGACTGTGATTAGTCGAAATATGGTAAAACGGTTGAGTTTGTGGTTTGGTGGTATTGATATTGGTCGTCATCGAACCTGTTGATTATTAATACTTCGTTTTACAATAAGATATGATGTTTGATCGTAGATTATGACTGTTGTGTTGCGATTAAGGTTGAAGGGTTCGTAGATTAACTTGGTCAAGACTGAGGAATTCGTAAGACGAAATCAACTGAATTGGTAACAGTTCGTTGTATTGATATCGAGGCAAGTTTTATACTCGTACTAATCAATGAGACTAATGTTATCGTGTAGGTGTACGAATATGTGAATCATTTCGACACTTGGCCTTTTTATGATTGTATTGATATCAGGGGATTGTTTGATATGACACCCGTCGACAAATTATACCAAATGTTACTGTTGTTCGTGAATGACCGTTTTAAGGCATTGAGATTCTTTTTGATACTGATGTTGTCGATAGCCGGTTCGCAGTATCGATGTATCGATTATTATTGTTCACGATTAATTTCGTTGTGAGGCATCGTTGAATCGTTATTATCGAATTGGAACTGTTGCTATGATGTTGCATTAGCCGATTGAAGGCGTCTGATATATTATTTCATCCTCTCTGTTTCGATGGTCGGTTTAAGGCGCCGGGAGATCTATTCTATCGCATCATTGATTATCGATTTACCGTTCTAAGGTAACCGAGGTATTGAATTGGGATTATCTAGTTAATTCCCATCCGTTGTATCGTTGTTATCGATTGGCCATTCTACGGTAATCGAAGTATTGAATTGGGACTGTCGAGGATAGTTCCCAACCGTGAATTATTATTGTCGTGTTGGCCGACTCACAGCAGCACACTATTATTCCTGTGAACTCGGTAATTTTGTGATCGTTGAGGGTTGAGGATTCCCGGATTGTGGTGTTGTGGCTATTGCCGTGTTACTCGGTCCTTAGGGTTTCTGATCCTAGGATGGTTGTTTTGAATATCGTTGGTCGTGTCGATCTTTCATTATTCGTGTGTCATCGTTCACTTGGTGAGTCGTATGATCCGTAATGGGTATTCTATCCTTTGAGTTTCGTTGTCATGTTGTATCCTAGCATATCTGGAATCATGTCTGCGTGCCGATTGGTTATGTGTAGGATTTTTAGCCAGGCACTCGATGGTCATGCGTGGATGTTTCCGCATTGGACCGTGCACACGAGACGTAGTTCTTGAGGCTAATTAGGTACATTGTCACATGTATATTCTGGATTCCGTATACGGGGTGGACATGTGCACGGACACATTTCCGGATCGGGCGTGCGGTGATGTCCCTCTTGAGCCTTATTGTTTGGTCGTTCGTAGTCCATGTTGTATTGGATATGTCCGACGACTTGCGGCTGGCTGTTCATACGCCAAGAGGTATGTCCGATAGTCAGGTTTGCTTCTTTGAGAATCTGTATTGTGATGATATACAGCTTTGGGCGGTTTGGCTTTCAGGCCATTGTGATGTATCGGTATTTTTGTTGGAGCCTTCGGGCGTTGTGATTCGTATCTCTTTCGGCATTGGTTTAGTTTACCTTCGGGTAATGTATTGTTGTGTTCTATATTGATGAGTCGCCGTTTGGGCATAAGTTTTTTTCGGTTCTTGTGTATCTCGTTGAGTTTTTCCTAGCGGGATATTTCTTCTCCCTACTTGTTTTAAGTTTCGGGACGAAACTTCTTTTAAGGAGGGTAGAATGTAATACCCGTAATTTTTATTTCCGGTAATTTTCTATTTTTGGCAGAAGTCCATTTTGACGACTCGCTTGGGATCGTTTCGTCACCCTGTGAATGATTAATTCTACACTTTTTGACATCCGAGTTCGTTTCAGTGTCGTTATGTTGAGTTCCGTGCTTTTCAGCGACTTTTCTGCACTTGAGTTCGATTCTTGCGAATCTCGTTCTAAACTGCTGTTTTGAGTTTTCCCGTAAGTCCGTTTAACTTTGTTAGACGTGTGGTGAACTTCGGTTTGGTTATTCGATCACGTATCGTGATTTTCGGGCGTTTTGGGCCATTTTGTAAATTACCCAAAGTTATGGGTATCCGTATCTGTATTCGTTGCCTCGACTCTTTTCTTGGTCGCGTATGATTAATTATTACATTACGCTTTCATTTCGGGTCGTTGATGTTGTCCGCGAACTTTTCGTCGTGTTCGTTCCGTACGTTTTCGGAAATCTAGTCGTCGAGCCCTGGTGGTCGGGCACTGGCTGGACGGTTGCGGGACTGACCGGACGGTTGCGGGTTCTGGCCGGACGATGGCGCGCACTGATTGAGCAGGCACGGCAGGAACTGGCGTAGCGCACGCTACGGCCTGGAGGCTGCGCGCGCTAGCTCGGCAGGTGTAGCGCACGCTGTTGAGCAGCCCAGCGTACGCTATCGAGTCTGGGCAGAGAGGTTCTGAGGTTCTGGACTCGGGTAGGATCGGCAGGTAGCGCATGCTACTGTCGGTCGTGGCGCACGCTAACCGGCAGGGGTAGCGCACGTTGTCGGCTGACTAGCGTACGTTACCTGGGCGAGCTGTTTAGTCTAGAGGTCACCGGGCCAGTCGGCTAAGCCTTGTTGCCGGCCGTAGCGCACGCTAGCGGGGGTCGGGCGGACAGGTCATGGTCGGCAGTATTGGTCGGTGGTTCCGGGTCGTGCGGGCCCTGGCCGAGGGTGCTGGGCCGATACTGGCCGATAGCGCACGCTAGTCCGGGAAGGCTAGCGCACGCTAGTTCCGGCCCAGTATATAAATGACAGAGCATCCACTTTCTCACTCATTTTTCATTTCCTTTCTCTTCGGTCCGCGGCTGGAGCTTCGGAGAAGATGAAGCCATGTTGTTAAACAACAAATCCATGAAGTTCCTGAGTTCATATCATTGATCGATCATCCTATAACATCATTCGATCCAGCGAATCAAGGTTAGATCTTTAGAACCCTACTTTTGGGGAGATTTGGGGGTTTTCGCGTTTTTGTCCGATTCATTCCGTTTTGTTGATTAATTCATGATGAATATGATTAATCTTGTTGGTATTCCTAGTTTCCCTATGGATTCATGGTATATTTCATGGTTTTTACGGAATCGAGAGGGTTTGGTTGTGGTCCGCCCTCGTTGTCGTTTTTATACGAATATACATGAATCGTAGGCGGGTTTCCGGGTGTATTCCATTTCCGTATTCGTTTGGAATTGGTTGTAATTGTATTATTCGAATCGTTAGGTTCGGTTTCGTGAGTTCCTAACATTCGTCGGTGACTTTCCATTTCGTTCGTTGCGTCGTCGACTATTCAAGGCAAGTATATATTTATGATTGTACGTTCTCGACTTTAAAAGTAAGATATATTGATGACATGATATGAACGAACCACTTTGGGGCGGGCCGACGGGTCCCCTAAGGGTTCCGTAGCCTCTGGTGCGGTTCCACGGTATTCATACATGCAATGATGACGGACGATATGAACGAACCACTTTTGGGCGGGCCGATAGGTCCCCTAAGGGTTCCGTAGCCTCTGGTGCGGTTCCACGGAATTCATATATCCATTGATGCGATGCTATGAGATTTAGTTATTCCGGAATACTAGTCTTCAATTGATGAATTGACGGTTACATTTACTTTATTGTCGAGGAGTATTTTGTTTCATACTTGATATACTTGCACTAGCTATTCGACGGCTAACCCCTTTATGGGGGAAATACTTTTTATGTATTTCAGGTTCCAGGAGAGCGGACAGGCGGGTATCGGGTCGGCATGAAGATGATGGGCAAGTGTGATACTGTGTCTTGTCTCCGGTTATCTTTTTAGATTCCTCCATTCAGTGTTGTTGTACTGGAATGGATTTTAAATACTCGAGTATTGTATTTCAGTTTCTTTGATATTCCGGCCTGTGTTGCCGAGGTACTGATTTGTGCATTGATGTATATGGTTTCATTGGCTATGGTTTTGAATACCATTTGTATCGTCTTTCTTTCTCTTGTATGTAGACCTTCTCAGTCAAGTTTTATAGTTCCGCGTATGTTTAGCCTTGTGGGTCCCACGGCGGGGCTCACGGCGCTGTAATATACCCTGAATAACTTGGGGGTGTTACACGACCACCATGATTTGACGACTCGATTTTCCGAAATCGCACGGAACGAACACGACGAAATACTCGGGGACAACATCATCGGTCCAAAATGAAAACAACGGATAACAAATCATCACCTACGGTCTTAGACGCCAAAATCAGTTGTCGAGAAAATAATACCGGAACTCGACAACCGGGAAATATCCGGAAAAAAATCCAAAATAACCGGAACGAAAATCGTGGGTATTACATTCTACCCCCCTAAAAATAAGTTTCGTCCCGAAACTTAAAACAAAAGCAAGGCGACTCTCGACAACACACCAGAACTCCATGCAGTATAAAGCCACTACGATCCGATTCAATACGCAAGAATGCTTACGAAAAGCAACGAGCATGAATCGCTGCGGTTGATAAAACCAAGCAATACAAAAATCAAATCACGATCCCAACGCTGAAAGGTATGAAATTCCAGTAACTCACAGATTTGGAAGATCAAATACGAAGACAATTTCCCAACACTTATGGAAATCGCAAAATGGCCCAGATGTACAATAATCCCGATTTCGAGGTCAAACGATAATGATTGGACAACGACGAATGAATAGCAATGATCGAACAACAAAGATAAACTTTGAAGTACATACCTCAAATCAAGACATCAATAACTTGTAGGAAGCACGAGGTGTTAGTTTCGAACACGGTTCACAAGAAATCGATCCGAACTTGGAAAGATCACAACGATATGCACATCAATTTCGAACAATATCAGAACTCGCTCGAATGACAAATGAGAGAAACAACACAAGGTCAGAAGCATTAACGAACACAATCACCTCAATACGGTCGAATGAAACGGAAACGAGAAGAAGAAGAAAAAAAATGCGGGCATTACATCATATCACCTTTAAAATAGGTTTCGTCCCCGAAACCTAAATAACGAAAACGAAGTGATTGAATATCAATCTTCCCGGCCATATCCTCTTGGTCCCGCATCTAATCTTCATAACCAACTGTACCGTGGTCACGGTCGCATCCTCTGTCCCTCGGCATACTAAGCGGATTCTCAATCAATACGATTGCACCACTTCGCAAAAATAAATATGCTAAAGTACCAACTTAGCATGACATATTACATAAGGTAACCAATAACAACTCGCAAAGAAAATCCACGAGGTATCCCTTTAAAGAAAATATTTTGAAAATCATTGGATTTGTATGTTATTCAAAATAAACTTTAAAAGTACTTTTGGTACCTCGGGTTATTTCATCAAAACTTGTAATCAACATACTCTAACCGCCTCATTTGAAATCATTTGCCAAAATAATAATTCCTTGTAACCGGCGTTATCAAAATCGTCATGCCTTTACTCATCACCATCACCGTTAACAACCAACAAGTTAACCATGCAAGATCATCAAACCATTCCTACATACTCTAACATTTCCAAATCCGAGTTTTAACTTTACATCGAGTGAGATTTTTCATCTTTCACTATATATTTTTGAAAAAGAAATCGTATTGGTTTTTGAAAAAAAAAAATTTTTATGATGTGAAAGATTTTTAAAAATCATGTACTCGAATTATTTGAAAATACAATAGTACGTTAAAGTCATTTCTGAAAATTCTCCCAACAGTACACAAGAATCAACGACGGTAACATTTTACAAAATGTTCAAGGTATTTTAAAACAACTCTTTCAATAACGTCGAGGTTTTATTTGAGAATCCTAGGCCGGCTCGCAAATTTCAAACAATTTCCAAAGTTCATACGAAGCCGCCGGCTTAATCGCAACGTCAAATTAGTTTAAAAAAAAACTTAATTTCCACAACTTGCACAAACGTATGAAAGTTTCAGGAAAACATTTTCGAACACACACATACAACAGACATAATTTATCAACTCACCAAACAAAATCAATTATCACTTAGCGCGAATGAAAGGTCACAACACACGTTCACACAAAACGGTTGTCATAACTAGACAACGCACATAGAATACAGTCACAGACGACTGACTGCAGAAAGTTAGACCTAATGGCAAAAATGCGGTTCCACATCCTCTGTCCCAGCTAACTAACGCACGCTACAACAATTATTTAGCGTGCGCTATTCATGCTGTATTAGCGCACGTTACAACAACTTTAGCGTGCGCTACTCATGCCACATTAGCGCGCGCTAGCCTTGTACTTAGCGTGTGCTAACAGCTCAAATTCAGCACGTGATTACGAACATATATACGACATTACTAAAACCGATAGTTACAAATGGACAACGACAGCATATGAATCTAAATGCCATCGATTCACATGCTTACAACACTTCGCGAGCAACCATCAAAGGACAACTGTCATCCAAAATCGAAATCTCGTCTATTAATAAAGAGAGCTGTCTTAACTCATACCGAACGACTTAGCATTCACATCACTGTTTTAATCTAAAACTGGAAACATTGCCCGAACAACAAGAACATCATCACGTATTTCTCGACTAACAGCCATAAAACCGATAAGTTGAAAACGAGAGTCACGTCTTGTCTACATTTTGTAGACTTCACTTGAGTTCAAAAATCGTGTTTTGAAAACTTATAATACAAGATAAAAATAAAATATCGGTAGTTTGAATTCTTAAAAAAATTTGGCCTTGAGGTCATAATACGAAAATCAAACTTTTTCCTCCCTTTGGAGGATGTTTTAGAACAAAAATATACGTGTCTCTCCAAAAACATGTAAAGTTTTAAAATATCACATTGATGAATTTTTTCTTTGCGTAACCTCACCAAGGCCATTATTCTTGTAAAAACGACTTATATCAGGATGTGTGTATATATACATATACGTTGGTACCACTTTCATTCTAGCATCATACGAGGATCAAACAACATAGGCCACATAATCACAAATCACCTTTAAACTCCACGTCATAACACAAAATCATACAAGCTCGTATATCATAAGGCACAATATAGTAGGGAGACTTACATCCACAGGCCGCACGAAGATGATGGCTGCACCTCGATAGTAATCACGGCCGACATCACAGATGACGCGTCGCGACACGACTTAGACAGACACAATCTGATAGAACAAGACACGAAAATACCCGACTGGACCCGACAGCCTAGGTTTCCGCAACCTGGATCTGATACCATAAATGTAACACCCCCAGAATCAAACCGGGAATATTACACGCCGCAGACCCTCTCCGTGAGGATCCACCAGGCTAGACATCACAACTACACAATAAATTACATACCGACATGATAAAATACAAAATCCGTAGACCAACTTGGTCTTTCGTCACTAACATACAAGTCAAAAATACACATTTCCATCTCGACTCATACCCGTAGAAGGGTAAAATACACTCACAAACCCAAAAGTACGACAGAAGAAAGACCATACACAACTCCGACTGACTGTATCCAACACTGGCCTTCGTGTGATTAGTATCATTCGCCTTCCATCATCCTTCGCGCCGATCCTGTGTTTTGCTCCCAAACCTACATGTACCTGGATGCAAAAACAGACATCCACCCCTGAATACTCGGGGGTTAGCAAAACTCCACTGTTTTGCTAGTACAAGTATAAAGTGCAAATACGAGCCATACAAAACACATTCCGAGAATACAACAAAAGTCTTCCCGAGATATTTGATAATTAAAATAGTTCAAGTCATGAAAGTAGAAACCAAAACAAGAAAGCACTTTGAAAACATTTTCAAATATCGGGAGTTTTCGAAAACATTTGCGATAGTAAAGTTCTTAATTCTCCAAAAGCCACTTAGGGTCACCGCCCCAATATTCATTTTCCAAAAATGCAAATCCGATTAACAAAACACGGGGTTCACAACCCAATTCATTCCAGTCACAAAACACAAGGTCCACGACCCAACCATTTCGATCACCAACACAGGGTCCACGACCCGTTCATTCACTTCAATTCACTTCCCAAAAATACATTACACATAACACATTATTTTTATGCCATTTTAGCCAAACACCAAGACTCAATATATAATGTCACTCGACTCCGAGCAACAAGCATTGTGATACTCCGGACATATCACAATTAATCAACAGTACAAACACTCTGGCAATTCTCGCAACCCGGTCCAGCCCCCGGTCCCGCCGTAAGGCCACCAAGTCCCTGTGTGCCCCGTCGAGCAATCCCTGTGTGAGAACGCCCACTGGTAACTCGCGACCCGGTCCAGCCGCTAAGCCACCAGGTCCCTGTGTGACCCCATCGAGTCAATCCCCGAGTGAGAGTACCCGAGAAAAACCTTACAACTCTCATCAATTCACGTTTCCAAAACCACAATCCTCAAGAGTCAATCACAATATATATAGTCAAGGTATTTTGCTAAAATGGCCATATTATTCTAACATATACTAACGACCCATAATTAATACTATCCACATAGAAACACACTTATCTCAACAACACCGAATGACACAACCCGTATCACACAACTCATGTATCCACCGATAACCACATGATTCCACGCACAATTCATAACAAAAGGATTTAACCACAAATTAGCGACGACATATTCACACATAATGACATCATCCGAAGGTAGGGAGTTCCTATACTCAACACTAACACACATAGTCAAATAATCACATTAAGTCTCGAACACAAGATTCATCCTTTAAGAAAACCATAATTGTAAATATACCGATTCTTTAGAAAAATGGTTGTAAACAATTCGTTTAGCACGTATCGTCAACTTTCAACCATCATATTCACAAAACACGTAATGTATGGGCAAGATACTTGCCTCGATAGTCGATGCCGGACACTCCGACGAACATGGCTCAACCAGGAAACCTCGAATGCCCACAACCCTCCGGCGGAAACGACGGTAACATAACCGATCGGGAAACGGCGAACGGAAGGGTTCCAACTCAAGTTCTTCACAAGGAAGCTGACCCTAACATAATACCGTCAATAATCAACGATCGTACGAGGAAGAATAATCGTAGAACGCCCAAAACCCCCCTCTAAGGATTTTCACCGGACACCTTCAAGGCACCGATTAGGAACTCAACAAAACGAAGAATCTTTAACAATCAAACCATGGATCAACAAGAAAATTGGTATAATATGACTTAATAATCAACAATCCATCACAAATATAAGTTATCACGGATCAAACGGGCGAAAACAACCAAGACCCCCAATTTTCCCAAAACTAGGATTTTAAGAAAACTAACCTTGATTCGCTGGATTGAAGGATGTTATGGAGTGATTAATCGATGATATGAGCTCCAAAACTTCGTGGATTAGTTGTATAATAACATGCCTTCGTCACCTCCAAGAACCCAGCCGCGGAAGAGAAAGGGAGAAAATGAAAAATGAGTGCAAACATGATTGCTCGGTAATATTTATACTGGTGCAGTCTAGCGTGTGCTAGACTGCCGAGCTAGCGTGCGCTAGCGGGCGGTCATGGTCGAGAATGTTCGGCCGGGCCCGCCATCATGCGCTGAACACGTGCGCTGTTGGCCCAGCCACATTCCAGAGACTTCCTGGCTCGGCCAGGTAGCGTGCGCAGCCTTCAGGCCGGAGCGTGCGCTACCGGCCGACCGTAGCGTGCGCAGTGTTTGGCAGTAGCGTGCGCTACCTACCGATCTCCCCAGTCCATAACCTTTCTGCCCTTACTGCCTCGGCCGACTAGCGCGCGCAACCAACCAGCCATAGCGTGCGCCGCTCACGGTCGTGAAGCGCGCTACTTTTCCGGCCAGAAGGCGCGCTACGCCGGTTCCTGTCGCAACCGCCCGGCCAGTGCCTGCACTCGTCCGTCCAATGCCTGCACTCGTCCGGCCAGTGCCTGCAGCCGTCCGGCCACCGTCCCCAACCCTCCGGCCAGTGTCCGACCACCATGATTCGACGACTCGATTTTCCAAAATCGCACGGAACGAACACGACGAAATACTCGGGGACAACATCATCGGTCCGAAATGAAAACAACGGATAACAAATCATCACCTACAGTCTTAGACGCCAAAATCAGTTGTCGAAAAAATAATACCGGAACTCGACAACCGGGAAATATCCGGAAAAAAATCCAAAATAACCGGAACGAAAATCGTGGGTATTACATGTGTTATGTGGCTCTACCGGTACGGTAGTAGCGTGGCTTTTGAAAATGATTTTTCTGACTTTTGAGTCAAATCGATTTTTGGAGTTTCCAAAATGTTTGAGATCTTTTCAAACTGCTATTTATGATATTAGTGTGTGTTGGTTGTGTTGAGACTTCGTATGGGAGTTGTGTGCTAGTATCACGGGAGATCATCGGCTTCACTTACTTGTAAGTATATTGGTTTGGTTAGTTCGCTTGTGGCGACGATTGATTGTTTTGTGATGAGTTGGAAATTTTGGATTTATCTGTTGTTGGTGACAGGTCGCAAGTTTCGAGGACGAAACTTATTTTAAGGGGGGTAGTATGTAATACCCGAATTTTCAGTATAAATTTTTCGCGTTATTTTATCTGAGGTATACTGTATAGTTTGGTATCTATACAGTATGGATAAAATAAATTGAGAACCGATACAGTTATACTTGTGTAATTGACGTTTTGATTGACAGTTATATTGAGGATTTGTTGTATCAGGTTGAACTGATTTGGATATCAGGTATCCCGTATGAGAATATTTTTTTGGGATGAGTATCTATGTGTATTCAGCATATCGTATGTTCGTATCCAGTATGTCGAGACGTCGGACAAGAACAGTTGAATTTTTGGCTATGTATAAAAGCCATTACGTATGTTAAGCCTTGGAGCTTACGTACATAAAATGTGTTAGCTTACGTATGTTATATAGTGTACATAACGTACGTAACAAGAGAAATCAGACTTGTGATCGGATAGTGGGGCCCGTGGTCGCCAGCTTTCGGCGCAGATGTGGACAGATGAGTCAACGGATGGAGTTACATATGTTATACAGGGTGTATTACGTACGTAATATGATTCTTGGTATTTACGAGAATTTTGTTAAAAGAGGATAATGAATTGATGATCAAATGCCTTGATTATGTCGTTATGATTATGGAATCGTAGTATTCGTGATGTTCTTGGTAGTTTGTTGCGATTCATGACGTTATGAGAAGTGTATATGTTGAAGGAGATGATTATATATACCTTGAATTGTGAATAAGGATTGTTTAGATGTTAGAACACATCGGATTATGTCGTTTGAGGATTTTGAATGTGATGTCGGAATAAGTTGTGTTCTTAAGGAATTCTTGGATTATATGAATTGATGATCATGTTTAAGTGATGTTGGTGTTTTGGATATGAATATGGAATATTCATATCTAAAACTAAGTTATGTGTTTTGGTACAATATTCGTATAAGAATACGAATATGACTTTCGGGTTTGATAAGATTATGACTCACTTTTGAGTTTGAGAATTCATACGTATTAAATAAGTGTTCAAATCGAATAATGGAAATATTTGAAACTCTTGGAATATGATTATCTATAATGTTGAATTAATCGGATCGTCCGGATTGATGATGATAATCAGTAATTGGTTTAATTATGATTATACAAGGAGGAAACTTGTAATCGTATTTAAGATTGAATATGGAATCGGTAATGCTTAGACTTTGTTAAATTGATTATTGATATGATCTTCGGATTGTGGAATCTTATTGTGGTTTTGAATTCGTGATTGATTGGTTTGGATTGCTTGGATTTGTATTTAATCAGGATATCGTGGAACCGTTGGGTTTATTGATTGTTATTTGTGATCATCGAGTTACGGCTTGTATTGTGGATAGGAGTTCCTATTTGTTGAACCGTTGAGTTTGTTGGTTGGGTATGTCGGTTATTGATTTTTATCGAATGTGTGTTAATCGGTTATTGCAATAGGTTGATATGTTTTGATCGTGGATTATGACCGTTGTGTTGTGGTTGAGGCTAAAGAGTTCGTAGATTGATTTTTGTAACACCCCCAAAACCGTATGGGAATATTACACGCCGTAAACCCTTTCCGCAAGGATCTACCAGGCTAAACGTCCATAAACAACCAAATGCTTGCCCGACCAGGGTCAAACAATATAATAATACAGCACTGCTAAGGTCACTTACACATAAACACAATGCACCGATGAGGTCACACAACTCTATCAACAGGATCGACTAACAACATTACCCACACAGGGGTCGAAATACAATACAATGGAAGACCGAATCAACTCTAACAATACAACTAAACTCTACCAACTCTCAACTCTTGACTAGTATCGCACTCGTCATCCCCTTGTGCTAATCCTGTGATCGCTCCCCGAACTCGCATGTACCGACGCAGATCAGACATCCACCCCGAATACTCGGGGTTAGTAAAACTCCACTGTTTTACTAGTGCAAATATCAAACCATACGAAATGTAACAAGCAAATAGCAACTACGAATTTAATACGTAAATCAATTATCAAAATGTTCTAGAAGTTTTAGAATTTCGAACTCAAGTAAGAGATATTTGAAAAGGAACACATCATCTCGGGATTTTTAAAGGTAAATTCTTTTGGACCTCGAGTCCCAATTTACAAAACCTTTTCGTAAACATTAGGGCCTTAGCCCGATTCTCGTTTCAAAGCATACTAAATAATATATCATTATGAGTCCGAGATCCATATTTAAAATGTTACCCGAGCAATCATCGCTACACGATCATTGTTCGTACACATCATGTACCGAACTCGAGGCCTCGACGGACCTTACCCGACCACATACACTGTTCGTACACATCATGTACCGAACTCCGAGGCCTCAACGGACCCTACCCGCCACACACATCGTTCGTACACATCATGTACCGAACTCCGCAGGTCTCGCTGCACCCTACCCGGATCACACACCTTGTTCGTACACATCATGTACCGAACTCCGCAGGCCTCGTCTGCCCTACCTGGATCACACACCTTGTTCGTACACATCATGTACCGAACTCCGAGGCCTCGCTGACCCTACCTGGATCACACGCACACACATCGACACGACTCAACTCATAATCATTAAATGTCAAGCCATTCCACATTACACCGAAATGTACAATCAAGTATGTAAACCAAAACAACACAAATATCATGATCATCACAACGACTCTTAACCAACATAACACACATTCGGTACACACTACATTGCACAACCACGTGTACAACCATCTCATATGTACATCGCAATCCTGCACAAATGGCACAACGCCGAACACGTATACCAATATATGACTATTATCACAAAGCCTTCAAATTTCGGAAAACACAACCAACTCAAACGGAACATATTTACGGAGGAAAGCAAAATAGTCATACATATCATACGTAATTACTAGTCGCAAGATACAAGTCGTATAATAAGATACTTGCCTTAATAACCGCTACCAAACGCTCCGAAGAACACGGTTCGACCGGGAAGCTCGGACCCCGAAGAAGACAATGAACGGAAGGGTCCCAACTCGAGTTCTTCACAAGAATTCGACCCTAACAACATAAATTCAATAAATCATCGATCATACGAGGAAGAATAATCGTAGAACGCCCGAAAACCCCTCTATGACATTTTACCGGACACCTTCAAGGCGTCGATCAAGAACTCGACCAAAATAACGAATCGTTACGATCCAACCATGGGTTAACAAGGGAAATGATACAATACATCCAAATAATCATCAATCCATCACAATCCTAAGTTAAATCGGATTAAACGGACGAAATCGAACAAAATACCCAAAATCCCCAAAATTAGATATCTAGAAAATCTGACTTGATTCGCTCGATTAAAGGATGTTATAGGATGGATGATTGATGATATGAACTCCAAAACTTCATGGATTTGTTGACCAACAACATCTCTCCATGATAGGAACAACCCCAGCCGCGGAAGAGAAGTAGAAGAAGGAGAAAAAATGGCGAAAAAACGATCATTGGCCTTAAATAAGCCGCACAGGTGCCGCTGCCAATGGGAGTGTGCCACAAGACAGCCCAAAAATGGCTCCCGGTGGTCGGCAGCAGTGCCGCTGCCCGGCCGGGCGTGTGCCGCGGCACCTTCAGACAATGGCTTTGGCCGAAAATGCCAGAGTGTGCCGCGCCCCGCGGCATGTGCCGCGCCCTACGGTGACGGCCGCCGGCCGGGAAGCCGCGAGCACTACCGGCCGTGACTCGCCGGAGCCGCGAGCACTACCGGCCGTGACTCGGCCAAGCACTGCCTGGGCCTGATTGCCCGGCCATGTCGGGCCGGCCAACTCCGACGGCCCGAACGACCCGAACCCGAACTCGAATACGAATCGATGATACGGTTACGACGTACTCGCAAAGACGAATCTAAGAGCTAAGAGAACACATAATTCCGACCACCCGAAGGCTCGGAATCCGACAACGGAAGTAATTACCCAAAACTTTGGGAAATTACGAAAATGGCCCAAAACGTCCGAAAATCACGATACGCGATCGAAACACCAAACCAAAGCTTGCAACAAGAATAATAACATTAAATGAACTTACGAGAAAGTCGAAACAGCAATTTCGGACGAGATTCGCAAGAATCGAACTCAAGTGCGGTAAAACGTCTAAAAGCTCTAACTCAAGAAACGATACCGAAACGAACTCGGATGACAAAAAGTGCAGAATTAATCATTCTCGAAATGACGAAACGGTCATGAGCAAGTCGTCAAAACGGACTCACGCCGAAAAAAGAAAATTACCGGAAATCGAAATTACGGGTATTACATTCTACCCTCCTTAAAAGAAGTTTCGTCCCGAAACTTAAAACAAGTAGGGAGAAGAAATATCCACTGTCAGGAAGACTCGACGAGATACACAAAAACCGAAAACTCGCACCCAACGGCGAAACGCTGCAAGAAACGCGAAAAGACATACGGCGTGAAAACACGCTCCACGACGACCAACACAATGCCACCGACTAAGATTCAAAACAATAACGAGCAATTAACGTCACATCACATGCACACATTTAATCAAAGAAACGCACGCGACAACAAGCCGCACCCGACTAAAACGGCTATGCGAAAGAAACAAATAGAATAACGCGATAGAAATCACTCCGATACTCATCAACAAGAAAATGTCCGACGTCAAAACACAAATAATTTCAAGATAACAGAAAATGAGAATACCAGATATTACATTCTATCACACAAAAAATAAGTTTCGCCCCGAAACTTAAACTAAGGTTATCACAGTGATACGAAACAAAATATAACGACACATAATAAAATACCATGCTCATGACCTCGTGGTCCACTGACACGCCTCCGTAGGTTCAACAACTAAACGGGAACTTACACAAAACAAAATATCATTCAACAAGTTCCAAATGTAAAAGCGTCACGGAAACATCTCTACACGCGAAACAATCCGTGTAGCGGGTACCAAAAACACCATCACTAGACATCACTGGGCCCTCCGGAAGTAGGAATAGAATTCCGGTCCCTTATCATCTCGGTGACAATCTCGCAGTACTGAACTCGATGCCCCTCGTGTCCACAATTATAACAAGTCACTGGCGGTTTCTTACAATGCGCGCGTTCATGGCCTAGAACGTTACAATTGAAACACCTAGGAGCATTACCAGAACTTAAAGACACCGACTTGGGTCCTTTGGGTTCTCTAACTGACCGAGAAGGTCCCATACTCGGCTGATACGAGGGTTGAGGTGTGGGAATCCCAATTCCCTTACTTCCCGATGCATCATTGGAAATCTTCTGCTTTCTCGCTACTGACACGGACTCGGTAGACATTATAGCCATCTCAAACGCCAAGGCTCGATCCTGATAGTCCTTCAAGGTTGTACACATAAAAGGAGCCATACACTGCCGAATCTGAGGTTTCATACGCATATCGAAATAACGAACCTTATCTGCCACACTTTTCACCTGATCCCGAACATAACACAGTTGTCGATTATAATCGACTATCGCCTGGGATATCGACACGTCTCGGGGCGTAGCCGAGAAAAACTCGACAATCCTACGCTCTTTAACAGGCGGCGGACAATACTCGGCCTCCATGGCAGTTTTGAATTCAGTCCAAGTAGCGGTACGATCACTAGGCGCTACGGCCTCCCACTAGTCTGCAGATTCCCTGTCGAGTAGGTATTGAGCAATAGGCACTCTTCTCTCATCGGGGCAAACTACAGCATCAAATGTTCTGCCAACTGGAAGAGCCAATTCTCCCAGCCTAACGAGTCCGAAGAACCTACAAAACGGGGCGGGTGCATTCTCATCACATCTCGTAACCACTTACCAGCTCCATTATCTTCATCCGGAATCCCGTCTCGGTGTACGGTCTGATTCATAAGCGCCAACCGGTCAGTCACCTGACGAAGGATGGTGGCGGCGCCAATATCAACATTACCTCTGGATGATTGCTGCTGATCACGACCACGACTACGACCACGTCCTCGGCCACGGCCTCTCGGCATACTGGACGGACGACCAATAAGAATAACACATCCAAACAAATATCACAACGTCAAGATAAGACAATAAATAGCAGCACGTTAAAACATCAACTCCAAGTCATCACACAAGTGCACGAACTAACACTGTAATTATAGAACTTCATTAAAAAATAATCCACACAAATACATCAACAGAGATGTTTGGATTTTACCAAATCAAACACGGTCAAAACCACACACGTATCGCAATGATCAAACACTAAAAACAAAAATAAAATGTTTCCGGTATTATTCAAATGATAAAATTTTAAAATTCTCAAGTTTGAAAAAAATTGGTGAAATGAAATTTTTGAAAACACTTATAATACCTCGGTCGTTTAATTAAAACCATGTATCTCATTATCAAAACTGTTTTGATTGAAGCTATTTGCAAAACAACACATTGAGGCTTCAATCTTTTCGCTAGACGATATCGTCAAAATGACCTTATCAATATATCATTATCTTTACTAGTGTTATACGGGGTAACAACATGTTACCACGCCATCCATCACTGATATATCAACAGAGATTAAATAACCATGGGGCACGGGTACAACTGTAATAACAAATTTCTACTGGGTCAGTCAAAAGTTTACGGCCGTAACAACATGCAGTTTACGGTCGTACAACTCTGAGCTTACGGCCGTAATGGAAAACATCTTACGGCCGTAACATCTAGCTGCAGGACTGCATAATTGTCACAGTAGCCCCTAACACACAAACACATAACATTTAAATTCCGAAAATTAGGGTCGTTTTGCAAAACAAGATTTTTCCAAAAATTTTGATTTCCACAAAAATGCTCAAATCAGTAGTCTTTAAGGAAAAACGTTTTCAAAGCTACCCGTAGCGGGTATAATTACAACAATCCAAAATAGTCGATATTAAAACCACATGCCCAAATGGCAAACAGGGTCGCCAATTCCATCACATACATCTCATGGCATCAAGTTTAAACACACAGCAAAATCATTCATCGGAGTTTCTCACAAACTCTACCATAAAACCCATCAAGGTTCACAACTTTCACACCATACCAACCACGTGGTGGTTCAAGGTCCAAACATCAATACATCCAGTTCTATACACATACAGCGTATCCAAGTATCGAATACAACTTCATTACACAACACCGTGTAAATAAAATTATGCACCACAAATATCACACATAAATGAAATCATGAACATAGTTATTATGCATAAAAGAGGAGACTTACGTCCACATGCCGCACGGAGACGACGGTCGCCCACGATACTAATCTCATCCGCCAACATATCCAACGCGTTGTGACTACGCACAACTCAACTTGTCACCTGACGACTCGAACGACAAGACAACACATTACTCGACAAATCACGACTCGACTCGACCCAACATCCTAGGTTTCCGCAACCTAAGCTCCATAAATGTAACACCCCCAAAACCGTATGGGAATATTACACGCTGTAAACCCTTTCCGCAAGGATCTACCAGGCTAAACGTCCATAAGCAACCAAATGCTTGCCCGGCCAGGGTCAAACAATATAATAATACAGACCGTTAAGGTCACTTACACATAAACACACAGACCTATGAGGTCAAACAACTCTCTCAACAGGTCTGAATAACAACCTTAGCCACACAGTGGTCTAAATACAATACAGCGGAAGACTTAATCAACTCTAACAATACAACTAAACTCTACCAACTCTCAACTCTTGATTAGTATCGCACTGTCATCCCTTGTGCTAATCCCGTGATCGTTCCCTCGAACTCGCATGTACCGGACGCAGTATCAGACATCCACCCCGAATACTGGGGCTAGTAAAACTCCACCGTTTTACTAGTGCAAGTATCAAACCATACGAAATGTAACAAGCAAATAGCAACTACGAATTTAATACGTAAATCAATTATCAAAATGTTCCCGAGAAGTTTTAGAATTTCGAACTCAAGTAAGAGATATTTGAAAAGGAACACATCATCTCGGGGATTTTTAAAGCAGAAATTCTTTTAGACCTCGAGTCCCAATTTACAAAACCTTTTCGTAAATAGGGCCTTAGCCCGATTCTCGTTTCAAAGCATACTAAATAATATATCATTATGAGTCCGAGATCCATATTTAAAATGTTACCCGAACAATCACTGCTACACGATCATTGTTCGTACACATCATGTACCGAACTCCGGAGGCCTCGACGGACCGTACGCGGACCACATACACTGTTCGTACACATCATGTACCGAACTCCGGAGGCCTCAACGGACCCTACCCGTGTAACACCCCCAAGATATTCGAGGTGTATTACAGCGCCGTGGACCCCTACATGGAATCCACCAGGCTAACACAAGAGAACACCTATCGACTAACCGTCTCGGTTAGCAAGGAAACCATTATTAACAACAAGAACATAAAACAACACGTCCGGTACAACCGGCATAATAACATCAACCGACAAATATGGTAACTCCAACGAAGTCCAAACACAACCAGAAAGGAAAAGCCTAAGTACTCGCGAGTACAATCTATAAGTTTAGAAATATAGGAAACAACCATATCGAATTAGACAAAGGAAATAAGACGACCCAAATGCACATGTCAACGACCCTGGCCAACATCCTCGCATCGTCCTTGCTCGCCGTCCGGATAATCATAACCTGAAATCCATAATAAGAATTTCCCCAAAACGGTTCCCCAAAGGGGTTAGCAATTACGCTAGTACAAGTAATCAAGGCAAACCAATCGCTTACACATTTCATAGTACATGCACCAATATCATTTTCAAAAGCCAAAACCAGACATGTCTTTTCCGCAAACAAACAAATAAAAATTTGCCTAGACCGGACGAAGCCACGAATCCCACCCGAGGCCTCTAAGGACCCTCCCGAGCCGGCCATTTCATAATACAAATCACGCATGCATCGCCAGACCGGACGAAGCCACGAATCCCACCCGAGGCCTCTAAGGACCCTCCCGAGCTGGCTAGCGAAACAAACCAATGAATCCAGAGTGAAGTCATAGAATCCCCCGAGGCCCCGTCGGACCCTCCCAGGGTGAGTAAAGCACACACATTATACATTACCATTTCACGTTAAGCATAAAGGTTTCCAAGAATTACTTGCCTTGAATTAATGACGACGAAGAACTAAAGGAAGGTCACCGACGAACGCTAGGAACCAATGAAACCGAACCTAACGATTCGAAGAATACAATCACAACCATTTCTAAATGAATACGGAATTGGAATACACCCGAAAACCCGTCTACGATTCATGTATATTCATATATAAACGACAACGAGGGCGGACCACAACCAAACCCTCTCGATTTCGCAAAACCATGAAAATATACCATGAATCCGTAGGGAAACTAAGAATATCAATAAGATTAATCATATTCATCATGAATCCACCAACAAAACGAAACGGATCGGAAGAAAATCCCAAAAACCCCAAATTATCCAAAAGTAGGGTTCTAAGAGATTACCTTGGATTTAGGATGAGAAACACAAGTGGATGATGTTAATCTACACCAAGAATTCAAGCAAAAGAATCTCTGAAGTGATTGGAAGAAGAAAATCACCTCAAATCGCCTCTGGAGTCGCTCGGCCGCGGAAGAAGGAGAGAAATGAGAAATTGTGTTTATCTCGGTCAACTCCCTGGTTTATATAGCCAGGGAGTGTTAGCGCACGCTAAAACCTCAAGGTTAGCGTGCGCTAATGGGATAAAATTCCAATCCCTACCGTTAGCGTCCCAGTCCAGTAGCCAGATTTCTGGCCTTTAGCGTGCGCTACTCGAAACATAGCGTGCGCTAATAACCACACGGTAGCGTGCGCTATCGACCACTAGCGTGCGTTAGCTGGACATCAGTTGAGTCCAGAAACTAACTGTCCAAAATTCACTTGATCCATTAGCGTGCGCTACCATACAAGCGTAGCGTACGCTAACTGGCACCTGACCGATTCCAAAAATAAACTGTCCAGTACTGGACACCTACGCTAGCGCATGCTACCGGGCATCATCAGCGTGCGCTAGCCTCTCGACATTAGCGTGCGCTAGCATACGTAGCGTACGCTAATACTCTAGTCCGTAAGGTCGAAAACAAGACCGCCACTCCTGTGGCTACTAGCGCGCCATTTAAACAAACGTAGCGTGCGCTACTAAGGGACCCCTAGCGTGCGCTATGCAGAAAGAGTAGCGTGCGCTAAGTACGAAATATGAACGGTCCAAAAACACCGGAATGTGAACGAAACATCCAACGGAACATCTCAACAGGCATCATAATGTAGAATGGGTCCACGGCAACCCCGAGACGGCGGTTCCGCAAGACAATAACGGGAATAAAATCCATAGATAATAGGAAAGATACACTGAAAGATACACGAGGGTCACTACTATCGGGAAATACGCCGAAAAAGAAAAATACAAGGGAAAGAAAAATGCGGATATTACATTCTACCCCTCTAAAAACAAGTTTCGTCCCAAAACTTAAGAAATAAACAACTCAGGGTACCTAGCACGCATGCTATCCTAGGTCTCCCACGTTGCCTCCTCGACACCGTGTCTCGACCACTGTACCTTGACCAAAGGGATGGTCTTATGCCTCAGTCGTTTCTCCCGATGTTCCAAAATCTTCAAAGGGTGCTCCTCAAAAGTAATATCCTCGGCGACGTCAATCTCATCATAATCGATGATGTGACTAGGGTCCGGGACGTATTTCCTCAGCTGGGAAACATGAAAAATGCTATGAACATGACTCAGGGCCGTGGGCAACGCCAACCGGTATGCCAACCCACCGACTCGCTCGAGAATCTCGAAGGTCCAATAAATCTCGGACTCAACTTCCCCTTTTTCCCGAAACGGAAAATTCCCCTCGTCGGCGACACCTTCAGCAAAACGTGGTCCCCCACCTCGAATTCTAAAGGTCGACGACGAACATAGGCATATGACTTCGCCGACTCGGGCGCCAACATCCGTTCGAATTAATTCTATCTTCCGTCTCGTCTCTAAAACGACATCCGGTTCGGTCCCGACCAAATCGGACGCCTCATTCCAACAAATCGGCGATCGACATCGCCGCCCATAAAGTGCCTCATACGGTGCCATCCGAATCGACGCGTGCCAACTATTGTTGTACGTGAATTCGATCAATGGCAAATGCTCCTCCCAGTCGCTACTCCAATCGAGGGCACAAGCACGCAACATGTCCTCGAATGTCTGGATGGTGCGTTCCGACTGTCCATCTGACTGGGGATGAAAAGAGGTACTCAAATGCAAACGGGTACCTAACGCCTTATGCACCGCCTGCCAAAAGTGCGATACGAAACGGCCATCACGATCCGAAACAATAGACTTCGGAGTACCGTGAAGTCTCACAATCTGCGCGATAAACACACGAGCTAACTTCTCCGGCCCCAAGTGTCCTTGATGCCCTGAAAATGTGCCGACTTGGTCGACGATCAACAATCACCCATACCATGTTCAGGCCCGACCTCGATCACGGCAAACTCGTAACGAAATCCATCGATAAGTCTTCCCATTTCCATTCCGAACGGAAGTGACCGCAATAACCCAAATGGTCGTTGATGCTCGATTTTGACTCCGCACGTCAAACATCTCGCTACAACCGTGCGACCTCCTCCTTCATATCATTCCACCGAAGTTCCTCCTCGTGTCCTTGTACATCTTACTCGAACCAGATGAACAGAATAAGGTGTGGAATGGGCCTCACGCAAAATACTGTCAGAACTCCGATCGTTCGGCACACAAAGCCGACTCTGGAATCTCAAAACACCATCTTTGTGAATCACAAATCCAGGAGACTTTCCTTTAAGGACGTTCTCTCACATTTGAGTAATCATCGGGTCCTCTAATTGCTTCAGCTTAATTTCATCGATCAAGGACGACGAAATCTCTAAAGCACAAAGTTGCCCGACAGCTCCAGGCAACAAAACCTCAACATCTAACCCGATCAAAGCCCGCCGGAGCTCAGACTGAGGCGTAAGGACCTCAAGCGTTCGCAACACAATCGGTTTCCGACTCAAGGCGTCGGCCACGACGTTCGCCTTGCCCGGATGATAAAGAATTTCAAGGTCATAATCCTTAATCAGCTCTAACCACCTCCTCTGCCTCATATTCAACTCCCTCTGAGTAAATATGTATTTCAGACTTTTATGATCGGTAAAAATCTGACATGTAGAGCCGAAAAGATAGTGACGCCAAATCTTGAGTGCAAAGACTACCGCTTCTAACTCCAAATCGTGAGTAGGGTAGTTAAGTTCATACGGCCTTAACTGTCTTGACGCATAGGCAATGGTCTTGCCGTGCTGCATCAATACGCACCCAAGACCCTGACCCGAAGCATCGCTATAAACGGCGAATCCCTCGTCGCCACATGGCAACGCCAAGACCGGGGCTGAAGTCAAACGCTTCTTCAGCTCCTCGAAACTCGACTGCCTCTCATCGGTCCAGACGAACTTCTCGGATTTATGGAGCAACTGAGTAAGTGGCCGAGCTAGTTTTGAGAAACCCTCGACGAACCTACGGTAGTAGCCAGCCAAACCCAAGAAACTACGGACCTCCTTCACATTTGTGGGCGATGCCCAATCCAATATCGCTCAATTTTCTCGCGGATCCACACGAACCCCTTCTACAAATCACGTGACCCAAAAAGATCACTTCCTTCAGCCAGAACTCACATTTCGAGAACTTCGCATAGAGTTGCTCGGTCCTCAAAATGTCTAACACTATCCGCAAATGATGGGCATGCTCTTCCTCATTCCTCGAATAGATAAGAATATCGTCAATGAAGACAACGACACACTTATCCAAATACTCGATAAAGACTTTGTTCATCAACTGCATGAACACCGCCGGCGCATTAGTTAACCCGAAAGGTATAACTACGAATTCATAATGTCCGTATCTCGTCCGAAAAGCGCTGCACGTCGGACTCTCTCACCCGGCCGATAGTACCCCGATTTCAAGTCAATCTTCGAGAATACCGCAGCCTCCTCAGAATCGATCGAACAAGTCATCAATCCTCGGCAAAGGATACTTGTTCTTGATGGTTACCTTGTTTAGTTCGCGATAGTCGATACACAAACGTAGTGAACCATCCTTCTTCCGCACAAATAGGACCGGCGCGCCCCAAGGCGAGGCGCTCGGTCGAACATACCCCGACTCAAGAAGCTCACTCAACTGTTTCTTCAACTCTGACATGTCTGAAGGTGCCATGCGATACGGCGCCTTCGAAACAGGAGCCGCACCCGGCTCTAACTCTATAGCAAACTCGACCTCACGATCCGGTGGCAATCCCGGTAACTCGTCAGGAAAAACATCAGGAAATTCATTAACGACTGGAATTGATGGAAGCTCGACTCCACCATTTTCCGTCTTTAAGGCATAACACCAATAACCAGTACACCCCTTTCGCAGGAGACTCATCGCCTTCAAGGCATTAATAACGAACTTCTGGTTTCCCCTCTTTCGCCCCGCGAAAGAGTGCTCGGTGCCGTCCTCGGCTAACATAGTGATGATTCTCGTGCGGTAGTTCATGATTGCGCCATGCCGCTCGAGCCAATCATCCCCGAGAATTAGATCCTCACCCTCAATATCAACAACGATATGATTAGAAAGCCAGGCTCTCTCACAAATAAACACGCACGCTTCCTCGACCTATCGATCGCCAACGATCCTGTCACCGCTAGGAAGTTTAACGATGAAAGACTCGCAAGGCGACAAACAATGAGACTCAAACGGCGCACACACCCCAATGACATGAACGAATGTGTAGCACCGTAATCGAAAAGCACACCGACATGATGAGAATGGATATGAACGGTACTGCCGCCACAAAGAGCCGCCGGGTCATCGGCCCTCCTCATCTCGTAGATACGCGGGCCGGGCGAGCCGACACCGAAGCTCCTCCTCTAGCGGGCTGACCCCGACCCCTACCTCGACCGGCACTCGGAGGTGGCGGCGGAGCAAAAGAACTCTGATTCACGCTTGGCTCCAGAGGTGCTGGAAAAGAAGCCTGAGCACCAGGAAGCTTTCTTGCCCGCTCACAAAAGAATGCCTTGTGGCCCGACTGACCACAAGTGTGACAAGTTAGAGGCGGACGAGGACACTCCTGCCTGGCGATGGCGGCTCGCCGCAGCTAAATCATTTGGCATCCCGAACGGAGGCACCGGCAGCACTCGATAGCCCCCAGAGAAACGATTCGAATTACCTCCAGAATATTCACAGACCGAGACTTCGCCGCCTCCACCTCTGTGACCCGAAAATTTCCGCGGATTTACGCTTACTCTCCCGAACCGCCAGACCGGGCCGCCACCGACATGTCGTAGGCAAGAGCTCGACTCGATAATCCTTCGTAGTACGCACAAGTCCGGACATATAGTCCCGAATGGACGGTTTCATCCTCCCGGAAAATGGAAAATTTTGTCGCTCTCGGCGACAACTTGGGTCTTCACATAACCCAACTCTTTGTTGAAATCAAGAATAGCTTGGGATACGGGAATATCCCGAGGTTGAGCATCGTAGAAAGCATGCACTCGAGCCTCGTCTCGACCGCCACGGACAATACTCTTTCCATCAACTCCGAAACTCGCCCACGAAGCAACATGATCTTTGGGACTAACGGCCTCCCACCAATCTGCAGCATCTCCCGTGAGAAAGTATTGAGCAATAGGGACCTTACGGTCCCTGGACACTGGTGGCGTGAAGACTTTGATATCTCCTTGATCCACCCTTCCCACCCGATCGGGTCCGAAGCTCCCGAGAACCGAGGAGGATGCATCTTGATGACATCCTCGAAGCGCCGATCCGCTCGCCCGATTAGCGTGGGCCTGATCGGGTTCTCGACCACTTGAGCTATAGCCGCCATCTGGTTAACCATTTGCTTCATAATGCCCGCAATACCAAGATCGGCGCGCTCCCGAGAAGAAGCATGATCGTGACGGTCACCGCACGCTGCCTCGAAGAATGCGACGTGGACGCCCCACCGGCTGCCCCACGTCCTCGGCCGCGCCCACGACCACGGCCACGACCACGACCACGGTTTCCTCCGGCATCCATACTGATGTTGAGAGATAACAGAAATATATCGATGATGAGTAAGGGGGAAAAGCAATTACGATTCAAAAGTAGAAATACAATGCAAGAAACAAAAGAGCCGAATAAGAAAACTTACAAGCACTGGAAGTACCGGGATGCTGGCAGCGGCGTGACAATGTGCAAAACAAAACACGACTAGACCCAAATAACCAACAAGCCTAGGTATCCATAAACCTAGAGCTCCGATGCCATTTCTGTAACACCCCCAAGATATTCGAGGTGTATTACAGCGCCGTGGACCCCTACATGGAATCCACCAGGCTAACACAAGAGAACACCTCTCGACTAACCGTCTCGGTTAGCAAGGAAACAATTATTAACAACAAGAACATAAAACAACACGTCCGGTACAACCGGCATAATAACATCAACCGACAAATATGGTAACTCCAACGAAGTCCAAACACAACCAGAAAGGAAAAGCCTAAGTACTCGCGAGTACAATCTATAAGTTTAGAAATATAGGAAACAACCATATCGAATTAGACAAAGGAAATAAGACGACCCAAATGCACATGTCAACGACTCGGCCAACATCCTCGCATCGTCCTTGCTCGCTCATCCGGATAATCATAACCTGAAATCCATAATAAGAATTTCCCCAAAACGGGTCCCCAAAGGGGTTAGCAATTACGCTAGTACAAGTAATCAAGGCAAACCAATCGCTTACACATTTCATAGTACATGCACCAATATCATTTTCAAAATCCAAAACCATACATGTCTTTTCCGGAAACAAACAGTCAAACAATTTGCCTAGGACCGGGACGAAGCCACGAATCCCACCCGAGGCCTTTAAGGACCCTCCCGAGCTGGCCATTTCATAATACAAATCACGCGCAGGCATCGCCTAGGACCGGGACGAAGCCACGAATCCCACCCGAGGCCTCTAAGGACCCTCCCGAGCTGGCTAGCGAAACAAACTCATGAATCCAGAGTGAAGTCATAGATTCCCCCGAGGCCCCATCGGACCCTCCCAGGGTGAGTAAAGCACACACATTATACATTACCATTTCACGTTAAGCATAAAGGTTTCCAAGAATTACTTGCCTTGAATTAATGACGACGCGAAGAACGGAAAGGAAGGTCACTGACGAACGCTAGGAACTAATGAAACCGAACCTAACGATTCGAAGAATATAATCACAACCATTTCTAAATGAATACGCAATTGGAATACACCCGAAAACCCGCCTACGATTCATGTATATTTGTATATAAACGACAACGAGGGCGGACCACAACCAAACCCTCTCGATTTCGCAAAACCATGAAAATATACCATGAATCCATAGGGAAACTAAGAATATCAATAAGATTAATCATATTCATCATGAATCCACCAACAAAACGAAACGGATCGGAAGAAAATCCCAAAACCCCCAAATTATCCAAAAGTAGGGTTCTAAGAGATTACCTTGGATTTAGGATGAGAAACACAAGTGGATGATGTTAATCTACACCAAGAATTCAAGCAAAAGAATCTCTGAAGTGATTGGAAGAAGAAAATCGCCTCAAATCGCCTCTGGAGTCGCTCGGCCGCGGAAGAAGGAGAGAAATGAGAAATTGTGTTTATCTCTGTCAACTCCCTGGTTTATATAGCCAGGGAGTGTTAGCGCACGCTAAAACCTCAAGGTTAGCGTGCGCTAACGGGATAAAATTCCAATCCCTACCGTTAGTGTCCCAGTCCAGTAGCCATATTTCTGGCCGTTAGCGTGCGCTACTCGAAACATAGCGTGCGCTAATAACCACATGGTAGCGTGCGCTATCGACCACTAGCGTGCGTTAGCTGGACATCAGTTGAGTCCAGAAACTAACTGTCCAAAATTCACTTGATCCGTTAGCGTGCGCTACCATACAAGCGTAGCGTACGCTAACTGGCACCTGACCGATTCCAAAATAAATCGGCCCAAGATCGACACCTACGCTAGCGCACGCCACGGCATCATCGGCGCGCTAGCCTCTCGACATTAGCGTGCGCTAGCATACGTAGCATACGCTAATACTCTAGTCCGTATAGGCCGGAAAACAAGACCGCCACTCCTGTGGCTACTGCTAGCGCCATTTAAACAAACATAGCGTGCGCTACTAAGGGACCCCTAGCGTGCGCTATGCAGAAAGAGTAGCGTGCGCTAAGTACGAAATATGAACGGTCCAAAAACACCGGAATGTGAACGAAACATCCAATGGAACATCTCAACAGGCATCATAACGTAGAATGGGTCCACGGCAACCCCGAGACGGCGGTTCCGCAAGACAATAACGGGAATAAAATCCATAGATAATAGGAAAGATACACTGAAAGATACACGAGGGTCACTACTATCGGGAAATACGCCGAAAAAGAAAAATAAAAGGGAAAGAAAAATGCGGATATTACAACCCGTCCACACACATCGTTCGTACACATCATGTACCGAACTCCAGAGGTCTCGTCAGACCCTACCTGGATCACACACCTTGTTCGTACACATCATGTACCGAACTCCAGAGGCCTCATCAGACCCTACCTGGATCACACACCTTGTTCGTACACATCATGTACCGAACTCCAGAGGCCTCGTCAGACCCTACCTGGATCACATGCACACACATCGACACGACTCAACTCATAATCATTAAATGTCAAGCCATTCCACATTACACCGAAATGTACAATCAAGTATGTAAACCAAAACAACACAAATATCATGATCATCACAACGACTCTTAACCAACATAACACACATTCGGTACACAGTACATTGCACAAGCACGTGTACAACCATCTCATATGTACATCGCAATCCTGCACAAATGGCACAACGCCGAACACGTATACCAATATATGACTATTATCACAAAGCCTTCAAATTTCGGAAAACACAACCAACTCAAACGGAACATATTTACGGAGGAAAGCAAAATTGTCATACATATCATACGTAATTACTAGTCGCAAGATACAAGTCGTATAATAAGATACTTGTCTTAATAACCGCTACCAAACGCTCCGAAGAACACGGTTCGACCGGGAAGCTCGGACCCCGAAGAAGAAAATGAACGGAAGGGTCCCGACTCGAGTTCTTCACAAGAATTCGACCCTAACAACATAAATTCAATAAATCATCGATCATAGGAGGAAGAATAATCGTAGAACGCCCGAAAACCCCTCTATGACATTTTACCGGACACCTTCAAGGCGTCGATCAAGAACTCGACCAAAATAATGAATCGATACGATCCAACCATGGGTTAACAAGGGAAATGATACAATACATCCAAATAATCATCAATCCATCACAATCCTAAGTTAAATCGGATTAAACGGACGAAATCGAACAAAATACCCAAAATGCCCAAAATCAGATTTCTAGAAAATCTGACCTGATTCGCTCGATCAAAGGATGTTACAGGATGGATGATTGATGATATGAACTCCAAAACTTCATGGATTTGTTGACCAACAACATCTCTCCATGATAGGAACAACCCTACCGGAAGAGAAGTAGAAGAAGGAGAAAAATGGCGAAAAACGATCATTGGGCCTTAAATAGCCGCATAAAGGTGTCGCGGCCCAGCGGGAGTGTGCCGCGGCACAAGCCCAAAAATGGCTCCCAGTGGTCGGAAGTGTGCCGCGGCACCCGGTACAGTCGGTTTGGCCGAAAAATGCAACAGAGTGTGCCACGGCCCTGCCGGCATGTGCCGCGGCCCTACGGTACGACCTGCTCGGCCGGAAGCTGCCGAGCACTACCGGCCGTGACTCGGCCTGAAGCTGCCGAGCACTACCGGCCGTGACTCGTCCAGTACCGGCCTGGGCCCAGATTGCCCGGCCATGTCGGCCGGGGCCAACTCCGACGGCCCGAACGACCCCGAAACCCGAACCTAAATACGAATCGATCATACGGTTATGATGTACTCGAAAAGACGAATCTAAGAGCTAAGAGAACACACAATTCCAACCACCCGAAGGCTCGGAATCCGACAACGGAAGTAATTACCCAAAACTTTGGGAAATTACGAAAATGGCCCAAAACGTCCGAAAATCACGATACGCGATCGAAACACCAAACCAAAGCTTGCAACAAGAATAATAACATTAAATAAACTTACGAGAAACTCGAAACAACAGTTTCGGACGAGATTCGCAAGAATCGAACTCAAGTGCGGAAAAGCGTCTAAAAAGCTCGGAACTCAGCAAAACGATCCCGAAACGAACTCGGATGACAAAAAGTGCAGAATTAATCATTCTCGAAATGACGAAATGGTCATGGGCGAGTCGTCAAAACGGACTTACGCCGAAAAAAGAAAATTACCGGAAATCGAAATTACGGGTATTACAATTTTGGTCGGGGCTGAGGAGCTCGCAGACTAAGGCAATGGATTTTGGTAACGACCTCGTGGTATCGGTACCGAGGCAAGTTTATACTTGTTCATTTTATAATATTTGATGAATGGTTTCGTTTTCATTTCATTTATAATTCGTATAACAATGTTGTTAGTAATGTAAGTTGTCGGATAATGAGTTGTATATCGCACTCTGGTTGTAATAAATCATAAGGTATATGATTTAATTGTGTTCAAGGAAGACGTGAGTTATCTTTGGTCAGGGATATAGAATATCGGATATTGAGGATAGTTATCGTGATGACATAAGTATCTGGATAAAAGTTTATTGGTATTGAATGGATGGTACCTTATTTGAGATTATTTGTATAACTGTGTATACGTTCAGGGATGTTGTTCGTGGAAAGGATGTTGTCTTCGGCTTTGAGGTAATTTATGTATTGTTCAATTATGAGATAATTATTATGTTGAGTTGTTATATATGTTGTATGTTGAGGCTTCGTATATTGAGATTCGTACTGGTTGTTCGTTGAGGTATGTTGATCCCAGGACTATTATTGGTATTAATGGTTGTGTTGATCGTCTCATTGGGGGATATTGATGGATATGGTCCTCGGCTTTGAGGTAATTTAAGTATTTGTTCAGTCATGTGGATAATTAGTATGTTGAGTTGTTGTATATATTGAGGTTTCGTGTAATGAGTTTCGTATCGGTTATTCGTTGAGGGATGTTGATCCTAGGACTGTTGTATTGAGATCGTAGATCATGTTGGTCATTCATTTGGGGATGATGATCCCAGGATTGATGTTTTGGATATTGATTAGTCGTGTCGACTTTTCATTGTCAGTATGTTGTTGTTCACTTCGGTGAGTCTCTTGATCCTTATTGGTGTAATACCCGGTTGTAATTCAGTCATTATCATTCAGTAATTGTCACTCAGTATTTTTCACTCATTAATGATCATTTGTCACTCATATTCAATCATTGTTTTCATCGTTCAGAGTAATTGTATCGTGTATCAATCGTCATTCATCATCAATCTAGATGGAGTTGCATGCCATGTTTATCACCGTTGTCATATTCATAGTGTGCTGTGTGTGAGGAGTAGCGCACGCTACATACTCTCTTTAGCATGCGCTAAGTGAGTACGGGTAGCGCACGCCACCTCTCAACACTAGCGCACGCTAGTGTAGTTGAGCAGGCAGTCCAGAAGGCACTGGACTGCAGTTGGGATTGTAAGTAGCGCACGCTACGAATGGTAAGTAGCATGCGCTAGTGAGCCGGAGTAGCGCACGCTATGCAGTCGGTGTAGCGCGCGCTAAGGTCGGATCAGGTTGAGTCTAGTGGCTACTGGACTGAATTGGATTAATTCATAGCGCACGCTATGAGTGGTTTTAGCGTACGCAAATGGTGTAGTAGCGCCCGCTAATTATTGAGTGTAGCATACGCTACCGCAATCAGATCAGAGTACAGAAGGTTCTGGACTCCAGTACTGGGTATCAGATAATTCATTAGCGCACGCTAACATTTTGGGGTTTGCGCACGCTAAGTGTACAGCCGTAGCGCACGCTACAAAAAGGTACGTAGCGCGCGCTACCGTTTTCGGACAGTGAGTACTGGACTTACCAAATCACCCGTTAGCGCACGCTAGGAGCTGGGGCTAGTGCGCGCTAAACTGGAATTTCTATAAATTGGACAGTGTAGCCCAGATTTCGGCATTTATCTATCTACCTTGGATAAATATATTCCTACGGATTTAATAGCTATTTTGGGAATTTATTTCAAGAACCCTTGAGGTTGACTTCGGTTAATTTGGGGATTTCCGATTGATGTTGTTGCAATCTTGAATTGTGGATTCCTATTGGATTATTGATGCCATCGGTATTGTTTTGCTGATTTGAATCAATCATTTGACAGTTGGTTTCAATAATTTGGGTTTGGTTGTAACCAACGAGAAGGATATTTTCAACGTATTCGTTAGAGTGCATCTACGAGTTTGGATATTGTTGTATCGACGTTTGAGTTGGTTATAATCGTGTTTGATGCATGTATTGATCGAATTATTGGTAATTGTGTTATTCAAGGTTGTTCGAGCGACCGACATTTCATTTAGGACGTTGTTCGTGGACGGACATTCTTCATCGATGTTGAGTAAGTTAATTCTTACTTGGTTAAAAGGATATTCATTCCTTTCGTTGTTGTTCATTCATAATCATAATTCATTCATAAAAGTACTAACCGTATTGAAACTTGTAATTGTCACTTAATTACTTCATTCACGAGGAACGACGGTTCCAATCATTTCATTGAGCTGTCATTCATTTCACCATCATTTCATCTAGGTGAGTCATTATTTATTTTCGATGTCACTTTTGTTATATCGTGGCATTCCGGGTCATACTGACGTGCTGGGGTATGTGTAGGATTTTATGTCGGGCACATTTAAGTCATGTGTTGGTTGTTGGCCTCACATTGGACTGTGCACACGAGTCGATTACTTTGTGAGACTGATTAGGTACAAGACCACACGTGTATTCGATCGATACTCATTGGTGGCTTGTGCACGGACACATTTCTATCCCGGACGTAGTGTGGCGCCATTCCTTTGAGCCGTACTATTAGTTGATTCATATAGCATGTTTGATTGCGTATGTTATCAATAGGATTGTGTGTATTCAACTCTTGAGGATTGTTGTTCTGTGTAACTGACCCCGTTGGGGATATTGTTTTTCAGGTCATGGCAAGGCAAAAGCACGAGAAGAGCACGTTGACGGCGAGGAGTCCCAATGATACTAGTAGGGGGTCCAGTCTTTTCAGTCATTCATGCTTCCTTCATTTTATTCCGCTGCAGACATTCCGTTTGAATACTCATTTTACTCAGTGTTGTATATTTTATCTCCATATAAAATATACATGTATTCTGTATTATCTTGGGTGTGTTATATGAAACTCCTCATCGGAGTAATTAATGTTGTAATGTGGTTCGGTACTACATTTATCCTATATAATTCATTCATTTTCATTCGCCTGGTGGGTCCCAGTCGGGGATCCACGGCACTGTAATATCCACCTAGTTTGGGGTGTTACAAAGTTGGTATCGGAGCTTGGTTTTGAATACTACCTTCCGAGTCATGTCTCATTTTAAATCATCGTTCATCAGACTAGTATCATTGGACTTTCGCATCACGTGTGACCTGTGCAAGAGCCGAGCCCCTCAGACCAAAGAACAGTAAGATTTCCTCATCTATCATTTTCATTTGTGATCAAGTTGATCATGTGAATTCATTAATCACTCAGTTCATTTCATTGTTCAGTTGTTGATCTTGAGGATCATGTCATTAATCTTGTTAACTTGTTCAAGATATTCATTTCAAGAATATCATCAGATAATCACGTCATTTCAGTTGATCATTCATGTAATCATTATATTTGAGCACGTATGCTCATTTTCATCATTTCATAGCGTAATCATAATGTGATATTCATGCGAGATATATAATTATCATATGACTTTCCACTTCAGTATGGAAAGAGCTGGCAGAGGACGTGAGGGAAGAGGCCGTGGTGCAGGCCGAAACCCGAGAGCTCGTGTGAATACACGTGCGAATGCCAGGAATAATGCTAACTCATCGGGCAGTGACGCTGCCACTCATTCATTTGGACGTGATCATTCACTATCGGGGAGTCTTACCCGGGACACAGCTCAGTCAAAAGGTGTTCGGGTTGACCCACTCGCTTTTATGCAGGGCATGATGGCCCAAATGACTCAGATGGCTCAACTAATGGAGACGATGCATAACTCCACTACTCAAAATCAACAGGCTCTTCCGCCGCCACCTCAGAGGCAAGAGAGGGGTGTAAGCAATATCATTGGCGATATCCCTCGCCAGCGACCACCTACCTTCGAGGGATTATCTGAGCCGGCGGATATTGTTCATTGGCTTGAGCATTTCGAGAAGTTATTTGCTATGGTGGATTGCCCTGAAGGGCATAAAGTTTCAGTCGCGGCCTACTATCTTGGTAGTGAGGGAATATGCCGATGTTTTTCCAGACGAGTTACCAGGTTTGCCTCCACAGAGAGATGTGGAATTCACGATTGAGTTGGAGCCCGGTACGTCCCCGATATCGAAGGCACCGTACCGGATGGCCCCGACCGAAATGCAGGAATTAAAGAACCAACTTGAGGAGTTGTTCGAGAAGGGTTATATTCGACCGAGTGCGTCCCCGTGGGGAGCACCAGTGTTATTTGTCAAGAAGAAGGATGTTTCGTTCTGCTTGTGTATTGATTACCGGGAATTGAACCGGGTGACGATCAAAAATAAGTATCCTTTACCCCGTATCGATGATCTTTTGGATCAACTTCAGGGAGCTTCAGTATTTTCCAAGATCGACTTAAGATCTGGATATCATCAGTTGTGGATTCGAGAGTTGGAAATCTCTAGGACGGCGTTCCGAACACGCTATGGTCATTATGAGTTTGTGGTTATGCCGTTTGGATTAACTAATGCACCTGCGGTATTCATGGAGTTAATGAATCGGGTTTTTATTGACTATTTCGAACAATTTGTGGTTGTCTTTATTGATGACATTTTGATTTATTCTCGTAACCGGGAGGAACACGAGTTTCACCTTCATCAAGTGCTCGACGTGTTGAGACGAGAGTAACTTATTGGAATGTTTTCGAAATGTGAGTTCTGGATGTCCGAAGTGACGTTTCTCGGACATGTAATTTCATCAGACGGAGTTCATGTCGACCCTCAAAAGACGGAGGCTATTCGAGATTGGCTACCTCCGAAGAATGTTAAGGAGATCCGAAGCTTTCTCGGATTAGCCGGTTATTATCGGTGATTTGTGGAGGGATTTTCTAAAATCGCTCAACCCATGACGAACCTTTTACGGAAGGATAAGAAATACATGTGGTCCGACGCGTGCCAACGGAGTTTTGAGGAACTCAAGAGCCGGTTAACTTCAGCACCTGTCCTTTCTTTACCGCAAGGGACGGAAGGATTTTTAGTTTATAGTGATGCGTCCGGACAGGGTCTCAGATGTGTACTCATGCAGAACGGGAAAGTTATTGCTTATGCTTCACGACAATTGAGACCTTACGAGGTTAATTATCCGACTCACGACCTGGAGCTAGCAGCCGTGGTATTTGCATTGAAGATTTGGCGTCATTATCTTTATGGCGTTACCTGTCAGATATTCACCGATCATAAGAGTTTAAAGTATATATTTACTCAGAAGGAGTTAAATATGCGTCAGAGGCGGTGGTTGGAACTAATCAAAGATTATGATATCGAGATCCTTTACCACCCGTACAAGGCGAACGTTGTTGCCGACGCCTTGAGTCGTAAGTCCGTCCAGGAGCAGATGCTTGCTCGATTAACACTTCAGAAGGAACTTCAGCAGGAATTTCTGAGACCCGAGATCAGAGGTCTGGTTACAGCGAGTACAAGGGCAACTTTGTACGTTGGAGATTTCATCGCCACTTGAGGAGGCGATCAGGGAAAATCAGGGTTCGGACCCATTTTTGTTACTGTAGCAAGTCAACGTACGTATTACGTACGTAACGGAATAAGTGTTACGTACGTTACGGGGCAGCTGGCCGAGTCGTGGCCGAGAGGACCTGTAGTGGCCAAGCATGGTCGGCAGTGACTCGCAAGGATGGCCGATCGCGGTCGGCAGTGACTCGTGGGGGCTAGGACTGGCCGATTACGTACGTAAGGTTGTGGCCGGTTACGGCCGTAAGGGCCGATTACGTACTTAAGCAGCTGTCGGTTACGTACGTAAGGCTGTCGGCAGAACTAGGCAGTAGGGTAGGCCACGGCCGGCTACGTACGTAAGGACCCGCCGGTTACGTACGTAAGGTGCCAGCAGGTCTCGGCCTATATAAGGTCTGGACCGAGTCATCCGACCATTTTCATGTTTTCTCTTCGTTTCTTCATGATTTCTTCAGCAAAATGGATGGTTTTGAGTAGAATCAACTTATAACAACATGTTTTCGAAGTTGTAATCATGGATTAACATCATCTTCCACCCGGATCGAAGGTAAGAACACCTAAAATTTTGGTTTTTGGATGTTCTTGAGGTTTCTTGGTGTTTTAGCCGATTTGCTTCATTTTGATTCAGATTGTTGATTAAACTTGATTGTAAACTCGTAATCATTCAATACTCTTGAAGTTTTGTGGAACGAATTCGAGTATTTATTTGAATAATTGATTGAATTGGACTATGCCTTCAAAGTGTTCGATGAAATGTCTCAATGAGTAGAACATGGGAAATTCTACACGTTTTCGTATGAATGGTGATGGAATTGATATTGTTGTGATGATTCTTGGTATTTACGAGAATTTTGTTAAAAGAGGATAATGAATTGATGATCAAATGCCTTGATTATGTCGTTATGATTATGGAATCGTAGTATTCGCGATGTTCTTGGTAGTTTGTTGCGATTCATGACGTTATGAGAAGTGTATATATTGAGGGACATGATTATATATACCTTGAATTGTGAATAAGGATTGTTTAGATGTTAGAACACATCGGATTATGTCGTTTGAGGATTTTGAATGTGATGTTGGAATAAGTTGTGTTCTTAAGGAATTCTTGGATGATATGAATTGATGATCAGGTTTAAGTGATGTTGGTGTTTTGGATATGAATATGGAATATTCATATCTAAAACTAAGTTATGTGTTTTGGTACAATATTTGTATAAGAATACGAATATGATTTTCGGGTTTGATAAGATTATGACTCACTCTTGAGTTTGAGAATTCATACGTATTGAACAAGTGTTCAAATCGAATAATGGAAATATTTGAAACTCTTGGAATATGATTATCTATAATGTTAAATTAATCGGATCGTCCGGATTGATGATGATAATCAGTAATTGGTTTAATTATGATTATACAAGTAGGAAACTTGTAATCGTATTTAAGATTGAATATGGAATCGGTAATGCTTAGACTTGGTTAAATTGATTATTGATATGATCTTCGGATTGTGGAATCGTATTGTGGTTTTGAATTCGTGATTGATTTGTTTGGATTGTTTGGATTTGTATTTAATCGGGATATCATGGAACCATTGGGTTTATTTATTGTTATTTGTGATCATCGAGTTACGGCTTGTATTGTGGATATGAGTTCGTATTTGTTGAACCGTTGAGTTTGTTGGTTGGGTATGTCGGTTATTGATTTTTATCGAATGTGTGTTAATCGGTTATTGCAATAGGTTGATATGTTTTGATCGTGGATTATGACTGTTGTGTTGCGGTTGAGGCTAAAGAGTTCGTAGATTAATTTTGGTCGGGGCTGAGGAGCACGCAGACTAAGGCAATGGATTTTGGTAACGGCTTCGTGGTATCGGTATCGAGGCAAGTTTATACTTGTTCAGTTTATAATATTTGATGAATGGTTTTGTTTTCATTTCATTTATAATTCGTATAGCAATGTTGTTAGAAATGTAAGTTGTCGGATAATGAGTTGTATATCGTACTCTGGTTGTAATAAATCATAAGGTATATGATTTAATTGTGTTCAGGGAAGACGTGAGTTATCTTTGGTCAAGGATATAGAATATCGGATATCGAGGATAGTTATGGTGATGACATAAGTATCGGGATAAAGGTTTATTGGTATTGAATGGATGGTACCTTATTTGAGATTATTTGTATAACTGTGTATTCGTTCAGGGATGTTGTTCGTGGAAATGATGTTGTCTTCGGCTTTGAGGTAATTTATGTATTGTTCAGTTATGAGATAATTATTATGTTGAGTTGTTGTATATGTTGTATGTTGAGGCTTCGTATATTGAGATTCGTACTGGTTGTTCGTTGAGGGATGTTGCTCCCAGGACTATTGTTCGTATTAATGGTTGTGTTGATCGTCTCATTGGGGGATGTTGATGGATATGGTCCTCGGCTTTGAGGTAATTTAAGTATTTGTTCAGTCATGTGGATAATTAGTATGTTGAGTTGTTGTATATGCTGAGGTTTCGTGTAATGAGTTTCATATCGGTTATTCGTTGGGGGATGTTGATCCCAGGACTGTTGTATTGAGATCGTAGATCGTGTTGGTCATTCATTTGGGGATGATGATCCCAGGATTGATGTTTTGGATATTGATTAGTCGTGTCGACTTTTCATTGTCAGTATGTTGTTGTTCACTTCGGTGAGTCTTTTGATCCTTATTGGATATGTGTTTCTTTGAGTTTCGTTGTCATGTTGCATCGTGACATATCTGGAGTCATATCTGCGTGCCGATTGGTTATTGTGTAGGATTTTTAGTCGGGCACATGATGGTTATATGTTGATATTTTCACATTGAACCGTGCACACGAGACGTAATTCGTGAGGCTAATTAGGTACAAGACCACACGTGTATTTGATCAATACCCGGGGTGGCTTGTGCATGGACACATTTCCGGATCGGGCGTACTATGACGTCCATCTTTGAGCCATATTGCTTGTTCGTTCATCCTCCATTTTTGGTTGGGTATGGTCGACGATTTGCGACTGGTTGTTTCACACGCCCGAGGGGTATGTTCGACAGTCGAGGTTGTTTCTTTGAGATCCATTTTTGTTGATCATTTAGAGTTTACCTTGTTGATGGTATTCTCGGTTATTATTGGTCCTTTGTCGATCATTTGGAGTCTACCTTGTTGAGGGTATTCTTGGTTATTGTTGATCTTTGTTGATCGTGTTGGGAGTTTACCATGTTGAGGGTACTCTCGGTTATCATTTATTCTTTATTGGTCATATTAGAGTTATCATGTCGATGATATTCTCAGTTGATGTATTGGTTGATCATTGTTATTGATCGTATGAGCATTCGGACTGTATGTCGATGTTTCGGGATTTGTATTCATTGTCATGTGATAGTTGATCTATAGAAATGTTGTGTATTATTGGTTTATCCAGGTTAAGATTTGATTGTGTAATCTGACGGACAGGATTTGGCACAGATTGGATTATTTCCACACTTATGAGTTATGATGATGTTTTGAGGATTGTTGGTATTTTTGGAATACAGTACAGATAATTCTTGTTAAGTTTATTTCGTCATTTGAGAATGCGAAATGTGAATTATGGTAAGGATCGATTTGGTATGGATTGCCATGGATTCGTAAGGTTATGTCGGTAATATTACATTGGTAGTATTCTTACAGTATTATTACATTGGTATGTAATTATTTATGATGATGTGATCGATATCATTATTGAGTATTGTGGCTGACCCCGTTGTGGGCTTTATTTTTTAGGTACTCGGAGATAGAGCTAGTAGCGGTCGTGAAGGGGTGAGCTTCCCGGGTGATACTGGTTGTGGCATGGTTTTTATTATCGAGTATATCTTTTCTGGTTGTTTTATTCCGCTGCAAATGTGTATTTTGAATTGTGTTTATCTCCGCTGCGTGTGTATATTTCAAAATGACTTTTCAGTATCTTTATCCGTTGCGTGTGTGTATTTTAAAAGGGCCTTTTTGGCATTTTCCAAACTTGGGTTATTTCGTTAAACTCTTTTTCCCAACTATTTTATCGGTACGTTTAAGGGGTGGCTTAACGTACACTTTGAACTGTCGAGATTTGGCATTTTGCATTGTATTTTCAAATGGTATTTTATGACGGTATTTGATATTTTGTAAATGGCTTTTGTGAGTTTTTGAAATATTACCGTCATCGGCCTTTTGGCGTTTTTAAACGTTTTTGAAATGGTTTTGTAAATGGTTTTTAGCCTGGTGGGTTCCAGCGTGGGACCCACGGCGCTGTAATATCCCGGATGGTTTTGGGGGTGTTACAGGCGAAATACCATATTCCTTCTGATGTTTCGTTGGATGTGCCCTCGGAGAATGAACGCGCCGACCAACCTCCCGAGGGTTTGGTCGCCGTCAATGAAATGATCCTGGAGGCCGGCCTAGGGTTCCCCTTGCCGTTTGTCGTGTCATATTTGCTGATCGGTTGGAATGTGGCGCCGCTCCAGCTGACGCCGAACGCCTGGCTGCAGATCATTAGCACCTTGACACTTTTTGGTGGTCATCAGTTGTTCCGTCTACCTTCTGCGCTGGAAATGAACTATCTCTTCAAACTGACTGCGCAGAAGGGATCGATCGGCGGTTATCACATATAAGGTCGCATGGGTAGGGTGTTCCTTTAGGTGCCGAACAAGGTTCGGGGCGACCTGGCAAAATGGTGCTGGGTCGGCGGAGCGTGGAGGTCGTCATCGAGTGATAAGTCACAGGAAGAGTTGGAGATCCCCACCAGTTTTCGGGAGAGGAATCCGAGTAAGGGTTTTAACTCTCCCTTTGTTCGGATACATCTTGGACTGATCTAATTTGGTTTCCTTTTTGCAGGTTTCCTCGTTCCAGCGATCGGCGACCTTCCTTTCGACTTCTTGATCGTCTGGGAGCGAATTCGCGGTCTGCCGGACTCCTACATCGACGTTCGCACAGTCAACCATGAACCTCATCGGTTGGAAGCTTGATTGTTTCACTTCCCTCATCATCTGAAGGTTCCAGGTATAAATTTTTACTTCCTCTCTCCTATATGACGATCGTCTGATTGAAGTAGGTGTCTAACTTGGCCGCATTTTTTCTTTGACAAAGCCCCGTTATTCCGAGCCCCCGAAAGAGATCTCAATGTCGAACCCCGGTCTTTTGGGTCGTCTTTACCAGGGAAAGAAGATGGGTCATGCCCCAGCAACGACGTTCCGTCCTGTCCCTGCGGTGAGACCTACTGCGGTGCCGGTCGTCGAGCCGGAAGCTCAGGAGGAAGAACAGCTCCAGCGCAACCGCAAGAGGCGGAGGCCGGAGGAGTCCCTGCCCACTGCTGACGCGGAGGTATCCATTTTAGAGCCGCCGGTTGCCGCACCACCTATCTCTGCTGTTCCGATGGTGGAGGGGTCCAGGCCATCAGCTACCTTCCTGAAGACCGCGGCGATCGCCGAAGCCGAAACTCCTCGGGGCAAGCCCTATTTTGGCCGCGACCCCGAGTTGGTCACCAGGTAAGATTGGTTTGATCTTTCTGAGTTAGGCTATTTGTGTAGGATGTATACTAACTCCTTTGTTTCTTTTTGTTTATGTTGGAGGGTCCGTCTTGCCGATCCGGACGTCTTGCCGATGGTGCTGGATTTCCTGGCGAGCAAGTCTCCGCACCAGTCCCTCGACGTACCTTCATATGGTTCCCGGGCCATCACCTCTCTTCCTAAGGCTTGGACGACCGATCTCGACGCGATTGCTCGTCGGCGGTCTGGAGATGCCATGCAGGCGACACTCGCCCTGACTCTCCAGGCGGCGACGATGGCCAGCCAAGCCGTTAAGGATTATGAGGGGCGACCCTCTAATGCTCGCCTCCATCAAGATATTGAGGCCGCTCGGAACCAGAATGACGATTTCGCCAATCGGATAGTGGCTATGGAGAAGGAGTACCTGGAGACGGCCAAATGAGCCAAGCAGGACCTTGACCAGATGAAGCAGAAGCTTGACCGGTCCTGGGGGTGGTGGATCGGTTCCGTGAACATATGACAGAGGCTCGCCGGATGCACGCAGCCTCGGAGGAGGAGGTGACTGGGCTGAAGGTGACAGTGGATCATCTCAACGACGAGCTGGAGAAGGCGAAGGGAGAATTGGCCGCCAAGGTAGCCGAGCTTGCAGATGCTGAGAAGATGAGTGCGGGGTTGAAGAAGCAGTTAATGGCGATCGAGACCGATCCCTACCTTAATGTGGAATACATCGGCGAGTTCGCCTACTGTATGGCCTACGCCGACGCTATCCGTGCCGCCAAGAAGGTAGGGATCGAGGTCGGCCCTATGATGGAAACCTTCAAGGCCTACATACTCGAGCATCCCCTACAGCCGGACTTCTCCCTGCCGATCCTTGATCTCACCAACTTAGGGATTGATCTGAGCTGGTATCCGTTTCTGGATAAACTTATTTATCCTGAAGCCGGTGAGGAAGCACGCGCCGATCCTCCTGCTGGAGGCGAAATCCAGTCGGGGGTGTCCTGAGTGATGTTGGAGTTGTTTTGTTTTCCTTCGCTTGTAATTTCTAGTTTTTCTTCTTGTATTGCCTTCGGGCTTGTATGTACGAACTTTTCGAATGGAATAAAATACTTCTTATTCGCATCTGATTCTTTATGTGTACGATCACCTCTTCTGGATGTTTGCATATGAATTTATACAAGTGTTCACACAATCGCACCTGATGCCTTGTTTGTATGATTGACTGTTTTAATGTTGAATGGATCCGAATGTATTGGTACACTTGAAAATTCTTACATGTAAATTTCTTGAACAGAACCGATCGTCATGTGTGTGTTTGAACGAAGCCGATCGTGTATGGTCCCTTCCTCCCGATCGCATTTAGGAATAGCTCCACTTTGCCCCTTGTTTTTGTTTACTTAGAGTAAGTAAGGGAACAAAAATAGTATGTTTGGTGAGCTATCTTTAGTTTTGCCAATTCTTCAAGGGAGGTCGACTGTTTCGACTCTGAGGAACCGCGCACGGTCGTGGAGTTCGATGGACCGACCTCCATAACCGTGTCTTTGTGTGCGAGGGACATTCCATCTGTAGGTCTATCTCGTGACTCACTTTATTGTTAGGGTCCTCCGTTAGGCTGCGCCCGCCTTGTGTTTAAACGAAAGGCGAGCGGTCTTGGTCTGGAGGAGTCCTTGCACGGGGCGTCATCGGTTTATTCGACTCCATGTCCGTGGCTTGTTAGCACTTTTCTACCTCGGGTCGCCATGTTAGATGGCGACCCTCGACGGTATATGTAGTGACGGGGTAGGGACACGTCGCCTTGTCCGGGTATATCATGTTACATGATGTACTTTTGAGGGCGCGCGAGCGTGTCCATAGATTTATTTGGAGGGTCCTTCAGCTACGCTCGCCTCATATTTAAACGAAGGGCAAGCGATCGCAGCCAAAAGGAACCTTGCATGGCCGAAGCTGTCGGTTCCATCGACCTCCAGGACCATGGCTGCACTTTTCTACCTCGCACCGCCATGTTGAATGACGATCCTCGACGGTATACGTTGTGCTTGGAGGGGCGATCGCTTGCATAGGTCTGTCAAGTTAGATGACGACCTCTTGTGGGGCGAGCGAGTCGTCCTCTTTTTATTTGTTTGTTTTTGTCGAGGCGAATCACATATAGGGGATCGAAGAATCTCATTAAAATCCTTGTACATTGGGTAACTGAATACAAAGTTTTCACTAGTAGTATTTCTTCAAATGCATGGCGTTCCTGGGATATTGGTCCGGAGTGCCGTCTGGGTGTTCGAGTTCGTAGGCTCCCCTAGGCCACTTGGATATCCTGAAGGGGCCTTCCCAATTCGGGCCAAAGACTCTGTGTGAGTCTGGACCTTTTTGAGTACTAGGTCGCCCACTTGGAACCATCTTTCCTTGACCTTCGAATTGAAGAACTTCTCGGATCTCCTTCTGTGGATTGTGTTCTTCATTTATGAGGTTAGTCGCCGTTCTTCCAACATGTCCAAGTCGATTCATCGGGCCACATCATTGTCCGTCGCCATCTCCTGTTTAGTTTGGTGGCTGAGGACGGCAATCTCCGAATGGATCACTGCTTCTGTTCTTAAGGCGAGGGCGAATGGGGTTTCACCGGTTGAGTTTCGGGTCGTCGTTCGATAAGACCACAAAACATATGGGAGCTCGCTCGCCCATTGTCCTTGTCTGGATTCGAGTCGTGCTTTGATCGTGTGTTTGAGGATTTTGTTTACGGCCTCTACCTGCCCATTCGTGTGAGGGTGATAGGGTGTCGAGAACAACTTTTTGATTCCCCACTTCTCGCATAATTGCATGACTTCTAAGCCGTCGAACTTCTTTCCGTTGTCGGAGATTATAGCCTGGGGCAGACCGAATCGGCATATGATGTTCTTCCAAATGAACTTGATCACTTGTTCTTGGCCGATCTTGTTGAGCGGCTCGGCCTCAGCCCATTTCGTGAAATAATCGACTCCCACGATGGCAAACTTACAGCCCCCTGGCGCCGTCGGCAATGGAACTATAAGGTCGATACCCCATTGGGCGAATGGCCATGGGCTGTACATTGAAGTGAGCTACTCGGGGGAGAGCTTGATGTTCGGGCCCATCACTTCACACCTGTGATACGATCTGGCATTGGCGATCGCATGTTTCTGAAGTGAAGGCCAGAAAAAACCTTGCCTGGTTGTTTTGTTGATGAGAGCTCGCCCGCCAGCATGGTTTCCACAGATCCCGTCATGGATCTCGGCTGAAACGAGCCGGACTTCCTCCGGCATAATGCACTTGAGGAGGGGAAGGCTGAAAGCTCGCTTGTAAAGCCGGTCGTCCAGTAGGGTGTATCTGGTTGCACGGAGCTGGACCTGGCAAGCTTTGATACGGTCGTCAGGGACCGTCCCGTCCTTCAAGTATTTAATGAATGGAGTCATCCAGTTCTCTTCGGCAACGGTAACTATGGTAATCAGGTTTCTGTCGATCGCCGGCTTTGCTGATTTTGTGATTTGGATGTTAGAGAAATCGGCTGCCCCATCTGACGATGCTAGTTTGGATAGGGCATCGGCCTGGGAGTTGTGCTCTCTCGGGACTTGTTCGATTAGCACTTCTTCAAACTTTGTGCACATTTCGGCGACTAATTCTTGGTATTTGACCATTTGTTCGCCGCGCGCCTCATATTCTCTCTTGACTTGGTTCACGACCAAGAAGGAGTCCATTAAAATGTGGAGACGGCGAACATCTAGGGCGAGGGCTAAATCTAGTCCGCCTAGCAAAGCTTCGTACTCGGCCTCGTTGTTGGTCGCATGGAACCCGAAATGCACGGCATTTGTGAAACTTTGTCCGTCGCGGCTGATGAGGACAATCCCTGCCCCTGCTCGCGAGTTGGTTGCCGAGCCATCCACGTACAACTTCCAAGCAGGGCGGCCGACCTGGGTCGGACTATGAGGGAATGTTAATTCCACCACGAAGTCCGCCAGAGCCTGGCCTTTGATTGCCGTGCGAGGAGCGTACGTGATACCATATTGGGCAATCTCCAGTGACCATTTGAGGAGTCGCCCGTTGGTGTCTGGCCGGTGCAGAACTTGCCTTAAGGGGAGAGTTGTCAGAACCTCCACTTGATTTTCGAAGAAGTAGGCCCTTAGCTTGCGAACACTCATGACTAGAGCGTAGGCGATATTCTCCAGAGGCGTGTATCGCGTTTCCGCGTCATGGAGCGCTTGGCTAACGAAGTAAATTGGCAAGTGGACTTGCCCCTCTGCTCGCACTAAAACAGCACTCAGCGCGACCTCTGAGGCCGCCAGGTAAATGAATAGCTTTTCGCCGGGGATCGGCTTTGCCAGGATCTGGAGGTTATATAGATACTCCTTGATTTTGGTGAACGCTATTTGACTCTCCTTCGTCCATTGGAACTTCTTGTTCTTTATGGTCGCGAAGAACGGCTTGCTTTTATCCCCGAGCCGAGATATGAAATGGTTAAGGGCAGCTAGACAGCCTATGATGCGTTGCACCTGCTTAACATTCCGTGGCTCCTGCATGTCGAGGATCGCCTGGATCTTGGTGGGGTTTGCTTCGATCCCCCTTTGGCTCACGATGTGCCCCAGGAATTTTCTGGATCTCACCCCGAAGTTGCATTTCTTGGGGTTCAGCTTCATATTGAACTTCTCGAGGATGACGAACGTCTCGTCAAGGTTACTGAGGTGATCTTCCTTCTTGAGGCTTTTGACCACGATGTCGTAAATGTAGAACTCCATGGTCCTGCCAATCTGTTTAGCGAACATCCCGTTGACTAGCCGTTGGTAGGTCGCCCCTGCATTCTTCAGACCGAACGGCATCCGGACCCAAAAGTATATGTCTTTTTCCGTGTGGAACGATGTGTGTTTTATATCTTTCTATGCCATGGGGACCTGATGGTACCCGGCGAAGGCATCCATGAACGACATCATTTCGCAGCCTGTAGTGCTATCGACCAGGTGGTCGATATGAGGCATTAGAAAGTGATCTTTTGGACACACCGCGTTGAGGTCGGTTAAGTCGATGCATAACCTCCAGGAGTTGCTCGGCTTTTTGACGAGCACCGCGTTGGCTACCCACTGTGGCTCGTCTGTAGCTACTCCGATAAGTTTGTTATCGAGTAGATTTTTGACTTCTATATCGAGCGCCGCGTACTTCTCCGGACCGAATTTTCTACGTTTCTGGTGAACAGGCTTCCTTGCCGGGTCGATCTTTAAATAGTGGTAGGCGTTTTCAGGACTTATTCCGACCATATCTTGATGCGACCAAGCAAAGACTCTGATGTTCTTACGTAGTAAACTGATCAAATCTTCCTTTAACTCGAGACCGACGCATGTGCCGATCTGTACTTCCCGCTCCGGGCGAGCCGGATCTATCGTTTTACTTTCCAACTCTTCAATGGGGACCGTCGCTTATCGTTTGGAATGATTTACGGACTCGATCCTTGGTTCGATGTCGAGGCTTGGCTCGAAATCGATCCTTGGCTCGATGCCGTCCGTTAATCGATGTGAGATGGCGTCCTCTGAGTCGGGTTGGTACAAGGTGCTTGGCTCGTCGATCTCTATGGGTTGATTGTCGATCGTCTCGATGTTACAAATAGCATGGAAAGTATTGAAAGAAGTTACGACACAGGAGTAATTCAAACATTTCTTAGCCATTAGTTGGTCTCCTTTTACAGTACCGACCCTCCCATCGGCAGTGGGGAATTTGATACAGTAAAAGAAAGAAGAGGCGACCGCTTCGAAGGTTTCTAGAAATGGACGACCTAGGAACCCATTATAGATGCTGGGCCTATCTATGATTACAAATTTTAGGTTCCTAGTAATCCTAACCTTGGGATCGTAATGACATATTAGCTCGACAGAGAGCTTGATCCTCCCGTAGGCTTGGACTGTGCTGTCGCCGAATCCTTGGAGCACGGTGTCAAATGGCTTGATATACTTGGTCAGGTTGCCAAGCTGGTCAAGTGCAGATTTGAATATGATATTGCAAAAGCTCCCATTGTCAACCAGCACGCGATCGACCATTTTCCCAAGGATACGCGCAGAGATTACCAACGCATCCTCTTTGGGGCACTGCACTCCCTCCCTATCCTTGTTGAAGAAGGTGATGAGCACGTCTTTGGAGATGGTCGGCTCTGGGGGCACCACGACATGGACCCTGGCGAACGCCCTCAATTCGGCCTTCCGCTTTCTGTTCGACATGGTGGAAACCGGGGAAAGGCCTCCGAGGTTTCCACCTCCCACCTGAAGCATATTGATCCGGCCGCCAGGGTTGATCGGAGGGATTGATTCATCAGAATACTCAGGCTCATTTGGCTCGATCCTTGCGACCGAATTGGGAGGGATCCCGTCATTATGTCGGCGCTCGCGCCCCCCGGTCCTCTCCGCACGGGGCTCTGGATTGGCAACCAAGTTATCCAATTTGCCTCCCTCAAATAGTCGCCAGAGCTGTCTGAGAAGGTCGCGACACTGGCTGGTATTGTGGCCGGGACTCTTGTGGTAGGCACAAAATTTGCTGCGGTCTAGATGACCATGGTCCCTCACCGGCCTTGGTTTGCTAAGCCATTCACGCCCCTTGATGGCGTTGAAAATGTGGTCCGGAGATAGGTTGAGGTTGCGGAGGAGGTGAACCTCCACATCCTCGAAAGCATTGAATTCCCGGGGCGACTTCGTGATCGCCTTTCTGGGCTTGGCGACCGCCTTTCTCGGGATGGAAGTAGGCGCCTTTCCTTCCCCGTCAGATCCCTTGCCTAAGCGCAGGGTGAGCATCCTCTGCCTGGCTAGAAAATCAGCGGCCCTGACGCGGAAGATCGCGTAGGTCGGGGGGATGTCGTTTGTAAGGTGCCTGAACATGGGTTAATGGCCATAGAATCCTCCCAGGACCGAGTAGAGAGCGAGCTCGTCGCTAATGGGCTCGCCAGTGAGGACTATTTCATCTACCCAGTCGATGTAATCTTCATCGGGCTCGTTCTTCCCCTGCCTGATTTTCATCATGCGGTGGGGGCCTTTTGGCCGGGCAACTTTGGCGGCGAAGTACGACGTGAAGTCGTTCGCCAGCTTCTCAAAACAATTGATCAAGCGAGGTGGCAGTGAGATGTACCACCTATGGGCGAGATCGCCCAATGTCAATGGGAACATTCGGCACTTCGTCGCGTCCGATGCTCCACATCCGGTCATGTAAATCCGGAACTTGCTCAAATGGGTCTCAGGATCCGATCTCCCCTCATATAGAGGTGTTAGAGGGGAAGCGATCTTCGGTTGAACTGGGGCGAGCTCGATTTGTGCCGCGAGTGGCTCACTCGGTCCAGCGATCGTTCTCTTGGCGCCTGCCCCAGTTTCTAGGAGCGCCTTCATTTCGTCGAGCTGGCGCTGCATTGCGGCCATCGTCGTAGCCTAACTGCTCGCTGATTGGCTCTCGGAGCGGGAGCCAAGGCGATCGTGTACCGATCTCCTGGACCCATGGTAGGTGACGAGCTCTCCGACACCGAGCTCAATTCTTGGGCGAGTGGGAGCCCGTCGGCCGGCCTGTCTTCTGGGAGTCGGGTATGCCGAACTCCTGGTGACGGATTCGGACTCCGATGTCTCCCGGCTGGGGCCACAGTGGCCCGGTCGCCATGAGGGATCACACCCTAGGCGACTGAAGACGGAATCATCCCTCCTTACGAGGGCCTTCTCCGGCAACTCGGGTCTTTCTGACGATTTCTCGACATATAGCCCCTTGAGCTTCCGCTTGCCTGCTCGGCGGATGGTTGATGGAGTAATGGTGGGCGAGTCGCATGCCCTCCGTCGCTCCCTGAGGATGGCCATAGCCTCCTCGATCTGTTCCGCGGTCTGGAACTGATCGAGTGAGAGGCTGGGTCCGTCCCTCAGAGGCGGGAGTGAGAGTCTAGCGTCGTCGCGGTCGCCTTCCGCCGTTGGTTGGGATTCGGTCTGGGCCAGAATGAGAGGTCCGGCAGATCGCAGGGTGGCTCTTTTTGAGGTCGTGGCAGATGTCATGTTTCTGAAGGCTTTTTCTTTGAAGAACAGTGAGTATTTCTTCAAGTATATGCCCCGGAGAACAGTGAGTGTTCCTCGAGACGGTTGGAATAAAAATGAAGGTTAAAACCCCCTCCCTTCCTCTAGCGCAAATTGTTGTTACCCAAAATATTATCCGGAGATGATATTGCTAGAATGGTCGAGTAACAAACAAATGCGAGAACACTTCCATGGGAAAGTAAACAACACAAGATTTGTCGGGGTTGTTAGTCCCGGGCTTGAATGCTCTCGTGAGATGTTATTAATACAAATACTTTAGAGTACAAATATTAATGTTAGAATACTATTACAATGAGTGTAAAGATTCTAGTTATCTTAGCTATAGAGCGTGAAGATTGCCGGAAGAACCAGATATGAAGCTCTGTGAGTTCTTGCTTTTTGGTGTTCTGTATAGGTGAATGAGTTTCGCTGTCAATGGATTTCACTGTGTATGTGTATGTATTCATCCAGTAAGTCCACTGTTTTTAGAATGTATCTCTCTCTCTTTTAGGCCACTGTTGGAGGCCTACTACTTATAGTAGAAGAGGTTGCTAGATCCTCCCCAGCGATCGCGGGCGACCGCCGTATTCTATATTAGAGTAATGTGGGCGATCATCCCATCACGTGGGACTATTTCCTTAAAGTCCAAGGCTGCAGCTGGCAGCCAGATGTGCGGGCCAATGATGAGTCCGCACGTGTCCTGAGTCGCTGTCAGGGGAGGACCCACCTTGTACCTTTCGGCGGGCCTGTCGGTAGGTGTTAAGGTGGTGACAGGTTGGTGTCAAAAACCTTATCTTGTGGTGCCTTTTGCGGATCTGCACGTGGGTCTACATCCGAGATTCGGTCTTCGAAGACTTTGACGGGTGTTGGCTTCATACGTGGCACGGGACGATCGTCTATGGTCGGACATCATAGGCGATCGCCAGATACCAATAGACGATCGCCTTGGGTGCTGACTACTAGGCGTTTGCCCAGCATCTGTCTTCTATGGTTGGATCTTGACCATTACACCGATCGCCATCGAGGCGTATAAATCGCCGCACAACAATGCGGATTGAAGAGGTTATCTAGACATATGGATTCGTTTAATGTCCCGACGAGAGTTGTGTGTATAAAAAGTGCAATGGAAATGTGTTGGTATTTCTTATGCTATAGTAGATGATATCCTTCTAATTAATAATAACATGAAGGAATTAATGGATGTACGGGTATGGTTGTTGACCAGTCCGAAATGAAGGATTTGGGAGAAGAACTCCACATCCTTGGGTTCAAAATCATTTGTGATCTTAAGAAAATGATGTTTATCTCAGGCATCCGATATCAATACAGTGCTAAAGCGGTTTAGCATGGAAAATTCCAAGAATTATTTTCTACCTTACATAAGTGGAATTTATCTATCTAAGAATATATGTCCCAAGATACGAAAGGATATAGTTGACATGAAACTTGTCCCTTATGCCTCGGCAGTGGGAAGCCTCATGTATGTTAAGGTTTGTACTAGACCCAATATATATCATGTCATAGGCATGTTCACCAGATATCAATCTAACCTTAGACAAGGACACTGGATTATTGATAAGTATATACTCAAGTACCTAAAAGGACTAAGCATATGCTAATTTATTAGTCGGGTGATATATATCCCTCGTGTTATATTCACTTGGATTTTCAATCTGACAAAGACAAGTTCAAGACGACCCAGGTTATGTGTTCACTCTGGGAGGTGGAGACAGTAATTAGAGGAGTTTGAAACAGAAATGCATAGCAATCTACCATGAATGTCTAGCATATGGCGGCTTCTAAGGCTGGAAAAGAAGCAGTATGGCTCCAGAACTTCCATTTGGACTTAGATGTGGTTCCTAGTTTGCCTAAGAGTATTACACTTTATTGTGATAATATTGGTGCAAGCCGCAAACTCAAAGGAACCACGATCTCATAATGTAAGTGAACAAATGAATCGCATATACCAACTCATACGAGACTTAGTAAAGTGAGGAAACATATGGTGTCCAAGATTGTATCAAAAGGTAACTTTGCTGATAATTTCATGAAAGGTTTGCCATCAAAATCATTTGAAGCGCATGTGGAGGGTATTGTTGTTGGGATTCGGTGCCTTAAACGAAGGCCCAGCGGAAGCGGTAAAATGAAAATTAATTTGATCCATATGAAAGTGGGTGGAAATGTGGGTGGCGGCCCATGTAGAAATCGGACAAGTTCAGTACGTTTTGGACTCCCGCGAGTCCAAACAGATAAACTCCGATTTCGTTCCGATGTATTTGTGTCGTTTAATTAATCCAATTAATTAAACATATCAAATACAAAATAACATAATTAATTTCTCCAAGAAATAATTATATTCATGAATTAAATTAATCACCCACTGAAATATTTAATTCATTAGGCCGTAAATCAATTTATCCAATAAATCGATTTAGACATCCAATGTCCCAAATTAGATATCCAATATCTAATATTCATAATGAGAGAATTAGCTTAATTCATTCCGTCGTCAATCCTAATGCGTGACTCGGTAGGTCCGTCTCAGTCAGAAATGGGAGGAACCAAAGAGTAGTAGCACCACCTAGCCAGCCTGGCGGCCTACACTGTACCCCAACTGAGAATGAATGATTGGGTTCATTCAAGAACCATTCTGTCGTGAATACCAGTATACGTATAAACCCTTCTTTCAAATGTCCCGATCAAGTTATAGGGTCACGATCAGTCAAACCCTATCTGTACTTGATGCTATGCATGCGTTAATGCAAATCGAGATCATCGAGCTGTCGTGTATCTAATACAACTAACTCCAATGCTTTGGCCAAAGACTTATGATCTCATCTGCCAATAACTGCATAGGACATATAACCCGCTCACTAACGGGATAAAGAATTATATCTTGGTATTCAGTAGGACCTGCTACTTGCCCGGCAAGATGCACGTCGAGGTTGACCCCCGCCTTCCGGTTTATAGGGTCGAACTACTCTAATGAAAATCTTGACGTCACAAGCACATCCCTACTAAATCCTCAAGTCGAAGGTTCACAAATACCTATCACAACCTTTCGATTCCGTCAATGACTGTCCCGGAGTGAAATTCGTGTGACGAATCGAGGGTGAGTCGGTTCGAGTATACTAATCTAATTAGCATACCTATAACGTGTGCTCCCACTAACCATTAGTGTTCGACAGGCACTCTCAATGTCAAAGAACACGTCATACAAGTCTTCACATAAACTTAACGCCCAGTCAAGTTTCATCGACTTGCGAACGATTAAGTATTTGAGCTATAACCTTTCCAGTGCCGACCCCCTTATCCAATAAGGAGTGGAACGTTTTGCTCTCAAATACACGGACTAGTTTCTATATGTTTATTTACGAGTTAGGAATGCCAGTAACTACCAGTAAATAAAGAAGCATTCATTTTCCTTATATAAATGGTTTACATAATTACAAGTACAATACCCTCACTCAACAACTTGTGAGTGGCATTCGAGGGCATACTCCTAACAATCTCCCACTTGCACTCAATGCCACACACTATGGTATCTAATACCCATGTTCTCCAGATGACGCTCCAAGCTAGTCTGAGAAAGTGGCTTGGTCAGTGGATCGGCGACGTTATCGACCGAGTCTACTCTGTGCAGCACAATGTATTCCTTGCGAACAAATTCTCTTACGAGATGATACTTCCTCTCAATATGTTTGGTGCTGTTGTGAAACCTCGGCTCCTTGGCCTGCGCTACAGCTCCGTCTTGTCGCAGACAAATGAAGAGGCACTCGGACATGGTATCATTTGAAGTTCTCCCGAAACTTCTTAATCCGTAACTCTTCCTTGGAAGCCTCCGAGGTCGCTTGATACTCACCGACAGTGGAATCGCGATCGCACTTTGATTGGCACTACGCCAAGATACCGCTCCTCCATTGAGAGTAAATATGTAGCCAGAAGTGGACATCGAGTCGTCCTTCAGTCCTTGGAAGTCCGAATCAGTGAATCCCACCACATCCAATTCTCCACCGCCATACATAAGAACCATATCTCTAGTTCTTCTCAAGTACTTGAGAACGTTTACAAAGATCAATGTTCCCTACCTGGGTTTGCCTGAAACCTACTCACCACGCTTACAGCATGCGCGATGTCAAGTCTTGTACACAACATAGCATACATAAGGCTACCCACGGACGAAGCATATGGTGTATTACTCATTTCCTTGCGTTGTTCCTCACTTTGAGGACACATCTTCAAGGAGAGTTTTATTCCATGTTGCATCGGTAGGAACCCTCTTTTAGAATCATCCATCTTAAATCACTTTAAGATTTTATCTATATAGAGGGCTTGGGAAAGACCTATTGTTCTCTTCGCTCTATCCCGGTAGAGTCGAATACTAAGAATATAGGTAGCTTCTTTTAAGTCTTTCATGGAGAAATTACTCCAAAGCCAAGCTTTTACAAAACTGAGCATTCCCACATCATTTCCTATTAGCAGAATATCATCCACATATAGTACTAAGAATGCGATCTTTCTCCCACTAACCCTCTTCTATACACAAGGTTCCTCCTCATTTTGCACGAAATCAAACTCTTTGATTGCCTCGTCAAAACGAAAGTTCCAACTACGCGACGCTTACTTCAGTCCATAAATGGAACACTGAAGCTTGCACACTTTCTGAATATCGAATTCGGACACAAAGCCTTTAGGCTGCTCCATATAGATTTCCTCCTCGAGGAATCCATTAAAGAAAGTCGTATTTATGTCTATTTGCCATATCTCATAATCGTGGTAGGTAGCTATAGCAAGCATCATGCGAATAGACTTGATCATGGCTACAGGCGAGAAGGTATCGTGGTAATCGATCCCTTCCTTCTGGGTATAACCCTTTGCCACAAGTCTGGCCTTATAGGCGTCAACCTTGCCATCACCATCAGTCTTTCTCTTATAGATCCACTTGTCCCCAATAGGCACTATGCCCTTGGGGTGGTCTACTAGAGTCCAGACCTGATTGACATGCATTGAGTCTATCTCAGCTTCCATAGCTTCACGCCATTTCGCGGAGTCTACATCCACCATCGCTTGGTCATAGGTCGTCGGGTCGGTCTCTTGGCTATCACTTGGAACCTCATGGACACCCAACTCCTCCAAGTGCACAAGCCCATACCTCTCAGGTAAATGAGACACCCTACTAGACCTACGAGGTGGTTGTACATGTGTTTCAGAAAGTTCGGTTCCAGTTTCCTGCACAGGTGTCTCTCGAGGAGTTTCATTGTATTCTTCTAAAGAAATACTTCTACCAGCTCCGCCTTCCTAAATGAACTCATCTTCCAGGATGTGTGCTTGTAAAGCAACAACGATCCTTCGATCTTCGGGCATGTAGAATAGATATCCCATCGTCCCAGACAGGAATCCAATGAAACGTCCCTTCGCAGACCTAGCTTCCAACTTTTCCACCTTACTCTTCTTGATATAGTCGGGACATCCCCAAAACCTAATATGATTAAGACTTGGTTTCCTTCCCTCCCAAATCTCCTGTGGAGTTTTAGGAACGGATTTGGAAGGATATCTGTTCAAGATATACGCGGCAGTCAGGAGTGCATACCCCCACAGGTAAATCGGCAAGTCAGTATAGCCCAGCATGGAACGGACCATGTTCAACAGGGTCTGGTTCCTTCTTTCTGACACACCATTTAACTGAGGAGTACCTGGAGGTGTTAGTTGTGAAACTATTCCATGTTCCTTAAGGAACTCATCAAACTCCGTACTCATATACTCGCCACCTCGGTCCGACCGAAGTGCTTTGATATGATTACCAGTTTTTTTCTTGACTAGGGCCTTGAATTCCTGGAATTACTTAAAGGCCTCGGATTTATGTTTCATTAAGTATACATAACCATACCTAGTATGATCATCTCTAAACGTAATGAAATATTGATATCCGTCACGTGCTGCTTCCAAAGCACCACAAACGTTAGTATGGATTAATCCCAGTTTATCAGTGGCTCTTTCAAAAGTCCCTGTGAAGGGGGACTTAGTCATTTTGCCTTTAAGGCAAGATTCACAAGTAGGAAAGGGATCCGATCTCAATGGACCCATAAGTCCATCTTTTTCCATCTTGTAAACCTTGGTCTGACCAACATGACCAAGTCTAAGATGCCATTTCAAAACTTGATTGGTTTCATCCCTACCACATTTTCTAGTCATAGTATTCACAACTACTTTGTTGCTGAGATTTAGATGATACAATCCATTCAACAATGTAGCAGTACCCACTAGTTTATTTCTAAAATAAATTTTGCAGGAACCATCACCAATGAAAAATAAAAAGCCCTTTCGGTCCATGACCGGAATGGATACAATGTTTTTGTGCCCCTTGGGCAAAACAAGTACATCTTCTAAAGTCAAAACAAAGCCGGATTCTAAACCCAAAAGAAGTGATCCTATGTCGGTCGCCTCGACACTATGCCCGCTTCCGACTGTGATCATAAATTCTCCAGCTCCAAGCTTCCTACTTTGTTCCAGATCCTGATTCACGGTACAAATATGAGAACTAGCACTAGAATCCAGAATCCAGGAAGTAGAAAAAACAGTAGCAGAACAATTTGTTTCCAAAACTAAAAGTTTTGTACCTGAAGTGCCATGAAGAATTGGACAGTCTCTAGCCCAGTTGCCCAGCTCACCGCACTTGAGACAAGCATCCTTTTTCTTGTTCTTTGGAACCATTGGGGCCTTGCCCTTACCCTTAAGGTCCTTAACTTGTGGTCCAGTTTGCTTCTTGGTCTTTTTCTTCTTGTTCTTAGACCTCCGAGGTCCAGAAGAAATCACAAGAGCAGACTCCTTCATCCGCGGAGTCTTCATATGTGACTGAGCGGTCACAAGTTTGTTCATTAACCCAGCTAAATTGCATGCAATCTCATTGTAGTTGAAGTTCATAACAAACTGTGAGAAAGAATCAGGGAGAGACTGTAGGATAAGGTCGGTTTGGAGAGAAGTATCCATTTTAAAATCAAGAGCCTCCAATCTCTCGATCATGGATATAATTTTGAGGACGTGTTCCCCAACCTTCTCACCTTCCTTCATCCTTGCACCGAACAGTTGCTTGGATATCTCATATCTAGCAGTTCTGCTGTGCTCACCATAAAGTTCGGTTAAGTGAGATAGAATCTGCCTAGCAGAAGTCAATTTCTCATGAGCTCTCTGAAGCTCATTAGACATGGAAGCCATCATATAAGCACGGACTTTCACGTCATCCTTAACCCACTTTTCGTGTTTTCAATCTCTTCCTGATTGGCTCGGGTCCGCACAGGAGGCGCCGGAATGTCCATCTCCAAGACGTATCCCAGCGCCTCTATACTGAGGACAATCATCAGATTGCGGAGCCAATCCACAAAGTTAGGTCCTATTAAGGTGTTCTTTTCAAGTAGAATTGCGAGTGGATTCATTGTCATATTGAGATTTGTCTGCATTAAGTATAACAAATTAATTAGTGACTCATTCAATTATGTTCTGAGTATAGAATTAAGGCCTTTTCTATTCTTGTTACCTAGCTCCCACTATTTTTATCAGAATAACACACTCCCATGTGAAATCCGGAAGTATCGTCGCTCTACTTCATAGTGGTGATCGAGTTCTTTATAAATCTTAATAGAGGGCAACCGAACAGGTTTCTAGTCTATTAATTTTCATAAAGTGGTGTACAACACCAACCCATCTAATGGATGATTCGATCTTCTTTTTCCCCTTGTTCACTCCCCTCAACCTATACGGTTTCTATGGTTCGTGAACAAGGTAAGTTTATACCATCGACGCAAATCAGTTTCACAATTGAATCTTATCCGACAACCTATCAGGTTTCTAGGGATAAAATTTGCTCCAACCGAAGGCATCCAATGCACTCCCGGTAATTTATCCGTCCTCCCCGAACGACTACCCCGATAACTCGGAAGCATAGCACATCCGGTTTGGATTTCAATTTCCCAAAAACTCGATGGAGGGAAGAAAAACCTTGAAACCTTATAAACTTAATTATTTGTTGTGGGAGAATTATCGCGATCAACGTTACACTTTGCACATTAATCATTTAAGCGCATTTGTGGCATTCATATAATATGAAACAACCATTCACAACCTAGTTGCTACCAACATGTTGTTCATGGACCGTTCCTAGAAAACAAAAACTCCGTAATCTAATTACAAGTCTTCGTATTGAATCTTCGTCTTCTCGAAATGGATCTTCCTCCGGTCTTCGTCATTACATATAAATTTTACATTGAAAATTGCATCCTAGATACAAATATTTCTAGTAAAATAAATAGGTTCAAAACGGCCTTTACAACCCAATCGAATAAAACGAACGATTCAAAACTAAGTCCACGAACCACATCCCCATTCAAAAAACATTCATCCAATAAATACTATATAAATGGAAAGCGTAGAGATACATTGATCCAATCAACAATACGAACCGATCCAATCGATTCACACAATTGGTAATATGATAACGTTCAAAATAATTCGTTCGACCATAAATATTCCAATTAATCAAATTTACCTTATAAAATGAAATACCATAAATCATTTTAATCATATTAAATCCAATTTAACATGAGGGAGATTAATTTTCAAGAATACACAAAAAATCGAAATGGCGAAAAAAGCTCGCCATGGCCGAAGTCACTGCGGCAGATGCCGAGCCCTGGCATGGCCGATTCACGCTCGGCACGGCCGGCCGCCAAAGATCTCGGTCCGCGGCCTCGAGCTCGTGCGCGCCCACAAGATGCTGGCCGCCTGTGCCGGGCCGCAACAGCTTCGGGCTGCGCCCCGAGCCCTGGGCCGCGGCTCCGTGCTCCCGGACCCCTCCCTGACCGTCCAACGGCATTTTGGGGCTAGTTTTTGGACCGGATATCCAATATCAATATTCTCCAACATTCATATCTTCAATATAAATCATATTTCCAAGAAATTAAGATTTATATTTAGACATAAACTTACGAAAAATATAACTACAACGAACGTAAAAACATATACCATGATTATGACTAAAATGATTCCAAATCATTCACCATCTAATGAAGCATTCCAAATGCTAATATCGTATATACGATCACAAGACCTTGGTCCGATACCACTGTTGGGATTCGGTGCCTTAAACGAAGGCCATCGGAAGCGGTAAAATGAAAATTAATTCGATCCGAATCCCTACGAGGATCGATCGAGCTACGTATATACGAATATCAAAAACGAATTCACAAGAGATATTGTGTGCCGGCCAATATTATAATGGGGCGATCTACTGGGCTGTCGGGCTAAAGTCCAAGAAAGATGCTGGCTGTCGGGCTAAAGTCCAAGGAAGAGGATGGCACAGTTGGGCGGTCCAAAAAGGAGCCATCACGTGTCCGGAATCAGTCAACATGCGGCCCTACTGACAAGCTTTCGGCGGCTTGTCGGCTGGTGGAGAGAATCTGTCAGACTGTGGTCAATGGCCCGTGATTCGCGGATCTTGTCCCGGATCTTGCACGTGGTGTCAGTCTTGAGGCTCGGTCTTCGCCGACTCGATGGCCATCGGTGGAGATCGATATGAGGCGGTCGTCTCTAGCTGATCATCAGAGGTCGCCATCGGCCAGTGGATGAAGGTCGGCAATGGTCGGTCTCCAAGGGTAGGTCGGCAAGATGCCGAGAGAGGATCGCCCGCTTGTCGGTCGCCAGGAGTCGGTCGCTGAGTACCGAGAGGGGATCGTCCATTAGTAGATCGCCAGGGGTCGGTCGCCGAGTATCGAGAGGCGATCGTATCTGAGGTTGATCGCTCGATACCGGGACTTGCCCTGGGGCCTTCGGTTGGCCAGTCTAGCATGTCCGCTGGGTCAAGGCTTGGTCGCCTGGTCGCTGATCGGCAGACCTGCCTTGGACGATCGGCAGTGACTCGGTCGCCCGACCTCCGAGGTGATCGCCGGTCGGAAGGTGTTAATTCTTGACACAACAATTGCCCCCCAGCTTGCTCCTATGTTGAAGACCTGGGGCGAGGTGGTTCTTACTGGTGATCGTGTTCGGATGAGGACGGGCGATCTGAGCTGACTTAGGACTCGGACTTGGGCTACCATGGTCGATTGGATTAGCTATCTTTCGGTCTTGTACCTGCAAAAACAACATTGGCCGATCCCCCATGGAAACTTGGTGGTTTCGCTTGTTTGAGGAATCGTGCACAGTCGCGGAGATCGATGGACCGACTCCATGACCGTGTCTTGGTGCGCGAAGACAATGAGTGTCTCGTGACTCACTTTATTATGAGGGTCCTCTGTTTGGCTGCGCCTCGCCTCGTATTTAAACGAAGGGCGTGCGGTCTCGGTCTAGAGGAGTCCTTGCGCGGGGCAGCATCGGATGAATCAACTCCACGCCCGCGGCTTGTTAGCTCTGCTTCCACCTCGGCCAGCCATGGAGATGGCCGACCTCGACCGTGTACGTTGAGACGGGGTTGTGGCATGTGTCCACTGATTAATGTTGGAGAGCCCTCAGACTACGCCGGCCTCGTATTTAAACGAAGGGCGGGCGATCTCGGCCGAAAGGGACCTTGCATGGCCGGCAATGTTCCATCGATTGCCAGACCATGGCTTTATGATGTGCGGTGGAGGCGATCTTATGCCTTCGTCCGTCATGTTATATGCCGGATCGTAGATGGCGATCGTCCACCGGGTTGCCGATGATGTTGCGATCGGCGGAAGATCGCGATCATCGCCGGCGGTGATCGCTTTATTCGTAGGTCGATATCGCCGATCGGCGGGAGTTAGACCCTTATTTAAAATGGACGGTAGGCGGGATCGAGTTCTCCGCTCTGTGGGTAGTAGCGATCGTCTTGAGAGGCTGGAGGTCGTTGCACGGGCGCCGATCGATCTACTCCTAGGCTAAGAAGAAGCCTTTGCCTGGACAGGAAATCTGCGGCTCTAGCCCGGAAGGCTGCGTAGGTCGTCGGTAGGGTCTTCGTGAGATGCCTGAACATAGGCGAGAAGCCCTGAAAACCTCCTAGGACCGCGTAGAGGGCGGTCTCATCGCTTACGGGCTCGCCGTTGAGGATGATCACGTCTACCCGGTCGATGTAGTCCGAGTCGGTCTCTTCTTCCCCTTGCCTGATCCGCCACATGCGATGGAGACCTTCCGCCGAGCGGCCCCGGTGGCGAAGTATTCGTGAAGACGTGCGCCACTCGTTAAAGGAGCCAATGGACCGAGGCGGCAATGAGGTGTACCACCGTGGGCGAGGTCGTCCAAAGGTCGAGGGAACATTCGCACTGGTCGCGTCGGATGCCCCACACCCGGTCATGTAGATGTTGAACTTGTGCAGTGTGTTTGGGGTCCGATCGCCCCTGGTACACGGGTGTCCGAGGAGGAGCGATCTTGTGCCGCACGGGGCGAGCTCGATGTCGATCGCGAGCGGCTCGCTTGGCGCGGCGATCGTCTTCACGGCGCCGCCGGATTGCAGGAGCACCTTCACGCTGTCGATCGACGTTGCATTGCGGCAATCGCGAGGCTCGGCCGCGGATCGGCTTTGGGAGAGGGGGCCGAGGCGATCGTGTACCGACCTCCGACCCGCCGCCGCCGACCTCGGGAATCGGCGAAGGGAGCCAGCGGCCGGATCGCCTTGTGGGAGCCGGGTAGGCCAAACTCCCGTGACGGATTCGACTCGTAGTCTCGTAGGCCGGGCCGGATCGCCCGGCCGCTGTGTCGGGTCGCTGCCCAGGCGATCGAAGACAGAGGTGCCCCGGCTGCCGAGCGCCTCTTCTTGCGGGCGAGAGCCTCCTGGCGATCGCTCGGCCAGCAATGCCTTGAGCTTCCGCTTGGACTTCCGGCGGGAGACCGAGGGGGCGACAGCAGGAGGCGCGCCGAGAGCACTCCGTCGTTCCTGAAGGGCGGCTATGGCCTCTTCGATCTGTTCATTGGTTCGAAACTGATCGAGCGAGAGGCTCGGGCCGCCGTCCCGGGACGGGATCGAGCGTCTCTGACCGCGGCGGCTGCCTTACACCATCGGGCCGCTCGGATCGTACGGAACAGGGTCCGCCGGGCCGGTCGGCGCTTTCAATGCGGAGGCGGAAGACATGATTTCTGAAGGATTTCTTTGAAGTGCAGTAAGTGTCACTTCAAGTATCTGCCCCGAGAACAGTGAGTGTTCTTCGGGACGGTAGGTGTAAAAAATCGAGGGTTGGATTGCCCTCCTTCTAGCGCCAATTGTTGTTGCCCAAAATATTTATCCGAAGATTAATACTGCTGGAAGACGGACAACAAACAACAATTGCGGGAGCACTTCCGAGAGAAGATAAATAATACAAGATTTTCCGGGTTTCTTAGGCCCGGGCTTGAATGCTCTCGCGAGATGTTATTAATACGAATATTCGTGGATACAAGTATTAATGAGAGAAATCTAAATACAATGAGTGTAAAAAGACTTTGTTAATCCGGCTCTTGAGCGAAGCTTGGTGTTCTTCGTCCCCGCCGATAATCTGCTGGATGAGATAGGCCGGGAGAAGTAAGACCGAAAGATAGTTGTTGCCAAGAGTTGGATGTTATCTAAGTGCTTGATGTTTGCTTCCGTGTTGTATGCTCAAATCGTGAGGTTGCAGAAGAAGTGTCCAAGTGCAGGGTGCCTTGCTTATATAGGGGCAGCCGGGTCCTGTCCTTTAGTGGCCGATCGCCTGCCGGCCATTATAATAATCTGCCGATCGCCTGCCGGCCAATATTATAACGGGGCGATCTACTGGGCTGTCGGGCTAAAGTCCAAGAAAGATGCTGGTTGTCGGGCTAAAGTCTAAGGAAGAGGCTGGCACAGCTGGGCGGTCCAATAAGGAGCCATCACGTGTCCGGAATCAGTCAACATGCGGCCCTACTGACAAGCTTTCGGCGGCTTGTCGGCTGGTGGAGAGAATCATACATCGTGGTCAATGGCCCGTGATTCGCGGATCTTGTCCCGGATCTTGCACGTGGTGTCAGTCTTGAGGCTCGGTCTTCGCCGACTGGATGGCCATCGGTGGAGATCGATATGAGGCGGTCGTCTCTAGCTGATCATCAGAGGTCGCCATCGGCCAGTGGATGAAGGTCGGCAATGGTCGGTCTCCAAGGGTAGGTCGGCAAGATGCCGAGAGAGGATCGCCCGCTTGTCGGTCGCCAGGAGTCGGTCGCTGAGTACCGAGAGGGGATCGTCCATTAGTAGATCGCCAGGGGTCGATCGCCGAGTATCGAGAGGCGATCGTATCTGAGGTTGATCGCTCGATACCGGGACTTGCCCTGGGGCCTTCGGTTGGCCAGTCTAGCATGTCCGCTGGGTCAAGGCTTGGTCGCCTGGTCGCTGATCGGCAGACCTGCCTTGGACGATCGGCAGTGACTCGGTCGCCCGACCTCCGAGGCGATCGCCGATCGGAAGGTGTTAATTCTTGACACAACAGTAGGGTTCTAGAAATCTAACCTTGATTCGCTGAATCGAAGGATGTTATAGGATGATTGATCAATGATATAACCCCTAGAACTTCGTGGATTCGTTGTCTAACAACATGGCTCCATGATAACCACACCTCCAGCCGCGGAAGAGAAGGAAAAGAACGAGAAAAATGGTGAAAAACCCGTCTGCAGGGCCTTAAATAGGCTGCCTGCCGGTAGAGTTACTGTAATATCCGCAATTTCGATTTTCCGGTAATTTTCTTTTTTCGGCGGAAGTCCATTTTAACGACTCGCTCATGACCGTATCGTCATTTAGAGAATGATTAATTCTGTACTTTTTGTGATCCGAGTTCGTTTCGGTATCGTTTTGCTGAGTTCCGTGTTCTTAAGCGGCTTTTCCGCACTTGAGTTCGATTCTTGTGAATCTCATCAGAAACTGTTGTTTCGAGTTTCTCGTAAGTTCATTTAATGTTATTATTCATGTTGTGAGCTTTGGCTTGGTGTTTCGATCGTGTATCGTGCATTTCGGACGTTTTGGGCCATTTTCGTAATTTCCCAAAGTTTGGGGTAATTACTTTCCGTTGTCGAATTTCGAGCCTTCGGGTGGTCAGAATCGTGTGTTTTCTTAGCGCTTGGATTCGTCTTTGCGAGTACTTCATAACTGTATCTTCGATTTGTATTCAGGTTCGGGTTTCGGGGTCGTCGGGCCGTCAGAGTGGCCACTACGAGTCGCCTGGCTCGCCGAAGTTACGGCCGTAAGGTGCGATTACGGCCAGACGTGCTCGGCGAGCATGGCCTCGACGAATGCTGCCACGGCCGTAAGGGCCGAGAGTTATGGCCGTACGGGCGCTGGGCATCTTCCGGACGAAGGCCGGTTACGGCCGTAATTTGTGCCAGTTACGGCCGTAAGTGTCCGACAGGTGCTGGGCAGATTTTTTGACGAATGCTGGTTACGGCCGTAAAGCCTGCCGAGTTACGTCCGTAAGGCACTTCCGGTTACGGCCGTAACCCTGCCGGTTATATATAGCCTGGGCTCGGCCAGACTTCATTTTTACTCGGTTTTTCTTCTTTTTTCGGCAGCTGGCGACGGGAGGCTCGGGAAATCGAGTTCTTGTCCGATTCTAATCAATTCCAAGACGTTTTGGAAGATTCTTGTTGATTATATCATCATCCAATCCGTGTTCTTTGTCGAATCAAGATATATTTCTTGATTTTCCTCCAAGTTGACTTTTTGGGGAATTTGTTCTTGATTTTGATTCTAGTCCGATTTTGATGAATCGGTTGATGTTAGTAAACATTATTAATCGTGTTCTATGGATTGTATATCCATATTTTCGATTTGTTAAACCCGATTGATGATTCTTAGGCTCTTGAGGAACTTTGAACATTTAGTGTTCGATTAAATGCCTCAAAGAGTTTCTTTCGGTCGTTATGATGATTTCGATTGATATTGTGTTATTGAATGAATTGTATTTCATTCAAGGTTGTTCGAGTACTTGTGTTTATCGGAGGACGCCATTCGTTGTTCGTGGAAGGGTTTCATCGCCTTCGGTTGAGGCAAGTTTTATACTTGTACTAGTCAATGAGATTAATGTTATCATATATGTGTATGAATGTGTTGTATCATTCCGAGACTTAGTCTCTTCATAAGTTCATTGATATTAGGGGATCATTCGATACGATACTCTTCGGCAATTATGCCAAATGTTTATTATCATTCATTAATGGCCGGTAAGGCATTGAGATATTCGTTGTTAATGTTATTATTGATTACCGGTTCGCGGTATCGATCGGTTGTTGTTGTTAATATTGATGTCGATCTAGACGTTGTTGTAATCATTGTTATAAATGTTGGCATCCTGTCATTCATGTTGAATTAGCCGATTGAAGGCATTGTCGTATTCGTTCTCATCTACGTCGTCGGTAGCCGATTAAAGGTGCCGAGGCACTCATTGTATCATTGTCATCGATTAGCCGTTCTAATACAATCGAGGAGTTCAATCATTTATTGTATCATTGTCATCGATTAGCCGTTCTAAGGCAATCGAGGTGCTCAATCATTCGTTGTCTCATTGTCATCGATTAGCCGTTCTAAGGCAATCGAGGAGTTCAATCATTCATTGTATCATTGTCATCGATTAGCCGTTCTAAGGCAATCCAGGTGCTCAATCATTCATTGTATCATTGTCATCGATTAGTCGTTCTAAGGCAATCGAGGTGCTCAATCATTCGTTGTATCATTGTTATCGATTAACCATTTTAAGGCAATTGAGGTATTGAATCATCCGCTGCATCATTGTTATCGATTGGCCATTCTAAGGCAGTCGAGGTATTGAATTGGGGCTATCGATGATAGTTGCCATCCGTTGTGTCGTTGTTATAGATTGACCATTCTAAGGTAATCGAGGTATTGAATTGGAACCGCCGAAGACGGTACTCATCCGTGAGTCATTGTTGTCGTGTTGGCCGACTCAAGGCAGCACACTATCATTCTCGTGAATTCGGTAATCTTGGTATCGTTGCCGTTTGTGATAATTTATATTTGGAGGCTAGTCTCGGCTAGTGCTCATTATGGGGTAAGTTTGGTGGGGCCTGAACCTTCGCGGTTGTTTCCCCCAACACCTACAACTTAGTAGGTCAACGGCCATTGGATTGTTTCATTATGGGGTAAGTTTGGTGGGGCCTGAACCTTCGCGGTTGTTTCACCCAACACCTACAACTCAGTAGGTCAACGGCCATTGGATGGTTTCATTATGGGGTAAGTTTGGTGGGGCCTGAAACTTCGTGGTTGTTTCCCCCAACACCTACAACTCAGTAGGTCAACGGCCATCGGATGGTTTCATTATGGGTAAGCTTGGGGCTTGAACCTTCGCGGTTGGTTTCTCAACACCTACAACTCAGTAGGTCACGGTCATGTTTATGATCTCATTATGGGTAAGTCTGGGGCTTGAACCTTCACGGTTGGTTTCCCAGCACCTGCAATTCAGCAGGTCACGGTCACTGGGTGATCTCATTATGGATAAGTTTGGGCTTGAACCTTCACGGTTGGTTTCCCAACACCTACAATTCAGTAGGTCACGGCCATTGGATGGTCTCATTGTGATACGGCTTCGTTCCGTGGCTTCGGACCTCATTGTGATACGGCTTCGTGCCGTGGCTTCGGCCCTAATTGTGATACGGCTTCGTGCCGTGGCTTCGGCCCTTATCGATAACAGCTTTGGGCTGTTTTGGCTCCATGTGATTGTGATATTTGACAGCTTCGGCTGAGTGGCTTTCAGGCCTTTGTGATTGTCTTGGTAATTTCATTAGAGCCTTCGGGCATTGTGATTCATAATTAATTCAGTTCTGGTTTGGTTCATGTCGTGTAATTCATTGTGGTACTCTGTGATTATGATTCGCTGTTGGGCACTTATGTTCTAACTTGTCGAACAAGTATTAATAGTATGCCGTGGGCATAGTGTTTCACGAATGCTTGGTTCTTACCTTGGTTTGTGAGCATCTCGTATTATAATTATCATTGTACCGTTTCATTCTGCCTTTAGATGCATATCATGTTATACATGTATTTGATATTCATTATCTGGATGACTGACCCCGTGGGGCGGAACATGTTTCATGTTTTAGGTGCTTACGAGGAGAGAGTTCAGACACAGGGGCATGATGATGGCGACGAGGCATTCGAGCGATACTATTCCGAGTTGTTCATGTTGGTCAGTCAGTTGGAGTGTTCTTCAGTCTGTCAGTCATTGTCATTATGTATTACCCGAGCAGATGCTCGTGGATGTTGTTATATTTTATTTTTGGCCATGTAGGCCCGTTGTTGTCGTTGAAATTCCTTATCGGAATATTGTGTCGGATATCATGGTAGGGACTATGATTTTCCCTTGTTGTTTAATTTAATGTATTTCAGTAATGTTCGCCTGGTGGATCTCCTGGCGTGGTGTCCAAGACACTGTAATAACCCAGTAGGATTTGGGGGTGTTACAGTTACGTACGTAACCGGCCAAGGGCTTACGTACGTAACCGGCCAAGGCCGAGACACTGCCCAAAAATGCCGGCAGTGTTACGTACGTAACCGGCCTTACGGCCGTAACTGCCGGGCCCTTACGGCCGTAACTCGTCCAGGGGTGGCCTGGCCCCAACATGCCCGGCCATGACTCGACCGGGGCCAACTCCGACGGCTCGAACGACCCCGAAACCCGAACCTGAAATTGCTGAAAAAAGAAAATTACTGAAGTCCAAAATTGCGGGTATTACATTATTAAAGCTTAACTAATAAGAGTCTCTGAGGTAGAGTTGTTTGGATTCTCAAATTTCCGGATGGTTTTTGATTTTTTGAACTGCCATGATCTTTTTCAACATCTTCATCATCATTGATTGCATGCGCATGCATACGCCCGCTGCCCAACTTCAATTCCCACTTCAATAATGATGATGCATGACTTTTTTAGAAATCTAAGTGTGTAAATTTAGTTTTTCCATAAATCGTTTGAGCTTCCTTCTCAACATATATATTAGACATTCCACTACTATTTCGATCATATGCTTCAACACTCATACACTTGGTTTCATTGGCATTTAAACTCTTGTCACCATTTCTTGGTGCATCACCCATTAACTGCGAGCTGTCAGCTTGAGCTTCTTCATACATTTCCAATATACATTTTCATAAAATGACACTATTTTGGTTAATGCCAACAATTGGATTCGAACCGACTTAATGTCGCGACCTCTCTTACTATATACAATATAATGACTCATTTATGCAATAGATTCGAGTATGCTGCTAAACTTTTACAAAAATATATTTCTGATGTCAATCAAAATAATATTTTTATCTTATTACTACAAGACATTATCCAAAAATATTTTAGTATCCTTTATAAAAGAAATACAAATACATAGTATTTTGAAAATCTTTATCTGCGGAAGCTGTAAGACTCAATATACTACTTTACACGTAAATGCATTTTCTAAGGAGGAGGGAGACTGGAGCACCAACCATAGGCGGATCCAGGACCGAAAAACTACTGGTGCACCGACCGTCCCACGAAAAACAATATCGAACGATAAAATATATATTAAAATTACATTAAAGATAACAAATAATACATAAAGAAAGTCAGTAATAACAAAGTGGGGGACAATGAGGCGAACATGTCGTGCTGGATAACTTACCTCTAGATCGGGGTGAGGTCGAGCCTCTTGGGAGGTACTCAGGACAGGGGATGATCCCTCTCGTGTGCGTGTGTGGGAAAAAAACAAAAAAATAAAGGATCCGTACATTTACAAAGAAAATTGCCTACATTTACTATTCATTTTCTGAAAATGTGCTAAAATAACATCATTACTAATAGTTTTAAGTACATATTTTTCTCTAAATGTTACAAGACGATTATTTAACTATTGATCATCCATCTTACTACATAACTCACTCTTCACATACTTCATAGCTGAGAAGACTCGTTCAACACTTGCAGTTGCTACGGGCAAAATCAACATTTCTTTCAAAAATAATTTCTAATATTTGGTTAACTTAAACCATTCAGCTAGTTTTGTATTAAGGGTGCATCTTAATTTTTTTCATCATATTACATAAATATTCTTCAAAAGAAGCAAGTGTTTGCGAAATACTTCAAGGTTGAAGAAACAATTTTAAACACTTTAATTAATATCGCATTGATCAAAACAGATTACGTCAAATCAAAAAATATATTTAATAGGTATATATGATTTTACTTATTAAACTTCGAGAGTAAAAAATAATTAAACTCCTCAATAATTCAACTATTGCGAAAATAAAATAAGGAGAAAGATAATACTAGATATTATCGGGGAAGGAGATCTTATTCTGAAAAAAATCTGGTGGTGCACGTGCACCACCAGGTTATGCATAGATCCGCCTATGGCACCAACTGGCCGACTATGCATTTTTAACCTGAAAACATGAGCAATTTTAAAGAGTCGCAACTCAGTTAATATAAATCGTCTTTAATGTACTAAAACATAAAAACATTTTTGTTTAGAAAACATGAAGTCAATATGTAACCTGAAAATTGTCACCTGTGTAAACCGGAAGATTTTTCCTTATATGGCCCGCAACTTTATGGGGTGGGATCTCGCAGCGCACAGCACTACGCCGCGCATCCCGTCGTTTGATGCAAGATACACACACACACACCCGGGCGGGTGTGTGTGATCGGAGGGCAGGGAGTGCACAGCATGGTGCTGTGCACTGTAGGGGATCCCTGCCCGCAACTTTATATACTTGAAATGACTAGCTATGCCTTTTTAACAAATCATGTACACAAAGTTCATATACAATTATCACATAGAAAATAACTTTATAAAAATTTCTTCATCTAATCAGGTAATATCTTTGAAACATCTTAGCTGTGTATTCACATACATGTATCCGAGTGATCATTCCATGTATCCAAGTAATCATTTACGATGAATGTATGCAACATATGCATGGGACTCTTTTCCATTTTGCTTGTCTGTTGGGATCTATATATTCTGCATCGCCCCAAGATTCCAAGTATTTTGACCCGAAGGCCCCATATATAAACCCAAAAGTTTCCAAGTATTCCATCCGAAGGTGTCCAAGTATTTCATGTATTTGGGAATACAGAAATATGAAGATTCCCAATGCCTTTATCAGTCCAATGTACATGTATCATGTATGAAATGATATACAGTGCTAGATAGTTGAAGCAACAGTATAAATAGATATATAATCACCACCACATAACCACATATAGACACGTATATCCAAGTAATGAAAACACATATAAACACGTGAGTTATCCAAGTAATAATCTTTAAAACAATTATTTGAAACCAAACCATTATTGAAACATGACTAAAACTATATAGAACTTATATAAAGACATATGTGATTTATACTCACTTATAAGCAGAGATGATTTATACTCACTTCGATATACCGCTTGTGTCACTCATTACCTTACCGAGCAATCACGCTAACCCTCTCGACCCTATAATAGATATACCTTTAGGTCAGAACATACCATTAACTCATATAATATTTCCTTATAATTTAACATCTTACTAATTTTCTCCATTTTAACTTAAGCTATTGATTGACCATTACCGACATTTATTAAACTCAAGTGACGATCTTTTATTTTTAAAAAAAAAAATTGGATATAACCCCTTTGTAAATTGAATATTCCCAGTGTTTTAAAACACTTTAATCAATCCCAAAATAATTATCGAATTCAAATCTTCTTCCTAAATTATATTCAACTAAGACTCCCTTATATATCTCCAAATCAAAACTCAAGCAAATCAAAATCAATGCTTATCATATTTGACAGCCAAAAGGACCATAATAAACTAAACAACTTTTATTATTTGACTAATAAGAAATAAAGTCTTTAACCTTATTAAAATAACTCCAAAACTGTTCAACAAACTCTGAAAATATAAAATATTACTGCGCTAAAGGAGAAAAAGAGGGGAAAAAGTAGAGAAAAAGAGGGAAAAAAGTAGAGAAAAAAGCAAATAAAAAAGAGAATGAATGTTAAAAAAAAAAGAATCAGATTCCATCCACCATTCGTATTCTTTCCCGCCACATTTGCCTCTCTATCGCCATACTTTCTCAAATTCCAAGAAACCGCATATCATTTTCAATCATCTTTATCCAAGTTTTCTTGGGTCTTCCTCTAGCTTTCACACCATTACTTGTTCCCCAACTTTCTAGCCTCCTCACTAGGGCATCAACAGGTCTTCTTCTCACATGACCAAACCATCATAATCGATTCTCCATCATCTTATCTTCTATAGCCGCAACTCTTACCTTCTCTCTGATCACCTCATTTTTGAGCCGATCCTTTTTTGTATGACCACACATCCATCGTAGCATACGCATCTCCGCCACATTCATCTTTTGAACGTGACACTGTTTTACAGCCCAACACTCGGTGCCATATAACAGTGCAGGCTTAATTGCCGTGCGGTAAAATTTACCCTTTAATCTATGAGGCATGTCAGGATCACATAAAACCCCTGCGGCACTCTTCCACTTCAACCACCCGGTCTTTATTCTGTGAGCCACATCGTCATCTAGCTCTCCATCCTATTGGATAATTGATCCAAGATACCGAAAGAAAGTGGATCCATGAACAACTTTCCCATCAAATGTGATCATCTCGGCCTCTCTATCACTGCTTTCGCTAAACCTACACTCCATATATTCAGTCTTACTTCTGCTCAGCCTAAAGCCTCGAGCTTCCAAAGTATCCCTCCAAAGTTCCAATTTCTGTTGCACTCCAACCTTTGTTTCATCAATCAAGACAATATCATCTGCGAACATCATACACCACGAAACGTCATTTTGAATTTCTCTTATCAATTCGTCCATGACTATGGCAAATAGAAAAGGACTAAGAGCAGATCCTTGATGCACCCCAATTGTAATAGGGAATTCTTCTGTCTTCCCTACATTAGTACGTACACTTGTACTAGCTCCCTCATACATGTCCTTTATAATGTCAATATATTTCCATGATACACCCTTCTTTGCTAAGTCCCACCAAAGTACTTCTCTTGGTATTTTATCATATGCCTTCTCTAAATCAATAAAAATCATATGTAGATCTTTCTTTTTATCTCGATAATATTCCATCAACTGCCGGATAAAATAAATTACTTCCATGGTCGATCTTGCAGGCATAAATCCAAACTGATTTTCTATTATCTTCACACATTTCCTGATCCCTTGCTTAATCACTCGTTCCCACAACTTCATGTAATGACTCATTATTTTAATTCTGCGATAATTAGATTAATCTTGAACATCACCTTTATTCTTATACAAAGGGATGAGAATACTTTTCCTCCATGCTGATGGCATCTTATTGCTTCTCCAAATCTTATTGAAAAGCATAGTTACCCATTTGATCCCTCTCTCCCCCAAATACCTCCAAACTTCAATAGGTATACCATCTGGTCCTTCTGCTTTCTTTGACCCCATCTTCTTCAATGCATTGTCACTTCACCCTTTTGAATTCTCCTCTTAAACTCTCAGTTAACCATACTTGAGGGAATGTTTAAATTCCCAATATCTTATTCTTGATGGCCATTGAATAGGGTATCAAAGTATGACCTCCATCTCTCTTCTCTCTTTATCTTGAACCAAAACTTTTTGGTCACTATCTTTTACACATTTAACTTTTCCAATATCTCGCGTCTTCTTGTCTCTCATTCGAGCAAGTTTATAGATATCGTTTTCCCCTTCTTTTGTATCTAATCTTGCATATAATTCTTGATTGACCTTTGATCAGGCATTTCGCACTGCCTTTTTAGCTTCTGTTCGAGCTTTCTTGTACTTCTCATAATTCTCATCGCTCGAGCATTTACCCAGTACCTTATAACATTCACGTTCGATCTTTATCGCTTGCTTAACTTCATCATTCCACCAAGATGTGTCCTTACTTGATGGTCTGTTTCCTTTAGATTATCCTAGGACTTCTTTTGCATCTTCCTTTATGTTATGCTCCAACAAGTTCCACATCGAATCTATATCCATCTCCGTGCCATCAGACCAAAAGCCACTATCAGCAATCTTAGCCACAAAAGTATGTCGACTCTCCCCTTGGAGCTTCCACCACTTAATTCGAGGGTCAACTTGTGGTCTATGTAATACCCGTTTATAATTCAGTCATTCTCATTCAGTAATTATCATTCAGTAATATTCACTCATTAATGATCGTTTGTCACTCATATTCAATCATTGTATTCATCGTTCAGAGTAATTGTATCGTGTATCAATCATCTTTCATCATCAATCTAATTGGAGATTCGTGTCGTGGTTATCATCGTTGTCATCTTCATAGTGTACTGTGTGTGAGGAGTAGCACATGCTACGTACTCTCTTTAGCGTGCGCTAATTGAGTACGGGTAGCGCACGCCACCTCTCAACACTAGCGCACGCTAGTATGTTTCAAGCGGGCAGTCCAGAAGGCACTGGACTGCAGTTGGGTTGTTGTAAGTAGTGCATGCTACGATTGGCAAGTAGCGCGTGCTAGTAGGCCGGTAGCGCACGCTATACAGTCGGTGTAGTGCGTGCTAAGGTCGGATCAGGTTGAGTCCAGTGGCTACTGGACTGAATGGGATTAATTCGTAATGTACGATGTGAGTGGTTTTAGCGTACGTAAACGGTGTAGTAGCGCACGCTAAATATTGTGTGTAGCGCGCGCTACCGAGATCAGATCAGAGAACAGGAGGTTCTGGACTCCAGTACTGGGCATCAGATAATTCGTTAGCGCACGCTAACCATTGGTGTTAACGCACGCTAATTACATGGTTGTAGCGCACGCTACAAAAGGTACATAGCGCAAGCTACTATTGCAAACAGAGGGTACTGGACTACCCAGTACACCCGTTAGCGCACGCTATGCACAGGAGCTAGCGCACGCTAACTGGTGCTGCTATAAATAGGACAGTTCAGTCTTTTCTTCGTCATTTGTCATTCCCTTTCATTTCTTCATCGGTTTTGGGCGATTTGGAGCTTCTTGAGGAGTGTTCTTCGAGGTGAAATAAGCTATCAACATGTCCAAGCATATAATCTGGAATAATCATCATTTCATCATCTTCAAACATCATAATCAAGGTAATCACCTCTTGAATCTAGAAATTCGGAGTTCAAGTGTTTTATTTCTGATCTATTCATGTGGGCTCGATATTATGTTGGAATGCCTTATATATGGGTTATCTACCTTGTATACACGTATTCCTACGGATTATTCGGTGTATATCTCGGATTTAATGGCTATTTGGGGAATTATTTCAAGAACCCTTGGGGTTGACTTCGGTTAATTTGGGGATTTTCCGATTGATGTTGTTGTAATCTTGAATTGTGAATTCCTATTGGATTATTGATGCCATTGATATTGTTTTGCTGGTTTGAATCAATCATTTGGAAGTTGGTTTCGATAATTTGGGATTGGTTATAACTAACGGGAAGGATGTTTACAACGTATTCATTAGAATGCACTAATGAGTTTGATTATCATTGTATCGACTTTTGAGTTAGTTGTGTTTCGTTGCTTGATACGTGTATTGAGTGGTTGTTGGTAATTATTGTCATTCAAGGTTGTTCGAGCGACCGACATCTCATTGTAGGACGTTGTTCGAGGAAGGACATTCTTCACCGGCGTTGTGTAAGTTAATTCTTACTCGGTTAAAAGGATTTTCATTCCTTTCGTTGTTGTTCATTCATAATCATAATTCATTCATAATGTATTAACCGTATTGAGACTTGTAATTGTCAATTAATCACTTCATTCACGAGGAACGACGGTTCCAATCATTTCATTGAGCTATCATTCATTTCACTATTATTTCATCTCGGTGAGTCATTCTTGACTTTGTCGGATTGTTATCCATTATTATTCTTCATGGTCATTCTTGTTCATATGACCTTCTGGGTTCATATTGCGCGGCTGGGTGTGGATGTATGGGATTTTTAGTCGGGCACGTGATGGTCATGTGTTGGGTTCACCGACACATTGGACTATGCACACGGTAATGTACCTCCGTGAGACTAATTAGTGTTGGGAAAAAAAAGAGCCCTGTATCGAAACAGCCGGGATATTCAATCCCTGTATCGAATTGTGTGATAAGAGGTTTTGACATATATACCAACCCTCAATACAGTAAAGGAAACTGTATTGAAGAGTTGAAGTGTCAACCTGTATCGATGAACTGTCTCGAATCCAGCATATAGTGAAACCCTTCAGTACAGCAAAGAAATCTTATAAAGACCAAGTATGGAAACTGTCTCGAATCTCCAATACAGTTATCTTTTATACAGCTTTCAACAGGAAAAAGAAGGAATCTTCAGAAGTCAGTCCCGTTGAATAAAGAAGTATTTAAATACTCAAGGATAAAGTATTTAAATACTGTCAGTCAACAGATCTTCAAATCCCGCTAAATCCGGATCGTGCTTTTAATCCCGTTGGAACAGAATCTTGCTCAACGGATACATCTCAGAGACTATATATATCACATCAAGATGCTGAAGATCAGTTACCCAAGCTACGAAATTATCAAGCTATCAAAGTTATCATGAGAGCAAAACATATCTCCAAAGCTTACTGCAACTCAGATCAAAGAGATATACAGTGCTCATCATCTTGAACAACACTCTATCAGCTAGAAGCTCATAAAGTCAAAGCTGTTGTTCATACTCCGTTCTAATACTTTGAACAAACCCAGATCAGCCCTGTGTGGACTGAGGAAGACGAAGCTTCAGAACTTTGTGTGAAGAAGCCAGTCAAGCTTTAGCTCAAACCAATCTGTGTGAACGGTTGAAGCTAAGATCTTTATATCAATCTGTGTGAACGATATATTGATTGTATACGTAGTAATTATAATAAACATTTTACTCCTGTGTGGAGGACCAGTGGACGTAGAGGGGTTTACCTCGAACCACTTTAAATACTGTGTTATTTACCTTCAGTTTTTACTGTTTTAATTACCGTGATTATTTAAGTATACATTGCACACCTAGTTGATGTATCCACATCAACTTACTGTATCTAAGACTTCCACTACGCACTCAGATTTAAAATCTGTACAGCTTGTTTAAACTACTTCCCAAGCTGTATCCAGTATACTTAGTGGCCAACAAGTGGTATCGGAGCGGTTGATTCTAAAAAGAATCAGTCGTATTTTTAACCGAATCAGATCCAAAATCACTTATTCTTTAAAACAGTCTCTTTCATTTCTATATTATCACATGGATACTTCTATGATCAACAAAGTGCCTATGTTCTCTATTAACGAATTTGATGATTGGAGAATTAGGATGGAGGCTCATCTTGCAGCAATGCACGAAGAGATGATTTCTGTGATACAGGATGGTCCTATCAAGATCATGAAGGTAAACACGGCCGTAAGGATTGAAGGCCAAGCCCATGCTGAGATGCTCGAGAAAGAACGCGAGCAATGGACCACAGATGAAAGAAAGCGAGCCAATCTCGACATTATGGCTAAGAACGCGTTATTTGTCACCCTTGACAAAGGCACGTTCTCGAAGGTAAAGAGCTGCAAAACAGCCAAAGAAATCTGGGATAAACTCAAGTTGATTTGTGAGGGAACTGAGCTCTCAAAAGAAAACAATATTTCAAAACTGACTCAGCAATTTGAATCTTTCGAAATGAAACCAACTGAGACACTTGAGGAACTTGACCTCAGATTCACTGGTATTGTTGGTGAACTTGAAGCGTTGGGCAAAATTTATACCCAAAAGGAGAAGAATTTAAAAATTTTCAGATCTCTCCCAGCCCGATGGGACATTAAGACCACAGCTATGTGTGTGTCTTGCAATCTTAATGAAATAACTACTTATCTCTTCTCTGACCTCAAAGCTTTTGAGTATGATATTGACAGATGAGAGAAAGCTGAAGAATCTCCTTCAAAGGTCACAGCACTAGCCGCTGTATCGAATCGTTGACACAGCATGCCCAGCTCGTCGAAGCCTAGTCACAAGAATGCTGACAGTGACGATGACATCCTGTCTCAAGATGAAATGGCGCTTCTCATGCACAAATTCAAAAAGCTCATCAAGCAGACTCCCTACAGGCCCAAACCTGTCCAAAAGGTAAGTACCGAAACTTCATCTGGTAACTCTAACATGTGCTATAATTATAGGAAACCAGGGCATTATGCAAATAAATGTCCTCATCCCAAAGTTCAAAAGTTGTCGGAGGCCGAGCAACAAGAGAGAGATGAAAGAAGATGTGCCTGGAAAAACAAGCTCAAGGCCCTGATTGGAAAATCAGAAGCCTCCCCCACACCATCCAAATCAGAAGAATGTCTTCAGGTGGTCATTGAAAGTGATTCATCTGATCATGAGTTCGATGATAAAGCATATATGTGCTTTATGGACAAAGACATTCCTGAAGGTGAAGACAGCGATGATGAGGTAAGTTCAACCTCAGCTATTCCATCAAATGCATCTCATACCTTTGACAACATGATGAATGAATTTAAAAACATTCAAAAGGCCCATGAGACATTGAAAAACGAGAATATACAGGTCCAACTGTCTAACCTAGAGCTGAAAGATGAAAACGATTTGCTGAAGATAAATTATGAAAATATGTCTCTTGACTGTGAAACCAGCAAAGTTGATTTTGAAAAACTCATGGAGAGCAATCATCAACTTGCTCATGAACTAAGTGAGGTTAAAACTCACAACGAGAGCAAGACAAATGATTTGGTTCTACTTCAAGCTAAAGTCACAACTCTCGAAAAACGAGAAATTGAACTAGAGACCACTCTGAAATCGTTCGAGAAATCGTCCAAAGGAATGGAAGAAATTCTGAGCACTGGGCAACATGCTCATGATAAAAGTGGCTTAGGATACAGCTCATGTTCAAACAAAGGGGAAACTAGTACAGTATTTGTCAAGAGTGTGGAACACATTCCAGTATCGAAAGATACCCCTAGTCCCATGAAGGAACCTGCTGCACCGCGAAAACTGAAGGCTGCCATTCCGCCCCCGCAATCCTATTCCAGACAGCGGAATCATAAGCCGTTCCAAACTGTGAGGCGCACTCAATAGCATGCTCCCCGAGCATATCAACAGCGCCAACACTGCTCGAAGGAAGGTCAGATCCAACTACCAAAGGCTCGCACGGCAGCATTTACCGCACAACACGCCTAGGTATTGGATACAGGAGCCCCGTTATCCCTCGAGACAGCAAGTGCCCATTCAGTATCAACAACAGCGTTGGGAATCCAACTGGAGTCCCAGAAGGCAAGCTGTTAGGCCAAAGAAAATGGCTCCACCTCCGAGACGGCACTCGTACTGGATTAATAATAATAACCCTGAATTTTTCGTGCATAATAATTATCATGGTTATAGCGACTACGGATATGCCCCTCGTAGATATCGCAACACTGTACCGATTATGACCTACAGTAAAACAATTGCTGCTAGGAAAACTTGGGTACCTAGAGGAACTAACATACATGGACCCAAAAATCAAAGGGGACCTAAATCTACTTAATTTCTTTGCTACAGGACATTCTAGAGGAGAATACCTGGTATTTTGATAGTGGATGCTCTCGGCACATGACCGGAGATAGAAGCAAGCTATCGGATTTTGTAGAAGGTCGCGGTCCAAAAGTTCGTTTCGGTGATAAATCTAAAGGAAGAACAAGAGGGAAAGGAAACCTACTTGTCGGAAAATTCAAAGTCACCGATGTTTCATATGTTGAAGGCTTACAGTACAATCTACTTAGCATTAGCCAGTTCTGTGATAAGCAGTTCTCGGTGAAATTCTATATAGATCGGTGTAGAGTCAAGAACATCCAAACCAAGGAAGTTGTGCTTACAGGAAGCAGATCAGGTAACATGTATATCGCTGACTGGAAGCATATGAGCTCCTCAATTCCATGCTTTGTTGCCAAAGGCACTGCAGATCTTAGCTGGTTATGGCACAAGAGGTTGTCTCACGTCAACTTCAAGACGATCAACAAGCTCTCAAGACAGGGAATGGTTAGAGGATTGCCAAATGTGTCATTTAAGAAGGACAGTGTCTGCGGACCATGTCAGAAAGGCAAGCAAATCAAGTCAACCCTGAAGAGCAAATCCTACCTTTCAACCAAAAGAGTGTTGGAAATGCTGCATATGGATCTCTACTGTCCTGTAGACCCAGTGAGTTTGGGAGGTAAGAAATACTGCATGGTTGTTGTTGATGATATTCCAGGTATGCTTGGACAATTTTCTTAAGCAAGAAGAAGGAAACAACATCAAAGCTGCCCGACCTCCTAAGAAAGTTGCAAAATGAAAAGGCATTGAGTATCGTGTCCATTCGTTCCGACAAAGGTATAGAATTTACTAACCGCTTTATAGAGCAATATTGTTTGCAAAATAGAATACAACATGAATACTCAACTGCCCGTACACCTCAACAAAATGGTGTTGCCGAGCGAAAGAATAGGACGTTGAAAGAAGAAACAAGAACAATGATTGCCGCAAGCAAGTTGCCACAGCGTTTCTGGGGTGAAGCAACCAATACAGCATGCTATACTCAAAACCGCTGTATCGTCAACAAACACCACAACAAAACAGCATATGAGGTATGGAACAACAAAACTCCGTTAATTTCATATTTTCACATTTTTGGATGCAGGTGTTATGTGTTAAATAATGGGAAGGACCAACTTAGAACCTTTGATGAGAAATCAGATGAAGGAATATTTGTAGGATACTCCTCCGTCAGCAAAGCTTTCAGAATCTTTAATAAAAGGAAGTTGATGATCGAGGAATCAGTTCATGTAGTGTTCGACGAACCTCACCATGACCCTACAAGAATAGAAGATGTTACCCAAAACATCCAACAACTCTCTATCTTGGATCCTCCAACTCCCATAGAACCTGTTGTTGATTTAGAAATCAACCCCACAGCTGTAAGAATCGACGTGGATGAAGCCGATGCTGTACAAGCTGAAGCTGTATCTACAGAAACTCTCGATACAGTGTGGGACCCTGTGTTAGGACCCGACCGAAGATGGTTGAGAGATCACCTGCAAGAGATGATCATTGGAAACATAAATGCTGATGTTTATACTCGTAGGAGAATACAGAGTACACAAGGAAATGTACTTTGTGCACAAGAAGAACTAGATACTGAGATATCACAGTTTCCTAAATGGAAATCTCAATCCGAGCTTAGAAGACTCAATATGTGCACTATTGCTGTATTCTTAGCCCAGTCCGAACCTGTTTGGACCATAGACGCTCTTAATAGTTCTCATTGGATAACATCTATGGAAGAAGAGCTTAACGGTTTCGAAAGAAACAATGTATGGTATCTTGTACCCAGACCTACACATCAATCGGTTATAGGAACCAAATGGGTATTTCAAAACAAAAAGGATCGAAATGGACTTATTATAAGGAATAAATCCAGACTAGTCGCACAAGGCTATAGTCAGGAAGAAGGCATGGAGTATGATGAAACCTTCACCCCTGTAGCCAGACTAGAAGCCATTAGGATATTTTTAGCCTTTGCCGCCCATAAGAGCTTTATTGTATACCAAATGGACGTCAAGAGTGCATTCCTGAATGGAGACTTTGTAGAAGAAGTTTATGTTGAACAAGCACCAGGGTTTGCCAACACAAACGGTATCGACCTAGTATACAGGCTAAGGAAAGCACTGTATGGACTCAAACAAGCCCCTAGAGCCTGGTACGAAACCTTGTCCCAGTATCTAACTAACAATGGATTTGAGAAAGGTGCTGTGGACAAGACCTTGTTCAAAATACAGGAAGGTGATGACCTTCTTATGGTACAAATCTATGTAGACGATATAATTTTTGGTTCAACTAACCTTGCTTTGTGTCAAAGGTTCTCTCATATCATGCAAAGTAAATTTGAAATGAGTATGATGGGAGAACTTAGTTATTTCCTAGGTTTGCAGGTAAAGCAGTTGCCTACAGGTATTTTCATCAACCAGGAAAAATACAGCAAGGAGCTTCTTAACAAATTTGGAATGAACACTTCTAAACCATCGTCAACCCCCATGAGCACTTCCGTGCAAATTAGTGCTGATGAAGCCGGAAAGCCGTTTGACCAATCACTCTACAGGAAGCTCATTGGTTCACTCCTGTACCTATGGCTAGCAGGCCCGATATCTAGTTTGTTGTTGGAGTGTGTGCAAGGTATCAAGTAGCACCTAAGGAATCACACTTCAATACAGCTAAACGAATCCCGAAGTACATTAAACGAACAGTCGATGTAGGACTATGGTATCCTAAAGAAGGCGGATTCAATTTAGTTGGATACAGCGACTCGTATCTCGGAGGCTGCAAGCAAGATAGGAATAGTACAAGTGGAACTTGTCACTTTCCTGGACCTAGACTAGTTTCTTGGTTCAGTAAGAAGCAATTGGCTAACTCTCTTTCCACGGCTGAATCTGAATACTATGCTGCTGGTAGCTGCTGTATGCAGATCCGTTGGATGAAGCAACAGTTGTCAGATTATGGAATAGAACCCAGAGAGACTCCAATCATGTGTGATAGCACGAGTGCAATTGCAATAACGCACAATCCTGTCCTACACTCGCGCACTAAGCATATCAACATGAAGCATCATTTTATAAGGAATCATGTCGAGAACAAAGATGTTCGCCTTGAAAAAGTTCATACAGACATTCAGTTGGCCGACATCTTCACCAAGCCGCTCGACACAGCCAGATTCAACATGCTTAGACAAGAATTGGGAATGTTACAGCCCGACTCCCTATAAGTAATCTATTGTTTTTACTCAACAATTGAGGGGGAATACTGTAAGACCCAAGAATACAGTATCCAGCGTTAATTATCTGTACACTCAGAACCGTCAATACAGCACTGTAGTGAGCAAAGAAATATGAATCCTACAGCTGATGTGTGCAATAATTAAGGGGGAATACAGTAGGACCCATGAATACAGCATAAATCCAAAAATTGTTGTATGGAATTTAAAACCTATAAGTACCTTTTTAAGGGGGAACGCTGTATCGACGCGGATACAGCACATACTATAGGATTTCGATTCAGTATATATATAATATTATATTGTTTCATTTTTAAAATGATTTTTTTCCACGTGCCGTGTTTTTATGTCAAATGTCATCTACATTAAATGCCTTACACGACATCTGGACAACTGAATCTCAGAAGCCGCGATGTTTTAAATTGTTTAATGTTTTAAAACCGCCGTTTCAGGCATTTAGGATGACACAAATGTCAGAAGTGGAACCCGCTTATATTTTAAACATTTTAATGGATTAGTGTACCAGTTACACTCAGTCCATCCTGATCGTTGATTTCAAAAACCGGTTCCCATCCCTTAAAATCTGACCATTCGTACTCTGCAAAACCCTATTTCGCCGCCCAACTATAAAAGGACTGATACTGCCATTAGAGACTCTTTACGCATTCTGCAAAAATTAAGAGTTCTCAAGCAAAAACAGTCTACACAGCTTTCTGCATTTTACTACAAATTTAGTGTATTCTCTTTCACTTTTTCTTGAAAAATCATTAAATGGCTCGACAAACATCTTCGCCCGCACTCAAGAAAACCGCAAACATCATTGATGGACGGATCTTTTCAAGATCTGTTGTCATTGAACGCATTCTCGCTGAAACCAATGATGTCAAACCCATGGAGTACATCATCACTCGTCTTCGCCAACAAGGCCTCTATCGCCTTGGAAGTCAAACTGCTGACAAATACGATGTTCATCTAGTTGAGGAATTTTACCTCAACGCCGCCGTACGCTTTCTGTCGCTCGCCCAAGGAGGTCACGTTGCTGACATAACCGCTACTATTCAAGGAGTGGAGATCTGTGTTGATAGCGATCTTCTTCAGAATATCTACAGGGTACCTGCTGACGGCCTGACAATGGATCAACTTGAGACGTTTGGGTCTCAAGAGTTTATAACTAAGTTTTATGGGCTGTTCACCGGCTCAAATGTTGTTGACATGGTTCAAACCACATGTCACAAGAAGAATTTTTGCCTGCCTTATGTGTATTTGCATGACTTTTGTTGCAGGATCATCGAGAACCGAACTGGTGCATTCGAAATGTGTACCAATCTGCGATTCCGAATGATGGTTGCAATTCTGACCTGTGAAAAGGTCAACTGGTGCCAGATAATCCTGAAGCACTTGCAAGAAGAAGTATGCAAGCCTGCCACCCATAAGAAGTCATTTGGTTTAATGTTAAACCATATTTTGACAAAATGCGGACTGTCGCAATCCGCTGATGCAAAGAAGAATAGCTACAGGATATACCTAGGAGGTGTCAAGCCTACAGTGTTTAACCAAAGCACTATGGTCTGCAACCACCCAAAAACCAAATATATGCCAGTTTCTGCAAACCCAAGGGATGTGTCTTTTAAGTCCCAGGACGAGGAGTCTTCAAAGAAGAGGAAAAGATCTCACAGCAAGAAACCCATTGCTGGTGAGAAACCAAAGAAGAAACTAAGGAGGCTTTCTAAAGCCAAATCTACCAAGCCCTCCGAAGAAGTTTCCACCGTGGCTCAACCCACTGAAGAACAACACCAGGGCCCAACCCTTGTGGAAGAAGTGTCCACTCCTGTATCGACAGTAGATCCTGAGCCTTTGGCGGCTAGGACGGATGATGGGACATCTGCCAACGATAAAGACTAGCGAGTCGGCTGCCCCTTCGGAGCCAAACGCTACTTCTCCTATGCGGGATTCCACACCCGTACAGGATCAATCTTTCTTCGGGGCACCATCCCCTGTAAGGAATCTCACTTCCCTAGAGGATCCCATACTTGTAGAGGAACCCCTCGGTACAGCGGATCCAGACGTTGTACGTAGTCCCTCCCCTGACACCATTATTCACAAAACCCTTCTCTCTGTTCAGATCGATCAAGCCTACGAAAGATTTCTAAAATGGAAAGGCTACAGGCTAGCTCCGTATGAAACATTATACAACTGGATCGAATGGAGCCAAGAAGAAATCTTTGTATCAGAAGTGACGGACTCAAGGGAAATTGAGGCCCTGATCCGATGGGACAATCCCTTCTGCAAAGAACTGATTGAAAGCCATCTTCTGCAGAAATCTGACGCAAGGAGGAAAGGTAAAGATAAGTCAGAGGACTCTCCCCCAAATCCAAAAGATGACGACGACTCAGACGACGATGATGATGCTTTACAAGCTGGTCTTAGAATGAGTCGTGAAGAGGCTCAAGACAGAGATGCCTCTCCACTAAAGGATGACGAAGGGCCGTCAAATCAAAGTAAGCCCCCTTCGCCACAGCAAGAAAACATTCCCGACGATGAGGAATCAGTCCCTCAAGTCGAGGAAGAAGGAACAGTTTATAACAGGCACCCGAGCCTGCCGCCGCTCAAGAAGAAGAATTTGTCACTGAGAGACAACAGGAGGAATCAGTCCCTCCTGTATCCATGTCTACCGACGATCCATCGCAACAGGAGGACACAACACCCCCTGCCGCCGAACCAGAACATGCTGCTCCCGCCCCATCAACCATGGAATCCGAGGACGGTACTGTACCTAAGGAAATCCAACTCATTTCACGCCCTAACGTGAATCTGAGGAGGTTGAATATTGTTGAAGACTTTACTTAACTAGATTCTCCAAGCACAGCCGGTAGGAAAGAGCGCCTGCGTGCTCTTGGTCTTGAAACTGTATTCATCCAGGATGCAGTCAATGCTCTATCTTCAGTTGAAAAAGCCTTAGATTGGATGCATACTTCTGCCGTTGAAGAGATGACCACCTTACAGCATGAAGTTTCTCAAGTAGTCGAGGCCTTCGTTATTTTGCCATAAGTATTCAAACAAGCACTGAAGATTATGCAAGACAAGCAAGAGCAACTCCTGAAGGAAGAAGCAACTAAAACGCGCATCGCTGAAGCCAAGACCGCATGTGCTATGACTGAAAACAGTTCTCAATTGCAAGCCCACGACAAATGCATCAATGATATGTCGAAGGTTCTTTCCACCCTTGTAGAGAGAGTGTCAAACATCGAGACAAAACAGGATGCTGCACTGGAGATCCTCGAACGTCTTGATGAAGCCAAAAAGGGGGAAGAGGCAAGAGAAGCTGCAAGGAGAATCAGGTTACAGCATGAAAGGGAATTTGAGGCCGCTCAAGACAGCATTACTGCTGAATTAAACACGCTAGCCCCTCCCTCTCAGTGTTTTAAGATTTCAGTCTCCCGACCTAAATTTCATGATCCAAATGTCCCGTGGCAAAACTTAATCCAAAGACCTTTTGAAATTCGTCTGCCGACCAACTGCCATCCTACTGCCGATGAGGTGTAGCAATGGAGGAAGAACGAACTCATGAGATACTTTGTTAAACTCATCAGGGAATCCCCATTCTTCAAGCGATATAAGACTTTAGCGGAGGCCGCAGACAAGTTCACGAAGATGCTAGAAGAAGGAAAACTCCCTCTCCAGCTAGATATGAAAAGCAAGCACAAAAGAGGAGACCGGATCACCCATCCAGAAGACTGGATTCTTGCCTTTGACAGATCCTATGAAGGAAGAGCTATATACCAGGATCGAGGCAACGATTCCCTACAGAACTGGTGGCGTGGAACCGAGAATGATCCAGGGAGAAAGCCGTGGAGACATGTGGACTATAGATAGGAGCTGAAATCCTTGTATATTATTTTTGTTTTTGTAATTTTTCCTTCGAAACAGCAAACCATGTACTCAATTTGTTTTGAATATAAATAAAAGTGTTTGTTTGTCTTGAAAGATTACAACTCGTAATCTACTATGTTGATGTATGATTACTTAAATTGTTTGTTAAACAATCACAAGTATAGAAACTTGTTGAAAATTAAGCTTTACGAACTTGTCTACAAACAGTTCATAATTTCAGTTGTATGCTTAGAATACATTGTAAGATTGTGCCTGCGCGCCAATCATAAGCTTAAGTTGAAAATATTCTTAGCTGTATCGAACTCGCCTGCGAGCAGTTCATTAATTAGACTAAGTTGCTGAAAGACAGACCATTTGACAGAAGACCAAGAAATTTGCCAGAAGTCATCAAGGAAGATTATTTCATGAAGAAGGTTTTGGCATCATCAAGAAGACTTGAAAGTTAAGTCTTGGCAAATTGTCAAAAAGGGGGAAATTGTTGGGAAAACAAGAACCCTGGATCGAAATAGCCGGGATATTCAATCCATGTATCGAATTGTGTGATAAGAGGTTTTGATATATATGCCAACCCTCAATACAGTAAAGGAAACTGTATCGAAGAGTTGAAGTGTCAACCTGTATCGATGAACTGTCTCGAATCCAGCATATAGTGAAACCCTTCAGTACAGTAAAGAAGTCTTAGAAAGACCAAGTATGGAAACTGTCTCGAATCTCCAATACAGTTATCTTCCATACAGCTTTCAACAGGACAAAGAAGGAATCTTCAGAAGTCAGTCCCGTTGAATAAAGAAGTATTTAAATACTCAAGGATAAAGTATTTAAATACTGTCAGTCAACAGATCTTCAAATCCCGCTAAATCCGGATCGTGCTTTTAAGCCCGTTGGAATGGAATCTTGCTCAACGGATACATCTCAACGGATATATATTTCAGAGACTATATATATCACATCAAGATGCTGAAGATCAGTTACCCAAGCTACGAAATTATCAAGCTATCGAAGTTATCATCAGAGCAAAACATATCTCCAAAGCTTACTGCAACCCAGATCAAAGAGATATATAGTGCTCATCATCTTGAACAACACTCCATCAGCTAGAAGCTCATAAAGTCAAAGCTGTTGTTCATACTCCGTTCTAATACTTTGAACAAACCCAGATCATCCCTGTGTGGACTGAGGAAGACGAAGCTTCAGAACTTTGTGTGAAGAAGCCAGTCAAGCTTTAGCTCAAACCAATCTGTGTGAATGGTTGAAGCTAAGATCTTTATATCAATCTGTGTGAACGATATATTGATTATATACGGTTATAATTACGTAGTTGAGTACGTAGTAATTATAATAAACATTTTACTCCTGTGTGGAGGACCAGTGGACGTAGAGGGGTTTACCTCGAACCACTTTAAATACTGTGTTATTTACCTTCAGTTTTTACTGTTTTAATTACCGTGATTATTTAAGTATACACTGCACACCTAGTTGCTGTATCCACAGCAACTTACTGTATCTAAGACTTCCGCTACGCACTCAGATTTAAAATCAGTACACTTATTGTTCAAACTACTTCCCAAGCTGTATCCAGTATACTTAGTGGCCAACAATTAGGTACAATGGCGGGTGTGTCCGGACATCCGTCTTGTGCACGTGTACATTCCATTACGGGTGTACTATGATGCCTCTCTTCAGCTTCATTTCATAATTAAGATATATCATGATTGTGTTTATTCAACTCTTGAGGATTGTTGTTCTGTATAACTGACCCCGTTGGGGGATGTTGTTTTCAGGTCATGGCAAGGCTAAGGCACGGGAAGAGAACGTTGAAGGCGAGGAGTCCCAGTGATACTAGTAGGGGGGCCAGTCCTTTCAGTCATTCATGTTTTCTTTATTTTATTTCCGCTGCAGATTTCCGTTTGGATATTGAGTTCATTCAGTGTTGTATATTTTATCTCCATATAAAATATACTTGTATTCGGTTATTATCTTGGGTGTGTTGTAATAAAACTCCTGATCGGAGTGATTGATAATATATTGTGGTTCGGTACTACAATTATATTATTTAATTCATTAATTTTCATTCGTCTAGTGGATCCCAGTCGGGGGTCCACGACACTGTAATATCCGCCTAGTTTGGGGTGTTACAGTCTACTCTTTCTTAAGTGCCTCTTACCTCGAAAGTCAAGCACCACAACCCTATGTTGCGTTGCAGCACTCTCACCGGATATCACCTTGCAATTAGTAAAACTTTTCCTCCAAACATTCCTTACTAAAAAGAAATCAATCTGACTTGCATTACCTCCGTTTCTATATGTCACCAAATGAGAGTCCTTTTCTCGAACCAAGTGTTCATAATACCCAAGTCGTGAGCTAATGCGAAATCCAATATAACATTTCCTCCTTCATTCCTATCCCCAAAACCAAAGCCACCATGAATGCTCTCAAAGCCATCTCTGCTAACACTGACATGCCCATTGAGGTCACCACCAATGATCAATTTCTCACCCATAGGAATTCGTTCGACAACCTCTTCCAAATATTCCCAAAATTCTGGTTTGATCGATGCATCCAATCCTACTTGTGCCGCATAAGCACTTATGATAGTTAGAAACTCATCCCCTATCACAAGCTTAATACTCATTATTCTATCGCTCTTTCCTGACACTTCCACCACATCATCAATGAATTCTTTATCAATGACGATACCCACTCCATTTCTACTTCTATCCTTTCTACAGTACCAAAACTTGTAACCCCAAGGAGCTAACAATCTTGCCTTCTCACCAACCCACTTAGTCTCTTGTAGACACATTATGTGAATCCTCCTACTTTTCATAACATCCCCCACTTATGCTGATCTCCCCGTCAAAGAGCCAACGTTCCAAGATCCAAACCGCACCTTACTACCCTTACTAGCCGCATGAACTAACTTCTCTGTCTGTCCTCGTCCACGCTGGAAGGATTCTTGCACATTTGACACCACACCCATACTTCGAGGTGGCGCGCCGCTTCCGGGCGACGACCTAGCTGTAACACCCCCAATCCGCTCAGGGATATTACACGTCGTAGAACCTTTCCTCAAGGATCTACCAGGCTGGAAACAACAAACGAACAACTCGGTAATGCCTTTAAGACTACGATGACTCAGTAGACCGATTTGGTCTTTCAATAAATCATATAACTCGATTGAAATACTTGCCCACGCAGGGGTCAAAATACAACAACTCCCGTATAATGGGGAAAAAATACTGCAGCGGAAAATAAAATACAATTGAACTAATACACACCGTACGGTTCTACATGTGATTAGTATCGATCATCTTTCATCATCCTTTATGCCGACCCTGTGCCATGATCCCTGAAACCTGAATAAAATACAGACATCCACCCCCGATTACTTGGGGGTTATAAAAATTCCACTATTTTGCTAGTGCAAGTACAAGTGCAAATACGAGACATATAATTCAAGTTCTAAGAACAATAGTAACCACGAATCCTTAAATATTCAAATAAAACGAAACGAATACTTCCCGAGGCAAGAGTTTGAGTAAAACTTTCCACAACCGAAAGATCACAATAACGAGAATGGTTTACAAACGATTTAAAATGTCCTCGGGAGTTTTAATAGAAAACAACATAGGATTATGAAATTGAACCACAACGATCAAGACAACAAAATCGAACAATCATGTTCTAATCACAAAGAACAATAAGGTTCAAACAACAACTCCTAGGTTCACATCTCGACTTGGGGCAATATATGATCTGGTCAAAAGAACAAGATGTGCATTCGCATAAGATCCACAGGAAAGGGAATAGCAATTGAAAAGTCACAATGACAAACGAGTTATTCCGTAACAATACCACCCTCGTTCGACCAACAAAAGCAAGGGACAGGACAAGCTCAGAAATGTTAACGAACATAAACGAGTCGACAGAGTCGAAAATACAGAAGTTCAGAATCCAATCCACTTCGAATAAAAGAACTTGATTTCCGAAGTCCGAAACAACAAGGTAAGGAAATAATATAACATACAACTGATAGACCACGCCCCTCAGGGACTCCTCGGAGTAGGTCCTGATATCAGTGCTCAAGTTCGTGCCTCGGAATGCTCAGTGGCCAACTCACAAAACTGAACCCGGGTCCCTCGAGTCCGCACTTGAAACGCGTCACAGGCGAGGAAGGACAATCTGCACGTACATTCCCCCGGCACATCACGGTTGAAATGCCTCGGCTCGGCATACCGGAAATAAAAATACTATATATAATGGAATATAACACCGCAAAACAACATACCAGAGATGCCAACTCAGCAGAACACGTCAACGCATACAAAAATCACAACAACAACGGCATCATTCGACGATTACAATGGCCTGAACGATAGCGAGCACAAAATCACAACATCATGAAACAATCACCCATGTGCATAAACGCATCAAAATCAAAGCTTTAACAACTCACACTCGTGCGACAACACGCAAATCACCATGAGGCGACAAACAGTAAACACCAATTCACACCCCTCACAGAGGGCTAGTACAACAAATGTGTGGCAACGCCTCGACGTTCATGCCACCAATTCGATCATACTCGGGAGCAAACATAATAACGACAACGCGAACATCATACATACATTCCCAGACCACAAATGGGAATGGATAGGTTTTTAAAAATGAAAACCACCTTTTGAAAATAATTTTAGAAACACCGGTCTATCTTGAGTATCACTTTCAAGAAAAAGTACAAACATGAAACATTGTTACCGAGAATTTGGAAAACCATTTTGCATTTGATAAAAATGAGGACACTTTCTCTTAGTGAAAAGCTTTCAGAATATTTGACCCTCGGGTCTAAGTAGAAGCGTTTCTAAATCATTGAAAATATCTCAAAATATTTTGGTCCTCGAGGTAGAAGAATTTTGAAACATATTGCGGTACCTTGGAAGTACCACGAGAAAATAATTCATTTTAAAAGTACGTCTCGAAATTTATTTTCTAAGATACTCAAGGTATTAAAAGATAATTCAATAGGCTAGAATACCCAAAAATTCTCATGTAATTACACGGAATATTACGGCACCGTGGGTCCCGCGCCGGAACCCACCAGGCTAAAAACCATTTACAAAAATGCCAACAAGGCCGATGACAGTAATATTTCGAAAACTCACAAAATCCATTTACAAAATACTAAGTACCATCGTAAGAATTTCGCCAAAACGATCAAGGCCAAAATGCCAAAAACTTAGTTTAGGGAACCGGTTTTCGAAATAAAACTCAGTTGGCAAAATACCGAAAGCCATTTAGAAAGAACTCACGCAGCGGATAGAAGTACAGTTCAAAATACACAACCAGCGACACTCCTCATATAATCAAGATATGAGAGTCAAATAACCACATATCACGAAATCAAAATCCATAGGAGGATTCCGTCACTTAACACATAATCATACCAGTAACTTGCATCAAACGAGGCACAATCACAAATGAGGGAGACTTACAACCACAGGTCGCACGAAGATGATGATCGCCCCACGATACTAATCATGACCAACAAACTCCAACGACGCGTCGTGACACGACTCAGTCAGACAAAATTCGAAGAGACAAAACTCAACAGACACAACTTGACCCGACAGCCTAGGTTTCCACAACCTAAGCTCCGATACCATTTATGTAACACCCCCAATCCGCTCAGGGATATTACACGTCGTAGAACCTTTCCTCAAGGATCTACCAGGCTGGTAAAAACAAACGAACAACTCGACAATGCCTTTAAGGCTACAATGACTCAGTAGACCGATTTGGTCTTTCAATAAAAACATACAACTCGATTACAATACTTGCTCACGCAGGGATCAAAATACAACAACTCCCGTATAACGGGGAAAAATACTACAGCGGAAAATAAAGTACAACTGAACCAATACACAACGTACGGTTATACATGTGATTAGTATCAATCATCGTTCATCATCCTTCATGCTGACCCTATAACATCCCCAAACCAATCGGGAATATTACAGCACCGTAGACCCTCTCCGTGAGGATCTACTAGGCTAAATACAAAAACGATAAGTCAATCATATGCCGACATGGCTACATAAAGGACCATCAGACCGATTTGATCTTTACCTAAACACACACAACATTACATACAAGATTCTTGCCCAGAACACATACCCACGCAGGGGCTAGAGTACAATAACACTCCCATAAATCGAGAAAATAACACATCGGAAGGATAACCAACACGACTCTACCAAATACTCTACAATTGGTCTTCACGTGATTAGTATCTTCGTCTTCAATCATCCTTCGTATCGATCATGTGATTCGCTCCCCAGCTACCTGCAAGTAACTGGACGCAATACAGACATCCACCCCCCGAATACTCGGGGGTTAGCGAAACTCCACTGTTTTGCTAGTGCAAGTATAAAACAGAAGTACAAGTCATACACAACATACTCCACGAACATAAAAATCTTGAATATACTTCCCGAGATAACTCACTTGATCAAAACCATTTAATTATAAAAAGGGTAGGAAATAATACCATGTATCTCTTACAAAACATTTTATAATCTCGGGAGTTTTGAAGACATTTGGAAATAAGAAATTCTCAAGTCTTTCAAAAACACTTAAGGACACGGCCCAAATATCATTTTCCAAAATACAAGTTCCGATATCAATTCACGGGGTCCACAACCTATTTCACGAAACAAAGGGTCCACGACCCAAATCACAAAACACGGGGTCCACGACCCAATTCACAAAACACAGGGTCCACGACCCAAATCACATGACACAGGGTCCACGACCCAAATCACATAACACATATTCCTAAGGATTATTTGCGTTCTGTGCTAACAAGCCACGAAGCTGAGATGCTCCCTCAGAACATACCCGAGTGAATAACCCAATAGGAAACCATACCTAATCACATTTCCTCGTGACAACAGTCACATAACCAATAACAAATCACAACCATAAGTAATCCCGGCATCGCGCTAACAAGCCACGAACCTTGGAGTACCCACAAGACATACCCGATGATAACCCCCACAAGTTATCGCGACATCGGGCTAGCAAGCCCCGAACCTTGGAGTCGCCGCAAGACATACCCGGATTTGATAACCTTACGGTCACGCCCGACCCATACTAACAAGTATGGATCCCGGAGATTTATCAATCCTAGCCGGAGGCACATCACTTTTAACGATCACATAACAATGAGCAGAACATCAAGCCAAGCAATAATTAAACATCACAACCTCCTTTCAAAGGAGTAACAACTAATATCACACACATTACGTTCTTACCGAACAAGTACACATAACATTTCGTAATCCCACGCAAAGGATTACGGTCTATTAAACTCACTGAAAGTGATCATAACATCTTTCAATATACAAAACCAACCCACATATTCTGAGAACACATATATTCACGAAGTACACAATTTATCGTTGAAAGACAACATTTATCGAGAACATACCGAACACTTTTTACGTTCATTAAACATTGAATTTTGCATAAAATCATTTATCTATAATTATGCCTATGAAACATGAAACATATGGACAAGATACTTGCCTCAAAATCGGCACGCAAGTATTCTGACGAACACGCTTCAACCGGGAAGCTTCGAAACGCTCGATGCTAACGAAAAGGAAGACGACGACGAATGGAAAGGTTCAACAGGGGTTCTTCGCAAGAAACTCGACCCTATCATCATATAATTAATAAATCAACGATCATACGAGGAAGAATAATCGTAGAACGCCCGAAAGCCCCTCTATGACATTCTACCGGACACCTTCAAGTCGTCGATTAAGAACTCAACCAAAACGATGAATCTATATGATCCGACCATGGAATAACAAGGGAAATGATATAATACATCTAAATAATTATCAAACCATCACAATACTAAGTTAAATCGGATTAAACGGACGAAATCAAACAAAATACCCAAATTCCCCAAAACTAGGATTTCTAGAAAATCTGACCTGATTCGCTCGATCAAAGGATGTTATAGGATTATTCATCAATGATATAAGATCTAGGACTTCGTGGATTCGTTGTTTAATAACATGCCTTCACCTTCTCCGAACCTCCAGCCGCGGACAGAAAAGAAAAGAAATGAAAAATGAGTGGAAATTTGACTGCTCAGTCATATTTATACTGGCACGGCCTAGTGTGCGCTATCCTTCTGGACTAGCGTGCGCTACTAGCCAGTATCGGCCCATAAATCAGCTTTGTGCCGCGGCCCGGCCAGAAGGGGCCGCGGCCCGCGGTACAGCCCGCTCCAGCATAAAAAAGGCACACGGTGCAGTCTTAACTATTTCGACCATAACTCCTTCGTACGGAATCCGATTGACTCACCGTTTCAGCTATTGGAAAGCTAACTTGATTATCTATAATATTACAAAGATTCAGAATTTTTGGAGTTTCCAAGAATTAATTGTGACTTTACAAAGTCGAACTCACACGTGAAAAAGTCGATTAAGGACACGGAACTCAACAAAATGACACCGAAACGAACTCGGATGACAAAAAGTGCAGAATTAATAATTCTCGGAATGACAAAACGGTTACAATAGGGTCACTAAGATGGACTTCCGCCAAAAAAATAGAAAATTACCGGAAATCGAAATTGCGGATATTACATACTACCCTTCTTAAAAGAAGTTTCGTCCCGAAACTTAAAACAAGTAGGGAGATGTAATGTCCCGCCAGGAAAAGTCAACGAGATACACAAGAAATGTGTAACTTACGTCCAATGGCGAAACGTTATTAGCAATGCAAAGGCACATACGACGTGAAAACACGCTCCACGACGACCAACGCAACGCCACCGATAGAGACATAATAAAATCAACAAGTGACAAGCATCATCAAACAGATGATACAATCGAGTCAATTATCCGAACAATCCCGAAACACACGGCACCTATTACAAGGAAACATGCACAGTCGAGAAAACAGAAATAAACACAAAATGATCCAAAACAAGATCACGGCTCGTTCGAACGATAAAAACTGAAATACAGAACAAGTTCATAATGTATCAACGAACACAACTGAGTAGACAGGGTTGAAAATACATAAGTTCAATATTCGATCCACGTCTAACAAAAAAAATGTTTAACTCCGAAATTCGAAACAATAAAGCGAGAAAATAACATAATATACAACTGATAGACCATGCCCCTCAGGAACTACTCGGAGTCGATCCTGTTATCCATGGTCAAGTCCGTGCCTCGGAAGGCTCGGTAACCATCTCGCAAAACTGAACCCAATGTCCCTCGAGTCCGCACCTGTAACACGTTGCTGGAGGAGAAGGACAATGTGCACGAACATGTCCCGCCACATTACAGTTAAAACATATCCTGGATTTATCAGGAGTCAGAACAGAAGACTTGGAACTCTCAGTTCCACGCATCGAGCGATGGAGTTTCACAGCGGAGAGACTACTACGTTGCAAATTAGAAACACCGACTCCTGTACTGTCCACACGGTCATCGGACTTCCTCTGCTTCTTCGACTCGGGCACACGCTCCGACGATAACGAAGCTAGTTCACGAGCTAAGGCTCGATCTTGATAATCCCTCAATGAAGTGCAATTGAATACCGACATATACACACGAATATCCGGCTTCATCCGCTTGTCAAAGTGAAGGATCCTCTCTTCCTCGGTTCTCACCCGGTCTCGCACATAACTGAGTTGTTTGCTATAATCGATGATAGCCTGCGACACCGATATATCTTGCGGTTCTGCCAAATAAAATTCACGAATCCTCTGCTCTCTAATCGGTTTTGGACAGAACTCAGCTTCCATAAATGCTTGGAACTCCGCCCACGTGACATCACGATCACGAGGTTTAACAGCTTCCCACCAATTAGCGGCATCTTTGTCAAGAAGGTACTGAGCGATAGGTACCTTCCGCTCTTCAGGACATCCGACAGCCTCGAAAATCTTCCCCAACTGAAAAATCCAACCTTACCAGCCCAACGCATCCGCAGCACCGGCGAATCGAGGGGGATTCATACGAACTACCTCGCGAAGCCATTGATTTACACTGAGGTTCTGACTCGCGTCAATGCTACGTTGAACCACCTGGGTCAACTGAGTCATTTGAGTTGCTACCTGTTGCAATATAGTAGCAACACCCAAACTAAAATCATTCCCAGCAACATTCTCTCGATTCTGCATCTGATCCCCGTGGCCATCAGCACCACGGTTACGACCACGACCTCTGCGCCTCGGCATACTAAAAAACAATAACCTATGGTCATGAAAGATCATAACACATAGCAAGATATTCACATTTCCGTCTATAATCACACCATTAAATCATAGACATATTATGATTTAATACAAGCTAGAGCACAGTATATAAACTGTTATCCCGACAATCTTCATTAATAATGTCGTTGTTATGTGAATTATAAATGCAATGAAATTAAAGTCATTCACTATATCAAAATCATTTTCTGTACGGGTTCTGCGCCGGAACTCACCAAGTTGAAAACCATTTTCAAAAACGTTCAAAAATGCCAAAAGAATCCGTTGACGGTAATACTTTTCCAAATACTCATGAAAAGTCATTTACCGAATACCAAATACCGTCATAGAATACCATTTGAAATTACAAGGCGAAGACGCCAAAACTCAATAGTTTCAAAACGTACGTTAAGTCATCCCTTAAACGTACCAACAAAAGAGTTAAGAAAAAACGTTAACGAAATAACCCAAATTTACAAGATATCTGAAAGGTCATTTTAAAACACACACGATTTGGCAAAAGTACCAAAAAGTCATTTGAACTTTACACACGCAACGGACAAGAACACAGTCAAATTACACATAATCATACACAACATTTGTTGTTCCTGAACAACACACATAGAGTACAGTCTCAAACGGTCAGTCTAACAATCGCAAAAGTTAGACTTATGGCCAGAATGTAGTTCCGAGCTTCTGCTCAGACCAATTAGTGTATGATTTAACAGAGACTTAGCGTGCGCTAGCCATGCCACGTTAGCGCGCGCTAGCTATTCTAATCCAGCAACTCATTCATGAGCATACACTAAATGATACCAAAAGTCGAAGGTTAAAAATAGACAGCAACATACGAATCCAAACGCCAATAATTTACATCCTCACTACATAACTTTAACCGAAATTCATGAAACCGAAAAGTTGAAGGCGAAAGTCACGTCTCAAGTAAATTTTTAATAGACCTCGTTTGAGCATTTATAAATAAATTTTTGAAAATTTTCAATGCAAGATGAACATAAAACACATGTAGTTGAATTCCCAAAAATCTTTGGTCTCAAGGTCATCATTCGAAAATCAAATCATTTTTCCTTCTCGAAGAATATTTTTAAATAGAATTTACGTGACTTCCCCAAAATATTTGAAGTTTAAAATACCACACTGATAAACTTTTATTGAGTAACCAATCCAAAATATCGCTCATGTAAAAACAATTTCACACAAGGATGTATATATATACATACACACATACCGGTACTACTCTTTATCTCGGCACAACACTAGAATCAAATAAGTATGGAGAAAGTATTCACGAGGCACAATTAAACTCCACATAATAACACAGAATCACATAAACTCGTATAACACGAGGCACAACAAAGTAGGGAGACTTACATCCACAAATCGCACGAAGATGATGGTTGCGCCTCGATACTAATCACGATCGACAACTCAGACGACGCGTCGCGACACTACTCAGTCAGACAAAATCGGACAAGACAAGACAAAACAAGACCCGAAAACACACAACTCAACCCGACAGCCTAGGTTTCCTCAACCTAAGCTCTGATACCATATTCTGTAACACCCCCAAACCAATCGGGAATATTACAGTGCCGTAGACCCTCTCCGTGAGGATCTACCAGGCTAAATACAAAAACGATAAGTCAATCATATGCCGACATGGCTACATAAAGGACCATCAGACCGATTTGATCTTTACCTAAACACACACAACATTACATACAAGATTCTTGCCCAGAACACATACCCACGCAGGGGCTAAAATACAATAACACTCCCATAAATCGAGAAAATAACACACCGGAGGGATAACCAACACGACTCTACCAAATACTCTACAATTGGTCTTCACGTGATTAGTATCTTCGTCTTCCATCATCCTTCGTATCGATCCTGTGATTCGCTCCCCAGCTACCTGCAAGTACCTGGACGCAATACAGACATCCACCCACCGAATACTCGGGGGTTAGCAAAACTCCATTGTTTTGCTAGTGCAAGTATAAAATAGAAGTACAAGCCATACACAACATACTTCAAGAACATAAAAATCTTGAATATACTTCCAGAGATAACTCACTTGATCAAAACCATTGAATTATAAAAAGGGTAGGAAATAATACCATGTATCTCTTACAAAACATTTTATAATCTCGGGAGTTTTGAAGACATTTGGAAATAAGAAATTCTCAAGTCTTTCAAAAACACTTAGGGACACGGCCCAAATATCATTTTCCAAAATACAAGTTCCGATATCAATTCACGGGGTCCACAACCCATTTCACGAAACACAAGGTCCAGGACCCAAATCACAAAACACGGGGTCCACGACCCAAATCACAAAACACAGGGTCCAAGACCCAAATCACATGACACAAGGTCCACGACACAAATCACATAACACATATTCCTAAGGATTATTTGTGTTCCGTGCTAATAAGCCACGAACCTCAGATGCTCCCTCGGAACATACCCGAGTGAATAACCCAATAGGAAACCATACCGAATCAGATGTCCTCGTGACAACAGTCACAGAACCAATAACAAATCACAACCATAAGTTATCCCGGCATCACGCTAACAATCCACGAACCTTGGAGTCCCTACAAGACATACCCGATGATAACCCCCACAAGTTATCGCAGCATCGGGCTCGCAAGCCCCGAACCTCGGAGTCCCCACAAGACATACCCCGGATTGGATAACCTTACGGTCACGCCCGACCCATACTAACAAGTATGGATCCCGGAGATATATCAATCCTACCCGGAGGCACATCACTTTCAACGATCACATAACAATGAGCAGAACATCAAGCCAAGCAATAATTAAACATCACAACCTCCTTTCAAAGGAGTAACAACTAATATCACACACATTACGTTCTTACCGAACAAGTACACATAACATTTCGTAATCCCAGGCAAAGCAGTACGATCTATTAAACTCACTCAAAGTGATCATAACATCTTTCAATATACAAAACCAACCCACATATTCCGAGAACACATATATTCACGAAGTACACAATTTATCGTTGACATACAACATTTATCGAGAACATACCGATCCCTTTTTACGTTCATTAAACATTGAATTTTGCATAAAATCATTTATCTATAATTATGCCTATGAAACATGAAACGTATGGAAAAGATGCTTGCCTCAAAATCGGCACGCAAGTATTCCGACGAACACGGCTCAACCGGGAAGCTTCGAAACGCTCGATGCTAACAAAAAGGTAGACGACGACGAACGGAAAGGTTCAACACGGGTTCTTCGCAAGAAACTCGACCCTAACATCATACAATTAATAAATCAACGATCATATGAGGAAGAATAATCGTAGAACGCCCGAAAACCCCTCTATGACATTCTACCGGACACCTTAAAGGCGTCGATTAAGAACTCAACCAAAACGACGAATCTATACGATCCGACCATGTAATAACAAGGGAAATGATATAATACATCTAAATAATCATCAAATCATCACAATACTAAGTTAAATTGGATTAAACGGACGAAATCAAAAAAATACTCAAATTCCCCAAAACTAGGATTTCTAGAAAATCTGACATGATTCGCTCGATCATAGAATGTTATAGGATCATTCATCAATGATATAAGCTCTAGGACTTCGTGGATTCGTTGTTTAATAACATGCCTTCGCCTTCTCCGAACCTCCAGCCGCGGACAGAAAAGAAAAGAAATGAAAAATGAGTGGAAATTTGACTGCTCAGTCATATTTATACTGGCACGGCCTAGCGTGCTGTCACGGGGTTATACTTGCGCCTCGCTAAGTCCTCACCGTGCGACACTCTTAGGTTGTCTCAAGCCTATGTAGTAAGCTTATTAATAAACAAGACTGCTAGGAAGGGAAGTAAGGAAATGCTTGGGGAAGGTTTTCTCTTATTGCACTGTAGCAAATCAGATTTCTCAAGAGTGAGTTACAAATGAGCCCAAATGAGGGGTATTTATACTAATCCTCCTAGTCTTGCAAATGACCAACAAAACATTACTATTCGAAGTATTTACAAGAATGCCATCATCTAGAATGATCTATACAGTTCTAAACAATTCTAAGAAGACTCCTTGGAGTCCCCAGACCCCTCAGGAACGTCCGGCCCGATCCGGCCCGAAGTGTCCCGGCCAGGCCCGGCCAAGGCCCGATTCGGCCCGTAGCAATCTGACCCGATTTATGACCTTCTGGAACCCTCTTTGACCTTCTGGAATTGATTGGTCTCCATCTTGAAGCTTCTAGGGTCTTCTTTCTGAAGAGTGTGCTCATCGGCCTTTTAATGTCTACTGCTGTCACAAGGCTTTTTCCGTCTAAGCCTATTATAGGGAGGGTAGTCCTCTGTGAGCTTGACGCGGTGCCTGCATGTGTGCGGCCTTGTTGCGCGCCCGTCCGCCCGGCTTCGGCCGGATGCTACTTGATGCCTGCTGCACTAAGGTGGTGCGTGACATTCTCCCCCACCAAAGTCGTGACCGTCCTCGGCACGATGCTGTCCCGATATTCTTCGATCTTCTGCCGGAATTGCCATAGGTGTTCCTCATGTTCCCAGCTATTTTCAGCATCTGGGAGTCCCTTCCGATGCACAAAGTATTTGGTGTATGGCGCCACGCCCCTTCGTCGAACGTCCCGATGTGAAATGATCTCAGCTACTTCCTTGTCGAAGGAAGTAATCACGGCAGTAGGTGCTCGATGTGACTGAGCTCGGCCCGGATCCTCCATGTCCTGATGGTAAGGCTTCAGTTGGCTAACATGAAAGACCGGGTGCATCTTCATCTTCGGTGGTAGTTCCACTCGATATGAAACTGTCCCAACACGCCGCTCGATTTTGTAGGGTCCCTCGTATCTCCGGATAAGTCCCTTATGCACAGCCTGAAATGCTTTAAATTGCTGCGGGAGAAGTTTCACCATAACTAAGTCGCCTTCATTGAACTCAACCGCTCGTCGCTTGAGATCGGCCCATTTCTTCATCTTCTTGGCTGCCTTGTCCAATGATGCTCGACCCAAGTCCAATTCCTCCTGTAATGACTTAGCAAAGGTATATGCTGCGTCCGGTTGATTCACTCTTCTGCAAATTGTATGAGAATTGGGCCGTGTCTAAGAGTTTGGCCCAATACCGCTGATTGGCACTCACATAGTGCCGCAAGTAGCACTCAAGCAGCGCATTAACTTGTTCTGTCTGCCCGTCCGTCTGTGGGTGGAAACTTGTTGAGAATGCTAAATTCGAGCCCAATAGCTTGAAAAGTCCAGACCAAAACTTCCCTGTGAAACATGGGTCTCGGTCACTCACGATTGTCCTTAGAATGCCCCAATGTTTTACCACATGCTTTAAGAATAACTTGGCCGTCTCCAGAGCCGTTCCGTCCGCCGGTGCTGGAATAAAGGTTGCGTATATTGAGAACCTGTCTACCACAACTATGATCGACCCGTACCCATTCGATTTAGGCAAAGCCGTAATAAAGTCCATTGAAATGCTTTCAAAAGGGTGTTTCGGTATGGGTAATGGTTGAAGTAGTCCAACAGGTTGTTGTTGCTCCACCTTGTCTTGTTGACATACAAGGCATGTCCGGACGTATGCCTCAACGTCCTCACGCATCATGGGCCAAAAGTAGGAATTGTCAATTAAAGCCATTGTACGGTGCATACCTGGGTCCAGCCCATAGTGTATCGTGGCATTCCTTCATGATGTCCCTCCGTAAGTTCCCCCATTTGGGCACGTACAAACGATTGCCTTTGGTAAAGAGTAGATCGTCTCGTTCCCAGAACCGTCTTGTCTTGCCGCTCCTGGCAAGATCCATGATGTTTCCTGCGAAAGGGTCCTGCCTCAGTCCCTCGCGTATGCGGTCCTTGATGCTTCCCTCGGCCTTGGTCAAGGCTGTAAGCTCGGCCTTCCGGCTTAATGCATCGGCTACTCGGTTAAGTACTCCAGGCTTATACTCCAGGGTATAATCGAACTCAGCTAGGAATTCATGCCATCTTGCTTGTTTTGGCGTGAGCTTCTTCTAAGTTTGAAAATAACTTGTGGCTACGTTGTCTGTTCGTACCACAAACTTGCTCCCAAGTAAATAATGCCTCCAAGCTCTAAGGCAATGTACCACGGCGGTCATTTCCTTCTCGTGTACCACGTACCGTCTCTCGGTATCATTCAATTTTCTGCTCTCATAGGCAACGGGATGTCCTAGCTGCATCAATACTCCTCCGATGGCATAATCAGATGCATCGGTCTGAACCTGATAGGCCTTGTCATGGTCTGGCAAGGAAAGAACTGGCTGCTTCTTCACTTCGCCTTTGAGTCGCTCAAAGGCCTCTCGGCACTTATCCGTCCACTCCCATTTGTGGTCCTTTTTCAATAGGTCCGTTAATGGTGCTGCTATCCGAGAGTATCCCTCGATGAACTTCCGGTAGTAGTTCACGAGTCCCAGAAATGATCGGAGTTGGGTTACGCTGGTCGGTGGTTCCCAATCTCGAAGAGCTTTCACTTTGGCCTCGTCCATCATTATGCGGCCATCCTTGATATGGTGCCCCAGAAAAGTCACTTCCTGTTGGGCGAATGAGCACTTCTCCAACTTTGCATAAAGTTCATTGTCCTGCAATGCCTGGAACACCTGTCGCAAGTGTTCTACATCCTCCTCCATCGATAATGAGTAAATGACAATATCATCCAAATAAACGACAACAAACCTATCTATGTATGGTTGAAATAACTTGTTCATCAATGTGCAAAAGGTCGCTGGGGCGTTCGTAAGCCCGAACGGCATCACAAGAAAATCAAACAAACCATACCTGGTTGCCATGGCGGTCTTGGGTTCGTCTCCTTCAGCTATCCGGACCTGCCAATATCCGGATCTTAGGTCGATCATTGAAAAGTATTTGGCACCTCCCAGTTGGTCAAACAACTCTCCAATGAGTGGGATGGGATACTTATTGCGAACCGTCGGTTTGTTGAGTGCCCTATAGTCCACGCACATACGTAAGGATCCATCATGCTTCTTCTGGAAGAAAACGGGGGATCCATAAGGAGATTTGGATGGTTGGATCATCTTGGAATCCAACAACTCTTTCAATTGCTTATGCAACTCCTTAAGTTCCGGTGGTGACATCCTATAAGATGTCCTCGAAGGTGGCTTCGCATTGGAAATAAGTTCAATTTTGTGGTCCACATCCCATCTGGGCGGCAACTTCTTAGGTAGTTCCGCGGGCATTGTAACACCCCAATTTCACTTTGGGTTATTACACGCCACAGGACACACAAGGGTCCCGCCAGGCTGGCGACACACAAGATTAAACCACAATCCAATACATAATAACCATGACATAATAGTCCAACAAAGGATACAAAACACAAGTTAGGCCTCGGCCGTGGCCAAAATAGTATAATTCAAGTCATCACTGAATGCAAACATTACACGACAAAGTACAACTCAAAACCAATCATAATACAGTATATAAAACTGACTCAACATCACACATACAAAGACTGATATGAGCTCTCTAACATCCAGTGTGCTTGTCAATTCCGTGTGCGCCACATGGGGGCTCCTGTCCCTCGAGAATACCTGAAATGTACAAAATATTTCACCCCAACAATGGGGTTAGCCACAACCACTAGTGCAAGTACAGTATTACAATTATTTTAATCCACAAGCATTTCCAAATCATTTCAAAATCCCAAAACAGTTCAATTCGCGATATTCCGGAATATCAATATCAATCACCAGTAAAAACACTCCGACAATTCTCGCGACCCGGTCCGTCCCTCAAGCCACCAAGTCCCTGTGTGCCCCGTCGAGCAATCCCCAGGTGAGAATGTCCACTCAAAGTATCTCTCATGACCCGGTCCAGCCGCTAAGCCCACCAGGTCCCCGTGTGACCCCGTCGAGTCAATCCCCGAGTGAGAGTACCCGAGAATAACCTTTCATCTCTCATCATTCATAAACCATCACAGAAATGCATGCCATAAACTAATGCAATAAAGTACTTGCGTGAACTTTCTTACTCTCAAAGGAACAAACAACGAACAAGGCTACGGTCCGAACTATCTTCCGAATCCCGCTCCTAACAAACATTGAGGCTTAATCGTTTACAATTTTGTTGGAAACACAAAAATCCCTCCTAAATTCTACCCTCAGGACCATTTAATCGAGCACTACGAGGGCATAATGGGTTTTGCTCGATTTACAAAAGAAGATTTGGAATCAATCCACAAAACCTTGAGGAAATCATGAAATCATACCTATATAACCATTTTAAACCACAATCCATCATAATTTGGAGCTAAACAGTTGGAGAAACGAGATCCCCAAAATCCCCAAATTTCCCCAAAGTTAGGGTTCTACGGAAGTATTACCTCAATTCCTTGGTGAAGACGATGTAAGATTGATAGATCTTTACTTGAAGTTGAAAAGATTTGAGTTTTAACCATGCTCTGCCGAAACCCTCGCCTACACCGCCCTGGAGTCATCTAGAAGCTCGAAGAAGAGGAGAGAAGATGAAAAATGACAAGTGTTGACCGCAACACATGTATTTATATAAGTGCACCTTAGTGCGCGCTAACGCTTACCGAATAGCGCACGCTATCGGCCTAGGTCTACAGCCCAGACCCTTCTGCCCAGCCGAGCTAGTGTGCACCACATCTGATAGCGTGCGCTACTCAATCGAGTTAGCGTGCGCTGTATCGCCGAGTTAGCGCGCGCAGCTTCCGCCTTAGCATGCGCTATCTGGTGTCCAGTCTAGGTCCAGAACCTTCTGCCCTAATTAGAAACCCTTCTGTCCACACCGGCAGCGTGCGTTACGACCGAATAGCGTGCGCTACGACCGACGAGTTAGCGTACGCAACGACCGTCTTAGCGCACGTTACCTGTTGGTCTGGACAGAGTCCATACCTCACTGTCCTTACTGTCCGAGTCACTTAGCGCGCGTTAACACCCAACAGTGGCGTGCGCTACCTGTTCCCCTAGCGTGCGCTACTATGATGCCTTACTGTGCGCTAGCTTGATTTTTAGTCCCAGTCCAGTGCTCTCTGGACTACCCCATGCTGTCGGTTAGTGTGCGTAACCTCTTGTAGTAGCGCGCGCTAGCCTACAACTTCCGTTGCGTACGCTACCCATATAAAGTAGCGCACGCTAATCCTGAGTTGCAGAAACGATGCAAGCGGTTCGACACCACGATAATGGATATTAACGGAATACTAACAAGAAACACAACATACAGGCTCAATTTCGAATCAAACACATGATACCAAAGTTCGAAAAAATTTACGAACCAAACTACAAAGTTCATGAATTCATAATTATAAGCGATAAAAGTTACGACTATTACAGGCATCACGTCCTGGAACTCCTCCAAAACAGCTTGAACTTCCTTTGGTACATCATTCCCTTCAATATCGTTTCCATCATCAGGAATGTAAAATGCAGCGAAGGTCTCTTCCTGCTTCCGAAGTCCCCGACTAAGTTGTATGGCTGAAAGGGTGCTTGTCCCCTTTGCTTCCCTCTTGGCCGGAATGGCCTGTGTCCTGTCTGAGTCCAAAATGACTAAGGAATCTGAAAATGGAAGAATGCAAGCCCGTACCTGATCGAACCATTGTAACCCAAGAACCAAATCGTAGTCATCGATGGTCACTACAGTGAAGGTGATCATTCCCTGCCAGTCACCTATCTTTGCTTTCACTCCTCGTGCTTCGCCGGTCACTGGTTTAGCATGGGTGTTCATTGTCTTGATCGATCCATTAGTTGGAGTGACGGTAAGTCGTAATGCTTTGGCTACGCCGTCCAGCATGAATTTGTGTGTAGCTCCTGTATCCACTAAGGCTTTGATGTGTGTGCCTCCGATCAAGGCATCCACGAACATAGACCCCTTTTTGGGTCACTTCGCCAGCTCCACGACGGCTTTGACAGCATTGAGAAAACTCAATGAGCCCATGTGCGCACCATCCGCATCCTCGGTCTCCGTGGTCTCTTGAATGGCTGCGACCTTCTTCCTCCGAAATGGGCAATCGTACTTCATGTGAGAGGTACTATGACAAATGTGACAACCTCTCGTCTTATCGTTCTCGTCCATTGGTTGCTTGCCCGAGTATTTGTTTGGCCTGAACCTTGATGGGCGGTCTCCCCCACCTTGGCCTTTATCTGTGCGGAAAGTCCTTGGCTTATCGCTGGTTTTCAACTCCCTAAAGCCCTCGACCACAGCAATGGCAGTCGCCATGTCCTGAACATTGCGCCTTTCCAACTCTTGCCTTGCGAAAGGCTTGAGTCCGTCCATAAATGCAAACAGCTTGGCGGTCGCCGTCAATCTTGGTATCTCCAGTACAAATTCTTAGAACTCCTTGACATAGTCATTAATAGTACGAGTGTGGCTAAGTCTCTTTAGCCTGCCCCAAGCCTCAAACTCCACATTCTCGGGATAGAATTGCTTCTTCAATTCGGCCTTGAAGTCTTCCCAGGAAGCCATCCTGCACGCACCGCTCTCAATGTCAGCCTGTTTAGTCCGCCACCATAGTACGGCTGTGTAAACTAAGTACAAGGGCGTCGTCCGCAACTTGGTGTCATCATCTCGAATGTTTGAGGCACCAAAGTACTGCTCTAGGTTCCATAAGAAATTGTCAATCTCCTTGGTGTTTCTCGATCCATTGAACTTCCCAGACCTTGGGATGTCAATTCATGCGGGTGTCGCACCCACATGTTCTCCATTGGCAATCACCCTCTTCACCGTTGCCATCTCCGTCTTGAGAACCTCCATGCCCTCTTGCATGGCCAAGATCATGGGCCGAAAATCGGCCAACTCTTGCTTCATGTTCCCATCACAAGCATTGATAGTAGAAAGTACCTGGTTGTGCAGCTCTTCACCAGCTTCTTCTAAGTCATCCACGTTCTTCGCAACCTCATCATAGACCTCCTCGAGTCGAGTCACTCGACTGTCCATGGCAGCAATCCGGTCGACAGACTTGTCTCTGCCCTTCTTGGTCTTCTCGGCCTGAGTGTTGGGTTGGGTAACGTCGGATGATTGTGCCATCTTACTCCTTGCACGATCAGCTAGCAATCTTCGAAAATCCGCCTTGGTTGTCTCAACCTTGGCTCCGATACCAACTGTCACGGGGTTATACTTGCGCCTCCCTAAGTCCTCACCGTGCGGCACTCTTAGGTTGTCTCAAGCCTAAGTAGTAAGCCTATTAATAAACAAGACTGCTAGGAAGGGAAGTAAGGAAATGCTTGGGGAAGGTTTTCTCTTATTGCACTGTAGCAAATCAGATTTCTCAAGAGTGAGTTACAAATGAGCCCTAAGGAGGGGTATTTATACTAATCCTCCTAGTCTAGCAAATGACCAACAAAACATTACTATTCCAAGTATTTACAAGAATGCCATCATCTAGAATGATCTATATAATTCTAAACAATTCTAAGAAGACTCCTTGGAGTCCCCAGACCCCTCTGGAACGTCTGGCTCGACCCAGCCCGAAGTGTCCCGGCCCGGCCCGACCAAGGCCCGAAGTGTCCTGTAGCAATCCGACCCGATTTCTGACCTTCTCGAACCCTCTTTGACCTTCTGGAATTGATTGGTCTCCATCTTGAAGCTTCTAGGTCTTCTTTCTAAAGAGTGTGCTCCTCGGCCTTTTAATGTCTACTGCTGTCACAAGGCTTTTTCCGTCTATGCCTATTATAGGGAGGGTAGTCTTCTGTGAGCTTGACATGGTGCCTGCACGCGTGCGGCCCTGCTGCGCGCCCGTCCGCCCGGCTTCGGCCGGATGCTGCTTGATGCCTGCTGCACTAAGGTGGTGCATGACATTGTGCTATCCTTCTGGACTAGCGTGCGCTAAGGGGCCGCGGCCCACGGTACAGCCCGCTCCAGCATAAAAAAGGCACACGGTGCAGTCTTAGCTATTTCGACCATAACTCCTTCATCCGGACTCCAATTGACTCACCGTTTGATTCATTGGAAAGATAACTTGATGATCTATAACATATCAAAGATTCAGTATTTTTGGAGTTTCCAAGAATTAATGGTGACTTTATGTTGTTGCCCAAAATATTTATCCGAAGATTAAATACTGCTGGAATGAACGGACAACAAACAAAGTTGCGGGAGCACTTCCGAGAGAATATGAATAAACACAAAATTTGCCGGGTTTGTTAGGCCCGGGCTTGAATGCTCTCGCGAGATGTTATTAATACAAATATTCGTGGATACAAGTATTAATGTGAGAATCTAAGTTCAATGAGTGTAAAAAGACTCTGTTAATCCAGCTCTTGAGCGAAGCTTGGTGTTCTTCGTCCATGCCGATCGTCTTCTGTATGAGAGAGTCCGAGAGAAGAAAGAACCAAAATATAGCTGTTTCTAAGAGTAGGAGAAAGCCAAGTTGTGTGTATTGCTTCTGTGTTATGCGTGAATGGCGAGAATGACAGAGAGTTGGCCGAGTGCAGGGAGCCCTCTATTTATAGGGGCTGAGGAGCCTTGTATTCTGGCGTGTGATCGCCTTCCGTCTAATATTATAATGGGGTGATCGACTGCCGGCCAATATAATAATGGGGTGATCGTCCTTAAGTCACACGGGCTGTCGGCCTAAAGTCCAAGCATTGGCGGCCACCGGTATGCGGTCGATGAGGAGCCAAAGACGCGTCCGGAGTCACTGTCACATGCGGTCCTACTAACACCTTTCGGCGGGCCTGTCGGCTTGTGGGAAGATGCTGACAGGATGTGGTAAACGATCCGTGATATGCGGATCTTGTCTCGGCTCTGCACGTGGGGTCTGTCCTGAGGTTCGGCCTCTGCCGACTGGATGACCATCGGCTTTGAGCGGCATGAGGCGGTCGGCATCGGTCGGTCACCAAGGGTCGGTCGGCAAGTGCCGAGAAATGATCGTCCGCTAGTCGATCACCAGGAATCGATCACTAAGTACCGAGAGACGATCGTCTTAGATGTCGATCGCTCGGCACCGGGACTTGTCCTAGGACCCTCGATTGGCAGATCTATCTTGGATGCCGGGCTAAGGCTAGGCCGCCTGGTCACTGGTCGGCAGTTCTGTCTCGTCTGCTCGGCAATAGCTAGGTCGCCCGATCTCTGAGGCGATCGCCGGTCGGAGAGTATAATTCTCGACACAACAATTGCCCCCCAGCTTGCTCCGATGTTGAAGACACGGGGCGAGGTGGGTCTTGCTGGCGATCGTGTAAGATGAGGACGGGCGATCTGGTGAGCTGACTTTGGATTCAGACTTGGGAGATCTGGTCGATTGGCTAGCTATCTTTCGGTCTTGTACCTGCAAAAAACAACATTGGCCGATCACCCTCAGAAACTTGATGGTTTCGTCGTTTGAGGAATCGTGCACAGTCGCGGAGTTCGATGGACCGACTCCATGACCGTGTCTTGTGCGCGAAGACATTGAGTGTCTCGTGACTCAATTTATTGTGAGGGTCCTCTGTTAGGCTGCGTCTCGCCTCGTATTTAAACGAAGGGCGTGCAGTCTCAGTCTAGACGAGTCCTTGCGCAGGGCAGCGTCAGATGATTCAACTCCACGTCCGTGGCTTGTTAGCTCTGCTTCCACCTCGGCCCACCATGAAGATGGCGAACCTTAACGGTGTACGTTGAGACGGGTGTAGTGGCACGTCGCATTGTCCGGGTTCACCATGTTAGATGATGATCCTTTGAGGGCGGGCGATCGTGTCCACTGATTAGTTTTGGAGGGCCCTCAGACTACGCCGGCCTCGTATTTAAATGAAGGGCGGGCGATCTTGTCCCAAAGGGACCTTGCATGGCCGAAGCAGCCGGTTCCATTGACTACCAAGACCATGGCTTTATGTTGTGCGGTGGAGGCGATCTCATGCCTTAGTCCGTCATGTTAGAAGCTGAACTTTGGATGGCGAACGAGTCCTCCGGTTTTTGGGTGATGTTGCTTGATGATGGCGATCGGGCCGGAAGACTGTGATCGTCGCTCGGCTGCCGATCGCGTTATTCATAGGTTGATATCGGCGATCGGGCGGGAGATCGTCGTTCGGGCACCGATCGAGCTGCTCATAGGTTAAGGAGAAACCTTTGCCTGGCCAGAAAATCTGCGGCCTTAGCTCGGAAGATCGCGTAGGTCGTGGGTTGGTCCTTCGTAAGATGCCTGAACATAGGCAAAAGACCATGGAATCCTCCTAGGACCGTGTATAGGGCGATCTCATCGCTTATGGGTTTGCCATTGAGGATGATCTCGTCTACCCAGTCGATGTAGTCCGGGTCGGACTCTTCTTCCCCTTGTTTGATTCGCAGCATGTGATGGGGACCTTCTGGCCGAGCGGCCCTGGTGGCGAAGTACTCTGTGAAGACGTTCGCCAGTTGGTTAAAGGAGCCGATGGACCGAGGCGACAGTGAGGCATACCACCTGTGGGCAAGGTCGTCCAGCGTCAGGGGGAACATTCGGCACCTGGTCGCGTCTGATGCCCCACACCCAGTCATGTAGATGTTGAACTTGCTCAGGTGCATTTCGGGGTCCGATCTCCCCTCGTACAAAGGTGTTTGTGGAGGAGCGATCTTATGCTGCACGTGGGCGAGCTCGATGTGGACCGCGAGCGGCTCGCTCGGCTCGGTGATCGTCTTCTTGGCGCGTGCCCCGGATTCTAGGAGCACCTTCATGTCGTCGAGCTGACATTGCATCGCGGCCATCGTCGTGGCTCGGTCGCCCGAGGATCGGCTTTGGGAGCGGGAGCCGAGGTGATCGTGTAACAATCTCCTGACTCCGCTGCTGCCGACCTCGGCTATTTGGCGAGGAGCCGGAGCCAGGTGGCTGCCTTACGGGAGTCGGGTAAGCCGAGCTCCCGGTGACGGATTCAAACTCCGTCGTCTCGTAGGCCGGGCAGTGCCCGGTCACCAAGGCAGGAGTGCCAGCGATCAGCAGACGTGCCCGGGCTGGCGAGCGCCTCTCCTTGCGGATGAGAGCCTCCTGGCGATCGCTCGGCCAGTAACGCCTTGAGCTTCCGCTTGGTCCTCCGGCAGATGGCCGGGGGGTGATAGCGGGAGGCGCATCGAGAACACTATGTCGCTCCTATAGGACGGCCATGGCCTCGTCGATCTGTTCAGTGGTTCGGAACTGATCGAGCGAGAGGCTTGGGCCGCCCGTCAGGGGCGGGATCGAGCATCTCGGACCGCGGCGGCTACCCTCCGCCATCGGCTGTGGCTCGGACTGAGACGGAAAGAGGCGTCTGGCGGGCTGGCCAGCGGCTTTCTTCGACGCGGAGGCGGAAGACATGATTCTGAAGGCTTTCTCTGAAGAACAGTGAGTGTTTCTTCAGGTATATGCCCCGGAGAACACTGAGTGTTCTTTGAGACGGTAGGAATAAAAATTGAGGGTTAGATCCCCTTTTTCTAGCGCCAATTGTTGTTGCCCAAAATATTTATCCGAAGATTAAATACTGCTGGAATGAACGGACAACAAACAAAGTTGCGGGAGCACTTCCGAGAGAATATGAATAAACACAAGATTTGCCGGGTTTGTTTGGCCCGGGCTTGAATGCTCTCGCGAGATGTTATTAATACAAATATTTGTGGATACAAGTATTAATGTGAGAATCTAAGTACAATGAGTGTAAAAAGACTCTGTTAATCCAGCTCTTGAGCGAAGCTTGGTGTTCTTCGTCCGTGCCGATTGTCTTCTGTATGAGAGAGGCCGAGAGAAGAAAGAACCAAAAGATAGTTGTTGCCAAGAGTAGGAGAAAGCCAAGTTGTGTGTATTGCTTCTGTGTTATGCGTGAATGGCGAGAATGACAGAGAGTTGGCCGAGTGCAGGGAGCCCTCTATTTATAGGGGCTGAGGAGCCTTGTCTTCTGGCGGGCGATCGCCTTCCGGCCAATATAATAATGGGGCGATCGTCTGCCGGCCAATATAATAATGGGGCGATCGTCCTTAAGTCACACGGGCTGTCGGCCTAAAGTCCAAGGCAACTGGCGGCCACTGCGGTCCAATGAGGAGCCAGCACGCGTCCGGAGTCACTGTCACATGCGGTCCTACTGACACCTTTCGGCGGGCCTATCGGCTGGTGGGAAGATGCTGACAGGCTGTGGTCAACGATCCGTGATATGCGGATCTTGTCTCGGCTCTGCACGTGGGGTCTGTCCTGAGGTTCGGCCTCTGCCGACTGGATGACCATCGGCTTTGAGCGGCATGAGGCGGTCGGCATCGGTCGGTCACCAAGGCTCGGTCGGCAAGTGCCGAGAGATGATCGTCCGCTAGTCGGTCACCAGGAGTCGATCGCCAAGTACGGAGAGACGATCGTCTTAGATGTCGATCGCTCGGCACCGGGACTTGTCTTGGGACCTTCGGTTGGCAGATCTATCTTGGCTGCCGGGCTAAGGCTAGGCCGCCTGGTCGCTGGTCGGCAGTTCTGTCTCGGCTGCTCGGCAATGGCTAGGTCGCCCGATCTCCGAGGCGATCGCCGGTCGGAGAGTATAATTCTCGACACAACAAGTCGATTAAGGACACGGAACTCAACAAAACAACACCGAAACGAACTCGGATGACAAAAAGTGCAGAATTAATAATTCTCGGAATGACGAAACGGTTACAATAGAGTTGCTAAGATGGACTTCCGCCAAAAAAATAGAAAATTATCGGAAATCGAAATTGCGGATATTACAGACCCTGTGCGATGCTCCCTGAAACACGAATGCAATACAGACATCCACCCCCGATTACTCGGGGTTAGAAAAATTCCACTATTTTGCTAGTGCAAGTACAAGTGCAAATACGAGCCATATAATTCAAGTTCTAAGAACAATAATAACCATGAATCCTTAAAGATTCAAATAAAACGAAACGAATACTTCCCGAGGCAAGAGTTTGAGTAAATCTTTCCACATCCGAAAGATCACAATAATGAGAATGGTTTACAAACGATTTAAAATGTCCTCGGGAGTTTTAATAGAAAACAACATAGGATTATCAAATCCTTATCTTTCCAAAAATCAACAGGGGTCACAGCCCAAAGGTTTTGTTTTCGCAAATAGAAAACCACTAACAATTCACAGGTTCAGAGCCCAACATCACGTGTCGTCGACGGACATAAAATCAACAAAACATAATCACGCACGCACATCACCTAGGACTGGGACGAAGCCACAAATCCCACCCGAGGCCTCTAAGGACCCCTTTTGAGCTGGCTAGCGAAATACATAACACCGTGAACACATGACACGTCATACTACCATGATCACTTGCCACGTCATCTCACGGTTGGATCAATCACTTGTTGTCTCCTAACCATATGATCACATGCCATATGTCACCGCAGGTCTCGTCTTAGGCTCTCACGGTTGGATCAATCACTTGTTGCATCCTGACCACATAGTCACATACCATGTGTCACCGTAGACCTTCGACCATATTCACATATTCACACAAATAACATATCACACCAAGGATATTCAAGTAATTCACCCAATGGCAATAAACACAAGGTACGACACAATCGTCAAATCACAACGCATCGATATGAAGCAATATACGTACACACGCATTATCCATCACATCATCAACACCACCAATATCCGTAGAATTCACATAAGCGTCTACAAAACACCACTCGCAAAGCACACACGGTTTTGGAAGAGGCCTTTAACAAGACTAAACGAATCTTTGAAAGTTCAAAACAAATGATCAAATAACCACATAGAGATGGTCACTAATATCATATCCATAAAACAAGAATTGTATGGACAAAGTACTTGCCTCAAAATTGGCACGCAAGTATCCTGACGAACACGGCTCAACCGGAAAGCTTTGAAACGCCCGATGCTATCGAAAAGGAAGACGACAACGAACGAAAGGGTTCAACTCGGTTTCTTCGCAAGAAACTCGACCCTAACAACATATAATTAGTAAATAAATGATCTTACGAGGAAGAATAATCGTAGAACGTCCGAAAACCCCTCTATAACATTCTACCGGACACCTTCAAGGCGTCGATCAAGAACTCGACAAAAAAAACGAATCCATACGATCCAACCATGGAATAACAAGGGAAATGATATAATACATCTAAATAATCGATAATCCATCAATAATCTAAGTTATTACGGCTCAAACAGACGAAATCCAACAAAAACCCCAATTTCCCCAAAACTAGATTATCAAGAAATCTAACCTTGATTCGGTAGATCAGAGGAGGTTATTGGATAATTCATTGATGTTAGAAACTTAAGAACTTCGTGGATTGATATATAAACAACATCTAATCACTTACTCCAAGCCCCAACCGCGGAAGGAAATGAGAGGGATGATAAAAATGGGTGTAAACCCGTCTGCTCGATCATATATATACTGCCCAGCATCCTGCCGACTACTTACGGCCGTAACCGGCAGACCTTACGGCCGTAACCGGCATTCGTACGAACAATGCCAAGCACCCATACGGCCGTGACCGATCACATACGTCCGTAACCGGTATTCGTCCGAACAATGCCTAACTAGCGCGTACGGCCGTAACCGGTCACGTACGGCCGTAACCTGTCTTTGTCCGGCACATGCCTGCCGAGCACGTACGGCCGTAACCGGCACCTTACGGCCGTAACTCCGCCAGGACAGCCCCTGCTTGCACTGTGCGGCTGAGACTCGGCCGTGGCCAGCTCCGACAGCCCGGTTAGGCGTTCGACGACGTCTCGACCACTTAAACGCACCGATTATGATCTAAAATGATAACGAGCAAATTACGAAGCATAAAATACCCCAAGCACGGAATGAGCACGACGAAAAGCTCGAAAAACACTAGGAAATGTTCACGAAGGATTCTCAACAACGAACGAAAGCGCTAAACGAACATGTGATTCCGAACAACCCGGAGATAGGTAAAAACGAGTATGAAAACAAGTACCCGAAAATTTGGAAAATTACAAAATGGTTCCAAATGTCCGAAAATCGCGATACGGCAACGAATAACAAAACGAAGCTCACAACACGCATAACAACGTTAAATGAACTTGCGAGAAATCCGAAACAACAGTTTCGAACGAGATTCCCAGGAATCGAACTTAAGTGCGGAAAAAGTCGCTTAAGAACACGGAATTTAACAAAACGACACCACTTGTAGGACACAAGTCGTCCAGGAATAAGTCTAGAGGGGGGTGAATAGACTTATTGAAACTCTTAAACTCTTTTTCACAAAGAGTAAGTTTCTTCAGCTGATAGATATACAAATGACTTAGAGTCATTTGTTTTCTGTTGTTGCCCAAAATATTTATCCGAAGATGAAATACTGCTGGAATGGACGGACAACAAACAAGGTTGCGGGAGCACTTCCGAGAGGGTGTGAATTGTTAGGAGTATGCCCTCGAATGCCACTCAGAGGATGTTGAGTGAGGGCATTGTACTTGTTATTATGTAAATCATCAATATAAGGCAATGGATGTTTCTTTATTTACTGGTAGTTACTGGCATTCCTAAACTCATAAATATATATATAGAAACTAGTCCGTGTATTTGAGAGCAAAACATTCCACTCCTTATTGGATAAGGGGTTCGGCACTGGAAAGGTTTATAGCTCAAATACTTAATCGTTCGCAAGTCGATGAAACTTGACTGGGCGTTAAGTTTATGTAAAGACTTGTATGACGTGTTCTTTGACAAGGAGAGTGACTGTTGAACACTAATGGTTAGTGGGAGCACACGTTATAGGTGTGATAATTGGATTAGTATACTCGAACCGACTCACCCTCGATTCGTCACACGGATTTCACTCCGGGACAATCAATGATGGAATCGAAAGGTTGTAATAGGTATTCGTGAACCTTCGACTTGAGGATTTAGTAGGGATGTGCTTGTGACGTCAAGATTTTCATTAGAGTAGTTCGACCCTGTAAACCGGAAGGCGGGGGTCAACCTCGACGTGCATCTTGACGGGCAAGTAGCAGGTTGTACTGAATACTAAGATAAAATTCTTTCTCCTGTTAGTAAACGGGTTATATGTCCTATGCGGTTATTGACAGATGAGATCATAAGTCTTTGGCCAAAGCATTGGAACTGGCTGTATTAGATACACGAGAGCTCGATGATCTCGATTTGCATTAACGCATGCATAGCGTCAAGTACAGATGGGGTATGACTGACCGTGACCCTATAACTTGATCGGGACATTTGAAAGAAGGGTTTATACGTATACTCGTATTCACGACAGAATGGTTCTTGAATGATCCCAATCATTCGTTCTCAGTCGGGGTACAGTGTAGGCCACCAGGCTGGCTAGGTGGTGCTACTACGCTTTGGTTCCTCTCATTGCTGACTGAGACGGACCTACCGAGTCGCGCATTAGGATTGACGACGGAATAAATCGAGCTTAATCTCTCATTATGAATATTAGATATTGGATATCTAATTTGAGACACTGGATGTCTAAATCAATTTATTGGATAAATTGATTTACGGCCTAATGGATTAAATAAATTACTGGGTGATTAATTTAATTCATGAATATAATTATTTTTTGGAGAAATTAATTATATTATTTTGTATTTGATATGTTTAATTAATTGGATTAATTAAACAATATAAATACATCAGAACGGAATTGGAGTTTATCTATTTGGACTCTCGGGAGTCCGAAATGAACCGAACTCGTCCGATTTCTTCTAGAGGTCGGCCCCCACCTTGATTTCCTACCTTGATCAATGTCTTGTTTTCTTGTTGGAAGACTTTTGACATATGAGATTTCATATCTCTTATTATAAGGGAAAGGGAGATTTTGTGGGTGAAAGATTATCTTGTGAATGATTTGAAGACCAAAATAAAACCTCCTTTTCTCTCCTCCTTGTGGCCTCACGGCATTTATCATTTTCAAGAGAGAGGGAAGAAAAAAAAAACTTGGTCTTGTGTTTTTCATCATTCACATTTTCTTAGAGAAAAATTGTTGAGAGATATATTATACACTTAGAGTGTAATAATAAAAGCTTCATCACTTGATTCTAGCCGTAACCTTAGAGGTTAATCGAGTGTTGTTGTTCCGATCATTTTTCCGGCGCGTGGCAAGTAGAGACGCGGTGCTTTCGGCGTTGGATCGTTCAAGAGCTTGGATTGGATTCGTAGAGATCAATCAAAGCTTGGGGAATAGCTCAAGAGAAGGTTACCATTTAATCAACGTACTTCGAGGGTTAGTTTCTTACGACTCTTGCTTTTCGTTTATATATTCGTATATACGTAGCTCGATCGATCCTCGTAGGGATTCGGATCGAATTAATTTTCGTTTTACCGCTTCCGCTGGGCCTTCGTTTTAGGCACCGAATCCCAACAGTGGTATCAGAGCGTAGGTCTTGCGATCGTATATACTATATTGGCATTTGGAATGCTCGGTTAGATGGTGAATGATTTGGAATCATTTTAGTTATAATCGTGGTACATGTTTTACGTTCCTTGTAGTTATATTTTTTCGTAAGTTTATGTCTAAATATAAATCTTAAATTTCTAGGAAATATGATTTATATTGAAGATATGAAAGTCGGAAAATATTGATATTGGATATCCGGTCGAAAATCTAGCCCCGAATCGTCGTCGGATGATTTTTTTGGACAAAAAGGGTAATCTGGCCGAGAGTGACTCGACCGTGTCCTGGTTGACTCGGTCATGTCCGGCAGTGTGGCCAAGTCACTGCCAGGCAGACTCGACCGTGTCCTGGGTGACTCGGTCGTGTTTGGCAGTCTGGCCAAGTCACTGTCAGGCAGACCCGACCGTGTCCTGGGTGACTCGGTTGTGTCCTGGCCGGAATCTTCCGAGCGTAATTCGGCCATGCAGGCTGTGATTTATTTATCGAGGTGACTTCGGTCATCTTTGGCCGATTTTACCCGGCTCGATTTTTTCGTGTATTCTTGAAAATTAATCTCCCACATGTTAAATTAGATTTAATATGATTAAAATGATTTATGGTATTTCATTTTATAAGGGAAATTTGATTAATTGGAATATTTATGGTCGACCGAATTATTTTGAACGTTATTATATTACCGATTGTGTGAATCGATTGGATCGGTTCGTATTGTTGATTGGATCAATGTACCTCTACGCTTTTCATTTATATAGTATTTATTGGATGAATGTTTTTGAATGGGGATGTGTTTCGTGGACTTAGTTTTGAATCGTTCGTTTTATTCGATTGGGTTGTAAAGCCCGTTTTGAGCCTATTTATTTTACTAGAAATGTTTGTATCTAGGATGCAATTTTCGATGTAAAATTTATATGTAATGACGAAGACCGGAGGAAGATCCATTTCGAGAAGACGAAGATTCAAGACGAAGACTTCTAATTAGATTACGGACTTTTTGTTTTCTAGGAACGGTCCATGAACCACATGTTGGTAGCAACTAGGTTGTGAATGGTTGTTTCATATTGTATGAATGCCACAAACGCACTTAAATGAATTAATGTGCAAAGTGTAACATTAATCGCGATAATTCTCCCACAACAAATTATTAAGTTTATAAAGTTTCAAGGTTTTCCTTCCCTCCATCGAGCTTTCGGGAAATTGAAATCCAAACCGCATGTGCTATGCTTCCGAGTTATCAGGGTAGTCGTTCGGGGAGGACGGATAAATTACCGGGAGCACATTGGATGCCTTCGGTTGGAGCAAATTTTATCCCTAGAAACCTGATAGGTTTCCGGATAAGATTCAATTGTGAAACTGATTTGCATTGATGGTATAAACTTAACTTGTTCACGAACCATAGAAACCGTATAGGTTGAGGGAAGTGAACAAGGGGAAAAAGAAGATTGAATCATCCATTAGATGGGTTGGTGTTGGACACCACTTTATGAAAATTAATAGACTAGAAACATGTTCGGTTGCCCTCTATTAAGATTTATAAAGAACTCGATCACCACTATGAAGTAGAGCGACGATACTTCCGGATATCACATGGGAGTGTGTTATTCCGATAAAAATAGTGGGAACTGGGTAACAAGAATAGTAAAGACCTTAGCTCTATACTCAGATCATAATATAACAAGTCACTAATTAATCTGTTATACTTAATGCAGACAAATCTCAATATGACAATGAATCCACTCGCAATTCTACTCGAAAAGAACACCTTAATGGGACCTAACTTTGTGGATTGGCTCCGCAATCTGATGATTGTCCTCAGTATAGAGGCACTGGGATACGTCTTGGAGACGGACACTCCGGCGCCTCCTGTGCGGACCCGAGCCAAACAGGAAGAGATTGAAAACCACTAAAAGTGGGTTAAGGATGACGTGAAAGTCCGTGCTTATATGATGGCTTCCATGTCTAATGAGCTTCAGAGAGCTCATGAGAAAATGACTTCTGCTAGGCAGATTCTATCTCACTTAACCGAACTTTATGGTGAGCACAGCAAAACTGCTAGATATGAGATATCCAAGCAACTGTTCGGTGAAAGGATGAAGGAAGGTGAGAAGGTTGGGGAACACGTCCTCAAAATGATATCCATGATCGAGAAATTGGAGTCTCTTGATTTTAAAATGGATACTTCTCTCCAAACCGACCTTATCATACAGTCTCTCCCTGATTCCTTCTCACAGTTTGTTATGAACTTCAACTGCAATGAGATTGCATGCAATTTACCTGGGCTAATGAACAAACTTGTGACCGCTCAGTCACATATGAAGACTCCACGGATGAAGGAGTCTGCTCTTGTGATTTCTTCTGGACCTCGGAGGTCTAAGAACAAGAAGAAAAAGACCAAGAAGCAAACTGGACCACAAGTTAAGGACCTTAACGGTAAGGGCAAGGCCCCAATGGTTCCAAAGAACAAGAAGAAGGATGCTTGTCTCAAGTGCGGTGAGCTAGGCCACTGGGCTAGAGACTGTCCATTTCTTCATGGCACTTCAGGTACAGAACTTTTAGTTTTGGAAACAAATTGTTACGCTCTTTGTTTTCTACTTCACGGATTACGGATTACGGTGCTAGTTCTCATATTTGTACCGTGAATCAGGATCTAGAACAAAGTAGGAAGCTTGGAGCTGGAGAAGTTTTATCACAGTCGGAAGCGGGCATAGTGTCGAGGCGACCGACATAGGATCACTTCTTTTGGGTTTAGAATCCGGCTTTGTTTTGACTTTAGAAGATGTACTTGTTTTGCCCAAGGGGCACAAAAACATTGTATCCATTCCGGTCATGGACCGAAAGGGCTTTTCATTTTTCATTGGTGATGGTTCCTGCAAAATTTATTTTAGAAATAAACTAGTGGGTACTGCTACATTGTTGAATGAATTGTATCATCTAAATCTCAGCAACAAAGTAGTTGTGAATACTATGACTAGAAAACGTGGTAGGGATGAAACCAATCAAGTTTTGAAATGGCATCTTAGACTTGGTCATGTTGGTCAGACCAAGGTTTACAAGATGGAAAAAGATGGACTTATGGGTCCATTGGGATCGGATCTCTTTCCTACTTGTGAATCTTGCCTTAAAGGCAAAATGACTAAGTCCCCCTTCACATGGACTTTTGAAAGAGCCACTGATAAACTGGGATTAATCCATACTGACGTTTGTGGTGCTTTGGAAGCAGCACGTGACGGATATCAATATTTCATTACGTTTAGAGATGATCATACTAGGTATGGTTATGTATACTTAATGATACATAAATCCGAGGCCTTTAAGAAATTCCAGGAATTCAAGGCCCTAGTCGAGAAATAAACTGGTAATCATATCAAAGCACTTCGGTCGGACCGAGGTGGCGAGTATATGCGTACGGAGTTTTACGAGTTCCTTAAGGAACATGAAATAGTTTCACAACTAACACCTCCAGGTACTCCTCAGTTAAATGGTGTGTCAGAAAGAAGGAACCAGACCCGGTTGAACATGGTCCGTTCCATGCTGGGCTATACTGACTTGCTGATTTTCCTGTGGGGGTATGCACTCCTAACTGCCGCATATATCTTGAACAGATGTCCTTCCAAATCCGTTCCTAAAACTCCACATGAGATGTGGGAGGGAAGGAAACCAAGTCTTACTCATATTAGGATTTGGGGATGTCCCGACTATATCAGGAAGAGTAAGGTGGAAAAGTTGGAAGCTAGGTCTGCGAAGGGACGTTTCATTGGATTCCCATCTGGGACGATGTGTTATCTATTCTACATGCCCGAAGATCGAAGGATCGTTGTTTCTTTACAAGCACACTTCCTGGAAGATGAGTTCATTCAGGAAGGTGGAGCAGGTAGAAGTATTTCTTTAGAAGAATACAATGAAACTCCTCGAGAGACACCTGTGCAAGAAACTAGAACTGAACTTTCTAAAACACAAGTACAACCACCTCGTAGGTCTAGTAGGGTGTCTCATTTACCTGAGAGGTAAGGGCTTGTGCACTTGGAGGAGCTGGGTCTCCATGAGGTTCCAAGTGATAGCCAAGAGACCGACCCAACAACCTATGACCAAGCGATGGTGGATGTAGACTCCGCAAAATGGCGTGAAGCTCTGGAAGCTGAGATAGACTCGATGCATGTCAATCAGGTCTGGACTCTAGTAGATCGCCCCAAGGGCATAGTGCCTATTGGGAACAAGTGGATCTACAAGAGAAAGACTGATGGTGATGGCAAGGTTGACGCCTATAAGGCCAGGCTTGTGGCAAAGGGTTATACCCAAAAGGAAGGGATCGATTACCACGATACCTTCTCGCCCGTAGCCATGATCAAGTATATTCGCATGATGCTTGCTATAGCTGCCTACAGCGATTATGAGATATGGCAAATGGACGTAAAGACAGCCTTCCTTAATGGATTCCTCGAGGAGGAAATCTATATGGAGTAGCCTAAAGGCTTTGTTTCCGAAGTCGATATTCAGAAAGTGTGCAAGCTTCAGCGTTCCATTTATGGACTGAAGCAAGCGTCGTGTAGTTGGAACCTTCGTTTTGACGAGGCGGTCAAAGAGTTTGACTTTGTGCAAAATGAAGAGGAACCTTGTGTATACAAGAGGGTTAGTGGGAGCAAAATCGCATTCTTAGTACTATATGTGGATGATATTCTACTAATAGGAAATGATGTGGGAATGCTCAGTTCTGTAAAAGCTTGGCTTTCGAGTAATTTCTCCACGAAAGACTTGGTAGAAGCAACCTATATTCTTGGAATTCGACTCTACCGGGATAGAGCGAAGAGAACAATAGGCCTTTCCCAAGCCCTCTATATAGATAAGATCTTAAAGCGATTTAAGATGGATGATTCTAAAAGAGGGTTCCTACCGATGCAACATGGAATAAAACTCTCCTTGAAGATGTGTCCTCAAAGTGAGAAACAACGAAAGGAAATGAGTAATATACCATATGCTTCAGCCGTGGGTAGCCTTATGTATGCTATGTTGTGTACAAGACCTGACATCGCGCATGTTGTAAGTGTGGTGAGTAGGTTTTAGGCAAACCCAGGTAGGGAACATTGGATTGCCATAAAGAACGTTCTCAAGTACTTAAGAATGACTAGAGATATGGTTCTGATGTATGGCGGTGGAGAATTGGATGGGGTGGGATTCACTGATTCGGACTTCCAAGGACTGAAGGATGACTCGATGTCCACTTCTGGCTACATATTTACTCTTAATGGAGGAGCAGTATCTTGGCATAGTGCCAAGCAAAGCGCGATTGCTGATTCCACCTGTCAGGCTGAGTATCAAGCAGCCTCGGAGGCTTCCAACGAAGGGTTCTGGATTAAGAAGTTTCTGGGAGAACTTCAAGTGATACCATGTCTTTGAAATTTGCTGTTCATTTGTCTTTGCGACAACGGAGATGTAGCGCAGCCAAGGAGCCGAGGTTTCACAACAGACCAAACATATTGAGAGGAAGTATCATCTCGTAAGAGAATTTGTTCGCAAGGGATACATTGTCTTTGCCTGAGTAGACTCGGACGACAACGTCGCCGATCCACTGACCAAGCCACTTTCTCAGACTAGCTTGGAGCGTCATCTGGAGAACATGGGTATTAGATACCACAATGTGTGGCATTGAGTGCAAGTGGGAGATTGTTAGGAGTATGCCCTCGAATGCCACTCAGAGGATGTTGAGTGAGGGCATTGTACTTGTTATTATGTAAATCATCAATATAAGGCAATGGATGTTTCTTTATTTACCGTAGTTCTTGGCATTCCTAAACTCGTAAATATACATATAGAAACTAGTCCGTGTATTTGAGAGCAAAACATTCCACTCCTTATTGGATAAGGGGTCGGCCTTTGGAAAGGTTTATAGCTCAAATACTTAATCGTTCGCAAGTCGATGAAACTTGACTGGGCGTTAAGTTTATGTAAAGACTTGTATGACGTGTTCTTTGACAAGGAGAGTGCATGTTGAACACTAATGGTTAGTGGGAGCACACGTTATAGGTATGCTAATTGGATTAGTATACTCGAACCGACTCACCCTCGATTCGTCACACAGATTTCACTCCGGGACAGTCAATGATGGAATCGAAAGGTTGTGATAGGTATTCGTGAACCTTCGACTTGAGGATTTAGTAGGGATGTACTTGTGACGTCAAGATTTTCATTAGAGTAGTTCGACCCTGTAAACCGGAAGGCGGGGGTCAACCTCGACGTGCATCTTGACGGGCAAGTAGCAGGTCCTACTGAATACTAAGATAGAATTCTTTCTCCTGTTAGTGAACGGGTTATATGTCCTATGTGGTTATTGGCAGATGAGATCATAAGTCTTTGGCCAAAGCATTGGAGCTGGCTGTATTAGATATACGAGAGCTCGATGATCTCGATTTGCATTAACGCATGCATAGCGTCAAGTACAGATGGGGTTTGACTGACCGTGACCCTATAACTTGATCGGGACATTTGAAAGAAGGGTTTATACGTATACTGGTATTCACGACAGAATGGTTCTTGAATGATCCCAATCATTCGTTCTCAGTTGGGGTACAGTGTAGGCCACCAGGCTGGCTAGGTGGTGCTACTACTCCAGGGTTCCTCCCATTGCTGACTGAGACGGACCGACCGAGTCGCGCATTAGGATTGACGACGGAATAAATCGAGCTTAATCTCTCATTATGAATATTAGATATTGGATATCTAATTTGAGACATTGGATGTCTAAATCGATTTATTGGATAAATTGATTTACGGCCTAATGGATTAAATAAATTACTGGGTGATTAATTTAATTCATGAATATAATTATTTTTTGGAGAAATTAATTATATTATTTTGTATTTGATATGTTTAATTAATTGGATTAATTAAACAATATAAATACATCGGAACGAAATTGGAGTTTATCTGTTTGGACTCTCGGGAGTCCTAAACGAACCGAACTTGTCCGATTTCTTCTAGAGGTCGGCCCCCACCTTGATTTCCTACCTTGATCATTGTCTTGTTTTCTTGTTGGAAGACTTTTGACATATGAGATTTCATATCTCTTATTATAAGGGAAAGAGAGATTTTGTGGGTGAAAGATTATCTTGTGAATGATTTGAAGACCAAAATAAAACCTCCTTTTCTCTCCTCCTTGTGGTCTCACGACATTTATCATTTTCAAGAGAGAGGGAAGAAAAAAAAACTTGGTCTTGTGTTTTTCATCATTCACATTTTCTTAGAGAAAAATTGTTGAGAGATATATTATACACTTAGAGTGTAATAATAAAAGCTTCATCACTTGATTCTAGCCGTAACCTTAGAGGTTAATCAAGTGTTGTTGTTCCGATCATTTTTACGGCGCGTGGCAAGTAGAGACGCGGTGCTTTCGGCGTTGGATCGTTCAAGATCTTGGAGTGGATTGGATTCGTAGAGATCAATCAAAGCTTGGGGAATAGCTCAAGAGAAGGTTACCATTTAATCAACGTACTTCGAGGGTTAGTTTCTTACGACTCTTGCTTTTCGTTTATATATTTGTATATACGTAGCTCGATCGATCCTCGTAGGGATTCGGATCGAATTAATTTTCGTTTTACCGCTTCCGCTGGGCCTTCGTTTTATGCACCGAATCCCAACATGAATAACACTAGATTTGCCGGGTTTGTTAGGCCCGGGCTTGAATGCTCTCGCGAGATGTTATTAATACAAATATTCGTGGATACAAGTATTAATGTGAGAATCTAAGTACAATGAGTGTAAAAAGATCCTGTTATCCAGCTCTTCAGCGAAGCTTTGGTGTTCTTGCTCTCTGCCGATCGTCTTCCGTGTAGGAGATGCTAAGAGAGAAGAATGAACCGAGAGATAGCTGTTGCCAAGAGTAGGAAAGCCAAGTTGTGTTGTGCTTGTTGGGACCGAAGGTCCCAGGACAAGTCCCGGTGCCGAGCGATCGACATCTAAGACGATCATCTCTCGGTACTTGGCGATCGACTCCTGGTGGCCGACTAGCAGACGATTATCTCTCGCACTTGCCGAGCGACCCTTGGTGACCGACTGATGCTGACCTCTGGTGACCGACCAATGCCGACCGCCTCATGCCGCTCGAAGCCGATGATCACCCAGTCGGCAAAGGCCGAAGCCCAGGACAGAACCCACGTGCAGTGCCGGGACAAGATCCGCATTTCACGGATCATTGACCACAGCCTGTCAGCATCTTTCCACCAGCCGACAGGCCCGCCGAAAGGTGTCAGTGGGACCGCCCGTGACAACAACTCCGGACGGGTGCTGGCTCCTCATTGGACCGCACAGCTGGCTGCCGGCAGTAGCCTTGGACTTTAGGCAGACAGCCCATGTGCCTTAAAGACGATCGCCCCATTATTATATTGGACGAAAGGCGATCACCCGCTAGGAAACAAGGCATCTCAGCCCCTATAAATAGAAGGCTCCCTGCACTTGGAAAAGCCTTCAGCACCCACAATATTTTCACTCTCTAAAGTCCATCTCTCCTGTAACACCCCAAACTAAGCGGATATTACAGTGCCGTGGACCCCCGACTAGGACCCACCAGGCGAATGAAAACTGATGAATTAAATATTATAATTGTAGTACCGAACCACATTATATTACCAAATACTCCGATGAGGAGCTTAAGTACAATACACCAGGACAATACAGAATACTAGTATATTTTATATTAAGATAAAATACACCACCCTGAATACATAAACATCTCAAACGGAATTTGCAGCAGAAATACAAATGAAGAGAAATACGAATGACTGAAACGACTGAAATAACCGGAATGACTGGGGGCCCCTACTAGAATCACTGGGACTCATCGCCGTCAACATGCTCTTCCCATGCCTTTGCCTTGCCGTGACCTGAAAATAAAATCCCCCAACGGGGTCAGTTATACAGAACAACAATCCCCAAGGGTTGAAAATACACAATCATGATATATCTGAAGTTATGAAATATCCTTAATTATGAATTACGCTGAAGAGGAGTATCATAGTACGCCCGTAGTGTTCTGTGCAAGTGTACAAGATGGATGACCGGACACACCCGTCCTTGTACGTAATTAGTCTCACGGAGGTAATCTTTACCGTGTGTACAGTCCAATGTATCACTCCCAATACATGGCCATCGCGTGCCCGACTAAAAATTCCACACATCCGCAATCGGCCACGCAATATGAACCCAGAAGGTCATATGAACGAGAATGACCACAATGAATATCAATGGATTATAATTCGACAAGGTCAAGAATGACTCACCGAGATGAAAATAATAGTGAAGTGATTGATAACCCAATGAAATGATTGGAACCGTCGTTCCTCGTGAATGAAATGATTATTCGACAATTACAAGTCTCAATACGGTTAATACAATGATGAATGAGTTATGATTATGAATGAACAACAACAAAAGGAATGAATATCCTTTTAACCGAGTAAGAATTAACTTACGCAACACCAGTGATAATTATCCTTCCACGAACAACGTCCTAATTGAGATATCGGTCGCTCGAACAACCTTGAATAACACAATCACCAACAATCCGTTCAACATATGAATCAAACACGAATATAACAAACTCAAAACGTCGATACGATTAAACCAAGTTCGTTGGGGCATTATATCGAACACTATGTGGCCAAACTTCGATTGTTTAGAACCAAACTTCAATAATAGCAACATCAAATCCCCAAGAAGTGTTTCAAACCAACAAAACATCTTCAATACGATTAATAATCCAATATGAATATTCAAATTCGTGATTACAACAACGATTAATCGAAAACCCCCAAATCCAACTCAATATTCAAAGTGTTCTTGAACAATCCTTCAATAATCCAATGAATAATCAAACATATCCATAATCATGCGTATATCACTTCATACAACATGATCTTAACATCCAAAACATCATATCTCAATGCAAAATCGAAATCCAAGAAGTTTGATGAATATTATCTTTGAAGATCTAAGTACTTTGATCCGAAGAACACGCGCTAGATCGACTATCCGGGCTTCATGATCGAAAGGAAATGAAGAAAATCAAACCCTCAAGTGATGGATGATGAAAAGTTTCTCTCCTCAAGCTCTCTCTCTCGTATGAGTTGAAGAAAATGGAAGAAATGAGCTGATCTCGCTCAAAAAAACACAATTATAGAGTTCGATCGCCTTGTGTGCCGGCCCGGCCGAAGTGTGCCGCGGCACACGGGCCCATCGCCCGGTGATTGGCAAGCCGCCCGGACGAGTGTGCCGCGGCAGTAACTCGGCAGTGTGCCGCGGCCCCGTCGGCATGTGCCGCGGCACAAGGTACAGACGGGTTTGGCCAAAATTGCAACACGAGTGTTCCGTGGCCCGGACGGGTGTGCCGCGGCAGTGACTCGGCAGTGTGCCGCGGCCCTGCCGGCATGTGCCGCGGCACAAGGTACAGGCTGCTCGGCCAAAAAATGGAAAATGTGTGTGCCGCGGTCCACACCCCCCTTGGGTCCTAAAATGAAGAAAAATGACCCGGGAAGGGAAGGAAGCAATAGGAATCAATATTTGGGAAACAATAACACGAAATGGAAGTGCGAAAACCCCAAAACGGTGGTTCGAAGCAATGATTACAAGGTTTCGTCCAACAAAAACACGATTTGAACAATGAAGAGGTTTGAACTGACATGAATTCCAACGTCAACATCGACTAATGAATCAATTACAACAATCAAGATAATACTCTTGTCTCGATTCCCGAATAAGGTTGAAACAATGAACAATATCGATACACAACTCGAAGTTATTCCCAACGGTGAACACGGATGAATGATTATTAACAAGCGAAAAAATTACATAGTGACAATTACCGAATGAAATTACTCAATGATAATGACTGAATTACAACCGGGTATTACATACACCCCCCCTTAAAAGAGTTTCGTCCCCGAAACTAAGGGTCAAACAACTCGGGATAGTTGTCCCGCATACTAACCTCGGTTTCCCAAGTAGCCTCTTCGAATCTGTGTCTAGACCACTGAATTTTAACCAAAGGAATCGCCTTATTCCTCAACTGTTTGATTCGCTGCTCTAAGACTCGTATGGGATGCTCCTCATACGAATGATCATCTGCGATCTCGATTTCGTCGAATTGAAGTATGTGACTCGGGTCGGCAACATACTTCCGTAACTGATAGACGTGAAACACATTATGAATTCGGATTAACGCCGGAGGTAAGGCCAATCGATAAGCTAGCTCGCCTACTCGTTCCAAAATCTCAAACGGTCCAATAAATCTCGGACTCAACTTTCCCCGCTTCCCGAAACAGAAGATACCTTGACTCGGGGATACCTTGACCAACACGTGGTCACCTGTCTTGAACTCTAGTGATCGACGACGATTGTCTGCATAAGATTTCTGTCGAATTTGAGCGGTCAAGAAACGACTCCTGATCAAAGCTACCTTCTTACGGGCGGCTATAAGTTTATCGGGCTCGGTGCCAATTGATTCTGATAAGTCGTCCCAACACAAAGGAGATCGACAACGACGACCGTACAAGGCCTCGTAAGGTGCCATCTTAATCGAAGCATGCCAACTATTATTATACGTGAACTCGATCAATGGTAGTTGGGTTTCCCAATCGTCTTTCCAATCGAGGACGCATGCCCTCAACATGTCCTCTAATGTCTAAATAGTCCTCTCTGATTGCCCGTCGGACTGAGGATGAAAAGCGGTACTGAGATTAAGCTGAGTTCCCATAGCACAATGAAATGATTTCCAAAAATGAGACACAAACCATCCGTCACGGTCGGAAACGATACTTTTAGGAGTACCGTGCAGTCTCACTATCTCTTTGATGAACAGCTGGGCAAGTCTCTCGGGACCCCAAGTATCCTTAATCTCGAGAAAGTGAGCTGACTTAGTTAAGCGGTCCACGATCACCCAGATCGTATTCATGCCACGACGACTCGTCGACAAACTCGTGATGAAATCCATAGAAATGTCTTCCCACTTCCATTCTGGAATAGGGAGAGGTTTCAGCATACCCACCGGTCGCTGATGTTCAATCTTAACTTGTTGACAGGTTAAGCATCTCGAAACAAATTCTGCGAATTCTCGCTTCATATTACTCCACCAGTAATTCTGTTTCAAGTCCTTGTACATCTTGCTAGACCCCGGATGAACAGAATAAGCGGTAGCATGAGCTTCTCTCAAAATAGACTTTTTCAACTCGTCATTCGCCGGTATGCACAACCGATTCTTAAATCTCAAAAGTCCATCCTCTTGGACCACGAATCCAGGGGCTTTCCCCTAAGCCACATCCTCACGGATGCGCAACAATGCTGAGTCTGAACCCTGATTCTCTCTGATTGCCTCTTCAAGTGGCGATGAAATCTCTAACATGCAAAGTTGTCCTTGAACTCGTTGAAGCCAGACCTCGATCTCGGGTCTAAGGAATTCCTGCTGAAGTTCCTTCTGAACTGTTAAACGAGCAAGCATCTGTTCCTGAACGGACTTATGACTCAAGGCGTCGGCGACAACGTTCGCCTTGCCCGGGTGGTAAAGGATCTCGATATCATAATCTTTGATTAATTCCAACCACCGTCTCTGTCGCATATTTAACTCCTTCTGAGTAAATATATACTTCAAACTCTTGTGATCGGTGAAGATCTGACAGGTGACGCCATAAAGGTAATGACGCCAAATTTTCAACGCGAAAACCACGGCTGCTAGCTCCAGGTCGTGGGTCGGATAATTAACCTCATAAGGTCTCAATTGCTGTGAAGCATAAGCAATAACCTTCCCATTCTGCATGAGTACACATCCGAGACTCTGTCCGGACGCATCACTATAAATCACAAATCCTTTCGCCCCTTGTGGCAAGGAAAGTACAGGTGCTGAAACTAACTGGCTCTTGGGTTCCTCAAAACTCCGTTGACAGGCATCGGACCACGTGTATTTCTTATCCTTTCGCAAAAGGTTCGTCGTTGGTTGAGCGATTTTAGAAAATCCTTCCACAAACCGCCGATAATAACCGGCTAATCCGAGGAAGCTTCGGATTTCCTTAACATTCTTCGGAGGTAACCAATCTTGGATATCCTCCGTCTTCTGATGATCAACACGCACTCCATCTGATGAAATTACATGCCCGAGAAAAGTCACTTCGGACATCCAGAACTCACACTTGGAAAACTTTCCATAAAGTTGCTCTCATCTCAACACGTCGAGAACCTGATGAAGGTGAACCTCGTGTTCCTCTCAGTCACGAGAATAAATCAATATTTCATCGATGAAGACAACAACAAACTGATCCAAAAAGTCGATGAAAACTCGATTCATTAACTCCATGAATACCGCAGGTGCATTAGTTAGCCCAAATGGCATAACTACGAACTCATAATGACCATAGTGTGTACGAAACGCTGTCCTTGCGATATCCGACTCTCGAATTCGCAACTGATGATATCCAGATCTTAGGTCGATCTTGGAAAATATTGAAGCTCCCTGAAGTTGATCTAAGAGATCATCAATACGGGGTAAGGGATACTTATTCTTGATTGTCACCCTGTTCAACTCCCGATAATCAATACACAAACGAAATGAACCATCCTTCTTTTTGACAAACAACACTGGTGCTCCCCACGGGGACGCACTCGGTCGGATATAACCTTTCTCAAACAATTACTCAAGTTGATTCTTCAACTCCTGCATTTCGGTCGGGGCCATCCGGTACGGTGCCTTCGATATTGAAGATGTACCAGGCTCCAACTCAATCGTGAATTCCACATCTCTCTGTGGAGGCAAACCAGGTAACTCATCTGTAAATACGTCGGCATATTCTCTCACCACCGGAATATCCGCCAACATTATTGACGATTTCTCGATTTTAGTTATATAGCACCAATAACCAATACACCCCTGATTGAGTAATCTCACTGCTTTCATCAGATTAATAACTCTTCCAGAACAGCTGGGATTACCTCCCTGAAACACACATTCGACCCCATCATCTGAAATGATAGTGACCATACGCTTATGGACACTAATGATGGCATCATGACGATCCATCCAATCAATACCCAAGATGACGTCATCTCTCGGCAAATCTACTACGATTAGGTCCGCTGGCCATACACGGCCATGAAGCTGAATCGGACAATTCTGAATCTCAAGATTTTCGATAATTCGTCTACCAACAGGTAGACCAATGACATAAGGCTCACAACTAGTAGCACTACCCAGACGTAGTCTACTCAAACATGACTCGAAAATGAATGAATGCGATGCACCAGTATCAAAAAGGGTACACACAGGTTGAGATAGAATATCGAGTGTACCTAAGATCATCCAGGCCTCTGGATCGTCAGCCTTCTTCATCTCATAAATCCGGGGCTTGCTAGTCCCGGCACCGGATGCTCTCGTCTGTTGGCTATAGGCTCCACCTTTATTCGTTCCTGTCGTTTTAAACGACGCTGACTGAGTGGCCTGATTTTGAACAGCTGACTGCTTTAGGGCCTGAGATGACGCCGGAGTAGGTTTGGAGTCCCTACGGCAAAAACGGGCCTTATGCCCAACAATTCCACAGTTATGACACGTGATAGACTGTCTCGGATACTTGGTGCTGACATGACCAAGATCCCCATAGTTAAAAAAGGTGATGTCCGAACTGGCCGCTCGTGATTGAGATTCCGCGGGTTTAGGCATCACAGGAGGTCGCTCAGAAAAAGAAGAGCCCGCACGAGGTTTCTTGAAAGTGGCCTGACTGCCATCAGACTGATTACGGTTCTTGGACTTCTTGCTAGCAGATAAAGGTTGCTGCATAGCAATATCCTTAGCAGTAAGATCATAGGTAAGAGCTTTCTCAATGAATTCAGCCAACGTGGTGCAATTATGATTAAGCAACTGCATCCGCATATGGGGTTTCAGCCTCTTGCTGAAATACTTAATTTTATCCGCCTCGGAATGAATGATAGATGAGGGGAACGGAAGAAGTTCCTGAAATTTCTCGGCAATGGCGAGAACATCTTCGTCTGCTGAGGGGTCGGGAGTGAGTAATTCTGACAGATTGGCCTCTCTGAGTGGGGCCGGATAATACCTCTCCATCATGAGAGTCTTGAATTGATCCCAAGTACATAATCCGTCGGTGGGCTTCAACGATAACCACCAAGAATGAGCGCTCTTACCTAGGTAGTAAGCCGCAACTGAAACTTTGTGTCCTTCAGGACACTCTACCATAGCAAATAAATTCTCGAAATGTTCGAGCCAATGAACAATATCCGCCGGATCATATGAGCCTTCAAAAGTAGGTGGCCTTTGGCGAGAGATGTCGCTGATGATACTGCTCACATTCCTCTCTTGCCTCTGAGGTGGCGGTGGAGGAGCCTGTTGATTTTGATTAGCTGAGTTATGCATCGTCTCCATCAGTTGTGCCATCTGAGTCATTTGGGACATCATGCCCTGCATAAAAGCGAGTGGGTCAACCCGAACACCCTCTGACTGAGCTGTGCCCCGGGTACGACTCCCCGATAGTGAATGATCACGTCCGGGTGAAAGAGTGGCAGCGTCGCTGCTCGATGAATTAGCATTATTTCTCGCGTTCGCACGTGTATTCACATGAGCTCTCGGGATTCGGCCCGCACCACGGCCTCGTCCTCCGCGTCCTCTTCTTGCTCTCTCCATACTGAAGTAGGAAAGTCACATGATGATTATATTTTCCGCATGAATATCATGTTATGATTATGTCATGAGATGATGAAAATGAGCATACACGCTCTAACACAGTGATTACATGAATGATTAACTGAGGTGACATGATTATCTGATGAAATTCTTGAAATGATTATCTTGAACAAGTTAACAAGATTAATGATATGATCTTCCAGATCAACAACTGAGTAATGAAATGAATTGAGTGATTAATGAGTTAACATGACCGTCCTCGTCAAAATGAAAATGATGATTGAGGATTGTTAACTGATGAATTATGAATGAATGATTATTGCCAGAAATTATACCATGGCGTTAGAAATCTTACAGTTCTTTCGGTCTGATTGGCTTGGCATCTGCACAGGTCACACGTGATGCGAAAGTCCAATGATACTAGTCCGATGACGATGATTTTAAATGAGACATGACTCGGAAGGTAGTATTCAAAACCACTCTCTGATACCAACTCTGTAACAACAATTCTCAAGGGTTGAAAATACACAATCATGATATATCTGAAGTTATGAAATATCCTTAATTATGAATTATGCTGAAGAGGAGTATCATAGTACGCCCGTAGTGTTCTGTGCAAGTGTACAAGACGGATGACCGGACACACCCGTCCTTGTACCTAATTAGTCTCATGGAGGTAATCTTTACCGTGTGCACAGTCCAATGTATCACTCCCAATACATGGCCATCGCGTGCCCGACTAAAAATTCCACACATCCGCACCCGGCCACGCAATATGAACCCAGAAGGTCATATGAACGAGAATGCCCATAATGAATATCAATGGATAATAATTCGACAAGATCAAGAATGACTCACCGAGATGAAAATAATAGTGAAGTGATTGATAACCCAATGAAATGATTAGAACCGTCGTTCCTCGTGAATGAAATGATTATTCGAAAATTAAAAGTCTTAATACGGTTAATACAATGATGAATGAGTTATGATTATGAATGAACAACAACAAAAGGAATGAATATCCTTTTAACCGAGTAAGAATTAACTTACGCAACACCGGTGACAATTATCCTTCCACGAACAACGTCCTAATTGAGATATCGGTCGCTCGAACAACCTTGAATAACACAATCACCAACAATCCGTTCAACATACGAATCAAACACGAATATAACGAACTCAAAACGTCGATACGATTAAACCAAGTTCATTAGGGCATTATATCGAACACTATGTGGCCAAACTTCGATTGTTTACAACCAAACTTCAATAATACCAACATCAAATCCCCAAGAAGTGTTTCAAACCAACAAAACATCATCAATACAATCAATAATCCAATATGAATATTCAAATTCATGATTACAACAATGATTAATCGAAAACCCCTAAATCCAACTCAATATTCAAAGTGTTCTTGAACAATCCTTCAATAATCCAATGAATAATCAAACATATCCACAATCATGCGTATATCACTTCATACAACATGATCTTAACATCCAAAACATCATATCTCAATGCAAAATCGAAATCCAAGAAGTTTGACGAATATTATCTTTGAAGATCTAAGTACTTTGATCCGAAGAACACGCGTTAGATCGACTATCCGGGCTTCACGATCGAAAGGAAATGAAGAAAATCAAACCCTCAAGTGATGGATGATGAAAAGTTTCTCTCCTCCAGCTCTCTCTCTCGTATGAGTTGAAGAAAATGGAAGAAATGAGCTGATCTCGCTCAAAAAAACAAAATTATAGAGTTGACTACACTGTGTGCCGCGGCCCAGCCGAAGTGTGCCGCGGCACAGGGCCAAAACTGCCCCCAGTGATCGGCAGCGTGCCGCGGCCCGGACGAGTGTGCCGTGGCAGTGACTCGGCAATGTGCCGCGGCCCCGTCGGCATGTGCCGCGGCACAAGGTACAGAAGGGTTTGGCCAAAATTGCAACACGAGTGTGCCGCGGCCCGGACGGGTGTGCCGTGGCAGTGACTCGATAGTGTGCCGTGGCCCTGCCGGCATGTGCCGCGGCACAAGGTACAGGTTGCTCGGCCAAAAAATGGAAAATGTGTGTGCCGCGGCGCACACTCCTTGTGCCGCGGCCCACACCCCCCTTGGGTCCTAAAATGAAGAAAAATGACCCGGGAAGGGACAAAATCAAGAGGAATGAATATTTGGGAAACAATAACACAAAATGGAAGTGCGAAAACCCCAAAACGGTGGTTCCAATCAATGATTACAAGAGTTCGTCCTACAAAAACACGATTTGAACAATGAAGAGGTTTGAACTGACATGAATTCCAACGTCAACATCGACTAATGAATCAATTACAACAATCAAGATAATACTCTTGTCTCGATTCCCGAATAAGGTTGAAACAATGAACAATATCGATACACAACTCGAAGTTATTCCGAACGGTGAACACGGATGAATGATTATTAAGAAGTGAAAAAATTACATAGTGACAATTACCGAATGAAATTACTGAATGATAATGACTGAATTACAACCGGGTATTACATCTCCAAGCAATACTCACAACTTGGCTTTCCTACTCTTGGCAACAGATATCTGTCGGTTCATTCTTCTCTCTCAGCATCTCCTACACGGAAGACGATCGGTAGAGAGCAAGAACACCAAAGCTTCGCTCAAGAGCTGGATAACAGGATCTTTTTACACTCATTGTACTTAGATTCTCACATTAATACTTGTATCCACGAATATTTGTATTAATAACATCTCGCGAGAGCATTCAAGCCCGGGCCTAACAAACCCGGCAAATCTAGTGTTATTCACACCCTCTCGGAAGTGCTCCTGCAACCTTGTTTGTTGTCCGCCCATTCCAGCAGTATTTCATCTTCGAATAAATATTTCGGGCAACAACAATTGGCGCTAGAGGGAGGGCATCTAACCCTCAAATTTTTATTCCTACCATCTCGAAGAACACTCACTGTTCTCCGGGACATATACCTGAAGAAACACTCACTGTTCTTCAGAGAAAGCTTTCAGAATCATGACTTCTGCCTCCTCGTCGAAGAAAGCCGCTGGGCAGCCCGCCAGATGCCTCGTTACGTCTCAGTCCGAGCCACAGCCGATGGCGGAGGGTAGCCGCCGCGGTCCGAGACGCTCGATCCCACCCCTGGGGGACGGCCCAAGTCTCTCGCTCGATCAGTTCCAAATAGCGGGACAGATCGAGGAGGCCATGGCCATCGTACAGGAGCGACGGAGTGCTCTCGATGCGCCTCCCGCTATCACCCCCTCGGCCATCTGCCGGATGACCAAACGGAAGTTCAAGGCATTGCTGACCGAGCGATCGCTAGGAGGCTCCCGTCCGCAAGAAGAGGCGCTTGCCAGCCGGGGCACCTCTCTTTTCGATCGCCTGGGCAGCGACCCATCTTGGCGACTGGGGCAGTCCGGCCCCAGCCACGAGACGACGGAGCTCGAGTCTGTAACCAGTAGCTCGTCCTATCCGACTCCCAGAAGGCAGCCCATCCGTTTGGCTCCCCCTCGCCAAATAATCGAGGTCGGCAGCAGCGGAGTCAGGAGATCGGTACACGATCGCCTCGGCTCTCGCTCCAAGATCCGATCCACGAGCGACCATGCTACAGTGATGGCCGTGATGCAACGCCAGCTCGACGACATGAAGGCGCTCATGGAGTTCGGGGCAGGTGCCAAGAGCAAGATCGTCGGGTCGATCGAGCCGCTCGCGGTCCACATCGAGCTCGCCCCCGTTCAGCACAAGATCGCTCCTCCTCAAACACCCATGTACGAGGGGAGATCAGACCCCGAAACACACCTGAGCAAGTTCAACATCTACATGACCGGGTGTGGGGCCTCTGACGCGACCAGGTGCCGAATGTTCCCTCTGACGCTGGACAACCTTGCCCACAGGTAGTACACCTCGTTGCCGCCTCGGTCCATCAGCTCCTTTAACCAGCTGGGGAACGACTTCACAGCGTACTTCGCCACCAGGGTCGCTCGGCCAGAAGGTCCCCATCGCATGATGCAGATCAAGCAAGGGGAACAAGAGTCTGACTCGGACTACATCGACCGGGTAGACGAGATCATTTTCAACGGCGAGCCCGTAAGCGATGAGATCGCCCTCTACACGGTCCTAGGAGGATTCCATACTCTTTCGCCTATCTTCAGGCATCTTACGAAAGATCAACCCTCGACCTACGCGATCTTCCGAGCTAAGGCCGCATACTTTCTGGCCAGGAAAAGGTTTCTTCTTAGCCTATGAGCAGCGCGATCGGCAGCCAAACGACGATCACCAGTCTTCCATCTCGATCGCCAATATCAAGCAACATCACCAAAACCGGAGGACTCGTTCGCCATCGACAGTTCACCATCTAACATGATGGACTAAGACACGAGATCTCCTCCACCGCACAACGTACAGCCATGGTCCTAGTAGTCGATGAAACCGGCTGCTTCGGCCATGCAAGGTCCCTTTGGGCCAAGATCGCCCGCCCTTCGTTTAAATACGAGGCCGGCGTAGTCTGAGGGCCCTCCAAAACTAATCAGTGAACACGATCGCCCGCCCTCAAAGGTTCATCATCTAACATGGTGAACCCGGACAATGCGACGCGTCACTAACCCCGTCTCAACATACACCATCGAGGTTCACCATTTTCATGGCGGGCCGAGGTGGAAGCAGAGCTAACAAGCCGCAGAAGTGGAGTTGATTAATCTGACGACGCCCCGCGCAAGGACTCCTCTAGACCAAGACCGCATGACCTTCGTTTAAATACGAGGCGAGGCACAGCCTAACAGAGGACCCTCACAATAAAATGAGTCACGAGACAGTCAATATCGTTCGCGCACAAGACACGGTCATGGAGTCGGTCCATCGAACTCCACGACTGGGCACGATTCCTCAGCAACGAAACAATCAAGTTTCTACGAGGGATCGGCCAATGTTGTTTTTTGCAGGTACACGACCGAAAGATAGCTAGCCAATCGACGAGATCGTCCAAGTCCGAAACCAGAGTTCGCTCAATGGGTCGCCTGTCCTCATCCTAGACGATCGCCAGCAAGAACCACCTCACCCCATGTCTTCAACATCGGAGCAAGCTGGGGGGCAATTGTTGTGTCGAGAATTATACGCCTCGACCGGCGATCGCCTCAGAGACCGGGCGACCTAGCCATAGCCGAGCAGCCAAGGCAGAACTACCGACCAGAGACCGGGCGACCTAGCCACAACCGAGCAGCCAAGATAGATCGGCCGACCGAAGGTCCCAGGACAAGTCCCGGTGCCGAGCGATTGACATCTAAGACGATCGTCTCTCGGTACTTGGCGATCGACTCTTGGTGGCCGACTAGCAGACGATTATCTCTCGCACTTGCCGATCGACCCTTGGTGACCGACCGATGCCGACCTCCGGTGACCGACCAATGCCGACCACCTCATGCCGCTCGAAGCCGATGATCACCCAGTCGGCAAAGGCCGAAGCTCGGGACAGAACCCACGTGCAGTGCCGGGACAAGATCCGCATTTCACGGATCATTGACCACAGCCTGTCAGCATCTTTCCACCAGCCGACAGGCCCGCCGAAAGGTGTCAGTGGGACCACCCGTGACAGCAACTCCGGACGCGTGCTGGCTCCTCATTGGACCGCACAGCTGGCTGCCGGCAGCAGCCTTGGACTTTAGGCAGACAGCCCATGTGCCTTAAAGACGATCGCCCCATTATTATATTAGATGAAAGGCGATCGCCCGCTAGGAAACAAGACATCTCAGCCCCTATAAATATAAGGCTCCCTGCACTTGGAAAAGCCTTCAGCACCCACGAGATTTTCACTCTCTAAAGTCCATCTCTCCAAGCAATACTCACAACTTGGCTTTCCTACTCTTGGCAACAGCTATCTCTCGGTTCATTCTTCTCTCGCAGCATCTCCTACACGGAAGATGATCGGCAGAGAGCAAGAACACCAAAGCTTCGCTCAAGAGCTGGATAACAGGATCTTTTTACACTCATTATACTTAGATTCTCACATTAATACTTGTATCCACAAATATTTGTATTAATAACATCTCGCGAGAGCATTCAAGCCCGGGCCTAACAAACCCGGCAAATCTAGTGTTATTCACACCCTCTCGGAAGTGCTCCCGCAACCTTGTTTGTTGTCCATCCATTCCAGTAGTATTTCATCTTTGGATAAATATTTCGGGCAACAACATTATCAATACGTGCGGAAGTCATCAAATGACAAATACAAAACAGCTAATGAAACACTTAACAATGAATGCAGCAGTTAAGGTATGATGCTATGAAATAGTAAAATACGTAGGCAGTTATAGTGGTCTCAGAGGTGGGGTAATCCGCTACTAATCCACTATTCTCCAAACTAGTTGGAGATGAATTCACTATAATTGTCAACCAGTGATAAAGATTACAGTGATTCAACCAAATTACAACAGCTTCCAACCAGTGGAAATCCTTGTCGTTGCAATACCCTTGACTGCCTTGCACCTCTTGATCCGCGATCCTTGGATGCCTTTATAGTCTCGAACTTCAACCAGTGAAGTACCCCAAACTCAGGATAAAAGACACGAGTTTTTGTCTTCTCCAACTAAGAACTTCTTCAAGTATGAACTTTTGAGAACTGCTCTTTTCACGATGCTATTGTTTGCTTTTAGATTGCTTTGAATGCCTTGATTGCTCTGAATATATGTTCGCACCGTTTGTATGTGTTGTGTTGCTCAGCTTCAAATCTTCAGATATATATAGGTCACGATCTCTGAGCATTTCCTTCATAGCCGTTGCAAATCTTTTCAACAAATCCGTCCGTTGGAGAGGTAGACTTCATTGTTTTCTTTCTGAACGTTGCAAGGCTGGATTCCTATATTTTAATCCATCAATCGACCGTTGTGAAGACTTTACATGTGAGGCACCGTTTCTTTTACGTATAATAAGATTAAAGTCTTCATTGGTAGGCCTGGATAAATTATTTAATTCATATCCTTGCGGGAATCTCTCTAATTTGTCTCTTCACGTTGCATGTGACTTTCCATAATTTTTGACTTTTCAACGCATGCTGACGTGGATTTGGAGTACTTGGCTGATCTCAAGTAGGCTGAAGAACAGTCATCTTCACTGCAGTTTGGGACTTCTCTGATAACAGCTAATTGGGACTCGCCTGATCAGATGGCTTGTCTGAGGTCACTTGACTGCAGTCTGGTTAAACATCTCTGATGATTTTTGTTGACCAGAACTTCTCTGACTTAATTCGGCTGTACCTCTGTGATGAACTCAGCTGTATTTTTGTACTTAGCCGATTTTTAGCCTAACTTATTTTGGCCTATAGAAGATACTCATTTAGTTCTTCTTTACATTTTGGCAAGTATTAAACTTAATATAATTTTGGCCTATGGAAGATACTCATTTGGTTCTTCCTTACATTTTTGCCAAGTAATAAACATTTGAATTATAATAATGACATCATCAAAATCTAACAAGTATTCCTAACAACCACCCCAAGACTCGTAACACCGGCGTACACACCCCGCAGGTGCCGCCCTTTGTACATGTCTGCAATCATCGGTGTACACTCCCCTGTTCTCATCCGCATCGAACGCTCAAGCAAACACTGACTCATGCCACAAAAGGAAAATAACAACGCACATATAGTCCTCAGGACCATACCAACTGCACGCCCAAGTCCTCACGACTCGGCGTCTCGAATTGCAAAGAACAATTACCCAGATTACCACAAAAATCTCGGGTACAATACCGAAAGTAAAAGAATAACGCATCAGACGATGTCAAATCTCAAGATTCTCAGATACAATTATTACAAGATAGGTCAACAACAAATGGTTCGCAACCACAATACTACAATACAGACTGAGTCAGAATATCAATCCGAAAAACAAGGAAAATACAAATCAAGGCTACATCTCAAATGTACCTGAAATCAACATCCTCCAGATCATCGATCTCCTCGATCTTATCGACTCGGAGAAAACCCAAACCTGAACTCGCTGCTCCTCCTCTGTAGCGACCACTTTTCTAAAATAACAATTTGTCTAATTTTACGTGTTGTGTCAAGAATTACACGTATCAACAGGCAATTGCCTCAGGGACCGGGCGACCGAGCCGGAGCCCAGCAGCCAAGGCAGAACTGCCGACCGAAGGTCCCCGGATGAGTCCCGGTGCCGAGCGATCGACATCTAAGACGATCGTCTCTCAGTACTTGGCGATCAACTCCTGGTGACCGACCAAGTGACGACCGCCTCATGCCGCGCGAAGCCGATGATCATCCATTCGGCAAAGGCCGAAGCTCAGGACAGAACCCACGTGCAGTTCCAAGACAAGATCCGCATTTCACGGATCATTGACCACAGCCTGTCAGCATCTTTCCACCGGCCGACAGACCCGCCGAAAGGTGTCAGTGGGATCGCCCGTGATAGCACTCAGGACGCGTGCTGGCTCCTCATTGGACCGCATAACTGGGTGCCAGTAGCAGCCGCAAGCTTTAGGCAGACAGCCCATGTGACATAAAGACGATCGCCCCATTATTATATTGTACGAAAGGCGATCGCCCGCTAAAAAACAAGGCATCTCAGCCCCTATAAATAGAAGGCTGTCTGCACTTGGAAAACAGGCTGAACTCTCTATCATTCTCGCTGCTTCTTAACAAGTTCAACTCACAACTTGGCTTTATTACTCTGGGCAACAGCTATCTCTCGGCCTTTCTTCTCTCTCAGCATCTCCTACACGGAACACGATCGGCAGAGAGCAAGAACACGTAGAGCTTCGCTCAAGAGCTAGATAAATAGGATCTTTTACACTCATTGTATTTAGATTCTTACATTAATACTTGTGTCCACGAATATTTGTATTAATAACATCTCGCGAGAGCATTCAAGCCCGGGCCTAAGAAACCCGACAAATCTTGTGTTTTTCCATTCCCTCGGACGTGCTCTCGCAATTTGCTGTTGCTCGACCATTCAAGCAATATCTATCTTCGGATAATATTTCGGGCAACAACAATTGGCGCTAGAAGGAGGGGATCTAACCCTTATTTTTATTCCTACCGTCTCGAAGAACACTCACTGTTCTCCGGGGCATATACATGAAGAAACACTCGCTGTTCTTAAGAGAAAAGCTTTCAGAATCATGACTTTTGCCTCCACGTCGAAGAGAGCCGCTGGCCTATCCACCGGAGGCCCCTTTCCTTCCCAGTCCGAGCCCCAGCCTATGGCAGAGGGCAGCCGCCGCAGTCCGAAACACTCGATCCCGCCCCCGAAGGACGGCCCAAGCCTCTCGCTCGATCAGTTCCAAACCGCGGAACAGATCGAAGGAGCCCTGGCCATCCTACGGGAGCGACGGAGAGCTTTTGACGCGCCGCCCGCTATAACCCCCTCGGCCATCCGCCGCAGGACCAAACGGAAGTTCAAGGGGATACTGACCAAGCAATCGCCAGGTGGCCCCCATTCGCAAGAAGAGGCGCTCGCAAGCCGGGGCTCCTCTTTTTTCGATCGCCTAGGCAGCGACCCATCTTGGCAACCGGGGCAGTCCGGCCCCAGCCACGAGACGACGGAGCTCGAGTCTGTCACCAGGAATTCGGCGTATCCGACTCCCAGAATGCAGGCCAGCCATCTGGCTCCTCCTCGCCAAAGAGCCGAGGTCGGCAACAGCAGAGTCAGGAGATCGGTACACGATCGCCTCGGCTCCCGCTCCAAAAGCCGACCCACGAGCGACCAAGCTACAGCGATGGTCGCGATGCAATGCCAGCTCGACGACATGAAGGTGCTCCTAAAATCTGGGGCAGGCGCCAAGAGCAAGATCGCCGGGCTGAGCGAGCCGCTCGCAGTCCACATCGAGGTCGCCCCCATGCAGCGAAGGATCACTCCCCCGCAAACACCTTTGTACGAGGGGAGGTCGGACCCCGGAAACTCACCTGAGCAAGTTCCACATATACATGACCGGGTGTGGGGCATCAGACGCGACCAGGTACCGGATGTTCCCTCTAACGCTGGACGACCTTGCCCATAGGTGGTACACCTCATTGCCACCTCGATCCATCGGTTCCTTTAATCAACTGGCGAACGACTTCACACCGTACTTCGCCACCAAGGTCGCTCGGCCAGAAGGTCCCCATCGCATGATGCAGATCATGCAAGGGGAAGAAGAGTCCAACTCAGACTACATCGACCGGGTAGACGAGATCATCCTCAACGACGAGCCCATAAGCGATGAGATCGCCCTCTACGCGGTCCTAGGGGGATTCCATGGTCTTTCGCCTATGTTCAGGCATCTTATGAAGGACCATCCCCCGACCTACGTGATCTTCCACGCTAAAGCCGCAGACTTTCTGGCCAGGCAAAGGTTTCTTCTTAGCCTGTGACTGGTGCGATCGGCGTACGAATGACGATCTCCAGTCTTCCATCCTGATCGCCATTATCAAGCAACATCACCAAAACTGGAGGACTCGCTCGCCATCTGCAGTGCATCATCTAACATGTTGGACTAAGGCACGAGATCGCCTCCCCCGCACAACGTACACCATCAAAGGTCGGCACTTGACATGACGATCTGAGGTGGAAGATGTAATACCCGGTTGTAATTCAATCATTATCATTCAGTAATTTCATTCAGTTATTGTCACTATGTAATTTTTTCACTTGTTAATAATCATTCACACGTGTTCACTGTTCGGAATAACTTCGAGTTGTGTATCGATATTGTTCATTGTTTCAACCTTACTCGGGAAACGAGACAAGAGTATTATCTTGATTGTTGTAATTGATTCATTAGTCGATGTTGATGTTGCAGTTCATGTCATTTCAAATCTCTTCATTGTTCAAATTGTGTTTTGCTGGGCGACCCCTTGTAATCATTGCTTGGAATCACCGTTTTGGGGTTTCCGCACTTTCATTTCGTGTTATTGTTTCCCAAATATTGATTCCTATTGCTTTTATTCTCTTCCCGGGTCATTTTTCATCATTTTAGGACCCAAGGGGGGTGTGGGCCGCGGCACAAGGGATGTGCACCACGGCACACACATGCTACTTATTTGGCCGACCCGACTGTACCGGGGGCGGCGGCTCATGCCGGCAGAGCCACAGCACACTGTCGAGTCATTGCCGCGGCACACTCGTCTGGGCCGCGGCACACTCATGTTGCAATTATCGGCCAACCCGTCTATACCGGGGGCCGCGGCTCATGCCGATAGGGCTGCGGAACACTGCCGAGTCACTGCCGCGGCACATTCGTCCGGGCCGCGGCACGCTGCCGATCACTGGGGGCAGTTTTGGCCCTGTGCCGCGGCACACTTCGGCCGGGCCGCGGCACACAGTGCAGTCTGCACTATAATTGCGGTTTTTTGTGAGAATCAACTCATTTTCACCTTTTCCTTGACCTTGTTCCGAGAGAGAGAGCTTGAGGGAGGGCTTTTCCACCATAAATCACTTGAGTGTTTGATTTTTCTTCATCTCCTTTCGACCGTGAAGCCCGGATAGTCGATCTAACGCGTGTTTTTCGGATCAAAGTGCTTGGATCTTCAAGAGGTAATTTCTTCAACATCTTGGATTTCGATTTTGTATTGAGATATGATGTTTTGGATGTTAAGATCATGTTGTATGAAGTGATATACGCATGATTATGGATATGTTTGATTATTCATTGGATTATTGAAGGATTATTCAAGAACACTTTGAATATTGAGTTGGATTTGGGGGTTTTCGATTAATTATTGTTGTAATCACGAATTTGAATATTCATATTGGATTATTGATCGTATTGAAGATGTTTGGTTGATTTGAAACACTTCTTGGGGATTTGATGTTGGTATTATTGAAGTTTAGTTGTAAACAATCGAAGTTTGGCCACAAAGTGCTCGATATAATGCCCCAATGAACTTGGTTTAGTCGTATCGACGTTTTGAGTTCGTTATATTCGTGTTTGATTTGTATGTTGAATGGATTGTTGGTGATTGTGTTATTCAATGTTGTTCGAGTGACCGATATCTCAATTAGGACGTTGTTCGTGGAAGGATAATTGTCACCGGTGTTGTGTAAGTTAATTCTTACTCGGTTAAAAGGATATTCATTCCTTTTGTTGTTGTTCATTCATAATCATAACTCATTCATCATTGTATTAACCGTATTGAGACTTGTAATTTTCGAATAATCACTTCATTCATGAGGAACGACGGTTCCAATCACTTCATTAAGTTATCAATCACTTCACTATTATTTTCATCTCGGTGAGTCATTCTTGACCTTGTCGAATTATTATTCATTGATATTCATTGTGGTCGTTCTCGTTCATATGACCTTCTGGGTTCATATTGCGTGGCCGGGTGTGGATGTATGGAATTTTTAGTCAGGCACACGATGGTCATGTATTGGGTTCACCGATACATTGGACCGTGCACACGGTAACGCTTACCTCCGTGAGACTAATTAGGTACAAGGACGGGTGTGTCTGGTCATTCGTATTGTACACTTGCACAGAACATTACGGGCGTACTATGATACTCCTCTTCAGCGTAATTCATAACTAAGGATATTTCATAACTTCATATATATCATGATTGTGTATTTTCAACCCTTGAGGATTGTTGTTCTGTGTAACTGACCCCGTTCGGGGATTTTGTTTTCAGGTCATGGCAAGGCAAAAGCACGGGAATATAACGTTGACGACGAGGAGTCCCAGTGATACTAGTAGGGGGCCCCAATCCTTTCAGTCATTCATGTTGTTGTCATTTATTTTCCGCTGCATATTTCCATTTGGATACTCTGTTTCGTTCAGTGTTGTGTATTTTATCTTCATATAAAATATACATGTTTCCGTTATTATCTTGGGTGTGTTATAATGAAACTACTCATTGGAGTAGTTGATGATATAATGTGGTTCGGTACTACATTTACCCTGTGTATTTCATTCATTTTCACTCGCCTGGTGGGTCCCAGTCGGGGGTCCACGACACTGTAATATCCGCCTAGTTTGGGGTGTTACAGAGTTGGTATCGGAGCGTGGTTTTGAATACTACCTTCCGAGTCATGTCTCATTTGAAATCATCGTCATCGGACTAGTATCATTGGACTTTTGCACCACGTGTGACCTGTGCAGATGCCGAGCCAATCAGACCGAAAGAACTGTAAGACTTCTAACGCCATGGTATAATTTCTGGCAATAATCATTCATTTATAATTCATCAGTTAACAATCCTCAATCATCATTTTCATTTTTTCCAGGACGGTCATGTTAATTCATTAATCACTCAATTCATTTCATTACTCAGTTGTTGATCTGGAAGATCATATCATTAATCTTGTTAACTTGTTTAAGATAATCATTTCAAGAATATCATCAGATAATCATGTCACCTCAGTTAATCATTAATGTAATCACTGTGTCAGCGTGTATGCTCATTTTCATCATTTCATGACGTAAATCATAATGCGGTACTCATACGAGATCTATGATTATCATGCGACTTTCCTACTTCAGTATGGAGAGAGCTGCCAGGGGATGCACTGGGAGAGGCCGCGGTACGGGCCAAAATCCGAGAAATAACCACTCACTGTCAGGAAGTCGTACCCAGGACTCAGCTCGATCGGAAGATGTTCGGGTTGATCCACTCACTTTTATGCAGGTCATGATGACCCATATGCAATTGCTCAATCATCATTGCGCCACTCTGGCCGAATTAATCGAGAGAACCCTCACGTATGAGCCTGCTGCTAAGGAAATTGCTGAGCAACAACCTTCACCTGTCAGCAAGAAATCAACGAAGCGTAATCGGTCCGAAGGCGGTCGGTCAACCTCCAAGAAACCTCATGCGGGCACTAAGTTTTCGGAGCAACCTCCTAAGGCACCTAAACCTGCGGGAACTCATTCCCGAGCGGCCATTGCGGCCATCACCTGTTTCAACTGCGGAGGGCAGGGCCATTTCAGCACTAGGTGTACGACGCCGTCTATCACATGCCATAACTGTGGAATTGTAGGGCATAAGGCCCGTTTTTGCCGAAGGGACTCCAAGCCGACTCCGGTGGCATCTCAGGTCCCGAAACAATCAGCGATTCAGAATCAGACTGCTCTGTTAGCGTCGTTTAAGACGACGGAAGAGAATAAAGGTGGAGCTCATTTTTATCATACGGGAACGTCCGATTTGGGGGCCGACAAGTCCCGGATTTACAAGATGAAGAGGACTGACGATCCGGAGGCCCGAACGATCTCAGGTATACTCGTAATTTTTATTTAAACCTATGTGTACCCTTTTTGATACCGGTGCACCGCATTCATTCATTTCCGAATCATGTTTGAATAGACTTCACTTGGATAGTCTTATTAATTGTGGACCTTATCATGGGTCTACCTGATGGTAGAAGAATTTCCGGAAATCATGAGGTTAAGAACTGGCTGAATTAAGTTTAAATGACCGCGATTGGTTGATGGACCAAATTGTGGTGGATTTACTTAAGGACGATATATATTGGGTATTAGTGGGATGGATTGTCATGATACCCCCCTCAATGTTCGTGAACGTATGGTCACTATCATTTCCGTCGTTAGGGTCGAATGTGTGCTTCAGGGAGGTGATCCCCGTTGTTCCGGAAGAATCATTAATATGATGGAAGCAGTAAAATTACTCAATCAGAGTTATTCAATCATTCATTATATCATTGTCACCGATTAGCCGTCCTTAGGCAATCGAGGTATTCAATCATTCCTTATATCATTGTCATCGATTGGCCGTTCATAGGTAATCGAGGTATTCAATCATTCATTATATCATTTTCATCGATTGGCCGTTCATAGGTAATCGAGGTATTCAATCATTCATTATATCATTGTCATCGATTGGTTGTTCATAGGTAATCGAGATATTCAATCATTCATTATATCATTATCACCGATTAGCCGTTCTTAGGCAATCAAGGTATTCAATAATTCCTTATATCATTGTCATCGATTGGCCGTTCTAAGGCAATCGAGGTGTTCAAACATTCATCGTATCATTGTCGCCGATTGGCCATTCTCAGGCAATCGAGGTGTTCAACCATTCGTGGTATCATCATTATCGCTTGATGATGTACTCCCAGACGAGCTACCTGTTTTACCTCCACCGATGGATATGGAATTCACGATAGAGTTGAAGCCTGGTATGTCCCCATTATCGAAGGCACCGTACCAGATGGCCCCGACTGAGATGCAGGAATTAAAGAATCAATTAGAGGATTTGACCGAGAAGGTTATATCCGATCGAGTGCGTCCCCGTGGGGAGCACAAGTGTTGTTTGCCAAGAAGAAGGATGGTTCATTTCGTTTGTGTATTGATTATCGGGAGTTGAACAGGGTGGCAATCAAGAATAAGTATCCTCTACCCCGTATTGATGATCTCTTATATCAACATCAGGGAGCTTCAGTACTTTCCAAGATCGACCTAAGATCTGGATATCATCAGTTGCGAATTCGAGAGTCGGATATCGCGAGGACAGCGTTTCGTACACACTATGGTCATTATGAGTTCGTAGTAATGCCGTTCGGGCTAACTAATGCTCCGACGGTATTCTTGGAGTTAATGAATCGGGTTTTCATCGACTTTTTAGATCAGTTTGTTGTTGTCTTCATCGATGACATTTTGATTTATTCTCGTGACTGAGAGGAACACGAGGTTTATCTTCATCAGGTTCTCGACGTGTTAAGACGAGAGCAACTTTATGGAAAGTTTTCCAAATGTGAGTCCTGGACGTCCGAAGTGACTTTTCTCGAGCATGTAATTTCATCGGATGGAGTGCGTGTTGATCCTCAGAAGACGGAGGCTATCCAAGATTGGTTACCTCCGAAGAATGTTAAGGAAATCCGAAGCTTTCTCGGATTAGCCGGTTATTATCGGCGGTTTGTGGAAGGCTTTTCTAAAATCGCTCAACCAATGACGAACCTTTTTGCGAAAGGATAAGAAATACACGTGGTCCGACGCGTGTCAATGTAGTTTTGAGGAACTCAAGAGCTGGTTAATTTCAGCACCTGTACTTTCCTTGCCGCAAGGGACGGAAGGATTTGTGGTTTATAGTGATGTGTCCGGGCAGGGTCTCGGATGTGTACTCATGCAGAATAGGAAGGTTATTGCCTATGCTTCACGACAATTGAGACCTTACGAGGTTAATTATCCGACCCACGACCTGGAGCTAGCAGCCGTTGTTTTCGCGTTGAAGATTTGGCGTCATTACCTTCATGGCGTCACCTGTCAGATTTTCACCGATCACAAGAGTTTGAAGAATATATTTACTCAGAAGGAGTTAAATATGCGACAGAGGCGGTGGTTGGAACTAATCAAAGATTATGATATCGAGATCCTTTACCACCCGGGCAAGGCGAACGTTGTCGCCGACGCCTTGAGTCGTAAGTCCGTTCAGGAGCAGATGCTTGCTCGTTTAACAGTTCAGAAGGAGCTTCAGCAGGAATTCCTTAGACCCGAGATCGAGGTCTGGCTTCAGCGAGTACAAGGACAACTTTGCATGTTAGAGATTTCATCGCCACTTGGGGAGGCAATCAGAGAGAATCAGGGTTCAGACCCATCCTTGTTGCGCATCCGTGAGGATGTGGCTCAGGGGAAGCCCCTGGATTCGTAGTCCACGAGGATGGACTTTTGAGATTTTAGAATCGGTTGTGCGTTCCGGCGAATGACGAGTTGAAAAACTCGATTTTGAGAGAAGCTCATGCTACCCCTTATTCTGTTCATCCGGGGTCTAGCAAGATGTACAAGGACTTGAAACAAAATTACTGGTGGAGTAATATGAAGCGAGAAGTCGCAGAATTTGTTTCGAGATGCTTAACCTGTCAGCAAGTCAAGATAGAACATCAGCGACCGGCAGGTATGCTGAAACCGCTCCCTATTTCGGAGTGGAAATAGGAGAATATTTCAATGGACTTCATCATGAGTTTTCCGACGAGTCGTCGTGGCATGAATACAATCTGGGTGATTGTGGATCATCTAACTAAGTCAGCTCGCTTTCCTTGAGATTAAGGATACCTGGGGTCCCGAGAAACTTGCCCAGTTGTTCATCAAAGAGATAGTGAGACTACACGGTACTCCTAAAAGTATTATTTCCGATCGTGTCGGATGATTTGTGTCTCATTTTTGGAAATCACTTCATCGTGCTATGGGAACTCAGCTTAATTTCAGCACATCTTTTCATCCTCAGTCCGATGGACAATTAGGGAGGACTATTCAGACATTGGAGGACATGTTGAGGGCATGCGTTCTCGATTGGAAAGACGATTGGAAAACCCAACTACCATTGATCGAGTTCACGTATAATAATAGTTGGCATACTTCGATTAAGATGGCACCTTACGAAGCCTTGTACGGTCGTCGTTGTCGATCTCCTTTGTGTTGGGACGACTTATCAGAATCAATCGGCACCGAACCCGATATGCTTATAGGCGCCCGTGAGAAGGTAGCTGTGATCAGGAGTCGTTTGTTGACCGCTCAGAGTCGATAGAAATCATATGCAGATAATCGTCATCGACCACTAGAGTTCGATATGGGTGACCACATGTTGGTCAAGGTATCCCCGAGCCGAGGTATTTTCCATTTCGGAAAATAGGGGAAGTTGAGTCCAAGATTCATTGGACCGTTTGAGATTTTGGATCGAGTAGGTGAGTTAGCTTACCGTTTAGCTTTACCTCCGACGTTGAGCCGAATTCATAATGTGTTTCACGTCTCTCAGCTACGGAAATATGTTGCCGAACCAAGTCACATACTTCAGTTCGACGAAATTGAGATCGCAGATGATCATTCGTATGAAGAACGTCCCATACGAGTCTTAGAGCGGCGAATCAAACAGTTGAGGAATAAGGCGATTCCTTTGGTTATAATTCAGTGGTCTAGACACGGAGTCGAAGAGGCTACTTGGGAAATCGAGGATATTATGCGGGAGAGTTATCCCGAGTTGTTTGACCCTTAGTTTCGAGGACGAAACTCTTTTAAGGGGGGGTATATGTAATACCCGGTTGTAATTCAATCATTATCATTCAGTAATTTCATTCGGTAATTGTCACTATGTAATTTTTTCACTTGTTAATAATCATTCACCCGTGTTCACCGTTCGGAATAACTTCGAGTTGTGTATCGATATTGTTCATTGTTTCAACCTTACTCGGGAAACGAGACAAGAGTATTATCTTGATTGTTGTAATTGATTCATTAGTCGATGTTGACGTTGGAGTTCATGTCATTTCAAATCTCCTCATTGTTCAAATTGTGTTTTGTTGGGCGAACCCTTATAATCATTGCTTGGAATCACCGTTTTGGTGTTTCCGCACTTTCATTTCGTGTTATTGTTTCCCAAATATTGATTCCTATTGCTTTTATTCTATTCCCGGGTCATTTTTCATCATTTTAGGACCCAAGGGGGGTGTGGGCCGAGGCACAAGGGATGTGCGCCGCGGCACACACATGCTGCTTATTTGGCCGACCCGACTGTACCGGGGGCCGCGGCACACTGTCGAGTCACTGCCGCGGCACACTCGTCCGGGTCGTGGCACAGTCATGTTGCAATTATCGGCCAACCCGTTTGTACCGGGGGCCGCGGCTCATGCCGACAGGGCCGCGTCACACTGCCGTGGCACATTCGTCCGGGCCGCGGGACGCTACCGATCACTGGGGGCAGTTTTGGCCCTGTGCCGCGGCACACTTCGTCCGGACCGCGGCACACAGTGCAGTCTGCACTATAATTGCAGTTTTTTGTGAGAATCAACTCATTTTCACCTTTTCCTTCACCTTGTTCCGAGAGAGAGAGAGCTTGAGGGAGAGTTTTTCCACCATAAATCACTTGAGTGTTTCATTTTTCTTCATCTCCTTTCGATCGTGAAGCCCGGATAGTCGATCTAATGCGTGTTCTTCGGATCAAAGTGCTTGGATCTTCAAGAGGTAATTTCTTCAACATCTTGGATTTTGATTTTGCATTGAGATATGATGTTTTGGATGTTAAGATCATGTTGTTTGAAGTGATATATGCATGATTATGGATATGTTTGATTATTCATTGGATTATTGAAGGATTATTCAAGAACACTTTGAATATTGAGTTGGATTTGGGGGTTTTCGATTAATCGTTGTTGTAATCACGAATTTGAATATGCATATTGGATTATTGATTGTATTGAATATGTTTGGTTGGTTTGAAACACTTCTTGGGGATTTGATGTTGGTATTATTGAAGTTTGGTTGTAAACAATCGAAGTTTGGCCACAAAGTGTTCGATATAATGCCCCAATGAACTTGGTTTAGTCGTATCGATGTTTTGAGTTCGTTATATTCGTGTTTGATTCGTATGTTGAACGGATTGTTGGTGATTGTGTTATTCGAGGTTGTTCGAGCGACCGATATCTCAATTAGGACGTTGTTCATGGAAGGATAATTGTCACTGGTGTTGTGTAAGTTAATTCTTACTCGGTTAAAAGGATATTCATTCCTTTTGTTGTTGTTCATTCATAATCATAACTCATTCATCATTGTATTAACCGTATTGAGACTTGTAATTGTCGAATAATCACTTCATTCACGAGGAACGACGGTTCCAATCACTTCATTGAGTTATCAATCACTTCACTATTATTTTCATCTCGGTGAGTCATTCTTGACCTTTTCGAATTATTATTCATTGATAATCATTATGGTCATTCTCGTTCATATGACCTTCTAGGTTCATATTGCATGGCCGGGTGCGGATGTGTGGAATTTTTAGTCGGGCACACGATGCTCATGTATTGGGTTCACCGATACATTGAACCGTGCACACGGTAACGCTTAACTCTGTGAGACTAATTAGGTACAAGGACGGGTATGTCAGGTCATTCATCTTGTACACTTGCACAGAACATTACGGGCGTACTATGATACTCCTCTTCAGCGTAATTCATAACTAAGGATATTTCATAACTTCAGATATATCATAATTGTGTATTTTCAACCCTTGAGGATTGTTGTTCTGTGTAACTGACCCCATTGGGGGATTTTGTTTTCAGGTCATGGCAAGGCAAAAGCAGGGGAATATATCGTTGACGGCGAGGAGTCCCAGTGATACTAGTAGGGATCCCCAATCCTTTCAGTCATTCATGTTGTCATTTATTTTCCGCTGCAGATTTCCATTTGGATACTCCGTTTCGTTCAGTGTTGTGTATTTTATCTTCATATAAAATATACATGTTTCCGTTATTATCTTGGGTGTGTTATAATGAAACTCCTCATCGGAGTAGTTGATGATATAATGTGGTTCGGTACTACATTTACCCTGTGTATTTCATTCATTTTCACTCGCCTGGTGGGTCCCAGTCGAGGGTCCACGGCACTGTAATATCTGCCTAGCTTGGGGTGTTACAGAAGAGTGCAGCCATGGTCCTGGTAGTCGATGGAACCGGCTGCTTAGGCCATGCAAGGTCCCTTTGGGCCAAGATCGCCCGCCCTTCGTTTAAATACGAAGCCGGCGTAGTCTGAGGGCCCTCCAAAACTAATCAGTGGACACGATCGCTCGCCCTCAAAGGTTCATCATCTAACATGGTGAACCCGGACATTGCGACATGCCACTACCCCCGTCTCAACATACACCGTCGAGGGTCGCCATCTTCATGGCGGGCCGAGGTGGAAGCAGAGCTAACAAGCCGCAGAAGTGGAGTTGATTAATCCGACGACGCCCCGCGCAAGGACTCCTCTAGACCAAGACCGCACGCCCTTCGTTTAAATACGAGGCGAGGCGTAGCCTAACAGAGGACCCTCACAATAAAATGAGTCACGAGACAGACAATGTCGTTCGCGCATAAGACACTGTCATGGAGTCGGTCCATCGAACTCCGCGACTGTGCACGGTTCCTCAGCGACGAAACAATCAAGTTTCTACGAGGGATCGGCCAAAATTGTTTTTTGTAGGTACAAGACTGAAGATAGCTAGCCAATCGACCAGATCGCCCAAGCCCGAAACCACAGTCCGCTCAAATGGATCGCCCGTCCTCATCCTACACGATCGCCAGCAAGAACCACCTCGCCCCATGTCTTCAACATTGGAGCAAGCTGGGGGGCAATTGTTGTGTCAAGAATTACACGTCTCAACAGGCGATCGCCTCAGGGACCGGGCGACCGAGCCGGAGCCCAACAGCCAAGGCAGAACTGCCGACCGAAGGTCCCAGGATGAGTCCCGGTGCCGAGCGATCGATATCCAAGACGATCGTCTCTCGGTACTTGGCGATCGACTTCTGGTGGCCGACTAGCTGCCGACCGAAGGTCCCAGGATGATTCCTGATGCCGAGCGATCGACATCTAAGACGATCGTCTCTCGGTACTTGGCGATCAACTCCTGGTGACCGACCAAGTGACGACCGCCTCATGCCGCGCGAAGCCGATGATCATCCAGTCGGCAAAGGCCGAAGCTCAGGACAGAACCCACGTGCAGTTCCAAGACAAGATCCGCATTTCACGGATCATTGACCACAGCCTGTCAGCATCTTTCCACCGGCCGACAGACCCGTCGAAAGGTGTCAGTGGGACCGCCCGTGACAGCAACTCAGGACGTGTGCCGGCTCCTCATTAGACCGCACAGCTGGCTGCCAGTAGTAGCCGCAAGCTTTAGGCAGACAGCCCATGTGACATAAATACGATCACCCCATTATTATATTGTACGAAAGGCGATCGCCCGCCAAAAAACAAAGCATCTCAGCCCCTATAAATAGAAGGCTGTCTGCACTTGGAAAACAGGCGGAACTCTCTGTCATTCTCGCTGCTTCTTAACAAGTTCAACTCACAACTTGGCTTTCTTACTCTGGGCAACAGCTATCTCTCGGCTTTTCTTCTCTCTCAGCATCTCCTACACGGAACACGATCGGCAGAGAGCAAGAACACGCAGAGCTTCGCTCAAGAGCTAGATAAATAGGATCTTTTACAGTCATTGTATTTAGATTCTTACATTAATACTTGTGTCCAAGAATATTTGTATTAATAACATCTCGCAAGAACATTCAAGCCCGGGCCTAACAAACCCGGCAAATCTTGTGTTTTTCCATTCCCTCGAACGTGCTCTTGCAATTTGCTTTTGCTCGACCATTCCAGCAATATCTATCTTCGGATAATATTTCGGGCAACAACATTACGAAGGATAAATAAAAAATTTGCAGCGGAAATATATTTTTAAGAAAATTAAACTTAATAATCGCAAGTAATAATCCCAAGTCACCATTAAATAAAAACATACTTTGACGTTAAAATAAACTAAATGGAACAATTGTTCATAAAGCGTAGCTTTAGGAAAATAATAGTAAATAAATAAATAACAACTCATGAAGCTTGATCATCCCACACTCAAGTCCATGCCACATCGAGCTCCTCAACCTGAAAGGGGGTAAAATAGTGGGGTGAGCTTCCAACTCGCTCAGTGTGGAGAGTACGCAATATATCTACGTTAATTACTAAATTAGCAAGTATAAACAACATGACTGATAAATTCTGAAGCCCGTCGGCTAGCCCGAAGGCTTTATGCACAATTAAGTGCTTCTGACTGATTTGCACATTTAAGTGCTTCTGACTGGTTGCACATTTAAGTGCTTCTGACTGATTGCACATTTAAGTGCTTTTGACTGATTTTACGTGCACATACGAGACAATATATAAAGCAATTAAAATAAACAAAAGCGTAATAAATCCCCACACCTGGATAAAATTGCAGTTCTGAACTTGACTGTGATGAAATGCTTGACTCGACAATTCTAGGCCCGTAAATTCTTGTTATTATCTACAATTAGTAATAATAGAAAATTATTATTACTATGATTTGAAAATATATTATAACTGGGAATAAAATACGAGGCATAGATTAAAATTGAATTATTAATATTATTAGAGAAATCTACGTATTAATGGCTCGGATAAATAAGGTTGAATTTTAACTATTGAAAAACTGATTGAAGTAAAATTGAAGGGAATAAATATTTAAGGACTGAAATTGAAACAATTATAAACATGATGGGGTTAATCAGTAAGAATTAACTATTGGGGACTGAAATTGAAGAAACCTAAAATTCTGATTGGGGCGAACTGAAATATATATTAATATGACTTGGGCTAGATTGAGTATTCTGGAACCTGGGGTTAAATTGAATAACCCTAAGAAGTTTGGGCTATAAATACACTATTAACACCCATGTCGGCCGAATAAATCTCAATCTCACCCGTCTTCTACCTCTCGCCTCTCACGGTTCATCTCTCTCTCTCTCTCCTTTCTTCCCATCTCAGCCTCTCTCTCCCTCTCATAATTTCTCACACACACACACACACACACACAAATTCACCCTCACACACGCACACAAACACACATTCAGACGCACACACACACGAAGCCACCCTCAGAGACACTCGAATAATCCAAAATCGTGCAGAAATCGGAGCAAAGCGGTGGTGGTGCGGCGGACTGGTGATGGTCGGCGACGGAAGCAGCGCGCGGCGCATGGCGGAACAGGACTGGGTTCGTACGGCCTGGTTTTGGGTTTTTTGAGGTGGGGGTTCGCCCGACTCGTCGGAATTGTGAGGCGGCGGCGTGATTTGGAAGGGAGGAAATTGGGCGGTGGCGACAGGCTGGGTTGGTCGCGGTCAGGAAATTTATCCCAGGTGTGTTTTTTTTTTCCGAGTTATGATTTGAAAAAGAACATGGTTTGAGTTTTTGATTTGAATTCTGGGTGTAGGATGACTCCCTTGAGATTATTGAGTTTATGATTTGAGGTTGGAACTGGGTTTTGACGATTTAAACTTTTGCATTAGGAAGGAACTAAAGCTTTAACATCAATTGTATGAAGAAGAGGCAGAGGTCGAAGGTTTACCTTTCCTGGTGAAGATTTGGCTGCCGAAGGGTTGGAACGGCCTTGAACGATTGCAGGAAAAGAAAAAAAATTCCGAAAAATATTTGTGAACTGGAGTTTGCTGTGACGGAGAATTGTTCTGAGTTTTAATTTATATTGTATTAAATGATTTCAAAGGTTTCTTATTTATTTGTGTTAATTTTGAAAATAGTTTCAGAATTTATTTCTAATTAAATGTGTTATTTGAGAGGTTACAAATGAATGAATGAAAATGGTACTGCAGCCAAAACGTTTTTCTTGGAGAAACAAATAGTCATTGGACTAATATGATAATTGGGCTGAAAATAAATATTTGTTAATTGGGCCACTAAATTAATTATAGGATTTGGGCTAAATATTAAATAATAATAATAATAATATTACTTTTAATAATAATAAATAATAGAGATAATATTAATAATAATAGTAATAATAAATAATAAATAATATTATTATTTATCTTGTAAAATCTTTTTGTGTAACAATTAATATTGTTTAAAATTTGACTCGGGCCTAGAAATGACGTGAAACACGATGAAATAAAACGAGAAATGACATGTCATGAAATACATGACTGGACATGAATTAAATGACAAAAATGAATTTGCATGATAATGAATTAAACGATAAATTATTCGGGCATTAATTTAATAAAATTGAATATAATTTCTATAATTCACAATAAATGTATATGCAAAATCGGGGCTTTACAACCTACCCCCCTTTAACAAATTTTCGTCCTCGAAAATTAAGTTTCGTACCTTGAAAAATGAATGTTGGGTACTTAGAACGGATATCCTCTTCACGTTCCCAAGTTGCCTCATTTGGTCCATGACGACTCCATTGAACTTTCACCAATTTAACCTCTTTGTTTCGTAACTGGTGTACCCTTCGCTCCAAAATAGCTGTAGGTACCTCCTCATAAGTCAGGTTCTTGGCTACATGCAACTCTTTGAAATTGCATATGTGACCAGGATCATGTATGTACTTTCTCAGCATGGAGACGTGAAAGACATTGTGCACTCCCGATAACTCTAACGGCAATGCCAAACTATAAGCAAGATCACCAACGCGACCCAAAATCTCAAAAGGTCCGATATAACGAGGCTGTAGCTTTCCCTTTTTACCGAATCGTATCACTCCTTTCATCAGCGCTACCTTCAGGAACACCTTCTCTCCAATCTCAAATTGTATATCTTCTGTCGTTTATCAGCATACGACTTCTGTCGATCCTGAGTAGTCTTAATTTTACTTCTGATCTCGGCTATCTTCTCTACAGTCTGCTCGATCAATTCTGGACCCAAAATCTTTCCTTCTCCAACCTCACTCCAATAAAGAGGCGATCGACATTTCCTTCCGTAGAGAGCCTCGTACGGGGCCATTTGTATAGTTGCTTGGTAACTATTGTTATAAGCAAACTCTACTAACGGCAAAATATTCTCCCAATTCTCACCAGTATCAAGAACACATGCCCTCAACAAATCTTCAAGTGTCTTAATAGTCCGCTCAGATTGACCATCAGTTTGCGGATGATATGCAGTACTGAAATTCAACTTAGTGCCCAATGCACTCTGAAGACTCTTCCAAAATTTTGACGTAAATCGCGGATCTCTATCCGATACGATTGACACTGGAACACCATGTAACCTCACAATCTCCCGAATATAAATCTTCGTATATTGTTCCATACTGTAAGTCATCCTTACAGGTAGAAAATGAGATGACTTTGTCAAACGATCTACTATCACCCAGATAGCATCGTTCTTCCTCACGGTTCATGGCAGACCAACTACGAAATCCATTGTGATATGCTCCCATTTCCATTCTGTAATTTCCAATGGTTGAAGTAAACCTCCTGGCCGTTAGTGTTCTGCCTTCACCTGCTGACATATCATACACCTCTCTACAAATACACCAATGTCCCGTTTCATTCCTCTCCACCAAAAGAACTTCTTCAGGTCGTGGTACATCTTTGTACCTCCCGGATGAGCAGAGTATAGTGCATTATGAGCTTCTTCAAGGATTTGTCTCCTAAGGGATGTGTCCTTAGGAACACACAACCTCCCATCGTAAGTCAAAACGTCGTCTGCGGTAATGACAAATTTCTCAATACTACCATCTTGTGCTCAATCTTTCATCTTACACAAGAACTTATCACGTGGTTGAGTCTCCTTAATCTTATCCCTCAAGTTTGGTTGCAAGACCAAAGATGATAGGATTGCTTTCGAACTCTTTGAAGACTCAACTACCTCAATCCTCAACTGAGAGAACTCCTTTATCAAACTCTCCTGATCGGTCAAGCAAGCTAACTCACCTCTAGTCTTCCGACTCAAGGCATCAGCTACCACATTAGCCTTACCGGGATGGTAATGGATTGTACAATCATAGTCCTTCACCAATTCTAACTATCTCCTTTGTATCATGTTAAGATCCTTTGTGTGAAAAGATACTTCAAACTTTTATGGTCCGTGTATATCTCACACTTCCCTCCGTAGAGATAGTGACGCCAAATCTTCAGCGCATGTACTACAGCAGCCAACTCCAAATCATGCGTTGGATAGTTCAACTCATGTGGTTTAAGCTGTCTCGATGCATAGGCTACTACTTTACCATGTTGCATCAGAACACAACCCAACCCCTGTTTTGAGGCATCACTATAAATAACAAAGTCTTCCGTCGGATTAGGAATCGTTAATACTGGTGTCGAGGTTAGTCTCCTTTTCAACTCTTGAAAACTTTCCTCACACTTGTCACTCCATTCAAACCTCACGCCTTTCCTTGTTAGCTGGGTCATAGGAGTGGCGATTTTCGAAAATCCTTCGATAAATCTTCTATAATAGCCAGTTAAACCCAGAAAGTTGCGAACTTCGCTCGCATTCTTGGGTACTCCCCAACTACTCACTGCTACAACTTTATCGGGATCTACCTCAATCCCTTTTGAAGTCACCACATGTCCAAGGAATCCAACTCTGTTCAACCAAAACTCACATTTCTTGAACTTGGCATACAACTTCTCCTTGCGAAGTGTCTCCAATGTAATTCTCAAATCCTCTTGGTGTTGTTTCTTATCCTTAGAATACACGAAAATGTCATCTATGAAAACGATCACGAACTTATCCAAGTAAGGTTAGAACACTCTGTTCATCAAATCCATAAAGACTGCCGGTGCATTACTCAGACCAAATGGCATCACTACAAATTCAAAATGTCCATAACGAGTCCTAAAGGCCGTCTTGGGAATGTCACACTCCCTAATCTTCAGTTGGTGGTATCCCGACCGCAAATCGATCTTCGAAAAGGTTCCGGCTCCTCTCAATTGATCGAATAGATCCTCGATTCTCGATAGTGGGTACTTGTTCTTCACCGTGAGTCGATTCAACTCTCGGTAATCTATACACATCCGAAGTGACCCATCCTTCTTTCTTAGAAATAGTACTGGTGCACCCCATGGTGACACACTAGGACGAACAAATCCGAGCTCCAACAGCTCTTGAATTTGGACCTTCAATTCTTGAAGTTCCCTCGGAGCCATCCTATATGGCGCTTTGGATGTTGGGGCCGCCCCAGGGACTAAATCAATACTAAACTCCACTTGCCGGTCGGGTGGGACTCCCAGCAAATCTTCTGGAAACACATCCAAAAACTTCCGCACTATAGGTACGTCTGTAGGGGACACCTCATTAGTACGAGTGTCGACCAAACTCACCAAGTAACCCTGGCATTGCTCCTTCCTTAGGCTTCTTAGTGCTTTCATGGTTGTGATTACTCTGGGTACCGTCCTACTCTTAGTACCATAAAAAGTGATCGACTCGCCTTCAGAACACCTCAATGTCACCTTCTTCTCACGGCACCTTATATCGGCATCATGTCTATCGAGCCAGTCCATACCAAGGATCACGTCAAAATCCATCGAACTAATCAAATACAGGCTAGCATCAAATTCTCTACCTCCTATCTCAATATTCTCGTCAATCATTGTATTAGTGAGGATCGTATTTCCTGACGGTAAGCTAACCTCGAGATACTTAACAGTTCTAACGCTTTTATGACCAATAGAATGATAAAACTTTGCAGACATAAAAGTATGTGGCACCAGTGTCAAATAAATCGAAAGCAGGCACATTAGAGATCATAAGCATACCTGACACCGTGCCGGGATTCTCATCTGCATCCCTTTGGGTCAAAGTATAAATGCGACCTTTTCCTCCAGAACCTTGACCTTTGGCCCTTTGGAGATGACAGTTCGAAGATGAATATCCTGGCTCCTTGCATCTATAGCAGACACCTTTTCCATACAAACACTCTCTGCCATGATTTTTACCACACTTTGGGCATGCAGGCCTAGTGATCGGTGCACCCGGTCCAGATTTCTCATCTACCTTCTTTTGTTTATTAGAAGCCACAACCTTATTTTGGTTCCCATTCCAATGCCTCTTACCGGTATTAGGCTTAGTTGACTGTTGTTGATCCAGATTATGGCTAGCCTCAACCTCTTGAGCTCGAAACATTGTCTCGGTATATGTTAACACCCCATGACCAGCCACGATGTGATGAATACTCGGGCGTAGACCACTCCGAAACTTAAGGGCCCTCTTCCGGTCTGTATCCACCATGTGCTCCACAAAGAAGCTGATTTGGTTGAATTTCCTCTCATATTCTTCAACCGTCATCCCTTCTTGTTCGAGATTCCAAAACTCTCTCTCCATCTTCTCTCGGTAATGTTGTGGGTAGTACTATTCCATCACTATTTCCTTGAATCGATCCCAAGTCAATGCAGCACGCTCGGCCGCCGGCCTCAAACGCCAATAGCTTATCCACCAGCGTCCAGCATCCTCCACCATTTGATATTGGCCACAAAGAATTCTTTGCGCATCAGTACACCCAATGAGCTCAAAGGTGCGCTCGAGCGACATGAACCATTCATCAACAAAAGCTGGTCCTTCTCGACCGTTGAATGTTGGTGGGGTGAAACACCGGAACTGTTGCACAACTTGTGCCTGAGTAGGAGTTGGCACGTTATTATTGTGGTTATCCTGACCTCCGTCACCACCACCACCAGCACCAAGGTTGGCATTCTGACCACCGAGATTATCAGCACCTCGGTTAGCTAGGCGTCCACGTCCACGAGTTGCCATTATCCTATGGCAAACCACACGCAACGACCCTTCAGTACTTACCCAACGACAGGGAGAAAATAAAATGGAGAGTTATATTACATCTCTAGCAATGATGATTTACACATGTCACACATATACTTATGAATTTATAAGAAAACAATTTCATGCCCAAATACTTTATCATAAAATTCTTATGTACAAAATATAATGAAGATGCATCTTTAATGCACGAATCACGGTTGATCTGGTAAACTGCATTCATCACATAATGAATAATAATAACTTAATGTACCTTGGAGTCGACGTGGAGCGGCAGAGGTGGATGATCATAATTGCTAAAAATATTTGACTACTTGCGAAATAAAATTTCAGTTTTGAAAAAGAAAATATTTCAACGAGTCTACAGAACCGTAGACCCGCTCTGATACCACTTATGTAGCGACCACTTTTCTAAAATAATAATTCGTCTAATTTTACGAAGGATAAATAAAAATTTTGCAGCGGAAATACATTTTTAAGAAAATTAAACTTAATAATCGCAAGTAATAATCCCAAGTCACCATTAAATAAATACATACTTTGATGTTAAAATAAACTAAATAGAACAATTGTTCATAAAGCGTAGCTTGAGGAAAATAATAGTAAATAAATAAATAACAACTCATGAAGCTTGATCATCCCACACTCAAGCCCATGCCACATCGAGCTCCTTAACCTGAAAGGGGGTAAAATAGTGGGGTGAGCTTCCAACTCGCTCAGTGTGGAGAATACGCAATATATCTACGTTAATTACTAAATATATTAGCAAGTATAAACAACATGACTGATAAATTCTGAAGCCCGTCGGCTAGCCCGAAGGTTTTATGCACAATTAAGTGCTTCTGACTGATTTGCACATTTAAGTGCTTCTGACTAGTTGTACATTTAAGTGCTTCTGACTGATTGCACATTTAAGTGCTTCTGACTGATTTCACGTGCACATACGAGAGAATATATAAAGCAATTAAAATAAACAAAAGCGTAATAAATCCCCACACCTGGATAAAATTGCAGTTCTGAACTTGAATGTGATGAAATGCTTGACTCGACAATTCTAGGCCCGTAAATTCTTGTTATTATCTACAATTAGTAATAATAAAAAATTATTATTACTATGATTTGTAAATATATAATAACTGAGAATAAAATACGAGGCATAGATTAAAATTGAATTATTAATATTATTAGAGAAATCTACGTATTAATGGCTCGGATAAATAAGGCTGAATTTTAACTATTCAAAAACTGATTGAAATAAAATTGAAGGGAATAAATATTTAAGGACTGAAATTGAAACAATTATAAACATGATGGGTTAATCAGTAAGAATTAACTATTGGGGACTGAAATTGAAGAAACCTAAAATTCTGATTGGGGCGAACTGAAATATATATAAATAGAACTGGGACTAGATTGAGTATTCTGGAACCTGGGGTTAAATTGAATAACCCTAAGAAGTTTGGGGTATAAATACCCTATTAACACCCATGTCGGCCGAATAAATTTCAATCTCACCCGTCTTCTACCTCTTGCCTCTCACGGTTCATCTCTCTCTCTCTCTCTCTCTCTCTCTCTCTCTCTCTCTCTCCTTTCTTCCCTCTCCCCCTCTCATAATTTCTCACACACACACACACACAAATTCACCCTCACACACGCACACAAACACACAGTCAGACGCACACACACACGAAGCCACCCACAGAGACACTAGAATCAGCCAAAATCGTGCATAAATTGGAGCAAAGCGGTGGTGGTGCGGCAGACTGGTGATGGTCGGCGACGGGCTGGGTTGGTCGCGATCAGGAAATTTATCCCAGGTGTGTTTTTTTTTCCGAGTTATGATTTGAAAAAGAACATGGTTTGAGTTTTTTATTTGAATTCTGGTTGTAGGATGACTCCCTTGAGATTATTGAGTTTATTATTTGAGGTTGGAACTGGGTTTTGACTATTTAAACTTTTGCAGTAGGAAGGAACTAAAGCTTTAACATCAATTGTATGAAGAAGAGGCAGAGGTCGAAGGTTTACCTTTCTTGGTGAAGATTTGGCTGTCGAAGGGTTGGAACGGCCTTGAACGATTGCAGGAAAAGAAAAAAAATCCGAAAAATATTTGTGAACTGGAGTTTGCCGTGACGGAGAATTGTTCTGAGTTTTAATTTATATTGTATTAAATGATTTCAAAGGTTTCTTATTTATTTGTGTTAATTATGACAATAGTTTCAGAATTTATTTCTAATTAAATGTGTTATTTGAGAGGTTACAAATGAATGAATGAAAATGGTACTGGAGCCAAAACGTTTCTCTTGGAGAAACAAATAGTCATTGGACTAAGATGATAATTGGGCTGAAAATAAATATTTGTTAATTGGGCCACTAAATTAATTATAGGATTTGGGCTGAATATTAAATAATAATAATAATACTTTTAATAATAATAAATAATAGAGATAATATTAATAATAATAGTAATAATAAATAATAAATAATAAGTAATATTATTATTTATCTTGTAAAATCTTTTTGTGTAACAATTAATATTGTTTAAAATTTGACTCGGGCCTAGAAATGACGATATGAAACACGATGAAATAAAACGAGAAATGACATGTCATGAAATACATGACTGGACATGAATTAAATGACAAAAATGAATTTGCATGATAATGAATTAAACGATAAATTATTTGGGCATTAATTTAATAAAATTGAATATAATTTCTATAATTCACAATAAATGTATATGCGAAATCGGGGCGTTACATCCTCGACTGTCCTTCCCTCTGGCTCTCGAAGCCTGATAGGACCCCTTGGATAAAGTATGGACTAGAGTAACAAAGTCTCTCGAGGCCCATGAGCTCTCTCGAGACCTACTAGTACCAGAACTCCGGCAGTATTTCTGAAGGTGTCCCTGGCTCCCACACAGAAAACAAACAATAGCTGGCACAGTACAACGGGTACTAACGTGCCCCGCTGAATCACAGTTAAAGCAAACAACAGTCGAACTTGTCGCCTGAGAAGAAGATGCTTTCCCAGCACGAGGACGACTAGAAAACGACCTCCTGGACGTCGGAGCCCGATGTCCCTCCGAACGAATCAGCATCCTAGTTCTCTCACCGGAAGGAACTGAAGGGTTCTTCCGAGCAAGCTCCGTGATCAAAAGCTATGCTCCAAGAGCCTTTTCGATGTTCGCCAAGTGAGTTACAATCATGGTTGAGCAACTGCATCCTCAACTGCGGAGTTAGCCTCTTGCTAAAATACTTGATCTTATCTGCCTCAGTATGGATAACAGATGAAGCAAATTGAAGAAGTCCCTGAAACTTCTCGGCAATAACAATAACACCCTCATCCTCGACGGATTTGGGGTTCAAAACCTCCGACAGCTTGGCTTCACAAAGTGGAGCCGGATAATACCTCTCTAACATGAGAGTCTTGAACTCGCCCCAAACACAGTCACGGTCGGTGGGTTCCATAGAAAGCCACCAAGAATAAGCGCCTTTACTCAAATAGTAAGCCGTTACTGCCACCTTACTCTCTTCCGGACACTGAACCATGTCGAAGAGTTTATCAAAATGTTCAAGCCAAATATCAGCTGGTTCTGAAGAACCCTCAAAGATAGGCGGCCTCTGACGAGAGATGTCGCCGATAATCTGACTCACTCTCCCGGCCTGTCCATAAAACCGCACCTAGAGTCCCTACTGCTGTGTACCATGAATCATCGAGGTCTGCATGGTTTCCATTATCTGCGTCATCTGAGTCATCATGCTCCTCATAAGCAAGAAAGGGTCGATGTCAGTCTGATCGATTCCTCGAGTATGACGTCCCTAAGGAGAACCAGTCGCATAAGTTACATCTCTGGCCGAATTCTGATCCATCTCGGCATCAGTACACGTATGAATATGAGGTTCTGGATTTTGGCCTGCTCTGCGGCTTTTACCCCCTCTGTAACATCCTCGGATTCCTCTTTCCATACTGAAAGAATAACGTTCGATCATGAACAAGACTCAAATATGCCTCAACGGCCAATCCAGAACACTAAGTTAATAGCCAAACACGGGTATACATACTAAACAAATAAACAATCACTTCAAACATGCTAATTATAGCCAATACTGAGTCCACACGCTCCAAAACAAATAATCATGAATAAATCAGAACACAAATGTTACATACAGGTTTTCAACAAATCATGTATAATCAATGACATAATGAATGTATGAACATACAAGAGAATCGAGTCCTTACACAGGTCATACGAAGCTTCGAGGTCTTGCGATACCAGCCTTCACTAACGAAGACTCGATGAAAGAATGACTCATACAGTCGTCCAACTACCATGACTCACAAAACCCGACTGTCCAGATTGTCATAACCTGACAGTTTACTACTACCGCGTCGGTAGAACCACATAACTCACATGTCAGGGTGTCTCACAACCCAATGCTCTATGATACCATCTTCTGTAACACCCCCCAACTCCCATTGGGTCATTAAAGTGTCGTGGACCCCACACCAGGAGATCCACCAGGCGAACATGACTAAAATAAAACAAACTGACCAAAAGGGGAATCACAATCCCTACACTGACATCCAGCATAATATTCCGATATGGAATTTCAATGACAACAGTGGGCCTACATGGCCTAAATAAAATACAACGACATCCACGAGCCTAGCTCGGATGATACAAAATGACAACGACTGAACAAAACTGGAGTACTCCAACTGTCTTACTGACATGAACACCAAAACATCTCGGACTAGTATCGCTCGAATGCCTCGTCGCCATCGTCATGCCCCTGTGTATCAACTCTCTCCTCGCAAGCACCTCAAACATGAAAACATGTTCCGCCCCCATGGGGTCAGTCATCCATATAATGAATATCAAATACATGTACAACATGATATGCATCCAAAGGCAGAATAAATGGTACATCAATGGTAATACGAGATGCTCACAAACCAAAGTAACAATTGAGCATTCGTGAAATACTATGCTCGCGGCATTCGTTCGGTACCTGCTCAACAGGGTTAGAACACAAGTGCCCAACGGTGAATCATCAATACAGATCACAACAATGAACTACATGAAGATAAACCAACCCAGAGCTGAAATAAATACGAATCACAATTGCCTGAAGGTTACAGCGAAAATACCAATACGTCACGGTGGCCTGAAAGCCACTCAGCCGAAACTGCTAGTCATCACAATGGCCCGAAGCCAAACAGCCCGAAGTTGTATCATCTGAGGGCCAAAGCCACGACACTAAGCCGTATCACAATGAGGGCCGAAGCCACGGCACGAAGCCGTATCACAATGAGGGCCGAAGCCACGGCACGAAGCCGTATCACAATGAGGGCCGAAGCCACGGCACGAAGCCGTATCACAATGAGGGCCGAAGCCACGGCGCGAATCCATATCACAATGAGGGCCGAAGCCACAGCATGAAGTCGTATCACAATGAGGGCCGAAGCCACGGCGCGAATCCGTATCACAATGAGGGCCGAAGCCACGGCACGAAGCCTTATCACAATGAGGTCATCCAATGACCGTGACCTGCTGAATTGCAGGTGTTGGGAAACCAACCGCGAAGGCTCAAGCCCCCAGACTTACCCATCGAGCACTAGCCAAACTAGCCTCCACAATTAGTCACAAACGGTAATGATTACAAGATTATCGAATTCACAAGAATAAAAGTGTGCTGCCTTGAATCGGCTAACATGATAAAAATACTCACGGATGGACACTGTCCTCGGCGGTCCCAATTCAAAGTACCTCGACTTCCTTGGAATGGCCAATCAACCATGACGACTCAACGGATGGGAACTATCCTCGACAGTCCCAATTCAATAAACCGATCACCTTAGAATGGTTAATCGATAACCAATAATATAATGGATGGGAATTATCTTAGATAATCCTAATTCAATACCTTGATTACCTTAGAACGGTCAATCGATAACCAATGATACAACGGATGGGAATTATCTTCGATAATCCCAATTCAATACCTCGATTACCTTAGAACGGTTAATCAATAACTGATAGTACAACGGATGGGAATTATCTTAGATAATCCCAATTCAATACCTCGATTACCTTAGAACGGTTAATCGATAACTGATAGTACAACGGATGGGAATTATCTTAGATAATCCCAATTCAATAGCTCGATTAACTTAGAACGGTTAATCGATAACCAATGATACAACGGATGGGAATTATCCTAGATAATCCCAATTCAATACCTCGATTACCTTAGAACGGTCAATCAATAACCAATTATACGTTAGAATAGATATCCCGGTGCCTTAAACCGACTACCGAAATAGAGATGATAAACAAATATATCAAAGGCCTTCAATCGGCCAATACAACATCATAGCAACAGTTCCAATTCGATAATAACGATTCAAAGATGCCTCAGAACGACATTAATGTCAACAATAATAATCGATACATCGATACCGTGAACCGTCAATCGACAACATCACTATCAACAAGAATCTCAATGCCTTAAACCGGCCGTTAACGAATAACAATAACATCTAGCATAATTGCCGAAGGGTATTGCATCAAACAATTCCCGAATATCAACAAATCACGAAGAGACTAAGTCTCGAAATGATACAATACATTCATACACATATATGATAACATTAATCTCATTGACCAGTACATGTATAAAACTTGCCTCAAACTGAAGGCGAGAAAGTCCTTCCACGATCAACGTCCTGGCACGAAACGACGAACGGTGCCTCCCGATGATCACAAACACTCGAACAACCTTAAGTGAAAATGATTCATTCAAAAACACAAAATCAATAGAAAACCACAACACGGACAAAGCCCGATTCAAACACGAATCGATCACACCGCACGAACGAATATCATAGTTCTCAACTATGAATTCTAACATCCTCCAACACCTCGATGATCAACTAACATGATCATTACGTTCTTAACACTTGTGAAATCCATTCAACAAGATTCACTTAAGAACAATCATCAAAACGAACATCTCAAAATGATAATGTCACCAATATTATCAAATTGATCCTCCTACAATGATAATATTATCATTATCACCCCAAGGACATCATCAACTCAATAATCATGATGTCTGAAACAAAAATCCTTCATCAATACATCATGAATTCGGATTAAACAATAAGATTCACTCAACCATTTCCAAATTATGATAATCACCTCCTAAATCATCATAAATCCTTACTAAAATGGTTAAAATCTTTCAAGAACACCACCAACAACAATAATCATCTCAAGACTATGTTAATCATATAACAAGCTTAACATAATCCTTCCTAGACATGATTATAACCTCCAAACAATCTAAAACATCAAGAACATAGTCATACTCAAGCTATACCAACATGTTCTTCATCAAAAGTTCATCCAAACTATGAAGAATCATGATATACACCATCAATCAAACAATACCCGAAGAAAACAACAACAACAACATCATTAAACTAGAAAATCACTTGAAGAACAAGAGATTGAGGGAACTTACCAAAGAAGAACAAGAAAAACCCTCCAAACACCAAAGAAGCACCAACAAGCTTCCAACTTCAAGCTTCAATCCAAGATAGGATGATCAAGATCGAATTGGAAGAGGCTAAGCATCAATAACAAGTCCAAACGGACGATTCTAGGGAGAGAAAATGTGTTTTGGTTCGTGAGGAAATGAAATACGAAGCCAACATAAATAGACTGACAAACTCATTATGTACGTTATACACTAAGGTTAACGTATGTAAGAGGCATTACGTACGTTATGCCATGACATTAATGTACGTAATGTAAAATCCAGAACTAACTGAACTAAAATACGAAGGCCTTAACGTACGTAAACAAAAATATATTACGTACGTTATCAAACCTGCATTACGTACGTAGAGCTCACTTCTTAACGTACGTAAGGGTCCGTTTACTGCAATAGTGAGATCCGATCGGAAGATGCTCGGGACCCAACAGCTGAAAGTGACTACGAGGAAGGTTCCTACCACCTACCAAGCATTATGTACGTAACCTTACAGGCATAACGTACGTAATGTCAACAGGCTAGCGTACGCAATGCTATATCCGTAGCGTACGTTAAGGCTAGTATAATTAGCCAAAAATCTAAACTCTCCAACCAACATTCAAACGACGAAACCAACCCGACGACAAGTATAAATATTTCGATCCCGAAATATTCCAATACAATATACATTGTATCAGTCCAAAACAACAACAGTTGTACAATTCCAAATGAATACATACAAATCAACAGTAACACGAAAAAAAATTACCCCCATATATTACACGTAAGCTAGCCATTGTAATGTTTCAGATGCACTGCTAGAAATTTGTTCCTTAAACCATCTCAAGAAAGTCTTATTATGTTCGATCAACAAGCATTTTTGACTCATTCGGGGATTCTTTATCTTCAAATGATTCTTGTGAGCTGACAAGTAGGGAAGAACATCATCAGTGTTATTCAAAATGTACAAATGTGCTTGAAGCACCTCATCTCGACTCTTGGTTACAACTTTAACACCTCGTGTACCCTTTCCTCTAATTCTATCCTCATGTCGAGACTTAGGAAGCCCTACAGATTCCACTTGTGACATGTATCTGTGCAAAACTCGATAGCTTCTTCTGCAATGTACCTCTCCACAATAGATGCTTTCGGACAAAATGGGTTTTTGGTATACCCATTGAAAATCTTCATGTATCGCTCAATGGGGTACATCCATCTCAAATAAACAGGGCCACACTCTTCAATCTCTCTAACTAGATGGACAAGTTCGAAAAAAGGAGGAAAATACATCTCCAATTGGCATAAGATAACAACAGCCTCATTTTTTCACTCATCTAAAACTAGAGGATCTATCACTTTGCTACATATGGCATTGAAAAAAAAGCACAAGCGAGTTATGACATGCCTCACTTTTTTAGGCAAAACATCACGTATAGCCACTGCTAGAAGTTGTTGCATCAAGACATGACAGTCGTGGGACTTTAAGCCAACCAATTTAAGAGTTTGCAACGACACAAGACTCTTAATATTTTAAAAGTAACTTTGTGGCACTTTAATGCCTTGTAAACATTTACAAAAGCTGATTTTCTCCCTTTTTGATAAAGTATAACATGCTGGGGTGAGATAAGTTCGTTTACCAACTGATTGCGGATGCAACTAAGGACGAATACCCATATCCTCTAGGTCTAGACGAGCCTGGACACCATCTTTTGTTTTGTCTTTAATATTGAGAAGTGTGCCGATCACACTATCGCACACATTTTTTTCGACATGCATAACATCTATGCAATGTCTAACATCTAGTTTGCTCCAGTATGGAAGATCAAAGAATATGGACCTCTTATTCCATATATTTGTCGCAACGGACTTTTTTCTAGCTTTCCCAAACACAGTATTGATATTCTTAACGCTATCGTAAACTTGCTCACCTGTTAATGGTATCGGTGCAAATCCCTCTTCCTGGTATCCATTAAAAGTTTTTCTCAATCTACGATATGGGTGATGGCGCTTGAGAAACCTCCGATGTTGAGTGTAAACTGTTTTTATTTCGTGTTTCAACTGAACATAACTTGTGTTTTCTTCACATATAGGACATGCATGATGCCCCTTCACACTATACCCGCTCAAGTTTCCATATGCCGAAAAGTTATTAATGGTACAAAATAACATTGCATGTAGCTTGAAACTTTGTTGGTGGTACCCATCAAACACGTCAACCCCTTCATCCCACATCATTTTTGTAATACCCGAGATTTCTGTTATGTAATTAGAACTTGTGATATTGTAATGATTGTACTTTTGTCTGAGTACTATTCTCCGTATTTCAAAATCCGATGTTGTCGAGTGTATAATTTCGTGTATGTGTTTTAGAGATTGAAATTCTGTACATGTAGCGCACGCTACAGGCCGAGTGTAGCGTACGCTAACGGGGATTCATAGCGCACGCTACAGAGTGTCATTAGCGCACGATATGCATGGTCAAATCGATTGAGACGTGCGGTAGGTGAGATCTGGCTGGGGGACCCTTGTCGGATTGTGTCGGATGTACCTGGACGGCTTTCGGGAAAAGCCGAGTCAACGTCTTAGCGCACGCTACAGGTATATGCGTAGCGCACGCTAAGTGCCGAGTACAGTTTAGACTGTGAGCCGTTAGCGCACGCTACGAACAGGGTCTAGCGCGCGCTAATAGCCATTTATTATAAATAGGACATCATCCTATTCGAGATTTCAGTTTTCTCTACTCTCATTACCCGAATCCATACACTTAGAACATAACTTCCTTCACCCCAAACACTTCATATCAACCTCCTAGTTCGAGATTGAAGATCGTATATCATTGGAGATTGGTGTACAAGCCTTCGGTGTTGGATCGCTTCATTTTCCTCCGTATTCTTCACTACTTGAGGTAGGTGATTCTTCACTGATGTTAGTAATGTTCCTAAGGAAGTTTGAATCATGTTTTGATAGCAAGTATTTCGTTTATAATCGGTCATCACATGTTAGAAGGATACTTTTGACGTATCGGCACTATATATCGTATAAACCTTTGAACCATCTTATTATAAGGACTCCTAAGCATGTTCAATCGAGTTATGATCAGTAACCGGATATTTTACCCAGTTGATACGTTTTACACGATGGAATCATGTGTTTTGGAACGTAGAACAAATGGAACTTAGATTATTTCTTGGAGATCGTAGATGAATTATGATGTTGAGTTGACTATCCGTATATTCGTATTTCATAACCATAAAACTTCCACAAACCTTATTAGTATGATATGCCCGAGGATAACTTGTATTATCATGGTAGAATTCATGAGTCCTTCACCATGCAACCTAGTTTTCGGTTTGCAGTATTCTGCCATGCAAGACTAGCACACGCTAACATGTGTGAGTTAACGTGCGCTATCGAGGTCCAGTTAACGCATAATACGTATGTAGCGTGCGTTATATATCGGCCGGTGCAAACTGCCAGTTCGTAACTAGCGCACGCTAGTCTTACCCGATAGCGTACGCTAACAGGCCTGCTTAGCGCATGTTACGTAGAGTATGTAGCGCACGCTAAGCAGTCCAGACAGATTGCTTATTTTGAGCTTTTCGGCCGTAGACCAGATTGTTAGGCCATCGTTCGACTTGAGATGATTTGCATATCGTTCCTTTTTGTTAAGGTTCGAACCGGTTACGTTGATCGAAGGAGGCGGCCTTCGAGTGTGTTGAGATCATCGAAGTATTTCGTCTTGCCATTTTCGAGGCAAGTATCATATGTCGAGTTTGATTTATCATGCTTATGGTTTTGTTCATATTTTTGTATATGAGATGTATTTCTGGAAATTCGCGTGATATTCGTTGTTGTTTGTTCGTATTGATGAACATATTGAAATGCATATGTGTATGCATAATTGATTGATTATGGTATAAATGATCTGAGGGGGTCATGAGGATCTATGCTGAGGGCGCTGGATCGAATGTCCACCATGCGTTGGTCCGACGGGATCATCATGGGGATCTATGCTGAGGGCGCTGGATCGCTGGACGGGTTTTCCACCATGCATTGGTCCGACGGGATCATCATGGGGATCTATACCAAGGGCGCTGATCACCGGATTACCTCAGATTGTGTTGATGGAATCGTGAGGATTCGCATCGTTGGATTCCGTAGCGGAAGTCCGTTTTGCATGTTTTATGATGCATTGATGATTTATTGTATGATGATACTTGTACTAGCATTGTTTTGCTAACCCCTTCGGGGGTGGACATTGTTTTTGATGTTCAGGTAGTCGAGGAGCGGGGAGGCAGCCACAGTACCGACAGGACGATGAGATGGCTCAGTGATGTGATTGATGTTATTGTTGTTGAGAGTTGTTTTCTTGTTTCGTTTAGTACTCGAGTACGTCTGTTTTAATAATGTCCTTTCGATATGGTTGGATAAATTAACTCTTTGATCGGTTGAATCAAATATGTCTTTAAACTTCAGTTGAACGATTGGTTTATATTTACACTCTTTTTAAAATTAGCCTTGTAAATCCTTACCTAAAGGGTTTACGGCGATGTAATTATTCCGAATATCTCGGGGTGTTACAGAATATGGTATCAGAGCTAAGATTCATGGATATCTTGGCAGTCGGGTTAGTTGGGTCTGTTTACGTTATTTGATTATCGGTCGTTCGTAACATCACTGCTGAGCCAGCATCGTCATGTGGACCGTGGTTGTAAGTTTCCTAAATCTCAAATACTACCGTTTTATTTTATTCATGATTTGTGAACATTAATGAATGTACTTTGAGAAAGTTTGTCCTGGATATTGAGTATTTATGGTTACAGTATGTTGAGAGGAGGTCGTGGACGCGGACGTGGTAATGCAAGGCAAGAAGAGTCGGTATCTACCCCAGAGATAGCCGCTAGTCAAACGGATTCACATTCCGGGGGACAGCAGGGATCGGCAAATAATAATGCAGATCCTAACGTGCCGGGAGTGCTTCAGCAGGTGGTTGCCCAGATAAACCAGTTTGCTCAAGTTGTGGATCGCATGCAGACGGCGATGGGACAGCAGAATAACGTGGATAATCGGGGGGATAAATGGCTTACCGAGGTGGTCAAATTGCATTCTCCGAAATTTGACGGTTCCACTGAGATGCTTTCGTGGGATCATTGGCTGAAGGAATTAGAGAAGATTTTTGCGGGGATTAACTGTCCCAACGATAGGAAGGTTCCGATCGCCCAGTATCTTTTGACCGGGGAGGCTTTCGACTGGTGGGAGGCCATTCGACCAGAGGAGCATAATGCTGACTGGACAGATTTCAAGTTGATGATGGAGGCACAGTATTGTCCTCGCCCAGTTAGAGAGACCCGAGTTCGGGATTTTTTCTCACCACAAAATTCGGAAGCATCTGTGACGGAAGTGATTAAGATTTTTAATCACCAGCTGACTTATGTGCGCCACCTGGTCAGGACCGAGGCGGAAAGGATTTTCCATTTTGACATGCGAATGAAGCCGGAAATTTAGCAATATATGTCCGGATTTGATTGTACCACCTTGAGGCAGTATCAGGACAAGGCGTTGGCCTACGATATGAAGGAAGCAGCAGTAGAGAAATCGACGGAAGCAAAGAAACGAAAGGTGTCGGGCAACTTCGCAGAGAATAAGAATAGCGGGCCCACGGGTCGGGTCCTCTTTTCACTCATCCAGAGACCTCCGCATCCTAGTCGAGGAGGAAAGAAGTTCCGGCAAGACCGATCAAGCTTCGACACAGGAAGAAGTGTTACAACCGTGGCAAGGCGGGACATGTTCGACGGATTGTTTTCGCCTTCTTGTGACTGCTTCGAGTGTGGACAGAAGGACATCGCGCAACATTTTGTGGGAATGCGACCCGATCTTTGGTACTCGCACTCAGCCCGAAGGAAACAAGTGTGAACCAGACGCAGCAGAGTGGATTTCAGCAGCAGAACGTTGGGAAGAGAGAGGCATCCAGTCCGGGTCCGTTCCTCCACGCCCGTATGAAATGAGGAAATCGAGGATCGAACACACTGTTGCATCAGTACGATTCAGATCCTTTTGCAACCAGCTAGTGTCTTGTTCGATTCGGGAGCTACGCATTCTTTTATATCTTTGAACTGTGTTAATCGTTTGAACATCTCGTGCTTGTATAATTGTGAACCTTATGTTGTGGGATAACCGAGCGGAGAGAAAATTGTGGGAACACTAGAAGCTAGGGATTTCAAGATCTATAGAAGGAAGAGAGTGGCCATCGCATCTCATTGTAGTTGACATCTACGGTGACGATTTAATTCTCGGAGATGATTGGCTCAACCGTTATGGAGCTGTGCTGAATTACCGAGAGAGAGTCATTTCCATCATTGCTGATGACGGATTTGAACACCTATTCCGAGGATGGAGACCGGGAAGCTCGGGAAAATTGATCAAGGCAATGAGAGCCGTGAAATTGTCAAACAGGATGTCGGGGACTCGGGTGCTATGCCATGAAGAAAGAGGAAGGAGTAGAGCTCTCATCTATTTCATTGTGAATGAGTTCTCGATGTTTTTCCCGACGAACTACTCGGATTACCTCCGCAGAGAAGTGGAATTCACTATCGAATTAGAGCCCTGGAGCAGCCTCCTATTTCCAGAGCACCATACCGCATGGCGCCAACCGAGATGTATGAACTCAAGAAACAACCGGAGGAATTGTTGCGTAAGGGCTATATTCAACCTAGCGTTTCTCCTTGGGGAGCGCCTGCTCTCTTTGTCCTAAGAAAGACGGATCCCTCCGATCGTATTGATTACAGGAGCTCAACAAGATGACAATCAAGAATGAGTATCCTATACCTCGGATCGACGACTTGTTTGATCAACTGCAAGGGGCAAGGATATTCTCGAAGATTGACTTGCGATCGTGATACCACCACCGAGAATTAAGGAATCGGATATACCAAAATCTGCTTTCAGATCCCGGTATGGGCATTATGAATTTGTAGTAATGCCATTTGGACTTACCAATGCTCCTGCGGTATTCATGCAATTGATGAATCGGGTTTTCTTGGAGTACCTGGATAAATTTGTGGTCGTTTTCATTGACGACATCTTGATATATTCGAGGGACGCAGAGGAACATGCTGAACATTTACGTGTGGTTTTGAGCATCTTGAGAAAGGAACAGCTGTATGCTAAGCTTTCTAAATGCGAATTTTGGCTTAAGGAAGTAACCTTCCTTGGGCATGTGATATCATCCGACGGAGTTCAGGTAGACCCGAAGAAAGTCGAAGCAATCTTGGAGTGGGAAGCTCCTAAAAACGTGAAAGAAGTCCGAAGCTTCTTAGGACTTGCTGGATATTATCGCCGCTTTGTAGAGGGATTTTCCAAAATTGCTCGTCCGCTCACTCAGCTATTACAGAAAACTCAAAAGTTCACGTGGAATGAGAAATGTCAGGCTGGTTTTGACGAACTTAAGAGGAGACTGACGACAAGACCTATATTAGCACCGCCAAAGGGAACAGATGGATTCATGGTATACAGCGACGCTTCAAATCGTGGTTTGGGTTGTGTGTTGATGCGAAGGATAAAGTGATTGCTTATGCTTCTCGACAATTGAAACCGTACGGGTTAATTACCCGACTCATGATCTGGATCTAGCAAATGTGGTCTTTGCCTTGAAAATTTGGCGACATTATTTGTACGGCACTCATTGTCGATCTTTACAGATCATAAGAGCCTCAAATACATTTTCAGTCAGAAAGAATTAAACATGAGGCAGAGAAGGTGGCTGGAATTGATCAAGGATTACGACTTGGAGATTCTCTATCATCCGGGGAAAGCAAATGTAGTAGCCGATGCTTTGAGCCGAAAACCCATTTCTCTTCGAGTGTTGGAAGCACTTACATCCCAAACCAGTATTCAACGGGAACTGATCCGCGAGGGGATTGAAGTATGGGCACCAGGAATCCAAGGACAACTTTATGTGATGGAACTGACTTCATCACTAGTCGAGGAGATCAAGTCTAAACAACTGAACGATTCTCTGATTCTTCGATTATATGACGAAGTCAAGAAAGGAAAAGCCCCAGGATTCGTGATACAAGACGATGGAATTCTGAGATTTCAGAGTCGACTTTGCGTTCCCGATGATGATGATTTGAGAAGGACTATTCTGAAGGAAGCTCACAGCGCGCCCTATTCTATTCACCCGGGCAGCAGTAAGATGTATAAGGATTTAAAGCAAAACTTTTGGTGGGGGAATATGAACAAGGACGTAACGGAGTACGTTTCAAAGTGTTTGACTTGTCAGCAGGTTAAGATTGAACATCAACGACCTGCCGGAATGTTAAGACCGCTTCCGATCCCTGAGTGGAAGTGGGAGGACATCTCGATGGACTTCATTACTAGTATGCCAATGACTAGAACGGGAATGAACGTGATTTGGGTTGTAGTTGATCGACTAACCAAGTCGGCTCATTTCCTAGGGATTAAAGATACATGGGGACCCAAGAGATTGGCGCGAGTATTTATTGCGGAGATAGTCAGATTGCATGGGACGCCGAAGACCATTGTTTCAGATCGAGATGGTCGTTTCGTGTCGCACTTCTGGAGGGCAGTGCACAGGGCTTTGGGGACCGAGCTAAATTTTAGTACAGCTTATCATCCCCAAACGGACGGCTAGTCCGAAAGGACTATTCAGACTGTAGAAGACATGCTTAGAGCCTGTGCCTTGGATTGGTCAACTGATTGGGAAGTTCATTTACCATTAGTTGAATTCACCTACAATAATAGTTGGCATGCTTCAATTAAGATGGCACCATTTGAAGCTTTGTACGGGAGAAGATGCCGATCACCCCTGTGTTGGGATGATTCTTCGGATTTGATCGGGACGGAACCAGAATTGATCGTTCAGACTCAAGAGAAGATAGCTTCGATTCGGGAAAGACTGTTGACTGCCCAGAGTCGACAGAGATCTTATGCAGACACACGTCGTCGCCCTCTAGAGTTCGACGTTGGTGACCACGTACTATTGAAGGTGTCTCCTACACGAGGGATTTTCCGTTTTGGGAGAAGAGGCAAGCTTAGTCCGAGGTATATCGGACCATTTGAGATCCTAGAGAGAGTTGGGGATTTAGCATACCGGTTGGCCTTACCGCCATCGCTGAGTCATGTTCACAATGTGTTTCACGTATCCCAACTACGGAAGTATGTACCGGACCCCAGTCACGTCATTGATTTCGACGAGATCGAGGTAGCTAATGATGGCACCTTCGAAGAGAGACCAATCAAGATACTTGGGAGTCGGATCAAACAATTGAGGAATAAACCAATACATTTGGTTAAAGTATAATGGTCACGACATGGAGTCGAAGAGGCCACTTGGGAAACGGAGGACGGTATGAAGGCTAAATATCCGGAGTTGTTTTCATCCTAAGTTTCGGGACGAAACTTCTTTTTAGGGAGGAAGGATGTAATACCCGAGATTTCTGTTATGTAATTAGAACTTGTGATATTGTAATGATTGTACTTTTGTCTGAGTACTATTCTCCGTATTTCAAAATCCGATGTTGTCGAGTGTATAATTTCGTGTATGTGTTTTAGAGATTGAAATTCTGTACATGTAGCGCACGCTACAGGCCGAGTGTAGCGTACGCTAACGGGGATTCATAGCGCACGCTACAGAGTGTCATTAGCGCACGCTATGCATGGTCAAATCGATTGAGACGTGCGGTAGGTGAGATCTGGCCGGGGGACCCTTGTCGGATTGTGTCGGATACTCGACGGCTTTCGGAAAAGCCGAAGTCAACGCCTTAGCGCACGCTACAGTATATGCGTAGCGCACGCTAAGTGCCGAGTACAGTTTAGACTGTGAGCCGTTAGCGCACGCTACGAACAGGGTCTAGCGCGCGCTAATAGCCATTTATTATAAATAGGACATCATCCTATTCGAGATTTCAGTTTTCTCTACTCTCATTACCCGAATCCCTACACTTAGAACATAACTTCCTTCACCCCAAACACTTCATATCAACCTCCTAGTTCGAGATTGAAGATCGTATATCATTGGAGATTGGTGTTCAAGCCTTCGGTGTTGGATCGCTTCATTTTCCTCCGTATTCTTCACTACTTGAGGTAGGTGATTCTTCACTGATGTTAGTAATGTTCCTAAGGAAGTTTGAATCATGTTTTGATAGCAAGTATTTCGTTTATAATCGGTCATCACATGTTAGAAGGCTACTTTTGACGTATCGGCACTATATATCGTATGAACCTTTGAACCATCTTATTATAAGGACTCCTAAGCATGTTCAATCGAGTTATGATCAGTAACCGGATATTTTACCCAGTTGATACGTTTTACACGATGGAATCATGTGTTTTGGAACGTAGAACAAATGGAACTTAGATTATTTCTTGGAGATCGTAGATGAATTATGATGTTGAGTTGACTATCCGTATATTCGTATTTCATAACCATAAAACTTCCACAAACCTTATTAGTATGATATGCCCGAGGATAACTTGTATTATCATGGTAGAATTCATGAGTCCTTCACCATGCAACCTAGTTTTCGGTTTGCAGTATTCTGCCATGCAAGATTAGCGCACGCTAACATGTGTGAGTTAACGTGCGCTATCGAGGTCCAGTTAACGCATAATACGTATGTAGCGTGCGTTATATATCGGCCTGCAAATCGCGCCAGAATTAGCGACGCTAGTCTTACCCGATAGCGTACGCTAACAGGCCTGCTTAGCGCACGTTACGTAGATTATGTAGCGCACGCTAAGCAGTCCAGATAGATTGCTTATTTTGAGCTTTTCGGCCGTAGACCAGATTGTTAGGCCATCGTTCGACTTGAGATGATTTTCATATCGTTCCTTTTTGTTAAGGTTCGAACCGGTTACGTTGATCGAAGGAGGCGGCCTTCGAGTGTGTTGAGATCATCGAAGTATTTCGTCTTGCCATTTTCGAGGCAAGTATCATATGTCGAGTTTGATTTATCATGCTTATGGTTTTGTTCATATTTTTGTATATGAGATGTATTTCTGGAAATTCGCGTGATATTCGTTGTTGTTTGTTCGTATTGATGAACATATTGAAATGCATATGTGTATGCATAATTGATTGATTATGGTATAAATGATCCGAGGGGGTCATGAGGATCTATGCTGAGGGCGCTGGATCGAATGTCCACCATGCGTTGGTCCGACGGGATCATCATGGGGATCTATGCTGAGGGCGCTGGATCGCTGGACGGGTTTTCCACCATGCGTTGGTCCGACGGGATCATCATGGGGATCTATACCAAGGGCGCTGGATCGCTGGATTACCCTGTATTGTGTTGATGGAATCGTGAGGATTCGCATCGTTGGATTCCGGTAGCGGAAGTCCGTTTTGCATGTTTTATGATGCATTGATGATTTATTGTATGATGATACTTGTACTAGCATTGTTTTGCTAACCCCTTCGGGGGTGGACATTGTTTTGATGTTCGTAGTCGAGGAGCGGGAGGCACATGCAGACTGACTGTGACGATGAGATGGCTCAGTGATGTGATTGATGTTATTGTTGTTGAGAGTTGTTTTCTTGTTTCGTTTAGTACTCGAGTACGTCTGTTTTAATAATGTCCTTTCGATATGGTTGTATAAATTAACTCTTTGATCGGTTGAATCAAATATGTCTTTAAACTTCAGTTGAACGATTGGTTTATATTTACACTCTTTTTAAAATTAGCCTTGTAAATCCTTACCTAAAGGGTTTACGGCGCTGTAATTATTCCGAATATCTCGGGGTGTTACAATTTTCAAATCATCAATCAACGGACTTAGATAAACATCTATGTCATTTCCTGGCTGCTTTGGGCCTGAAATCATCATTGACAACATAACATATCTCCGCTTCATACATAACCAATGAGGTAAATTATAGATCACAAGTAGGACGGGCCATGATCTATGCTTAGTGCTTAAATTACCAAACGGATTCATCCCATCTGTGGCAAGTCCAATCCTAAGGTTTCTTGCCTCACCCCCAAAATCCAGAAATAAATGATCTATTTTCTTCCACTATACAGAATCAGCAGGATGACGAATTAGTCCTTCGCATTTTCTCCCTTTTGCGTGCCATATGAGATTCTTTGTGTCATCCTTATTAGCAAACAGTCGCTTGAACCTTGGAATAATTGGAAGATACCACAACACCTTCGCTGGAGGACCTTGTTGTGTGCTCTCTCCATCACTAGAATCATCATGCTTCACTTTGTAGCGTGATGCCCCGCACCTAGGACACTTATGTAACAGTTCAAACTCTTTTCGGTACAATATGCAATCATTAGGGCAGGCGTGTATTTTCTTATACGCTAAACCCATCGGACACAAAACCTTCTTCACTTCATAAGTACGGTTAGGCAATTTATTACCTTCTGGAAGTATCTCCTGTATCAACTCGAGTAATTCGGTGAAACTTTTATCACTCCACCCATTTTTTGCTTTCACATTAACCAACTTCAACACGGCAGACAAGCGTGTAAAATTTTTACAACCCGGATATAAAGGAGTCTCTGAATCACTTTTCAATACATCATAAACATGCGCTCGTCGGAATGATTCTTCTCCAACATCACGAATCATGTCTTCAAATTGATCACCATCTATATCGTGTGTCTCTTCAGTTGGAATGTCTACTAGTTCGCCATGCCATATCCAAATCGTATAGTTCGTATTTATTCCCTCACAAATAAGATGTTCGCGAATTATGTCAGCTTCATGTCGTCTCCCGTTCATACACTTGACACAAGGGAAAAAAAAATCTTTCATCGGGTTCCGGGCGATTTTGTCAGGCGAACTCAAGAAATTGTTCGATTCCATTATCATACTCATCACTGTTACGACTTACATTCATCCAACTTCGATCCATTTTTCTTCTTTTCTGTTGTACACATAGTGAAATTCAATTTGCAATTCCTTTAGTTAGAACCAGCCACATTTAGTGTTATTTTAATCTTCTACCAAAAATATGTACGACAACTAAGACTTAGTTCATACTATTTATAGGATCTGTAATGTCTTTGAGTCTTCAGACTACAAATCATGGAAATCATCTTAAGTAATAATGTACTATTTGTATAAATTATAATTTTCTATATATAAATTTTTTAAAGTTCCTAGCACAGTGACAATATCATGTAAAATGATCATTAAAAATATGGGCAGCTGAGTTTCTTCAGCGTTTGTGTGGGGATTTTTTCCTTCTTCTTCATATGTTTTATAATAAAGACACTTTAAGTTGTTGATTTACAACATTAATAAGAGCTTAAGTTCATTTTATTGTTCAATTCTCCAACCATATGTATTTTCTATAAAAATAAATAGAGGAGGTTATGAGCAAGAAAATATTAGAGTAGACGGTAAATACCTTTGATCTAATCATATGCCTAACACCCTTAGCCTTAAATAGATTACACGGTCCAATTTACAACCCAAACCAAGTCTCTCGCCAAGGTAGGGCAGAGAATCAAAGAGGCGTCATATTTAGAGCAAAATAGATATGGAACGAAATATTAAAGACAAAGACCAATACATAAAAGGGAATGAAAGGTAACACAAGCTGATTAGAAGATCCCAAACCAAACACCCACAACAAGATGGATGCAAGATAAAACATAAAGGGCCAACCATACTAGGGGGGGGGGGGGGGGGGCTGAACAATTCCAAAATCAAGCCCAAGTGCCCAACAAATGAAACGGATGGGGCTCCTTTTTTTCTTTAACTATAATTAACATGCACTAAATAATTCAAGTAAGAATGGCAGCCAATTCAAATAACTATAGGTGCTCAGGTGTGCGGTGGACATGGAAACAAACCAATTAAATATGGACGAAATGGTGAGGGTTAATCCACTAAAATGAGACTTTAATAATTACAGGCTAGAATGAGGAGAAGCAAAGTATTACAAATCTTCAATTCTAACCAAAACAAAAAAAAAAATGCAGGCATGGTTTGAAGACTAGACAAGTATCATCCAAGTTGTGAAACAATCAATGAACTGATACCACCAAAAACTAAATACAAACAAATTCCTATAAAAAAATTAATTCTCTTAAACAGAATCCATATTGTTAAAGCTTTTGAAGGGTAAAAATTAATAAAAAAAAAGTTACTTTGTAGGAGCAATTCCTCAAATCTGGAGAGTCGCTTGAGACTATTTACGGAGTAGGTGTGGCGACGGGAAGGGCGGACAAGGCGATGGGAAGGGCGGCGACGGGAAGGGCGGACAACAGCGACGGGAAGGGCGGCGACGGAAAGGGCGGACACAGCGACGGGAACGGCGGACAACGGAGACGGGAAGGGCGGCGATGGGAAGGGCGAACGGCGACGGGAAGGCGATGGAAAAAATGTGGGAGTGTATTCAGGGTAGAGAGAGGCGGAGGAAGAAAAATAAAACCGTGATTCGTTTTTAATGATCAAACAACAACAGTTGTTAAGCAACAACCATTGTTAAATGTATGTACAAACAACAGCGGTTTTTTCACAAAAACCGCTGTTAAAAGTGTTTATTTAACAGCGGTTATTACCTAAAACCGCTGTTAAATATATATTTTTTTTTTAGAAAAAAATTAACAGCGGTTATAATTTAAACCGCTGTTAATTGTCACTTTTTTAACATCGGTTTTCCTTAACAACCGATGTTAAATTGCAAGTTCATTTTTTTTTTAATTTTTCGGGATAAATTTAATATCGGTTATTATAAAACTGCTGTTAAGTTGCTATTTTAACATCGGTTATTTAAATAACCACTGTTAATTTATTGAACACTATTTACAAGTATGCCACCGCGTCATTTTAACAGCAGTTTTCGAACAACCGCTGTTAAAAGGGCGCTGTTAAAGGCTAGTTTTGTAGTAATGTGAGAAACTGTGAGTATGGAAAATCAATAGGTCGGGTAAACATGGAAAATGGATTTTGAATTTCGAAAAAATATTGTGAATTGTTAAGAGGAACACGTAGTCATACTAGTTCATTTTAGGATGTACGATACTGTTTTTGAATTTCTGGAAATGATACTTTTCAAAATGATATATTTTGAATAACTATTTTGCTCGCTATTGTGAAAATGTATTTTCTTAAATTATTTTGAGAAATAGTGTTGTTAAAACATGTTTCATTATGGCATAGTTGAAGTGTTGCAGAATGGGATAATGGTCGATATAGCAAGTTTTGAGATGTTTTCAAAATTGATTTTGGAGTTACCAAATTTTGAGATGTTTTCAAAATTGCCATAGTTGTGGTATTAGTATTTTGTCGGATTTGTTCGAGGCCGTGTCAGTTGTGTTTGTATTTGTGTTGAGGCTTGGAAAGTGGAGTCATTTACTAGTATCGCAGGAGATCATTGACTTCACGCACTTGTAAGTATACTGTTTTGGTTATTTGTTAATGATGATGATTGATCATTTTCGTGATGATTCTGGATAATGTGGATGAACTTTGACTGTGACTGGATTGCAAGTTTCGAGGATGAAACTTATTATAAGGGGTGTAGTATGTAATATCCTGAATTTCTACTCTAGTTGTTTAATGTTATTTTATCCGAGTTATATTGCATAGTGTGGAATCTGTACAGTATGGATAAAATAATTGAAGGACTAAGACAGCTATATTGATATAATTGTCGTACTTGGCCGACAGTTTTATTGAGGATATTGTGTATCAGGTTATCGTACTTTTGATATCAGGTATATCGTATGAGAATATTATAGGAACTAGTTTACTTATTCAATTGGAATTCTACAAGTGATGTTGTACTGGATTTATACAACATATATTTTACTGCGATATTATGGAATCAAACTGTTTGTGTTTGTTTACTGGATGTTGCCTGGAGAGTTCCGTTTGTGAAGTATAGCCTGATTAATGTACGATAACATAAGGGCTTAGCACATGCTAATGTGCAAAGCTTACGTACGTTAAGAATGATAGTTAACGTACGTAAAAACATGTCGGACAAGATCAGGTTGTGGCCGACAGGTGGGTCCAGTGGTCGGCAACTTTCGGCTCAAGTGTGGACAAGCAAGTCAACGAAGAAGATAACATATGTTATGGGTTGCACATTACGTACGTTAAATGGGTATATTACTGTATGAATTCAACGACTATATTACGTATGCTATGGCATGGGCTCTGCGTACGTGAGTCATTAAACGAATTGAGGCAGTAGCATCTAGACTGTTGTTACGTACGCTATCAAGGTCAGATAACGTACGTAAGGATTTGTTGCATACATTGATGTTGCATATTGCGTACGTAAGAAAATGAGGCAGTGGACTCTGGATTATTGCTAAGTACGCTATCCAGGTCGGATAACGTATGCAAGGGGTATTACGTACGTTAGTTTGTTCATGTATCATACGTAATGTCTGAAGTCTATAAATATGTGAGACCTCCGTCACTTCGGCATTTTGAGAAGTTCTACTTTGTTTCTTCACCCTTCAACCCTCCGAGTCCGATTTTGTCTCTTCTAAATTGATTGTGAGCTTGAGAGCATGGATTGGAGCTGTTCTTAGATTTGATAATGATTCTTGGAAGGAGTTCGGTTGTTCTTCATCATAGTTTATCAATACAAGGTAATATTCGTATCCCTCTGATGTAGCTCGGGTTGGAAGGGTGTTTACATGTTAGGAAGCATGTTGATCTATCTTATTGTTTATTATGATGTTATACATGAATAAATGAAATTGTGACGAGATTGAAGATATTAGTCAAGGTTATTCATGTTGTAAGAGTTGTGATTCGTTCAAACATGCTCGTAAGATGGATTATCGGATTTTGTTCATGTTGTTGTTGATACATGGGTATTGATATGATTCTTGTGGTTTCGGATTGTGCTGTTTTTCTTCAAGGGGTATGTTGGTTAATCCCTCTCTTCGCTTTCGGATTCTTGATGTTGTTGTCATTGTTTACTTCGTATGGTTATGATTATGGTAGTATTCCTGTGATTCTTGATGTTATGAAAAATGCATGTCGAAGAAGATGATGGTATGTGTGTATTGATCGGGTTATGAGTGAAATATGATAGGTTAGAAGTTAGATAACATATTGGACTATGTTGTCTTGGTGATTATGAACAAGGTGATGTTAATTGGATGTGATTATGGATTAATTCACGTTCTTGAGGAACTCTTGAATTATATATGAATCATGATATGAGATTGAATCCGGGAAGATTATGGTTAATTTTAGAATAAGATTATTCGTAGTATTGAACTGTTTGGATAGTTCGGATTGTCGATCGTATCGGTAGTTTTATTTTACTGTGCATTTACAATTATGAACAAGGAGGAATCTTGTTAATTCGTATATGAGATTGATATCGGAATTGGGTATGTTACAATCCATGTTATTGGGTTGGATTGATTGTTGATATTATTATTATATTGTGGAATCATATTGCGGTTATGAGTTCTTAATTATTCGAGTTGGATAGTTCTGATTTGTGTTTAATCGAGATATCGTGGAACCATTGAGTTTGTTGTTGGTTTTATCAAATTCTAATTGTTATCGAACTTTTTGTTTATCGATTATTGCAATAGGTTGTGATAATTGATCGTTGATTAGAACCGTGTGTTGCGGTTGGGTTCGAGGATGTTCGTGAATTTCTTTAGTCAGAGTCAAGGAGATCGTAGACGAAGACAAGGAATTGCTAACGGCTTCACTATCATCATATCGGTATCGAGGCAAGTTATTACTTGTTCAGTTTATAATATTTAATGAATGGTTTCGGTTTCATTTCGTTTATAATGCATATATGAATGATTATTATTGTGAACTCTAAAGGTTTGGATTGTATGTTGTTTTCGGACTTTGGGATTTGAATCATAATGTATATGATTTACATTCTTTATTGGTATACTTGGGTATCGAGGATACATTGTGGTAAAGGCGAGGATATGAGTTATATACAGTCCATGGTACTATTCGATCATCGAATATTGAGGAAATTATTGGTGATGGTTTTTGACATCGAGGTTGCTCTCTAAGGACTCCGGGCAAATACTCTAATCATTTTTGTCATTTAGTGACAATCATGTAGTGATACATTCATGTATTGTTGTTTTCACACATATGTATGTTAAAATCGGTGCTGAGGTCAGACGTCTCTTCAGCTCATCGAACCTCTGCTGTCTCTCGGCAGTCTAGACAAACTTTTCTGTCTTCTGAAGTAATTTCATAAGCGGCCGAGCGAGTTTCGAAAACCCCTCGACAAACCAACGGTAATACCCAGCAAGACCCAAAAAGCTACGAACTTCCTTAACATTATTAGGCGGCGCCCAATCTAGCACTGCCTTAATCTTCTGCGGGTGTACACGAACCCCTTCGGCTGAAACCACATGGCTAAGAAACATAACTTCTTTCATCCAGAACTCACATTTCGAGAATTTCGCATAGAGGTGTTCGGCTCTCACAATATCTAATATCAAACGAAGTGCCGGGCATGCTCCTCCTAATCCCGAGAATAAATCAAGATGTCGTCAATAAAGACGACCACACATCTGTCAAGGTATGCGATGAATATCTTGTTCATTAGTTGCATGAATACTGCCGGTGCATTAGTCAATCCAAAAGGAATGACCACAAATTCATAATGTTTTTATCTCGTCCGAAATGCTGTTTTTGGAACGTCGGACTCTTTCACCCGGTGCTGGTAGTATCTTGATCTCAAATAATTTTTTGAGAATACTACGGATAAATCATCTATACGAGGCAATGGATACTTGTTATTGATGGTCATTTTGTTTAGCTCACGGTAATCAATGCATAAACATAGTGAACCATCCTTCTTCCTCACAAAAAGAACAGGCGTGCCCCAAGGTGAAGTGCTCGGTCTGATGTACCTTTCTCCAATAGTTCTACCAATTGATTCTTCAATTCTTGCATCTCGGAAGGTGCTATCCGGTAAGACGCCTTAGAAATCGGAGCCGCATCAGGCTCTAAACCCATAGAAAATTCTATCTCTCGGTCCGGTGGTAATCCCGAAAGATCGTCTGAAAAAACGTCTAGATACTCACTAACAAGTGGAATCGAAGAGAATTCGACTTCGTCCCCTTCCGACTTCAAATCATAACCCCAATAGCCTGTGCAATCTTTATTCAAGAGTTTTACGGCCTTCATGGTGCTGATAAGCAACTTAGGTTGGCCCGATTTACACCCCATGAACGAGTATTCGGAACCATCTTTGGTCATCATAGTGATAACCTTAGTGCGGTAATTCATAATCGCTTGGTGACTGTCAATCCAGTCTTCATCGAGGATCACATCCTCACCCTCGATATCAACCACAATAGAATTCGATAACCAATTAATATCGGCTATGTTCACCGAAAACTCTCTAATCTCCCGATTCCCCACGATTCTATCCCCGCTAGGTAGTTTCACAATGGAAGGATCGCATGCAGTCATACAATTTATATTCAAACAGCGTACACACTCCAAGGAGATGAAAGAATGTGTAGCACCCGAACAAAAAAGTACACGAACTGGATGAGATAGGATATGAATGGTACCTAAGGCCACCGCCGCATCGGGTTCATCTGCTCGACGCATCTCATAGACTTGTGGGTGTGCCGAACCGATGCTAGAATCTCCCCCTCTAGCATTCTGACTCCGTCCCTAGCCTCTGCCGTAACTCTGCTGTGATTGGCTAACTGATTGTAGGCCACAAGTCGTCAGGAATAAGTCAAGAGGGGGGGTGAATAGACTTATTGAAACTCTTTTTCCACAAAAGGATTTTCTCAGTTGTGATAAGTACAGATTACTTGAAGTCGTCTGATATGCGGAAGACACAGCTGATGACGAAAACAAATAACTAAACAATGGAATAGTAAATATGTATGTAGCAGGTAAGTATGATGATTAAACAGTAAAACACGCAGGTAATTATAGTGGTATCAGAAGTGGTGTAATCCTCTACTAATCCACTTCTCTCCAAACTAGTTGGAGATGAATTCACTATAATTTTCAACCAGTGATAAATATTACAGTGATTCTTCCTAGCTACAACAACTTCCAGCCAGTGGAAATCTTGTCTTTGCAACTCCTTGACTACCTAGCACCTCTTGATCTCAAATCCTTGGATGCCTATCAGTCATGCAAACTTCAACCAGTGAAGTACCCCAAACTCAGGTTTTAAGACACAAGTAGTTGTCTTCTCCAACTAAGAGCTTCTTATTATAAGAACTTTTGACCCTTGCTCTTCACGGTGCTATATTTCGCTTTTGTTTGCTTTGATTGCTTTGATCGCTTGTAAGTGTTGTTCTCATAGTACCTTGCTCAATTTAAATCTTCAGGTATTTATAGATGTCGATCCTTTGAGATTTCTTCATACCATTGCATTTTTGTAACAAATCTATCTGTTGGAGAAATAGACTTCTTTGTATTTGTTTTCGAACGTTGCAAGGCTGGATTCCCTTATTTTAATCCATTTCCGACCATTGTGAAGACTTTCACATTGTAGCGCCGAATCTTTAGATTATAATATTCTTAAAGTCTTCAGAGGTGAGTCTCGATGAATTATTTAATTCATTGCTTTCCGGGAATCTCTCCAATATGTCCCTCTATGCCTGCATGTGACTTTCCGTGATTATTGACTTTTCAACGCATGCTGACGTGGACTGGATTACTTGGCTGATTACTTTGATAGATCTTGTCCGAACTCTTTTGGTCAATTTGTCTGATGTGTAGTCAACTTTCTCTGATGTTGGAATTCTCTGAGATGACTTCTATGATGTCCCGACGAATCTTCTCTGATCTGACGACCTGTATGAAGTCTTCTGACCTGATGAACTTATCTGATCTAATGGTCAAACTTCAGATGACTTGGACTTCATTTGATCACTTGACTGCAGTTTGGTCAAACTTCTATGATAAATGAGTTGACCAGGACTTCTCTGATAAATCGCTTCTTCGGAATGTTGTCTGACGATAAGCCGTCTGTGGTCAACCTTCTCTGAACAGTTTAAATTGACCAAGACTTCTATGATTTACTCTTGTCTGCAACTCGGCTTTCTGCAGTGTTTGGTCAAACCTCTCTGATGTATCTATTTGACCAAAACTTCTCTGATATGAACTTGTCTGCGATTTACACTTAACTGACTTTAGCCTAACTATATGGCCTATAGAAGATACTCATTTGGTTCTTATTTATAATTTGCCAAGTATTTAAAGCATACATTTGAACAAACAAATACTGGGATGACATCATCAAAATATATTAAGTATTCCTAATAAATTCCCCCTATTTTGATGATGACAAAACTTAAACAAAATATTCAAATGTTGAACAGGTCTGCACATGATCAAGTGCAAGACACAAATTAAAATTCAGTCTTGTTTTGAGACAACTGGTGGTTGTCATTCAAATGACTGTTATAGAATTTTTTAGAGATGTTTTACAAGTACAGTGCTTGAATATAGAGAATTTTACAAGTAAATTCCAAAAACAAAAATTTACAAATATAAAAAGTACAAGTAAATTACAAACTCCTATCTGCCTCTACCTCTGCCTTTTCGGACAGGCTGCTTAGGAGTCCTGAAAAGCTTTGCGCCAATGGGTCTCTGGTTGACAGAAGCTAGTCCATACTTCCTCTTGATTACCATAGAGGCAAACTCTTGCTCCTCTGCAGATGAGAAGTTGTGTTCTACACAGAGATTTTTAATCTCATTCTGCAGGGCCAGCTCATCTAATTCATTGTTCATCAACGTAGGAGGTTCTTCAGGTCTGAACAAGGGGATCATGGGGTAGGCATCCCATTTCCTTGCATATTTTCTTTGGATGGCCAAGAGATTTGGCCATGTTGAGTCCATATAGTTGATATATGTCTGTTGTGGGGAGCAGTCTTTATCCTGAAGTAACTCCTAGAGATAATACTTCTCTATGAATTGCTTCTTCACCTCTACCCAAACAGTCATATACTCAGCAGGAAGAAACTCCTCAACATACCATAGCTCCTTGCCTTCCCATTCATACCTTGGCTCATCTCCTCCTCTGGTTCTCCTTTTCTTCAGTGCAAGTTAGACTTCAGCTGGAGTAGGAGCAGCCAACTCTTTCCTCTTCAGACTAGATGTCCCAGCTTCAATCAGAGGGGGGCATTTCTCTGTTTGGTCATTAGCTCCTCTCTCACTTATTAAGCTGATTGTTGGGTTTGAGTTTGCAACTTATATTCCCCCTGACCGGTTGCTTCCCCCTTTCGTCCATCTTCCCCCTTTTTGCCAGCATCAACCAATATGGTTAACTGCTGTTCAACTCGGGACATCCAATCAGACATACCTAGAGGCATTCTGGAATTAGTAGGTGGAGGTGGAGGAACACTCTTCTATAGCAATGTGTCCAGTTTTGCATTAAGGAATTTGAGGTCATGTTTGATTGTCTCTTAAACGATACGCTTGATCAAGTCAGCCATCTCAGATAAGATAGGTGTTGCCTGAGGGGAGTGATCTCCAGAGCCTTCCATATCTGCAGGTCGTTTGGTGGTAGACATGTCTGATTGCAGATTCCTATCTGCAGGAGGCTGATCAGATGGGGTTTTATCAGGGGTCCCCGATCTGTCAGCCTCATCTTCTGAATGATCTGAGCTGGGGGCTTGGTCAGGTGCCCCAGGCTCATCTGCATCATCTTCTTTGTCATTCTTCTTTTCTTCTTCTTCATCCTCATCCTCTTTCTCTCCCTCTTCCTCCTCATCTGCTTTTTGTTCCTCTTATTTTTCTTCTTCTCCTTATTTTTCTACTTCTTCTCCTTCTACTTGTTCTTCCAACTCCTCTGTCTTCTCTAGTTCCACTTCTTCAGTCTATTTTTCAACTAATATTTTTTCTTCTTCTTCTCTCACAAACTCTTTTTCTTCAACTTCTATCTTCTCTTCTTTTTATTCTTCCTCTTTCTTAGATTCCTCCTTCTCTACTTATTCTATTCTTATTCCTTTCTCCTTTTAAACTTTACTTCCATCTTCTCCATACACCTTCCCAGCCAAAACACTATCCATTACAAAGAGGACAAACTGGTCCATGTTGGTTTTGAAATTAGACAAGAACCAGTTCTCCTGGAGCATTAAAATTACATTTGTCTCATGACAAAAACTCATGAGAACTTGCTCTGTAGCCAGGGGATATTTCCAGCTACTCTTCTCAACAGATAATTGAACTTGAGTAAATGAAAAAGATTTGGGGTTCTTCTATTCTTCAAAAACAGTTACAAAGGAGACTTTAAGGGGGTGGTGTTTTACCATGTGAAGTTGTTCAATAGATAACTCCAAAGGGTTGTTGTACAGAAGATTAAGGGAGTAGCCTGCCTCAGGTATGTTGATAATCAGGTCGGCTTCTTCCTCCTTTGTCATGCTTGTAAGGGTCAGTAGAGGAATGATGTCAGCCACCAAGTCTGAGTGATCAGGCTGTTCAGACAGGTCTTCTTCAACATAAGCAGGAGCAGGGGTTGGTGTGGTCACAATATGCATCTGGGCTGCAGAAACTGGCTCAGGTGCAGACGACTGGGGGATCTGCTCTGCTTCCTCAAAGTCAAGGCGCCTAGGCCTTTTGGGAGAATGATCAGGTTATGACGTGACATGAACTATCTCCTCTGGTGCGGGTGATTCCCTCTTGAATCGTAGGGATAGAGGAGTGTTATCTGAGTTTGAGTCGGGCTAGTCTGTAGGTGTCTCCTTGTCTGCAGATAGCTTGGAGACTGCAGGTGACTTCTGTCCTGCAGGTTGGTCGGCAGCATCAGATTCATCTGAATCCGAGAAACTCCAAGATCCAGCTTATCTGCATCCCAAAAGCCATCTTGGTCTTTAACTTCTTCTCGTCCTCCATCCATTGAACCTTATTGACCTTGCGGACTAATTGTCTGTGAATATAATCAGCCCAATCATTTAGCTGATGCTGGATAAGCACTCCCAGCACCATAAATTTTGTGGACGACAGCTGGTCATAGCTGCCTGCCATTCCCATAATGATTTTGTTTGTGATGTCTAAAACATATCGGTACTCTTTTTCCAGGCCGCTCCTCTTCGCCGTTAGCTTCAGCTTGGACGACTGCTCTGGTAACTTGATTCCAAACCATGTCTCGGCCACGCTCTATTTTAGGGCTTCAACAGCCACACCTCGAGATCGCATCCCGAAAGCCTCTGCGACTATCTGAGAAGTAATTGTCATATCCTATCTAAAAATCGAACTTTTTATGCCTGCTTCTGTAACCTCAGCTTCCTTAAAGAATGAAATTACTGCTTCCTTGTAAAAGGATTTGGGGCTAATGTCCAAAAATGGGTAGATCCCATTTTGGTTCATCGAACGGATGATGTAGTGCATATCCGTATCCAGATTTGCCTCGAGCAAGCCTTCGAAATCGACTACCAGACTAAAAATGATCTGGTCCTTGACAAGCTTCAGGTTAACGCCTTCAAAGTAAGTTTCGATTTCTGCGAGAAAAATTTCCACTGAGTGTATTGATTGTTCAAAGAAATTTCTGCTTTTGAAAACTGGGGTTTTGAAAGCTTGAAGACGGTAAAGTTGTGAAATGATTTCCGCCGCCTTAAATAGAGAAATGAAAAGACATTTTGAATTTAATATTAAATTAAATTAGTGTCGGTCCAATTTTAAAAAATATGACGGTTGAGATTTTTAATTGGACATAGTGGAAGTTGTGTGAACGTGTAGTTGCCACGTGTAAATAATAATAATAATATAATATTCAGGAGTCGGTCAGGGATAGGAAAACTTAGCTGGTTGACCGTTTGACTTTTTGACTGCTCTGCATCAGGTAGCTTGAGTCGCTTGAAGGTCAGCTAGCTTTTCCTTGTCTAATCTGCATCAGTTAGCTTTCTGCATCAGGTCGAATGTGATGCCTGAGGTCAGCTTCGTCTGTCCTTCGTCTTCTCATCTGGTCTGATCAGGTGGGATGATTGTCTGTTTCTGATCAGGTAGATCCTCTTTGACTACTTCAGGTAGCACTTCCTCGCATGCATCACGTAATTTCCTCCACTCGTCTGATCTGATCTTCAGGTAGCTTTCTCGTCTGTACTAGATTACCAATCTAGTAATCCAAGTTCCCTGCTCAGCTGCAAAAACCTTTCTCCGGGCAAAGATTCAGTGAATATGTCGGCGATCTGAAACTCTATGCTGACTCTTTCTACTCTGACTCTCTTGTTTAGCACATGATAGCTGATGAAGTGATGCTTAACATAAATGTGCTTTGTCCTAGAGTGCAATACTGGATTGTTGATTGAGATTGCACTACTGTTATCACACCATATGGGAATTTCGTTTGCGATGATGTTGTAGTCCCTTAGCTATTGTCTGATCTATAGAATCTGTGCGCAACAGCTACCTACAGCTAGGTATTCTGACTCTGTTGTTGATATTGAGTTAGATACCTGCTTTTTGCTAAACCAGGATATCAATCTGGTTCCTAGGAATTAGCAGGTTCCACTAGTGCTTTTCCTATTAATCTTGCATCCTGCAAAGTATGCATCTGAGTATCCTGATAGCTCAAAGTTGTCATCTTTAGGATACCATAGTCCAACATTGACTGTAGACTTAAGGTATCTTATATTCCTTTTAGCTACTTCCGGGTGAGACTGCTTTGTCTTAGATTGAAATCTTGCACATACTCCTACAGCATATGATATGTCTGGTCTGCTTGCAGTCAGGTAAAGGAGTAATCCATTAAGTCCTATGTAGTGGGTTGGGTCCACTGATATGCCTCCTTCATCTGCATCTAGGTGTAGGCTTGTGCTCATTGGTATTCTTGCTGGTTTGGCTGATTCCATTTCAAATCTCTTGATTAAGTCTCTTGTGTATTTGGCTTGATTGATGAAAAATCCATTATTCATCTGCTTGACTTGCAAATCGAGAAAGAAATTAAGGGGGCGTTCTGTTTGTATTTTGTTTTGTACTTTCATTTTGCAAAATGTTTTATGTTTTCTGTTTTTATTTTTGTTTTCAAAGTTGTTGAAAACGCGTTCTGTTAAATTTATTTTGCAAAATATTTTTTTGTAATATTAATACTAAATTCATAAATCTTTATTTTAGACTTAGTTTTAAATTAGGATAATCCAAAAAAAAACTCAAAATGCATTTTGAGCATTTTGAAGATTTTTGTTGGAATACACACAAAACGCTCAAAATGAGGTTTTGGGCATTTTGCGTTTTGTGTACAAATATTTTTTTTGTTTTCCAAAATGCATTTTCGAAAATGATAAAAAGAACACGTTTTTAGTGTTTTCGAAAATAAAAACAGAAAATGACCTCAAAACTGCAAAGAGAACATGGCCTAAGTTTGCCCATCATACTCATCTCAAATTCTCCTTGTATGAGATTTGAGAATTTCTCACATAGCTCTGGGTTGGTTGAGCCAAATATGATGTCATCCACATATATTTGAACTAATAATATGTGGTCTTCATGATCTACTCTGAATAGGGTCTTGTCCACCTTGCCTTTGCTGAATCCATTATTCTCCAAAAATATATAGAGTGTCTCATACCATGCTCTTGGTGCCTGCTTAAGTCCATATAGAGCTTTTAAAAGCTTGTAGACTTTGTCTCCTTTGACAAATCCAGGGGGTTGCTCCACATAGACTTCTTCTTCTAGAATTCCACTGAGAAAGGAATTTTTCACGTCCATTTGGTAGACTTCAAAATCCTTGAATGCTGCATATGCAAGGAATAGTCTGATGGCTTCCAATCTTGCAACAGGTGCATAAGTTTCATCAAAATCTATTCCTTCACATTGTGCATAGCCTTTAGCAACAAGTCTGGCTTTATTCCTAACAACGACTCCATCTTCATCGCACTTGTCTTGTACACCCAGTTGGTGCCAACAACCTTCTTGTGATCTGGCCTGTCTGTTAGTTCCCAGACATTGTTTCTTTCCATCTGATTAAGCTCTTCTTGCATTGCATTGATCCGTGAGTAATCTTCCAATGCTTGCTCTGTTGTCTTGGGTTCCATTTGAGACATGAAACATGAAAACATAGCCATTCCTTCGGGTATTGTGGACTGCCTGGTTCTGACTCCATCAGTTAGTTTTCCAATGATCTGCTGGATAGGATGATCTCTAAGCCATTTAGGAATGTCTTCTTCTTTAGGGTGTGTTCCCCCTATTGGGTTGCTTTGGTGGACTTCTTCTCTCTCTGCATCAGCTTGGTTCTGGCCTCCTTGATCTACAACTGGATCAGCTACGGTCTTGTCATCTGCAGGTGGGGATCTTGTCTGGTCTGCAGATAGGTCTTCATCAGCTACAGATGGGTCTTCATTAGCTGCATCTGGATCAGGTAGGTTTTGGGGTCCTATCTGATCTGTAGTTGGGTCTTCAGGCTGATCTGCAGGTGAGTCCATCATTCCTGTATCATGAATTATGACTTCTTCCGGGGTGGCGGTTTTGAGCTTATTCTCAATTAATTCCACCTATTTCATGTACTCAACAGTAGACTCATCAAATACAATATGAGGTGTTTCTTCCACAACTAAAGCTCTTTTGTTAAATACTCTATATGCCTTGCTTCTTTGAGAGTATTCCATAAAGAGATCATCATCAGTTTTAGCATCAAAGGCAACATCAACAACGTAATTACCCAAGACTTCGGGAAATTACGAAACGGCCTAAAATATCCGAAATGAACGACACATGGTCGAAACATCAACCAAAAGCTCACAACACGCATAATAACGTGAGATGGATCCTCGGCAACCCCGAAACGGCAGTTCCGCGTGACGGTTTACGATAATACACGAGATAGCGATGAAAACAATATAAAACACCGAATCGAGTAAAGCGAGTCCGAAACAAGCTCGCACGACAAAAAGTCCAATATTAATTATCCCTGAAATGTCAATACGGTTACAAACGAGTTTCCAAAACGAAAATACACCGAAATGAGAATATCAAGAGAAAGGAAAAATGCGGATATTACATTCTACCCCTCTAAAAATAAGTTTCGTCCCGAAACTTAAGAAACAAAGAACTCGGGGTACCTAGCACGCATGCTGTCCTCGGTTTCCCAAGTTGCCTCCTCAACACCATGTCTCGACCACTGCACCTTGACCAAAGGGATGGTCTTATGCCTCAGTCGCTTCTCACGATGCTCCAAAATCTTCAAAGGACGCTCCTCAAAAGTAATATCCTCGGCGACATCAATCTCACCATAATCGAAAACGTGACTAGGATTCGAGACATATTTCCTCAACTGGGAAACATGAAAAACGCCATGAACATGACTCAGGGCCGGGGGTAACGCCAAACGGTACGCCATCCCACCGACTCGCTCGAGAATCTCGAAGGGTCCAATAAATCTCGAACTCAACTTCCCCTTTTTCCCAAAGCGGAAAACTCCTCTCGTCGGCGATACCTTTAGCAAAACGTGGTCTCCCACCTCGAATTGCAAAGGTCGACGACGGACATCGGCATATGACTTCTGTCGACTCTGAGCAGTCAACATCCGTTCTCGAATAAATTCCACCTTCCGCCTCGTCTCTAAAACGATATCCGGCTCGGTCCCGACCAAATCGGATGCCTCGTTCCAACAAATCGGTGATCGACAACGCCGCCCATAAAGCGCCTCATACGGTGCCAACCGAATCGACGCGTGCCAACTATTGTTGTACGTGAATTCGATCAATGGCAAATGCTCCTCCCAGTCACTACTCCAGTCGAGAGCACAAGCACGCAACATGTCCTCGAACGTCTGCATAGTGCGCTCAGACTGTCAATCTAACTGAGGATGAAAAGAAGTACTCAAACGCAAACGAGTACCCAACGCCTTATGCACCGCCTGCCAAAAGTGCGATACAAAACGGCCATCCCGATCCGAAATGATAGACTTCGGAGTACCGTGAAGCCTCACAATCTGTGCAATAAACACGCGGGCCAACTTTTCCGGGCTCTAAGTATCCTTGATGCCCAGAAAATGTGCCAACTTGGTCAGTCGATCAAGAATCACCCAAATCATGTTCATGCCCGATCTTGATCTCGGCAAACTCGTAATGAAGTCCATCGATATGTCTTCCCATTTCCATTCCGGAACGGGAAGTGACTGTAATAACCCGGCTGGTCGTTGATGCTCGATTTTGACCTGCTGACAAGTCAAACATCTCGCTACGAACTGTGCGACCTCCTCCTTCATATCGCTCCACCAGAAATTCCTCCTCAAGTCCTTGTACATCTTACTCGAACCAGGATGAACGGAGTAAGGCGTAGCATGGGCCTCCCGTAAAATACTCCGTCTCAAATCCAAGTCGTTCGGTACACAAAGCCGACTCTGGAATCTCAACACACTATCCTCGTGGATCACAAAACCAGGAGACTTTCCTTTAAGAATATTCTCCCGAATTTGTAAAATCATCGGATCCTCCAACTGCTTCAGTTTAATTTCATCGACCAGAGACGACAAAATCTCTAAAGCACAGAGTCGCCCTACGGCTCCAGGCAATGAAATCTCAACACTCAACTCAATCAAATCCCGCTGAAGCACGGCTTGAGACATAAGGGTCTCAAGTTTCCGCAACGATACCGGTTTCCGACTCAAGGCGTCGTCCACGACGTTCGCCTTGCCCGGATGATAAAGGATTTCGAGATCATAATCCTTAATCAACTCTAACCACCTCCTCTGTCTCATATTCAACTCCCGCTGAGTAAATATGTACTTCAGACTTTTATGATCAGTAAAAATCTGACAAGCAGAGCCGAAAAGATAATGACGCCAAATCTTGAGCGCGAAAACAACTGCCGCTAACTCCAAATCATTAGTAGGGTAGTTAAGCTCATACGGCCTCAATTATCTCGACGTATATGCAATGGTCTTGCCGTGCTGCATCAATACACACCCAAGACCCTGACCCGAAGCATCACTATAAACAGCAAAACCCCCGTTGCCACACGGCAATGCTAAAATCGGGGCCGAAGTCAAACGCCTCTTCAGCTCCTCAAAACTCGACTGCCTCTCGCCATTCCAGACGAATATCTCGGACTTCTGGAGCAACTATGTAAGTGGCCGAGACAGTTTCGAGAAACCCTCGACGAACCTACGGTAGTAGCCAGCTAAACCCAAGAAACTACGGATCTCCTTCACATTCTTAGGCGGTGCCCAATCCAACACTGCCTCAATCTTCTGCGGATCCACACGAACACCATCGGCTGAAATCACGTGACCTAGAAACATCACTTCCTTCAGCCAGAACTCACATTTTGAGAACTTTGCATAGAGTTGTTCGGTCCTCAAAATGTCTAACACTACTTGCAAATGATGGGCATGTTCTTCCTCGTTCCTCGAATAAATAAGAATATCGTCAATGAAGACGACCACACACTTATCCAAATACTCGATAAGGACTTTGTTCATCAACTGCATAAACACCGCCGGCGTATTAGTTAACCCGAAAGGCATAACTACAAACTCGTAATGTCCGTATCTCGTCCGAAAAGCTGTTTTCGGCACATCGGACTCCCTCACCCGGAGCTAATAGTACCCCAATCTCAAATAAATCTTCGAGAATACCGCAGCTCCCTGAAACTAATCGAACAAGTCATCAATCCTCGGCAAAGGATACTTGTTCTTGATGGTTACCTTGTTTAGTTCGCGATAGTCGATACACAAACGCAGTGAACTATCCTTCTTTCGCACAAACAGGACCGGTGCGCCCCAAGGCGAAGCGCTCGGTTGAACATACCCCGACTCAAGAAGCTCACTCAACTAATTCTTCAACTCGGCCATTTCTGAAGGCTCCATGCGATACGGCGCCTTCGAAATCGGAGTCGCGCCCGGCTCTAACTCTATAGAAAACTCAACCTCATGATCCGGTGGCAATCCCGGTAACTCGTCAGGAAATACATCAGGAAACTCACTAACGACTGGAATCGACGAAAGCTCGACTCCACCATCCTTCGCCTTCAAGGCGTAGCACCAATAACCAGTACACCCTTTTCGCAGGAGTCTCATCGCCTTCAAGGCGTTAATAACGAACTTCTGGTTTCCCCTCTTTCGCCCCGCGAAAGAGTGCTCGGTGCCGTCCTCGTCTAACATAGTGATGATCCTCATGCGGTAATTCATGATTGCGCCATGCCGCTCGATCCAATCATCCCCGAGAATCAAATCCTCACCCTCAATATTAACGACAATAAGATTAGAGAGCCAAGCGCTCTCATAAATAAACACAGAGCAGTCTCGGACCTCTCGATCGCCAACAATCCTATCACCGCTAGGAAGTTTAACGATGAAAGACTCGCAAGGCGACAAACAGTCGAGACTCAAACGGCGCACACACCCCAGCAATATGAACGAATATGCAGCACCAGAATCGAAAAACACACTGACAGGATGATAATGGATATGAACGGTACTTGTCGCCACAGTGGCCGCTGGATCATCGGCCCTCCTCATCTCGTAGATACACGGCTGGGCAGAGCCGACACTAGAAGCTCCTCCTCTAGCGGGCTAACCCCGACCTCTACCTCGGCTGGCACTCGGCGGAGGCTGCGGAGCAAACGAGCCCTGGTTCACACTCGGCTCTCTAAGTGCTGGAAAAGAATCACGAGACTCGCGAATCTGTCTGACCTGTTCACAAAAGAGGGCCTTGTGGCCCGACTGACCACAAGTATGACAAGTCAACTTCTGACGAATACACTTCCGGTTCCTATGGCCCGGCTGGCCACAGTTAAAGCATATGGTATCACGAACAGAGGTTCTGGTGGCACCTCAAAAACTTCCAGAGAAACGAGCCGAACTGCCCGTAGAAATACTCGCAGTCTGAGATTTCTGCTGGCCTCCACCCTTGGGACCAGAAAAATTTCCGACTGACTTCTGCTTCTTGTTCTCATGAGCCGCTTCACTAGCCGTCACCGACATATCGTAAGCAAGAGCCCTACTCTGATAATCCTTCAAAGTAGTGCAGACGAGCCCAGACATGTAGTCCCGAATTGACAGTTTCATCCACTTGGAAAAGTGGAAAATTTTGTCGCTCTCCTCGACAACTTGGGTCTTCACATAGCCCAACTCCTTGTTAAAATCGGTAATAGCTTGGGATACGGCAACATCCCGTGGTTGAGCATCATAGAAAGCATGGACTCGAGACTGTCTAACCGGCCACGGGCAATATTCAGTCTCCATCAATTCCTGAAATTTGGCCCACGAAGCAACATGGTCTTTGGGCCCAACGGCCTCCCACCAATCTGTAGTGTCCCCAGTGAGAAAGTACTGAGCAATAGGGACCTTACGGTCCTCGGGACAGTTGGTGGCAATGAAGACTTTAGATATCTCTTTGATTCACCCCTCCCAGCCGATCAGGTCTGATGCTCCCGAAAACTGAGGAGGATGCATCTTGATGACATCTTGGAGCCAACGGTCCGCTTCGTCCCAATTAGCATGGGTCGGATTCGGGTTCTGAACCACCTGAGCTATAGCCGCCATCTGGTTTACCATTTGCTGCATAACGGCCGCAATACCAAGATCGGCGCGCTCCTGAGAAGAAGCATGACTGTGACGTTCACCGGTACTGCCGGCTCCCGAAGAATGCGACGTGGCCGCCCCACCGGCTACCCCACGTCCCCGACCGCGTCCACGGCCACGACCACGACCACGGCCCCTTCCAGCATCCATGCTGGTGTTAAGAGGTGACAAACAGCAACTCAATGATGAGTAAAAGAGGGAAAATAACCACAGTTCGAGAAACGGAATTACGGTACGAGAAAATAAAGAATCGAATAAGGAAAAGTTACGAACACTAGAAGTACTGAGATGCTGGCAGCGGTGTGACAATGTGCAAAACAAACACGACTAGACCCAAATAACCGACAAGCCTAGGTATCCATAAACCTAGTGCGCTCTGATACCATTTTCTGTAACACCCCCGAGATATTCAAGTATATTACAGCGCCGTGGATCCCTACATGGGACCCACCAGGCTAAAACAAGAAAACACTACTCGAATAACCATCTCAGTTAGCGAGGACACACATTTAAATAATACAACATATAATAATACGCCCGGAGCAACCGGCGTAATAAACGTCAATCGACAACATAGCAATTTGAGTTAATACAAAACGAAGTTCGGAGTGAAAAGCCCAAGTACTCGCGAGTACAATCTATAAGTTTATAAATGTGGGAAACAACCATATCGAAATAGGCAAGAGAAATAAGAAGACTGGAATGAACATGTCAACGACCCTGGCCAACATCCTCGTACTGTCCCAGCGCCCGCTCGTCCGGCAGAACAAAACATGAAATCCATAACAAGAATTTCCCCAAAACGGGTCCCCAAAGAGGTTAGCAATTATGCTAATACAAGTAATCAAGGCAAACCATTCGCTTATACGTTTCATAGTACAATGCACCAAATCATTTCAAAAACCAAAACCAGACATGTCTTTTCCGGAAACAAACAGTCAATCACATTTGCCTAGGACCGGGACGAAGCCACAAATCCCACTCGAGGCCTCTAAGGACCCTCCCGAGCTGGCCATATCATAAAATAAATCACGCACATGCATCGCCTAGGAGTGGGACGAAGCCACAAATCCCACAAGAGGCCTCTAAGGACCCTCCCGAGCTGTCTAGCCAAACAAACTCATGAATCCAGGGCACAAACCATTGGACTCCCTCCGTGGCCCCATCGGACCCTCCCGAGGTGAGCAAATCACACACAATATACATTGCCATTTCACGTTAAGCATAAAAGTTTCCAAAAATACTTGCCTTGAATAATAGACGATGCAACGAACGGAAGGAAAGACGCCGACGAATGCTAGGGACCGACAATTACAAACCTAACAATACGGAGAACACAATCACAACCAATCCTAAACGAATACGGAATTGGAAAATACCCAAAAACCCACCTACGATTCATGTATACTCGTATAAAAACAACAACGAGGGCGGACCACAACCAAACCCTCTCGATTACAAAAATACCACAAAATATACCATGAATCCATAGGAAAACCAACAATACAAACAAGATTAATCATATTCATTATGAATTAATCTATCATACGGAACGAATCGGACGAAAACGTGAAAACCCCCAATTTACCCAAAAACAAGGTTCTAGTAGTTTACCTCGAATTAAAGACGAAGAACAAGATTAAATGACGATAAAACACTCCAAGAGCTCAAAGCAAATGATGGCTCGGAGTTGTTAAGCTTCCAATCTCCGGTGATACCAAGAAAATCGCCCAAGAAATCGCTGGAGTCGGAAAGATGAGAGAAGAGATGAAAAATGATCGAAAATGGTCAACTCCTGGGTTTTTAACCCAGGATGCGTTACGTACGTTAGCCACCACTTGCTAACGTACGTAAGCTGTGTTACGTACGTAAGCCATAAGGACCTTACGTACGTAACCAAAAAGGCAGAAATGCTTGTACCATTTTACACAGCCCGTTACGTACATAACCAAAAGGTGTGTTACGTACGTAACATCTCTTCCTGTGGAGTACAGGCCAGAATTAGACAATGGGGGTACCAAAAAAGAGTCGAAATACAACGATGAACAATTCGCGATGGTACGAACGTAAATAATTCCCGACAATGAACTCAAATGCTGAAAGAGAACTTACTCCCGATTGTCTGGGATTCGGAACAACATCAACAACGTAATTACCCAAGACTTTGGGAAATTACGAAACGGTCCAAAACATCCGAAATGTACGACACATGGTCGAAACGTCAACCAAAAGCTCACAACACGCATAATAACGTGAGATGGATCCTCGGCAACCCCGAAACAGCGGTTCCGCACGACGGTTTATGAGAATACACGAGATAGCGACGAAAACAACATAAAACACCGAATCGAGTAAAGCGAGTCCGAAACAAGCTCGCACGACAAAAAGTCCAATATTAATTATCCACGAAATGTCAATACGGTTACAAACGAGTTGCCAAAACGAAAATACACCGAAATGAGAATATCAAGAGAAAGGGAAAATGCGGATATTACACATATTTCACGATGTAAATAGTAAGATTCTATTACATTGTGATTACGTTTTCCATATATAAATATGTCTCTCATTTACTTGATGCAACACTGTGTAATTCTTTTTATTTATAGGGAGACAAGATCCATGCTCAAATAAAAAAACCATGGGTTTCGAAGCACAAGCCCATGCTGCAGGAAGAAAAACTATATAGAATGTCTAAATTTTTGGTTGTCTTAAATGATATGCCATATCCAACAACTGATGCACCCTTCATGATCAACATTTGTGGATGAACTCTCATATATGAAGATCCGAAAGAAGAATTTTCAAATTTGAGATTTATGCTTAAAAGCTTTGCAGATTTTTGAGACAAACACCAACATTGTTACAGGGAAACTTTATGGTAAGTTACTACAATTCTAAATTGCAGGATAACAATATTTTTTTCTACATTCCTCATGATTTTTTGATACAAGACTTCGAGGATCCTATCCCATCAATTGTTGAGAGCACATATTCATCCTCTAGCATTTACACTGAAGATTCGTCTTACTTTAAAGAAAGGGCGATTTTAGCACCTACACTAGACGTCATTGAAGAAGTGAATCAGTACATGAACGCACAATTAGCTGGAGATGGACGCTTATATTTAAGTTCGGATGAACCATGTCATTCAAACAAGACAACTAATGTCATAAATGCACTTCACACAACTGAATTTTTAATGAAATCAGATCTTTAGGGGTTTCAAACCATGAACTTAATTTGAAAGTAGGTACTCCGGTGATGATGCTACGAAATGTCGACTATTCAATTGAATTATGCAATGGTACAAGAATGGTCGTGACAAAGCTTGTGAACTATGTCATTGAAGCTGAGATTTTAACATGAAGTAACGCATGACATCGAGCACTAATTCCTAGAATGTCGTTGACACCTTCTGATCCCAGGCTACTAGTCAAATTCACAAGAAGGCAATATCCCTTGATTGTGTCATTTGCAATGACCATAAATAAGAGCCAAGGTCAATATTTGACTCACGTTGGACTATTTATAAGAAAACCAGTTTTTTTGTCACGGTCAACTATATGTGGCTTTGTCAAGGGTTACTTATCCAAAGGGTCTAAAAATCTTGATTGGCGACAAAGAGAATAACAAATCTACCACAACAAGAAATATCGTCTATAGGGAGGTCTTCTGCAATTTGTAAAAATGTTATTTTCATTTATCTCGGACAATATTAAATATATCGCACTGTGTTATATGTAACACCCCCAAGTTATTCAGGGTATATTACAGCGCCATGGGACACACAAGGCTAAACATACGCGGAACTATAAAACTTGACCGAGAAGGTCTACATACATTGGAAATAAAGACGATACAAATGGTATTCAAAACCATAACCAATGAAACCATATACATCACTGCACAAATCAATACCTCGGCAACACAGGCCGGAACATCAAGGAAACTGAAACACAATACTCGAGTATTTAAAATCCATTCCAGTACAACAACACTAAATGGCGGAATCCAAAAAGATAACCGGAGACAAGACACAGTATCACACTTGCCCATCATCTTCATGCCGACCCGATACCCGCCTGTCCTCTCTCCTGGGTACCTGAAATACATAAAAAGTATTTCCCCCATAAAGGGGTTAGCCGTCGAATAGCTAGTGCAAGTATAACAGTATGAAACACAATACTCCTCGACAATAAAGTAAATGTAATCCGTCAATTCATCAATTCAAGACTAATATTCCGGAATGACTAAAATCTCAAGACGTATGTGAATGCCGTAGAAACGGTTCGTTCATATCATACGCCGTTACATGTAGGAATGCCGTCAAAACGGTTCGTTCATTACATGCCAACATTATTTCATATGAATGCCGTAGAAACGGTTCGTTCATATCAACCGTGGAATCGCACTGCAGGCTACGAAACCTCGTAGGACCATCACCGTCCCGAGTGGCTAGAAATAATCATACCATCAATATTTCATACTTTCAAAGTCGAGAACGTACAATCATAAATGTATACTTGCCTTGAATAATCGACGACGCAACGAACGGAATGGAAAGTCACCGACGAATGCTAGGAACCATCGAAACCGAACCTAACGATTCGAAGAATACCATCACAACAGATTCTAAACGAATACGGAATTGGAATACGCCCGGAAACCCGCCTACGATTCATGTATATTCGTATAAAAACGACAACGAGGGCGGACCACAACCAAACCCTCTCGATTTCGTAAAACTCACGAAATATACCATGAATCCATAGGGAAACTAAGAGTACCAACAAGATTAATCATATTCATCATGAATTACTCAGCAAAACCGAATGAATCGGACAAAACAACGAAAATCCCCAAATCTCCCCAAAAGTAGGGTTCTAGAGATCTAACCTTGATTCGCTGGATCGAAGGATGTTATACGATGATCGATCCATGATATGAACTCAGGAACTTCATGGATTTGTTGTTTAACAACATGGATTCATCTTCTCCGAAGCTCCAGCCGCGGACCGAAGAGAAAGGAAATGAAAAATGAGTGAGAAAGTGGTCATTTCGTCATTTATATATCGGGTCGGAACTAGCGCGTCGCTAGCCTTCCGGACTAGCGTGCGCTTATCGCCAAGATCGCCCAGACTCTCGGCCATGGCCCGCATGACCGCACCACCGACCACCCCGCCGACCATGACTCGTCCACCCGACTCCCACTAGCGTGCGCTACGGCCAAGCTGCGCGCGCTAGCCGACTGGCCCAGAGCCTCGGACTAGCAAGCTCATCCTGCAACGTACGCTAGTCGGCCGACAACGTACGCTACTTCCCGCCGGCCAACAGTGCGCACGACCGGCAGAGCGTGCGCTACTCGCCGATCCTACCCGAGTCCGTAACCTCGAATCCTCTCGCCTGTGCCCGAGCACAGACACTGGCCGATTTGACAGCAGGCCGTGATCGCTGAAGCTAAGGCGCGCAGAAGATCCGGCCAGAGCGTGCGCTTACGCCGGTTCTCGCTGTGCTCGCTGGCCAAGCGACCATCGTCCGGCTGAACTCGCGACCGTCCGGCTGGGCCCCGCAATCGTCCGCCAGGTGCGACCACTGGGCTCGACGACTCGATTTCCGAAAATGTACAGAACGAACACGACGAAAAGTTTGCGGACAACATCAACGACCTGAAATGAAAGCGTAATGTAATAATTAATCATACGCGACCGAGAAAAGAGTCGAGACAACGAATACAGATAGAATACCCATAACTTTGGGTAAATTACAAAACGGCCCATAACGCCCGAAAATCACGATACGCGATCGAATAACCAAACCGAAGTTTACAACACTTCTAACAAAGTTAAACGGACTTACGGGAAACTCGAAACAGCAGTTTAGAACGAAATTTGCAAGAATCGAACTCAAGTGCGGAAAAGTCGCTGAAAAGCACGGAACTCAACAAAACGATACCGAAACGAACTCGGATGTCAAAAAGTGTAGAATTAATCATTCTCAGGGTGACGAAACGGTCCCAAGCGAGTTGTCAAAACGGACTTCCGCCAAAAATAGAAAATTACCGGGAATCAAAATTACGGGTATTACATTCTACCCTCCTTAAAAGAAGTTTCGTCCCGAAACTTAAAACAGGTAGGGAGAAGAAATATTCCGCCAGGAAAAACTCAACGAGATACACAAGAACCGAAAACTTACGCCCAAACGGCGAGTCATCAATATAGAACACAACAATACATTACCCGAAGGTAAACCAAACCAATGCCGAAAAAGATACGAATTCACAATGCCCGAAGGCTCCAACGGAAATACCCATACATCACAATGGCCTGAAAGCCGAACAGCCCAAAGCTGTAAATCATCACAAAATAGATCTCAAAGGAACCAACCTGACTGTCGGACATACCCCTCGGCGTATGAACAACCAGTCGCAAATCGTCGGACATATCCAATACAACATGGACTACGAACGATCAAACAATCAAGCTCAAGAGGGACATCACAGTACGCCCGATCCGGAAATGTGTCTGTGCACATGTCCACCCCGTATACGGAATCCAGAATATACGTGTGACAATGTACCTAATTAGCCTCAAGAACTATGTCTCGTGTGCACGGTCCAATGCGGAAACATCCACGCATGACCATCGAGTGCCTGGCTAAAAATCCGACACATAACCAATCGGCACGCAAACATGATTCCAGATATGCCACGATACAACATGACAACGAAACTCAAGGGATAAAACATCCAATACGGATCATACGACTCACCAAGTGAACGATGACACACGAATAATGAAAGATCGACACGACCAATGATATTCAAAACAACCATCCTGGGATCAGAATTCCCTAAGGACCGATTAACACGGCAATAACCACAACACCACAATTCGGGAAATCCTCCACCCTCAACGATCACAAAGTTATCGAGTTCACCAGAATAATAGTGTGCTGCCCTGAGTTGGCCAACACGACAATAATAACTCACAGATGGGCACTATCCTCGGCGATCCCCATTCAATATCTCGATTGTCTTCGAACGACCAATCTATAACGACTCGACGGGTGGGAACTATCTTCGACAGTCCCAATTCAATACTTCAGTTACCTTAGAACGGCAACTCGATAACAACGGTACAACGGATCTCTCGGCACACTTAAATCAGTTACCGATAATGAAGATGAAATTCGAATACATCAATGCCTTCAATCGGCCGTTTACGAACAACAATAAAATTTGGCATGATTTGTCGACGGGTGTCGTATCAAACGATCCCCTGATATCAAAACAATCATAAGGAGACCAAGTCTTGAAATGATTCACACATCCGTACACCTACATGATAACATTAGTCTCATTGATTAGTACGAGTATAAAACTTGCCTCGATATCAATACAACGAACTGTTACCAATTCAGTTGATTTCGTCTTACGAATTCCTCAGTCTCGACCAAGTTAATCTACGAACCCTTCAACCTTAACCGAAACACAACAGTCATAATTCACGATCAAACATCATATCTTATTGTAAAACGAAGGATTAATAATCAACAGGTTCGATGACGACCAATATCAATACCACCAAACCACAAACTCAATCGTTTCACCATATCTCGACTAATCACAGTATGAACAATCCAACTCAGACACTTACACATCCTGTCCACAATACGAGTCGAAATATGATGATCATATCAGCAACAAATAAGGACCAGTAATAAGGGTCTAAATGTTCCAAACTCAATTCTTAAGTTCGGATTTATAAGGTTCCCTTCTCGTAAATCCATCGTTAAAATTTACTTATGACCGTCATCATTTCGAATCATCCGACTGGTTCAAAACAATAGATAATCCTACTAAAAAGATTATCAAATAGTCCAATCATTCGACTTGAACATTTGCTCCGTACGTATGGGCTTCCAAATTCGGAGGTGAATAATAGTCTCATCGAACTCATAATCACATTCGTATTCCTATACGAATATTATATCAAACACATAGTTTAGCTCTATATATGAATATTCCATATTCATTATCAAAACATCAACACTTCTAAAAAAAATTCATCACTTCGTATAATTCAAGAGTTCTTCAAGAACACGAAATATCCGAAATCCCATTCAGAACAACATATCCGAGGTATATATCTCCATGTTACCATTTTCTTCGTCATGCCATTCATACAACCTTAAGAGTCGCAACAATACTGTCATCACCATATGAAGAAGGTCTCAATAATCATATCAACATCCGAAATCTCTTATTACAATTCCAATAAATCTCGTATAACATTATCACATGATACCACAATTGTAACACCCCAGATCCTCCTGGGAATGTTACACGCCGTAAACCCTTCTCACAAGGATTTACCAGGCTAAGCACAATTTTTCCACATCATTTCAAAAATGCTAAAAAGACCGATGACGGTAATATTTTTTTTTTCCAAATATTAAGAAAAAATTATTTTCCAAATACCGTCAAAATGATCAAGGCCAAAATGCCAAAGACTCAGTTTAGGGAATCGGTTTTACAAAATAAAATTCAGTTGGCAAAATACCAAAAGTCTTTTCAAAATACTCACGCGGCGGATAAAAGTACAGTCCAATTTATGCATTTTCATTGAAATAAGACGAACATCAAAATACACGACTCCCAACATACTCCCTCTCAAGTAGTAATCCTAAAAAAAAATGAACCACTATCAAAGGGATACGAGGACTACCATGTATGGACGAACCACGAAGAAGAATAACTTGAACTCCATTCCAAGAATCATCAAAAACTTCAAGAACAATACTTGAATCCGAGCTCTCCATCTTAATCTTGTTTGAGAGAATCATCTCTCAATGTTTAGGAACTTCAAGTACTTCCCAAGGTTCTCTCTATTGACTGAAGGAAGGAGAATGGACAAAATGTCTCTCAGCACTCGTCTATCCTCTCTATAAAACACATCACTAGCGCGCGTTAGACCTTATATTTAGCGTGCGCTACATGACTAGCGTGCGCTATCCTTCCTTGATAGCGTGCGTTATCGGGCAGTCCAGAAGCTACTACATTGCTTCGAAATTCATCTAACGTACGTAATGCCCATACATTAGCGTACACTAACAGGCGTTGACTTGATACAGTGAAATGCTCAGTAGCGTGCGCTATGCTTCGACCTTAACGTGCGCTAATCGTCGTTGACTTGCTACAGTATCGTGCCCCCACATGCCGAAAGCATCCGCGATTATCGGGATTCCTTTGACCGATATGGAATTAGCGTGCGCTAATCATACGGTTTTAACGTGCGCTAGCTCTACACGACAAGCACTCATTGACCTTATCTGGACACGCGTCGAACATGGTCGGGTCCACCCGCCGAAAGCTAAGATTCCATTATTGGCGATCTGGTGTTAGCGTGCGCTAACCAACATGCGTTAGCGTGCGCTAACTGAATATAAAAATCAACCTGGGCCTACCTGTCGGCCACCTTCCGAAACTATCCCAGCAAGTCGTTACATACGTTAGGGGTCCTCCTTAGCGTACGTAACCGAATCTCTTAGCGTGCGCTAAGTATGCACCGTAGCGTACGCTAAGTATATATCTTAGCGCGCGCTAGGCATACCTTGTAGCGTGCGCTAACGTAGCTGTACTTAGCCATTTTCCGCTATCCTCTACCAACATCTCGACATACCAAACGATCATGCGGCACAATGAATACATATACGCATTCAGCAACATTGTCATACGTTCACATCATCCTCAAGCACAATTATCCAACATATAAATCCAAAATCACCAAGATAACCAAGAATTATCGAATAATCCAAACAACATACTTACAGGTCTGTGAAGTCGATGATCTCCCGTGGTACTAGCATGCGACTCCCAAACAAAGTCTCAACACAAAACCGATACACGCTAATATCGAAATTAGCAATTTGACAAAATCTCAAGGAAGGGTTCACGTCCGTAACCACAGTCACGACTTCTTCTCCTTACATCCAACATTCTAAAGGGCACACACGTGCGGAAGTATAATCCAAATCGCACCTTCTCGAAGTGACCAATTCCAAAGAATACCAAGTTAAAAACGAAATGGTCAAGAAAATACAAGAAGAGTGAGAGGACTTACAAGTACCGGTCGCACTGTGATGATGGCAGAGTAGTGATACTGTGGGCAAATGACAACTCAATCGACCCAAAAGACCGACAGCCTAGGAATCCATAAACCTAAGCTCTGATACCATATTCTGTAACACCCCCAAGTTATTCAGGGTATATTACAGCGCCGTGAGCCCCGCGGAACAATAAAACTTGACCGAGAAGGTCAACATACATTGGAAAGAAAGACGATACAAATGGTATTCAAAACCATAACCAATGAAACCATATACATCACTGCACAAATCAATACCTCGGCAACACAGGCCGGAACATCAAGGAAACTGAAATACAATACTCGAGTATTTAAAATCCATTCCAGTACAACAACACTAAATGGAGGAATCCAAAAAGATAACCGGAGACAAGATACAGTATCACACTTGCCCATCATCTTCATGCCGACCCGATACCCGCCTGTCCTCTCTCCTGGGTACCTGAAATACATAAAAAGTATTTCCCCCATAAAGGGGTTAGCCGTCGAATAGCTAGTGCAAGTATAACAGTATGAAACACAATACTCCTCGACAATAAAGTAAATGTAATCCGTCAATTCATCAATTCAAGACTAGTATTCCGGAATGACTAAAATCTCAAGGCGTATGTGAATGCCGTAGAAACGGTTCGTTCATATCATACGCCGTTACATGTAGGAATGCCGTCAAAACGGTTCGTTCATTACATGCCAACATTATTTCATATGAATGCCGTAGAAACGGTTCGTTCATATCAACCGTGGAATCGCACCACAGGCTACGAAACCCTCAGAGGACCATCGGCCCGTCCCGGAGTGGCTAGAAATAATCATACCATCAATATTTTATACTTTCAAAGTCGAGAACGTACAATCATAAATGTATACTTGCCTTGAATAATCGACGACGCAACGAACGGAATGGAAAGTCACCGACGAATGCTAGGAACCATCGAAACCGAACCTAACGATTCAAAGAATACCATCACAACAGATTCTAAACGAATACGGAATTGGAATACGCCCGGAAACCCGCCTACGATTCATGTATATTCGTATAAAAACGACAACGAGGGCGGACCACAACCAAACCCTCTCGATTTCGTAAAAATCACGAAATATACCATGAATCCGTAGGGAAACTAAGAGTACCAACAAGATTAATCATATTCATCATGAATTACTCAGCAAAACCGAATGAATCGGACAAAACCGCGAAAATCCCCAAATCTCCCCAAAAGTAGGGTTCTAGAGATCTAACCTTGATTCGCTGGATCGAAGGATGTTATACGATGATCGATCCATGATATGAACTCAGGAACTTCATGGATTTGTTGTTTAACAACATGGATTCATCTTCTCCGAAGCTCCAGCCGCGGACCGAAGAGAAAGGAAATGAAAAATGAGTGAGAAAGTGGTCACATTGTCATTTATATATTGGGCGGAACTAGCGTGCGCTAGCCTTCCGGACTAGCGTGCGCTATCGGCCAAGACGGCCCAAAGACTCTCGGCCATGGCCCGCATGACCCGGCACCACCGACCACCCCGCCGACCATGACTCGTCCGCCCGACTCCCGCTAGCGTGCGCTACGGCCGAAGCTCGTGCGCACTAGCCGACTGGCCCAAAGAGCCTCTGGACTAGCAAGCTCATCCGTGCATCGTACGCTAGTCTGCCGACCAGACGCTACGCTACCTCGCCGGCCGGCGTGCAACGACCGGCAAGAGCGTGCGCTACTCGCCGATCCTACCGAGTCCGTAACCTCGTAATCCTCCGCTGTGCCCGAGAGCGTCTGCTGGCCGATTTCGACACAGGCGGCAGATCGCTGAAGCTAGCGCAGCTGCCCCGGCCAGTGGCGTGCGCTTACGCCGGTTCTCTTGTGCTGCTCGGTCGAGGCGCCATCGTCCGGCTGTAACTCGCGACCGTCCGGTCGATCCCGCATCGTCCGCCCAGTGCCCGACCACCAGGGCTCGACGACTCGATTTCCGAAAACGTACGGAACGAACACGACGAAAAGTTCGCGGACAACATCAACGACCCGAAATGAAAGCGTAATGTAATAATTAATCATACGCGACCGAGAAAAGAGTCGAGACAACGAATACAGATAGAATACCCATAACTTTGGGTAAATTACAAAACGGCCCATAACGCCCGAAAATCACGATACGCGATCGAATAACCAAACCGAAGTTCACAACACTTCTAACAAAGTTAAACGGACTTACGGGACACTCGAAACAGCAGTTTAGAACGAGATTCGCAAGAATCGAACTCAAGTGCGGAAAAGTCGCTGAAAAGCACGAAACTCAACAAAACGATACCGAAACGAACTCGGATGTCAAAAAGTGTAGAATTAATCATTCTCAGGGTGACGAAACGGTCCCAAGCGAGTTGTCAAAACGGACTTCCGCCAAAAATAGGAAATTACCGGGAATTAAAATTACGGGTATTACATTATATTGATCTTAATATTTTTTCTCTTAATTATTTAAACTCTGTTAATGTGTAAATATCTCAACTATTTACAGAATTTAAACTAGAGCCCGTGCATCGCACGACGGGTATTACTAGTAACCCAAATAGATTTATAAGGCGCTGTTGAGTTTTATTGTGATAGAGACATGTTGCATGACTTCGGAAAGAGGAGGTACACCTATCGATCATAATCTCTAATCATTACCTCCTCCATTACTAATCACCATTGCTAAAAACAGATTTTTGACATTTGATTTGATGGGTGGCAGTTGACCCTCTTTTTTATTTTTTTATTTTGAAAGCTGCTTTTTTTAAATAGTATCAATTGTTATTTTTAAAAGTATTAGTTATTTTTGTGATATCATAGTCGTTGTCGAGCGTGTTTATCAGGCGCTATATTTTTTATTTAATGTTTCAGTCCAGCCCAGTTATTTTTATTTACTTGCTATAGTATTTTATTTCTCTTCAGCCCATTTTTTATGATAATCTTTTAATGGTAAAAAAATTTCTTATGCACAACAATGAAGATGAACCACGACGAAAATGGTAAAATATGGAAAAATATGAAACACGACGGAAATGGAAAAAAATGAAAAAACTAAAATTCAATATGAAACAAATGGTATATTAGTATTTTTTCTGCTGCCGTTTTTGTTTTTCAGCCTCAAATATACGTACACGTTCCGGTTCATACTCTGCTTGTAATTTTTCTGGGATTTTGGTTATAAGTAACCACTTTTTGGCATTAAATTTTAATTTACACATTTGGAATATGTTTCGTATTTAGGAAAATTAAGTATTTAGCATTGATAAATTAGGAAAATTGCTTCCAATGTTCCCTATGGGTATGCGTCATACCAATGTTGGGATGGCATCATACCAATGTTGGGATGGCGTCATACCAATGTTGAGATGGCGTCCTGTTTATTTACACCAATTGCAGTCAAAAGGAAAAAGATTTAACTTTTAAAAGATTTAATTTTTTTTCAACTGTCAAATAAAACAGCAAAATCTCATTTTTTTTTCAACTGTCAAATAAAACACCAAAAAGATTTTTTTTCATTGCAGCTATCAAATAAAACAGCAAAAAGACAAAAAAAAGTTTATCGATAAAGTAGGTTTTTAAACAGAATTCTGTCTAAAAAAAGCGAGGCCCTATTGACTATTTTAATTATGATATATAATATTTAAATTAATAACATCCTTAAAGATTTTGAAGTATATCAAAATTAATCTACATAGATTCGATAGAGATGATTAATCTACATGTATAGGCAATGCCTAAAATAACAATCTTACTACAAAATATTTAAGTAATCTTCAAGTACAATTGCTATTTAAAAAAAATATATGATCATTGCATATACACTCTTGCTTCTCTTAACTACCAAAATTAAAATTCAAAATCATAAACATTCGAAATATTAATTATCATAATTAATACAAAATATCATAAATTAAATATCAATCTTACTAAGATATTTTAATTAACAAAATCGAGCATTGAAAATACAAAAAATGTATGCCATATTCAAAAGACATGATAATTAAAATATATTAATTGTATCTTTGAATTCGGTAACTATAATAAGATTTTCATCCATAAATTATGTTCCATTTCAATTTTCTATAAATTAAAATAAATTAATTATAATGCTGCTATAAGGAATGATGTGTATTGTGATATTTGATTGGACAATAAACTATATCTTGGAAGATGGACATCTAATTTCCTGACATTAGTTGAATTGATTACAAAATTAGTATATACGAGAAGATGTAAAATTAAATAGGGTTATCTTGAAAATAAAAAACAGAAATAATAATAATAACAATAATAATAATAATTACAATAGTAATGGAAATACAATTTAAAATAATAAGGATATTATGTGAATTGTAATTTTTTTTAAGAAATAGATATAAAAAATACTCCCTCCGTCCCACCGATCTTGGTTCATATTCCTTTTTGGGCCGTCCCAAGGTCATTTTCTTTTTAAGACACATTTATATTACATAATTTTAAATAATATATATTCATATAATCACTTTACACACTACTTTTCAACTTTTTTTAAACCTCGTGGCGAAAAGTAAATGGTCAAGATTGGTGAGAGAGAGGGAGTAGTAATCTACAATTTTATTATTGTAAGGCATCAAATCAGAATCATTGCAGCTCCAGTTTTCCTCTCTGCTGGAAAAGAAAAAAAACGTCAATAGTGTGCTTATAGTCACACTCATTACTAATCTCCCCCTTTTGACACCGCCGCCTCCCCCCTCCACTTTTTTTTCTTTTTCCTTTTCTATCCTTTGTTTATTTTTTATTGTTTTTTGTTATACATATTTTAAAATTAAAAGTTTCTCATATTTTGTCTATTATTTTAACATATATTATTAAAAAATAAGATAAACAAAAAATATAATATAAAAATATTTAGTCCTTTGAACTTTAGTTTTGTTTTGTTTTTCTTTTTTATATTCTTTATTTATTTGTTCTTTTTTTCTTTGAATTTTTATTTTACTTTATTATTATTATTATCAAAATTATAAATTTCTACTTATTTATTTTTATTTATATTATTTATGATTAAAACTAACTACGACGCAATATAATAAATAATAAATACGGAAAATACGATCAACATTGATAAATAAACTATTCAATTACATTATCTAGTCATCAAATCTAACCAAGATTGTATCCTTTCTCCATATGGACCAGCCCATCCTTTACAGTTTTTACTTCTTCTTCACTACCTATTTATACTAATTTAGACTACTAAATAATAAAAATTATTGACATAACAATTCAATAGGTAGTATAGATTAGGTAATTATTTTGTTGAAAGATTTTGAAATGACAATTCAACTGGTAGATATAGGTTAGGGAACTATTTTGTTGAAAGACTTTGAAATGACAATTCAATAGGTAGATATAGGTTAGTGAACTAGTTTTTTGAAAGATTTTGAAATGAAAACTCAATTGGTAGCTAATAATAATATATATCAAGAAAATGTTAAAGGAATAATACTCATTGTGTGCCTAAGTCTATTAGTTTATGGGCTTTCCTAGTTAGGGTTTGGCTAAGGCCTGTTTGTATCTATTTCTCCCTATTAAAGGGATCTCATCAATGGAATAATACACAATTTTTGCCCTACTTTACTGTCTCCGTTATTTTCCCTTCAACACGTTATCAGCACGTAGTTTCCAACTGAGCAAATCCCGATTTTTTGAAAAATTCCTAAAAGAAAAAAAAACGAAAAATCGTTTTCTTGTTCTCCAGAAAACCCTAGCCGCCAACCTTCCCGTCGTCGCCGCCTGCTGCACAGAAACCGCGGCAGACCCCCCGACCGACAAACGGTCATCACCTTCCTCACGACCGGAGCCCCAACGCAACCTACCAGCCGGTTGCTTCCTGTCATCCCCTCAACCGCGACCTACTCTGGTCAGTCGCCCCGACGTCCGACGCGACCAAACCCCACAACCGTCCGCGACCCCATCTTCCCCCGAGACGCGAACTCCATCTTCGTTCGGTCGCCTACCACCGCCGACCCACGCGACTGCCCGTTTTCAGTCGCTCGCCTATCACCGCCCAGACCCGTGAACAACCGCGACCCCCCGTTTGCGACCGCCATCTCCCGCTGCCCGTTCAGACCAGCCTGTTCGCTCGTCCAGCTTCCGGCCCGTCTGTCCAACCTGACCCGGTTGCTGACCCAGACCCGACCCGGTTGCAGTCCGACCCGACCCGCCAGCAGTCCCGTTTTTTCTCCAATCCGATTTTTCTGCCCCTATTCACATAAAGTAAACTACACAAATACGAACCCTACTATCTGCAATGTGTGAATTTACATGCCTTTAATTACTATTGATTGCATATTATACTCCGAATTTATTTATGCCTATTAAACTAATTAAAGCATGATGCATTTATAACTTTAATTAAATCAAAGTGAATCGCTTAAAGCAACTTAATTCAATTAAATTCACGTTGAATGCATAATATGTGTATAGATATATTTCTAGGATTATATATCTATATCTATAAATATACATATATTTTGCATGCATATATAGATATCGCATGTAATTAGGCTTCATCACTAGTAGACTTTTAGAGGACTTATATCTACTGCCTATAATAACTCGAACCATGATAAAGTAATTTCATTGGTCAACTTCAATAGCATCGAAAGTAATTTATTGACCATATCTTGGTTCTGAAAAATAATATGCTCCCATTATTGAAAATTTTATCATGGAAATTACTCATGGTAAAGTATGAAAAATCATTTTCCGTTTTCTTGTATTAAGATAGCTTATCCAACTCGCCTCAAATTTGATATCATGGACTCAAAAGAGCTTGAGTACCATAGATGTGTCTCCTACGTCGAGACCACATTTGTTGCTAAGGACTATAGTACCACAATCTTTGATACCGCAGGCGATGCACCGTCTGACAAAATCAAAGTTAGTGTATTAGTGTTCCTTAGGCGACATATCGAACCCATCCTGAGATGGAAATATCTACAGTTGAAATCCCCAATGAGCTGTGGGATTCCCTTAAGGTCCGATTTGGGAACATATGTACTTTGCTCCCAGAACTGACTGTGCAGTGGAATGAAATCCACTTGCTTGACTATAAACGGATCAACCATTTCAACAAAGATATGCTCTCTCTCAAGGCAACGCCTGAATTTCTGTGGAAAGGACATCACAGAAGATGACATGATTCATAAAGCTTTTTTTTTCACCTTCCCTACTTCCGCTCTTATACGAACGAACCAGTATAGGCTGAAGTATGATAATAAAAGCATCACTACATTCAATAAGCTAATCAACCTACTGCAAGTAGCTGAGAGGCATAACGAAGTGTTAGTGAGCAGTAATGTCAGGCCTGTTGGAACAACAAAAATTCCCGAGGCCAATTATGGCAAAGTGGAGGATGGAAACTACCCCAATGAATAGGAGACTGGACATGATAGGCTTCTTGGTCAAGGACGTGGAGGTTCTTCCAATGTAATGCGAAGACTTGGTGCTCTCGGCTCTACTAGCCAAGGGAACCAAAAAGCACCTACTCATCTTATCGCCTCTAAGGCTCGAGTTAGCAATGAACCGTGCTATCACTGTGGAGATGCTGGACATGGTACAAGAACTGCCATGCAAGCAAGCAGGTCGCATCTCACTACAAGAAATATAGAGAGTCCAAAGAAAGGAGAACTCACAATATGGAGTAATATGATCTAGACAAGCCCCCTATGTCAATTTTCACAGTCACCAATCGTCGAATTGAGTCATACGAGCCACAGTCTATAGACTGAATCTTAGTATTATGTTTACTTTCTCGTTTACATTTGGTATAGTTGTCTCAAGACGACTGTGCTGGTGTTTTCTTTTCAGTAATGGCCTGGTGTAATGTTGTTTCACGAACAAGATATTAATATTTCTTACGTTAGATTATTAGCTTTATTTCGATGTACTGAATATTGCTTGAATGCTTGTGGTTCGAAATTTCACTCTCTTCTAAGGAATGAATCGAGAAGAACTTGAATGTTCTTAGAATTAGGCTTCTATTCAACGAATAAATCGCCTGCCAAATCTCGGTAACTACGATTATTGGGTCCTCCCAACTCATCAAAGGGCAAGGTAATGCCAAATTCTTGATGCCTAAACGGCAGTCTTCTAAGTTACCGATGCTCTGTATGTATCTAGAGCTCTTCGAACCTTACTTAGATTCAACAATTTACGTAGCAATGGTTTCCAGATTGAAACCCACTGTGAGAATGGAATAGAGTTTCTTTTATTAATTCTAATGAATGTGGTAAACGCATTTTAGAATAACTCATGAGTCAATCTAGTGGATTGTACCTCACTACTATTAGTTTTTTTTTTAAAATCTTATGTTGTCACCAACATGTACTTTGGGATATAGACTCATATAGGCTTTGGCACGATAGACTAGGTCATTCTGGTCGAAGTATAATGATCCATATACTGAAGAACTTGTACATACATCATTATTTTTCGAGCGAAAATGTGGCAACAACTCAACATAAAGAACAATGTTGATGTTAATCGTATTATGTCATCCAAAGAACTAGATGCATATCAAATGCGCACCACTCATTTTTGCAAAGCCTGCTCTTTAGCCAAAATAGGAGCGAGACCTTCCTATGCTAAAGAAACAAAATCAAACATTCCATTCTTACGCTGAATATAAGGAGATATTTGTGGATCCATCCACCCAATATGCGGACCATTTATGTATTTATGGTTTTGATGGATTCTCCGACATGTTGGTCACATGTCGCCCTCCTGTCCACTCAAACTGCTGCAGAACTACCAAGATAACTTATAAGGGCTCACCTCCCTTATCACATCTAAAGGACTCGATGATTTTGGAGAGTTCACATCAAAAAGTACTTGATGTTTATTACATGATTAATGAATAGTATCTCGTCCCATGTGCATATGCAAACGGTCTCACATAAAACACTGTCGAAAGAATCTGTATGGTGATTATGTCATTGGTTATGCGCACCAATTAGCATATTTTTGTCTGGGATTATGCAACATTGCACGCAACTTTACTTAAATCGTTCATTCTTAGACCCTCTGCTAACCAATTAGTTTATGCGTACCAGTTGGTAACTGGATAGCCTGATTTTTTTATTTTGGACCCAGACGGACTTGAGTGCCAATTGTGCATATTTGGTTACGCATTATATGTGCCTTCTGCATCCCACAACGCATTGGTCTTTAGAAATGATTAAGTATTCACGTTGGATGAGAATCTCCAGATGCTTATCTGCTATTTAGAACCTTCACAGTGATCTCTTTACCGCACGATTTGCGAATTATCACTTTAATGATACAATCTTCCCGTCGTTAGGGGGAGGAGAGAAAATGTAATTTCTCGGGGAACGACAGGAATTGTCCTGATGTCTCCACTTTGTCTCATTATGATCCCCGAACTTCACAATGTTACCGTGAAGCACAAAGAAAACTCGATCTTCAGGATGTAGCAGACTCGATGCCTGATGCATTTACTGATATTGTTCAAGTGACAATATCTCACATTAAAGCTGCAAATGTGCCTGTAAGGTTAGAAGTCCCCTGTAAGGGGCACATCACCAATGAACCCAGTGATGCAACTGCACCTGGTGGAGGTGTGGTTGAGGCCGTGGCTCCCTGCGAAGGAAAGGGTGGAAGCCTCATGGTTCGACTAAACAATCACCCAAGGAAGAGGTGGAGTATGGCACAAATTCACATGTTAACCATCAATGAACTCGTTTCATGAGATCATGCTTGATTTTATTATGTCTATGAGTCATGACGAGGGGGACGCCCCGAAGATATGATTCAGAAAATCAAGAATCTCGATGAAATTATGAGGGTGTGGCCTGATCAACCACCCACTTTGATAACATGTCATGAATCATAAAGTACGATGATGTCGAAACTCGCTCAGTTGGACGAAATCACCATAGAGCTGATTGGCCTGTAAGAAAAACATTCCAGGTAGAACTAGATTTTCTGACAAAGAGTCAGGTATTTGGTGTAGGTAGTGCTAACCTAACCAAGTGTAAAGCCTGTAGGACATAAACGAGTCTTTTTCGTAAAGCTTAGTGAGAATAATAGTGTCTTAATGTACAAGGTTCACCAAGTAATATTTCTCACAACGCCCTGGAATTGATTACGAGGAAATATACTCCCACATATACGTATCCGCTATTTGATTAGCGTAGTAATTTCCAAGGGACTGGATGTAACACCCCCAAAACCGTATGGGAATATTACACGCCGTAAACCCTTTCCGCAAGGATCTACCAGGCTAAACGTCCATAAACAACCAAATGCTTGCCCGGCCAGGGTCAAACAATATAATAATACAGACCGTTAAGGTCACTTACACATAAACACACAGACCGATGAGGTCACACAACTCTATCAACAGGACTGACTAACAACATTACCTACACAGGGGTCGAAATACAATACAGCGAAAGACTGAATCAACTCTAACAATACAACTAAACTCTACCAACTCTCAACTCTTGATTAGTATCGCAGCTCGTCATCCCCTTGTGCTGCTCCCCTGAACCTGCATGTACCTGGACGCAGAACAGACATCCACCCCCCGAATACTCGGGGGTTAGTAAAACTCCACTGTTTTACTAGTGCAAGTATCAAACCATACGAAATGTAACAAGCAAATAGCAACTACGAATTTAATACGTAAATCAATTATCAAAATGTTCCCGAGAAGTTTTAGAATTTCGAACTCAAGTAAGAGATATTTGAAAAGGAACACATCATCTCGGGGATTTTTAAAGTAGAAATTCTTTTGGACCTCGAGTCCCAATTTACAAAACCTTTTCGTAAACATTATGGCCTTAGCCCGATTCTCGTTTCAAAGCATACTAAATAATATATCATTATGAGTCCGAGATCCATATTTAAAATGTTACCCGAACAATCACTGCTACACGATCATTGTTCGTACACATCATGTACCGAACTCCGGAGGCCTCGACGGACCTTACCCGGACCACACACACTGTTCGTACACATCATGTACCAAACTCCGGAGGCCTCAACGGACCCTACCCGGCCACACACACTATTCGTACACATCATGTACCGAACTCCGGAGGCCTCAACGGACCCTACCCGGCCACACACATCGTTCGTAAACATCATGTACCGAACTCCAGAGGTCTCGTCAGACCCTACCTGGATCACACACCTTGTTCGTACACATCATGTACCGAACTCCAGAGGCCTCTTCAGACCCTACCTGGATCACACGCACACACATCGACACGACACAACTCACAATCATTAAATGTCAAGCCATTCCACATTACACCGAAATGTACAATCAAGTATGTAAACCAAAACAACATAAATATCATGATCATCACAACGACTCTTAACCAACATAACACACATTCGGTACACAGTACATTGCACAACCACGTGTACAACCATCTCATATTTACATCGCAATCCTGCACAAATGGCACAACGCCGAACACGTATACCAATATATGACTATTATCACAAAGCCTTCAAATTTCGGAAAACACAACCAACTCAAACGGAACATATTTACGGAGGCAAGCAAAATCGTCATACATATCATACGTAATTACTAGTCGCAAGATACAAGTCGTATAATAAGATACTTGCCTTAATAACCGCTACCAAACGTTCTGAAGAACACGGTTCGACCGGGAAGCTCGGACCCCGAAGAAGACAATGAACGGAAGGGTTCCGACTCGAGTTATTCACAATAATTCGACCCTAACAACATAAATTCAATAAATCATCGATCATACGAGGAAGAATAATCGTAGAACGCCCGAAAACCACTCTATGACATTTTACCGGACACCTTCAAGGCGTCGGTCAAGAACTCGACCAAAACAACGAATCGATACGATCCAACCATGGGTTAACAAGGGAAATGATACAATACATCCAAATAATCATCAATCCATCACATTCCTAAGTTAAATCGGATTAAACGGATGAAATCGAACAAAATACCCAAAATCCCCAAAATTAGATTTCTAGAAAATCTGACCTGATTCGCTCGATCAAAGGATGTTATAGGATGGATGATTGATGATATGAACTCCAAGACTTCATGTATTTATTGACCAACAACATCTCTCCATGATAGGAACAACCCCAGCCGCGGAAGAGAAGTAGAAGAAGGAGAAAAATGGCGAAAAAACGACTGTTGGGCCTTAAATAGGCTGCACAGTGTGCCGCGGCTGGGCCAATGAGTGTGCCGCGCACAGCCCAAAAATGGCTCCCGTGAGTCGGCGGCAGCCGCGGCCCGCCGGCATGTGCCGCGGCACCCGCAGACTGGTTTGGCCGAAAATGCCACAGAGTGTGCCGCGGCCTCGCCGCATGTGTCGCGGCCCCATGGTACGGCTGCTCGGCCGGAGCCGCTGAGCACTACCGGCCGTGACTCGGCCGAAGCTTCCGAGCACTACAGCCGTGACTCGCCAAGACTGCCTGGGCCCAGATTGCCCGGCCATGTCGGCCGGGGCCAACTCCGACGGCCCGAACGACCTCGAAACCCGAACCTGAATACGAATCGATGATACGGTTACGACGTACTCGCAAAGACGAATCTAAGAGCTAAGAGAACACACAATTCCGACCACCCGAAGGCTCGGAATTCGACAACGGAAGTAATTACCCAAAACTTTGGGAAATTACGAAAATGGCCCAAAACGTCCGAAAATGACGATACGCGATCGAAACACCAAACCAAAGCTTGCAACAAGAATAATAACATTAAATGAACTTACGAGAAACTCGAAACAACAGTTTCGGACGAGATTCGCAAGAATCGAACTCAAGTACGGAAAAGCGTCTAAAAAACTCGGAACTCAGCAAAACGATACCGAAACGAACTCGGATGACAAAAAGTGCAGAATTAATCATTCTCGAAATGACGAAACGGTTATGAGCGAGTCGTCAAAACGGCCTTTCTCCGAAAAAAAGAAATTACCGGAAATCGAAATTACGGGTATTACATTCTACCCTCCTTAAAAGAAGTTTCGTCCCGAAACTTAAAACAAGTAGGGAGAAGCAATATCCACTGTCAGGAAGACTCGACGAGATACGCAAAAACCGAAAACTCGCGCCAAATGGCGAAACGCTGCAAGAAACGCCAAAAGACATACGGCGTGAAAACACGCTCCACGACGACCAACACAATGCCACCGACTAAGATTCAAAACAATAACGAGCAATTAACGTCACATCACATGCACACATTTAATCAAAGAAACGCACGCGACAACAAGCCGCACCCGACTAAAACGGCTATGCGAAAGAAACAAATAGAATAACACGATAGAAATCACTCCGATACTCATCAACAAGAAAATGTCCGACGTCAAAACACAAATAATTTCAAGATAACAGAAAATGAGAATACCGGATATTACATTCTATCACACAAAAAATAAGTTTCGCCCCGAAACTTAAACTAAGGTTATCACAGTGATACGAAACAAAATATAACGACACATAACAAAATACCATGCTCATGACCTCGTGGTCCACTGACACGCCTCCGTAGGTTCAACAACTAAACGGGAACTTACACAAAACAAAATATCATTCAACAAGTTCCAAATGTAAAAGCGTCACAGAAACATCTCTACACGCGAAACAATCCGTGTAGCAGGTACCAAAAACACCATCACTAGACATCACTGGGCCCTCCGGATGTAGGAATAGAATTCCGGTCCCTTATCATCTCGGCAACAATCTCGCAGTACTGAACTCGATGCCCCTCGTGTCCACAATTATAACAAGTCACTGGCGGTTTCTTACAATGCGCGCGTTCATGGCCTAGAACGTTACAATTGAAACACCTAGGAGCATTACCAGAACTCAAAGACACCAACTTGGGTCTTTTGGGTTCTCTAACTGACCGAGAAGGTCCCATACTCGGCTGATACGAGGGTTGAGGTGTGGGAATCCCAATTCCCTTACTTCCCATGCGTCATCGGAAATCTTCTGCTTTTTCGCTACCGACACGGACTCGGTAGACATTATAGCCATCCCAAACGCCAAGGCTCGATCCTGATAGTCCTTCAAGGTTGTACACATAAAAGAAGCCATACACTGCCGAATCTGAGGTTTCATACGCATATCGAAATAACGAACCTTATCTGCCTCACTTTTCACCTGATCCCGAACATAACACAAATTGCCGATTATAATCAACTATCGCTCAGGATATCGACACGTCTCGGGCGTAGCCAAGAAAAACTCGACAATCCTACGCTCTTTAACAAAGCGGCGGACAATACTCGGCCTCCATGGCGCTTTGAATTCATCCAAGTAGCGGACGATCACTAGGCGCTACGGCCTCCCACCACCGCAGATTCCCTGTCGAGTAGGTATTGAGCAATAGGCACTCTTCTCTCATCGGGGCAAGCTACAAGATCAAATGTTCTCATCTAACTGGAAGAGCCAATTCTCCCAGCCTAACGAGTCCGAAGAACCTACAAAACGGGGCGGGTGCATTCTCATCACATCTCGTAACCACTTACCAGCTCCGTTATCTTCATCCGGAATCCCGTCTCGGTGTACGGTCTGATTCATAAGCGCCAACCGGTCAGTCACCTGACGAAGGATGGTGGCGGCGCCAATATCAACATTACCTCTGGATGATTGCTGCTGATCACGACCACGACTACGACCACGTCCTCGGCCACGGCCTCTTGGCATACTGGACGGACGACCAATAAGAATAACACATCCAAACAAATATCACAACGTCAAGATAAGACAATAAATAGCAGCACGTTAAAACATCAACTCCAAGTCATCACATAAGTGCACGAACTAACACTGTAATTTAGGAACTTCATTAAAAAAAATAATCCACACAGTCACATCAACAGAGATGTTTGGATTTTACCAAATCAAACACGGTCAAAACCACACACGTATCGCAGGGATCAAACACTAACAACAAAAATAAAATGTTTCCGGGGTATTATTCAAATGATAAAATTTTAAAATTCTCAAGTTTGAAAAAAAATTGGTGAAATGAAATTTTTGAAAACACTTATAATACCTCGGTCGTTTAATTAAAACCATGTATCTCATTATCAAAACTGTTTTGATTGAAGCTATTTGCAAAACAACACATTGAGGCTTCAATCTTTTCGCTAGACGATATCGTCAAAATGACCTTATCAATATATCATTATCTTTACTAGCGTTATACGGGGTAACAACATGTTACCACGCCATCCATCACTGATATATCAACAGAGATCAAATAACTATGGGGCACGGGTACAACTGTAAAACAAATTCCTGCCGGGTCAGTCAAAAGTTTACGGCCATAACAACATGCAGTTTACGGTCGTAACAACTCTGAGCTTACGGCCATAATGGAAAACATCTTACGGCCGTAACATCTAGCTGCAGGACTGCAGAATTGTCACAGTAGCCCCCAACACACAAACACATAACATTTAAATTCCGAAAATTAGGGTCGTTTTGCAAAACAAGATTTTTTTCAAAAATTTTGATTTCCACAAAAATGCTCAAATCAGTAGTCTTTAAGGAAAAACATTTTCAAAGCTACCCGTAGCGGGTATAATTACAACAATCCAAAATAGTCGATATTAAAACCACATGCCCAAATGGCAAACAGGGTCGCCAATTCAATCACATACATCTCATGGCATCAAGTTTAAACACACAGCAAAATCATTCATCGGAGTTTCTCACAAACTCTACCGTAAAACCCATCAAGGTTCACAACTTTCACACCATACCAACCACGTGGTGGTTCAAGGGCCAAACATCAACACATCCAGTTCTATACACGTACAGCGTATCCAAGTATCGAATACAACTTCATTGCACAACACTGTGTAAATAAAATTATGCACCACAAATATCACACATAAATGAAATCATGAACACAGATATTATGCATAAAAGAGGAGACTTACGTCCACAGGCCGCACGGATACGACGGTCGCCCACGATACTAATTTCATCCGCCAACATATCCAACGCGTTGTGACTACGCACAACTCAACTTGTCACCTGACGACTCGAACGACAAGACAACACATTACTCGACAAATCACGACTCGACTCGACCCAACAGCCTAGGTTTCCGCAACCAAAGCTCTGATACCATAAATGTAACACCCCCAAAACCGTATGGGAATATTACACGCCGTAAACCCTTTCCGCAAGGATCTACCAGGCTAAACGTCCATAAACAACCAAATGCTTGCCCGGCCAGGGTCAAACAATATAATAATACGGGCTGCTAAGGTCACTTACACATAAACACACAGACCGATGAGGTCACACAACTCTATCAACAGGATCGACTAACAACATTACCCACACAGGGGTCGAAATACAATACATGGAAGACCGAATCAACTCTAACAATACAACTAAACTCTACCATATATCAACTCTTGATTTGTATCGCACTGTCATCCCTTGTGCTAATCCTGTGATCGCTACTCGAACTCGCATGTACCTGGACGCAGAACAGACATCCACCCCCCGAATACTCGGGGGTTAGTAAAACTCCACTGTTTTACTAGTGCAAGTATCAAACCATACGAAATGTAACAAGCAAATAACAACTACGAATTTAATACGTAAATCAATTATCAAAATGTTCCCGAGAAGTTTTAGAATTTCGAACTCAAGTAAGAGATATTTGAAAAGGAACACATCATCTCGGGGATTTTTAAAGTAGAAATTCTTTTGGACCTCGAGTCCCAATTTACAAAACCTTTTCGTAAACATTATGGCCTTAGCCCGATTCTCGTTTCAAAGCATACTAAATAATATATCATTATGAGTCCGAGATCCATATTTAAAATGTTACCCGAACAATCACTGCTACACGATCATTGTTCGTACACATCATGTACCGAACTCCGGAGGCCTCGACGGACCTTACCCGGACCACACACACTGTTCGTACACATCATGTACCGAACTCCGGAGGCCTCAACGGACCCTACCCGGCCACACACACTGTTCGTACACATCATGTACCGAACTCCGGAGGCCTCAACGGACCCTACCCGGCCACACACATCATTCGTAAACATCATGTACCGAACTCCAGAGGTCTCGTCAGACCCTACCTGGATCACACACCTTGTTCGTACACATCATGTACAGAACTTCAGAGGCCTCGTCAGACCCTACCTGGATCACATGCACACACATCGACACGACACAACTCACAATCATTAAATGTCAAGCCATTCCACATTACACTGAAATGTACAATCAAGTATGTAAACCAAAACAACATAAATATCATGATCATCACAACGACTCTTAACCAACATAACACACATTCGGTACACAGTACATTGCACAACCACGTGTACAACCATCTCATATGTACATCGCAATCCTGCACAAATGGCACAACGCCGAACACGTATACCAATATATGACTATTATCACAAAGCCTTCAAATTTCGGAAAACACAACCAACTCAAACGGAACATATTTACGGAGGCAAGCAAAATCGTCATACATATCATACGTAATTACTAGTCGCAAGATACAAGTCGTATAATAAGATACTTGCCTTAATAACCGCTACCAAACGCTCCGAAGAACACGGTTCGACCGGGAAGCTCGGACCCCGAAGAAGACAATGAACGAAAGGGTTCCGACTCGAGTTCTTCACAAGAATTCGACCCTAACAACATAAATTCAATAAATCATCGATCATACGAGGAAGAATAACGCCCGAAAACCCCTCTATGACATTTTACCGGACACCTTCAAGGCGTCGGTCAAGAACTCGACCAAAACAACGAATCGATACGATCCAACCATGGGTTAACAAGGGAAATGATATAATACATCCAAATAATCACCAATCCATCACAATCCTAAGTTAAATCGGATTAAACGGACGAAATCGAACAAAATACCCAAAATCCCGAAAATTAGATTTCTAGAAAATCTGACCTGATTCGCTCGATCAAAGGATGTTATAGGATGGATGATTGATGATATGAACTCCAAGACTTCATGTATTTATTGACCAACAACATCTCTCCATGATAGGAACAACCCCAGCCGCGGAAGAGAAGTAGAAGAAGGAGAAAAATGGCGAAAAACGATCATTGGGCCTTAAATAGCCGCACAGGTGCCGCGGCCCATGGAGTGTGCCGCCGCACAGGTGCCGCGGCCCAGGGAGTGTGCCGCGGCACGAGCCCAAAATGGCTCCCAATGGTCGGGCGGCAGCCGCGGCACCGTCTGATCGGTTTGGCCGAAAAATACCACAGAGTGTGACGCGGCCCCGCGGCATGTGCCGCGGCCCCACGGTAGGCCTCGCCGCCGGAAGGCCGCCGAGCACTACCGGCCGTGACTCGGCCGTGGCTACCGAGCACTACCGGCCGTGACTCGGCGCACTGCCTGGGCCTGCATTGCCCGGCCATATCGGCCGGGGCCAACTCCGACGGCCCGAACGACCCCGAAACCCGAACCTGAATACGAATCGATGATACGGTTACCACGTACTCTCAAAGACGAATCTAAGAGCTAAGAGAACACACAATTCCGACCACCCGAAGGCTCGGAATTCGACAACGGAAGTAATTACCCAAAACTTTGGGAAATTACGAAAATGGCCCAAAACGTCCGAAAATCACGATACGCGATCGAAACACCAAACCAAAGCTTGCAACAAGAATAATAACATTAAATGAACTTACGAGAAACTCGAAACAACAGTTTCGGACGAGATTCGCAAGAATCGAACTCAAGTGCGGAAAAGCGTCTAAAAAGCTCGGAACTCAGCAAAACGATACCGAAACGAACTCGGATGACAAAAAGTGCAGAATTAATCATTCTCGAAATGACGAAACGGTCATGAGCGAGTCGTCAAAACGGACTTTCTCCGAAAAAAAAAATTACCAGAAATCGAAATTACAGGTATTACACTGGAAATGCAGCTAAATGGAGGTGGTTACTATGTATCTCTATGGGGATCTAGATACGGAGATATATATGGATGTGCCCGATGGCATTTCATTACCCAAATTAAGTGACTCTAGACCACAGAGTGTGTTTGCAATTAGATTGAAACGCTTAACTTTACGGTTTTGAAGCAATCCTTAAGGATGTGGTGAATACTTGATTGGGAACGGATATAAGAACGATGAGTTGTGTCCCTGCGTCTTCACAAATAAGTTCCGGATTCACGATCATCGCAATGTATGCCGATGGTGTAACACCCCCAATCCGCTCAGGGATATTACATGCCGTAGAACCTTTCCTCAAGGATCTACCAGGCTGGTAACAACATAGAACGTTTCAACAATGCCTTTAAGGCTAAAATGACTCAGCAGACCGATTTGGTCTTTCAGTAAATACATACAACTCAAACTCATTACATGCCCACACAGGGGTCGAATACAACACACTCCCGTATAACGGGAAAGAATACTGCAGCGGAAAAATAAACTATAACTAAATCAAAGACATCATACGGATCCTCGTGTGATTAGTATTCATCTTTCATCATCCTTCGTGCCGACCCTGTGTTATGCTCCCAAACCTGAATGCAAAAACAGACATCCACCCCCCGAATACTCGGGGGTTAGCAAAACCCCACTGTTTTGCTAGTGCAAGAACAAAGTGCAAATACAAGCCATAAAATTCATATTAACAATAACCAGGAATTCTCAAAGATCCAAACGTAACGAAAAGTACTTCCCGAGGCAAGAGTTTGGGTACAACATTCCAAAACCGAAAGATCACAAATAAAGGGAAACAATTTGTAAGACGGTTTAAAGTGCCATCGAGAGTTTTAATAGACAACAATTTAGGATTACCGAATCCTTATCTTTCCAAAATCAACAGGGGTTACAACCCAAAGGTTTTGTTTTCGCAAATAGAAAACCGACAACAATTCACAGGGTCAGAGCCCAACATCACGTGTCCTCAACGGACATAAAAATCAACAAAACATAATCACGCACGCGCATCGCCTAGGACCAGGACGAAGCCACAAATCCCACTCGAGGCCTCGAAGGACCCTCCCGAGCTGGCTAGCGAAAACAAATCACACACATCTCACGGTTGGATCAATCGCTTGTTGCATCCTGGCCACATGATCGCATGCCATGTGCCACTGTAGATTATCTTTGGCGCTCACGGTTGGATCAATCACTTGTTGCATCCTGGCCACATTATCGCATACCATGTGCCACCGTAGTTGTTATTAGGCTCTCACGGTTGGACCAATCGCTTGTTGCATCCTGGCCACATGATCGCATGCCATGTGCCACCGTTGGCCCGCCGACATCCATACATTCACACACAGCACAATACAACACATATATTCAAACAATTCACCCAGAGGCATCAAACACTTAGCAAAACACCACGTCAAACCACAACGCACCGAAATGAAATAATATACATCCACACGCAATACCAAGTGCAACATCAACACCAAACATATACATAGAGTTCACATAGTCATTCTCAAACCACACCATTCACAAAACACACGCGTTTTGAAAGCAAGCCTTTAACAAGGCTAAACCGAATCTTTTGAAAGTTCGATTCAAATGACCAAACAACCACATTTAGACGATCACTAATTATCGTATCCACAAAACAAGAATTGTATGGACAAGGTACTTGCCTCGAATAACCACCAACGCGAAGAACCGATCGAAGTAGGTTGGCACGAACTGACTACAAACCCGCCGACTCCACCGAGCGCTAACCCGCGACAATAAACTACGAACAACAATAACAACAATGAAAATGAATTCTATAGCACGACCCAAATCCGCTGAATTAAAAAAGCAAACGACGAAAGTTCAAGGGTTTCCCCCAAAACGGCCAAGAACGCGAATCGACCGACCAAAACATGAAAACAGAATTCTAGACTAAAATATGGATATATAATCCATAGGATATGTTTAACGACATCATTAAACAACAATCGGTCTATCAAAACTGAAAGGAAAACGAAATCAAGAACAAATCCCCCAAAAAGTCAACTCTAGGGATCCAAGAAAATACCTTGATTCGGTGAAGAACAATGGATTAGATGATGTTATAATCACCTAGGATACTCCAAAACACCTTGGAATGGAAGAAAATTAACCCAGGTAGCGAACCCTAGTCGCCACGTCTCGAACCCGCGGAGGAAGAAGAAGAAAATGAAGAAAATGCAGACATCGATCGTTGTCCGGTTTATATATCGATGCTTAGCGTGCGCTAATCCTACCACGATTAGCGTGCGCTATCAAGCATCGTAACAAAACGCTCGCCAACATGTACGCTAGCGCGCTAGCTACAAAAATCGGCGTGCGCTAACGAGGCCCTGCACGACCCGGTAGCTCTGGATCGCCTGAACTACCGGGTAGCGTGCGCTATCCTCCCCCTAGCGTGCGCTACTAATGCACCCTAGCGCGCGTTATGTTACCACATAGCGTGCGCTAACCAACGTTCTAACCCAGTCCAGTAGCCTCTGGACTGTTTCTACACCACCCGTTAGCGTGCGCTACCAAACCTGTAGCGTGCGCTAACAACCGCACCATAGCGCGCGCTAACCAATAGGTGTAGCATGCGCTAACGACTCAAAAGGACAGCAACAGTGCTCTCAAAGCCGATTACAACAACGGATTCCTCCGATCGGAACACCAAGTTCAAGATACGCACGGAAAGCTCCAGAATAAGATCATACTAAGAGCTTGAGTTACAATCAAACTCACACGCGACCATAAAAAGGGTTGAGACAACAAATACGTATACGGATACCCACCACTTTGGGAAAATTACAAAATGGCCCAAAACACCCGAAAATCACGATACGTGATCGAATAACCAAACCGAAATTCACATCACGTCTAACCAAGTTAAACGGACTTATGGGAAACTCAAAATAATAGTTTGGGACGAGATTCGTAAGAATCGAAGTCAAGTGCGGAAAAGTCGCTAAAAAGCACGGAACTCGACGAAACGACACCGAAACGAACTCGGACGTCGAAAAGTGCAGAATTAAACATTCTCAGAATGACGAAACGGTCACAACTGAGTCGTCAAAACGGACTACCGCCGAAAAACGAAAATTACCGAAAATCAAAAATTGCGGATATTACATTCTACCCTCCTTAAAAGAAGTTTCTTCCCGAAACTTAAAATAAGTAGGGAGGAGCAGCATCCTGCCAGGAAACACTCAACGAGAAACACAAGAAACGCGTAACTTTCGCCCAACGGCGAAGCGTTACAAGCACGCAAAGGAATGTACGGTGTGAAAACGCGCTCCACGACGACCAACACAACGTCACCGGTAAAAAACATAATAAAACCCACAAGTGACAAGCGTCATCAAACAGATAATACAATCAAATCAATTATCCGAACAACCACAAAACACTAAGCACCTATTACAAGGAAACACGCACAATCAAGAAAACAGAAATAAACACACAAACGATCCACAAGGACAAACACAAACAATTCGGACTACGCCGAAATCCTCAAAACCACACTAGGCATCTCCGTGTCCTTTCAGAGCAGAGACGCCACATCAATACCCAAATCTCTCAGCTACCGTCTCACAATGCACGGTTCGGTGACCCACCTGGCCACACTCGAAACAGCTGACTAACGGTGAACGACAGTTCTTCGTGGTATGGCCCGCTCGACTATAGTTATAACACGTCTTCGAGCTGCTCACGTTACTCACTACAGGGGTACTACTCCTCTGACCACGCGATCGATGAACCCTCTTGGGATGACGATACGAAGTCCCAGCCTCAAGGGGCCCACTCCCCTGATTTCCTGAAAAGTTCCCAACGATTTTCTGTTTCTTAGAGTTAGACATATTCTCAGTCGATAATCTGGATAGCTCATAGGCTAACGCCCGATTCTGATAATCTCTCAAGGAAGTATAAGTGAGACCTGCCATGTAATGACGAATCTCCGGCTTTATCCGTCTACTAAAATGACAGATCTTATCCTCCTCCGTCCTTACTTGATCCTGCACATAGTTGAGTTGTTTGCTAAAATCAATAATAACTTGAGACAGCGGTACATCTTGCGGTTTCGCCGAAAAGAATTCATTAATCCTCTGATTTCTGATCGGTTCCGGACAAAACTCATCTCTCATGAATCTCTGGAACTCTGCCCACGTGACAACGCGATCTCGAGGCTTAATAGCCTCCCACCAGCTAGCGGCATCTTTGTCGAGAAGATACTGAGCGACCGGTACCTTACGTTCTTCTGGACAATCAACTACCTCCAATATCTTTTCCAATTGGAAAAGCCAACCATCCCAGCCTAATGCATCTGCAGCACCAGCGAAACGAGGGGGATTCATACGAACCACTTCTCGAAGCCACTGATTTGCACCAGTGTGCTGGGTCACATCTGTAACACGCTGAACTGCCTGAGTCAACTGAGTCATCTGAGTGGCTACCTGCTGCAAAATAGTAGCAACACCAATACCAATACCATCACCGGCAGCATGATCCCGATCACGCATCCGGTCGCCACGACCACGACCTCCGCCCCTCGGCATACTGAATAAACAACCAATCGGCACAACAGAAAAATCATAACACATACCACATACAACGATTTCCATCGTAAAGCAACACACATACTAAGATCATAGCAGCGACGGTATCGTTCAGCGATCTCAACGGCCCGAACGATAACCAGCACATAATCACAAAACATCATGGAAACAATCACACATATACACGAACGTACCAACCCAAGCTTCAACAGCTCACACTCGTGCGACAACACACAAATCACCACGAGGCGACAAACAGTAAATACCAGTTCACACCTCTCACAGAGGGTTAGTATAACAATTGCGTGGCAACGCCTCAACGTTCATGCCACCAATTCGATCATACCCGGGAGCTAACATCATAACGACAATGCGAACATCATACATACATCCCCAGACCGCAAACGGGAATTGATAGGTTTAAAAAAACGAAAACCACCTTTTTAAAACAATTTGGAAACACCAGTTGATCTTGAGTATCACATTTTCAAAAAGTTGTACAAACACCATTATCGATACTTTGAAAACCATCTTGCATTTGATAAAACGAGGACACTTTCCTTTAAATTGAAACTTTCAGAAATATTCGACCATTGGGTCTAAGCAACTGTGTTTCTAAAAATAATTGAAAATATCTCAAAATATTTTGGTCCTCGAGGTAGAAGAATTTTGAAACATATTGTGGCACCTTGGAAGTACCACGAGAAAACGATTCATTTTAAAAGTACGTCTCGAAATTTATTTTTTTTAGATACTCAAGGTTTTCAAAAATAATTCAATGGGCTAGAATGCCCAAAAATGCTAATGTAACAATATTCGTTTAAGCATATTATAATATATGCATTACATCGTACAAAATCAAGACAATACATGTCTTTTACCGGAAAACAGACAGTCACATCGCAGTTCAAACTTGCTTAGGACCGGGGCTAAACCACTGGTCCATTCGAAGCCCCTACGGACTGAGTAAATCGCACCCATAAACATTTTCATACCATATTGAGCACAAGGTTTCACGAAAACACTTGCAAACGAACAAATCAGTTTGAAATATACACGCAGTGGATGAAACCAACAGTCAAGAATACATAACCAGCGACACTCCTCATATAAACATATTATGAGAGTCAAATTACCACATATCACGAAATCAAATTCCATAGGAGGATTCCGTCACTTAACACATAATCATACCAGTAACTCGCAACAGACGAGGCACTATCACAATGAAGGGAGACTTACGGCCACAGGTCGCACGTAGATGATGATGATCGCCCCACGATACTAATCACGACCAACAAACTTAGACGACGCGTCGCGACACGACTCAGTCAGACAAAATCTGACGAGACAAAAACTCAACATACACCATTAAACCCGACAGCCTAGGTTTCCACAACCTGATGCGCTCTGATACCATTTATGTAACACCCCCAATCCGCTTAGGGATATTACACGCCGTAGAACCTTTCCTCAAGGATCTACCAGGCTGGTAACAACATAGAACATCTCAACAATGCCTTTAAGGCTAAAATGACTCAGCAGACCGATTTGGTCTTTCAGTAAATAAATACAACTCAAACTCATTACATGCCCACGCAGGGGTCGAATACAACACACTCCCGTATAACAGGAAAGAATACTGCAGCGGAAAAATAAACTATAACTAAATCAAAGACATCATACGGATCCTCGTGTGATTAGTATCGTTCATCTTTCATCATCCTTCGTGCCGACCCTGTGTTATGCTCCCAAACCTGAATGCAAAAATAGACATCCACCCCCCGAATACTCGGGGGTTAGCAAAACTCCACTGTTTTGCTAGTGCAAGAACAAAGTGCAAATACGAGCCATACAATTCATATTCCACGAATAACAATAACCAGGAATCCTCAAAGATCCAAACGTAACGAAAAGTACTTCCCGAGGCAAGAGTTTGGGTAAAACATTCCAAAACCGAAAGATAACAAATAAAGGGAAACAATTTGTAAGACGGTTTAAAATGCCATCGAGAGTTTTAATAGACAACAATTTAGGATTACCAAATCCTTATCTTTCCAAAATCAACAGGGGTCACAGCCCAAAGGTTTTGTTTTCGCAAATAGAAAACCGACAACAATTCACAGGGCCAGAGCCCAACATCACGTGTCCTCAACGGACACAAAAATCAACAAAACATAATCGCGCACGCGCATTGCCTAGGACCGGGACGAAGCCACAAATCCCACTCGAGGCCTCGAAGGACCCTCCCGAGCTGGCTAGCGAAAACAAATCACACACATCTCACGGTTGGATCAATCGCTTGTTGCATCCTGGCCACATGATCGCATGCCATGTGCCACCGTAGATTATCTTTGGCGCTCACGGTTGGATCAATCACTTGTTGCATCCTGGCCACATGATCGCATGCCATGTGCCACCGTAGTTGTTATTAGGCTCTCACGGTTGGACCAATCGCTTGTTGCATCCTGGCCACATGATCGCATGCCATGTGCCACTGTTGGCCCCGCCCACATCCATACATTCACACACAGCACAATACAACACATATATTCAAACAATTCACCCAGAGGCATCAAACACTTAGCAAAACACCACGTCAAACCACAACGCACTGAAATTAAATAATATACATCCACACGCAATACCAAGTGCAACATCAACACCAAACATATACATAGAGTTCACATAGTCATTCTCAAACCACACCATTCACAAAACACACGCGTTTTGAAAGCAAGCCTTTAACAAGGCTAAACCGAATCTTTTGAAAGTTCGATTCAAATGACCAAACAACCACATTTAGACGATCACTAATTATCGTATCCACAAAACAAGAATTGTATGGACAAGGTACTTGCCTCGAATAACCACCAACGCGAAGAACCGATCGAAGTAGGTTGGCACGAACCGACTACGAACCCGCCGACTCCACCGAGCGCTAACCCGCGACAATAAACTACGAACAACAATAACAATAATGAAAATGAATTCTATAGCACGACCCAAATCCGCTGAATTCAAAGAACAAACGACGAAAGTTCAAGGGTTTCCCCCAAAACGGCCAAGAACGCGAATCGACCGACCAAAACATGAAAACGGAATTCCAGACTAAAATATGGATATATAATCCATAGGATATGTTTAACAACATCATTAAACAACAATCGGTCTATCAAAATTGAAAGGAAAACGAAATCAAGAACAAATCCCCCAAAAAGTCAACTCTAGGGATCCAAGAAAATACCTTGATTCGGTGAAGAACAATGGATTAGATGATATTATAATCACCTAGGATACTCCAAAATACCTTGGAATGGAAGAAAATTAACCCAGGTAGCAAACCCTAGTCGCCACGTCTCGAACCCGCGGAGGAAGAAGAAGAAAATGAAGAAAATGCAGATATCGATCGTTGTCCGGTTTATATCTTCGACGACTTTAGCGTGGGCTAATCCTACCTGATTAGCGTGCGCTATCGAAGCATCAGAACAAAACGTTCTGCCAACATGTACAGTTAGCGCACACTAGCTACAAAAATTAGCGTGCGCTAATGTGGCCCCAGACCCAGTCCAGTAGCTCCTGGACTGCCCTGAACTACTGGGTAGCGTGTGCTATTCTCCCCCTAGCGTGCGCTACTAATGCACCCTAGCGCGCGTTATGTTACCACATAGCGTGCGCTAACCAACGTTCTAACCCAGTCCAGTAGCCTCTGCACTGTTTCTGCACCACCCGTTAGCGTGCGCTACCAAACCTATAGCGTGCGCTAACAACCGCACCATAGCGCGCGCTAACCAATAGGTGTAGCGTGCGCTAACGACTCAAAAGGACAGCAACAGTGCTCTCAAAGCCGATTACAACAACGGATTCCTCCGATCGGAACACCAAGATCAAGATACGCACGGAAAGCTCCAGAATAAGATCATACTAAGAGCTTGAGTTATAATCAAACTCACACGCGATCATAAAAAGGGTCGAGACAACAAATACGTATACGGATACCCACCACTTTGGGAAAATTACAAAATGGCCCAAAACACCCGAAAATCACGATACGTGATCGAATAACCAAACCGAAGTTCACATCACGTCTAACCAAGTTAAACGGACTTACGGGAAACTCAAAACAATAGTTTCGGACCAGATTCGTAAGAATCGAAGTCAAGTGCGGAAAAGTCGCTAAAAAGCACGGAACTCGACGAAACGACACCGAAACGAACTCGGACGTCGAAAAGTGCAGAATTAAACATTCTCATAATGACGAAACGGTCACAAGTGAGTCGTCAAAACGGACTACCGCCGAAAAAAAAATTACCGAAAATCAAAAATTGCGGATATTACATATGGCATGAACATAATCGGTCTTGATGAAATAAGAGAAACCACCGGACAGTCGAAATCTGAGTTTTAGATGAAAGATCTTGAGGAAACTCGGTTATGTTGAAGCATTAACATAGAACATCGAGTTTGCGGAATTTATTCCACCGGTCTGCCTATGTCCAGAAGATTCTCAGACACTTTAATATGGACAAGGTAAACCCGACTAGCATCCCATGATAGGTCGAACATTTGGATGCAAACGAAAGATCCATTTCATCTAAAGGAAAGTGACGAAGAGCACTGGGAGCTGAAATTCCCTACTTGAGTGCAATAGCGCATTATTGTACTTGGCTTAATGTACACGACTTGATATCACTCCTCAGTTAATTCGCTGACTAGATTTAGTTCAGTATCGACGCAATATCAATGGAATGGTATCAAGAATATCTTCTTATACTTAAAAGAAACCATTGACTTAGGACTATTCTTTCCCTACGAGCAAGCAAAGGAAGCTGCTTACGAAAAGGCAAATGGTAAAGTAAATGCTGGTGCCGAAGCAACTACTACAAGTATGTGTTCGTATGAATTGCTTATGTTTTGGAAATCGACTAAGCAAATCCCTTTTGGCCACCTCCTCGAATCACGACAAGATTATTGCTTTGCATGAATCAGTCCGTGAGTGTACATGATTAAGAACTATCATCTACACTTGTGAGGAACTAGTGGTTAAGTACTACCACTGATGAGCATACTTACATTTATGAACATAATGTAACTTGTAAATCCTCTTGATTGATGGAATGATCATAACGGAAAATATGTGAGATATAAGGGAACATACTCACATAGGTTGCACTCTTTTCCTTAGACCAATGTTTATTTTTCCCACTGAATTTTGTTACTTGGCAAGGTTTTTAACGAGGCAGTGATATATGAATGTAAGCATTAAGGGGAGTTGTAGAGTTTTGCAACTTCCGAGATTGATATAAAGATCACAAGGAAATGATGATTTATAAAGAAACTTAATCACATGTGTTGTACTATTTTCTTTGACCAAGGTTCTTTTCTCCCATTGGGTTTTGTTACTTGGCGAAGTTTTTAATGAGACAACAACTACTTGATTGATGTACAAATCAGGGGGAGATGTAGACTTGAGGGGGAGTCTTACATCCACACCGTACATTATACTCTTTTCCTTCCAAGGATCATTTTTCCCACAGAGTTTTTATCACTTGAAAAGGTTTTTAACGAGGTAACAAGATGTACGATTTTAGGGATCGATGGAATGGTCACCTTAGTAGCGCTATGATAAAATGTAACGATCATATGAGAGGATAGATTCAAAGGACGAAGTCTAAACTTGATGTGTCTAGATGCTGTACTCTTTTTCCTACGATCAAGGCATTTTTCCCAGTGGGTTTTTGCTTGACGAGGTTTTAACGAGGCAACATGACATGCGCTTGTAGACTAGGCACAAGGGGGAGTGTTAAAGGAATAATACCCATTGTGTGCCTAAGTCTGTTAGTTTATGGGATTTCCTAGTTAGGGTTTGGCTAAGGCCTGTTTGTATATATTTTTCCCTATTTAAAGGGATCTCATCAATGGAATAATACACAACTTTTGCCCTACTTTACTGTCTCTGTTATTTTCCCTTCAACAGATAATAATATATAATCCGAATAATAATATATATTATTTGTATAGATGACTATGTAAATATATTTTTAAATATAAATATATTGTATAGAAAAATTATAGTCATAATAATACGTTCACAAAGAAATAAAATAAATATAAAATAGTAATAAAATTATCGAAAAAATATCAGTAAAAAATTGAAAATATTCAAAGTATTATATATATATATGTGTGTGTGTGTGTGTGTGTGTGTTAAAGAAGTGAGAGGGACAAAAAAGACGTTTTGGTCTTTTTTGTCATGAGAGGGGGGTGATTAGCAAAAGAGGGGGATTAGCATACCCCTTATTATCTCTTTTAATCATTATTTCCTCACCAATCATCATCATCAGACGGCGAGCTTGGTTGGGTCCATGATACATTCCTATGTAGTGTATCCCCTGCCGGATAAACTACACGTGGCATGAATGAACGGTGCAGATTGATGCAGTAATGCAGATCGATGCTTCATCTAGTGCATCAATCTGCACCGTTCATACATGTCACGTATAATGCATCCGGCAGAAGATATACTACATGAGAGTGTAGACGGTACCGGCAAGCTTGATAATAAAGGGAGAACAACCGCCAATTTACATGGTGGCACGGCATTCAAGTAAAAGTGGGGAGGCAGGACCGCAGAGTATTTTTCAGCAAATCAGAATTGGAGTCTGAAAAAGAATTAATTGCTGGTTTTTTATTTTCATGTCCCATAATTACTCCATGTCTTGTCTACCCAGCCATGTCCCATTAATTTATTTATTTCAATTCTTAGAAAAATTTGAATTTGTATCTATATTTTTTATGCTTTAATTTCGTAGCATATAATTAACTTATTTTCTTTAAATTATCTTTATGTTATTGGGCAGATCTATTTTGATATAATTTATTTTAATTAGTCTGATCAACTTAATTGGGATTTTTATATCTTTTGCCGCATCTAGAGTTGTAATACGTAATCGCTATAATTCTAATTCATAAATAACAACAATTGATTTTCATCAATTGGGTAACACGAAATCAAGATCTCTTGCGTGGAGTTTGGGAACTCAATATCTTTTCTATTTCCATCATTTTGGTTCCTAATACATCAAAGGCACAAAATTTGAAAAGCTTGTTTTAAATCTTTTGTCTAGATAGTTTAATTAAAGAGCTTGTTTTAGTTTAAATAAATTTAAGAAACGATAGGAGTCTTATTGATTTCAAAGTAGGAGTTCAACAAGAATTAAGAAAAGATAAGTACTTGATTTAATTGCCTATTTATTTATTTTATTTCAATTTAACCAATTATTATTATTCGTATTAATATTTTTATTTTCGATAAATATTGAGCTCAATAAATACAATTAATCCACCCATCCTCGGTGGGTTCGACCCTTACTCGCCAATTTTATTTTTTAGTATAACAAATCAAGGAAACTTTATAAATATTTAAATTTGAAGGGTCTGGACAACGGGGTTAATACCGTACTTTCTTATTTAAATATTATTATATTTATAAGTATGTTAATTAAAAATTTGCCCCGTAGGAAATTCTGGATCCGCCAATGTACGCCATCATACTCTCTCCGTCCCTCAATACCAGTCCTGTTTGAAAATAACATTTGTTCTATAATACATGTCATTTTCTATTTTTCATGCAAACTTGTAAAAAAAATTCCAAGAATATCCTTAATTTATTATGGGTTCTTCAAATTCAACATATACAAACACATTAATTAATATCGCTGGTTTATTAAATTAATATAATTAACAAGGACCTAATTATTATTAAATTTTCTTAATATTTGAGTAATATTAAAACAGAATTAGTATTAAGGAACGGAAGGAAGGAGTATCATTTTTCTCCGTAATTCGTTTTGTGATATCATGTCACAAGCTACTATCCTTATTTGGATTCAGGAAATATCCAATGAGAGCCAAATGAAATGGGGATAAAAATGAGGTCAGATTAAGGTGACGTCTACAGAAAGACCAACGAATCTATGCAGACAGACTAATCGCACTTTAAGAAGAACACACAAATTTGCTTCATTCTTTTAGTGGAAAGAATGTAAAAATAATTAAAAAAAAAAAAAAAAAGAGGAACCTCTGCAGGCTTGGTTCTTATTCCATCAATCATCAAAGTGAAAATTCAACTAAATATCAACTACCATCATACCTACCTGCATGCGGGGATAGCTACATACGGCATGCGAACAAACACAATGGAATAAGGATCAACTCTTATGGGCTCCGATGAATTCACCCAAACAGGTTCAAATGTAGGTATAAGCCCAGATTCCACAGTTAATGTTTCCCCGTTCAGCATAACAGTCTGGCTCTGTATGTTCCCGTCCAATGGGCTCAAGTGGTATTCCTGTCTTACAGTTTCAGACGCTTGCTTACTATGAAGTAATGGTTTATGATGATGCTCATGTCTATGTCCGTGCAGGTTCATCAGCGTACCATGAAAGTCAACTTTTGTCTGGAAGGTGGTGTTGCCGTCTATGTTTATCAGTAATAAGGTGATGCCTTGCTGCAGATAATAGGTTTAGAAATCAGGTTTCCTTAGTAACTGTTGGAAACGTGTATGGGTTTCACTCAATTTTCTTTAACTCAAACACAATATATGTGTGTGTAGTGTATATGTTAATGAAACAATAATACAAACACAGCTATTTTAATATAACTCAAACACAAGCTACAGCTTTCATGTTACACAGAGCTTCAGTTCTTTCTTTATCTCTATTCTCAATTTCTTTTTCTCTTTGGTGTGTTTTTGTTGTTTTTACTAGTACACCAGCAAGCCATATATATAGACTTCAATTACACTAGCTTACATAAGCGCTTATGTATTGTTACATTAATTCAAGCTGCCATCTTTGAATATCACTCATGCATGCTTTAAATTTCTTTTAGCCACTTTTTAAGACTTTGAACAATGACCTTCTGGAAAGTTTGAAAATTCTAACACTCACCCCTCAAACTTGACTTTGCATTCCGAGCTTCTTTTTCATTTTGTGAAATATTTCATGCTTCAACGACTTCGTAAATATATGTGCTAAATTTTCTTCAGTCCTGCAGTGCACCAGCTCCACGATTTTATCATTCACCAGTTCTGGAATAAAATGATATTTAATATTGATGTGCTTGCTTCGACTATGTGACACTGGATTTTTTGCAAGTGAAATAGCGGATTTATTATCCACGTAAATGGTAATCGAATCTTCCTTTGCAAGATTTAACTCGCTCAATATGTAGCCTAGCCACATAGCTCGACATGTGCACGCTGCTACTGCCATGTATTCTGCCTCACTTGTTGAGAGAGCAACTGTATGTTGCTTCTTTGATGACCACGAAAATATCGCCGAACCGATGTGAAAAGCATATCCCGAAGTGCTTTTTCCGTCATCCAAATCGCCACCATAATCACTGTCTGAGTAGCCAACTAATTTTGAATCTTGAGAGTGCGTGTAAAATAAACCATGATCAAGTGTACCTTTAATGTATCTCAAAATTCGTTTAGCTGCCATGAAGTGATCTTGCTTCGGCTTCTCCATGTACCTACTAACCAGTCCAACTGCGTACATAATATCGGGATGAGTGAAAGTTAGGTACCTCAAACTTCCAACCAAACTTTTGAATAATGTCGGATTTACCGACTCTCTGGTTGAGTCGACTCTCAGCTTTATGCTAGTATCTGTTGGTGTGCTCACCGGCTTGCATTCTTCCATTCTGAATTTCTTTAAAATCTGCTCCGCATATTTTTTCTGTGACATAAAGATCCCATCTTTACTTTGCTTCACCTCGACTCCCAAAAAGTAAGACATTTGACCAATATCTGTCATCTCAAATTCGTTAGTCATAACATTCTTAAAATCATCGAACATACCAGGGTTGTTGCCAGTGAAAATCATATCATCCACGTACAAGTATACTATCATGATATCTCCCCCTGAATTTGTTTTTGTGTAGAGTGCATGCTCGTATGGACTTTTCACAAAACCATTCTTCTGAAAATATTCATCAACCCTTGTGTTCCAAGCTCTCGGAGCTTGTTTCAACTCGTACAATGCTTTCTTCAATTTGTAGACTTTATCTTCCTGGCCTCGTTGAACATATCCAGATGGTTGGTCAATATAGACTTTTTCTTCGAGATAACCATTTAGGAATGCTGATTTGACATCCATCTGATAAATCTTCCACCGATTCTGTGCTGTAATTGCTCTAAGAAGTTGTATAGTATCAACTCTTGCAACCGGAGCAAATACCTCATCATAGTCAATTCCGTATTTCTGCTTGTAGCCTTTAGCAACTAGCCTTGCCTTATATTTCTCCACTTCTCCATCTTGATTGGTCTTTGTCTTGTAGACCCATTTGACACCAATTGCTTTGTGTCCGTCTAGAAGATCTGTGAGCTCCCACGCATCATTCTTCTTGATTGCACCGACTTCTTCATCCATGGCTTTGTTCCACTTACTTTCTTCAGAAGCTTCCTCAAATGTTACTGGATCACACTCAACCATCAAACAAAATAATGAATAATCAAATGTTGTTTGTACCGGACTTGTTGCATCATAGACATCATCTAGACTCCACATTTCTCTTGGTGCTCCCCCTGAATTGTCGATGGTGTCGATGCAGGAATTTGTTGATTTGGACTTGGTGGAGGAGTCGGATCATCATTTTCATCACCTTCATTATTTGAGTCATTGCCATCGTCTTCTTCAAAAAATAAACCTGCAACTTTTCTTTCTTCCGCGCTCCATCTCCAATAATTTGTTTCATCAAATTCAACATCTCGTGAAATGATTACCTTCTTTGTCAATGGATTGTAGAGTCTGTAAGCCTTGCTGCTTTTGTCATATCCGATGAAGATACACTTTTCACCTTTGTCATCTAGCTTCTTTCTCTTTTGATTAGGAACATGAGCATATGCAATGCATCCAAAAATTCTGAGATGTCCAACTGCTAGTTTGCTACCACTCCATGCTTCATTTGGTGTTTTCAATTTGACACTCTTTGTTGGACAACGATTTAGCAAATAAACAGCACATAACACGGCTTCAGCCCAAAAACTTCTTGGCATGTGCTTTCCCTTCACCATACTTCTTGCCATATCAAGAATTGTACGATTCTTTCTTTCAGCAACGCCGTTTTGTTGTGGAGTATATGCTGCTGTCAACTGGTGATTAATTCCATGTGCTGTGCAGAAATTGTTGAACAAGTTTGAAGTATACTCGCCTCCTCTGTCTGATCTGAGTATCTTCACGTACTGGCCACTTTGTTTTTTCGCCATTGCTTTGAACTCCTTGAATTTATCAAGAGTCTCTGCCTTTTCTTTAACAATGTATACCCAACTCTTTCTGTTAAAATCATCAATAAATGTTAGGTAGTACCTGTTCTCGCCAAGTGATGCGATATCAAACGGACCATCTATGTCAGTGTGAACAATCTCCAATGGCCTCCTAGCTCTCCATGATTTTCCAACAGGAAAACTCTGTGTGTGTTGCTTTCCTTTGATACATGCTTCACATAGTTGATTTGGTTCGTTGATTTCTGGCAAGCCGTCCACCATCTTTGTTTTTTATAATAATTTCAGGCCAGTAAATCCAAGATGACCAAATCTTAGATGCCATAACTACGAGTCATTTTTAATGACTGACTTTAAGCACTCGTGCACCTCTGTCTGCATATCAAGTGTGAACAGACGATTCTTTGTCATCTTCACATTAGCAATCAATTCATGAACTCGATTTCTGAGTACGAGAGAGTTGTCCCTCATTCGTATGTCATATCCTTTCTCCACAAGTTGACCAAGGCTGATGATATTACTTCTCAAAGCAGGTATATAATAGACATCATTGATATACTTTTTATCACCATTCTTTGAGATGATCATAATAATACATATCCCTTTGATTAGAGCCTTTGACGAGTCACCAAAAGTAACTTCTCCATAGACGGTATCGTCTATCTCTGTAAATAGCTCTTTTTGGCCGGACATGTGATTACTGGCGCCTGAGTCAAGATACCAGGTATTTTTCTTACCTTCTTCATTTTCTTTGTATATGAGGAATACAGCAGTCCCCACATCCTCGTCTTTTTTTGCGGCAGCAAAGTGATTCTTTTCTTCCGCCTTTGGAGCTCTACACTCGTAACTGAAATGGACATACTTGTTGCAATTATAGCATTGAAAATGAGACTTGTCACCTCGTTGTTGAAATATGCCTCTTCCTCGGCCTTTGAAATTTTGACCACGACCACATGGCTGATAGCCTTCATTTTTCTGGTCTCTGTTGAAAGGTTGTCTTCCTCGTCCTCGTCCACCTCGGTAGCCACCTCTATAGCCACCTCTTCCACGTACATGATTGCTACTGCTTGGATTATCATAAATAGTCGCCTTGCTTTGCAACGCTTTTTCTAAATGGCTTGTATCATCGTACTGATTCATCGTTCATGTGCTTGTAGTGAACCCATGAGCTCATCAATAGAAATTGTGGACAAATCTTTTGAGTCTTCGATTGACGTAACAACATAGTAAAATTTTCTTACCAACAAGCGAAGAAGTTTTTCCATGACCCGAACATCATCGAGACTTTCGCCGTTTCTTTTCATCTCATTTGTTACCGTTTTCAAACGCGTAACATATTGACCGATATTTTCTGAACTTTACATTTTGATATTTTCAAACTCACCACGAAGTACTTGGAGCCGCACCCTTTTGACTTTCTCGACACCTTGGAATGATTTTTGCAAAATCTCCCACGCATTTTTTGCTATTTTTGTTTCCGGAATTTTTTCAAAGGTTGATTCGTCAACACCTTGAAAAATAGTAAACAAAGTTTTTTTATCTTTTTTCCGGGACTCTTTTAACGTTGTCTTCTCGGCGTTCGAAAGTGTTGCTTCTGCAGTTGCATCTACGGGCTCATCATACCCGTTTTCGATAATATCCCAATTATCGTAGGAACCGAGTAACACCTTCATTTGGATACTCCAATTTCCGTAATTTGTACTCGTCAATTTCGGAATTTGTGGTTGCATCATATTCACCATTTTTTTCACGAACGGAACCTTAACTCCGATACCACTTGTTGGAAACGTGTATGGGTTTCACTCAATTTTTCTTTAACTCAAACACAATATATGTGTGTGTAGTGTATATGTTAATGAAATAATAATACAAACACAACTATTTTAATATAACTCAAACACAAGCTACAGCTTTAATGTTATACAGAGCTTCAGCTCTTTCTTTCTCTATTCTCTTTTTCTTTTTCTCTTTGGTGTCTTTTTGTTGTTACCCGGCAATTTACCACACGACACGAAAACACGACACGAAAACGACACGAAAATTTAGTGTTTGGGTTTGCATTTTGAGTACACGACACGAAAATACACGAACACGAAAGTACACGACCGAGATTTAGTGTCGGTTTTGTGTTTACCCTTTAGGTACACGACACGACACGAGGTACACGAAATAAATAAATAAATAAATAAATATAGATAATATTTTATATTTGATTTAATAAAAATATATATTTTATGAATTCTCTTTATACTAAACTTTAAAATTTGAAAATATAATGTGAATTTTCAAAAATTTCGTGTAAACATTCGTGTTTTCGTTGCCATTCGTTTCATTTCGTCTACTAAAATCTATAAAAATAATATTATAATATTAAAATTATTATTTTTTATCATATTTTAATATTTATTTTATATTATGTGCCTGACACGAAAACACGATACGAAACGACACGAATTTGCGCGGTACACGACACAACATGACACAAATTCATTTAGTGTCGTGTATGGGTTTGGATTTTTGGTACACGAAACACGAAAGTACACGACACGAACGAATTGTCAGGTCTAATTACACTAGCTTACATAAGCGCTTACGTATTGTTACATTAATTCAAGCTGCCATCTTTGAATATCATGCATGCTTTAAATTTCTTTTAGCCACTTTTTAAGACTTTGAACAATGACCTTCTCGAAAGTTTGAAAATTCTAACAGTAACTGTCATTTACTGTTATATTGAAATTACAATTAGGGATGATTGCAAACCTACCCCTAAGGTTTGGGATAATTACCAAAAAAATCAAGAAAAATTTCAAAATTACACACCAATATATATATATATATATATAAAATTTGATTCTACCTTAAATTTAAATCCACTTGAAATTTGATTCTGAATGAATTTTTTGTAATTTATGAAAAAAATTGTGTTTTTTTTTTTGTAATTAGATTCATTTGCATCCAGAGTAGTATCGGCCATTATCTCTTTTCCATATGGGGATCATTTTTCCAAAAACTAAAATTGATTTGATATCATCCAAAGACTTACGGATTGCTTTGCACAATGAGCGTAAGCACGGATCGTATTAGTCCCGGTAACGTTGGTCGACAGGACACGTGCTCCCATTAACCTGTGCCAAAGAAGAGCACTGCAAGAAACAAGAAAGTGTGTCATGTGTGCTATGTGAAACAATACGGTTTGGGTTAAAATTTCAAAAGAACAAGGAGTATAGCATTAACCCAACCTGTAGTAATCTGGATTTGGAACAAACGTGGTGGTGTTGAGCAAACCATAGTTACCACCAATTAGCGACTGCCTGCAATATGTCTTTGTATCATAAGTTGATGCCAGCCCTAGCTGATCCAAGTACCTGTACATCATTTCCCAAAAGAAAGAAAAAATCATAGCTGTCTGCTACAAGACAAGACAATAAGAAAGATTTATTTTTTTTTTTTTTTTTTTTTTTGCAACTTGCAACAAACAATCTTACCAGAAACTAAACACGAAAGCATTTGTAACTTGATCGCGGCCGCTGTTGTAAGCTCCTCCGGCTTCCCCAACCCAAGCAACTGCCAGGTTTGGCGAAGTTCTTACAACGTCGTGGAGGTTTCTGAACACATCGGCTCCGTTATCGAGAATGGATGTGTTCAGAATTCTATCTATAAGGTGCTCATCATTTCCTATAAACAAAATTCCTTCACACTTCACATATGGTCTGCATTATCAGAATTATTGAATTGGGGATAATTACGAAAACCACCCTTGAGGTCTGGTGTTACTATAGAAAAGTTTCAAAATTACAACAACAAAAAAAATAATAATCCCTTCCACTCCATCTTACATTTTCCATTTCATACGATTGACATTAATTGGTGGTTACATGGACCCACTAAAATTGAACAGAATCAACTTTGGGGGGGGGGGGTCTGTAATTTAAAAAGAAAATGTTTTTTTAAACAATACTGCAAATCTCGGAGGTAATTTTTTTTTAATATCCTTTAGAATTGATTTATTCTTCTCCTATTACTTGGCTCTTTGAAGTACCTGGGCCAAGATTATAGATATGGTGAGAGAGCACGTCAAGTGATCCGACAGTTTTAGCTAGGTATTGCTGGAACCAGCCGCGGTCAAAGAATCCTCCAGGTGCTATGATCGTTGGTTTGATAGTAATATTCTTGTAGATATCTTGTATTAAGTTATGCAGAACAATGGTATCAGAGGCATACGGATCGACGGAAACTCCTACTCCTATTCCGCTTCCACTTAATTCATTCCCTGACAAAAAATAAGAGATAGATTAACAAACATCTCATATTCATAGTTGATGCTGAAAACTAGAAGCAAAAGCCACATCAAACTGTTACCTAGTTCCCAACCGTAAATGTTGTTGTAACCCTTTTCGACAGTATAACGAATAAGAGATGCAGCATTCGTGGAATCCCAATGTCCAGTTGCAGTTTTGTTAGGCTGTATTGTTTTCCCACGAAGAGCGTTCAATCCGAAAGTAACAAGAGCCCTGAATTTCAACTCGTACAACAAATAAAAGCGATCATTTCTCGTAACATAAAAATTTGATTTTTCAAGCTACCAACGAAAGCCTGTTTTTGTACCCTGATCGGTTGAAGAATGTATTTAGTTCGTCCCATCTAGTCAACGGAAGGCATCCTTTAGTGAAACCAAACAACTCAGATGAATTATTGGAAAATGGAATGCAGGGTTGTCCATGTTTATCTTTAGTTTGATAGATGACTTTGTCTTGCAGAGTGCCACCCAGTCTGATCTTCAGTGGGGAGAAGGCTGCATTTTTTTTATAGATAATTATAGAGCAAAGAATCATATTCTCATCAAAAAGGAAAATACCTTTATGATTTTAAAAAAAAATATTATGCAAGAAAATATAACTACAATACCTTTAACCGCATTTAAGAAAACAACGTTCTTAAGATCCTGCACTTAGGAAACCATGAAACAAATTTCATCAAGACATTGTTTAATCAGTGTAACCAGCAGAATTAACAATCTGAACTAACAAATTGTTTAATCCATTATGTTCGGCTATCTACATGTTATCGGACCTGACTATAATGATATATTTCTCCTCTTCATATGAAGGTCGCAAGCAGCAGAAAGGCTATCCAGCCTAAGAACTTTTGCTACTTTACTTTTTGCATAATTTATAACCACTGATTGACACTACAGTTTTATTGGTATTAAGGTGTAGTTGACTCTACAAGAAAGTATTAGCAAATGAAAATACTGAAATAAATCAAAACCAAGAAACTGAACCAAACAAATTATCATACCATAAGTTATGAACCAGTTTTATTTATTCAATAACAACAATAAAAGTCCAAAACCCACTTTAATAAAATATCAAGAAATCTCTCTCTCTCTCTCTCTCACTCGCGCACACACACACACAGAGAGAGAGAGAGAGACCAAATTGAGCAAAGAAGCATGGCCCCAGCTACAAGTCCCATAATCACACTTTTCCGGTGGCCACCAGTCCAATGTCGCACATATGAAATTCTCATCTGTCTTTGCGATGTGACTCGTTCCGTTGATAAAAACACTAGTCTCGACTGTTTGATTACTAGCCTTCACAACGCAAATATAGAGACAATACAGAACACATACCAACACCCACCACCCGTTTGAGAAAACCAAAGAACCCATCTGCCCACAATGATTCAACAAGGCTACTTTAATATCCGCCCACCCTCATTCAGTCCAAAAGAAATTACAGAGTTGAAATGTGTGGACTGAAGGTAGTTACGTGGAAATTTTATACTATATCAAACAAGAATGTGGAAAATATGGTCTATTTGGGGTCATGGTGGGGTGGGTGTGGGGCTACTTATTTATGAATAATAATGTAATGGAGCTAAAAAGACGTTAAACCGGATTTCCCCAATTAGTTAGTAACTAGCTATTACTGTTTAATTTTCTGTGACGCAGTGAACCTACTGTTGTGAGGGGAAGAGAAAATGAGGAAGAAGAAAGGATAGGAAAAAAAAAAAGGAAATGGTAGCTCTAAAAGGAAAAGCAGAACAAGTTGGTCTCGTAGTGGGGCCACCAGATTGTGCTTTGCTTCAGATAAGCGTAAAGAGGTTGCACAAAGTGCACGAAGAAACGCAAGCATCTCTGGGGTTCCCCAGATCTGTGGCATTGTCCCCAAGAAAGAAAGAAAATATATAGGCTTTAGTACAGTACCGTCTTTTAACTGTGAAAATATATATACTTTTTCCCTCCCGTCAAACCTTTATATTTATCTATTTCTTTATCTTTTAAAACTCTATATTTATCATCTTTACAAGTTTAAAAAAAAATATAAATCACTCTCATCCCAAAAAAAATTATTTTTCCTTTTTTGTTTTGTTAAATTTAATGAAAATGAACAATAAATTCTAAAAATAAATAAAAAATGGGGAATGTGAGATATTTATGCTTTTTTTAATTTTATATAGGTTTTTTAATTTATTTTCTATTTTTTTGGCTGATGTGGATATAACTTTTTTAATTTTATTTTTCTTTTTTTTTATAAAATTTAATGAGGATGAAAAATAAATTAAAAAGTCTAAAAAATGAAAAAAAGGGAAATGGAGTGATTTATGTTTTTTCTTTAATTTTTTAGACTTTTTTAATTATTTTTTATTTTCTTGTTTTGCTGATGTGGATATGACTTTTTTTTTATTTGATGCTTCCTTTTTTATAAAATTTAATGAGGATGAAAAATAAATTTAAAAAATCTAAAAAAATTAGAAAAGGGGGGAATGAGAGTGGTTTTTCCTTTTTTTTCAATTCTTTGAGACTTTTTTAATTTATTTTTTATTTATTTTGCTGATGTGGACATGACATTTTTTTTATTTTTTTTCTTTTTTTATAAAATTTAATGAGATGTCAGTTGACTTGAATGCCACATCAGCCAAAAGTCATTTGCACGCCATTTTTTGGAACTTTAGGACTAAAGTTGTGGGGTCGGACAAACGTTGCACTGCGTGCGTTAAATCCCCCAAACTTTAGGATCATTGGTGCTTTTTTCTCATACCGAATCTGAATCGCCAAACCCCTCCGAGTCGCGCAACCTGCCCGTCCGTCTCATGTGTCAAATTGTTGTTTATGTCTGAGATCTCTCATGTGTGTCGGTATATACAGTGAAGTGATATGAGATGAGAAGGTAAAATCATCGAAGAGAGAAATGATAGAGAAAATAATCTGAATTGTGTGACAGAGAGAATCGGACGAGGGAGAAGAAATAAGAGAGAATCTCGGCCGACTTGTGTTAAAAGTGTTTTTATACCCAATATTTTTTTAGGGTAAACAAATTGAGTCCCCCAAGTTTCGGACCTTTTAATTTGACCCCAAATCAACTCTTCACTTTATTCAATTTCAGTTCTCAAATGCTTGTTCCTTCAATTTTACTCCAATCAGTTTTCAGCAATTAGAATCAGACCCTTTGCCTCGTTTTGACTCATTTAATTAGTACTAATGTTTATTTTTTTTAAGTTTAAATTCTTTTATTTATTTCAATACTGTTAGAATAATAAAAAATTATACTGTCTAGATTATAACAAGAGTTTACGGGCATAGGATTGTTGAGACTTTCAAGTCAAGAACTGCATTTTATTCAGGTGTGGGAAATTCACTATGCTTAATTGCTTTATAAATTGTATTGTATATGGACGTGAATCAGTCGGAAGCACTTAAATATGCAAGTTAGTCAGAAAGCACTTAATTATGCAAATCAGTCAGAAGTACTTAATTGTGCAAATCAGTCAGAATTTGTCCAAAGTTGTATATATATATATATAGAAGATGTTTATCGTAGGTCGCTGGTATTACAAATTTTTTAATTAATTTGTTGATATTTTCTTCACATATTTCATAGCTATTTAATTCTTAAACTTGCTCTCTCTTTAATATCAAGTCTTTACTTATTTCCGATGTTACATCTCTTTTGTAGGTAGCGACGATCAAAGTTAAATTATCATCCTTTTGTTGTTTCTTATTATAAACATAATCGAGTTTCATCATTCGTATAAACTGCAATTTTTTAGGTTATCATTGGAATATTCTAGCTGACGCAGCTAGTTTTTGTGCGTAGACGACTATTATCGATGGTTTTGATTTTTGCGATTAGAAAGGTCAGTGATAATTGTAGCTTTATAGTTGGCGACAAGCATTCTCGCTGGAATTGGTTTATGACAGATGAGAATTTGAATGTGGATAGAATTTATATGCTTCATTTTCAGCCCCCCCATGCGTACTTTTAGATTGGAAGGAAGCTGAACATTTTCGAGGATTAACATATCCTCCGTGGGTTCTTATCGACAACACAGGGGATAGAGAGACTCGGGAAAAGAGAATCCATCTGTTTAAGGTAAAGAAAAACAAGTCAATCACATTTATATATGCCCATATTACTGGATGGATGGATGGATACACAGAGCTTTTGATTCTTTCAAAAAGTTGGTTTTGTGACCACTGATCCACATCATTCAAGGCAGCAGCAGGCTGTCCTCGACTCTGCTTTGCACCTTCTGGTGGATTGTTTGTTGCAAATGATAACTGGATTCCAGGCTGCTTATCTAGAACTAGAAGTATGTATGACACACTCTTTTTAATCATTGGTAAGATTTTTCCTTCTTTGTTCTCCCATTGTCAAACGACGAAAAACGGGCGAAAACGATAATTTTTTGTCGGAGGTCGCGGCACATCAAGGCCAGGCCGCGGCACACGCACGGCGCAGCAGGCGCGGTACTCACTGTACCAGGGGCCGCGACACACTTAAGCTGAGCCGCGGCCCATATGGAAAAAATACCGTCCAGGTATGGCGCTGGACACTGCGGGCCGCGGCACACTTAAGCCGAGCCGCGGCCCGCGGGGCGGGATTTCTGATTCAGCTGCGTTTCTGGGCCGTTTTTGGAGCCTGTTTTCGACTCAACTCCCGGACGCGTTTTGGAGACTAATGAAGGTTATAAATATGGATGAAAGGTCAGAAGAAAAGATCATCGAAGAGAATGAGAAAACACCGATCGAGCAGAGAGCAGAAGTTAGAGAACGAAGGAATTCAAGTTCTTCAACTGTATTTGATTTCTTTTATGCTTTCTTCAATTCTTTGTGTATTATTTTCTAGCATGTCGGTCTAGAACCCTATTCTAGGATTTTGATGAAACCGAGGTTTTGACGAATTAACTTTTGATTTTGCATTATTAAGATATATTTCCCTTTCTTATTGAGTTTTCCCCAATTGTTTTAATTACTATCAATTATGTGGCCTATGATTGATTTGTTTTGATTACGCAACTCGAGTCGGGAGAGGAGAGTTGGTAGGAAAATTGGTGAGAAACGTTTCATCTTGTGAGATAGGAATATACTCATAGGAATTACGTGGCCTGTCTGAAGATTTCGTACTTTTTGCCTATTGTCGAATTAATTCACCTAGGAATAGAATGTTTTATTCGCCTTAGAAAATTCTACTAACCTCGGGAGAGGCAGTGGAGTATTTTAGTAATCTTCGCCTTCAATAAATTGGGAAATCACTTAATTCATATAAATCAAGAGTAATTCGGATAAATCGAGGTGGATTCTCAATCCTAGATTATTTCCCTATTTGATCTTCTTTCTTCGAATAATTGATTTTTTTTATTTGTTCTTAGTTCATTCTTTTATTAATTTTCTTTAATATTACTTACACCTCCAATTTCGATCGTTCAAATAAAATTAGAATACGTATAAATTGGTAATTAGTGAGTCAGTCCTCGAGGGAACGATAACTTACTTATCACTTTATTACTTGCTTACGACAACGTGCACTTGCGTTCACCGAATTACGTAACAAGTTTTTGGCGCTGTTGTCGGGGACTGATTGTTCTACTAATATCGATTTCAGTATTTCTAGTCTTAATTTGAACACTATTTTATTTTATTTTTGTGTAATTTTTTTATTATTTGTTTTCCTTTCAGGAGTTTCGTGTAGTGCATGAGAAAATTCGGTAACGAAGGCCTATTACCTTTGGATACTGAACTCGAGCGCATTCTGCGGAAAAACAAGAAGGAAAAGCGTGAGCTATCAACAAAAGACACCATGGGTGATAACACGGAAAATCACGGAGTAGACAATCCCATGCAGCAAGCTCAACCGGCATTGGCACTCCGAGATTTTGCATTGCGTCAAATTAATGCGAATTTTTCGGGGATTCGGCGCCCAACTGTCCAAGCAAACAATTTCGAGATAAATCCGGCCATAATCCAGATGGTACAAGCAAGCTAATTCTGCGGATTAGTGAATGACGACCCCAATGCTCATATTGCGTCCTTTCTCGAGATATGTGATACGTTCAAGAACAATGGAGTTTCTGATGACGCCATCCGTCTATGGCTTTTCCCATTTTCTTTGAGGGATAAAGCCAAGTTTTGGTTGAATTCACTTCCGCCGGGCTCTATCACGACTTGGGCGGAGTTAGCACAAGCCTTTTTAGCTAAGTTCTTTCCGCCGGCAAAGACAGCGAGACTTCGGAACGAAATAATGACGTTCGGGCAATTTGAGATGGAATCGCTTCATGAAGCTTGGGAGCGATACAAGGATTTACTAAGGAGATGCCCACACCATGGCCTACCGGACTTGCTACAAATTCAGACCTTCTATAATGGACTCAGTGCATCTACACGCACTCTTGTTGATGCAGCCGCTGGAGGAGCGTTAATGGGCAAGACGATGTCGGAAGCTCATTCTTTATTGGAGGCGATGGCTGCAAATGCTTATCAGTGGCCTTCCGAACGAGTGAACCCAAAGCGAGTTATGGGAGTTTCCAACAACGATCCGATCTCTACACTATCGGCCCAAGTTGCAGCCGTGACTCAACAATTGCAAGCTTTTGCACATGCTCCTTCTACCGTTACCACAGAATCATGTAATTGGTGTAACGGGTCTCATCCTAGCGCGGAATTCCATGTTGGAAATCCTTTCGAGCAATCTCCGATAGAACAAGCTCAGTTTGTGGGGAACGAAAATCGGCAGAACAATCCGTATTCCAACACATACAATCAAGGGTGGTGAAATCACCCAAATTTTTCATGGAAGAACGGGCAAGCGTTAAATAAACCTCCGCAAGCTCAATTCGCGCAGCCCCCACAGCAGCCCCCTCAACCACCAAAGGTATCCTTGGAAGATGCTCTTGCTCAAATGGCGGCTAATACGAGCCAATTCATGACCCGCACTGAGACTACTTTACAAAATCATTCCGCCTCCATCCGAAACTTGGAAGTACAAATGGGGCAGATCGCAAATCTATTGTCCTCTCGACCTCAAGGTGTATTACCCAGCGCCACCGAAATGAACCCCAAGGAAAACGTGCAAGCAATCAAGCTACGAAGCGGAAAGGAGTTGCAAAAGCAGCCTACCAATAGCAAGGACAAGAGCAAAGTGAGAAAGCAAAGGACGAGGAGCCCAAGCCAAAAGCAGTGTCGACTACTCATCCCACTCCACAAATTCCATTCCCACAACGTCTGCAAAAGCAAAAATTGGACAAGCAATTCTCCAAGTTTCTTGATGTCTTCAAGAAACTACATATCAACATTCCATTTGCCGACACCTTGGAACAAATGCCGAGTTATGTGAAGTTTATGAAGGAAATCTTATCAAACAAAAGAAAGCTCGAAGAGTATGAGACAGTGGCATTGACGGAAGAGTGCAGTGCTATTCTACAGAAGAAGCTCCCACCTAAATTGATGGATCCGGGAAGCTTTACTATTCCATGCACTGTTGGAAATTCGTCCTTTGACAGAGCCTTATGTGATCTAGGAGCCAGCATAAACCTTATTCCCCTTTCCATTTTTAAGAAGCTGGATATTGGGGAAGCCAAGCCGACGACGGTCTCTTTGCAATTAGCTGACAGATCTATCAAGTATCCGAGGGGAGTAATAGAGGACGTCTTAGTCAAGGTCGATAAATTCATCTTTCCGGCCGATTTTATTGTGCTCGATATGGAGGAGGACCACGACATCCCAATTATCTTGGGAAGACCATTTTTGGCAACCGGGCGAACTTTAATTGATGTGGAAAAAGGGAAGCTTACTCTACAAGTTCAAGAGGAGCAAGTTACTTTCAATATATTTCGATCCTTACAATATCCTAGTGATGCTGAGAATTGTTTTCAAGTTGACGTCATTAACTCGTGTGTAAGTAGAGCCTTTCGAGAGAGTTATCCATCCGATCCATTGGAGTCCGTTTTAGTTGGGTCTGCTTCCGAATTAAATTCAGAGCATGTAGCCTATGTACGACACATGGATGCTTCCCTACCATTTTTCACTCGTCGACCATGTGAGGAGCTCGGAAGTTCACCAACTCGACCCGTCCCATCAATCGAGAAAACCCCAAAGCTAGAACTCAAACAGCTACTGGGTCATTTAAAATATGCATTTTTGGGACCCAACGATTCCTTGCTAGTCATTCTTTCGGCCACTCTAGCGGGGGATCAAGAGGAGAAATTATTGAGGGTTTTGAGGGAGTACAAATCTGCCCTTGGATGGTCTATTGCGGATATAAAGAGAATCAGCCCGTCCATTTGCATGCACAAAATTTTGATGGAGGAAGACTACAAACCATCTGTGGAGCATCAACGCCGTTTAAATCCAAATATGAAAGAGGTGGTAAAAGTCGAGGTTTTAAAACTCCTCGACGCAGGTATGATCTTTCCTATTTCTGATAGCAAGTGGGTAAGTCCGATTCAAGTTGTGTAAAAGAAGGGTGGGATAACGGTTATCCAAAATGATAATAATGAATTAATTCCCACTAGGATTGTCACGGGGTGGCGTATGTGCATAGATTATAGGAAATTAAATAAAGCCACTAGAAAAGACCATTTCCCTTTACCTTTTATTGATCAAATGTTAGATAGATTAGCCAGGCACGATTTCTATTGCTTTCTTGATGGTTATTCTGGGTATAATCAGATTTATATAGCCCCAGAAGACCAAGAAAAGACGACGTTTACATGTCCTTATGGCATTTTCGCTTATAGGCGCATGCCTTTTGGTTTATGTAATGCGCCGGCCACTTTTCAACGGTGTATGATGGCTATTTTTTCTGACATGGTAGAGCATTGCATTGAAATTTTTATGGATGATTTTTCTGTTTTCGGTGATTCGTTTGATATATGTTTGCAGAATTTGCAGAAAGTCCTAAAAAGATGCGAAGAAACAAATTTGGTTTTGAACTGGGAGAAGTGCCATTTTATGGTCCATGAGGGCATAGTACTTGGCCACCGCATATCCTCCCATGGAATTGAAGTCGACCGGGCAAAAATTGAGACAATCGAGAAGATGCCTCCGCCTACTTCGGTAAAAGGGATAAGGAGCTTTTTGGGACACGCCGGTTTTTACCGCCGTTTTATTAAGGATTTTTCGAAGATCACGAAGCCGTTGTGCAATTTGCTCATGAAGGATGTTCCGTTTAATTTTGACGAGTCGTGTAAAGAAAGTTTCGACCTATTGAAGAAAGCTCTAAGCACCGCCCTGGTAATAGTCGCTCCAGACTGGGACCTTCCATTCGAGTTGATGTGTGATGCTAGTGATTTTGCCATTGGGGCTGTTTTGGGACAGAGACGAGGGAAAGTGTTCCACGTCGTGTATTATGCAAGCCGAACTCTTGACGATGCCCAAAGAAATTATGCCACAACTGAAAAAGAATTTTTAGCTGTGATCTTTGCTTTTGATAAATTCGGGCGTATTTATTGGGGACGAAAGTAGTGGTGTGGACTGACCATTCGGCGATCAAATACCTTTTGGAGAAGAAGGATGCTAAACCAAGGTTGATTAGGTGGGTGCTCCTCCTCCAAGAATTCAACTTGGAAATTCGCGAAAAAAGGGGACTGAGAATGTTATTGCCGATCACCTTTCACGTTTAGAGAATCCCCGTGAGAAGGGGGAAAGTCATCCACAAATTGTGGAAACCTTTCCCGATGAACAACTCTACAAGTTGGGTTCGCAACACGCGCCTTGGTACGCTGATTTCAGATGCTAAGTATTACTTGTGGGACGATCCTTTTCTGTTTAAAAGATGCCCTGATCAAATCATTCGTAGATGTGTTTCGGATGAGGAAATCCGCATTGTGCTGAATCATTGGCATGCATCACCCTACTGTGGGCATTTTAGCGGAAATAGAACAGCGGCAAAGGTCTTACAATCGGGTTTCTATTGGCCATCGTTATTCAAAGATGCTCACTCCTTTGTGTCCACGTGTGATCGGTGTCAACGGACGGGAAACATCTCAAAACGACATGAAATGCCGTTAAACACCATACTTGAGGTTGAATTGTTCGACGTATGGGGGATCGACTTCATGGGTCCATTTCCTCCATCACATAAGAACCTTTATATTCTAGTAGCAGTGGACTACGTCTCAAAGTGGGTCGAAGCGGTGGCACTACCAACAAATGGGTCCAATGTCGTAATCAAATTTATAAAAAAATATATTTTCACGCGTTTTGGGACTCCACGTGCTATTATCAGTGATGGTGGTTAACACTTCGACAACAAATTCCTTGATGCGTTCTTGAGAAAATACGGAGTCACTCATCGTGTTGCTACAGCCTACCATCCCCAGACGAGCGGTCAAGTCGAGATATCAAATCGAGAGCTAAAGTGGATCTTAGAAAAAATAGTCAGCTCGTCTCGAAAAGATTGGTCCTTTAAACTCGATGATGCACTCTGGGCGTATCGTACTGTGTACAAAACACCTATCGGCATGTCACCTTACAGATTGGTTTATGGTAAAAGTTGTCATTTGCCACTAGAGATGGAACATCGTGCATGCTGTTTGCAGTTGAACGAGCTGGAGGAAATTCGTCATGATGCGTACGAGAATGCGAAGCTTTATAAGGAGCGGACAAAGATTTGGCATGATAAGCACATCACACATCGAGAGTTCGTTCCGGGTCAAGAGGTGTTATTGTTTAATTCTCGCTTGAGGTTATTTCCTGGGAAATTGCATTCACGATGGTCGGGACCGTTTACAGTAGTTCAAGTATTCCCACACGGAGCAGTGGAAGTACAAAAAGATGACCGAAGATGTAAAGTTAATGGGCAGCGATTGAAGGCCTACATGGGTAATCCAATAGACGCGCAGAAGACGAGCGTCATCCTATCCAACACAAAATGAATGCTAGAAAAGTCCAGCTGAAGACTATAAACTTAGCGCTTCTCGGGAGGCAACCCGAGTATTAGTTGTAGATTTTTATTTTTCAGTGTTTTCCTTCTTTTTAGGAGTCTATTTTTTTCGTCATTTTTGCTTTGATTTGCTTATCTCTCATGTTCTAGGTGTTTTCCTTTGAAATTTCTGTGCAGGAACCTTCCAGGGGGTTTGGGCCGCGGCACAATGATAGCGAGCCGCGTCATATACAAGTCACGAAATTGAGTTAACCTTCATGTACTCTGTGCCGCGGCACACTCGACCCCTGAGCCGCGGCACGTTGAAGCTGAGCCGCGGCACGCCAAGACCCAGAATAACGGCCCAGGAGACTGTACTCGGTGCCGCGGCATGCACTCTCTGAGCCGCGGCACCCGTTTAATGAGCCGCGGCACACGCCGAAGAAACCCAGCACCCAGAACCTACTGTACTACGGGCCGCGGCTCACTTAATCTGTGCCGAGGCCCCTGCTGCGAATTTAAAACGACCAGGGCACCCATATAACCTCGATCGGCCGACACAAAAGGTACGCTTCATTCTTACTCTTTGCATGGTGCTCGGATAATCTCCCTTCAAGTCTTCTTCTTCTTACCTTCTTCAATCCAAAACAAGGTAATTCTCATTTCTTAATATTAATTGCAACATGGTTTGAAAAGTAAGGTAATGTTCCTCATTCATTGTTGAATATGTTGTTAGTTTTCTTAAAGTCTATCAAGGTTTAGTTGGAATATGGTAATTATCGATTGATTGTTGATGTTGTTTGTTGTTTTGTCATGAATATATGTGACTATCGATTGATGTTATTATTGTTGGGGATTGAATTAAACCATTATCATTTTTGTTCTTCATTTAAACCCACGCATGCTAGGTGTTTGATAAAATGCACCAATGAAATCTTTTGAGCCGAACATCTTCCAATTGTATGCAACGAATTCGATTATCGGATTACATTGTGCCCCCAACCCTTACATCATGTTTAATCTTAAAATCTCAGCCTTATTTCCCTCATACAATGGTGCGAGCTCATTCAACTCTATATTCATTTTCCGCACATCTTAAGTCGAGAGTGGTGTGATTATCTTTAAAGTTGTGTAATTTCCGGCATTTATTTTTCAGGAACCTCGCCATGGCTAGGAAAAGGAAGATGAGTACGAGGGCTAGGACACAATCATCCCCCACAAGAGGGGAAACATCACAAAACCGAGCCGATATGGAATCTCACCAATTCTCCGATCCTGACATTCACAGAATATTCAACGAGAGAACCCGGCCTCGTCCAATAATTCCAGAGCGGGGATTCACTCCCGCCCCCCAGGATGATGAGCTTTTGGCTATGATCAACGAGATGGGATGGACTCGTTTCACTGCGCCACCCGAGCCGGCGGTGATATCTATTGTCCAGGATTTCTACGCCAGTGCTCTACTGCGACATATTCAGGCAGGGCAGATGATGGGGCGACCAGATACACGGATTGAGGTCATCGTCCGAGGCCAAACTGTGGACTTTTCGGTGGCCGCGATTCGGAGGTTGTACGATGTTGTTACTCAAAATATTATCCGGAGATGATATTGCTGGAATGATCGAGTAACAAACAAATGCGAAAACACTTCCGTGGGAAAATAAATAACACAAGATTTGCGGGGGTTGTTAATCCCGGGCTTGAATGCTCTCGCGAGATGTTATTAATATGTATACTGGGGAGTACAAATATTAATGTTAGAACACTATTACAATGGGTGTAATGATTCTAGTTATCTTAGCTACAGGGCGTAAAGATTGCCGGAAGAACCAGATATGAAGCTCTGTGAGTTCTTGCTTTTGATGTTCAGTGTATGAGAATGTATCTCTCTCTGTATGTTTTTCGCTGTATTCTCTATATCTTTTGTCCACTGTTGGAGGCCTGCTATTTATAGGAGACAAGGTTGCTGGGTCCTCTCCGGCGATCGCAGGCGACCGCCGTATTATATATTAGAATAATGTGGGCGATCGTCCTATCACGTGGGGCTGTTTCCTTAAAGTCCGAGGCTGCTGGCGGGACTATGCGAGCCAATGGGAGGCCTGCACGCGTCCTGAGTCGCTGTCAGGGGAGGACCCACCTTGTACCTTTCGGCGGGCTTGTCGGTAGGTGAGGTAGGTGACAGGCTGGGGTCAAAGGCCTTATCTTGCGGCGCCTTTTGTGGATCTGCACGTGGGTCTCCATCCAAGATTCGGTCTTCGAAGACTTGTCGGGTTCACATGCAGTATGGGACGATCGTCTATAGTCAGATATCATTGGCGATCGCCAGACGCCTACAGACGATCGCTTTAGATGCCGATCGCTAGGTGCTTGTCCAACATCTGACTTCTTTGACTGGTTCCTGACCATCATGCCGATCGCCATCGAGGCGTATAAATCGCCGCACAACAATTGCCCCCCAGCTCGCTCCAATGTTGAAAACATGGGGTGAGGTGGCACTGTTGGCGATCGCCTGTTTTAGACGATTGGCTCGTATGCTTAAGACAACGACGATCGTCGCCAGAACGGTCCGATTTCGAACCCGGACGATCTCCTTATGCGCTGGAAATAGCGGGAAATGGAGGTGGGCTCTCGAAATGTTGCAAGGACACGCGTCGAGCTACCATTGGGGGAGTCCGACGGTTTTTTCAGACTTGTCGCCTGGCGTGCCCTCGAAAAGATGCGTACGCGGGTTTCGAGGGCTGCATTTAATGTGTCCCCCCCGACGGTTGCACTCCAGCCCTCGGGATTTCGCCTATTTGCACAGAGACCCCTGCTCCCGCCTATAAAAGGGTCTAGGGCTACTTCATTTCTACTCTTCACGCACCTTTGATTTTTTAGTTGAGACTCTGCAGAATTTTTTCGAAGATCCTTGTGCCGACCGTCCTTCTTTTTAGGTAAGAACACAAATCTTCTCTCCCCCTTTACTTTTAAGAACATGTCTGGAGGATCTAAAACATTCGAGGCCGGTAGCTCCTCCGCCGCCGCGACTTTGCCTGCCCGGGAGGAAATTCCCGTGGGTCTCCATACGGAAACGGCCGTCGAGGCCATTCGTGCGGGGATTGCACCCGCGGAAATTGAGGATCTCTTCAATGAGGCCGAAGTGGCGAGATCAGCAGTGGCGGCGGAGCAGGGGGACTCGCCGGTGGATGAAGATGAAATGGTACAGATGTCTTGGGAACGGGATAGCGTATTCGGCCCGGCTTATTTAGATTTCACTAAGCTTATGGAGGGGATCGCCGGACCATGTCCTGAATTTGATTTCGATGCGTATTCCGCCGCCCACCCCTATGAGCACGTGAAGTGGACGGCGTTTCGGGCCGCTGACCCTTCTCGGTGGACTCTCGGTCAGATTCGGAGTTCGGCGACCCGGAAAGACTTGAGTCACTGGAGGGCGAAATTCCATATTCCCTCTGACGTCTCGCTGCACGTGCCCTCGGAAAACGAACGTGCCGATCAACCTCCCGAGGGTCTGGTCGCCGTTAATGAGATGATTATGGAGGCCGGCCTGCGGTTCCCCTTGCCGTTCGCCATATCCTATTTGTTGATTGCCTAGAATTTGGCGCCGCTCCAGCTGACGCCGAACGCCTGGCTACAGATCGTCAGCACTTCGACACTTTTCAGCGGTCACCGGTTATTCCGTATCCTTTCTGCGATGGAAATGAACTATCTCTTCAAATTGACAGCGCAGAAGGGGTCGGTCGGCGGTTATCACATTCAAGGTCGAATGGGAAGAGTGGTCTTCGGGGTGCCGAACAAGACTCGGGGCGACCTGGTAAAATAGTGCTGTGTCGGCGGAGCGTGGAGGTCGGCGTCGAGTGATAGGCCGGAGGAGGAGTTGGAGATCCCCACCAATTTTTTGGAGAGGAATCCGAGTAAGGGTTTTAACTCTCCCTTTGATCGCATACGTCTTGGACTGATCTAATTTTGTTTCCTTTTTGCAGGATCCCTTGTTCCAGTGATCGGCGATCTCCCCTTTGATTTCTTGATCGCCTGGGAGCGAATTCGCGCCTTGCCGGACTCCTACATAGACGTTCGCTCACTCGGTCACGAACTTCATCGGTTGGGAGCTCGACTGTTTCGCTACCCTCGCCATTTGAAGGCCCTGGGTATGGATTTTTATTTCCTCTTTCCTGCATGACGATCGTCTGATTGAAGTAGATGTCTAACTTGTCTGAATTTCTTCTTTGACAGAGATTCATTTTCCTCGCTACGCCGAGCCACCGCAAGAGATCGCAATGTCGAATCCCGGTCTGTTGGGTCGCCTTCACCAGACAAATAAGATGGGTCGTGCCCCTGCGAAGACGTCTCGTCCCGTCCCTGCGATGAGGCCTGCTACTGTGCCGGTTGTCGAGCCGGAAGTTCAGGAGGGAGAGCAACTCCAACGCAACCGCAAGAGGCGGAGGCCGGAGGAGTCCTTGCCGACTGCTGAGGCGGACGTATCTATTTTGGAGCCACCGGTTGCCGCGACTCCTATCTCCGCTGTTCCGATGGTGGAGGGATCCGGCTCCAGGTCCTCGACTGGCTTCCTGAAAACGGCGGTGATCGCCGAAGCTGAAACTTCTCGGGGCAAACCCTATTTTGGCCGCGACCCCAAGTTGGTCAACAGGTAAGACCGGTTTGGCCTTTTCTGAGTTGGGCTTATTTGTGCAAGGCATATGCTGACTCCTCTGTCCCCATTTATTTGCATTGCAGGATCTGTCTTGCCGATCCGGACGTCTCGCCGATGGTGCTGGACTTCTTGGCAAGCAAGTCTCCTCGCCAGTCCCTCGAAGTCCCTGCTTATGTCTCCCGGCCCATCTCTTCTCTGTCTAAGGCTTGGACGACCGATCTCAACGCGATTGCTCGTCGGCGGTCTGGAGATGCCATGCAGGCGACCATCGCCCTGACTCTCCAGGCGGCGACGATGTCCGTCCAAGCCCCCAAGGATTATGAGGGGCGACCCTCTAATGCTTGCCTCCATCATGATCTTGAGGCCGCTCGGAGCCAGAACGTCGACTTCGCCAATCGGATAGCGACCATGGAGAAGGAGCACTTAGAGGCGGCCAAACGAGCCAAGCAGGACCTTGATCGGATGAAGCAGGAGCTCATCCGGTCCAAGGAAGTGGCCGATCGATCCCGCGACCAGATGGCGGAAGCTCGCCGGATGCATGCGGCCTCACAGGAGGAGGCGACCGGGCTGAAGGCGGCAGTGGATCGTCTCAACGGCGAGCTGGAGAAGGCGAAGGGAGAGCTGGAGAAGGCGAAGGGAGATCTGGCCGCCAAGGTAGTCGAGCTTGCGGATGCTGAGAAGACGACTGCGGATTTGAAGGGGCAGATAAAGGCGATCGAGACCGATCCCTACCTTAATATGGCATACGTCGGCGAGTTCGCCTACTATATGGCCTATGTCGACGCTGTCCGAGCCACTAAGAAGGTAGGGATCGAGGTCGGTCCTGTGATGGAGTCCTTCAAGGCCTACGCACTCGAACATCCTTTGCATCCGGAATTTTCCCTGCCGATCCTCGACCTCACTGACTTGGGGATCGACTTGAGTTGGTATCCTTTTCCGGATAAGTTGATTTATCCTGAAGTCGATGAGGGAGCGTGCACCGATCCGCCCGCTGGGGGCGAAGGCCAGCCGGGGGGAGCCTGATTGATTTTTATCTTCCTTTGCTTGTAATTTTTCTGCTTTTTTTTGCTTTTTTTTCTCTACTGCCTTCGGGCTTGCATTTGTATGAATATTTTCGGATGGAATAAAATACTCCTTTTTTGTATCCGATTCTTTGTGAGTACGATCGTCTCTGAATGTTTGCATGTGACTTTATACAAGTGTTTGCATAATTGCACCTGATGTTTTGTTCGACCGATTGACTGTTTGAATGTTGAATGGATCCGAATGTATTAGTGTACTTGAAAATTCTTACTTGTAAATTTCTTGAATAGAGCTGATCGTCGTGTGTGTTTTTGAACGAAGCCGATCGTGTATGGTCTCTTCCTTGTGCTCGCGTTTAGGAATAGCTCCACTTCTTCGCCCCTTGTTTTTGTTTACTTAGTGTAAGTAAGGGAGCGAAAATAGTATGTCTTAGTGAGCTATCTTCAGTTTTGCCGATCCTTAGAGGGAGGACGACTGTGTGCGCGGTCGCTGAGTTCGATGGACCGATCTCCGTAACCGTGTCTTTATGTGCGAGGGACTGTCCCGCGACTCACTTTTCGTTAGGGTCCTCCGTTAGGCTGCGCCCGCCTTGTGTTTAAACGAAAGGCGAGCGGTCTTGGTCTGGAAGAGTCCTTGTACGGGGCGTCGTCGGTTTATTCGACTTCACCTCCGTGGCTTGTTGGCACTTTTCTACCTCGGATCGCCATGTTAGATGACGACCCTCGTCGGTATACATTGTGATGGGGTAGGGACGCGCCGCCTTGTCCGGGTATATCATGTTAGATGATGTACTTTGAGGGCGTGCGAGCGTGTCCACGGATTTAATTGGAGGGTCCTTCGGCTACGCTCGCCTCGTATTTAAACTAAGGGCGAGCGATTTCAGCTCAAAGAAACCTTGCATGGCCGAAGCTGTTGGTTCCATCGACCTCCAGGACCACGGCTGCACTTTTCTACCTCGGATCGCCATGTTAGATGACGACCTTCGACGGTATATGTTGTGCTTGGAGGGGCGATCGCTTGCATAGGTCTGTAAAGTTTAGACGATGACCTCTTGTAAGGCGAGTGAGTCATCCTCTTTTAGTTGCTCGTTTTCATCGAGGCGAATCATATAGATGGGACATGGAAATCTCATTATACTCTTTGTACGTTGGGTAACTGATATTGAATACAAAGTTTTCACTGGTAGTATTTCTTTAAATGTATGGCATTCTAGGGATATTGGTCCGGAGTGCCGTCAGGATGTTCAAGTTCGTAGGCTCCCCTACTTAGCCATTTAGATACCCTGAAGGGGCCTTCCCAATTTGGGCCAAAGACTCCAGTGTGGGTCTGGACCTTTTTGAGGACTAGGTCGCCCACTTGGAACCGTCTTTCCTTGACCTTCAAATTGAAGAACTTCTCGGATCTCCTTTTGTGGATAGTGTTCTTCATTTCCGAGGTCAGTCGCCGTTCTTCGAGCATGTCCAAATCGATTCGTCGGGCCACATCATTGTCCGTCGTCATCTCTTGTTCGGTTCGGTGGCTGAGGACGGCGATCTCCGAAGGGATCACGGCTTCTGTTCTAAAGGCGAGGGCAAATGGGGTCTCGCCGGTCGAGTTTCGAGTCGTCGTTCGATATGACCACAAAACATATGGAAGCTCGCTCGCCCGTCGTCCTTATCTGGATTCGAGTCGTGATTTGAGTGTATGTTTGAGGATCTTGTTCACAGCCTCTACCTGCCCATTCGTCTGAGGGTGGTAAGGGACCGAGAACAACTTTTTGATTCCCCATTTCCTGCAGAATTGCATGACTTCCAAACCATCGATCTGCTTTCCGTTGTCGGAGATGATAATCTGGGGCAGACCGAATCGACATATGATGCTCTTCCAGATGAACTTGATTACTTGTTCTTGGACGATCTTGTTGAGTGGCTCGGCCTTGGCCCATTTTGTAAAATAATCGACCCCTACAATGGCAAACTTGCAACCCCCAGGTGCCGTCGGCAAGGGACCTATGAGGTCGATGCCCCATTGGGCGAACGGCCATGGGCTGTACATTGAGGTGAGCTGCTCGGGGGAGAGCTTGATGTTTGGGCCCATCACTTGACATCTGTGACACGATCTGGCATAGGCGATCGCATCTTTTTGTAGTGTAGGCCAGAAAAACCCTTGCCTGGTCGTTTTATGGATGAGAGCTCGCCCGCCAGCATGGTTTCTACATATCCCATCATGGATCTCGGCTAAAACGATCCGACCTTCCTCCGGCGTGATACACTTAAGAAGAGGGAGGCTGAAAGATCGCTTGTAAAGCCGGTTGTCCAATAGGGTGTATTTGGTCGCACGGAGCTTAAGCTGACGAGCTTTGACACGGTCGTCCGGGACCATTCCGTCCTTTTAAGTATTTAATGAACGGAGTCATCCAGTTCTCTTCGGCGATGGTAACTGCGGTTACCAGGTTTCTACTGATCGCCGGTTTTGCTGATTTTGTGATTTGGATGTTGGAGAAATCGGCCACCCCATCTGATGATGCAAGTTTGGATAGGGCGTCGGTCTGGGAATTGTGCTCTCTCGGTACTTGTTCGATTAGCACTTCCTCAAATTTCGTGCACATTTCGGCGATCAATTCTTGGTATTTGACCATCTGTTCGCCGCGCGCCTCATATTCTCCCTTGACTTGGTTCACGACCAAGAGGGAGTCCATGAAGATATGGAGGCGACGAACATCAAGGGTGAGGGCTAGATCGAGCCGCCTACCAAGGCTTCGTACTCGGCTTCATTGTTGGTCGCACGAAACCCAAAACGCACGGCATTTGTGAAACTTTGTCCGTCGGGGCTGATGAGGACAATCCCTGCCCCTGCTCGCGAGTTGGTCGCCGAGCCATCCACGTACAGCTTCCAGGCAGGGCGGCCGATCAGGGTCGAACTGTGAGGGAATGTTAATTCCACTACGAAGTCTGCCATAGCCTGGCCTTTGATCGTCGTGCGAGGAGCGTATGTGATACCGTACTGGGCGATCTCCAGTGACCACTTGAGGAGTCGCCCGTTGGTGTCTGGTCGGTGTAGAACTTGCCTTAGAGGGAGAGTTGTCAGAACCTCCACTTGATGTTCGAAGAAGTAGGCTCTTAGCTTGCGAACACTCATGACTAGAGCGTAGGCGATCTTCTCTAGGGGTGTGTATCGCGTTTCCGCGTCGTGGAGCGCTTGGCTGACGAAGTAGATCGACAAGTGGACTTGTCCCTCCGCTCGCACCAAAACGGCACTTAGTGCGACCTCTGAGGCCGCCAGGTAAATGAATAGTTTCTCGCTGGGGATCGGCTTTGCCAAGATCTGGGGATTAGACAGATACCCCTTGATTTTGGCGAACGCTATCTGACTCTCCTTCGTCCATGCGAACTTCTTGTTCTTTATGGTCGCGAAGAAAGGCTTGCTTTTATCCCCGAGCCGAGATATGAAACGGTTGAGGGCAGCCAGACAACCTGTGAGGCGTTGCACCTGCTTGACATTCCGTGGCTCCTGCATGTCGAGGATCGCCTGGATCTTGGTGGGGTTCGCCTCGATCCCCCTTTGACTCACGATGTGCCCCAGGAATTTTCCGTAGCTCACCCCGAAGTTGCATTTCTTGGGGTTCAGCTTCATGTTGAACTTCTCGAGGATGGCGAACGTCTCGGAAGGTCGTTGAGGTGGTCTTCCTTCTTGAGGCTTTTGACTACGATGTCGTCAATGTAGACCTCCATGGTCTTGCCGATCTGATTGGCGAACATCCCGTTGACTAGTCGCTGGTAGGTTGCCCCTGCGTTCTTCAAGCTGAACGGCATTCGGACCCAAAAGTATATGTCTTTTTCCATGTGGAAAGATGTGTGCTTTATGTCTTTCTCTGCCATTGGGATTTGATGGTATCCGGCGAAGGCATCCATGAACGACATCATTTCGCAACCTACTGTACTATCGACCAAGTGATCAATATGAGGCATCGGAAAGTGGTCTTTTGGGCATGCCGCGTTGAGGTCGGTGAAGTCGATGCATAACCTCCAGGAGCTGTTCGGCTTTTTGAAGAGCACGGCATTGGCGACCCACTGTGGTTCGTCTGTAGCTACCCCGATTAGTTTGTTATCGAGTAGCTTTTTGACTTCTATGTCGAGTGCTGCGTACTTCTCAGGACCGAATTTCCTATGTTTCTGGTGAACAGGCTTCCTTGCCGGGTCGATCTTTAGATAGTGGCAAGCGTGTTCAGGACTTATGCCAACCATATCTTGATGCGACCAGGCAAAGACTCCGATGTTCTTACGTAGTAAATTGATCAGATCCTCCTTTAATTCGAGGTCGACGGTTGTGCCAATCTGTACTTCCCGCTCCGGGCGAGCCGGATCTATCGTTACACTTTCCAACTCTTCAATGGGGACGGTCGCTTCTCGTTTGGAATGATTTCTGGACTCGATCCTTGGATCGATGTCGAGGCTTGGCTCGAAACCGATCCTTGGTTCGATGTCGTCCGTTAATCGACGTGAGATGGCGTCCTCTGAGTCGGGTTGGTATGATCTGTTTGGCTCGTCGATCTCCATCGGTTGATTGTCGATCGTCTTGATGTTACAGATTGCATGGGAAGTATTGAAAGAAGTTACGACACAGGATTAATTCAAACATTTCTTTGCCATTAGCTGGTCTCCTTTTACAGTACCGACCATCCCATCGACAGTGGGGAATTTGATACAGTAAAAGAAAGAAGAGGCGACCGCCTCGAAGGTTTCTAAGAATAGACGACCTAGGAACCCATTATAGATGCTGGGCCTATCTATGATTACAAAATTTAGGTTCCTAGTAATCCTAACCTTGGGATCGTAGTAACATGTTAGCTCGACAGAGAGCTTGATCCTTCCGTAGGCTTGGACTGTGCTGTCGCCGAATCCTTGGAGCACGGTGTCGAATGGCTTGATGAACTTGTTTAGGTTGCCGAGCTGGTCAAGAGCAGATTTGAATATGATATTGCAAAAGCTCCCATTGTCAACCAGCACGCGATCGACCATCTTCCCAAGGATACATGCAGAGATCACCAATGCATCCTCTTTGGGGCACTGCACCCCCTCCCTATCCTTGTTGGAGAAGGTGATGAGCGCGTCTTTGGAGATGGTCGGCTCCGGTGCTACCACGACATGGACCCCGACGAATGCCCTCAGTTCGGCCTTTCTCTTTCTGTTCGACAGAGTGGAAACTGGGGAAAGGCCTCCGAGGTTTCCGCCTCCTGCCTGAAGCATATTAATCCGGCCGCCAGGGTTGATCGGAGGGATCGATTCATCGGAGTACTCCGGCTCGTTCTGCTCGATCCTTGCGACCGGATTGGGAGGGATCCCATCGTTTTGTCGGTGCTCGCGTCCTCCGGCCCTCTCTGATCGGGGATCTGGCCTGGTGACCAAGTTATCCAATTTGCCTTCCTCAAATAACCTCCAGAGTTGTCTGAGGAGGTCGCGGCATTGGCTGGTGTTGTGGCTGGGACTTTTATGGTAGGCACAGAATTTGCTGCAGTCTAGATGACCGTTGTCCCTTATCGGCTTTGGTTTGTTGAGCCATTCGCGCCTCTTGATGGCGTTAAAGATGTGGGCCTGAGACAGATTTAGGTTGCGGAGGAGGTGAACTTCCACATCCTCGAAGGCTTTGAATTCACCAGGCGGCTTTGCGACCGCCTTTCTGGACTTGGCGACCGCCTTCTTCTGGATGTGGGATGGCGCCTTACCTTCTCCGACAGATCCCTCGCCTAAGCGGAGGGTGAGCATCCTCTGCCTGGCTAGGAAATCGGCGGCCCTGACGTGGAAGATCGGGTAGCTCAGGGGGATGTCCTTCGTAAGATGCCTGAACATGGGCGAATGGCCATGGAATCCCCCTAGGGCCGAGTAGAAAGCGAGCTCGTCGCTAATGGGCTCACCGGTGAGGACTACTTCGTCCACCCGGTCGATGTAGTCTTCGTCGGGCTCGTCCTTTACCTGCCTGATCTTCATCATGCGGTGGGGGCCTTCTGGCCGAGCGACTTTGGCAGCGAAATGCGACGTGAAGTCGTTCGCCAGTCTCTCAAAGCAATTGATCGAGCGAGGTGGTAGTTAGATGTACCACCTGTGGGCGAGGTCGCCCAATGTCAGTGGGAACATCCGACATTTCGTCGCGTCCGATGCTCCGCATCTGGTCATGTAAATCCGGAATTTGCTCAAATGGGTCTTTGGATCCGATCTCCCCTCATATAGAGGTGTTTGAGGGGGAGCGATCGTTGGTGGAACTGGGGCGAGATCGATCTGGACCGCGAGTGTCTCACTTGGTCCTGCGATCGATCTCCTGGCGTCTGCCCCAGTTTCTAGGAGCGCCTTCATTTCATCAAGCTGACGCTGCATGGCGGCCATCGCCGTAGCCTGACTGCTTGATGATTGGCTCCCGGAGCCTGAGCCAAGGCGATCGTGTACTGATCTCCTGGCCCCGGGGGAGATGATGAGTCCTCCGCCACCGGGCTCAACTCTTGGGCGAGCGGGGGCCCGTTGACCGGCTTGTCTTCTGGGAGTCGGATATGCCGAACTCCTGGTGATGGATTTAGACTCCGATGCCTCCCGGGTGGGGCCTGAATGCCCGGGTCTCCACGAGGGATCACTCCCTAGGCAGATAAAGATGGAGTCGTTCCACCTTACGAGAGCCTTTCCCTGTGGCTCGGGGCTTTCTGTCGATTTCTCAACATATATCCCCTTAAGCTTCCGTTTGCCTGCTCGGCGAATGGCTAATGGAGTAATGGTGGGCGAGTCGTATGCCCTCCATCGCTCCCTGAGGATGGCTATAGCCTCCTCAATCTGTTCCGCGGTCTGGAACTGATCGAGTTAGAGGCTGGGACCGTCCCTCAGGGGCGGGAGTGAGAGTCTAGCGTCGCCACGGTCACCTTCCGCCATAGGCTGGGATTCGGTCTGGGCCGGAATGAGATGTCTAGCAGACCGCAGGGTGGCTCTTTTGGAGGTTGTTGCCGACGTCATTTTTCTAAAAGTTTTCTTTGAAGAGCAGTGAGTGTCTCTTCAAGTATATGCCCCGAAGAACAGTGAGTGTTCTTCGAGACGGTAGGAATAAAAATGAAGGTTTAGATCCCCTTCCTCTAGCGCCAATTGTTGTTACCCAAAATATTATCCGGAGATGATATTGCTGGAATGATCGAGTAACAAACAAATGCGAGAACACTTCCGTGGGAAAATAAATAACACAAGATTTGCCGGGGTTGTTAATCCCGGGCTTGAATGCTCTCGCGAGATGTTATTAATATGTATATTGTGGAGTACAAATATTAATGTTAGAACACTATTACAATGGGTGTAATGATTCTAGTTATCTTAGCTATAAGGCGTAAAGATTGCCGGAAGAACCAGATATGAAGCTCTGTGAGTTCTTGCTTTTGATGTTCAGTGTATGAGAATGTATCTCTCTCTGTATGTTTTTCGCTGTATTCTCTATAGCTTTTGGCCACTGTTGGAGGCGTGCTATTTATAGGAGACAAGGTTGTTGGGTCCTCTCCGGCAATCGCGGGCAACCGTCGTATTATATATTAGAATAATGTGGGCGATCATCCTATCACGTGGGGCTGTTTCCTTAAAGTCCGAGGCTGCTGCTGGCAGCCAGCTATGCGAGCCAATGGGAGGCCTGCACGCGTCCTGAGTTGCTGTCAGGGGAGGACCCACCTTGTACCTTTCGGCGGACTTGTCGGTAGGTGAGGTAGGTGATAGGCTGGGGTCAAATGCCTTATCTTGCGGCGCCTTTTGTGGATCTGCACGTGGGTCTCCATCCAAGATTCGGTCTTCGAAGACTTGTCGGGTTCACATGCAGTATGGGACGATCGTCTATAGTCAGATATCATTGGCGATCGCCAGACGCCTACAGACGATCGCTTTAGATGCCGATCGCTAGGTGCTTGTCCAGCATCTAACTTCTTTGACTGGTTCCTGACCATCATGCCGATCGCCATCGAGGCGTATAAATCGCCGCACAACATACGAGCTACTGGAGGTGGACGAGACGGAGTATACGCGGATTATGAGTAGCCTCACGAGGGAGGCTCTGCTGGAGGCACTCGCTCAGCCCGGTTCCGTCTGGGAGACACGCGTCCCGGGTTCCACTGCTTTATATTTTAAGAGTTCCCGGCTCGGACGAGCATGGCTCTACTTCCTCTGTGCACGAGTCGACCCCACATCACAAATCCGCTCAGTCTTACTTCCTCGTGCCCGATTACTGTATGCTATCACGTCGGGACTCCGGTTTGATGTGGCCCCTCGTTTTTCCCGTTCTATATTTCAGTGTATTCAGGAAGGGGCAAAGATGGGATTAAAACATCCCTCGCTGATATGTGCTCTATGCCGCTAGTCGGGTGTGACGTGGTCCGACGACGAGCTATCTATTGCACCCCAGGGTCCGATCGACCACCGTATTATCTCTCATTTTGACCAGTGGGGTGGTGCGAGGGCACACGAGCGGGGGCGAGGATTTCTGATTGATGAGCCACATGAGCACTCTCCCGAGCCATTACTCCTGACACATGAGCCGACGACGGATGCTGATGATCGGACTGAGTCCAATCTACCGCCAGCGAGAGAGCACCTTCAGGCGATGTTTGACAGCCTGAGGGAGGAGATGCGGATAGAGAGAGACAACCATCTAGCAGCTGTTCGAGAGGAGATGCGGGCTGAGAGAGATAGCCTCCTCGCAGCTATTCGGGAGGATATGAGAGAGCAGGCCCGCCGGGCCAATCGCGTGAGGAGAGGCGCTTAGCAGTGAGGGATGCTTATCATCAGGACTACCTTGCTGCGTGGACGAGCCATATACTCCATCCGGATGGGCCCTTCATCCCACCAGTCAGGCCATCTACACCACCCTCCTCGCCGGACGACGCCGACACCACTGCCTGAGCTGATATTAGGGGAGTACTTGACCTTTTTTCATATTGCATATTACTATCTGTGTCCATTGAGGCTAATGTACGTCCTAAGTTTGGGGGGGGGGGGTTAGTTTCAGTTGCTATTTACTTATTCATTGTTATTTTTCGTTGTTTTTTACTCTAGCCTTGCTTGTCTTGATTTTGTTTGCATTCATGGATTTTTCATGCTTCCTTGTGTAAAACTGATGATATGATACTGATTTCTTTTTGAAGAAACGATTGAGTTTTGGTCGAGTTTGCAGTCTGCGATATTTGTTTCCTTTGAGTATTCATTTAGGTCTGAATTTTTTCGTTATTGTAGAAATCTTAGCGTATAAGAAAGGAGACATACGTGTTTTTGAATTGCCGTCTATACGTTTGGTTATATTTTTCGTGTAGATAGTCGCCTAGTAATATGAGTCTTGTTGGCATGTAAATTGAGTTTAGATTCGGACAGTCTTTCCCAAAAAGTCGAGGAATTATACATATTCTATGATGGGAAGTCTAGTAACTGGGGGTATTCACGTGACCTGTTGTTTACTCTCGCGTAAAACGACGACCCTGAATAGAATAATGGTTTAGAGAAATCGCATTGCCGATGATGGGAAGCCTAGTAAAAGGGGGTATTCACGTGACCTGTTGTTTACTCTCGCGTAAAACAGCAACCTTGAATCGGACGTGCGGGAATAGCTATTCGAGTTTTTTTCTCCGCTGTAGAGGGAAACTTAGTAACTAGAAGCATCCATGTGCCCCATGAGTGTCTTTTACGTCAAACGGTTCCCCAATACATGAGAATGGAAATCCACCCTAGGGTTATTTTGAATGAAACATCCCGAGAGTCGGAATCTAGTGGTTAACTCGAATCATTATAATGATTATACATAAGGGAATGATGTCCGAGGATCATTATTGACGATGAAACTCTTGCATTTTTGCCACTAGACTGTGGGACTGGGCGAGTTGGCTTGTTTAAATCTAACCCTTCATATTGGCGGTCGGCTAAATTCACGCTTGTTAATCTTTGAGCTTTGATTTTCTTCATCACCGATAGATCAGCACTAAAAATGATTGCTTTGTGGAATCCTTATCTGTGACGTGACTCACTAAAATGATACATGTACTTTTTCTTTGAGATTTTCAGGGTAGTATTAATTAGTTGAACACTATGGATATTGCACGGTTACCCACGATACTTGTCATCTCATTTGAAATTATTTTTTTTGCTTGAGGACAAGCAAAGGCCTAAGTTTGGGGGTATTTGTTAGATGCATTTTTATGCACTTATTTGTCATTATTTTATATCTATTTTAAGTCTAAATCTGCATAAATGAGCTTTTAATGCACTATCTTTATATGTTTTGAAGGAAATTGGATCTGGATGCTTAAACGACGAAAAACGGGTGAAAACGACAATTTTTGGTCAGAGGCCGCGGCACACCAAGGCTAGGCCGTGGCACACGCACGGCGCAGCAGGCGCGGTACTCACTGTACCGGGGGCCGCGACACACTTAAGCTGAGCCGCGGCCCGTATGGAAAAAATACCGCCCAGGTATGGAGCTGGACACTGAGGGCCGCGGCACACTTAAGCCGAGCCGCGGCCCGCGGGGCGGGATTTCTGATTCAGCCGCGTTTTTGGGCCGTTTTTGGAGCCTGTTTTCGACCCAACTCCCGGACGCGTTTTGGAGACTAATGAAGGTTATAAATATGGATGAAAGGTCAGAAGAAAATATCATCGAAGAGAAGGAGAAAATACTGATCGAGCAGAGAGCAGAAGTTAGAGAACGAAGGAATTCAAGTTCTTCAACTATGTTTGATTTCTTTTATGCTTTCTTCAATTCTTTGTGTATTATTTTCTAGCATGTCGGGCTAGAACCCTATTCTAGGATTTTGATGAAACCGAGATTTTGACGAATTAACTTTTGATTTTGCATTATTAAGATATATTTCCCTTTCTTATTGAGTTTTCCCCAATTGTTTTAATTACTATCAATTATGTGGCCTATGATTGATTTGTTTTGATTACGCAACTTGAGTCGGGAGAGGAGAGTTGGTAGGAAAATTGGTGAGAAACGTTTCATCTTGTGAGATAGGAATATACTCATAGGAATTACGTGGCCTGTCTGAAGATTTCGTACTTTTTGCCTATTGTCGAATTAATTCACCTAGGAATAGAGTGTTTTATTCGCCTTAGAAAATTCTACTAACGTCGGGAGAGACAGTAGAGTATTTTAGTAATCTTCGCCTTCAATAAATTGGGCAATCACATAATTCATATAAATCAAGAGTAATTCGGATAAATCGAGGTGTATTCTCAATCCTAGATTATTTCCCTATTTGATCTTATTTCTTCGAATAATCGATTTTATTTATTTGTTCTTAGTTCATTCTTTTATTAATTTTATTTAATATTACTTGCACCTCCAATTTCGATCGTTCAAATAAAATTAGAATACATATAAATTGGTAATTAGTGAGTCAGTCCTCGAGGGAACGATAACTTACTTATCACTTTATTACTTACTTACGAAAACGCGCACTTGCGTTCACCAAATTACGTAACACTATACTGTATCCCAACTGAGAACGAATGATTTAGGATCATTCAAGAACCATTCTGTCGTGAATACCAGTATACGTATAAACCTTTCTTTCAAATGTCCTGATCAAGATGTAGGGTCACGGTCAGTCAAACCCTATATGTTCTTGACGCTATTGTATACGTTTATGCAAATCGAGATCATCGAGCTCTCGTGTATCCAATACAACTAGCTCCAATGCTTTGTCCAAAGACTTATGATCTCATCAGCCAATAACCGCATAGGACATATAACCCGCTCACTAACGGGAGAAAGAATTCTATCTTGGTATTCAGTAGGACCTGCTACTTGTCCGTCAAAATGCACGTCGAGGTTGACCCCCACCTTCCGGTTTACAGGGTCGAACTACTCTAATGAAAATCTTGACGTCACAAGCACATCCCTACTAAATCCTCAAGTCGAAGGTTCACGAATACCTATCACAACCTTTCAATTCCGTCGTTGACTGTCCCAGAGTGAAATCCATGTGACGAATCGAGGGTGAGTCGATCCGAGTATACTAATCCAATTATCATACCTATAACGTGTGCTCCCACTAACCATTAGTGTTCGACATGCACTCTCCTTGTCAAAGAACACGTCATACAAGTCTTCACATAAACTTAACGCCCAATCAAGTTTCATCGACTTGCGAACGATTAAGTATTTAAGCTATAAACTTTTCCAGTGCCGACCCCCTTATCCAATAAGGAGTGGAACGTTTTGCTCTCAAATACACGGACTAGTTTCTATATATATATTTACGAGTTAGGAATGCTAGTAACTACTAGTAAATAACGAAACATCCATTTGCCTCATGATAATGAATTACATAATTACAAGTACAATGCCCTCACTCAACATCCTCTAAGTGACATTCGAGGGCATACTCCTAACAATCTCTCACTTGCACTCAATGCCACACAATATGGTATCTAATACCCATGTTCTCCAGATGACGCTCCAAGCTAGTCTGAGAAAGTGGCTTGGTCAGTGGATCAGCGACGTTGTCGGCTAAGTCTACTCTATGCAGCACAATGTATCCCTTGCAAACAAATTCACTTACGAGATGATACTTCCTCTCAATGTGCTTGGTACTGTTGTGAAACCTCGTCTCATTGGCCTGTGCTACAGCTCCGTCGTTGTCGCAGTAAAGCGGAACAGACAGCTCAGCACATGGTATCACTTGAAGTTCTCCCAGAAACTTCTTAATCCAGAAGCCTCCGAGGCTGCTTGATACTCAGCCTGACAGGTAGAATCAGTAGTCGCGCTTTACTTGGTGCTACGCCAAGATACTGCTCCTCTATTAATAGTAAATATGTAGCCAGAAGTAGACATCGAGTCGTCCTTCAGTCCTTGGAAGTCTGAATCAGTGAATCCCACCACATCCAATTGTCCACCGCCATACATCAGAACCATATCTCTAGTCCTTCTTAAGTACTTGAGAACGTTCTTTACGGCAGTCCAATGTTCCCTACCTGGGTTGGCCTGAAACCTACTCACCACGCTTACAGCATGCGCAATGTCAGGTCTCGTACACAACATAGCATACATAAGGCTACCCACGGCCGAAGCATATGGTATATTACTCATTTCTTTTTTTTGTTCCTCACTTTTAGTACACATCTTCAAGGAGAGTTTTATTCCATGTCGCATCGGTAGGAACCCTCTTTTAGAATCATTCATCTTAAATCGCTTTAAGATTTTATCTATATAAAGGGCTTGGGAAAGACCTATTGTTCTCTTCGCTCTATCCCGGTAGAGTTTAATTCCAAGAATATAGGTTTCTTCTCCCAAGTCTTTCATGGAGAAATTACTCGAAAGCCAAACTTTCACAGAACTGAGCATTCCCACATCATTTCCTATTAGTAGAATGGCATCCACATATAGTACTAAGAATGCGATCGTGCTCCCACTAACCCTCTTGTATACACAAGGTTCCTCTTCATTTTGCACGAAGTCAAACTCTTTAACCGCCTCATCAAAATGAAGGTTCCAACTACGCGACGCTTGCTTCAGTCCATAAATGGAACGCTGAAGCTTGCACACTTTCTGAATATCGACTTCGGACACAAAGCCTTTAGGTTGCTCTATATAGATTTCCGCCTCGAGGAATCCATTAAGGAAAGTCATATTTACGTCCATTTGTCATATCTCATAATCGTGGTAGGCAGCTATAGCAAGCATCATGCGAATAGACTTGATCATAGCTATGGGCGAGAAGGTATCGTGGTAGTCGATCCCTTCTTTCTGGGTATAACCCTTTTCCACAAGTCTGGCCTTATAGGCGTCAACCTTGCCATCACCATCCGTCTTTCTCTTGTAGATCCACTTATTCCCAATAGGCATTATGCCCTTGGGACGGTCTACTAGAGTCCAGACTTGATTGACATGCATCGAGTCTATCTTAGCTTCCATAGCTTTACGCCATTTTGCGGAGTCTACATCCACCATCGCTTGGTCATAGGTCATTGGGTCGGTTTCTTGGCTATCACTTGGAGCCTCATGGAGACCCAGCTCCTCCAAGTGCACAAGCATATACCTCTCAGGTAAATAAGACACCCTACTAGACCTACGAGGTGGTTGTACTTGTGTTTCAGAAGGTTCAGTTCCAATTTCTTGCACAGGTGTCTCCCGAGGAGTTTCATTGTATTCTTCTAAAGAAATACTTCTACCTGCTCCGCCTTCCTGAATAAACTCATCTTCCAGGAAGTGTGCTTGTAAAGCAACAACGATCTTTCGATCTTCGGGCATGTAGAATAGATACCCCATCGTCCCAGACGGGAACCCAATGAAATGTCCCTTCGTGGACCTCGCTTCCAACTTTTACACCTTAGCCTTCTTGACATAGGCGGGACATCCCCAAATCCTAATATGATTAAGACTTGGTTTCCTGCCCTTCCACATCTCATGTGGAGTTTTTCGAACGGATTTGGAAGGACATCTGTTCAAGATGTAAGCGACAGTCAGGAGTGCATACCCCCATAGGTAAATCGGTAATTCAGTATAGCCTAGCATGGAACGGACCATGTTAAACAAGGTTCAGTTCCTTCTTTTTGACACACCATTTAACTGAGGAGTACCTGGAGATGTTAGTTGTAAAACTATTCCATGTTCCTTAAGGAACTCGTCAAACTCCGTACTTATATACTCGCCACCTCGGTCCGACCGAAGTGCTTTGATATGATTACCAATTTGTTTCTCGACTAGGGCCTTGAATTCCTGAAATTTCTCAAAGGCCTCGGATTTATGTTTCATTAAGTATACATAACCATACTTAGTATGATCATCTGTAAACATGACGAAATATTGATATCCGTCGCGTGCTACTTCCAAAGCACCACATACGTCGGTATGGATTAATCTCAGTTTATCAGCGGCTCTTTCAAAAGTCCATGTGAAGGGGGACTTAGTCATTTTGCCTTTAAGGCAAGAATCACAAGTAGGAAAGGGATCCGATCCCAATGGACCCACTATAAGTCCGTCTTTTTTTCATCTTGTAAACCTTGGTATGACCAACATGACCAAGTCTTAGATGCCATTTCAAAACTTGATTGGTTTCATCCCTACCACATTTTCTAGTCATAGTATTCACAACTACTTTGTTGCTAAGATTTAGACGATGCAATCCATTTAACAATGTAGCAGTGCCCACTAGTTTATTTCTGAAATAAATTTTGCAGGAACCATCACCAATGAAAAATGAAAAGCCTTTTCGGTACATGACCGGAATGGATACAATGTTTTTGTGCCCCTTGGGCAAAACAAGTACATTTTCTAAAGTCAAAACAAAGCCGGATTCTAAACCCAAAAGAAGTAATTCTATGTCGGTCGCCTCGACACTATGCCCGCTTCCGACTGTGATCATAACTTCTCCAGCTCCAAGCTTCCTACTTTGTTCCATATCCTTATTCACGGTACAAATATGAAAAATAGCACCAGAATCCAGTATCCAGGAAGTAGAAAATACAGTAGCAGAACAATTTGTTTCCAAAACTAAAAGTTCTGTACCTGAAGTGCCATGAAGAATCGGACAGTCTCTAGCCCAGTGGCCCAGCTCACTGCACTTGAGACAAGCATCCTTCTTCTTCTTGTACTTTGGAACCGTTGGGGCCTTGCCCTTGCCCTTGCCCTTGAAGTCCTTGACATGTGGTCCAATCTGCTTCTTGGTCTTTTTATTCTTATTCTTAGACCTCCGAGGTCCAGAAGAAATCACAAGAGCAGACTCCTTCATCCGCAGAGTCTTCATCTGAGACTGAGCGGTCACAAGTTTGTTCATTAGCCCAGCTAAATTACATGCAATCATATTGCAGTTGAAGTTCATAACAAACTGTGAGAAGGAATCAGGGAGAGACTGAAGGATAAGGTCGGTTTGGAGAGAAGTATCCATTTTAAATTCAAGAGCCTCCAATCTCTCGATCATGGATATCATTTTGAGGACGTGTTCCCCAACCTTCTCACCTTCCTTCATCCTTGCACCGAATAGTTGCTTGGATATCTCATATCTAGCAATTCTGCTGTGCTCACCATAAAGCTCGGTTAAGTGAGATAGAATCTGCCTAGCAGAAGTCGTTTTCTCATGAGCTCTCTGAAGCTCATTAGACATAGAAGCCATCATGTAAGCACGGATTTTTACGTCATCTTTAACCCACTTTCCGTGGTTTTCAATCTCTTCCTGATTGGCTCTGGTCCGCACAAGAGGTGCCGAATGTCCGTATCCAAGACGTATCCTAGTGCCTCTATAATGAGGAACGGCTGGAGACCTTAGGCAATGTCCGGGGATGAAACCATTAACCCTGACCGGGACCAGTAAGCGCGGGCTTATAACCCAAGCGGGGGACAATGAGGCGATCAGGTCATGCTGGCAAACTTACCTCTAGATCGGGGGTGAGCTCGAGCCTCTTGGGGGGGACTTAGGACAGGGGACGATCCCCCTTGTATGCGTGTGTGTAAAAAAAAAGATACTGAGGACAATCATCATATTGCGGATCCAATCCATAAATTTAGGTCCAATCATGGTGTTCTTTTCGAGTAGAATTGCGAGTGGATTCATTGTCATATTGAGAGTTATGTCTGCATTAAGTAAAACAGATTAATTAGTGACTTGTTATATTATGATCTGTGTATAGAATTAAGGTCTTTTCTATTCTTGTTACCCAGCTCCCACTATTTTTATCGGAATAACACACTCCCATGTGAAATCCGGAAGTATCGTCGCTCTACTTCATAGTGGTGATCGTGTTCTTTATAAATCTTAATAGAGGACATCCGAACAGGTTTCTAGTCTATTAATTTTCATAAAGTGGTGTCCTACACCAACCCATCTAATGGATGATACGATCTTCTTTTTCCCCTTGTTCACTCCCCTCAACCTATACGGTACTATGGTTCATGAACAAGTTAAGTTTATACCATCGACACGAATCAGTTTCACAATTGAATCTTATCAGGCAACCTATCAGGTTTCTAGGGATAAAATTTGCTCCAACCGAAGGCATCCAATGCATTCCCGGTAATTTATCCATCCTCCCCGAACGACTACCCTGATAACTCGGAAGCATAGCACATCCGGTTTGGATTTTAATTTTCCGAAAACTCTATGGAGGGAAGGAAAACCTTGAAACCTTATAAACTTAATAATTTTTCGTGGGAGAATTTTCGCGAGTAATGTTACACTTTGCACATTAATTCATTTAAGCGCGTTTGTGGCATTCATACAATATGAAACAACCATTCACAACCTAGTTCCTACCAACATGTGGTTCATGGACCGTTCCTAGAAAATAAAAACTCTGTAATCTAATTACAAGTCTTCGTCTTGAATATTCGTCTTCTCGAAATGGATCTTCCTCCGGTCTTCGTCATTACATATAAATTTTACATTGAAAATTGCATCCTAGATACAAATATTTCTAGTAAAATAAATAGGCTCAAAATGGCCTTTACAACCCAATCGAATAAAACGAATGATTCAAAACTAAGTCCACGAACCACATCCTCATTAAAAAATATTCATCCAATAAGTACTATATAAATGGAAAGCATAAAGATACATTGATACAATCAACAATACGAACCGATCCAATCGATTCACACAATCAGTAATATGAAAACGTTCAAAATAAATCGGTCGATCACAAGTATTCCAATAAATCAATTTTCCCTTATAAAATGAAATACCATAAATCATTTTAATCATATTAAATCCAATTTAAAATGTGGGAAATCATTTTTAGGAATACACGAAGAAAATAAGCCCGAAACGGGTCCGAAAGGGGCTGGACCGCGCCCAAAATGTCACCAGGCAGCAAGTAGGGCTGCCCAGTAGCCCTGGGCCGCGGCCCCCTCAGCCCTTGGCCGCGGCCCCCTCAGCCCTTGGCCGCGGACCCCGGTTCAGCAGCCATACAGGCGGGCTGCAACAGCCCTGGGCCGCAGCCCCCGAGCCCTGGGCCGCGTCCCCCTCCTTCCGGACCATTCCCGGACCGTCCAACTGTAAATCGGGGCTAGTTTTTCGACCGGATATCCAATATCTATATTTTCTAACATTCATATCTTCAATATAAATCATATTTCCCAAAAATTAAAGATTTATATTTAGACATAATCTTATGAAAAATACAACTACAACAAACGAAAAACATATACCACGATTATAATTAAAATGATTCAAAATCATTCACCATCTAATCAAGCATTCCAAATGCCAATATCGTATAGACGATCGCAAGACCTACTCTCCAATACTATTGTTGGGATTCGGTGCCTAAATAGAAGGCCCAGCGGAAGCGGTAAAATGAAAATTAATTCGATCCGAATCCCTACGAGGATCGATCGAGCTACGTATATACGAATATATAAATGAAATCACAAGAGATATTAGAAACTCACCCTTGTAGTCCGTTGATTAAATGGATTCTTTCTCTTGAGCTATTCCCCAAGCTTTAGTTGTTCTCCACGAATCCAATCCACTCCAAGCTCTTGGATGATCCAACACCGAAAGACTGCGTCTCTACTTGCCACGCGCCGGAGAAACGACTGGACAACTAAACCTCGTTATCCTCCAAGGATACGGCTAGAACAGGGTTATAGAAGCTATGCAACTCAAGATTACAACACTCTAAGCGTTTAATCTAGTATCTCTCTATCTCACAAACATTTTTCTCCAAGAAAAACTTATGAATGTTATGAAGATGATGATGAATAGTATGAAGCCTTGGGAAAAAAATTTTCCTCTCTCCTTATCCTAACAAAAACGTGAGTTCAAGTGTCTTGCAAGGAGATGTGGTCTTCTCATTTTATTCTCCATCAAATCCCCTCAAATCAATCACCTTTTGACAAAATAAGGTGATATTTTATCTCCTTGACAAGACATAAGTCTTACACTAACATGTGGAGACTATGACCAAGGAAAAGGGAAAGAAAGAGGGCGGCCATCTAGAAGGAGCCGGGCGAGTTCGGTCCGTTTCGGACTCCCGTGAGTCCAAACAGATAAACTCCGATTCCGTTTCGATGTATTTATATCGATTAATTAATCTAATTAATTAATCATATCAAATACATAATAACATAATTAATTTCTTCAAGAAATAATTATATTCATGAATTAAATTAATCACCCAGTAATATATTTAATTCATTTGGTCGTAAATCAATTTATCCAATAAATCGATTCAGACATCCAATGTCCCAAATTAGATATCCAATATCTAATATTCATAATGAGATAATAAGCTTAATTCTTTTCGTCGTCAATCCTATTGCGCGACTCGGTAGATCCGTCTCAGTCAGCAATGGTAGGAACCAAAGAGTAGTAGAACCACCTAGCCAGCCTGGCGGCCTACACTGTATCTCAACTAAGAACGAATGATTTGGGATCATTCAAGAACCATTCTGTCGTGAATACCAGTATACGTATAAACCCTTCTTTCAAATGTCCCGATCAAGATTTAGGGTCACGGTCAGTCAAACCCTATCTGTTCTTGACGCTATGCATGCCTTAACGCAAATCGAGATCATCGAGCTCTCGTGTATCCAATACAACTAGCTCCAATGTTTTGGCCAAAAACTTATGATCTCATCAGCCAATAACCGCATAGGACGTATAACCCGCTCACTAACGGGAGAAAGAATTCTATCTTGGTATTCAGTAGGATCTGCTACTTGCCCGTCAAGATGCACGTTGAGGTTGACCCCCACCTTCCGGTTTACAGGGTCGAACTACTCTAATGAAAATCTTGACGTCACAAGCACATCCCTACTAAATCCTCAATTCGAAGGTTCACGTCATTGACTGTCTCGGAGTGAAATCCGTGTGACGAATCGAGGGTGAGTCGATTCGAGTATACTAATCCAATTATCATACCTATAACGTGTGCTCCCACTAACCATTAGTGTTCGACAGGTACTCTCCTTGTCAAAGAACACGTCATACAAGTCTTCACCTAAACTTAACGACCATTCAAGTTTCATCGAATTGCGAACGATTAAGTATTTGAGCTATAAACTTTTTCAGTGCCGACCCCCTTATCCAATAAGGAGTGGAACGTTTTGCTCTCAAATACACGGACTAGTTTCTCTCTCTCTCTCTCTCTATATATATATATATATATATATATATATATATATATATATATATATATATTTACGAGTTAGGAATACCAGTAACTACTAGTAAATAAAGAAACATCCATTTGCCTCATGAAAATGAATTACATAATTACAAGTACAATGCCCTCACTCAACATTCTCTGAGTGGCATTCGAGGGCATACTCCTAACAGATGGAAGATACTGCAATTAATCTCAAACATATTCAGGTGGAGATATGAGCAAATTTATTATTGAAGGCTGGGGAGAATTACAGGACTAATCTGCTCCAAACAATTAAATTTTTAATTGATAATGAGAGTAATGGTAGGGCAATAATACCTTCATTAGGAACACAGTGACGAATAAAACAAATACAAGAGTTCAAATAATTGTGAATTGACAGCAGGTTAACTCAATGATAAAACCGTAATCATACAAAAAATCAACATGGTATCATATTAAACATTACGAAATTGGCTGACATGTTAATATATACAAGCCGAAACCAAAGACTCTGCATATGGAAGTATAAAAAGATCTTTTACATACATAAACATAACAAACAAAATCATGAAAGAACATATATAAATGGCAACCATTGAACAAACCTCACGGGTGACTTCTTCAACCAACTGTTTTGCAGCTTTAATTTGTTCACTAGTTCCATCAATTTGCACAGTCCTCTCATTTGACATGTCACCGGGGGGAGATGCAGAGGTATAACCTGTATCATATGAGTAAGTATACCTTGTATTATGATGAATTCATACAGCAAGCTGTGGTTTTCATGAAAACAAACAACAAATATTGATATAATGTATTTTGTAAAAAAAATTCAGGTCACCCTACCTGGATCGGAGCCCCAGTCGTAACTTGCATATTTTTTATAGTTTTGCCTCCTTTACCAATAATAAGTCCAACCTGCAAATTTTATTCATTGCAAGGAAACTATGAGCTAAATAATCATAAGAGCCAATAGACAACATCTCGCATACTTTATTGTTAGGTATCATCATTGTTAGGTATCATCATAATAAATTGATCAGCCCCAGATTGCTGCCCAGTAAACCGCCGGGGAACTATGCCAGAACCACCAGCATCAAAGAAAATATTTATAAATGGCACATTGCTGTTACTATAGAGAATCCATCAAAGAAAATATTTATAAAAGGCACATTGCTTTCAAATTTCTACAACCACGGAACTGACTATCAACCTGAATTAACATCAACATGTGGGTGTCAAAATAAACATGTGAGAGAGAATTTAGGGGTCTACTTATCTCTTGAAATGCCCATCACTATTGTTTCTAGGCTTGTTATCGGTCCGGATCGGTCCTGATCTTGATCTACCCGGTATCCAATCGATAAGCTTATTGGATAATTGGGAACCGATCTGATAAGCTTAACGGATCCGACAAATGTTCCCAGGAACCGATCTGGTAATTTTATCGGGTAGTCGGACCGATCCGGTCCGGATGTCCCGGTTACCTGTTTCATCCAATATTGCCCGAATCAAGGAACCGATAACCCGAAATCATTATTTTCACTACCAAAAAATAAGAAAAAATTATCTAAGGCATAATTCCTAATGAGTAACTACTTTCATGCATTCAAATATATAAGTTCGCAACTTCAACCATGCTTCAAGTTTATCAAAATACCAACAAAAAGATAAAATTTGGTATTTTCGTTTTTATAATACTTTTCTTATCGGGTTACCGGTCCGGATCTTATCGGATACTGGATCTCGATATGGTATCCATTCACGGACCGATAAGCTTATCGGTCTGAATCAATCCGGGTTTTTCGAACTGGATCTCAATCCGGATTTCGGATCTATCCAGCCGGTAACAACGCTAATTGTTTGTTTCATTAGCCATTATGACTTTAGTCCCAATTATATAGGTTTATACCAATGTCTTCTTAGCTCATTTACTCATAAATTTATATCTAATACTTTAATTTACTCAATCATTAAGAGTTAATAGGGTTATATTAGATTGTTACTTCTATATTTTCTTTTCCAATACGCTTCTTAATCCTAGTGTCGTTGTGTGTGTATTAAATTGAGTGCAATTTTATTTAAAGGTTCTAATGGTTGATATATTGATCGAGGGTGAAGCAGATTCCCGCATTAAGAGTGTGTTTTGTTGATGGGAAGCGGCTTGTACTTGTGTGTTTATTCTTTACATTATCGTTACGTGTGTACTTTCATAATAAAAAGACTCGGAGTATGATTTACTCATCAGTTAGAGTCGATAAGTAATGCTTCATTTTTTTTCATTTGTAATTTTTTTATTTAGTTGAATCGAGGGTGAATAAAAGGGGCAGAGTGTAAATAGGATTTAAGGTGGATGAAAAATGAGGAAAGGAACAGAAGATACAAGAAGATGACCATCGAAGAACGACAGCCAACAGAGGTCAAAGAGAAGAGGTCCGCCATTTAGCGGTGGCGCAATCGGGCCAGAATTTAAAGGAAAAAGAAAGAAAAAAAAAGATTGAAGCATTGCAATGAGATTTGTAGAAAACTAAATGTTGCTTGAGAAAGAAAGTTATTCTTTCATAATCTACAGGTCAAATACTTTCTAGTCTATAACTCGTATAAATATTCTAAAAGTTTCTCAAAATAACACTCTAAAAAAGGTGATGATATAAAACTGCCTTATATAAATACACATTGCTTGATCGATTATAATGGTTAAATATATTAGGAAAATATTGACTATGCATATACATAACAAAAAATCAGTTAATAATTATAGTTTCAGCTACAAAATAATAAATTTCCATAAATAGGATAATAAAAAACAGAAAAAGAATCTTAGGCGATCATAACCTTATTATATATTACTCCCACCGTCCAATTACAAGCGCCCACCTTTTTTCTTTAGGGTGTCTCACTACAAGTGTGTCATTTCTTTTTTTTGGCAAAAGACTTTTTTCTTCTCTCTCATACTTTTCCCCTCATCTCTTTTACTTTTTTTTCTCTCTCATACTTTTTATATTATTTTATTCACTAAATACTCTCTCCTTATTCTCCGTGCTCGAAAGAAATAGGACGCTTCTAACGAGACGGAGGGAGTATAAGATTTCGTTAGATAGATAAAAGTGGATAGGTTAATTCATATATTAATATATGAATCTATTACACATTCAATTCACCACATTCATTTACAATTCTATATGGCATTTTCATGATTTTTCATTCTTATTAATAATATATTAATCTATTACACATTCAATCCACCAACATTCATTTACAATTCTGTATAGCATTTTCATGATTTGTTTTATTCTGTATAACATTCATTCTCATTCATTTACAATGCATTTTGAATGCATTGATATATATATATATATATATTTTTATATATATTGTATAATAAAAACATTGAATAAATTTCTATTAAATATATTAATGATAAATATATAAAAGAAAATATAAAAAATTATATTCTTTGTTATTTTTAGGTCATAATTATTACTTTTATGAATATATGTTAAGGCATGAATATATATATATATATATATATATATATTCGTATCAGCTCAAATAATTAAGATTATCCAACCCAACGGGTCCACCAATCAAATGGTCGCTGCGGGTGGTGTGTAGGTCGAATGAAGCCTAAGTTTAGTAATTCTTGTAGGTGGATTTTCAACTCCTTTGGAGCCATCCGATGCCTTAGACACGGGCGCAGCTCCAGGTGCGAGATCAATGGCCAATTTTAATTGTCTATCTGGTGGCAAACCTGGTAATTCTTCGGAAAAAAATATCTGGGTATTTTCTTACAACAACTATGTCTTCTACCTTCTTACTAGTCTTCTCATCCCCGCTTACGAGGTAAGCTCGTACTTTTTCATGTTTCAATAGTTTCCTAGCTTGCATTGCAGAGACTAGAGGAACCTTGTTTATTCTCCTCTTGATTCTTCAGAAGTGGGTAGGTTCTTGGCCCGGTGGTTGGAATGAGATTTCCTTTTTATCGCATCGGATCACCGCGTAATTTTTCGTCAACCAATCTGTTCCTAGTATAATATTGACGCTCCATATGGTGATTACGCTTAAGTGTTTAGCTCTTAACCTAAGCGATCCTATTTCAATTTCCAAGTCCCGACAAATGAATCAACCTTTATACGCCATTAACCCTTATATATATATATATATATAATAGAAGTTGTCTATTGTAGGTCGCTCGTTTTACAATTTTTTAATTAATTTATTGATATTTTCTTCACATATTTCATAGCTATTTGTTCTTAAACTTGCTCTCTCTTTAATATCAAGTCTTACTTATTTTCGATGTTACATCTCTTTTGTAGCGAAGATCAAAGTTAAATTATCATCCTTTTGTTGTTTCTGATTATAAATGTAATCGAGTTTCTTATTATTTCTTATTATAGAAGTATAATTAGAAAATAGAAAAAGTAGGTGAGGAGTGTGTTATTAGTAAAAAAAATACTCTCCCCATCCCTTAAGTATAAGCACATTTTATCATTTTCGTCCCTCACCAAAGAATGACACACTCTATTTTTAATAAAATTACTTTATATTTTTTTCTATAAAGTCATACTCTCTCTCCACTCAACACAATAAAATTGATTCCCCATATATTTACATAACCCTTAAGGAACTCAATCAGATTTTGCTCTAATTGTAAAAAAATAAAGGAACCAAGTGGTCCCCATACAATACACTTCCCTCCCTTTTCTTTCTCATGTGAATGACTCTTGTTTCTATTGAATACTTTCGATTTTTTTATTCTCATGGCACTGTTCTTCAACACAAGAATCCCATAAAAGTTTATGGAACCCTATGCTCCACAGCCAGCTCCAATGGGAGAGTTTTTGGAATCCGATAATAGCACCATTTTTTTTTAAATATATCCATCTTAATAGTACCATCTTTTTTTTATGGAACCCTATGCTCCACGTAACCTGGGTTGGAGATGCTCTAATAGTACCATTTTTTTTAAATATAAAAAGAGGAGAACTGAGTTATTTTTAAATATAAAAAGATAAGAAATGGAGATGATGTGATGTAAAGTAAATATGTAATGTATATAAATTGTTCACTGTATATTTAAAATTTGATTTTTTTAGTAAACTGGTATTGAGATTCAAAGTCTAAAAAAAATTAAAAAAAAAAAGCATAAATCACTCTCATTCCTAAGAAAATTTATTTTTCTTTTTTTATAAATTTTAATGAGAATGAAAAATAAATTTAAAAAAAAATGAAAATAAATAAGAAATGGTGAGTGTGAGTAATTTATGTTTTTTTTTAATTTTTTTAGATTTTTTTTAATTTATTTTTGATTTTTTTGGCTGATGTGGACATGACTTTTTTATTTTATTTTTCCTTTTTTTATAATATTTATTGAGGATTAAAAATAAATTAAAAAAGTCTAAAAAATTAAAAAAAGGGAAATGGAGTGATTTATGTTTTTTTTTTAGACTTTTTATTAATTTTTTATTTTTTTGCTGATGTGGACATGACTTTTTTCTATTTGATTCTTCCTTTTTTTATAAAATTTAATGAGGATAAAAAATAAATTTAAAAAGTCTAAAAAAAGGGAAAATGGGAGTGATTTTTCCTTTTTTTTTTAATTTTTTAGACTTTTTAATTTATTTTTTATTTTTTTGCTGATGTGGACATGACTTCTTTTAATTTTACTTTTCCTTTTTTTTTATAAAGTTTAACGAGGTGGCAATTGACTTGAATGCCACATCAGCCAAAAGTCCTTTGCACGTCCTTTTTTTGAAATTTTAGGACTAACGTTGTGGGGTCGGACAAACATTGCAAGACGAGCGTCAAATCCCCCAAACTTTAGGATCATTGGTGCCTTTTTCTCGTACCGAATCTGATTCGCCGAACCCCTCCGAGCCGCGCAACCCGCTCGTCCGTCTCGTGTGTCAAATTGTTGTTTGTGTCTGAGATCTCTTATGTGTGTCGGTGTATACAGTGAAGTGATATAAGATGAGAAGGTAGAATCACCGAAGAGAGAAACGAGAGAGAAAAAAAATCTGAATTGTGTGTGAGAGAGAGAGTCGGACGAGGGAGAAGAAAGAAGAGAGAATCTCGGCCGACTTGTGTTAAAAGTGTTTTTATACCCAATATTTTTTTAGGGTAAATCAATTGAGTCCCCCAAGTTTCGGACCTTTTAATTTGACCCCAAATTAACTCTTCACTTTATTCAATTTCAGTCCTCAAATGTTTGTTCCTTCAATTTTACTCCAATCAGTTTTCAGTAATTAGAATCAGACCCTTTGCCTCATTTCGACTCATTTAATTAGTACTAATGTTTATTTTTAAGTTTAAATTCTTTTATTTATTTCAATACTATTAGAATAATAAATAATTATACTGTCTAGACTATAACAAGAGTTTACGGGCCTAAGATTGTTGAGTCGAGCATCTACACCACTTTCAAGTCAAGAACCGTATTTTATCCTGGTGTGGGAAAATTTACTACGCATTTGTTTATTTTAATTACTTTATATTGTCTTGTATGTGCACGTGAATCAGTCGGAAGTACTTAAATGTGCAAATCAGTCAGAAGTACTTCAATATGCAAATCAGTTAGAAGATCAAACACCAATAATAGACATATTGCGTACCCTCAACACTGAGCTAGTTGAAAACTCACCCCAATTATTTTACACCTTTCAGGTTGGAGAGAACGATGTGGCGAGTTCTTGAGAGTGGAATGATCAAACACCAATAATAGACGTTCATTTATTTAGTTACTGATATTATTTAAAGTCGTCTTTTACGAACAAGAGTGTTTGAATTGTTTTGAGTTCACGTCAAGCACATATTGTTTAACAATGACTTGAGAATAGTACTTGCGATTATTATGTTGGTTTTGAAACTTTGGTTCCGCTGCAAATATTTATTTATTCTTCTAAAAAATTAGAAGAATTATTTTTCCTATAATAGGGTGCTACAACACATAACAACACACAATAAAAAACAACACAATCAAAATGAATAGGTAGCACCCCAAAAACCATGTTGAGACAATTTATTGTCCAAAAACCACTAAACTCGATTGCTAACAGAACAAATCCACAAAACCCAAAGAACATAAATGAATACAAAAATATACCTATTGATTCTATCAACTGATTAATTCGATATAACATGAAAATCATCGATACCCCCCAAATGCCTAAAAACTAGGTTTCCAAGAATCATTACCTTGATTCAAAGAAGAAGCGAAGGAAGATTGATGACCTAATAGTCTCCTCCTAAATGATGATGGACAGTAGCAAATCACCCAAGGAGATGTAACACCCCCAAGCTACTCGGGGCATATTACAGCGTCGTGAGACCCTCCGTGAGACCCACAAGGCTATACATACGCAGAACCATGAATTTCGACCGATAAGGTCTAAACATAATCCAGTGGAAGACAATAAAAATTGACAATCAAGGTAATAATAAATTCGACAGAATACAATACATTGGGAATTAAACCCAGGGCAACATAGGCTAAAACATCAAGAACATCTGAAGTACTACTCGAGTGTTCATAACCATTCCAAGTACAACATTACTAAAATGATGAAATACAAAATACAGATAGAGACAAGACATAGCATCACTCTTGCCCATCATCTTTGTGTCGACCCGGTACATGCCTATCCGCTCTCCTGGATCCTGAAATACATGAAATGTATTTCTCCCAAAAGGGGTTAGCCACCGACTAGCTAGTACAAGTACACAAGTAAGAAATACAATACTTGTTGCACGATAAAGTAAGCATATACTCATATCATCAATCATAGAGATATTCAATCCCATATCATTCTCATATTACCAACCTTATGATTAGTATTCCGGAATAACTAAATCTCATACCATAACTCATGATTAACTGTGGATTCGCATTATAAGCTACGATCCCTCAGAGGACTCGAAGTCCCATCCCGGAGTGGTTTACCCAAAAATGTTCAATGGATTGCACTATAAGCAACGACCCCTCAGAGGACTCGAGGTCCCATCCCGAAGTGAACATACAATTATACCAACATGATGTTCAATGGATCGTACTAAAAGCAACAACCACTCAGAGGACTCGAAGTCCCATCCCGGAGTGAACACATAGTTATACACATAAGATTGCTCGATGGATCGCACTATAAGCAACAAGCCTTCATAGGACTCGAAGTCCCATCCCGGAGTGAACATCTTATCAAATATATCACAAACACTTTACTTTCAACGTCAAGAATTACAATCATAAACATATACTTGCCTTTGAGAATCGAGAATCGGAAGAAAAGGTATTCAAGCTAGGTAGGTCCGAGAACGCACTTCCGGCCCTAAACAATTCGCACTACAAAAAAAACAGTTTTTACCGACGCCATTTCCCGCCGTTGTTAAACTTATAATTTACCGATGCCATTACTGACGCCCGTTATTTAATTGATTTACCGACGCCATTGCCGACGACTGGTTCGCAGACTTATTTTTTTTCTTTTTTCTCACAATTAATGACGCCGTTTACGGACGCCATTTACCGACGACCTTACCGACGCCACTTCAACGTTGGTAAATTTTTATTATTATCTTTTTTTCTTTTTTCACAATTAACGACGCCGTTTACCGACGCCATTTACCGACGACCTTACCTACGCCATTTTGGCGTTGGTAAATTTTTTTTTTATTTTTTTTTTTATTTTTTTTATTTTTTTTAATTTAACGACGCCGTTTACGCCATTACCGATGCTATTTCGGCATCGGTAAATTTTTTACACTATCCCACATCGAAAAAACAGTAGTGTTTTATGTGCTTTATAAACCAAAATCTTTCTCAACCATTTGAAATTGAATGGAGCCCGAACCCGCCGGACCGGACCCGACCCGCCGGACTGGCCGAACCCGACTGCTGAGCCGGACCTAACCCGTCCGAGCTCACTTTGAGCCGGACGTGACCCGCCTGAGTCCTGACCTGACTTTTTTAGATTTTTTTTTAATTTAACGACACCAAAAATGGCGTCGGTAAATGGCGGCGTCGGTAATGGCGTCAGTAAAAAATTACCGTCGAGCGTTTTTCCAACGATGACGTCGATAAATTTTTTACCGACGCCATTTTCTGTTTTACCAACGGCGTTTGGCCTCGGTAAAAACTGTTTTTTTTGTAGTGTCGTAAGGGATACAATAATCAATAATCAATACTCAATTCATATGAAACTCCCGAAACCCCATCTACGATTTACAATTCTCCAAGAATATATATATATAGAAGTTGGAAATCGTCTAAACCCTCTCAAATCTAAGTAATATACAAAAACGTTCATAAAATCGTAAGAAGAACGTGGGTACGGAGTAGATACTTCATATTCTCAAGGATTTCAAGCTTCACAACAAATTAAATGGATGAATCTTGTCAAATCTTATATACTGGGCTTAATTAGCGTGCGCTAGGACAACGATTAGCGCGCGCTAACGAGCCTAAAAACAAACTGGACCTTCTGCATCTGTCCCGTTAGCGTGCACTAATTAGAGAATTAGAGTGCATTAGTAAGACAGTCCAGTAAAGGACAGGACGTTCTGTCCTCAGCAGTTAGCGTGCGCTAATAATACATTAGCGTGCGCTAACGTGGCATTACAGAAACTCATAAACCTACTGCCCAACTCAATAGCATGCGCTGCTGGCGATGCTAGTGCGCGCTACTCAACACAAATAGCGTGCATTAGCTCATCGCCTAGCGTGCGCTAACTGCTCGCCCAGAGAACAGAAACCAATATACTGCCTCTGCAGTACCCTAATAATTCGAGCGCGATACTCAGCACAATTAACGTACGTTAGCTCATCGCCTAGCGTGCGCTAACTGATCTCTCAATGATACAAAGTCCGATCAACACGAACATGCTCCGAAAGATACGAAACTCTAAAATCAACAACATCTCAATAAGCGGTTATAAAGAGTGACAAAAGTGAAAGGACACCAAAGCCATAAATTCATGAATAGTACGGGTATTACATTCTTCCCCTCTAAAAAGAAGTTTTGTCCCGAAACTTAAGAAATAAAAAGTTTGGGGTATCTCGATCGTATCTTCTCTTCTGTATCCCAAGTTGCTTCCTCGACTCCATGTCTCGACCATTGCACTTTAACCAGTGGAATGGTTTTGTGCCAAAGATGTTTCTCACGACGTTCAAGAATCTTCACTGGTCTCTCTTCGAAAGTAATATCCTCGGCTACATGGATCTCACCCTAGTCGAAAATATGACTTAGATCCAGCACGTACTTTCTCAACTGAGAAACATGAAAAATGTTGTGGACGTGACTCAAATCTGGAGGCAACACCAAGCGATAAGCTAAATCTCCAACCCTGTCCTAAATGTCAAATGGTCCGATATACCTCGGAGTAAGTTTCCCTTTTTCCCGAAGCGGAAAACTCCCTTTACCGGCGACTCCTTGAGTAGAATATGATCTCACACTTCGAATTCCAAGGCTCGACGATGAGTATTAGCATAAGATTTCTGATGGCTCTGAGAAGTCAACAACTGGTCTCGGATAATAGAAATCTTCTCCTTAGTTTCCATCAACATATCCGGTTCTATCCCGACTAACTCCGAAGCCTTGTCCCAACATAATGATGATCTACACCGCCTATCATAGAGTGCTTCAAATAGTGCCATTTTGATCGACGCATGCTAACTATTATTGTAGGCAAACTCGATCAATGGCAAATGAAGTTCCCAATCATTACTCGAGTCTAGGGCACAAGACCACAACATATCCTCTAGTGTTTGAATCGTCCGCTCGGTCTGAACGTCTGATTGCGGATGAAAAGGCGTACTCAATTTCAATTAGGTGCCCAGGCCTGATGGACTGCTTGCCAGAAATGTGACACAACACGGCCATACCGGTGAGAAACAATATTTTTATGGGCACCATGCGATCTCACAATCTCAGCTATAAAAGTTCGAGCCAATCTCTCCGATCCCCAAGTATCATTAATACCAAGGAAGTGTGCAGACTTGGTTAATCGATCAACGATCACCCAAATCATGTTCATTCCAGATCTAGTTCTCGGCATCCTCGTGACAAAATCCATCGAGATGTTTTCCCACTTCCACTAGGGAATGGGAAGCGGCTTCAACAACCCCGCTGGTCGTTAATGCTCGATCTTGACTTGTTGACACATCAAACATTTCAATACGAACTCTGTGACTTCCTTCTTCATATTATTCCACCAAAAATTTTGCTTCAAGTCCTTGTACGTCTTACTCGTTCCAGGATGGATTGGTAAAGCGTAGCATGGGCTTCTCGAAGAATTCTCTATCTCAACTCCAGATCATTCAGAACAAAAAGCCTGCCCTGAGATCTCAAAATACTGTCCTCATGGACCATAAAACTAGGGGCTTTTCCTTTTATTACATCTCTCTCCAGTTGAGAAATCATCGGGTCACTCCACTGTTTTCCTTTGATGTCATAAACCAAGGACGAAGTAATTTCGAGGGTACACAACTGTCCCTGTACTCTTTGAATCCAAACTTTTATACCTTGCTCTACCAATTCCTAGCGAATCTTCATCTGAGGTGTAAGAGCCTCGAGCATCTGAATTGATGCCGATTTGTGGCTCAAAGCATCCGCAACGATAATGGCCTTTCCCGTATGGTAAAGAATTTTCAAATCATAATCCTTAATCAATTCCAACCAACTCCGTTGCCTCATATTCAAGTCTTTCTCACTGAAAATGTATTTCAAACTCTTGTGATCGATATAAATCCGACACGAAGAGCCATACAAATAATGCCGCCAAATTTTAAGTGCGAAAATAACTGCGGCCAATTCCAAATCATGAGTAGGACAATTCATCTCATACGGCTTCGACTGCCGTGATGCAAAGCTATCATTTTATTGTGCTGCATAAGCACACATCCAAGTCACTGTCCTGAAGCGTCACTATAAACTGCCAATCCTTCACCACCCTGTGGTAAAGCTAAGATTGGCGCTGAAGTCAAACATCTCTTCAGTTCATCAAAGCTCTACTATCTCTCCACAGTCCAAACAAACTTTTCCGTCTTCTGAAGTAACTGCATAAGCGGACGAGCGAGTTTTGAGAACCCCTCGACAAGCCGACGATAATACCCAGTAAGACCCAAAAAGCTACGAACTTCCTTAACATTATTAGGCGGTGATCAATCTAGCACTGTCTCAATCTTTTGCGGGTCCACACGAACCCCTTCGGCCGAAATCACATGGCCCAAAAAATAACTTCCTTCAGCCAGAACTCACATTTTGAGAATTTCGCGTAAAGGTGCTCAGTTATCCAAATGTCAAGTATTACACGCAAGTGTTGGGAATGCCCCTCCTCATCTCAAGAATAAATCAAAATATCATCAATAAAGACGACTACACATTTACCAAGGTATTCAATAAATATCTTGTTCACTAACTGCATGAATATCGTCGGTGCATTACTCAGCCCAAAAGGCATGACTATAAATTCATAATGTTTGTATCTCGTCTGAAAAGTAGTCTTCGGAACGTCGGACTCTTTCAGTTGAAGCTGGTAGTATCCCGATCTCAAATCAATCTTAGAGAATACTGCTGAGATTAATCTTAGAGAATACTGCATCTCCCTACAACTGATCAAATAAATCATCTATACGAGGTAATGGATACTTGTTCTTGATGGTCACTTTGTTTAGCTTGCGGTAATCAATGCATAAACATAGTGAACCATCTTTTTTTCTCACAAAAAAACCGGTGCACCCCAAGGCGAAGCGCTCGGTCTAATGTACCCCTTCTCCAACAGTTCTCCCACCGATTCTTCAATTCTTGCATTTATGAAGGTGCAATACGATAAGGCGCCTTAGAAATCAAATCTGCGTCAGGCTCTAAAACAACAGAAAATTCTATCTCTCGATCTGACAGTAATCTCGGAAGAACGTTTGGAAAAACATCCGAATATTCATTAACAATTGGAATCGAAGAAAAGTCGACTCCATTCTCCTCTGACTTCAAAGCATAACACCAATAGCCCGTGCAACCTTTATTTAAGAGCTTCACAACTTTCATGGTATTTATAAGCAACTTATACTGATTCAATTTACGGCCCACAAAAGTGTATTCAACATCATCCTCATTTATCATAGTGATAACCTCAGTGCGAGAATTCATAATCGCTACATGACTCTCGGGCCAATCATTATCGAGGATTAAATCCTCGCTATCAATATCGATCAAAATCAGATCCGACAAGATAATCTCTAATCTCCCGATTACCCATAATTATATCCCCGCTAGGTAGTTTTACAATGAATGGGTCACAAACAGCCATACAATCAATATCCAAACGACGTACACAATCTAAGGAGATGAAAGAATGTGTAGCACCGGAATCAGATAGTACTCGAACTGGATGAAATATAAAATGAACGGTACTTGAGTCCACCGCCGCATTAGAATCATCCTCTCGGTGCATCTCATAAACTCGTGGATGTGCCGAACCAACACTGGAATCTCCCACTCTAACAGTCTGACCCCATCCACGGCCTCTGCCATAACTCTGCTGGGGCAGGTTAAATGATTGCCACTGATTCACATTTAGCTCCTTAAGTACGGGGGCGGAAGCTCGGGTATCAATGGTCTTATCCCTAGCCGTACAGTAAATCGCCCTGTGACCCATCTTGCCACAATTATTACATCTCAGAGGTGGAAAAGAACACTCGCATTTAAGGCGACCAGTACGGTTACAATTGTAGCATGTCACGACATGAGTTGAACGAAAACTCTTACCACCCCTAACAGAATGCGATGACTGCTCGACAGAACGGTTGGTCATCTGGGGTTTCTGAAAGTTGCCACCCTTACTACTAGAATAGTTACCGGTGGTCTTCTGCTTCTTCGGCTCATTAGCAATATCAGTGTTAGCACACAACATATCATATGCTAAAGCCCTGTCTTGGTACTCCTTCAAGGTAGTACAAGCAAACCAGACCATGTAACGCCGTAAATCCATGTTCATTCAAATGTCGAAATGGCGGATCTTGTCTCAGTCATCATGCACCTGATTCTTCACATGAATCAGCTGTTGGTTGTATTCCACTATTGCCTGTGAGATTGGAATGCTTTGCGTATTAGCCTCGAAAAAGACTCGGATTCTGCTTTCTTGCACTGGCCAGGGACAAAACCCAGCCTCCAGCAGATCCTTAAATTCATCGCGGACCACATTCTGGAGCAAAGCATCCATCGTCGGATTAGGATTATTCATCTGAACAGCTTGTGTCAGGAGGGTCATTTGATTTGTTGGAACATTTTGTTCCATACATGTTTTTATAATGTTTTGATGATTAAAGTTGCTAAACAAAACAAAACAACAAAGAGGCGAATCAAGGCATCGAAGAAATCGAAGTCGCAAAAAGGTGTTCTGGACTAACATAACGTATGCAATGGACATTGCATAGCGTACGTAAGTGGGTGCCTATAACGTACATAACAAGTGAACCGTAATGTACGTAACATGAGTTCAAATTAGATGAACGTTGGGAAGAGTCAAAGTCAGAAAAGCAGCAACAGATATATGACGTCAGCAATGAAGTTTGATAACGTACGTAAGGAAAGAAACGAATGTTACTGGACTGAAACTGGTACGTGCTAACGTATGTAATCTATGATGTTTAATGTATGTAACGTACATAATGAAAGGAAGATAGCGGCCGTAATCAAGTCTGAAGGTGCAACGGCTAGTTTGGGTGATGAAGCCTATAAATACCATTCCTTTGGTATTATTCAACACAACAACTTCAAGCAAACATTTCATTGATCAGATATTCATATTGATATTATTGTTGCTGTGATATTGAGCTTATATTGTTAGTTTGAGTATTTATACATTCAACATATACATGAGAGGTAAAAGAAAAGATATGATTGGATTTGGTGTTATTAGGACCAAGGATCCGGCATTATTAGAATCACAATCGCTATCTAGTGAGGTTTATCTAGTACCGATAGAAAGCTAGAGAGGTTGATTCCTTGTCCGATAGAAAAGGAAAACGATTTAACTTGGACCGACAAAAAGACAAGTACGAGTGGTTTATCACGGACCAATAGAATACGTGATTGTAAACGGTTATCCCTCGACCGATAGAAGAGAGGTGCAGAGGTTTTATCTTAAACCTATAGAAAAATATACCAAGAGAGGACGTAGGCTCGTTTATAGCCGAACCTCTATATATCCGTGTGTCATTTAATTTCCACAATTTATTTTACGCTTACGCAACACAGCGCATATTCCGATATTGCTCCAACAATTGGTATTGGAGCAGTACCTCCAATACACAGCTTAACATCCGAGGAGTCGATCCAAATGGCGTTCCAATTTGTTCCGGTAGAAGGCCTAGCTCTTAACCGACCACCATTTTTGATGGCGCAAATTTCATTACTTGGAAGAAAAAGATGTCAATGTTCATCTGAGCATATGACATCGAGATTTGGAAGATCATTTGTCTTGGCCCGAAAGTTCCAATCAAACCTGACGGATCTCTTAAGAGTTTCGAAGAATATCATGACGAGGATTGGAAGAACGATCATCTAAATTGTAAGGCTACTCAACTTCTATATTGTGCCTTAAATCCAGAAGAGGTCAATCGAATTTCATCGTGTGAAAGTGCTAAAGAAATATGGAAAATTCTTGAAATCACACACAAAGGGACAACTCAAGTCAAGGAGACAAAGATCAATATGCTTCTCCATGACTACGAGTAACTCATGATGAAAGGTGATGAGTCCATCACCAACATGCTCGAACGATTTTCGGTCATCACTAATGGACTTGCTTCATTCGGTAAACCATTATCTAGTAGTGAAAAAGTCAAGAAAATTTTACGATCACTACCTAGTGAATGGGACGGCACCGTGACCGCGATCATGGAATCTAAAGATCTCAATACGCTTGATTTTAGCGCCCTAGTCGGTTCGCTAATTAATTATGAGATAGTTCTCAAATCACGAAGTGTCAAACCGAAGCCAAAGGAAAGATCAATAGACTTGAAGGATAAGATGTCAAAAAGAGAAGAAATCCCGGTTGATGAAAGTGACGAAGAATCGGCATACTATGCCAAAAATATTAATAAGTTTCAAACCTTATTAAACCGTAGAAAGAAAGACATCTCGTGCGAATCTAAAAAATTCGACAATTCTTGTCGATTATGTGAAAAACCAGGCCACTTTGCTAAGAATTACCGAGCTAAACCCAAGAAGGAGGTTCTCTGGCAACTTGGAGCGATGATGACGAAGATGATGATTTTATTAATAAAAAGAATCGCGCTCTCATGGCACGGAGTTCATTCGACGATAGCGACGTCGAAATCCAAGTAAGTAATTCTTACGACGAACTTTTTGAAGCATTTGAATTATTGCATACGGATTATCAAAATGCTTTATCCGAAATTAAATCCCTTCAATTTAAAAATAAATAATTGGAAATTGAAAATTCCAAAATTCTTGAGAAAGGGAAATTTGTTGAAATCGATCATTCAAAATGCCTTGAAAACGAAAATACTTTAAAGAATGATCTCGGTGCAAAAGTTTACTCTAAATAAGCAGGGGTTCGAATTCACACCTCGTTCTAAAATGAATCCTTAAATTTAAAAATACCCCGGTGTGAAAAATGTTTGAAAATCGGGCATCATATTTTAAACTGTAAGAGCCCAAGACGGACGATTAAAATTAAGAAAATTTGGGTTCCTAAAGGAACAATTATTTCAAATATCGTCTATGTCTCGAAAGAAAAATTAACTCTCGGTTGGATCCCCAAAAATTATTTTTTTATCAAAATATTTTACTTAGGGGGAGTAATAATTTTTTTAGGGGGATAATATTTTCAGGGGGAGTTTATACCCTATTTATAAATATAAATATATTTATCATTTGGTATCATGTATATTTCATATTTGATATCTTTATATTTATTTTATTTACACTTTTTGATGAAAACAAAAAGGGGAGAGAAAGGAGAATGGGATTAACCCTGAAAGAGGGAGAAAAATCGAAGAAAAGTCGAAAAGATGAAGTTGAAAAGAAAAATGAGGGGACGTAAAACAGATGATGAAAATTTGAAAATTCGAAAAGAAAAAGAAAAGGAAAGAAGGAGTCGAAAAAGATATGGGAGAAGAAACTAACAAAACGGACAAAGTCGAAAACTTTGGTCTGTACACATATACATATATTTGTATTCTTGCAGGTAAATCCCATTGACGAAGTGTTGTTTTGTAATCATCAAAAAGGGGGAGATTGTTGGAACATTTTGTTCGATACATGTTTTTATAATGTTTTGATGATTAAAGTTGCTAAACAAAACAAAACAACGAAGAGGCGAAGCAAGGCATCGAAGAAATCGAAGTCGCAAAAAGGTATTCTGTACTAACGCAATGGACATTGCATAGCGTACGTAAGTGGGTGCCTATAACGTACGTAACAAGTGAACCATAACATACGGAACATGAGTTCAAATTAGATGAACGTTGGGAAGAGTCAAAGTCAAAAAAGCAGCAACGGATATATGACGTCAGCAATGACGTAAACATAACATACGTAATGGAAGTTTAATAACGTACGTAAGGAAAGAAACGAATGTTACTGGACTGAAACTGGTACGTGCTAACGTATGTAATCTATGATGTTTAACATACGTAACGTACATAATGAAAGGAAGATAGCGGCCATAATCAAGTCTGAAGGTGCAACGGCTAGTTTGGGTGATGAAGCCTATAAATACCATTCCTTTGGTATTATTCAACACAACAACTTCAAGCAAACATTTCATTGATCAGATATTCATATTGATATTATTGTTGTTGTGATATTGAGCTTATATTGTTAGTTTGAGTATTTATACATTCAACATATACATGAGAAGAAAAAGAAAAGATATGATTGGATTTGGTGTTATTAGGACCAAGGATCCGGCATTATTAGAATCACAATCGCTATCTAGTGAGGTTTATCTAGTACCGATAGAAAGCTAGAGAGGTTGATCCTTGTCCGATAGAAAAGAAAAACGATTTAACTTGGACCGACAAAAAGACAAGTACGAGTGGTTTATCACATACCAATAGAAGACGTGATTGTAAACGGTTATCCCTCGACCGATAGAAGAGAGGTGCAGAGGTTTTATCTTAAACCTATAGAAAAATATACCAAGAGAGGACGTAGGCTCGTTTATAGCCGAATCTCTATATATCCGTGTGTCATTTAATTTCCGCAATTTATTTTACGCTTACGCAACACAGCGCATATTCCGATATTGCTCCAACAATTGGTATTGGAGCAGTACCTCCAATACACAGCTTAACATCCGAGGAGTCGATCCAAATGGCGTTCCAATTTGCTCCGGTAGAAGGCCTAGCTCTTAACCGACCACCATTTTTGATGGCGCAAATTTCATGACTTGGAAGAAAAAGATGTCAATGTTCATCTGAGCATATGACATCGAGATTTGGAAGATCATTTGTCTTGGCCCGAAAGTTCCAATCAAACCTGACGGATCTCTTAAGAGTTTCGAAGAATATAATGACGAGGATTGGAAGAACGATCATCTAAATTGTAAGGCTACTCAACTTCTATATTGTGCCTTAAATCCAGAAAAGGTCAATCGAATTTCATCGTGTGAAAGTGCTAAAGAAATATGGAAAATTCTTGAAATCACACACAAAGGGACAACTCTAGTCAAGGAGACAAAGATCAATATGCTTCTCCATGACTACAAGTAACTCATGATGAAAGGTGATGAGTCCATCACCAACATGCTCGAACGATTTTCGGTCATCACTAATGGACTTGCTTCATTCGGTAAACCATTATCTAGTAGTGAAAAAGTCAAGAAAATTTTACGATCACTACCTAGTGAATGGGACGGCACCGTGACCGCGATCATGGAATCTAAAGATCTCAATACGCTTGATTTTAGCGCCCTAGTCGGTTCGCTAATTAATTATGAGATAGTTCTCAAATCACGAAGTGTCAAACCGAAGCCAAAGGAAAGATCAATAGACTTGAAGGCTAAGATGTCAAAAAGAGAAGAAATCCCGATTGATGAAAGTGACGAAGAATCGGCATACTATCCCAAAAATATTAATAAGTTTCAAACCTTATTAAACCGTAGAAAGAAACACATCTCGTCCGAATCTAAAAAATTCGACAATTCTTGTCGATTATGTGGAAAACCAGGCCACTTTGCTAAGAATTATCGAGCTAAACCCAAGAAGGAGGTTCTCTGGCAACTTGGAGCGATGACGACGAAGATGATGATTTTATTAATAAAAATAATCGCGCTCTCATGGCACGGAGTTCATTCGACGATAGTGACGTCGAAATCCAAGTAAGTAATTCTTACGACGAACTTTTTGAAGCATTTGAATTATTGCATACGGATTATCAAAATGCTTTATCCGAAATTAAATCCCTTCAATTTTAAAATAAATAATTGGAAATTGAAAATTCCAAAATTCTTGAGAAAGGGAAATTTGTTGAAATCGATCATTCAAAATGCCTTGAAAACGAAAATACTTTAAAGAATGATCTCGGTGCAAAAGTTTACTCTAAATAAGCAGAGGTTCGAATTCACACCTCGTTCTAAAAATGAATCCTTAAATTTAAAAATACCCCGGTGTGAAAAATGTTTGAAAATCGGGCATCATATTTCAAACTGTAAGAGCCCAAGACGGACGAATTAAGTTAAGAAAATTTGGGTTCCTAAAGGAACAATTATTTCAAATATCGTCTATGTCTCGAAAGAAAAATCAACTCTCGGTTGGATCCCCAAAAATTATTTTTTTATCAAAATATTTTACTTAGGGGGATAATATTTTCAGGGGGAGTTTATACCCTATTTATAAATATAAATATATTTATCATTTGGTATCATGTATATTTCATATTTGATATCTTTATATTTATTTTATTTACACTTTTTGATGAAAACAAAAAGGGGGAGAGAAAGGAGAATGAGATTAACCCTGAAAGAGGGAGAAAAATCGAAGAAAAGTCGAAAAGATGAAGTTGAAAAGAAAAATGAGGGGACGTAAAAAAGATGATGAAAATTTGAAAATTCGAAAAGAAAAAGAAAAGGAAAGAAGGAGTCGAAAAAGATATGGGAGAAGAAACTAACAAAACAGACAAAGTCGAAAACTTTGGTCTGTACACATATACATATATTTGTATTCTTGCAGGTAAATCCCATTGACGAAGTGTTGTTTTGTAATCATCAAAAAGGGGGAGATTGTTGGAACATTTTGTTCGATACATGTTTTTATAATGTTTTGATGATTAAAGTTGCTAAACAAAACAAAACAACGAAGAGGCGAAGCAAGGCATCGAAGAAATCGAAGTCGCAAAAAGGTGTTCTGTACTAACACAATGGACATTGCATAGCGTACGTAAGTGGGTGCCTATAACGTACATAACAAGTGAACCATAACATACGGAACATGAGTTCAAGTTAGATGAACGTTGGGAAGAGTCAAAGTCAAAAAAGCAGCAACGGATATATGATGTCAGCAATGACGTAAACATAACATACGTAATGGAAGTTTAATAACGTATGTAAGGAAAGAAACGAATGTTACTGGACTGAAACTGGTACGTGCTAACGTATGTAATCTATGATGTTTAACATACGTAACGCTTTTAGCGTACATAATGAAAGGAAGATAGCGGCCATAATCAAGTCTGAAGGTGCAACGGCTAGTTTGGGTAATGAAGCCTATAAATACCATTCCTTTGGTATTATTCAACACAACAACTTCAAGCAAATATTTCATTGATCAGATATTCATATTGATATTATTGTTGTTGTGATATTGAGCTTATATTGTTAGTTTTAGTGTTTATACATTCAACATATACACGAGAGGAAAAAGAAAAGATACGATTGGATTCGGTGTTATTAGGATCAAGGATACGACATTATTAGAATCACAATCGCTATCTAGTGAGGTTTATCTAGTACCGATAGAAAGCTAGAGAGGTTGATTCCTTTTCCGATAGAAAAGGAAAATGGTTTAACTTGGACAGACAAAAAGACAAGTACGAGTGGTTTATCACGGACCAATAGAAGACGTGATTGTAAACGGTTATCTCTCGACCGATATAAGAGAGGTGCAGAGGTTTTATCTTGAACCAATAGAAAAAGATACCGAGAGAGGATGTAGGCTCGTTTATAGCCGAACCTCTATAAATCCATGCGTCATTTAATTTTCGCAATTTATTTTACGCTTCCGCAACACGGTGCATATTCCGATATTGCTCCAACATGATTTGCCTCCTGTTGAAGAATATTCGGAACTCCAGCATCCACATTGTCTCCTCGTCCGGCCGAATGGTCATGCTGACTCTCTATATCCGGATAAACTGAATTAGATAAACTAGGGGTAGCCGACCCCACACGGAACTGAAGAAAACAGTTGCGCCACGTCCTCTCCCGCACCCGCGTCCGCGTCCACGTCCTCGTCCCCTGTTAGCAGACATTCTGAAGAACACATACAGTACATACGTACAATTCAAATCGCACATCATCGAGGTGACCAAAGAATACCAAATTAAAAGCGAAGCGATTAAGGAAATATAAGAAGAGTAAAAGGGCTTACAAGTACGGTCGCACTATGATGATGGCAAAGTAGTGATACTGTAAACAAACGATGACTCAATCGACCCAAAAAGACCGACAACCTAGGTATCCATAAACCTAAGCTCTGATATCATATTCTCTAACACCCCCAAGTTACTCATGGTATATTACAACGTCGTGAGCCCCTCTGTGGGATCCACAAGGCTATACATATGCGGAACCATGAATTTCGCCTGATAAGGTCTAAACATAATCCAGTGGAAGACAATTAAAATTGACAACCAAGGTAATAATCAATTCGACAGAATACAATAAATCGGGAATTAAACCGAGGGCAACACAGGCCAAAACATCAAGAACATCTGAAGCACTACTCGAGTGTTCATAACCATTCCAAGTACAACATTAGTGAATGGATGAAATACAAAATACAGACAGAGACAAAACACAGCATCACTCTTGCCCATCATCTTTGTGCCGACCCGGTACATGCCTATCCGCTCTTCTGGATCCTGAAACACATGAAAGGTACTTCCCCCAAAAGGGGTTAGCCATCGAATAGCTAGTACAAGTACACAAGTATGAAATACAATACTTCTTGCACAATAAAGTAAGCATATACTCATATCATCAATCGTCGAGATATTCAATCCCATATCATTCTCATATTACCAACCTTAAGATTAGTATTCTGGAATTACTATATCACATACCATACCTCATGATTAACCGTGTATTCACGCTATTATAAGCTATGATCCCTCAGAGGACTCGAAGTCCCATCTTGGAGTGGTTAATCGAAAAATGTTCAATATATCGCACTATAAACGACCCCTCAGAGGACTCGAGGTCCCATCCCGGAGTGAACATATAATTATACCAACACGATGTTCAATGGATCGTACTAAAAGCAACGACCCCTCAGAGGATGCGAAGTCCCATGTAATACCACGGGTATTCCATGCGGTTTAATAATGTGTACCTCATTTTAAATAATAATTAAATACTGTGCTCTATTTCACAATACTTGTACTTTTATACGTTTTGTTTAGACCGTGTTGTTTCGAATTAAACCTATTCGCATTTATTTGTTATAGTGATGAAATTGTATGATGATTGATGATGTGTCGGTGACGCACCTTGGTGACACTGAAGCAATTACCAGTGCGAATATGATGGTGGCCAACGTCTTGTTCCCCGAGGGAATTGCCTTACGCGCCTAAAGGAAGTCACATTGTGATGGTTAAGTATGATATATAACTAAGTGGTTTAAACATATTTAACGTACATTAAAGTATATGTACTACGTACGTTATTTGCTTCGTTTAACGTACGTTAAAGGTTGGGCTTTACGTACGTTAATAGCCTCGTTCTACGCATGTAAGAATGTAAGGCTTACGTACGTAATCCATCCTCCAGTCTACCGACAAGAATCTTCAATTATGCTTTATCAGGACAACTTTCGGTGCAATCAGACAAACAAGTCAACTGAGCCATATGTACGTAAATCAGTAAACACTACGTACGTAATGGTGGGGGTCGTTCCGAGCAGAGATTTTAGGCATGCCTTACGTACGTTAACTAGTTGTATATAACATACGTAAAAAGCCTTACGTACGTAAACCCTCAGATATAACGTACGTAAGGAACATCCGAATGTTATAAAACAACACTTCCCCTTTCATTTTGCACGAAACAAAAATCGTCTCTCTCTCTCTCTCTAAAATCATCCTCCAGCCTTCTCAATCGAGTTCTAGCCTCCCTAGCCACATATTATCATAGTAGAGAGGATTGTTCAAGCTCCAGAGAAGGTTTTTGAAAGTGTTGTTTTCCGTTCTTCATCGTCCTTCGTTGTTCTTCCTCGTCCCCTTCAAGTAAGGTAAGTTTATCAAACCTTTGAATCCATATCGGTGTTGATAGTTATGTTGTACCAGATTCCAGATGTTTTGGGTAATTTAGAACTCTTGATGATAATCGAACAGTTGGTACTAGCACTAATCATAATCGCTAACGAAGACCTATCAAGCTAGCATTTTGACTTGTGGTAATAATCATAGATGGGTGTAAAACTAATGATCAAACTTATGAATCGCCAACACCATGAAATTGTCATGTAATAGATTGTGTTAGTAATCCAATTATCGTATGGTAAACTCGTTGTAAATTTTAATGAGTAGTTATCAATTACCGAATTAGATAGGCAATCAAGTATATAAGGATTTTGCTGGAATCGTGCTTGTCCGTCCTACCCTAGAGTTATGGAATTTCGAATTCAAGTAAATAGCAAATTTTCAAGTGGTTATAGTTGTAGTCGTATCGTAGAAATATTGTATAAGAACCTTGTGGTTAAATTGATGTGATAAATTGATAATCAATGGATTGAGAATTTAAGTAATTCACATTGTTATTAAACGTAGAATTTTGGTGTCAACATTATGAATCGAACTACGTTTAGAATTCAATCGGGACGGGGTAATTGACGCTATTCGTCATTATCACCATGAGGTATTAATCGACGAATATGTAATAGGTTGAGCTCTCGATTGTGGGCGTTCGAGCCGATGTGTTATAAAGGAAATTTGTAATGCCCCGGTCTTTTATATGCATGAATTATTATGATCTCAAGTGAGACATTAGAGTTTTGCATTCACAAATAATAAAATTTTGACTAATGGAGTAAGTTTAAAACTATTTACACATTTTAAATTCAGAAATCAGATGTTCGGTTATCTGCTTGGGTTTATCTTCCGAATTTGATTTTTATGTTTCGATATACAGAATCGTGATTCCGTCGAATTCTATATACACTACTTTTACGTTACGAGTATGATTTTCAAAAGTTTACTTTTTGATTTTTCGGGTATATTTTATGTCGAGTCGTTTTCTCGGATAATTCGTATTCCGTAAATCGCGAAAAATTTCTCCGACTTTAAGCTGTAAGTGCGACACGATAATTTAAGTATATATCATACATTTAATACCCGAGTATTTTATCTGTGGAGGAGCGAAACGTAAAATATTCTTCGACCGGTTTATGACGACGTCTAGGGTTAACCTAGTATATAAAGGGACATCACCTCCCTTTCTTTCTCCTCCTCACTTCATCTTCTTCCCTCTTCTTCTCTACTTCAGCCCCCCCCCCCCCCCTTACCATTGAAGAACACCATTGTTCTTCATTAAAAACTCAAGTTAGAAGCTCACTTTGTGTTCCAAGCTTGAATCCAAGTTCATATTCAAGTAAGTTATCTCATTCTCTTCATTTCTACCCAAGTAAAAATAGGTTTTGGACCACTTTATAATTTGGAAAATATATGAAGAGTTTAGGTTTAATGTTATAATATTTTGTATGTTGTTTTTAAGTTGATTTTAAGGTTCTTGAAGTGTTTAGAACAAGTTGTAATCATGCCTTGATTTTCTCATGTTGGCCGAAAATTTTAGGGTTTCATAATCTAATCATGTGTTGTTTTTCTTATGATTTTCTTACACAATATGTTGTTATATGATGATATGATGCTATGATGAATTTATGGGATTTTTATAAAATGATTGGTGTTTTGAAAAAGTCATGTTCCATGATATATGTGTTGATTTTACAATATCAATCACGTATTGTGACATGACAATAGCAATTATCTCAAACTCATCGCCGTCTCATGATATTTTCCATATAAATGGAAAAGCCTATGATGTTGACGGTTTTGGAATTTCGTTCTATTTCTCCTTCATATGAAGGTTGCGACAGGAAGGGCATCCGACGTAAAACTTTGCCACTTTGTTATTTGCATGAGTTATTATGGTGTTAACTAATTTTAGACAATTAAACGACACTATAATCTTCATGCCACCGACCCCAACATAGTTGGGATTAAGGTGCTGTTGATGATGATGATGGTTTGGTGTTTTGAAAGTAAGGAAGAATCATACTTAGTTCTTGATATGTTATTGTATGTTCAAAAGTGACTTGATAATTGTTATGAGGTATGAAAGGAGTACATGATATGCTTTTGTTAGATTTTTATAAAATGCTTTTGAAAATTTATTTGAAAAGAAGAACATGAAGTTAGATTTATAAAGTTGGAAGATGTGTTGGTAATATTTGATGTAGTTAAGGAGCATGTTATGTATTGAGAATTTTAATGTAATGTTTAGGTCATTTGTATATTAGGATCAAGACTTTGATTATCAACATGAGTGTATGTTAAGTGTGTTGTTTGATGTTAATGATGTTTGAATGTTAATGTTGGGAAAATAAGAATGAGTAAGTAGTCATTTTGCAAAAGAAACGATTATAAAATGGAGTTCGTAATGTCGAGGAGCATGCTTGAAGAAAAGATTATAAAATGGAGTTCGTAATGTCGAGGAGCATGCTTGTATGTCGACTCATATATGTGTTATAAGTATGTTATGTATGATTAGAGTTTACATGTATAGGGTTTTCGTTGATAGAAACGAGCTCTAGGTTAATATGATGTTTCTCCCATTTTCGTCGGAAGTTGGCAGTTTCATCATACTTCACGGAAACGGCCATAACTTTCTCCACGTTTCATATTTTTGAGATTTGTAAAATGTATTTGAAACTAAACTTCAGTGGCTTTCCAATGGTATAAGATTCACTATCTAGTTCTTACTGTGCGTTAACAGAATGCTTATTCTTTCCAGACTTGATGCACATTATTTTATGATTATGATTAAGTGTTTTATGATGGTTTTTTTGAACCAAGGGATGTGTAATGGAATCGAGTATCGGTTACCGTTGTTAGTATCTTTATATGTTATGTGGTCAGTTAGGTTCTCTAAGAGAATCATAGCTTTTATTATTAAACTTAAGTCAAATGCAAAACTCTAAAGTCCAAACATGTAGATCGAGTTCGTTGTCTGTTAGACTTCGTTAAGCTCGATCGACCGCTAAAATTAGTTGTTTCCGATGAAAGGTGGAGCAACAGACTGAAGCATAAGGAAGAGCCGAGAATCATTTTGCTTGCGTTTATTACTTGTCCTGGTGGGCTTTCTATACGAAAATGATTTGAGCTTTGCTCTATCTTGATGAAATGTTTTACAAGCAAATTATGATTTCAAATGATTATGATGCATAAAAACTTTTATGTGGATTCTTATGAACCTATCATTGTTGGCTTGCCAACCTATGAAATGATCGGATCCTGAGCTAGACAAAGGTTGCTGGCCAGGGTTAGTGTACACAGTACTCAGGATTGTGAGCTCTCTTCGGAGTGGCCGATCTCGGGGAGTAACGTTCGTGGGAGGTGGCCACCTTCCCCGGCGTAAATTATGGATATGGTGAATCTGATGATATATGCTATGAAATGAAATGATTAAGTAAACATGGGCTTTTTCCTAAAACCCCCGTGTGTTACTGCTTATATGCATGATGACAAGTACGAAATTATGTTTATGTTTTGGCAATATGTTCACGGAGTACGTTGTACTCAGCCCTGCATATCTTTTTAAATATGCAGGTTGAGCAAGGGATGTGACGGAGGGTGTTGAGTGGAAGTCTTTTGTTTACGATCAATGTTAAGCCCTGGTTACATATCTTCATATATGTAACCAACCATGTTTTTCCGCTGCAAACACTCTTTATGATTATGTTTTCTATGTCTTGTTGATTGTAATATGCTATGAAGCCTTTTCCTAAACTTCAAGGCTAATGTTACGACTGTATATTCTACTTTGGATTCCAGGTCGTTCCCACGGGACTGACTCCCCTTCATGATACCTTGATAGGTTATTCATGGTAATTCACCCATATGCCTTATGAAACGTATGTTCCCCCTTTCTTCCCCGCTTCTTAATTCCTACCCCGGGTCACGCCCCGGCTGAGCCATCCTTAGGGTTAAGGGGCCGTGACAGAATGGTATCAGAGCGGTTCGTTCGCTCTGAGTCTATGTTCTTTCAAGCGAAGTTTAGTTCGATTCTCTAAACTGATTTAAGAATCAATTGTCAACTCAACACCCCATCACGTCATGCTCAACTAAAGAGTAAGGTAAAGATTTACTAGTCTTTATGATTCAAACTTCTTTTGCCAAGAAAATGTATCTCTTTACGAGCTTTTATGAAATGTTAATTATGAACATATATGGAATGATATATGTAAGATGAATCATGTGCTATATGAACTTTTATTTTACGATATACGCCTGAATTGCTGCTGACGAAGAAACATGAAAGACGAGAACTTAGAAACTTCCTTAGTGTCTTCTATTACGCGAACGAGAACTTATGCGCCTTAAGTATTTCAGCACATGCACGAATATGAAGGACGAACAATGACGATGTAATAACGAGGATCGACGATGCAGTGACGTCTCCAACGAATATGACTTACGTACGAGTAATACGAGTATGGTTATTTTATCGGGATGTCCATTTATGGCAGAACCCGAATAACTTTCATAACATACCCCTTCAGAGAGTATATTGTTATTTTTATGTTAGGTGTTTCTCAGAGTCTAGAGTTCGAGTCGAGAACTTAGGATGAGATTTATATCCTTCTTTTGAGAACCCTTTAGCGGAGTTGTTCTATTATGTTGAGACGTTGATGTATTATACGTATACCTTCTTCATAGGATGGCGACCAAGAAGACGACGCCGCGTAACTCAACGAGGAGAAGGCGTACACCGTGCGACCTTGTGGAGGCTTTCCGCAGCACGTATCGAGGCATAGGTGCCACCGTTGGTTAGTGCGTGGAAGACCTCGAGGCGACATGACGCTTAGCTGCTCCTCATGGTGTCTCGGACTACGAGGGCATTCAGCGTCTTATCGACCTCCTTCCGATCGAGTGGAGGGAGTGGGCTGCTGCAGTCTCATGGTATTATATCTTTTGCGTGAGCCGACTTTAGTACCTTCTGGAGATTTCATGGCCTTTGCTATCCGCATCACCACTCAGTACCTCCAGTATCCTGCACCTCCCCCCGGAGCTTACGTGTACCGACCTTATGCTAGGGGATCTTTGCCGGAGAGGCTAGCTACACCTCTACCGAGACAGATGGTTCTTGTTGTGCCGTCTCATGCTCAGGATGGGTTAGACATGGAGGCAGGGACATCAGCACCTCACCGCAGGGACATGAGGACCGAGCCTTTTATTCTCAGGAGGACGTCCCCGCCACTTCAACCCATGCCAGTCATCGATCTAGTCCATCCACGACCGATCGTAGATGATGCTCATCTATTTCTCCCGAAGAAGCGCAGAGTCACCGAAGACCCTATTGCAGTCTCTCCAGCTTTAGACGAGGAGTCAGAAGAAGATCCGGATGAGGATCCGGAGGAGTTCTTCGAAGAGGACAGCTCGACCGTCGAGTCGAGGTCGACTTGAGATAGCTCAGGATGGTGCTAGCCATTTATTTTGTGTTTTTTATGCGGAACGTCACTTTTTTTGCTTATACGTGTTGTTCCGATGTCTAGCACTTTCTTATGTTATGGACGGCAATGCTATTTGTTAGAGCATCCCGTATTTTCGTATATGTGTAGGCAGGTAGCCTAGACCAGCTTATTTTGATAGTAAGTAAGACCTCGTTGAAGGCAATTGTACTATTACGATGCATATGATATATTGATATATATTTTGACCCTTCATGGGCTTTCCTTCTCATGAGTATGATGTTGTTATTTATGATTTCTCTCTCGACCTTGCCACGAGAGTTATCTATGAGTATGTGTTGATGCGTTATGATTATGTAGTTCCGAACTCATTTCTATGATCTAGTATGATGATAATTACGGACCAATGAGAATGAACTAATGATGATTATGTGCACCTCAGAATGACACCCAGAAGAGAAAGAAGGAGAGGAGGACATGAACGTGCCCATACACCACCACCTCCTCCTCCACCCCAACGGGCTATTGAAGAGATTTTCCTCAAGCAGAATCCGCCCACTTTCAATGGGTCAGGAAACCCGAGCGATGCTGAGCTTTGGGTTAGAGCTATGGAATGAATTTTTAACTTCCTAAGGTGTACCAACCAAGAGCGTCTTTCTTGTGTGCTCTTCTAACTCACTGGATCTGCAGACTTCTGGTGGGAAGCGTGCAAGAAGATCCTGACGGCTGAGCAACTGGAAAACTACTCTTGGGAGGAATTCAAGGAGTCACTGTATGACAAGTATGTTCCAAAAACCTTCAAGGTCAAGAAGGAAGCTGAGTTCTATAATCTGAAGCAAGGAAGGATGTCAGTGACCGAGTATGATAGAATGTTTTGTGAGTTATCAAGGTATGCTCCAGACCAAGTTGATTCGGATGAGAAGATGGCAGGAAAATTTAGATCAGGACTGAGACATGAGATAGGCATGTCCCTAAATAGCCATGGAAGGTTGAGCTACACTGAATTGTTGAACAGAGCTCTCGATATTGAAGCAGCAATGCCAGAAGAGAAGCGAGCACCCACAGTTACACCACCACCCACTCAGACAAATTCCCACGATTATAAGGGGAAGCGTAAGTGGGAAGGACGAAACAATGGTGGCAATGGGAACAGCCAGGCTAACAGGAAGTCGTGGCAGGGAAATATATCTCATAGACAGCCTCAGGCTCAAGGAGGCAACAACCAGGGACGGCAGATGGTTCCTACTCAGGGAGGAAATAATCAGAGACGAGCTGAAAACCCCGTATGTCCCGGTGTAACAAGCAGCATCATGGTGCCTGTCTGTTGGGCATTGGAAGTTGTTACACGTGTGGTCAGAATGGCATCATGAGAAATTGTCCTAAGCAGCAGCAGCAGGGAGAGAGACAAAACCACCAGGGTCAACCCCAGCCACTGAGAGCAATACAAGGACAGCCGCAACTGCCGCCACCACCTAAACAGCAGAATCAGAATGCTAGATCGTATGCCATCAATCAGAAGCAACCCGAGAAGGATAAGGGTAACCTGGCAGGTATGGGCAAACTTCTTAACCTACCTGTAATTGTTTTGTTTGATACTGGAGCATCGCATTCATTTATTGCTAGAGCATGTGTGGATAATCTTAGTATTATACCGGAATGTGCTAGTCATGTCATGAGAGTATCTTCACCACCAGAAGGAATTTCAACTACCACGCATGTTTGTTCTAATCTGGAATTAGAACTGGGGAATCTTAAAGTGGTAACTAATAATCTGAATGTTATGACGATGTGGGATGATGATGTAATCCTAGGAATGGATTGGTTAGTTGAGAATTATGCCACAATTCTTTGTTATGAAAGGAAAATTTCCTTCCGACCACTGGGAAAGGAGCCCACAGACTTTCACGGCATAAGAATGGGTAGAGGATCACCCGTTATCTCTGCTCTCCAAGCCAAGAAGATGATGAGAAAGAAGGATTGCCAGGCTTTCCTTGTTTACCTTAATGGAGAAGCTGGAGAAGAGCAGACTATAGGAGATATGCCAATTGTGCGGGAATTCGAGGATGTATTCCCAGAAGTGTTACCGGATTTACCACCAAATCGACAAGTGGATTTCAACATCGATCTGGAGCCAGGGTCAGCCCCAGTGTCGAAAGCACCTTATAAGATGGCACCGAAGGAACTGCAAGAACTTAAGATCCAACTGCAAGAGCTATTGGATTTAGGTTTCATCAGACCGAGTGTTTCTCCATGGGGAGCACCTGTCCTTTTTGTGAAAAAGAAGGATGGTACACTAAGAATGTGTATAGATTACAAGGAGCTGAACAAGCTCACACTCAAGAACAAGTATCCTCTGCCAAGGATAGATGACTTGTTTGACCAACTCAAGGGAACAACTGTGTTTTCTAAGATAGACCTTAGGTCTGGGTATCATCAGCTGAAGATTCGACCAGAGGATATACCCAAGACAGCTTTCGGAATAAGATATGGACACTATGAGTTTATAGTCATGCCATTTGGATTAACTAATGCCCGCAGTATTCATGGATCTTATGAACAGAGTTTTCCACCTGTACTTGGATAAGTTTGTATTGGTGTTCATAGATGATATTCTCATCTACTCTAGAAATGAGAAAGAGCATGAAGAACATCTCAGGATAGTGTTGGAAACACTGAGAACAGAGAAACTCTTTGCCAAATTCAGTAAGTGCGAATTTTGGTTGAAAGAAGTAATGTTTCTTGAGCACATTGTGTCAGCAGATGGTATTAAGGTGGACCCAGTTAAAGTGGAAGCAGTACGTGATTGGAAGTCACCAGCCAACCCTAATGAGATTATGAGTTTCTTGGATCTAGCTGGGTACTATCGAAGGTTCATCGAAGGATTTTCCAAGATTGCTAGACCAATGACACAACTGTTGCGGAAAGGAATTAAGTATTTATGGACGGATGAATGTGATGAGAGTTTTCAGAAACTCAAGAGGATATTGACTACTGCACCAGTTTTAGCAGTACCAGAAGCGAACAAGGAGTATGTGGTTTACACGGATGATTCTAAGAATGGGTTAGATTGTGTATTGATGCAAGATGGGAAAGTGATAGCTTACGCATCAAGACAACTTAGGCCGCATGAGGTGAATTATCCTACGCATGATTTGGAACTAGCTGCAGTTGTGCACTCATTAAATATATGGAGACATCACCTCTATGGGGTAACATGTTAAATTTTCACGGATCACAAGAGTTTAAAGTAATTTTTCGAGTAGAAGGACTTGAATATGAGACAGAGAAGATGGCTCGAATTGGTAAAGGATTATGATTGTGGTATTAACTACCACCCCGGCAAGGCTAATGTGGTAGCAGATGTCTTGAGTCGTAAGACTCAATCGCAATTAGGATAACTACTTACCACATAAGGGGATCTAATCCAAGATTTTGAAGGAATGAGTTTAGAGGTGGTTCATCCACCGGAAACGATAATGGGTCATGTCGCGGCATTAGTGACGACACCAGATCTGAGAGGACGAATAGTGAATGCGCAGAGGAGAGATGAAGCATTTGAGAAACTACGTATGAGAATCAGATCAGATAACCCAGGAAGTTACCGTGAAGCGGCTGATAACGCAATTATATTCGAAGAGAGAATATGTGTCCCACATGATGAGGAATTAAGGAATGAGATTATGAGTGAGGCTCATGATACTCCCTATACCGCTCACCCCGGAAGTACCAAGATGTACCAAGACCTGAAGAGAAATTTCTAGTGGGACGGTATGAAACGGGATGCAGCTTCTTTTTTCGAGCGGTGTTTGGCTTGTCAGCAAGTGAAAGCACTACACCAACGACCTTATGGGAAGTTACAGCCATTGACCATTCCAGAATGGAAGTGGGAAGGAATAGCGATGGATTTTGTGACTAGTTTGCCGAGGACCAAATGAGGAAACACTGCTATATGGGTTATAGTAGACAGACTCACAAAATCAGCTCACTTTTTGTCTATCCCAATCACTTACGGATCTGAGAAGTTGGCACAGTTGTATGTCCGTGAAATTGTACGTTTGCATGGAGTGCCGGTATCAATCACGTCAGATCGAGATCCAAAATTTACCTCTAGATTTTGGACGAGTCTACAGAAGGAATTGGGTACACATCTGAACTTTAGTACTGCTTTCCACCCACAGACCGATGGACAATCGGAAAGGACGATTAAAACACTAGAATACATGTTAAGAACTGTAGTGTTGGATCAAGGTGCAAATTGGGAGCATGTTCTGCCATTAATCAAATTTGCTTACAACAACAATCACCAGGCAACGATAGGTATGACGCCTTATGAGGCCTTATACGGCAGAAAATGCAGATCACCACTTTATTGGGACGAAGTGTGTGAGAGGAATATTTTAGGGCCAGATACAGTCAGCGAGATGATCGAGATTATCCGCAAGATACGACAGAGAATACAAGAGGCCCAGACTCGACAGAAGTCATACGCCGATACACACCGAACTAAATTACATTTCGAAAGTGGGGATAAGGTTTTCCTCAAGGTTTCCCCTTCTAAGGGAATAATCAGGTTTGGCGTTAAAGGCAAGCTTAGGCCACATTTTATAGGGCCATATGAGATTCTTGAACGGATCGGCCCAGTTGCTTATAGGTTGGCTCTGCCACCTAGTCTTGGGAATGTTCACAATGTTTTCCACGTTTCTCAGCTGAGAAAGTATGTATTTGATCCCAAGCATGTGATTCATCAGAGTGACATAGTTCTCCGTCACGATATGAGTTATGTAGAGAGGCGTGAAGCTATTTTAGACCATAAAGTTCAAGAATTGAAAAATAAGTCGATTTCTTTGGTGAAAGTATTATGGAGTCACCACGGTCACGAAGAAGCTACGTGGGAACTCGAAATCAAGATGAGGGAGAAATACCCAGAACTTTTTGATAAGGTATGTAAAGTTCGGGATGAAATTTCTTGTTAGAGGGGTAGGATGTAATGCCCCAGTCTTTTATATGCATGAATTATTATGACCTCAAGTGAGACATTAGAGTTTTGCATTCACAAATAATAAAATTCTGACTAATGGAGTAAGTTTAGAACTATTTACACGTTTTAAATTCAGAAATCAGATGTTCGGTTATCTGCTTGGGTTTATCTTCCGAATTTGATTTTTATGTTTCGATAGACAGAATCGTGATTCCGTCGACTTCTATGTACACTACTTTTACGTTACGAGTACGATTTTTAAAAGTTTACTTTTTGAGTTTTCGGGTATATTTTATGTCGAGTCGTTTTCTCGGATAATTCGTGTTCCGTAAATCGCAAAACTTTTCTCCGACTTTAAGATGTAAGTGCGAAACGATAATTTAAGTATATGTCATACATTTAATACCCGAGTAATTTTATCTGTGGAGGAGTGAAACTTAAAATATTCTTCGACCGGTTTATGACGACGTCTAAGGTTAACCTAGTATATAAAGGGACATCACCTGCCTTTCTTTCTCCTCCTCACTTCATCTTATTCCCTCTTCTTCTATACTTCAGCCCCCCTCACCATGAGGAACACCATTGTTCTTCATTAAAAACTCAAGTTAGAAGCTCACTTTGTGTTCCAAACTTGAATCCAAGTTCATATTCTAGTAAGTTACCTCATTCTCTTTATTTCTACCCAAGTAAAAATAGGTTTTGGACCACTTTAAAATTTTAAAAATATATGAAGAGTTTAGGTTTAATGTTATACTATTTTGTATGTTGTTTTTAAGTTGATTTTAAGGTTCTTGAAGTGTTTAGAACAAGTTGTAATCATGTCTTGATTTTCTTCATGTTGGCTGAAAATTTAGGGTTTCATAACCTAATCATGTGTTGCTTTTCTTATGATTTTCTTACACAATATGTTTTTATATGATTATATTATGCTATGATGAATTTATGGGATTTTTATAAAATGTTTGGTGTTTTGAAAGTAAGGAAGAATCATGCTTATTTCTTGATATGTTGTTGTATGTTCAAAAGTGACTTGATAATTGTGATGAGGTATGAAAAGAGTACATGATATGTTTTTGTTAGATTTTTATAAAATGCTTTTGAAAATTTATTTGAAAACAAGAACATGAAGTTAGATTTATAAAGTTGGAAGATGTGTTGGTAATATTTGATGTAGTTAAGGAGCATGCTATGTATTGAGGATTTTAAAGTAATGTTTAGGTAATTTGTATGTTAGGATCAAGACTTTGATTATCAATATGAGTGTATGTTAAGTGTGTTGTTTGATGTTAATGATGTTTGAATGTTAATGTTGGAAAAATAAGAATGAATAAGTAGTCATTTTGCAAAAGAAAAGATTATGAAATGGAGTTCGTAATGTCGAGGAGCATGCTTGCATGTCGACTTCTATATATGTTATAAGTATGATATGTATGATTAGAGTTTACATGTATAGGGTTTTCATTGCTAGAAACGAGCTCTAGGTTAATATGATGTTTTTTCCATTTTCGTCGGAAGTTGGCAGTTTCGTAACATTTCACGGAAACGGCCATAACTTTCTCCACGTTTCATATTTTTGAGATTTACTGGGTTTTGAAACTAGACTTCGGTGGCTTTCCAATGGTATAAGATTCACTATCTAGTTCTTACTGTGCATTAACAGAATGCTTATTCTTTCCAGACTTGATGCACATTATTTTATGATTATGATTAAGTGTTTTATGATGGTTTTTTTGAACCAAGGGATGTGTAACGGAATCGAGTATTGGTTACCGTTGTTAGTATCTTTATATGTTATGTGGTTAGTTAGGTTCTCTAATAGAATCATAGCTTTTATTATTAAACTTAAGTCGAATGCAAAACTCTAAAGTCCAAACATGCAGATCGAGTCCGTTGTCCGTTAGACTTCGTTAAGCTCGATCGACCGCTAAACTTAGTTGTTTCCGATGAAAGGTGGAGCAGCAGACTGAAGCATAAGGAAGAGCCGAGAATCATTTTGCTTGCGTTTATTACTTGTCCAGGTGGGCTTTCTATACGAAAATGATTTGAGCTTTGCTCTATCTTGATGAAATGTTTTACAAGTAAATTATAATTTCAAATGATTATGATGCATAAAAACTTTTATGTGGATTCTTATGAACCTATCACTGTTGGCTTGCCAACCTATGAAATGATCGGATCCTGAGCTAGACAAAGGTTGCTGGCCAGGGTTAGTGTACACAGTACTCGGGATTGTGAGCTCTCTTCGGAGTGGCCGATCTCGGGGAGTAATGTTCGCGGGAGGTGGCCACATTCCCCGGCGTAAATTATGGATATGGTGAATATGATAATATATGCTATGAAATGAAATGATTTAGTAAACATGGGCTTTTTCCTAAAACCCCCGTGTGTTACTGCTTATATGCATGATGACAAGTACGAAAGTATGTTTTATGTTTTGGCAATATGTTCACGGAGTACGTTGTACTCAGCCCTGTATATCTTTTTAAATATGCAAGTTGAGCAAGGGATGTGACGGAAGGTGTTGAGTGGAAGTCTTTTGTTTACGATCAATGTTAAGCCCTGGTTACATATCTTCATATATGTAACCAACCATGTTTTTCCGCTGCAAACACTCTTTATGATTATGTTTTCTATGTCTTGTTGATTGTAATATGCTATGAAGCCTTTTCCTAAACCTCAAGGCTAATGTTATGATTGTATATTCTACTTTGGATTCTAAGTCGTTCCCACGGGACTGACTCCCTTTCATGATACCTTGATAGGTTATTCATGGTAATTCACCCATATGCCTTATGAAACGTATGTTTCCCCCTTTATTCCCCACTTCTTAATTCCTACCCCGGGTCACGCCCCGGCTGAGCCGTCCTTAGGGATAAGGGGCCGTGACAAAATTACACTCATCGGACTTAAGGTAAGTGATACCTTGCTCAGACTATGTTATGTTAAATTTCAAAATTTATTGTGCGACACTATTTGTGGAATTTTATGTTTTTGGTCTTACTTGAAGATTTGATTGATGGGTCGATGTGTTGGGGGTAAAACATGTATGGCACCTGTACGGAACTGTGTTGAGGGATACAACCTAAATGGTACCCACGTCCGGAGTATTCCTGTGTAGATACTTCTGTGACCCTTGGTTGCGACCTTGGGAGTTTATGTGTTGGTAGAAAACATAATGACGAGTATTCTGTGATCTATTGCCAAACCGAACGATAATATCATACTATGGATTTATCTTATTTTATCGATGAATTTTTATTCGTATTGTCTGACCTAGGTTGGCTGCCATGATTCTTCGTGCCAGACAAAGTTGTGGAATATGTACAGGGCATTCCTGAAGGTTCCGGTCAGGCTTGAGCAGTGTTGGAAAGAAGCACTGTTATTTAGTTTCTTTTAAACTGAACTCTGAAATATTCCAAGTATATGTAATAACCGTGTTGTGAACTTATTTATCTAGAGTATTTCGTTTCGTAAGTGTACCATCTTGGAGTTACTTTCATAACAATTATTTAATTGGGAAATTTTAAAATCCTTAATATTTGCCTTGTGGGTCCCACACGGGATTCACGGCAATGTAACATTCCGGTAAATTTTCGGGGCGTTACAGAAAATGGTATCAGAGAAGAATATCCACGTTGCCAAAACGTTTTTAAAAATGTACGCGGGTTTTCAAAGTTCAACACTCCAGGCGACCGCAACTCCTCGGGGAATGTCAGAGTGAGGAACACGTATGTTTCTTGAAATTCAGTTATGATGTTTGAACTCAGTAGAAATCAAAGAATAATTATACTGAACTGACCCTCTAGATTGAACATTTATCATGGCACGTCGTGGAGCTAGGAGAATCATGAACGACGCTCAGGGCTCCGGTGTGAACAATGATGAAGGCAGGAATACCTCTGAAACTGTTCCAGCCAAAAACCAACCGCCGTCCAATAATCAGAACGAACAGGAGGCAGAAAACCAGAACAATGTAGGGATGAATCCGGCTTTCATTCAGACTCTGGCCCAGGCCATTGCAATAGGGATCGCTCAGGTTAACTGAGCGGAGCGGGTACCAGTCATTAATATTTAAGAAAATGCCGGAAAAGAGCGATGACTGGGAGAGATGATGAAAGCTAGGCCACCATTGTTCGACGGTTCGGGAGATAAACATGTGGACGACTGGATCTCTGAAATGGATACAGCTTTCAAGGTAATCGGTTGCCCAGGGAACGGAAAGGTGCCACTGGCAATCAACCAGCTCCGCGATACTACTGCCCGATGGTGGAGGACCTATAAGTCGGAGGACAGGGTAGTCGGGTGGGCCGAGTTTTCCAAACTGTTGAGAGACGAGTACTGCCCTAGGTCAGCTCAAACTGCTTGTGCATGGAATTTCTTCAGTGCTGGACCATAGAACTTTCCGGTACCCGAAATCATTTTAGCCTATCGAACCGAACTAAGATATGTCTCGCAGATGGTGCCATCTGAAGATCAACGGATCTGCACCTTGCAAAACAGTTGTCGGAAGACGTCCAATGTTACGAGACTGGATTTCACTGCACAACTCTGAGGGCATATGAGGATGTAGTCACATCATATGCCGGTACTGTTGTTAGTTCTGACACCGGACATAATCATAAGAAGCAGAAGATGTCTAACCAGTCTAGGAGCACCAGTAGAATGAACTCGGGAGCTGGTTTCTCCTCTAAGTCAGCGGTTTCGTACCAGCAGAAGGGCACATCCGACCTGCCCCTCCGCCGGAACTGCTTCAATTGTGGCATAGCTGGACATACCATGAGCCAATGTCACAAGATGGCTACTAAATGTTTTTCATACCAAAAGAGTGGGCACATGTCTCGATACTATTCGCGAACCAATCCTGCACCAAGTCCAGCTTCTCAGAGTCAGCAAGGTTTTGTACAGTCATCCAGGGCACCTGCCGTTTCCAACTACCGAGCTCCACCTTACCAAACTCAACCCCCATCACGCGGTGCCGGAAGAGGACGTTGGTGTGGAGGAGACACTGCACCCTCCTCTGGGACACTACCATCCCGTGTGTTCAAATTTAGGGCAACCAATGACCAACCCGCACCTGTTGTCTCAGGTACACTTCTTGTTATTTCCCAGCCTGTTCATGTACTGTTTGATACTGGAGCGACACACTCATTTATATATGTGGAATGTGTTAAACATTTGAACCTTTCCTATATACCTTGTGAATCTCTTACTGTTAAACTACCCTAGGGTAGCAGAATTGGAGGTAATCTAGAAGTTCGAGACTGTCTGATCTGTATCGATGATCGGGGCTGGACAGCGAATCTAAAGGTTTTCCCACTTTACAACAAGGATATCATTTTGGGTATGGACTAGATGACCATGCACAGGATGATATTAGACACCTAACACTTGATCATTTCCATCATCACTTGTGACGGTGCCACTCACATAATCAGGGGTCGAGAACACTTCAGCACAAAGGGATCCCTCAGCCTCCTTTTATCGGAAGTACCTTGCAACACTCGAGAAATATATTACTGGTGTTATGTTCTCCAGGAGGACACATAACATCTATCGGTTTTTAACATTCCCGCAGTGAGTGAATTTCCAGACATTTTTCCCGATGAATTACCAGGGTTGCCGCCACGACGGGAGGTTGATCTCTCAATTGAACTTGAGCCGGGAATGACACCTATCTCCAAAGCACCATACAGGCTGGCACCAGCTGAAATGAAGGAACTAAAAATATAACTCGAAGAATTGTTAAAGAAGGGACTGATCCGTCCGAGCACTTCACCGTGGGGTGCGCCGGTCCTTTTTGTGAAGAAAAATGATAACTCCCTACGCTTGTGTATCGACTACAGAGAACTGAACAATGTCACTATCAAGAATCACTATCCACTTCCAAGAATTTATGATCTACTGGATCAATTACAGGGAGTGGCGCTGTTCTCAAAAATTGATTTATGGTCTGGATATCACCAATTGAGGATTCGGGAGGAGGATATTTCCAAGACTGCATTTCGATCAAGATATGGACACTATGAGTACATGATGGTGTCATTCGGCTTGACTAATGCCCCAGCCATCTTTATGGAATTGATGAACAAGGTTCTGACGGATTTTCTCGATAAGTGTGTGGTGGTTTTTATTGACGACATCTTAATCTATTCCCGGAGCCGACAGGAGCATGAGGAACACTTAAGGCAGGTGTCAAGTGTTTTGAGGCAACACTAACTTTATGAAAAACTTTCTAAATGCGAGTTCTGGATGCCGGAGGTGACCTTTCTGGGACATGTTATTTCAGCAGAAGGTGTCAGAGTAGACCCGCAAAAGATTGAGGCAGTGATGAGTTGGGAACCACCAAGGAACGTCAAGGAGGTAAGAAGTTTCCTAGGATTGGCAGGCTATTATCGGCGGTTCATAGAGGCTTTTTCTTGTATCGCTCGGCCATTGACGAACCTACTGAGGAAAAGTACCAAGTTTTTTTGGACTACGGATTGTCAGGAGAGCTTCGACGAGCTAAGGAAAAGGCTGACTACCGCCCCAGTGTTAGTGCTACCGCAGGGCACGGAAGGATTCGTAATATACATGGATGCATATAAGTATGGACTAGGATGTGTCTTCATGCAAAATGACAGAGTTATTGCATACGCCTCTCGACAACTTAAGCCGTACGAGGTGAACTACCCAACACATGACTTGGAACTGGCTGCAGTGGTCCATGCTCTTAAGATCTGGAGACACTACCTTTATGGGGTTACCTGCAAGATTTTTACGGACCACAAGAGTTTAAAATATATCTTCACCCAAAGGGAGTTAAACATGAGGCATAGGTGTTGGCTGGAGCTAATCAGGGATTATGACATGGAGATTTTATATCACCCTAGGAAGTCCAACGTCGTAGTAGATGCACTTAGCCAGAAGACTACGCAAGAGATGACACTATCCGGGTTAACGGTGTAGTCGGAATTGCAATAGGACCTCATGAGTAATGGTATTAAAGTGTGGATACAACACCGCCAGGGGAAGCTGTGCTCAATTAATATTCATTCATCCTTGCTGGATGAGATATGCCTAGCACAAATGGAAGACCCCGAACTACGTGCGATCAGCGCAAGAGCTAGGGGTTTTTTCAGACTACAGGATCCAATGGGGCTTGGTAATATTTAAGAACAGGATCTGTATCCCGCCAAATGATGAGCTAAAGCAAACTATACTGAAGGAAGCTCATTCTACTCCCTACTCTGTGCATCCAGAGGCAAGCAAAATTTGCAAAGATCTACGGAAGAGCTTTTGGTGGAAAAACATGAAACATGATGTAGAAAGATTCGTTACTCGATGCATGACGTGTCAACAAGTAAAGATCAAACACCACAGACCGGCCGGAATCATGCAACCCTTACCCATTCTGGAATGGAAATGGGAAAGCATATCAATGGATTTTGTCACCAAGTTACCGGCAATAGCGGGAGGAAAGGACACAATATGGGTCATTGTTGACCAACTGACGAAGTCGGAACATTTTATTCCTATCCAGGAAACTACCGGAACAGAGTAGTTGGCCACCATTTTTATCCGGGAAGTTGTGAAACTACATGGAGTCCCCTCAGCAGTCATATCAGATATAAACACCAGGTATGTGTCCCATTTCTGGAAAGTTGTCCACAAGGCTATGGGTACTCAACTGTATTTCAGCACAACCTATCATCCCCAGACAGACGGACAGACAGAACGTACGATACAGACCCTGGAGGATATGTTGAGAGCATGTGTACTTGATTGGGGTCAAGGATTGGGTTAAACATCTTTGTTTAGCGGAGTTCTCATACAACAACAGTTGTCATGCAAGCATATGCATGACACCCTTTGAGGCCTTGTATGGTAGAACATGGAAGTCTCCCCTATGTTGGGACGATGCTTCCGATGTCATTGCTACCGAGTTAGACCTAATCCAAGAATCTATCAAGAAAATTTCCATTGTTCGAAAACACATGTTAGCAGCGCAGAGCCGCCAGAAGTCATATGCTACGGATCGCCAATGACCGTTGGAATTTCTAGTCGGGGACCACATTTGGATCAAAGTATCACCAATGCGGGGCATTCGACGTTTTGGCCAGAATGGAAAGTTGAGACCGAGATTTATTGGCCCATTAGAGATATTGGACTGAGTTGGTACTCGCTTATCGATTAGCGCTACTGCCATTATTAGACGGAGTACACGATGTCTTCCACGTCTCCCAATTGAGGAAGTACGTTTACGATCCGAGTCACGAGATCAATTTCGAATAATTAGAGATTTTTAATGATGCTAGCTTCAGAGAAGTGCCAATCGCGATTATAGATTGATACATAAAGACACTAAGGAATAAAGCCATATGTCTTGTGAAGGTTCAGTGGTCGCATCATGGCATGTAAGAAACAACTTGGGAGACCGAGTCGAGCATGAGAGAGAGTCATCCCGAGTTATTTTCTTAGTTTCGGGACAAAATTCTTTTAAGGGGGTGGTATGTAATACCACGGGTATTCCATGATGTTTAATAATGTGTACCTAATTTTTAATAATAATTAAATTGTGTGCTCCATTTCACGATGCTTGTACTTTTATACGTTATGTTTAGACCATGTTGTTTTGAATTAAGCCTTTTCCGCATTTATTTGTTACAGTGATGAAATTGTATGATGATTGATGATGTGTCGGTGATGCACCTTGGTGATGCTGAAGCAATTACCAGTGCGAATATGACGGTGGCCAACGTCTTGTTCCCCGAGGGAATTGCCTTACGCTCCTAAAGGAAATCACATTGTGATGGTTAAGTATGATATATAACTAAGTGGTTTAAACATATCTAACATATGTTAAAATATATACACTACGTATGTTATTTTCTTCGTTTAACGTACGTTAAAGGTTGGGCTTTACGTACGTTAACAACCTCGTTCTACGTACGTAAAAATGTAAGGCTTACGTACGTAATCCATCCTCCAGTCTACCGACAAGAATCTTCAATTATGCCTTACCAGGACAACTTTCGGCATAATCAGACAAACAAGTCAACTGAGCCTTACGTACGTAAATCAGTAAACAATATGTATGTAATGGTGGAGGTCATTCCGGGCAGAGACTTCTATGCATGCCTTACGTACATTAAGTAGTTGTATATAACGTACGTAAAAAGCCTTACGTACGTAAACCCTCAGATATAACGTACATAAGGAACATCCGATGTTATAAAACAACACTTCCCCTTGCATTTTGCACGAAACAAAAATCATCTCTCTCTCTCTAAAATCATCCTCCAGCCTTCTCAATCGAGTTCTAGCCTCCCTAGCCACATATTATCATAGTAGAGAGGATTGTTAAAGCTCCGGAGAAGGTTTTTGAAAGTGTTCTTTTCCGTTCTTCATCGTCCTTCATTGTTCTTCCTCGTCCCTCGTCAAGTAAGGTAAGTTTATCAAACCTTTGAATCCATTTCGGTGTTGATAGTTATGTTGTACCAGATTCCGGATGGTTTGGATAGTTTAGAACTCTTGACAATAATCGAACCGTAGAAACTAGCACTAATCATAATCGTTAACGAAGGCCTATCAAGCTAGCATTTCGTATGAATTGTGGTAATAATCATAGTTGGGTTGTAAAACTCATGATCAAACTTATAAATGGCCAACACCATGAAATTGTCATGTCATAGATTGGGTTAGTAATACAATTATCGTATGGTAAACTCGTTGGAAATTTTAATGAGTAGTTATCAATTACCGAATTGGATAGGCAATCAAGTATATAAGGATTTTGCTCTAATCGTCCTTGTCCGTCCTACCCTAGAGTTGTGTAATTTCATATTCAAGTAATTAGTGAATGTGCAAGTGGTTATAGTTGTAGTCGTATCGTAGAAATATTGTATAAGAACCTTGTGGTTAAAATGATGTGATAAATTGATAATCAATGGATTGAGGATTTAAGTAATTCACATTGTTATTAAATGTATAATTTTGGTTTCAACATTATGAATTGAACTAGGTTTAGAATTCAATCGGGATGGGGTAGTTGCCGCTATTCGTCATTATCACCATGAGGTCATAATCGACGAATATGTAATAGCTTGAGCACTCGATTGTAGGCGTTCGAGCCGTTGTGTTATCAAGGAAATTACACTCGTCGGAATTAAGGCAAGTGATACCTTGCTTAGACTATGTTATGTTAAATTTCAAAATTTATTGTGCGACACTATTTGTGGAATTTGTGTTTTTGGTCTTACTTGAAGATTTGATTGATGGGCCGATGTATTGGGGTAAAACCTGTATGGTACCCATACGAAACTGTGTTGAGGGATAAAACCTGAATGGTACCCACGTCCGGAGTATTCCTGTGTAGATACTTCCATGACCCTTGGTTGCGACCTTGGTAGTTTATGTGTTAGTAGAAAACATAATGTTGAGTATTCTGTGATCTATTGCCAAACCGAACGATAATATCATACTGTGGGTTTATCTTATTTTATCGATGAATTTTTATTCGTATTATCTGACCTAGGTTGGCTGGCATGATTCGTCATGCCAGGTAAATTTGTTGAATATGTGCAGGACATTCCCGAAGGTTTCGGTCAGGCTTGAGCAGTGTTGGAAAGAAGCCCTGTTATTTCGTTTCTTTTAAACTGAACTCTGAAATATTCATAGTTTATGTAATAACCGTTTTGTGAACTTATTTTTCTGGAGTATTTCGTTTCGTAATTATACCATCATGGAGTTACTTTTGTAACAATTATTTAATGGGGAAATTTTAAAATCCTTAAAATCTGCCTTGTGGGTCCACACGGGATTCACAGCACTGTAACGTTCCGGTAAATCTTGGTGGCATTACAGAAAATGGTATCAGAGAAGAACATCCACGTTGAAGATTTTACCAAAACATTTTTGAAAATGTACGAGGGTTTTCAAAGTTCAACACTCCAGGCGACCGCAACTCCTCGGGGAATGTCAGAGTGAGGAACACGTATGTTTCTTGAAATTCAGGTATGATGTTTGACCTCAGTAGAACTCAAAGAATAATTGTACTGACCTGACCCTCCAGATCGAACATTTATCACAATGGCACGTCGTGGGGCTAGGAGAATCGTGAACGACGCTCAGGGCTCCACTGTGAACTAGAATGAAGGCAGGACCACCGCTGAAACCGTTCCAGCCGAAACTAGGGAGATTTTGTAACATCCCCAAGATATTCAGGATATATTAAAGCGCCGTGGACCCCTACATGGGACCCACCAGTCTAACAAATAATACCACTCATCTAACCATCTCGGTTAACAAGAAAAACATACATCACCAAGACGAAACTTAAATAAAACGCCCGGTACAACCGGTAAATCAAACATCACCGAAAATTACAAACAACATTTGGTATACAAACCATTTTCCAAATCAAAACGCCTAAGTACCCGCGAGTACTAACTATCAGTTTACAAGTTTTGAAAACGAACGTTTAAAATGGACAACCAAAATAAAAGAACTCATTTGCACACGTCAACAACCTTAGCCAGCATCCTCGTACTGCTCCAGTGCTCGATCGATTGGCTGAACGCAACCTGAAATTCATAACATGAATTTCCCCAAAAACGAGTTCCCAAAGGGGTTAGCAATTACGCTAGTACAAGTAATCAAGGCACACCGCTCGCTTATATATTTCATAGTACATGCATCAAATCATTTCAAAAATCAAATCAAAACATGTCTTTTCCCGGAAAACAAACATTCAATAATCACAATCGAAAACCACCTATGTAACGCCCCGACTTTGTAGGATAATTATTGGGGAAAAAAAGGTAAAAGGTAAATTTTGACGAGAAATAATTTCTTTTGAGAATATAAAAATTCTCGCCTACAAAGTCGAGTCGCTACAATGACATACAAATAAATTCCTTTAAATACGGCAACATTTCATCATAGATACGAGATAAAAATTTGCGGCGGAAGAAATAAATCAAAAATTAAAATTTCTAGGCAAAGTTTCCCCAAATGAGTTTCATAACATTAGACATAATGAAAAATACGTCATATAATAAATCCTCTTTCATATGCCCTCTCGGATCGCTCCTTCGTCCTTCCAGCACGGTTCAACTTGCAGGATCAATAAAGGTGGGGGTGAGCTTCCTTCAGCTCGTGGAAATCACACTGATCACAGTAATATAAAATCTCATGGAAAGCATAGCATGAATAATATATCATATTTTTCCTCAACGTCAATGCATACTCATAATATTACATGTAGCATGAATCGAGCACGCATAACACGAATATTGAGGTTGCGCAGGTGCCCCCGCAACAACATCAAACATACACACAATACCACACATAACATGAATCGAGCACGCATGTGAATATTGAGGTTGCGTAGGTGTCCCCGCAACAACATGTATCTTAAGATAGCCTCTTACACGAATACAGGCTAGCCTGATTTACAACGTGCATAATAATTTTAAACATGAATAGAATATCACATATACAGTCCAATTAAAGCAATTAAAGTGATAATGAAAATTCCCACCTGAATAAATGTTGATGTCTGACTTGAAATGAAGATACTCGACTCACAGTCCTAAGCCCGTAAATCCTGGATAAAGTCTACATATAATAATAATAATAATAATTATAAGCCTTACAATTTATTATTTATATCATAAATGAAAAGATACAAATATCACTATCTAATAACTAAAAATAAATTGCTTATTAATATTAATCGAAGAGTTAACATTATAGATGACTGAAATTAAAATATTTATGCAATAATTTCGGATTAGTTATTAATATTAATTGAAAGTCAACATTTTAATGTTTTGGGTCAGAATAAGACTGGAAGTGAAGTTTTAAAGTTGACTGGGGTCAAATTGTAAAATTTGAGAAGCTGCCTGGGTTAGAAATCGAAGTAAATAGAAGTCTGGGGTTAGATTGAATGTTACTCGAAACTTAGAGGACTAAATTGTAATATCCGCAATTTGGATTTCCGGTAATTTTATTTTTTGGCGGAAGTCCATCTTAAAGACTCTATTGTGACCGTTTCGTCATTCCGAGAATGATTAATTCTACACTTTTTGCAATCCGAGTTCGTCTCGGTGTCGTTCTGTTGAGTTCCGTGTTCTTAAGCGACTTTTCCACGTATGAGTTCGACTTTGTTAAATCACCATTAATTTTTGGAAACTCCAAAAATTCTGAATCTTTGCAATATTATAGAGCATAAAGTTGGCTTTCCAATGGTTCAAACGGTGAGTCAATCGGAGTCCGGACGAGGGAGTTATGGACGAAATAGCTAAGACACACTCATGTTGCAAGTTTGGCCGACCCGCCTGTACCGGGGGCCGCGGCTCCTGGCGGAAGGGCCGCGGCACACTGCCGAGTCACTGCCGCGGCACACTCGGCCGGTCCGCGGCACACACCGCGAGCACCGGGGCAGATTTGGCCCGTGCGGCACACTCGGCCGGGCCGCGGCACAAAGTGCAGTCTGCACTATAATTACGTTTTTTGAGAGGATCAAGCTCATTTTTCATCCTATATCCGAGAGAGAGGGTTTGTGGGAGAAAGTTTATTCATCAAGTACTTAAATACTCGATTCTTCATCATTTTCATTCGGTTGTGAAGCTTGGATCGTCGATCTAACGCGTATTCATCGAATCAAAGTGTTTGGATCTTCAAAGGCAATATTCTCAAACCTCTTAGATTTCGATTTGTGTTGAGATATGATGTTTTGGACGTTATAATCATGTTGTATGAAGAGATATACATATGATTATGAGTATGTATGAATATTCATCGGATTATTGAAAGGTTATTCAAGAACACTTTGAATATTGAGTTGGATTTGGGGGTTTTCGATTAATTGTTGTTGAAATCACGAATTTGGATATTCTTGTTGGATTATTGATCGTATTGAAGATGTTTTGTTGGTTTGGAACACTTCTTGGGGATTTGATATTGGTATTATTGAGGTTTGGTTGTAAACAATCGAAGTTTGGCCTCAACGTGTTCGATATAATGCCCCAATGAACTTGGTTTAGTCATATCGACGTTTTGAGTTAGTTATATTCGTGTTTGATTCGTATGTTGAACGGATTGTTGGTAATTGTGTTATTCAAGGTTGTTCGAGCGACCGGTAGTTTCCTTAGGATGTTGTTCGAGAGAGATCGTATCATCACCGGTGTTAAGGTAAGTTAATTCTTACTCAGTTAAAGGGATATTCATTCCTTTCGTTGTTGTTCATTCATAATCATAACTCATTCATATTGTATTAACCGTATCGAGACTTGTCATTGTCAATTAATCACTTCAGTCACGAGGAACTATGGTTCCAATCATTTCATTGAGCTATCATTCATTTCACTGTCATTTCATCTCGATGAGTCATTATTGATTTCGATGTCACTTTTGTTATCTCGTGGCATTCCGGGTCATACTGGCGTGCCGGTTGGTATGTGTAGGATTTTCATGTCGGGCACATATTAAGTCGTGTGTTGGTTGTTGGCCTCACATTGGACTGTGCACACGAGAAGATCATTTCGTGAGACTGATTAGGTACAAGACCACACGTGTATTTGATCGATACTCGATGGTGGCTTGTGCACGGACACATTTTCATCCCGGGCGTAGTGTGGCACCACCCTTTGAGCCGTACCATTAGTTGATTCATACAACATGTTTTATTGCGTATGTTTTCAACAAGATTGGGTTATAATCTAACCGATTCATTTTTGATCGAACTTGTGGTTTATACAGCATATATATGATTGTGTTTATTCAACTCTTGAGCATTGTTGTTCTGTGTAATCGGCTTCGTTGGGGATTTTGTTTTTCAGGTCGTGGCAAGGCTAAGGCACGGGAAGAGAACGTTGACGGCGAGGAGTCCCAGTGATACTAGTAGGGGGCCCCAGTCCTTTCATTCACCATGTTTCCTTATTTTATTTCCGCTGCAGATTTCCGTTTGGATTTTGAGTTCATTCAGTGTTGTATATTTTATCTCCATATAAAATATACTTGTATTCGGTCATTTCCTTAGCTGTGTTGTAATAAAACTCCTCGTCGGAGTAATTAATGATGTAATGTGGTTCGGTACTACATTTACCCTATGTATTTCATTCATTTTCACTCGCCTGGTGGGTCCGAGTCGGGGGTCCACGGCACTGTAATATCCGCCTAGTTTGGGGTGTTACAGAGTTAGTATCAGAGAGTGGTTTTGAATACTACCTTCCGAGTCATGTCTCATTTGAAATCATCGTTCATCAGACTAGTATCATTGGACTTTCATGTCACGTGTGACCTGTGCAAGAGCCGAGCCCTTCAGACCAAAGAATAGTAAGATTTCCTCATTTATCATTTTCATTTGTAATCATGTTGATCATGTTAACTCATTAATCACTCAATTCATTTCATCACTCAGTTGTTAATCTTGAGGATCATATCATTAATCTTGTTAACTTGTTCAAGATAATCATTTCAAGAATATCATCAGATAATCATGTCACCTCAGTTAATCATTCATGTAATCACGGTGTTAGAGCGCGTATACTCATTTTCATCATTTCATGACGTAAATCATAATACAGTACTCATACGATATCTATGATTATCATGCGACCTTCCTACTTCAGTATGGAGAGAGCTGTCACGGGATACATGGGGAGAGGCCGCGGTGCGGGCCGAAATCCGGGAAATAATCACTCACTGCCAGGAAGTCGTACCCAGGACTCAGCTCGTTCGGAAGATGTTCGGGTTGATCCATTCACTTTTTTGCAGGTCATGATGACCCATATGCAATTGCTTAATCATCATTGCACCACTATGGCCGATTTAATCGAGAGAAGTCTCCCGTGTGAGCCTGCTGCTAAGGAAATTGCTGAGCAACAACCTTCATGTGTCAGCAAGAAATCAACGAAGCGTAATCAGTCCGAAGGCGGTCAGTCTACCTTCAAGAAGCCTCGTGCAGACCCTAACGTTTTTGAGCGACCTCCTACGGCGTCTAATCTTGTGGGATCTCAGCCCCGAGCGGCAAGATCAGTCATCACCTGTTTCAACTGTAGAGCGCCGGGTCATTACAGCACTAAGTGTCTGAAACCGTCTATCACGTGCCATAATTATGGGATTTTTGGGCATAAGGCCCGTTTTTGCCGAAGGGACCCCTAGCCGACTCTGGCAGCATCTCGGGCCCCGAAGCAATCAGTGATTCAGAATCAGACTGCTCTGTCAGCGTCGTTTAAGACGACGGGAGCGAATAAAGGCGGAACTCATATTTATCAGACGGGAGCGTCCGGTTCGGGGGCCGGCAAGCCCCGAATTTACGAGATGAAGAAGACCGACGATCCAGAGGCCCGGATGATCTCAGGTACACTCGATATTCTATCTTAACCTGTGTGTACCCTTTTTGATACTGGTGCATCGCATTCTTTTATTTCCGAATCATGTTTGAGTAGACTACGTCTGGGTAGTGCTACTAGTTGTGAGCCTTATGTCATCGGTCTACCTGATGCTAGAAGGATTATCGGGAGTCGTGAGATTAAGGATTGTCCGATTCAGCTTCATGGCCATGATTGGTTAGCAGACCTAATCGTGGTAGATTTGCCGAGAGACGACGTCATTCTGGGTATTGATTGGATGGATCGTCACGATGCCGTCATTAGTGTTCGTAAGCGTATGGTCACTATGATTTCCGTCGTTGGAGTTGAGTGTGTATTTCAGGGAGGTATGATGAAAGCAGTAAATTACTCAACCAGGGATGTTCTATCATTCATTATATATCATTGTCATCGATTGACCATTCTAAGGCGATCGAGATGTTCCATCATTCATTAAATATCATTGTCATCGATTGACCATTCTAAGGCGATCGAGATGTTCCATCATTCATTATATATCATTGTCATCGATTGACCATTCTAAGGCGATCGAGATGTTCCATCATTCCTTATATCATTGTCAATGATTGACCATTCTAAGGCGATCGAGATGTTCCATCATTCCTTATATCATTGTCGTCGATTGGACATTCTAAGGCAATCGAGGTGTTCAATCATTCATTGTATCATTGTCATCGATTGGCCGTTCTAAGGCAGTCGAGGTGTTCAATCATTCATTGTATAATTTTCATCGATTGGCCGTTCTAAGGTAATCGAGGTGTTCAACCATTCTTGGTATCATTATTATCATTTGACGATGTACTCCCAGACGAGCTACCTGTTTTACCTCCACCGAGGGATATGGAATTCATGATAGAGTTGGAGCCTGGTACGTCCCCATTATCGAAGGCATCATACCGGATGGCCCCGACCGAAATGCAGGAATTGAAGAATCAATTAGAGGATTTAACCGAGAAGGGTTATATCCGACCGAGTGCGTCCCCGTGGGGAGTACCAGTGTTGTTTGTCAAGAAGAAGGATGTTTCGTTTCGTGTGTGAATTAATTATCGGGAGTTGAATAGGGTGACGATCAAGAATAAATATCCTCTACCCCGTATTGATGATCTCTTAGATCAACTTCAGGGAGCTTCAGTATTTTCCAAGATCGACTTAAGATCTGGATATCACCAGTTGTGCATTCGAGAGTCGGATATCGCAAGGGCGGCATTTCAAACACGCTATGGCCATTATGAGTTCGTGGAGTTAATTAATGCACTAATGCACCTGCGGTATTCATAGAGTTAATGAATCGGGTCTTCATCGAATTTTTGGATCAATTCGTGGTTGTCTTTATTGATGACATTTTAATTTATTCTCGTGACCGGGAGGAGCACGAGTTTCACCTTCATCAGGTACTCGACGTGTTGAGACGAGAGCAACTTTTTGGGAAGTTTCCCAAATGTGAGTTCTGGATGTCCGAAGTGACGTTTCTCGGACATGTAATTTCATCAGACGGAGTTCGTGTCGACCCTCAGAATATGGAGGCTATCCGAGATTGGTAACCTCCGAAGAATGTTAAGGAAATCCGAAGCTTTCTCGGATTAGCCGGTTATTATCGGCGGATTGTGGAAGGATTTTCTAAAATCGCCCAACCAATGGCGAACCTTTTTGCGAAAGGATGAGAAATACACGTGGTCCGACGCGTGTCAGCGGAGTTTTGAGGAACTCAAGAGCCGGTTAATTTCAGCACCTGCCCTTTCTTTACCGCAAGGGACGAAAGGATTTGTGGTTTATAGTGATGCGTCCGGACAGGGTCTCGGATGTGTACTCATGCAGAACGGGAAAGTTATTGCTTATGCTTCACGGCAATTGAGACCTTACGAGGTTATTTATCCAACCCACGACCTGGAGCTAGCAGCCATGGTGTTCGCATTGAAGATTTGGCGTCATTATCCTTATGGCGTTACCTGTCAGATATTCACCGATCATAAGAGTTTAAAGTATATATTTACTCAGAAGGAGTTAAATATGCGGCAGAGATGGTGGTTGGAACTGATCGAAGATTATGATATCGAGATACTTTACCACCCGGGCAAGGCAAATGTTGTCGCTGACGCCTTGAGTCGTAAGTCCGTTCAGGAGCAGATGCTTGATCGATTAACAGTTCAGAAGGAACTTCAACAGGAATTTCTGAGACCCGAGATCAAGGTCTGGTTCTAGTGAGTACAAGGGCAACTTTGTACGTTGGAGATTTCATCGCCACTTGAGGAGGCAATCAGGGAGAATCAGGGTTCGGACCCATTTTTGTTACGCATTCGAGAGGATGTGACTCAGGGGAAAGCCCCCGGGTTTGTGATCCACGAGGATGGACTTTTGCGTTTTAAGAATCGGTTGTGCGTACCGGTGAATGACGAGTTGAAAAACTCGATTTTGAGAGAAGCTCATGCTACCCCTTACTCCATTCATCCGGGGTCTAGCAAGATGTACCAAGACTTGAAACAAAATTTCTGGTGGAGTAATACGAAGCGAGAAGTCGTGGAATTTGTTTCGAGATGTTTGACCTGTCAGCAAGTCAAGATAGAACATCAGCGACCGGCGGGTATGCTGAAACCACTCCCGATGCTGGAGTGGAAGTGGGAGGATATTTCAATGGACTTCATCACGAGTTTGCCGACGAGTCATCGTGGCATGAATACAATCTGGGTAATTGTGGATCGCCTAGCTAAATCAGCTCATTTCCTTGAGATTAAGGATACGTGGGGTCCCGAGAGACTTGCCCAGTTGTTTATCAAAGAGATAGTGAGATTGCACGGTACTCCTAAAAGTATCATTTTCGATCGAGACGGACGATTCGTGTCTCATTTTTGGAAATCAGTTCATCGTGCTATGGGAACTCAGCTTAATCTCAGTACAACTTTTCATCCTCAGTCCGTTGGACAATCGGAGAGGACTATTCAGACTTTGGAGGACATATTGAGGGCATGTGTTCTCGATTGGAAAGATGATTGGGAAGCCCAACTACCGTTGATCGAGTTCACGTATAATAATAGTTGGCATGCTTCGATTAAGATGGCAACTTACGAGGCTTTGTACGGTCGTCGTTGTCGATCTCCTTTGTGTTGGGTCGACTTATCAGAATCAATCGGCACCGAGCCCGATATACTTATAGCCGCCCGTGAGAAGGTAGCTTTTATCAAGAGTCGTTTGTTGACCGCTCAGAGTCGACAAAAATCTTATGCAGACAATCATCGCCGACCATTAGAGTTCGAGACAGGTGACTATGTGTTGGTCAAGGTATCCCCGAGTCGAGGTATCTTCCGTTTCGGGAAGCGGGGAAAGTTGAGTCCGAGAATCATTAGACCGTTTGAGATTTTGGATCGAGTAGGCGAGCTAGCTTATCGATTGGCCTTACCTCTGGCGTTGCGCCGAATTCATAATGTGTTTCACGTCTCTCAGCTACGTAAGTATGTTGCCGACCCTAGTCACACACTTCAGTTCGACGAAATCGAGATCGCAGATGATCATTCGTATGAGGAGCGTCCCATACGAGTCTTAGAGCGGCGAATCAAACAGTTGAGTAATAAGGCGATTCCTTTGGTTAAAATTTAGTAGTCGAGTCACGAAGTCGAAGAGGCTACTTGGGAAATCGAGGATAGTATGCGGAAGAGTTATTCCGATTTGTTTCACCCTTAGTTTCGAGGACGAAACTATTTTTAAGGGGGGGAGTATGTAATATCCGCAATTTGGATTTCCGGTAATTTTATTTTTTTGGCGGAAGTCTATCTTAGAGACTCTATTGTGACCGTTTCGTCATTCCGAGAATGATTATTTCTACACTTTTTGCCATCCGAGTTCGCCTCGGTGTCGTTCTGTTGAGTTCCGTGTTCTTAAGCGACTTTTCCACGTATGAGTTCGACTTTATTAAATCACCATTAATTTTTGGGAACAGCAAAAATTCTGAATCTTTTTAATAATATAGAGCATCAAGTTAGCTTTCTAATGGTTCAAACGGTGAGTCGGGACGAGGGAGTTATGGACGAAATAGCTAAGACATACTCATGTTGCAAGTTTGGCCGACCCGCTTTGTCTGGGGGCGGCTCTGCGGCAGTGCGGCTGCACACCTGAAGTCACTGCCGCGGCAAACTCGGCCGGGCCGCGGCACACTGCCGAGCACTAGGGGCAGATTTTGCCGGGCCGCGGCACACAGTGCATTCTGCACTATAATTACGTTTTTTGAGAGGATCAAGCTCATTTTTCATCCTATATCCAAGAGAGAGGGTTTGTGGGAGAAAGTTTCATCATCAATCACTTGAATGCTCGATTCTTCATCATTTTCATTCGGTTGTGAAGCTCGGATCGTCGATCTAACGCGTATTCATCGAATCAAAGTGTTTGGATCTTCAAAGGTAATATTCTCAAACCTCTTGGATTTCGATTTGTGTTGAGATATGATGTTTTGGATGTTATAATCATGTTGTATGAAGAGATATACATATGATTATGAGTATGTATGAATATTCATCGGATTATTGAAAGGTTATTCAAGAACACTTTGAATATTGAGTTGGATTTGGGGGTTTTCGATTAATTGTTGTTGAAATCACGAATTTGGATATTCATGTTGGATTATTGATCGTATTGAAGATGTTTTCTTGGTTTGAAACACTTCTTGGGGATTTGATATTGGTATTATTGAGGTTTGGTTGTAAACAATCGAAGTTTGGCCTCAACATGTTCGATATAATGCCCCAATGAACTTGGTTTAGTCGTATCGACGTTTTGAGTTAGTTATATTCGTGTTTGATTCGTATGTTGAACGGATTGTTGGTAATTGTGTTATTCAAGATTGTTCGAGCGACCGGTAGTTTCCTTAGGACGTTGTTCGAGAGAGATCGTATCATCACCGGTGTTAAGGTAAGTTAATTCTTACTCAGTTAAAGGGATATTCATTCCTTTCGTTGTTGTTCATTCATAATAATAACTCATTCATATTGTATTAACCGTATCGAGACTTGTCATTATCAATTAATCACTTCAGTCACGAGGAACGACGGTTCCAATCATTTCATTGAGCTATCATTCATTTCACTGTCATTTCATCTCGGTGAGTCATTATTGATTTCGATGTCACTTTTGTTATCTCGTGGCATTCCGGTTCATACTAGCGTGCCGGTTGGTATGTGTAGGATTTTCATGTCGGGCACATATTAAGTCATGTGTTGGTTGTTGGCCTCACATTGGACTGTGCGCACGAGAAGATCACTTCGTGAGACTGATTAGGTACAAGACCACACGTGTATTCGATCGATACTCGATGGTGGCTTGTGCACGGACACATTTCCATCCTGGGTGTATTGTGGCGCCAACCTTTGAGCCGTACCGTTAGTTGAATCATACAGCATGTTTGATTGCATATGTTTTCAACAAGATTGGGTTATAATCTAACCGATTCATTTTTGATCGAACTTGTGGTTTATACAGCATATATATGATTGTGTTTATTCAACTCTTGAGGATTGTTGTTCTGTGTAACTGACCTCGTTGGGGGATTTTGTTTTTCAGGTCGTGGCAAGGCTAAGGCACGGGAAGAGAACGTTGACGGCGAGAAGGCCCAGTGATACTAGTAGGGGCCTCCAATCCTTTCATTCACCATGTTTCCTTATTTTATTTCCGCTGCAGATTTCCGTTTGGATTTTGAGTTCATTCAGTGTTGTATAAATATTTCCATATAAAATATACTTGTATTCGGTTATTTCCTTGGGTGTGTTGTAATAAAACTCCTCATCGGAGTAATTAATGATGTAATGTGGTTCGGTACTACATTTACCCTGTGTATTTCATTCATTTTCACTCGCCTGGTTGGTCCCAGTCGGGGGTCCACGACACTGTAATATCCGCCTAGTTTGGGGTGTTACATAAATTGAAAACCTTGAAAATCTCGCGGGTATAAATACCCCTTATCTCATCCCTTAGCCAACCCAAACCCCATTTCTCCTTCTTCTTCCCGTCGCCCCCCCCCCCCCCCCCCCCCCATTTTCTCACTCTCGGTCCCCTCTCTCTCTCCCTACAATTCTTCTTCTTGTCCGAAATTAAATCGCAGTAAACACACATACTCGCTGGAGAAATTCACACACACACTTCGGAAATCACACACAAGAGCATGCGACCGGTGTCCGGACTCGCAACAAGAGGCAGCGGTGGCGGGAGGCGAATTGACAGTGCAGTGGCTCGGTGGGCAGCGCACGACGAAGATGCAGGTCCGGTGATGGAATCGGGTTCTGAGTTCCGATTTCAGATGAGTTCGCTTGGTGGATGAAATCGGGTTTGAAGGCACTGGGTTCGGCTGGGTTGCAGTTGGTTTTTCGGGCTTGGCCCGATTTCGGGATTCTTAGGTTTAGGTAAGGCGAATTGAGTTCATGGTGAGGGTTGTATGAATTTTCTTTTGTATATTAAATTTTCATGTCGGGGCTGGAGATTAGGATTCAAGGTCGGGTTTGTTTTCGGGCTTATTGTCAATGGAGTTGTTCCTGCAGTGGGTTCAGGGTGGAAAGGGTTTAAGTGTCTATAATTCGGTACGTATATATGGTTTGAAAGGTTTGGCTGATTGGCCGTGATAAATATGTCTGGTAATTGATTATAAGTTGAGTGACATTGGGTTGGCTTAGTCGACAAATTCTAGTTTTGTTCAATAAATTGATACGAACATGAAACTATAGTGCAATATTTGAGGGTTGAAATTACCTGCTGGAGAGAAGAAAAGTATGGTGAATCGTATGTCATTACCGGGAAAGTTGGTGAGCATAGAGTGTCGAGAGTTGAGACTGTTTTGTTCGTTTGGCATAATGTGTTTGATTGTATATAGAGGAATCTAATATGAATCGTAAGAACCACATAAGTTTAAGATTATTTTACCTTGACTGAAGAGAATGAGAGATGTAAAGTGTTGAGGATTGCTGGGGCAAGGATGTGCTGTTGGATCGATCTCGTGCAGGGCAGATGATATCTTCTTCTCCTCCTTGTATTTTTTGCCGATGAAATAGTGTATTGTGTTCTGTGTATTTTTGTGTATATGTATTTTCTGTATTTTTTTTTGTTGGATGTTGAACAATGGATGTAAAAGATTTCTGCAGTAGGAATATTAGTGTATTTATAGGTGTAGTTTTAAAGTATTTAAGTTGCATTAGAATTTGTTTGTTGATAAACATTGAGGAGTTTGATGGAGTGAGGAACGGTGGGTTGGGAGAATTCTTAATTATGATTAGTTTAGTTTAATCATGGTTGGTTAATTAAATTTAATCATAGTTTGGTTAAATTATAACTCATGATTAAATATAAATTATATAATAATAATAATAGTAATAATGGTAAAAATAATAATAGTTTGGTTAAATTAAGACACATGGTTAAAATATAAATAGTATAATAATAATACTGATAATAGTAATTATAGAGTAACAATTAATTGGTAATGTCGATAATAAAAATCTGAAAATAATAAAGATAATAATAATAATAATATTAATACTTAATAAAAACGGTATACTAATATTATTAATAATAATAATATTAATAATAATAGTGTTAGTATTATACTCGAATAATTAATAACACTATTATAAAATAAATAATGACCACTTGACTATATATCTAACAAAATGACTCGGGCTAGGACTTGTGATACGTCGAAATAATTGTTCGTGACCCTCTAAATAAAATTAAATAAAATGAAATGCATTATAATATTATTATAAATAATAATATTGCACTATGAAAATAGCGGGTATTACATCCTACCCCTCTTAGAAAAATTTTCGTCCTTGAAAATAAATGACATACCTCGATTGAAGAAATTCGGATAACGAGCTTGAAGTTCTTCCTTGCGCTCCCAAGTGGCTTCATCTTTACTGTGGTTACGCCATTGGATCTTGACAAACACCTTCTCTTTGTTCCTCAACTGTCGGGCTGATCGGTCGAGAATTAGTTATGGTTGTTCTTCATAGGTAAGATCTTTGTTCATCTCCACGGCGGTATAGTTGATGACGTGGCTGGGATCGTGCACATACTTCCTCAACAATGATACGTGGAAGACGTTGTGCACAGCCGAAAGTTCCGGGGGTAAAGCCAAGCGGTAAGCTAACTCTCCAATTCGTTCAAGAATTTCGAACGGTCCAATGTATCTTGGACTCAACTTGCTCATTGGACTAAAACGAACAATTCCCTTGGTAGGAGATACCTTCAGGAATACTTTATCGCCAACACAGAATTCGAGATCTTTCCTATGCTTGTCGGTGTAAGACTTCTGACGATCCTGTGCTATCTTGATCCTCTCACGAATCTTATCCACCAGACCAACTGTCTGTTATCATCTCGGGACCCAAAATTCTCCTTTCACCTACCTCGTCTCAATACAGTGGTGATCGACACTTCCTACCGTATAAGGCTTCATACGGTGCCATACCGATCGTCGATTGATAACTATTGTTGTAAGCAAATTCTACCAAAGGCAACAGTCGTTCCCAATTATTTCCCATGTCTAACACACATGCTCGCAACATATCCTCAAGGATTTGGATGATCCTCTCGGACTAACCATCAGTCTGAGGATGATAGGCCATACTAAAATTCAACTGCGATCACAAGGCTTCTTGCAAACTCTCCCAAAAACGCGATGTGAAACGAGTATCCCTATCGGATACTATAGAGACTGGCACTCCATGCAATTTAATAATCTCTCTGATGTAAAGTTGGGCATACTGATCCATTCGAAAATCCATCTTAACTGGGATGAAGTGAGCTGACTTTGTGAGTCGGTCCACAACAACACAAATGGCGTGGTTTCCTCTTTCCGTTCGCGGCAAACCTACCACAAAGTCCATCGTAATATGTTCCCATTTCCATTCTGTAATGTGAAGTGATTTAAGTAGTCCAAAGGGGCGTTGGTGTTCTGTCTTCACTTGTTGACAAACTATACACCTTCTGACAAAGTCTGCCACATCTCTTTTCAAACCTTCCCACCAAAATATTCCCTTAAGGTCTTGGTACATCTTTGTACTCCCAGGGTGTGCTGTATATGGAGTACTATGTGCCTCCTTCAATATTGCTTCTCTCAACTTGACAATGTTGGGCACACAAATCTTTTATTCATAGTATATTGTGCCATCATCAGACACACTGAATCCCTTATCCTCACCTGAAAGAGTACGTTCTTTCATTTTGACCAAGAAGTCATCTTGATCTTGACCTTCTTTGATCTGCTTCTTTAAGGTTGGTTGTACCACCAAACTAGCCAATAACGACTCAACTAGATTCGATGTGTAGCCATCTCTAGGTTCATCCTTGCAAATTCTTTGACCAAGCTTTCCTCTTTGGTCAACAAACAGGTTAGGTCTCCTCTCGCCTTACGGCTCAGTGCATCAGCAATTACATTTGCTTTACCAGGGTGGTAATGACTTGTATAATCGTAGCCTTTGACCAACTCAAGCCATCTGCGCTGCCTCATATTCAATTCCTTTTGTGTGAAAATATATTTCAGACTTTTGTGGTCTGTATAAATTTCACACTTATCTCCATATAGGTAATGTCTCCAAATCTTCAAGGCATGAACTATCGCTGCTAAATCCAAATCATGAGTAGGGTAGTTCAGTTCGTGCGGTTTCAACTGTAATGAAGCATAGGCAACTACTTTGCCTTCTTGCATCAATACACATCCCAAGCTTTACTTGGATGCATCACTGTAGATGACAAACTATCTTGTCGGATCGGGAATCGTCAAAACTGGTGCTGCAGTCAATCTTCGCTTAAGTTCTTGGAAACTCTTTTCGCATTTATCATTCCACAAGAAAACTTCTCCCTTTCTAGTCAATCTAGTCATAGGTGCAGCTATCTTCGAAAATCCCTCGATAAATCTCCGATAATAACCGGCTAATCCCAAGAAGCTGCAAACTTCATTTGCATTACTTGGTACATTCCAATCATTGACTGCTTCTACATTAATCGGGTCAACCTCAATTCCTTTAGAAGTGACCACATGTCCCAAAAATACAACTCGGTTAAGCCAGAATTCACACTTATTGAACTTCGCATATAACTTCTCCTTGTGTAGTATTCCCAATACTGTTATAAGATGCTGCTCATGTTCAACCTTGGTCTTTGAATATAGAAGTATGTCATCCATGAACAAAATAACAAACTTGTCCAAATAAGGTTGAAATACACGGCTCATTAGGTCCATGAATACCGCTGGAGCATTAGTCAAACCAAATGGCATCTCTATAAACTCATAGTGTCCATAGCGACTTCGAAATGCTATCTTCGGGATATCATCATCCTTAATCCTCAGTTGATGATATTCGGATCTCAAATCTATTTTCGAGAATACTCCTGATCCTCCAAGTTGATCGAATAGGTCCTTTATTCTAGGAAGTGGATGTTTATTCTTTATCGTGAGTCGATTAAGTTCACGATAGTCTATGCACATCCTCAAACTTCCATCCTTTTTCTTCACGAAGAGCACCGGCGCACCCCATGGCAAAACACTCGGTCGGATAAATCTAGAGTCGAGCCGTTCCTGAAGTTGTACTTTCAGCTCTTGTAGTACCTTAGGTGCCATCTTATAGGGAGCTTTCGATATTGGTGCTGCTCCTGGCACTAAATCAATTGAGAACTCAACTTGACGACACGGTGGAACTCCAGGCAAGTCTTCGGGAAAGACGTCTGGATACTCCTTGACGATAGGTACATCATCTACCGTCTTCTCCGAAGTTGTTTTCCCCATCACATTCACCAAGAATCCTTGGCAACTACGCTTCTTCAACATTTTCACCACTTTCCCTCGAATACGGTCTTGCCATCATTAAACGGACATAAAGTTACCCTCCTCTTGGAGCATTCGACTACAGCGCTATGCTTGTCCAACCAATCCATACCCAAAATGACATCGAAATCGCTAAGTTCAACTATATGCAAGTTAGCTAAGAAGCTATGTTCGTTAATCTCTATCTTCTCCTTGTACACCCTCGGGTAATACTTCTCCATGACCATCTCCTTGTCCTTGCTATTGGACTCACTATGAGCCATCTCAACGTCATTCGAGCCTCCCATCTGCACCACATCTAACTCTTCATCTGGTTCTAGCTCCTCTTTGGGTGCTTCCTCTGGATCTTCTTCAGGATTCTCCTCAGGGTCTTTTTCGGGATCCTCCTCTGAGTCTTTCTCGTCCGTAGAGTTGGCATTCCAATTTACCGTCGGTATCGCCTCCCCAGCGTACAAATCCAATAAGCATCCAGCCACGAACTGAAAATCATCCACGGCCTCTCGCTCTTCTAGCGATCTCTTGATGGCCTTTTTCCAAAGCCGGAAGATGCAACAACTCCAGTCCTCTGATAACTTCTCTATTAGGTGCTCTAGCTGTCGCGTGACGGAACCTCGTTTCCCAGATTGCAGCCACTTGCTCAGCCTATTAATGACATAGCGTGGTGCATTTTCTGGTAAACTAGGATCATCCCACCAGTCTTTGCGTGCCAGAAGACGCGAGTCAAAAGTAGCTGGGACCTTCTTACGTGGCGTCATCCTAGGTTTGGCCATTCTAACAATTCGTACATATATATAATTATGTAAATAAAAATGAAATGACATGCATGAATAATGACTGCATAAAAATGAAATGACATATGCATGAATAGTGACGAAGTGGAGAAGTTGAGAGCATATGATTCTTTTACATTTTAGCGAGTCTACAGAAAGGTAAAACCCCGCTCTGATACCACTATGTAACGCCCCGACTTTCTAGGGTAATTATTGGGGAAAAAAAGGTAAAAGGTAAATTTTGGCGAGAAATAATTTCTTTTGAGAATATAAAAATTCTCGCCTACAAAGTCGAGTCGCTACAATGACATAAAAATAAATACCTTTAAATAAGGCAATATTTCATCATAGATAAGAGATAAAAATTTGCGGCGGAAGAAATAAATCATAAATTAAAATTTCTAGTCAAAGTTTTCCCAAATGAGTTTCATAAAATTAGACATAACGAAAAATACGGCATATAATAAATCCTCTTTCATATGCCCTCTCGGCTCGCTCCTTCGTCCGGCTCGGTTCAACCTGCGGGATCAATAATGATGGGGGTGAGCTTCCTTCAGCTCGTGGAAATCACACTGATCACAGTAATATACAATCTCATGGAAAGCATAGCATGAATAATCTATCATATTTTTCCTCAACGTCAATGCATACTCACTGTAACACCCCCAAAACCATCCGGATATTACAGCGCCGTGGGTCCCGCGCCGGAACCCACCAGGCTAAAAACCGTTTACAAAACCAATTCAAAAGCGCCAAAAGGCCGATGACGGTAATATTTTAAATACTCAAATATTTTCAAAAACAAAGTTCTCAAATACCGTCATAAAATACCATTTGAAAATACAAGGCGAAGTGCCAAATCTCGATAGTTCAAAATGTACGTTAAGCTACCACTTAAACGTACCGATAAAATAGTTTAGGAAAAGGTTTAACGAAATAACTCAAGTTCACAAAATGCCAAAAAGGCCCTTTTAAAATACACACACGCAGCGGATAAAGATACCGAAAAGCCATTTTGAGATATACACACGCAGCGGATAAAAACACAGTTTAAAATACACATTTGCAGCGGAAATAAAACAACCAGAAATAAACACTCAATACTCAAAAACATGCCACCGCCAGTATCACATCGGGAAGCTCATCCCTTCACGACCGCTACTAGCTCGATCTCCGAGTACCTAAAAATAAAGCCCACGATGGGGTCAGCCACAATACTCAATAATGATATCGATCACATCATCATAAATAATTACATACCAATGTCATAATATAGTAAGAATACTACCAAAGTAATCTTACCGACATAACCTTACCAATCCATAACAATCCAATCCTTACCATAATCCACATTTCGCATTCTCAAATGACGAAATGAACTCAACCACAACCAACTGTACTGTATTCAAATAATATCAAAAGTCCTCAAAACATCATCATCACTCATAATCATGAAATAATTCATCCGTGCCAAATCCTGTCCATCGGATTACACAATCAAAACTCAACCTGGATAAACCAATAGTACCCAACATATCTGTAGATCAAATACCACATGACAATGAATACAAATCCCGAAACATCGACGTACAGTCCGAATGCTCATATGATCAATAACAATGATCAACCAATACATCAACTGAGAATATCATCGACATGATAACTCCAATACGACCAACAAAGGATCAACGATAATCGAGAGTACCATCAACATGATAACTCCGACACGATCAACAAAGGATCAACAATAACCGAGAATACCATCAACAAGGTAAACTCCAAATGATCAACAATAATGGATCTCAAGAAATAACTCCGACTGTCGAACATACCCCTCGGGCGTATGAACAACCAGTCACAAACCGTCGAACATACCCAACCATAAATGGAGGATGAACGACCAAACAATATGGCTCAAAGATGGAAGTCATAGTACGCCCGATCCGGAAATGTGTCCGTGCACAAGCCACCCCGGGTATTGATCACATACACGTGTGGTCTTGTACCTAATTAGCCTCACGAACTACGTCTCGTGTGCACGGTTCAATGTGAAAATATCAACACATAACCATTATGTGCCCGGCTAAAAATCCTACACAATAACCAATCGGCACGCAGATATGACTCCAGATATGTCACGGTGCAACATGACAATGAAACTCAAAGAAACACATATCCAATAAGGATCAAAAGACTCACTGAAGTGAACAACAACAGACCGACAATGAAAAGTCGACATGACTAATCAATATCCAAAACATCAATCCTGGGATCATCATCCCCAAATGAATGACCAACACGATCTACGATCTCAATATAACATTCCTGGGATCAACATCCCTCAACGAATAACCGATACGAAGTTCATTACACGAAACCTCAACATATACAACAACTCAACATACTAATTATCCACATGACTGAACAAATACTTAGATTACCTCAAAACCGAGGACCATGTCCATCAACATCCCCCAATGAGACGATCAACATAACCATTAATACCAACAATAGTCCTGGGATCAACATCCCTCAACGAACAACCAGTACGAATCTCAATATACGAAGCCTCAACATACAACATATACAACAACTCAACATAACAATTATCTCATAACTGAACAATACATAAATTACCTCAAAGCCGAAGACAACATCCTTTCCACGAACAACATCCCTGAACGAATACACAGTTATACAAATAATCTCAAATAAGGTACCATCCATTCAATACCAATAAACCTTTATCCCGATACTTATGTCATCACGATAACTATCCTCGATATCCGATAATCTATATCCTTGACCAAAGATAACTCATGTCTTCCCTGAACACAATTAAATCATATACCTTATGATTTAATACAACTAGAGCACGATATACAAACCATTAACCGACAAATTACCTTTCTAACAACATTGCTATACGAATTATAAATGAAATGAAAACGAAACCATTCATCAAATATTATAAACTGAACAAGTATAAACTTGCCTCGATACCGATACCACAAAGTCATACTGAATCCATTGCCTTCGTCTACGAGCTCCTCAGCCCCGACCAAAAGCAATCTACGAACTCTTCAACTTCAACCGCAACACAACGGTCATAATCCACGATCAAAACATATCAACCTATTGCAATAATCAATTAACAACAATCCGATAACAATCAATAACCGACATAGCCAACCAACAAACTCAACGGTTCAACGAAACCTCGATCATATACATAAAACCAAATAATCCAACTCAACAAATACGAACTCATAACCACAATACAAGCCGTAACTCGATGATCACAAATAACAATCAATAACCGATCAACAACGGTTCTACAATATCCCGATTAAACACATATCCAAACAACCCGAACCAATCAAACACGAATTCAAAACCACAATACGATTCCAAAATCCGAAGATCATGTCAATAATCAATTTAAACCAACAAGGGTCTAACATTACCGATTCCAATTTCAATCTTAAATACGGTTACAAGTTTCCTCCTTGTAAATTCATAATATAAACCAATTACCGATTATCATCATCAATTCGGACGATCCGATTAATTCAACATCATAGATAACCATATTCCAGGTTTCAACTAATTCCATTATGCGAATTGAACACTTATTCAATAAGTATGAATTCTTAAACTCAAAAGTGAATCATAAACTTATCAAATCCGAAATCATATTCGTATTCATATACGAATATTGTACCAAAACACATAACTTAGTTCTAGATATGAATATTCCATATTCATATATAAAACACGAATACCTTAAAACGTATTCATCAAATCAATGATCAATTCATCTCGACATTAAGGATTTTATAACATATTCGATTCCAACTTCAACTCCAAATACGAAGACAAAACTCCTTCTTGTTCATACTTGTAAATTCGTAGAAAACAATTTACCGATTATTATCGTGAATAATCACATTCCAAATTATCCGAAATCCTTCCAAAATCATAACATGTAACTCAAGAGTTCTTTAAGAACACGAATTATCCAAATTCACGTTCATAATCCATAAAACAACATAACCCGATGTTTTCTAACATCTAAACAACCCTTAATCATAATTCAAGGTGTATATAATCATGTCCTTCAACATATACTTCTCATAACATCATGAATCGCAACAAACCACCAAGAACATCGAGAATACTACGATTCCATAATCATAACAACATAATCGAATCATTTGATCACCAATTCATTATCTTCCCTTAACAAAATTCTTGTAAATACCAAGAATCATCACAACAATATCATTTCCATCACCACTCATACGAAAACGTGTAGAATTTTCCAAATTCTACTCATTGAGACATTTCATCGAACACTTTGAAGGCATAGTCCAATTCAATCGTTTATTCAAAGAAATACTTGAATTCTTTCCACAAAACTTTAAGAATAATGAATGATTACGAGTTTACAATCAAGTTCAATCAACAATCTGAATCAAAACGAAGCAAATCGGCCAAAACACCAAGAAATCTCAAGAACATCCAAAAACCAAAAGTTTAGGTGTTCTTACCTTCGATCCGGGTGGAAGATGATGTTAATCCATGATTCCAACTTCCAAAACATGTTGTTAGATGATGATCTTACTCAAATCCATCCACTTTTGTTGAAGGAATCGCGAAAAAACGAAGAAAAAATGAAAATGCGAAGTGACCTTGGCCTGTGCCTTATATAAAGCCGAGACTGCCAAGACGTTACGTACGTAACCGCCACCGCTTACGTACGTAATCGCCATGGCTCGCCACCGCCTGCCGCTGTAACCCTTACGCACGTAATCGGCACTGCTTACGACGTAATCGCCCTTACGGCCAGAATGGCCACCGCCTTACGTACGTAATCGGCCGATCTTAGCCATCCTCGCGAGTCACCGCGACCGTGATCGGCCACCCCACGAATCACCGCCGACCATGCTCGTCCATTCCAACGAGTCACGACCGCCATGCTCGCCATCCAGTCATCTCGGCCACGAATCGACCGGCTACTCCGTAACGCACGTAACACTTATTCCGCTATGCATTTAATACGACGTTGACTTGCTACAAGATAATACTCGTACACGCATTTAATACACCCCGTATAACATACGTAACTCCATCCGTTGACTCACCGCTCACATCTACGCCGAAAGCCGCCACCACGGGCCCCACTGTCCGATTCCTCTTGTTACGTCGTTATGTACACTATATAACGTCGTGGCTAACACATTTTACGTACGTAAGCTCCAAGGCTTAACGTACGTAATGGCTTTTATACTTAGCCAAAAATCCAACTGTTCCTATCCGACGTCTCGACGTACGAAATACAAACATACGGCATACTGAATACACATACTGAATCCAAAAATATTCTCATACGGTATACCTGATATCCAAATCTGTTTAACATGATACAACATATCCTGAATATAGCTGTCAATCAAAACGATAATCACACCAGTATAACTGTCTCGGTTCTCAATTTATTTTATCCATACTGTATAGATACCAAACTATACAGTATATCTCAGATAAAATAACGCGAAAAATTTATACTTAAAATTCGCGTATTACACTCACAATATTACATGTAGCATGAATCGAGCACGCATAACACAAATATTGAGGTTGCGCAGGTGCCCCCGCAACAACATCAAACATACACGCAATACCACACATAACATGAATCGAGCACGCATGTGAATATTGAGGTTGCGCAGGTGTCACCGCAACAACATATATCTTAAGATAGCATCTTACACGAATACAAGTTAGCCTGATTTACAACGTGCATAATAATTTTAAGCATGAATAGAATATCACATATACAGTCCAATTAAAGCAATTAAAGTGATAATGAAAATTCCCACATGATGATGTCTGACTTGAAATGAAGATGCTCGACTCACAGTCCTAAGCCCGTAAATCCTGGATAAATTCTACATATAATAATAATAATAATTATAAGCCTTACAATTTATTATTTCTTTCATAAGTGAAAAGATACAAATATCACTATCTAATAACTGAAAATAAATTGCTTATTAATATTAATCGAAGAGTTAACATTATAGATGACTGAAATTAAAATATTTAGGCAATAATTTCGGATTAGTTATTAATATTAATTGAAAGTCAACATTTTAATGTTTTGGGTCAGAATAGGACTGGAAGTGAAGTTTTAAAGTTGACTGGGGTCAAATTGTAAAAGTTGAGAAGTTGACTGGGTTAAAAATCGAAGTAAATATAAGTGTGGGGTTAGATTGAATGTTACTGGAAATTAAGAGGACTAAATTGAAAACCCTGAAAATCTCGCGGGTATAAATACCCCTTATCTCATCCCTTAGCCGACCCAAACCACATTTCTCCTTCTTCTTCCTGTCGCCCCCCCCCCCCCCTTCTCAGTCTCGGTCCCTTCTCTTTCTCTCTCTCTCTCTATCCCTACAATTCTTCTTCTCAGACGAAATTAAATCACAGTAAACACACATACTCGCTGGAGAAAATCACACACACACTTCGGAAATCACACACACGAGCATGCGATCGGTGTCTGGACTCGAAACAAGAGGCAGCGGCGGCGGGAGGCGAATTAATAGTGCAGTGGCTCGGTGGGCAGCGCACGACGAAGATGCAGGTCCGGTGATGGAATCGGGTTCTGAGTTCCGATTTCAGATGAGTTCGCTTGGTGGATGAAATCGGGTTTGAAGGCACTGGGTTCGGCTGGGTTGCAGTTGGTTTTTCAGGCTTGGCCCGATTTCTGGATTCTTAGGTTTAGGTAAGGCGAATTGAGTTCATGGTGAGGGTTGTATGAATTTTCTTTTGTATATTAAATTTTCATGTCGGGGCTGGAGATTAGGATTCAAGGTCGGGTTTGTTTTCGGGCTTATTGTCAATGGAGTTGTTCCTGCAGTGGGTTCAGGGTGGAAAGGGTTTAAGGGTCTCTAATTCGGTAAGTATATATGGTTTGAAAGGTTTGGCCGATTGGCCGTGATAAATATGTCTGGTAATTGATTATAAGTTGAGTGACATTGGGTTGGCTTAGTCGACAAATTCTAGTTTTGTTCAATAAATTGATACGAACGTGAAACTATAGTACAATATTTGAGGGTTGAAATTACTTGCTGGAGAGAAGAAAAGTATGGTGAACCGTATGTCATTACCGGGAAAGTTGGTGAGCATAGAGTGTCGAGAGTTGAGGCTGCTTTGTTCGTTTGGCATAATGTGTTTGATTGTATATAGAGGAATCTAATATGAACCGTAAGAACCACATAAGTTAAAGATTATTTTACCTTGACTGAAGAGAATGAGAGATGTAAAGTGTTGAGGATTGCTGGGGCAAAGATGTGCTACTGGATCGATCCTGTGCAGGGCAGATGATATCTTTTTCTCCTTGTATTTTCTGCCGATGAACTATTGTATTGTGTTCTGTGTATTTTTATGTATATGCATTTTTTGTATTTTTCTTTATTGGATGTTGAACGATGGATGTAAAAGATTTCTGCAGTAGGAATATTAGTGTATTTATAGGTGTAGTTTTAAAGTGTTTAAGTTGCATTAGAATTTATAGGGGAACGGTAGGAACGATGGGTTGGGAGAATTCTTAATTATAATTAGGTTTGTTTAATCATGGTTGATTAATTAAATTTAATCATAATTTGGTTAAATTATAACTCATGATTAAATATAACTGATATAATAATAATAATAATAGTAATAATTGTAAAAATAATAATAGTTTGGTTAAATTAAGACACATGGTTAAAATATAAATAGTATAATAATAATACTAATAATAGTAAATGTAGAATAACAATTAATTGGTAATGTCGATAATAAAAATCTGAAAATAATAAAGATAATAATAGTAATATTAATATTTAATAAAAACGGTATTAATAATATTATTAATAATAATAGTGTTAGTATTATACTCGAATAATTAATAAAACTATTATAAAACAAGTAATGACCACTTGAATATATATCTAACAAAATAACTCGGGCTTGGACTTGTGATACGTCGAATTAAATATTCGTGACCCTCTAAATGAATTTAAATAAAAGGAAATGCATTATAATATTATTATAAATAATAATATTGCATTATGAAAATAACAGATATTACAGTCTAGGATCGGGGCGAAACCACTGATCCCATCCGAGACCTCTATGGACCCTCCCGGACTGGCTATAGTTATAAATCACGCACATGACTCGCCTAGGACTGGGGCTAAACCACTGGTCCCATCCGAGGCCTCTATGGACCCTCTCGGACTGGCTATCTAAACAAGCTCGTGAATCAGGAGCGAAATCACAGATTCCTCCGAGGCCCCGTCGGACCCTCCCGGAGTGAGCAAAGCACACACATATACATTACCATTTCATTTTAAGCATATGAGTTTCACAAGAATATTTGCCTTGAGTAATTGACGACGAAATGCACGGAAAGGAAAATCAACCACGATCGATAGGAACCGACAACCTCGAACCCAACGATTCGAAGCATACAATCACAACTAAATCTACACGAGTACGAAAATAGAATACGCCCGAAAACCCACATACGATTCATGTAAATTCGTACAAAAACAACAACGAGGGCGGGTCACAACTGAACCCTCTCGATTTCACAAATACCACAAAATTTACTATGAACTCGTAGGGAAAACATGAATACCACTAAGATTAATCAGATACATCATAGATTAATCAACAATACGGAACAAATAGGACATTAAATCGAAAACCCCCAAATTCCACAAAAATAGGGTTCTAAGAGATTACCTTGGATCGAGGACGAAGAACACAAGTAGATGTTGTTATTCTACACCAAGAATTCAAGGAAGATGATGGCTGAGATGATTGGAAGAAGAAAACACCCCAAAATCGCCTCTAGATCGCACAAGCCGCGGGGAAGAAGATGAAATGAGGAATAGACACGTCTGAGGTCAACTCTAGGGTATATATAAATAGACGGTTTAGTGTGCGCTAACGGCTTATGGTTGGCGCGTGCTAACCAGCCAAAACTGGTCCAGAACTTCGGTTCTGACCCATTAGCGTCCGCTGCCCGAGAATAGCGTGCGCTAACAGCCCCCCGATAGCGTGCGCTATCGAGCTATAGCGTGCGCTACCTGTTCGTCATCCAGAGTCCAGAAACATTCTGCCTCAACTGGAATACCGAATTAGCACGCGCTGTCACACAACTAGCGTGCGCTAAGCCTCAACCGTAGCGTACGCTAATCCACAGACTTAGCGTGCGCTAAACTGTGTAACAGCCCAAAAACAGTGGCTATTACAGTGCCGTGGACCCCCTACTGGGACCCACCAGGCGATATCACAATATGCATTTAAAATCTGACAACGTGGCACCGTACCACAATATTTATCAAAACCCCAGTGTGGAGTATGAGTTATTCATGTTTTTAAATACAAGCAAACATACACAGGATCCAAACTCGGTACAGACCATATGACGATGGGCAGTACCTAACAAATTTTAGTACAATCATCCGACACAAAATAAAATGAAAGTCACCATTAAAACATAACCGAACAACCAAAAGACTCGGGGCCCCCGAAATAGCATACATCAGAATCCTCCGTCGCCATTGTGCTCCTCCTGTGCCTTGCCCTTTCCTCGCCCTGAAATACAAGTATTTCGCCCCAAACCACAGGGTCAGCTATACATGATAATAATTCTCATGACATTATACAATTCATATATACTGATCTCAAAGAAATCCACCGACTACTGAATATACCCCGAAGGCGTATAAACAATCAGTCCCAACTGTCGAACATAACCAAATATACGAACGACCATATACTATGGCTCAAGACGGACGTCACAGTACGCCCGATCCGAAAATGTGTCCATGCACATGTCCACCCCGTATACGGAATCCAGAATATACGTGGGACGATGTACCTAATTAGCCTCACGAACTACGTCTCGTGTGCACGATCTAAATGCGGAAAACATCCACGCATGATCATCAAGTGCCCGGCTAAAAATCCTACACATAACCAATCGGCGCGCAGATATGACTCCAGAGATGTCACGATACAACATGACAACGAGACTCAACGAATTACACTTTTACCAAGAAATCGAACAACTCACCGAAGTGTCAACAAAGCTCAACGATATCAGGGGTTCAAAAGTAACGAACTTGGGAATACAATCCCATGATGAAAACGAGACATCATCAAGAACAACCTCAAGTCACGAGACACAAGTTTATAAGTGTTTCATATACACGGAATGCATAATTATCATAAGAATCCACACATCATTATAACCAAGCAAGATAACTTGCCTCAATTCCGTAGACGAATAATCCTTCCTTGAATGGTCAAACGAACGGTATCCTCGTCTAACAATATTCACGTGAACAAGCAACCTTGAATGAAATATAATTCATTCAACAACACATTCGCATTTATAATGGTATTATCGCATAAACAATATTCGTAAATTTACTTGAATAAATCGATTATCCTATTGATCATTTTAATGTTCTAATTACAAATCATCGTATGTTTATCGTGTTCAATACATATTCTAACCTTAATGTCAAATTCTTGATGTCTAGTTTATTATCAATGCAATATCGTGAAAATATCTTTTCGAATCATCGACACTTCCAATTACGATATAAGTTGTGTTTAATTACGTACTTCATTATTTTACCAACGATTTCATTCAAAACTTGATTACTATATGAAACATAAGTTTAAGTTTTTAGTGAATTAAGAACATCATCTTAATTTACGTCTCTTAACACGCACGGATTAATGAAATGGAATTCGGCTACTCATCTACCGCATTTGTATCATCATATTCAACACAATCCTCTTAAGAACATTATCAATCTATTAATGTAGTGATTAACACCCTTTAATGAAATCGATAAATTCGAACATATGAAGATTACAACTTCCTTCTATCAACGTTCATTGTTTTACTTTGAAGAATTTATTAAAAGCCTAGTTATATCATTGGATACTTGAAATTTTTGAAGTAACTTCATCCATCTAACAAAGATCATCTACAAAAGGTTAACATAATCTTTCCCACAATTTCATTACAAAGGTTTTAGAGGCCAAAAATCATGGTTCCATACTACCTTCAAGAATCAATAGAATGTTCAAGACAATTTTAACATTTCTCACTTTTAATCATTAAGGATGTCATCCCTAACATGTTCCTAGTGTTGAGACTATAATTAACTTCCGATTATCATGTTATACATCAGGTTTTAAGTATATTATTATCAACACAATCACATTATGAAGTTATTTACAACAAGAAGTAACACTAATACCTTCAATGTTAATCTTTACTTAGTTTGAGCATGATTCAATTAACTTATCATGTTTGCACTGGTTTAAACTAACATTATGTGAAGTATTTATCTACTAACATCATCATAAGCATGGATTTGATATGAGTTAAAGAAAGACCAACCTTAAAATGAAGAACAACACCAACACTTCAAGGGATACACTTCAATCTCTAGCTCTCCAAGTCACCAATCAAGTGTTGAAGCTCCAACACAAGTTAGGAAAGCTTAGAAATGAGGTTGGAGGGGAAAAGAATCGTTCCTCAGTTGGGAGGTTGAAAGGGTCGAGTAGGAAGTGAATGGCAAGTCATACATTTATAATCTGAACTTGGCATTACGTACGTTAACGAACGTGGTTAACGTACGTTATAGCCTTTACGTACGTAATCTTGTGATCATTACGTACGTAACCAATTTCATCAAATCTCCCTGTCTCAAAACATGCAGTTCGTTACGTACGTAACCAGGCAGCTATTACGTACGTAATAGCCGTTGACTTGGCTGTCGCGATCGACTCCCGACCACCTACCCCTGCTCGGCCCCACCCGCCGAAAGGCGGACTGCTGGAGGATCTTTCCGCATTACGTACGTTAACGTATTGATGTTACGTACGTAAGGCGACCTACATAACGTACGTTATGAAGACATGCTAACGTACGTTAAGTACTATAACAAGCATAAATGGAATTTCTCCCAATATTACCCAACAACTAAAAGAGTATGAATGACCATGAATCCAACTTAACATAATTCGTCGACACTTGCTACAATATCACAGATATGGTGCGAAAGTACTTAACTTAAATCATGAAATACAATATTAAAGGCGAGGGTATTACATACTCCCCCCCTTAAAAGGAGTTTTGTCCCCGAAACTAAGGGGTAAACAGTTCGGGGTATTTCTCTCGCATGCTATCTTCGGTCTCCCACGTAGCTTCCTCGACTCCATGTCTTGACCACTGAATTTTTAATAAGGGAATCGTCTTGTTCCTCAGCTGTTTAATTCTTCTCTCGAGTATCTGCACAGGCCGTTCTTCATACGAATGGTCGTCGGCTATTTCGACCTCGTCGAATTGAATAACGTGACTTGGATCAGCAACATACTTCCTTAACTGAGATACATGGAATACGTTGTGAATCCGACTCAAAGCTGGTGGTAATGCTAAACGATAGGCTAGGTCGCCTACTCGTTCCAGGATCTCAAACGGGCCAATATACCTTGGGCTCAATTTGCCTTTCTTCCCGAATCGGAAAACACCTCTGGTAGGAGATACTTTGACCAGTACATGGTCACCAACTTCAAACTCGAGTGGTCGTCGACGATTATCTGCATATGATTTCTGGCGGCTTTGGGCCGTTAATAGACGGCTCTTGATCAGGGAAATCTTCTCGCGGGCTGCTAATAACATATCAGGTTCCGTACCAATAGATTCGGATAATTCATCCCAGCATAAAGGGGACCTACAACGACGACCATATAATGCCTCATAAGGTGCCATCATGATCGAGGCATGCCAGCTGTTATTATATGTGAATTCCACCAACGGCAGTTGGGCTTCCCAGTCAGGCTTCCAATCGAGAGCACATGCCCTCAACATATCCTCTAGAGTTTGAATTGTCCTTTCAGACTGACCGTCGGTCTGAGGATGAAAAGCCGTACTGAAGTTCAACTGTGTACCCATAGCACGATGAACCGCCTTCCAGAAATGCGACACGAACCATCCGTCCCGATCTGATACAATACTCTTAGGGGTGCCGTGCAGTCTCACAATCTCTTTGATGAATAATTGGGCCAATCTCTCAGGGCCCCAAGTATCCTTGATCTCCAAGAAGTGGGCTGATTTAGTCAATCGATCCACAACCACCCAAATCATATTTATGCCTCGACGGCTCATCGGCAAACCGGTAATAAAGTCCATCGATATGTCTTCCCACTTCCACTCGGGAATCGGAAGCGGTTTCATCATGCCAGCTGGTCGTTGATGCTCAATCTTGACCTGACAAAGTCAAACATTTCAGCAATTCGGCAACCTCCCGTTTCATGTTACCCCACCAATAATACGACTTCAAATCCTTATACATTTTGTTTGATCCCGGGTGTATGGAATACGGGGTAGCATGAGCCTCCTTTAAAATAGTATTCCTCAACTCTTCGTCTGCTGGTACACATACTCGATTTTTAAAGCGTAACAGTCCATCCTCGTGAACCACAAATCCAGGGGCCTTCCCCTGATCGATTTCTCCTCGAACTCTGGATAAGAATGGGTCCGTCATCTGCTTCGTCCTAATCGTCTCATCAAGGGACGGTGAAATCTCAAGCATGCACAGTTGTCCCTGGATGCGTTGTATCCAGACCTCAATCTCTGGTCTCATGAACTCTAATTGCAACTCCCTCTGGGCGGTCAAACGAGCTAGTGTCTGCTCCTGCACCGTCTTACGGCTCAAGGCATCGGCAACCACGTTTGCCTTGCCTGGATGATAAAGGATCTCGATATCATAGTCTTTGATTAGCTCTAACCACCTCTTTTGTCTCATGTTCAACTCCTTCTGGGTAAAAATATACTTCAGGCTCTTGTGGTCCGTAAAATTCTGGCAGGCAACTCCATACAGATAGTGGCGCCAGATTTTTAAAGCAAACACTACGGCTGCTAACTCCAAGTCATGAGTCGGGTAATTGACCTCATAAGGACGCAACTGTATGGACGCATAGGCGATCACTCTCCCGTCCTGCATTAACACGCAGCCAAGGCCCTGCCTCGATGCATCGCTATATACCGCGAATCCTTCCGTTCCTCTAGGTAGTACCAAAACAGGTGCTGAAATTAATCGACCTTTGAGTTCATCAAAACTTTGTTGGCAGGCTTCCGACCACAAGTACTTCTTATCTTTTCTCAACAGATTAGTCATTGGTTGAGCAATTTTAGAAAATCCTTCCACGAATCGCCTGTAATAGCCTGCTAGTCCCAGAAAACTACGAACTTCTTTCACGTTCTTCGGGGGTAGCCAGTCTCGGATAGCTTCCGTCTTCTGTGGGTCTACTCTTACTCCCTCTGCTGATATCACATGACCCAGAAAAATAACTTCAGACATCCAGAATTCACACTTAGAAAATTTTCCATAGAGTTGTTCTCGCCTTAATGCGTCGAGAACCTGGCGGAGGTGACACTCATGCTCCTCATGATCACGAGAGTAGACCAAGATATCGTCAATAAAAACGACTACAAAACGATCCAGATAATTAATAAAAACCCGATTCATCAATTCCATGAATACTGCAGGTGCTTTAGTCAGTCCGAATGGCATGACAACGAACTCATAATGCCCATAGCGAGTGCAAAAAGCTGTCTTCGGGACGTCGGACTCTCGAATCCGCAATTGGTGGTACCCGGACCTTAAGTCGATCGTGGAAAATACAGCGGCTCCTTGGAGCTGATCCAATAGATCATCGATGCGAGGTAAAGGATATTTGTTCTTAATTGTTACTTTGTTCAGCTCCCGGTAATCAATACACAAACGCAGCGATCCGTCCTTCTTCCGTACAAATAACACCGGCGCTCCCCAAGGGGATGCACTGGGCCGAACATATCCTTTCTCAGTTAATTCTTCGAGTTGTATTTTCAACTCCTGCATCTCAGTCGGGGCCATACGATATGGTGCTTTCGAAAGCGGGGACGTCCCTGGCTCCAACTCAATGGTGAATTCCACCTCTCGTTGTGGGGGTATTCCTGGAAGCTCGTCTGGAAATACATCTGGATAATCTCGAACTACTGGAATATCAATTAATTTGACTGGCCGGTCAGCTGTCTTAGTCATGTAACACCAATAACCAATGCATCCCTGGTTCAGTAATCTCATAGCCTTCATATCGCTGATGACTCTCCCATAATGATTGGGATTATCACCCCGAAAAATACACTCAACGCCATCATCCGATGTGACGGTCACCATTCGCTTACGGACGCTAAGGACGGCATCGTGACGGTCCATCCAGTCGATACCCAAGATTACATCATCTTTAGGTAAATCAACCACAATCAAGTCGGACAACCACTCACGGTTGTTCATGCTAATCGGACAGTTCTGTACTTCACGACTCCCAATAATTCTTCTACCATCGGGTAGACCAATTACATAGGGTTCACAATCGATAACACGATTCAAATGCAAACGACTCAAACAAGAACTAGACAAAAAGGAGTGTGAAGCACCAGTATCAAAAAGAACACAAACGGGCTGAGAGTGGATCTCGAGAGTACCTGCAATCATGCGGCCGGGATCATCGGCTTTCTTCATCTCGTAGACTCGGGTTTTGCAACCCTAAGGTGTGTACCAACTTGATTTCCACGGCCCATCCCTTTGTTCGCCCCGGTAGTCTGGTAAGAAGCGGATGGAGGAGCACGTTCCTGAACAGAAAACTGTACTGGAGCAAGAGATGCTACTGGAGCACGCCCGAGTCCACCCCGGCAATAGCGAGCACGATGACCGTTCTTCCCGCAAGTGTGACAGGCAACGGCCGGCTTAGGACACTTGGAACTGATATGCCCCTGGTCCCCACAGTTATAACACACGACATGTGAGCTGATTGCCCGAGAGTGCGTTCCTGCCGGTTTTGGTGCCATAGGTGGCCGCTCAGAAGGATTTGGTACAGGCTGGGGTTTCTTGAATACCCCCCGGTTACTGTCTCCTTGGGTCTGGTTCCTGGATCTCTTGTTGGAAAACTGAGGCTGCTTCTTGGAAATCTCCTTTGCAGTAAGTTCATACTCCAAAGCCTTCTCAATAAACTCCGGTAAGGTCGTACAGTGGTGATTGAGTAATTGCATCCTCATTCGGGGTTTAAGCCTCTTGAGGAAATATTTGATCTTATCAGCTTCCGAATGGACAACTGACGTAGCAAAAGGGAGAAGTGCTTAGAATTTTTCGGCAATCGCTAACACATCCTCGTCTTCCGATGGGTCGGGGTTTAGTAATTCGGACAGTTTGGCTTCACGGAGAGGTGCAGGATAGTAATGATCTAGCATAAGATTCTTGAATTCCTCCCAAGTACTCGCGCCTTCGGCAGGCCTCACAGAAAGCCACCAAGTATGGGCACTCTTACTAAGGTAGTAGGCTGCCACAGCAACTCGATTTTCCTCTGGGCACTCCACCATCTCGAACCGTTTCTCGAAATGCTCTATCCAAAGGTACATGTCAATGTGCCTCGATGAGCCTTCAAAAGTCGGAGGTCGCCGACGTGATATGTCGCTAATAATCCGGCTCACGATCCCGCAGCACCGAGAGGCGGAGGCCGTTGTCCCCGCCGTTGACCCGCAGTATTCCTCGCATAGTTTCCATCACCACCCATTTGGGTCATCTCGGGCCATCATGCCCCGCATCACGGTGTAAGGATCAACATGTGCATTCTCTCCTGTGGTGTGATTGGTCCCTAGAAGGCGAATCACCGCTGCGGAACTCGCTCCACATTCGCGTCTCGTTAGCTCGTGGTATCGGATTCGGCCTCTTCCGCGGCCTCGTCCCCTCTCGCCACGGCCTCTCAGGTTCCTTTCCATACTAAAAGAATCAAGTCACAAGTACAGTTCGATTTATCAATCATAATTCATGCTAAGTTAATAGCAACAGGGAATTTCCTATCCAACAAAGCAGTTGTAAAGAACCACTGACACTACAAATGTTACACACTCAATATCGTATCAACATTAAGTCGAAACAATTCCAATCACATAATTAATTTAGGTTCTCCTCAAACAGATGAATTTTGCCTCATGGTAGCAAGATGCCAAGATAAGTAAGGAGACCAATACATTGTCAATATCATGCCAGTAATCAAATTATGGTTCATGAGAACATACCGTATTCGACGGGTCAGGCGCTTGCACAGGTTACACGTGGCACGAAGTTTTCTTGATGCTATTTCGATTCTACAATGACTCAAAATAAAAACACACTCTCCGATACCATCTTCTGTAACAGCCCAAAAACAATGGCTATTACAGTGCCGTGGACCCCCTACTGGGACCCACCAGGCGATATCACAATATGCATTTAAAATCTGACAACGTGGCACTGTACCACAATATTTATCAAAACCCCAGTGTGGAGTATGAGTTATTCATGTTTTTAAATACAAGCAAACATACACAGGATCCAAACTCGGTACAGACCATATGACGATGGGCAGTACCTAACAAATTTTAGTACAATCATCCGACACAAAATAAAATGAAAGTCACCATTAAAACATAACTGAACAACCAAAAGACTCGGGGCCCCCGAAATAGCATACATTAGAATCCTCCGTCGCCATTGTGCTCCTCCTGTGCCTTGCCCTTTCCTCGCCCTGAAATACAAGTATTTCGCCCCAAACCACAGGGTCAGCTATACATGATAATAATTCTCATGACATTATACAATTCATATATACTGATCTCAAAGAAATCCACCGACTACTGAATATACCCCGAAGGCGTATAAACAATCAGTCCCAACTGTCGAACATAACCAAATATACGAACGACCATATACTATGGCTCAAGACGGACGTCACAGTACGCCCGATCCGGAAATGTGTCCGTGCACATGTCCACCCCGTATACGGAATCCAGAATATACGTGGGACGATGTACCTAATTAGCCTCACGAACTACGTCTCGTGTGCACGATCTAAATGCGGAAAACATCCACGCATGATCATCAAGTGCCCGGCTAAAAATCCTACACATAACCAATCGGCGCGCAGATATGACTCCAGAGATGTCACGATACAACATGACAACGAGACTCAACGAATTACACTTTTACCAAGAAATCGAACAACTCACCGAAGTGTCAACAAAGCTCAACGATATCAAGGGTTCAAAAGTAACGAACTTGGGAATACAATCCCATGATGAAAACGGGACATCATCAAGAACAACCTCAAGTCACGAGACACAAGTTTATAAGTGTTTCATATACACGGAATGCATAATTATCATAAGAATCCACACATCATTATAACCAAGCAAGATAACTTGCCTTAATTCCGTAGACGAATAATCCTTCCTTGAATGGTCAAACGAACGGTATCCTCGTCTAACAATATTCACGTGAACAAGCAACCTTGAATGAAATATAATTCATTCAACAACACATTCGTACGATAATGGTATTATCGCATAAACAATATTCGTAAATTTACTTGAATAAATTGATTATCCTATTGATCATTTTAATGTTCTAATTACAAATCATCGTATGTTTATCGTGTTCAATACATATTCTAACCTTAATGTCAAATTTTTGATGTCTAGTTTATTATCAATGCAATATCGTGAAAATATCTTTTCGAATCATCGACACTTCCAATTACGATATAAGTTGTGTTTAATTACGTTCTTCATTATTTTACCAATGATTTCATTCAAAACTTGATTACTATATGAAACATAAGTTTAAGTTTTTAGTGAATTAAGAACATCATCTTAATTTACGTCTCTTAACACGCACGGATTAATGAAATGGAATTCGGCTACTCATCTACCGCATTTGTATCATCATATTCAACACAATCCTCTTAAGAACATTATCAATCTATTAATGTAGTGATTAACACCCTTTAATGAAATCAATAAATTCGAACATATGAAGATTACAACTTCCTTCTATCAACGTTCATTGTTTTACTTTGAAGAATTTATTAAAAGCCTAGTTATATCATTGGATACTTGAAATTTTTGAAGTAACTTCATCCATCTAACAAAGATCATCTACAAAGGGTTAACATAATCTTTCCCACAATTTCATTACAAAGGTTTTAGAGGCCAAAAATCATGGTTCCGTACTACCTTCAAGAATCAATAGAATGTTCAAGACAATTTTAACATTTCTCACTTTTAATCATTAAGGATGTCATCCCTAACATGTTCCTAGTGTTGAGACTATAATTAAATTCCGATTATCATGTTATACATCAGGTTTTAAGTATATCATTATCAACACAATCACATTATGAAGTTATTTACAACAAGAAGTAACACTAATACCTTCAATGTTAATCTTTACTTAGTTTGAGCATGATTCAATTAACTTATCATGTTTGCACTGGTTTAAACTAACATTATGTGAAGTATTTATCTACTAACATCATCATAAGCATGGATTTGATATGAGTTAAAGAAAGACCAACCTTAAAATGAAGAACAACACCAACACTTCAAGGGATACACTTCAATCTCTAGCTCTCCAAGTCACCAATCAAGTGTTGAAGCTCCAACACAAGTTAGGAAAGCTTAGAAATGAGGTTGGAGGGGAAAAGAATCGTTCCTCAGTTGGGAGGTTGAAAAGGGTCGAGTAGGAAGTGAATGGCAAGTCATACATTTATAATCTGAACTTGGCATTACGTACGTTAACGAACGTGGTTAACGTACGTTATAGCCTTTACGTACGTAATCTTGTGATCATTACGTACGTAACCAATTTCATCAAATCTCCCTGTCTCAAAACACGCAGTTCGTTACGTACGTAACCGAGCACTATTACGCATTTAATAGCCGTTGACTTGGTCGCGATCGACTCCCGACCACCTACCCTCGCCGGCCCCCTACCGAAAGGCGATCAGCCGAGGATCTTTCCGCATTACGTACGTTAACGTATTGATGTTACGTACGTAAGGCGACCTACATAACGTACGTTATGAAGACATGCTAACGTACGTTAAGTACTATAACAAGCATAAATGGAATTTCTCCCAATATTACCCAACAACTAATAGAGTATGAATGACCATGAATCCAACTTAACATAATTCGTCGACACTTGCTACAATATCACAGATATGGTGCGAAAGTACTTAACTTAAATCATGAAATACAATATTAAAGGCGAGGGTATTACAAACTGCTCGTCCAGAGAGCAGAACAACCTATTGCCACTGCTGTACTCGAATCATTAGCGCGCGCTGCTGGCGAAGTTAGCGCGGGATACTGAACAAAATTAGCGTGCGCTACACAATGGGATTAGCGTGCGCTAACGAGTGCACATAGTAGTACATACAGCACTCAAAGATAGAAAACAGTGAATTCTTCCCCGGATGAAAATAACGCGCATCCGACACTAAACAACTGGATGAAGAAGACACACGTACGACGAGTTCGAGGCAGAACCAAAGCACTAAAAGAAATCACGATTCCGACTGCCCAAAGGTTCGGAAAACGACACTGATGGTAATTACCCCATAACTTTTGGAAATTATAAAACAACCCAAAACATCCGAAATACAAGATACACGAGCGAAACGCTAAACAAAAGCTCACAACATGCATGATAACATAAGATGGATTCACGGAAACCCCTAACCAATGGTTCCGAACAACGATTTCGAGAATCGAACCAAATAGCGACGAAAAAGACATTAGATGCGGAATTGAGTAAATAAGTCCGAAACGAGCTCGGGTGACAAAGAGTCCAATATTAAATATTCTCGAAATATTAATAAGGTTACAAGTGAGTCACTAGAAATAAAAAATACACTAAAATGAAAAATACCGAAAAAAGAAAAAATGCGGATATTACATTCTCCCCTCTAAAAATAAGTTTCATCTCGAAACTTAAGAAACAAACAACTCGGGTTACCTAGCACGCATGCTATCCTCGGTTTCCCAAGTTGCCTCCTCGACACCATGCCTCGACCATTGCACCTTGAGCAACAGAATGGTCTTATGCCTCAGTCGCTTCTCACGGTGCTTCAAGATCCTCACGGGATGCTCCTAGAAGGTAATATCCTCCGCGATATCGATCTCACCATAGTCGATGACATGACTAGGATCCGGAACATATCTCCTCAGCTGAGAAACATGGAAAATGCTACGGACGTGACTCAAAGCCATAGGCAACGCCAAGCGATACGCCAACTCGCCAACCCTCTCGAGAATCTCAAAGGGACCAATAAATCTCGGACTCAACTTTCCCTTCTTCCCGAAGCGGAAAACTCCCATCGTCGGCGACACCTTTAGTAGAACGTGGTCTCCCACCTCGAATTCCAAAGGTCGACGACGAACATCAGCATAGGATCTCTATCGACCCTGAGCAGTCAACATCCTCTCCCGAATCAATTCCACATTCTTCCTCGTCTCCAAAGCGACATCCGGTTCAGTCCCGTCCAAATCAGACGCCTCGTTCCAAAAAATCAGCGATCGACATCGCCGCCCATAAAGCGCCTCATACGGTACCATCTTGATCGATGCATGCCAACTATTTGTTAGGGTTGTATACATCAAAGCATACTTTATGCTTGTATTATCTAATTTCCCGGTCTTTATCTATGAGAATATTTAATTCATTTAAATCACATGTTTTGCATATTTATTCACGCTATGGTTATGCAAATGTTGTCTAATTACTTTATATTGTAGATAATGTGGTATGTCGTGTCAAACAGAAGATCACATTATCGGTTCCTTATATAGTAATAATTAGTTCACAACCTATATAACATTAGACCGTTATGTGAGAGGTTGTAGTATATGTTTGAGATTGGTAGGTCTTGACCATTAGCATATATTAACGTATTCGGTATACGTTGAACAGGATCGAGGTGAGATAGATTCTTCTGTACTGACTATAAGAAGAACGTACATCTCGAACAATTATTATTTCTTAATTCTAGTGATTAATAATTAATATTTACTGCTTTGATTTATCATGGGTGAGAACCAAAATGATTGACTCAATATGCTCGATATTTTGGGCAATATTATTATTTATATGATAATTAATATTATAGCTAGAAATCGTGTCCTGACCAGTCGGGTTGATCATGTCCCTTGAGGCACTCGAAAGGATTATTATATTAAACCCTGCAGGTGGAATTAATTTTCCGATATAATAATAAAGGTCGAGTGGTATACTCATGTATAATCTATTAATTAAAAAAAAGCTGTCAGTAGCTTAAATTAATTAATGGACATGTGATATCTTAAACATGAGAAATAATTAATTAAAAACGAGCCCAATTTTGTAATTTGGGATTTCGCTAGGAAGTGCAATATCAACTTTTTAGTGGACTAAGTTGATATTAATAGATTCATTATATTAGAAGAGTCCTAATATGGTAAGATGAAACCTATTAGGAGTCCTTACCTTATCCTCCTCAAGGTCCCTAGAGTAGCTCGTAACACCTATAAATAGGACTAATGGGGTGGCCAATTTTTACAAGTCTTGGAACAAGAATTTCAATTTTTTTGTATGTTTTAATTGTGGATCTCGACTTGTGTCATTGATTCCATAATTTGGTAAACACAAATTTTTTCTAAAATATCATCAAGAAAAATAGAGAGAAAAATCGAGATATTCTTGAGGAAAATAGTGGATCGACCGTGGCACCCCTTTGCTGTCCAAGATTGATCTGGTAGATTATTGCCCACACGATATCTGGATCTAAGGTGGGATATACTCTAGAAGATCTTGAGGTAGAAATACAAGAAGATCAAGAAGGAGTACGAGGAGGAGTTTAATCGACCCAAAGGGATTTTCTACCACTTCGCTTCAAATGTATCGATTATCAATTATATTGCGTAAATATATTTATTTAAATTGTTAATGAATCTATTTAATTAATGAATTGACAAACCTAAATAGATCCTCTATTTATGTTGGTTAGTTTATAAAACCTAATCTATTCATCCAATCGTTATCACTTACACTGCATTTTATATTCCAACAATTGGTATTAGAGCCGGTCTTTAGGTTCTGTTCAATTTAATTAATTTTGTGATTAATTTGCTCGTAATTTAAATATTCATATGGTATGGTTTTTGGAATATTTTTGCTAGAAATTGTCTTGCAGGTGAATATGGTCCAATTATCATAGCTATGTGATATTTTATTTATTTACGTGTTTTTGGTAATTTGGCCCGGTTTTGAGGCATGTATAAGTTTTTCCATGAGAAAATCCCTGGGTAGAATATGATTTAATTTTTCCTTGTAATTTTTGTTGTAAATTTGATGTATTTTATTTCGTGTAAAATTATAATCGAGTTGGATACACAAAATACAAAGGAAAAGAAGTCCAGCGCGAAAAGAAGTCCCGAACGGACGAACCGACCGAGACCAGGCTGCTGCCGATTGGGACTCGGCCAATACATGCTGTCTCGGCCGAGGGTCTGGCCTGCCGTGGGTTGGGTCATCCGAGGGTAGGTTGCCGGGCCGCGGGTCGGGTAAGTGGGTCGGGTTGTCCGGTTCTTGAAGTCCGATGCATGGTCCTGTTCGCCGTTCGTTGTGTCCGTTGGAACAAAAAAATTTTAATTTGAAAATTTCTTATGCAATTAATTTTGCATGGAAGAAAGTTTCTAAATTAGGAAATTTTGTATGGCCCAACCGGGAGGAGGTGACTAGATGCTGGAAGCAGTGGGAGCAATCGAGCCGAGATAATTGGATTCAATTTTCCTGTTTTAATTATTTTTTGGTTTTTACTGTTTTGATGTATGACATGTATGGATGTATGCGTGATATGTTTTCTTGCATGTTAGGATGAGAAAATTAAAAACCTTATTTTTCAAAATAACTAAGTGGTTTTAATAATTTCAAAATCAAGTTGGCCTCTATAATTGGTTTAAATTGTGAAATAATTAGCATGCGCGTTGACATTAGAGTCTTCCTCCACATCAGATGTGTTGATTATTAGCTCACTAGTGTTAAACTTCAATTAGATAACAAAAAGGTGAATGTTATTTTTTCTGATAGGACCTCTCCATATGTAGGACTATCACCATTAAATAATATTCTAAGATTTGTTAAATTATGGTGTTCACCTAGGGGTATTAATTAATAAGCTCCCCATCGGAGTCTATGTTAATTTAATACATGGCTAAGAGAAACCAACTATTAATTTTACTTGTCAAAACACATCTTGACTAGATAGTTGTAACACCCCAGAGTCATCCAGGAATATTACAACGCCGTAGGACCCGAAACGGAACCCACAAGGCTAAAAGACATTTTTTGCAAATATTTCAAATACGCTTAAGCGGCGATGACGGTAATATCTTTAAAATATTCAAAGACTTTATAAAATCCATTTATCAATACTGTCGTAAAATCTCATTTAAAAGTACAAGGCCAGAATGCCTAAACTCGATGATTGTAAATATTATACGTTAAGCCACCTCTTACATGTACCGACCAAATAGTTTAGAAAACAATTTCCCAAAGTAACTGAAGTTGACAGACACCAAAATACCATTTAAAAAAATACTCACGTAGCAGAAATAACAAACAGTTAAAAATACTCTAGCAGCAGAATACAACAACTAGTCAAAGAACTCGATTCACAAACACACGCCATAGCCAGTATCCTCCGGGAAGCTCATCTCTTCACGATCTCTACAAGCTCGATATTGAAAGAACCTAAAAAGCAAGCCCACGACGGGGTCAGCCATAATACTCAACAATGATAACGATCACATCACGTCAATAATTACATACCAATGAAATTACTAAGTAAGAATACTACCAATGTAATCTTACTGTCATAACTTTACCAATTCATGATAATCCTCATCAAAATAACCCTTATCATATTGCACATCTCGTAATCTAGATTAACCAATAAACTTAAATATAACATCTATACTGTACCTCAAACAATACCCAATATTCTCAAAACATCATCATAACTCACAATACGGAAATATACCAACTCTGACCAATTCGATCCATCGGGTAATATCATCCAATCCCAACATGATAATCGATTGTCCATCAAAAGACAAACACCAAAGGAAATACGAAGAATACCTTAAGATACACAATGCCCTGACAATCATGTCCGTCTAATCAGAGATCAGATGATCCAGCGCACACATCATAGATCCCAAGATGATCCTGTTAGATCAAGAAGAGGTGGATAACCAATAATATACATATGCACAACAACACATGAGTAATCCGATGATCCAGCGCACACAACATAGATCCCAAGATGATCCCGTCAGATCAACACGAGGTGGAAAACCCATCCAACTGTTAGGAATACTTGTTAGATTTTGATGATGTCATTAATATAAATTCAAATGCTTATACTTGGCAAAAATGTAAGGAAGAACCAAATGAATATCTTCCATTGGCCAAATTATGTTAAGTGTAAAACTTGGCAAAATGTAAAGAAGAACCAAATGAGTATCTTCTATAAGCCAAAATAAGTTTGGCTAAAAATCGGCTAAGTACAAAAAGAACAGCCAAGTTCATCAGAGAGGTACAACCGAGTCATATCAGAGAAGATCTGGTCAACAAATATTATCAGAGATGTTTGACTGCTGCGGTCAAGTAACCTCGGACGTGTCATCCGATCAAAGTAGTCCCAAACAGTCACCATCAGAGAGGTCCAGACTGCAGAGAAGTTAACTTACATCAGCCTACCTGAGATCAGCCAAGTACTCCAAGTCCACGTCAACATGCGTTGAAAAGTCAAATATTACGGAAAGTCACATGCAACGTGAAGAGACAAATTGGAGACATTCTCGCAAAGGATATGAATTAAATAATTCATCCAGACCCACCTTGAAGACTTTAATCTTACTATATTCAATAGATTCGGCGCCTCACATGCAAAGTCTTCACAACGGTCGAAAGATGGATTAAATTATGGGAATCTAGCCTTGCAACGTTCAGAAAGAAAATAATGAAGTCTACCTCTCCAACGGACGGATTTGTTGAAAAGATTTGCAACGGCTATGAAGGAATTGCTCAGAGATCGTGACCTATATATATCCAAAGATTTGAAGTTGAGCAACTACCCGTGCGATCATATTCTCAAGCGATCAAAGCATTCAAGCAATCTAAAGCAAACTATAGCATCGTGAAAAGAGCGGTTCTCAAAAGTTCATACTTGAACAAGCTCTTAGTTGGAGAAGACAAAAACTCGTGTCTTAAATCCTGAGTTCGGGGTACTTCACTGGTTGAAGTTCGAGACTGTAAAGGCATCCAAGGATCGAGGATCAAGGGGCGCAAGGCAGTCAAGTGTGTTGCAACGACAAGGATTTCCACTGGTTGGAAGCTGTTGTAATTTGGTTGAATCACTGTAATCTTTATCACTGGATGACAATTATAGTGAATTCATCTCCAACTGGTTTGGAGAAAAGTGGATTAGTAGAGGATTACCCCACCTCTGAGACCACTATAACTGCCTGCGTATTTTACTATTTTATAGCATCATACTCTAACTGCTGCATTCATTGTTAAGTGTTTCATTAGTTGTTTTATATTCGTCATCAGCTGACTTCCGCACGTATTAAGAACAAACGAATCTAAGTCATTTGTATATCTATCAGCTGAAGAAACTTACTCTTTGAGAAAAAGAGTTCTAAGAGTTTGAATAAGTCTATTCACCCCCCATCTAGACTTATTCCTGGACGACTTGTGACCTACAAGTGGTATCGGAGAGGTTGGTTCATTTAGTTCACGAACTAGATCTATATCAGAGATATATTTTTACTCTCATTATATAATGGAACACATGCATTCTAGATTACCTGTGTTTTCAGTTGACGAGTATGATCTTTGGAAGATAAGGATGCAGGCACACTTATCTTCGATCCATGATGACATGTGGTGCATCATAGAGGACGGTCCTTACACTTTCGAGAAAGATAACACTCCCGAGGAGATCGCAGCAGGGAAGCCAGAGAAGATCCCAAAGAAGAGGACAGAGCTGACTCCCGAAGAAAGAAAGCTAGCCAACCTTGACAACCGGGCCAGAGACGTGGTGTATCAAACTCTTGACAAATCCACCATGGTCAAGATCAAGAATTGCAAGAATGCCAAAGAAATCTGGGACACATTAGCCTTAATGTGTGAGGGAACGGAGTTAATCAAAGAGAATAAGTTGTCAATCGCTACTCAAAAGTTTGATAACTTCAAAATGAAGAATGGCGAATCTATAGACCAAGTGGACACAAGGTTCACTGAAATCATCAACGAGATCAATTCCCTCGGCAAATCTTATGGCAACAGGGAAATGGCGCTGAAGGTACTAAGACCTCTCAATCCTGAATGGAGTACGAAAGCAGTGGCCATGAGAGAATCCAAGGATCTTAATAAGATAAAGATCCAAGAGCTGTTCTCCGATCTGAAGGCTTATGAGTTCGAGCTCCCAAGTTCATCCTCAACCGAGCCTGCAGAGAAGGGAATAGCCTTTGCAGCCGAGTCCCCCGCCAAGAGATTATCTGATGTAAAGCCTCCAAATCCATTAGATTTTGAGGAAGAAATGGCATTCATAATGCAGAGGTTCAGCAACTTCCGGAAAAGCTACTCCAAATACAAAAAGAATTATAAGGAGAATCCCAGAAGGAACCAGAAAGCCGGAAGCTGGAAGGTGGAGTGCTACAACTGTCATAAGACAGGACACATTCAGATCGACTGTCCTGATCTTAAGAAGGACGAGAGCAAGAAGGAGGTGGGTAGAAAATAAGACAGAAGGAAGGCCCTCATCGGATAAGATCAAGAGCGTGTATAATCAAGCAGCGGATTCTTTTCTGATGACGATGAAGAGTATGATTGTGTGATGGCCAACCTAGCTGATGAAGAGGTAACATCAAAACCCTCTGGTTCAAATAATAGTTCAGCCATGTCATAAGATATGGATCTGCATGAATATGTAAATCAGCTACTTAAAGATTTTGAGACACTTAAATCTGCACACCTATCTGTATCAGCAGAGAAGACTCAGCTGCAAGAAGAGAATAAGCAGCTGAAAAATGATTTTGAAAAACTCAGCCTAGAACTGAATACAGTTGAGATAACTGCAGCTAACTTGCAAAACCAGGATGATGTCACTACAGCTGATATAAATCGACTAACTCTTTTACTTAGAGAAAAATCAGCTGCACTTGCTCATGTCAAAGCCGAATTTACTAAGCTGACTCAGGTAAATAAGACTCAGGCGCAGGAAATAACCTCCCTGAAGGCGTCTTCAACTCTGGACGAACTGTGTACTAATAAAAGGCCACTATATTCCAGATCAGGCCTTGGATATGATCCTCACACTCCCTCTAGTTCTAAAACCACCTTCGTCAAGGGAGAAACAATGGTCCCGAATGCTGAGCCTACATACAAAACGATATTTAAAAATAGGCAACAGCCAAGTCACAAGTATAGGCTGCAGCCAGGGTTCACAAGGCAGCCACCTAGACAAGCGACTAGGCAATGGCCCAGGCAGAAGCAGCAGCCCAGACAACATGCTCACTATTATCAACAACTCCCTAAAAACAGATTTCAAAATGGGAGGGGCAGATGAAAACCTCAAGGTTATCCTAATTTCCAAAATGAACAAGTGTGAAGACCTCAAAGATTTAATAAATGGTCTCAGCCAAGATTTAGAAATGGCCCACACTATCAATATTTTGAGGAATATCCAGTATACAATCCCAACAGAAGATACATACCTAGACCTTACACACCTTATAAGGGTTATAATAATAACAACTTTCACAATCCAAGGAGAAATCAATTCTCTAGGAAACCAGCTAACCCTAATGGACCCACACAGACTTAGGTACCTAAATCTCTGCTTGTTTGATTGCAGAAAAGGTGGAAGGACTACAACCACATCTCCACAAATTCAAACTTTGGAGGTGAAGAATGGTTTGTAGATTCTGGATGCTCAAGGCACATGACCGGGAACAAGAAGATGCTGTCTAAATACACCAAAGAAAGAGGTCCTGATGTAGCCTTTGGAGATAGCTCTAGAGGACAAACAAAGGGATTTGGAGAGCTGCGCCGAGGAAATATTGTGATATCCAAAGTTCACTATGTCAAAGGCATAAACCAGTTTTGCGATGAGAAGAATCTAGTAGTGTTCACCATTTGGAAATGTATGGTGATAGATATCCTATCTGGAGAGGTGAAGCTACAAGGATTCAGATGGAGAGATGTCTACATGATAGATTGGAACACAGGAACACCTAACTCCTGTTTTCTATGTAAGACAATAGCTGAGAACGGATGGTTGTGGCACAAAAGATTATGTCACCTAAACTTCAAAGCCATCAACAAGATTAGTTCTCAGAAGCTGGTCAGAGGACTCCCCGAGGAAACATTCAAGAAGGAAGCTCTTTGTGATGCTTGTCAGAAAGGAAAGCAGACCAGAGCATCATTCAAGCCAGTCCAGCCTACAACCCTCACAACAAGGATCTTAGATCTTCTCCACATGGATCTATTTGGTCCTATCAAGCCAAGGACTCTAAGCGGCCGAAAGCATGCACTTGTTGTAGTAGATGATTATTCAAGGTACACTTGGATTATCTTCTTGTATAAGAAAAGTGAAACCTTGACCAAGCTACCTGAGCTGCTGAGAAGGATCCAGAATGATAAATCCCTATACATCATTAAGATCAGATCAGATAGAGGAGGAGAATTTCTTAACAAGGCGATCACTGATTACAGCGATCAGAATGGGATCCAGCATGAGCTCTCTGCAGCCAGGACCCCTCAGCAGAATGGCGTTGCTGAAAGAAGAAACAGAACCCTGAAGGAAGCATCCAGGTCCATGATTGCAGAAGCGGACCTGCCCAAGAGGTTCTTGGCTGAATCTGTCAACACAGCTTGCCATACTCAGAACAGGAGTATGATAGTAGGGAGACATGGCAAAACTCCCTATGAGGTTTGGAATAATAGAACTCCTACTGTTGCTTACTTTCATGTTTTTCGTTGTAAGTGTTTCATCCATAACAATGGTAAAACACAACTAAATGCCTTTGATGCTAAAACTGATGATGGTCTCTTTATGGGATATTCACAAAGAAGCAAGGCATATAGAGTTTTTAATAAAAGAACCTTAGTTGTGGAGGAAACACCTCATGTTGTATTTGATGAATCTACTGTTGAGTAGAGGAAGCAAGTTGAGCTAATTGAGAATAAGCTCAAATCAGCAACCCTCGAAGAAGTCATTGTACATGACACAAGAATGGTGGACTCACCTGCAGACCAGCCTGAAGACGCAACCGTAGCTGCTGAAGACCCAACTGCAGATCAGACAGGAACACCAAACCTATCTAATCCAGTTGCCTCTGATGAAGACCCAGCTGTAGCTGATAAAGACTCATCTGCAGATCAGATCCAACCTGCAGATGACAAGACGGTAGCTGATCCAGTTGCAGACCAAGGAGACCAGATCCAGGCTGATGCAGACATAGAGGAAATTCACCAGAGCAATTCTACAGGGGGAACAGACCCTGAAGAAGATGATATCCCCAAGTGTCTGAAAGACCATCCAATCCAGCAAATTATTGGGAAGCTAACTGATGGAGTTAAGACAAGACAGTCAACACTACCCGCATGAATGGCAATGTTCTCATGCTTCATGTCTCAGATAGAACCCAAGACAACAGAACAATTCTTGGAAGATTATTCATGGATCAATGCCATGCAAGAGGAGCTGGAACAGATGGAAAGGAACAATGTTTGGATACTAACTGACAGACCAGATCACAAGAAGGTTATTGGCACCAAATGGGTGTACAAAAACAAGAGCGACGAAGATGGAGCTGTTGTTAGGAATAAAGCCAGACTTGTTGCTAAAGGTTATGCACAGTGTGAAGGAATAGATTTTGATGAAACCTATGCACCAGTTGCAAGACTAGAAGCCATCAGACTATTCCTCGCATATGCTGCATTCAATGATTTTGAAGTCTACCAGATGGATGTAAAGAGTGCATTTCTCAATAGCATCCTAGAAGAAGAAGTCTATGTGGAGCAGCCCCCAGGATTTGTCAAAGGAGACAAAGTCTACAAGCTGTTAAAAGCTCTATATGGACTTAAGCAAGCACCAAGAGCATGGTATGAAACACTGCCTGTGTTTCTTGAGAAGAATGGTTTCTGCAAAGGAAAGGTGGACAAGACCATATTCAGAGTGGAGCACGAAGGCCACATATTGATAGTCAAGATATATGTGGATGACATCATATTTGGCTCAACCAACCCAGAGCTGTGTGAGAAATTCTCAAACCTCATGCAAGGAGAATTTGAGATGAGTATGATGGGAAAGCTTAACTTCTTTCTCGGATTACAAGTTAAGCAGATGGAAAATGGAACTTTCATCAACCAAGCTAAGTATAGCAGAGATCTAATCAAGACATTTGGAATGGAATCAGCCAAACCAGCAAGAATTCCTATGAGCACAAGTACTCATCTAGATGCAGATGAGGGAGGCATATCATTGGATTCAACCTACTACAGAGGACTCATTGGATCATTGCTATACCTCACTGCAAGCAGGCCAGACATATCTTATGCCGTAGGAGTATGCGCTCGATTCTAATCTAAGCCAAATTAGTCGCACCAAGATGCAGTCAAGAGAATAATTAAATACCTTAAGTCTACAGTCAACGTTGGACTATGGTATCCTAAGGATGATAATTTCCAGCTATCAGGATATTCAGATGCAGATTTCGCAGGATGCAAAATTAATAGGAAAAGCACTAGTGGAACGTGCCAATTCATAGGAACCAGACTGATATCCTGGTTTAGCAAGAAGCAGGTTTCTAACTCTATCTCCACCACAGAGTCATAATACCTAGCTGCAGGTAGTTGTTGTGCCCAGATATTATGGATCAGACAACAGCTGAGGGATTATAACATCATTGCCAATGAAGTCCCTATCTGATGTGACAACCATAGTGCTATTGCAATAACCAACAATCCGGTTTTGCATTCGAGGACCAAGCACATTGATGTTAAGCACTACTTCATTAGAGATCACGTGCTTAATAAGAGAGTCAGAGTTGAAAGAGTCAGCACAGACTATCAAATTGCTGATGTCTTTACCAAACCTTTGCCAGAAGAAAGATTCTTGGAGCTGAGCAGAGAACTTGGTCTACTAGATTGGGAATCTAGTACAGAAGAAAAAGCAAGCTGAAGCACATCAGAGGAAGGACGGACTCAGCTGACTAAAGGAATCAGATCCTAGCTGATGCAGACAAAAAGGACGAAGGATAGACAAAGGAACCTAGTTGATCAAAATCTCAGGCGAGAAGTCCAAAGAGTCAACTCACCTGATGCAGAGCAGTCAACAGTCAAACAGTCAACCAGCCAAGTTTTCTAAACTTAATCGACTTCTGAATATTTTATTATTATCTGCTATATGTATAATAATATTATATTAATGTTTGGTTCACAAGTGGCATAAAAATACACGTGGCAATCATAGGCTAAATCGACCTCCACTGTGACCAATTAAAATTTAACCGTCCAATTTTAGACTCAAAACCTGGACCACCGATTAGAATTTGAAATTTAAAAAGAATCTCAAAAGATGAACCACCTATTCAAAATAAATAATAATTTAATCCCAACGTTGTTTTATCTTCCTTATAAGGACGGAAAACCCTTCACTTTACCTTTACGCCTACTAGTCTTTCAAACCCTAAATTTACAGAGCAAAAATCCTTTGAACTCCAAATACACTGAAAATCTCTTATTTGCAGAAATGGAATCTTATTTTGAAGGCGTTAACATGAAGGCGGTCAAAGACCAGATCATCTTTTCTCTGGTCGTTGATTTCGAAGGTCTTTTGGAAGCAAATCTGGAAAACTACGACGTCCTTGACCTGATTCGTTCGATGAAGCTAAATGGGATCTACCCATTTCTGGATATCAGTCCCAAACACTTGTACAAGGAGGACGTCATCGCTTTCTACCGCGAAGCCCATGTGATTGAAGAAGGAATCAGGAGCACCCTCGGCGGAATACACATCGACATCTCGCCGGAATCGATTCGGAAAGTTTTTGGTATGAAACATCGTGGCATAGCCGTCGAGGCCCTCAAGCAAATAGTAGCCAACACCTGGATGAAGATCAAGGCGGACGATCAGCCGGCGAAGCTGAAGCTCACCGCCAAAAGTAGCAAAGTCAAAAAGGCATATCGATATATGTTGGATATTACCAACAAAATTATTATGGGTATGGCCGGCAGTTATGACCAACTGTCGTCGGCAAAATTCATGGTGCTGGGAGCACTCATTTAGGACGAGCCGATTGATTGGGCTGACTACATCTTTAGGCAGTTTGTTCGCGAGGTCAACAAAGCCGAATGGCTTGCTGATGAGAAGAAATTCAGATCCAAGTTGGCGTTTGGAACGCAGCTAAATTGGATCCTTGAGAAGATGGGTGTGGCTAAGGGAAGTACTGACCCCTTCCACATCAACAAGAGACTTGGTCACCTAGACCAAGAGACTTTGAGGAAGCTCACAAATAATAGAAGAGCAGCCCAAATGATAAAAGAGCTGTCTGACTCAAGGACCTACCCCAGATATTATTCATCAGACGAGTCGAACAAGCCTGTAGGCGACAACCGATCTGCATCCAAGTCAGACTCGGAGTCAGACAACACCCCGATTGCTGTCCGGTTCAAGAGGAGGGGACCAGCCCCTGGCGAGCCATCATTCATACATTCCTCACCAGAACCTTCGCCAAAAAGGCCCAAGCGACTGCAGTTCAGCCTGGAGGAGCAGCAAGAACATTATACCAGTCCTGCAGCCAGGTCGCCTACCCACCTGGAAGACCAGCCTGCTCCGGGAAGCCTGGAAACTCAGATCGTCCCTGTCCTCACTCCAGCATTCATTTCAGAAGAGGAAGAAGCAGGTTTAATTATCTCCATCCCTGAAGCAAACTACACCTTTAATCTGCTGGACAACAATCTTTTCAACTTGTCCATAGAGCAATTACAGTTAGTTAAAGCACAAGCTCTAAAACACTCTTTTGTTAATACTTTTGAAGAGTGGAAATTTTTTAAATCACTGTCATTTGCTAAACTTCAAACCTATATTGAAACCAGTGGTTGGGAATATCCCCAAGCCACAAAGGATGTGCTGATACACTTTTGCAAAGTATCAGACACAGTTTTGATCCTCCAGGAGAACTGGTTCATTTCAAATTTCAAAACCAACATGGACCAATTCATCCATTCTATAATGTACAATATCTTTGATGGATCCTTTGGGAAAGATGATGAGGAGGAAGAAGAAAAAGAAATAAGGATTGAAGAAGTGAATGGAGAAGAAGAAGAGGAGGCCATTGTTATAGATGACGAAGAAGAAGAGCAGGAAGAAAGAAAAGGAGGAGAAAATATTTTAGTTGAAAAACAAACAGAAGAAGTTGAAAAAACAGAGGAATTAGTAGATGAAGAAGAAGAAGAAGAAGGGGAAGAGGTAGATCAGGAGGATGATGAAGGAAAGGAGGATGATGAGACTGATGGAAAAGATGATGAGAATGATGGAAAAATGATAAAGATGATAAGAATGATGATGATGATGATAAAGAGGAAGGAGGAGAACAACTGGATGAAAAAGAAAAAGAGAATGTTGATGAAGAAGAAAAGGAGGAAGAACAAGAGAAGGAATTAGAAAAGGAAGAAGAAGAGAAAGAAAAGGAGCAGGAGAAAGAGCCAGAATTAGAGGCTACAGACAAGGCTGGGGCGCCTGCCCGGTATACCAGCCTGGACGCAGAGTTGGCTGAGGACTCCAGATTAGGGACACCTGAAAAGACCCCATCTGGAGTGCCAGCTGCAGATAGGAGCCTGCAGTCTAGTGGATCATTCGCAGAAGGCTCAGGCGAGCACTCCCCACCATCGCAGATCTCACCTGCGATGACCAAGCTGATAAGGCAAATAGTAAAGGAAACTATTGGAGAGTTGATTGGATCTCAGGTCACCCCTGATCTCCAATCCATAAATGTGAAGATCGATACCTTGCTGCAGCGGGAAGTCCCTCAACCTCCTCCTCCTACAAATAACAGAATGCCTTTTGGCATGTCTGATTGGATGCACAGAATGGAGCAGCAGTTGACCACTTTGGTTGATGCTGGCAAAAAAGGGGAAGAAAGGATACAAGGGGAAGGCAGCATTCAAGGAGAAATAAGGGAGGAGCTTAGAACTAAGAAGAGGCAGGATGTCCAATTGATCACTGTTGGGACATCCTCAGCTAAAAGGAAGGGAGAAGCTTCAGAACCAGAAGAACAGGCTGATAATCAGCCTGCAGGCAAGAAGAGGAGGACCAGAGGAGGATTTGAGCCTACTCTAGAGTGGGAAGGCAAGGAGTTGTGGTACGTTGAAGAATTTGTACCATACGAAGCTCTACCCATGTGGGGATCTGCAAAGAAAAAATTCATGAGAGACTATTATATCTGGGAAATACTCCAGGATAATAATTGCTCCCCACAACAGATCTTCATCAACTTCATGGAAAAAGCTCATCCATAACTCTGGACTATTCTGCTAAAACATGCTGAGGCACACAATGCATATCCCATGATCCCTCCGTTCAGGGCCAAAGAACCTCCCACCTTGGAGAAAGGAAATGCTTTGAATGAACTTGCACTCCAGAGAAAAATCAGTAAGCTGTGTGTTGAGAATAAGTTTTCATCTCAAGAAGAGCAAGATTTTGCAGCTCTTGTCGTAAGGAGAAAGTATGGTCTTGCCCCTGTCAAGACAAGACCAATCGGAGCTAAACCTTCCAGGCCTGCCAAGCAGTCAATCCGAAGAGGTAGAGGCATAGGCAGATGACTTTTATTTATTTCTGTACTTGTAAAATTTTCTTGTAAATTTAAGACATGTATATGTAATCAATTCAGAAAATTTTATAACAGTCTCTTGAATGACAATTTCCAGTTGTCTCAATACTAGACTGATTTTAGTTTGTGTCTTGCACTCAAGTGCAGACTTGTTTATTTGAATATTTCCTTAAGTTTTGCCATCATCAAAATAGGGGGGATTTGTTAGGAATACTTGTTAGATTTTGATGATGTCATTAATATAAATTCAAATGCTTATTACTTGGCAAAAATGTAAGGAAGAACCAAATGAGTATCTTCCATAGGCCAAATTATGTTAAGTGTAAAACTTGGCAAAATGTAAAGAAGAACCAAATGAGTATCTTCTATAGGCCAAAATAAGTTAGGCTAAAAATCGGCTAAGTACAAAAAGAACAGCTAAGTTCATCATAGAGGTACAACCGAGTCATATCAGAGAAGATCTGGTCAACAAAAATTATCAGAGATGTTTGACCAGACTGCAGTCAAGTAACCTCAGACAGGTCATCTGATCAGGTGAGTCCCAAACAGTCACCATCAGATAGGTCCAGACTTCAGAGAAGTTAACTTACATCAGCCTACCTGAGATTAGCCAAGTACTCCAAGTCCACGTCAGCATGCGTTGAAAAGTCAAATATTACGGAAAGTCACATGCAACGTGAAGAGACAAATTGGAGAGATTCCCGCAAAGGATATGAATTAAATAATTCATCCAGACCCACCTTGAAGACTTTAATCTTACTATATTCAAAAGATTTGGTGCCTCACATGCAAAGTCTTCACAACAGTCGAAAGATCGATTAAATTATGGGAATCCAGCCTTGCAACGTTCAGAAAGAAAACAATGAAGTCTACCTCTCCAACGGACGGATTTGTTGAAAAGATTTGCAACAGCTATGAAGGAATTGCTCAGAGATCGTGACCTATATATCCAAAGATTTGAAGTTGAGCAACTACCGGTGCGATCATATTCTCAAGCGATCAAAGCATTCAAGCAATCTAAAGCAAACTATAGCATCGTGAAAAGAGCGGTTCTCAAAAGTTCATACTTGAAGAAGCTCTTAGTTGGAGAAGACAAAAACTCGTGTTTTAAATCCTGAGTTCGGGGTACTTCATTGGTTGAAGTTCGAGACTGTAAAGGCATCCAAGGATCGAGGATCAAGAGGCGCAAGGCAGTAAAGTGTGTTGCAACGGCAAGGATTTCCACTGGTTGGAAGCTGTTGTAATTTGGTTGAATCACTGTAATCTTTATCACTGGTTGACAATTATAGTGAATTCATCTCCAACTGGTTTGGAGAAAAGTGGATTAGTAGAGGATTACCCCACCTCTGAGACCACTATAACTGCCTGCGTATTTTACTGTTTTATAGCATCATACTCTAACTGCTGCATTCATTGTTAAGTGTTTCATTAGTTGTTTTATATTCGTCATCAGCTGACTTCCGCACGTATTAAGAACAAACGACTCTAAGTCATTTGTATATCTATCAGCTGAAGAAACTTACTCTTTGAGAAAAAGAGTTCTAAGAGTTTCAATAAGTCTATTCACCCCCCTCTAGACTTATTCCTGGACGACTTGTGACCTACACCAACGATCCAACGCGCACAACATAGATACCCAAGATGATCCCGTCGGACCAACACGATGTGGACATACGACAACAATGCACAAATGCACATTAACAACAATACACAAATGCACGACAACGACAATACATGAATGTATCACAACATGATCGACACAACATGATACAAATGATATTTTACTTGCCCCGAGTCATTCGAGAGCCATCTCGATGTCAAGAACCATCACCAACGATTATCCTAAATATTCGACGGTCCAAAAGTACCATAGACTATAGATAACTCATATCCCCGTCTTTACCATAATGTATCCTCGATACCCAATTATACCAATAACGAATGTAAATCATATACATTATGAGTTAACTCCCAAAAATCAAAAAACAACATATAATCCAAATCTCCAGAGTTCACAATAATAATCATTGCTATACGAATTATAAATGAATGAAACTGAAGCATTCATTAAATATTATAAACTAAGCAAGTAATAACTTGCCTCGATACCGATACGATGATAATGAAGCCATTACCAATTTCGTTGCCTTCGTCTACAAGCTCCTCGGCCCTGACCAAAGCAATTCACAAACATCCTCGAACTCGACCGCAACATATTATTCTAGTCAACGATCAATTATCACAACCTATCGAAGTAATCAATTAACAACAATCCGATAACAATCAATAACCGACATAGCCAATCAATCAAACTCAATAGTTCAACGATTCCTCGATTATATACAAAACCTAATTATCCAACTCAACAATTTCGAACTCATATCCACAATAAAAATTGCAACTCGATATCATAATAAACAATTAATATAACCGATCAACAAACTCAACGGTTCCAGAATATCCCAATTAAACACACATCCGATCAACCCAAATCAATCGATCACGAATCCATAACCATAATACGATTCCACGATCCAATAATCATATCAACAATATATTCAACTAAGTGTCTTAACATACTCGACTCCAACTTCAACTTTAAATACGAATTAATAAGGTTCCTTCTTGTTCATATTCGTAAATTCATAGAAAGCAAATTAGCGGTTATTATCATGAATAATCATATTCCAAGATTAACCCTAATCTTTCCAAATCCCATCCCTTATTCATAAGATCATGACATATATAACTCAAGAGTCCTTCAGGAACATGAATTAATCCGAAATCATGTTCATAACCAACAAAACGACATCATCCGATGTGTTCTAACATCTAAACCATCATCTAACTCATAATCCAAGGCATATATCATCATATTCTTCAACATACACTTCACATAATATCAAGAATCACAATAATACCACCTTAACCATCATCATACGAATAAATCATCAATAACAACTTCAAAATCCAAAAGTAAGTGGAGGGGTAAACCAACATGCTTCCTAACAAGTAAACATCCTTCCAAAAACCGACCTACAATCAGAGGGATACGAATATTACCTTGTATTGATGAACTACGATGAAGAACAATCCAACTCCTTCCAAGAATAATCATCAACCCTATGAACAAATTTCTAACGTGTTCTCAAGCTCACAATCAACTTAGAGACGCCAAAAATCGGTCTGGGGAAGTTGGGAGATGAAAAACAAAGATGAACTCTCAAAATGAGGAAATGATGGAGGTCTCATATATATAAAAATTCAGGCATTACGTACGCTAAATGACCTTCCTAGCATACGTAACAACCATTACGTACGTTATCTGACCTCGATAGCATACGTAATGACAGTCAGAGGCTACTATCTCAATTCGTTTGATTGCTTACATACGTAACACTCATGACATAGCGTACGTAACACATAGTTGACTTGCTATAGTAGTATGTCCATTTAACGTACGTAATGAGCAATCCATAGCATATGTTAACCTCTTCGTTGACTCTCCTGTCCACATGGGCGCCGAAAGTTACCAACATCGGCCCCACTCGTCGCTCATATCCTGGATCAGGTCAGATTCCTCTAATAACATACGTTATGTACTCTTCGTAATGTGCGTTATGCTTGTATGTTAACGTGCGTTAGCTCCTATGCTTAATGTGCGTTATGTGTAACGCCCCGATTCCGCATATATATTTATTGTGAATTATAGAAAACATATTCAATTTTATTAAATTAATGCCTGAATAATTTATCATTTAATTCATTTCATTCTCATGATCATGCAAATTCATTTGTCGTTATAATTCATGTTGAGTCATGTGATTCATGTCGTGTCATTTCTCATTTTATTTCATCGTGTTTCATGTCGTCATTTCTAGGCCCGAGTCAAATTTTAAGCGATATTAATCGTTATCCATAAAATTTCACGAGTCCATTTTAACTAATTTAATCCATTCACTTTGGGCCGACCTAAGCCAGATCCATTATAATATTCAGCATAAATCCTATAATTAATTAAAGCCCAACTATTATAATTTTACCTAGTCCAAATATCTTTTCTCAACCCATATTTTAATGGGCAACACAACTCCAGCCCAATTGGAAATATTCATCCCGATCAGAACTATGAGAACTCCACATTCTCACGTTAGAAGAGGTTGGCAGAAGTGGGGTTGAGGGGAGGAACCCAGGGGGAGGCAGTTTTACATCATGGGGTGGTTGCAATCCTTTCAGTATAAAACAAAATAGCAAGGAATACACAATACACATACATATTTTTATTTTCTCTCGATCGTCCGCTGCAGCCTGCTCTAAGTCCATCTTCTGCAACTTTCCTTCTTCACCAAAGGTAAACTTCAACCCCATCTTTTAATCTTAGTTTTATTTTTATTTTATGTTCCTGATCAAAACCTAACCTATCGACCCTTGAACCCCAGAATTTGCTCAACCCAGTTTAAATCCCAATCTGAGTTATGTAAAAATCCATCAACTCAATTCATCAGCAATTCCCCCGAACCTACATCCCAAATTCAGAAATCGAAATCATAACTACCATAACATCTTCGCCGTCTTCGGTCAGAGCACCCAGAACCACCGTTAAACATCAAAACCTGTTTCTAAACCCAGTCCAGAATTTAGAAATTTGTCGGCTTGACACCATAATTTCACAACCATCATCCACCATCATGTTTTCAGTAGCTTCAAACCCGCGGCCCGAACCCGCAAGCTCAGCCCAAATCCAAACATTATGGTTAGAACTAGAAATCCGATCTGAACCGAGTCAACTATGTTCGTACCCACCGCTATCATCTTGTCGGCCGCGGGGTTTCCGCAAAGACCTCCCGAACTCGAAACCCCATCCTCCTGCCGACTTCAGCCAGACGTAACTTTGTCCCTGTTCCGTTCGTCGCCGTCAAACCTCACCACCTCGACTCGGCCGAACCTCAGACTTGATTTTCGGTCGTGTATATGTAGGTGTTGATTTTGTGTGTGTGTGTGTGCTGGTGTTGATTTTATGTGTGTGTGTGTGTGTCTTATCGGAGAATTGGGAGAGAGAGATGAATCGAAGAAGAAGAAATGGAGATGAGTCGGCCGACTGGTGTTAGAAGGGTTTTTATACCCTGCCATATTTTAGGTTTTATCAATTTAGCCCCCATAGTTCCAGACCTTTCAATTTGAACCCAAATCAACTTTTCAGTGTATTTAATTTCAGTCCCTAAATTTTTCCAATACTTTTTAATCCCCCAGCCAGATTCAATATTTTAAAAATCGGTCCATTTCGGCCAAGCTTTTAATATGTTGACCTTTTCAATTGATATTATTATTCACTCATAATTTAATTCTCAGTCATATAATATTATTATTAATTGTAGAAAATAACAAGAATTTACGGGCCTAGAATTGTCGAGTCAAGCATCTCATCACATTCAAGTTCAAGAACTGCATTTTATCCAGGTGTGGGGATTTATTACGCTTTTGTTTATTTTAATTGCTTTATATATTGTCTCGTATGTGCATGTGAAATCAGTCAGAAGCACTTAAATGTGCAATCAGTCAGAAGCACTTAAATGTGCAATCAGTCAGAAGCACTTAAATGTGCAAATCAGTCAGAAGCACTTAATTGTGCATAAAGCCTTAGGGCTAGCCGACGGGCTTCAGAATTTATCAGTCTTGTTGTTTATACTTGCTAATATATTTAGTAATTAACGTAGACATATTGCGTACTCTCCACACTGAGCGAGTTGGAAGCTCACCCCACTATTTAACCCCTTTCAGGTTGAGGAGCTCGATGTGGCATGCGATTGAGAGTGGGATGATCAAGCTTATGATTAGATGTTTATTTATTTAATGTTATTTCTCTCAAACTATGTTTATGAACAAGTGTTCAATTTGTTTTATTTTAACGTCAAGGTATGTTTTGTTTTAACAATGACTCGAGAAGATTAGTTGCAATTATTAAGTTTCTCTTTTGAAATGTATTTCCGCTGCAGTATTTTGATTTATTCTTCTTAAAAATTTGAATAATCATATTTAGAAAATTGGTCGCTAGATAAGTGGTATCAGAGCCAGGTTTACGGTCCTGTAGACTCGTTAAAATGGTTTTTTTTTTCTAAACTAAAATTTCATTTTCGCAAGTAGTCAATATTTTTAGCAATTATGATCATCCACCTCTGCCACTCCACGTCGAATCCAAGGTATATTAAGTTATTATTATTCATATGTGATAAATGCAGTTTACCAGATCAAACATGATTCATGCAGTATAGATGCATCTTCAGTCTATTTTATACATAAGAATTTTATGACAAAGTATTTGGGCATGAAATTGTTTTCTAATAAATTCATAAGTATATGTGTGACATGCGAAAGTCATCATTGCTAGAAATCTCTGGTGCTCAACCTATAGATGTAGTGTAACTCTCCATTTTATTTCTCCCTCTCGTTGGGTAAGTACTGAAGGATCGTTGCGTGTGGTATACCTTAGGATAATGGCAACTCGTGGACATGGACGCCCAGCTAACCGAGGTGCAGATAATCTCGGTGGTCAGAATGCTAACCTTGGTGGTGGTGACGGAGGTCAGGATAACCACAACAATAATGTGCCAGCTCCTACTCAGGCACAAGTTGTGCAACAGTTATGGCGTTTTACCCCACCAACATTCAACGGTCGAGAAGGACCAGCTTTTGTTGATGAATGGTTCATGTCGCTCGAGCGCACCTTTGAGCTCGTTGGTTGCACTGATGCACAAAGAATTCTTTGCGGCCAATACCAAATGGTGGAGGATGCTGGACGCTGGTGGATAAGCTATTGGTGTTTGAGGCCGGCGGCCGAGCGTGCTGCTTTAACATGGGATCAGTTCAAGGAAATAGTGATGGAGCAGTACTACCCACAACATTACCAAGAGAAAATGGAGAGAGAGTTTTGAAATCTCGAACGAGGAACAGAATTTGACGCTAGCCTGTATTTGATTAACTCGATGGATTTTGATGTGATCCTTGGTATGGACGGGCTCGATAGACATGATGCCGATATAAGCTGCCGTCAAAAGAAGGTAACATTGAGATGTTCCGAAGGCGAGTCGATCACCTTTTATGGTACTAAGAGTAGGACAGTACCAAGAGTAATCACAGCCATGAAAGCACTGAGAGGTCTATGGAAGGAGAAATGTCAGGGTTACTTGCTGAGTTTGGTCGACACTAGTGTGAGGTGTCCCCTACAGACGTACCTATAGTACGAGAGTTTCAGGAAGTGTTTCCAGAAGATTTTTCGGGAGTCCCACCCGACCGACAAGTGGAGTTTAGTATTTATTTGGTCCCTGAGGCGGCCCCTATATCCAAAGTGCCATATAGAATGGCTCCGAAGGAACTTCAAGAATTGAAGGTCCAGATTCAAGAGTTACTGGAGCTCGGATTTGTTTGTCCTAGCGTGTCACCCTGGGGTGCACCAGTACTATTTGTAAGAAATAAAGATGGGTCACTTCGGATGTGTATAGATTATAGAGAGCTGAATCAACTCACGGTAAAGAACAAGTACCTACTACCGAGAATCGAAGATCTATTCGATCAGTTGAGAGGATCCGGAACCTTTTCAAAGATCGATTTGCGGTCGGGGTACCACCAACTGAAGATTAGGGAGTGTGACATTCCCAAGACAGCTTTCAGAACCCGTTATGGACATTTTGAATTTGTGGTGATGCCATTTGGTCTGAGTAATGCACCGGCAGTCTTTATGGATTTGATGAACATGGTGTTCCAACCTTACTTGGATAAGTTCCTAATCGTCTTTATAGATGATATCTAGGTGTATTCTAAGGACAAGGAGCAACACCAAGAGCATTTGAGGATTACATTGGAGACACTTCGCAAGGAGAAGTTGCATGCCAAGTTCAAGAAATGTGAGTTTTGGTTAAACAGAGTTGGATTTCTTTGACATGTGGTGACTTCAAAGGGAATTGAGGTAGATCCCGATAAAGTTATAGCAGTGAGTAGTTGGGAGTACCCAAGAATGCGAGCGAAGTTCACAGCTTTTTGGGCCTAGATGGCTATTATAGAAGGTTTATCGAAGGATTTTCAAAAATCGCCACTCCTATGACCTAGTTAACAAGGAAAGGCATGAGGTTCGAATGGAGTGACAGGTGCGAGGAAAGTTTTCAAGAGTTGAAAAGGAGACTAACCTCGGCACCAGTATTAACGATTTCTGATCTAATGGAAGACTTTGTAATTTATAGTGATGCCTCAAAGCAGGGGTTGGGTTGTGTTCTAATGCAACATGGTAAAGTAGTAGCCTATGCATTGAGATAGCTTAAACAACATGAGCTGAACTATCCAACGCATGATCTGGAGTTGGCTGCTGTAGTACATGCGTTGAAGATTTGGCGTCACTATCTCTACGGAGGGAAGTGTGAGATATACACTGACCATAAAAGTTTGAAGTATCTTTTCACACAGAAGGACCTTAACATGAGACAAAGGCGATGGTTAGAATTGGTGAAGGACTATGATTGTACTATTCATTACCATCCGGGTAAGGCTAATGTGGTAGCTGATGCCTTGAGTCGGAAGACTAGAGGCGAGTTAGCTTGCTTGACCGATCAGGAGAGTTTGATAAAGGAGTTCTCCCAGTTGAGGATTGAGGTAGCTAAGTCTTCAAAACGTTCGAAAGCAATCCTATCATCTTTGGTCTTGCAACCAAACTTGAGGGATAAGATTAAGGAGGCTCAACCACGTGATAGGTTCTTGTGCAAGATGAAGGATCGAACACAAGCTGGGAGTATTGAGAAATTTGCCGTTGCCGCAGACGACATTTTGACTTATGATTGGAGGTTATGTGTTCCTAAGGATCCACCCCTTAGGAAGCAAATCCTTGAAGAAGCTCACAATGCACCATACTCCGCTCACCCGGGAGGTACAAAGATGTACCACGACCTGAAGAAGTTCTTTTGGTGGAGAGGAATGAAACGGGATATTGGTGTATTTGTGGAGAAGTGTATAATATGTCAGCAGGTGAAGACAGAACACCAACGGCCAGGAGGTTTACTCCAACCATTGGAAATCCCAGAATGGAAATGGGAGCATATCACAATGGATTTCATGGTTGGTCTGCCGCGAACCGTGAGGAAGAACGACGCTATCTGGGTGATAGTAGATCGTTTGATGAAGTCATCTCAGTTTCTACCTGTGAGGATGACTTATAGTATGGAACAATATGCACAGATTTATATCCGGGAGATTTTGAGGCTACATGGTGTTCCAGTGTCGATCGTATCGGATAGAGATTCGCGATTTATGTCGAAATTTTGGAAAAGTCGGCAAAGGGCATTGGGAACTAAATTGAATTTCAGTACTGCATATCATCCGCAAACCGATGGTCAATCTGAACGGACTATCAAGACACTTGAATATTTGTTGAGGGCGTGTGTTCTTGATACTGGTGAGAATTAACAATAGTTATCGAGCAACTATACAAATGGCCCCGTACGAGGCTCTCTACGGAAGGAAATGTCGATCGCCTCTTTATTGGAGTGAGGTTGGAGAAGGAAAGATTTTGGGTCCAAAATTGATCGAGCAGATTGTAGAGAAGATAGCCGAGATCAGAAGCAGAATTAAGACTGCCCAGGATCGACAGAAGTCTTATGCTGATAAACGAAGAAAAGATATCCAATTTGAGATTGGAGAGAAGGTGTTCTTGAAGGTAGCACCTATGAAAGGAGTGATACGATTCGGTAAGAAGGGAAAGCTACAACCTCGTTATATCGGACCTTTTGAGATTTGGGTCGTGTTGGTGATCTTGCTTATAGTTTGGCATTGCCGATGGAATTATCAGGAGTGCACAATGTCTTTCACGTCTCAATGCTAAGAAAGTACATACATGATCCTGGTCACATATGCAATTTCAAAGAGTAGCATGTAGCTAAGAACCTGACTTATGAGGAAGTACATATAGCTTTTTTGGAGCGAAAGGTACATCGGTTACGAAACAGAGAGGTTAAACTGGTGAAAGTTCAGTGGAGTCGTCATGGACCAAATGAGGCAACTTGGGAACGTGAAGAGGAGATCCGTTCTAAGTATCCAACATTCATTTTTCAAGGTATGTAACTTTATTTTCGAGGACAAAAATTTGTTAAAGGGAATAGGTTGTAACGCTCCGATTCCGCATATATATTTATTGTGAATTATAGAAAACATGTTCAATTTTATTAAATTAATGCCTGAATAATTTATCATTTAATTCATTTCATTCTCATGATCATGCAAATTCATTTGTCATTATAATTCATGTTCAGTCATGTGATTCATGTCGTGTCATTTCTCATTTTATTTCATCGTGTTTCATGTCGTCATTTCTAGGCCCGAGTTAAATTTTAAGCGATATTAATCGTTATCCATAAAATTTCACGAGTCAATTTTAACTAATTTAATACATTCACTTTGGGCCGATCTAAGCCAGACCCATTATAATATTCAGCCTAAATCCTATAATTAATTAAAGCCCAACTATTATAATTTTACCGAGTCCAAATATCTTTTCTCAACCCATATTTTAATGGGCAACACAACTCCAGCCCAATTGGAAATATTCATCCCGATCAGAACTATGAGAACTCCACGTTCTCACGTTAGAAGAGGTTGGCAGAAGTGGGGTTGAGGGGAGGAATCCAGGGGGAGGCAGTTTTACATCATGGGGTGGTTGCAATCCTTTCATTATAAAAAAAAATAGCAAGGAATACACAATACACATACATATTTTTCTTTTCTCTCGATCGTCCGCTGCAGCCTGCTCTAAGTCCATCTTCTGCAACTTTCCTTCTTCACCAAAGGTAAACATCAACCCCATCTTTTAATCTTAGTTTTATTTTTATTTTATGTTCCTGATCAAAACCTAACCTATCGACCCTTGAACCCCAGAATTTCCTCAACCCAGTTTAAATCCCAATCCGAGTTATGTAAAAATCCATCAACTCAATTCATCAGCAATTCCCCCGAACCTACATCCCAAATTCAGAAATTGAAATCATAACTACCATAACCTCTTCGCCGCCTCCGGTCAGAGCACCTAGACCACCGTTAAACATCAAAACCTATTTCTAAACCCAGTCCAGAATTTAGAAATTTATCGGATTGACACCAGAATTTCACAACCATCATCCACCATCATGTTTTCAGTAGCTTCAAACCCGCGGCCCGAACCCGCAAGCTCAGCCCGAATCCAAACATTATGGTCAGAACCAGAAATCCGATCTGGACCGAGTCAACCCATGTTCGTACCCACCGCTATCATCTTGTCCACCGCGGGGTTTCCGCAAAGGCCTCCCGGACTCGAAACCCCATCCTCCTACCAACTTCAGCCAGACGCAACTTTGTCCCTGTTCCGTTCGTCGCCGTCAAACCTCACCACCTCGACTCGGCCGAACCTCAAACTTGATTTTTGGTCGTGTATATGTAGGTGTTGATTTTTTGTGTGTGTGTGCTGGTGTTGATTTTATGTGTGTGTGTGTGTGTCTTATCGGAGAATTGGAGAGAGAGAGAGATGAATCGAAGAAGAAGAAATGAAGATGAGTCGGCCGACTGGTGTTAGAAAGGTTTTTATACCCTGCCATATTTTAGGTTTTATCAATTTAGCCCCCATAGTTCCAGACCTTTCAATTTGAACCCAAATCAACTTTTCAGTGTATTTAATTTCAGTCCCTAAATTTTTCCAATACTTTTTAATCCCCCAGCCAGATTCAATATTTTAAAAATCGGTCCCTTTCTGCCAAGCTTTTGATATGTTGACCTTTTCAATTGATATTATTATTCACTAATAATTTAATTCTTAGTCATATAATAATAATTTCTATTATTATTAATTGTAGAAAATAACAAGAATTTACGGGCCTAGAATTGTCGAGTCAAGCATCTCATCACATTCAAGTTCAAGAACTGCATTTTATCCAGGTGTGGGGATTTATTACGTTTTTGTTTATTTTAATTGCTTTATATATTATCTCGTATGTGCACGTGAAATCAGTCAGAAGCACTTAAATGTGCAATCAGTAAGAAGCACTTAAATGTGCAATCAGTCAGAAGCACTTAAATGTGCAAATCAGTCAGAAGCACTTAATTGTGCATAAAGCCTTCGGGCTAGCCGACGGGCTTCAGAATTTATCAGTCATGTTGTTTATACTTGCTAATATATTTAGTAATTAACGTAGACATATTGCGTGCTCTCCACACTGAGCGAGTTGGAAGCTCACCCCACTATTTAACCCCTTTCAGATTGAGGAGCTCGATGTGGCATGCGATTGAGAGTGTGATGATCAAGCCTATGATTAGATGTTTATTTATTTAATGTTATTTCTCTCAAACTATGTTTATGAACAAGTGTTCAATTTGTTTTATTTTTACGTCAAGGTATGTTTTGTTTTAACAATGACTCGAGAAGATTACTTGCAATTATTAAGTTTGTCTTTTGAGATGTATTTCTGCTGCAGTATTTTGATTTATTCTTCTTAAAAATTTGAATAATCATATTTACAAAAGTGGTCGCTACATTATGGCTTCTATAATTGGCCAATTCCAACTGTTCTTGTCTGTCGTCTCAATATACCGGATACATATATACGACATACTGAGTACATATATTCATTCCAATAGTATTTTATATGATACAGTATCCTCAAATGCAATTGTCGACCAACTACGACAATTATACTAATACAACTATCTTAGTCCTTCAATTATTTTATCCATACTATATAGATTCCACATTGTATAATATAATTTCGATAAAATATTTCTAAGTCATAATACTTTATCAATTCTAACTAGAGGCACTGTCTCATATTCAACTCTTTCTGGCTGAAATGTACTTTAAACTCTTATGGTTGGTATAAATCCGACACGAAGAGCCATATAAATAGTGGTGCCATATCTTTAATGCAAACATAACTATGGCTAACTCTAAATCATGAGTATGGTAATTCATCTCATATGTATTTAACTGCGTGATGTGTAGGCTATCCTCTTATCGTGCTGCATGAGTACGCCCCCGAGTCCCTGGCCCGAAGCATCACTATATACTGAAAACCCATCATTCCTATGAGGTAGGCTAAAGTCGGGGCTGTAGTCAAACATCTTTTCAGTTCCTCAAGACTCACTTGCCTTTTGTCGTCATTCAAACTTTTTAGACTTCTGGAGTAATTGTGTAAGGGGTCGAGCAAGTTTGGAGAATGTAATACTTGTACTTTTTATTTCTATATTTTTTTGATTCTAGTGACTTGCTTGTGTTCGTTGACACATTTTGGACATGTTTTGTTCAGCACATTTCGTCATTCGAGCAAGTTTTTATATTTTTCGTATTAATCGGCGTATTATTTCGACTTTTCCACATATAAGTTCGACTTTGTAAAATCACCATCAATTCTTGGAAACTCCAAAAGTTCTAATTGCATTATGATATATCATCAAGTTAGCTTTCAAATGGTTCAAACGGTGAGTCAATCGGAGTCGGTACGAAGGATGATGGAAGGCAAATGATACTAATCACATGAGGGCCAATATTGGGATTTGTCGGCCGAATTATATTATTATTTTCCACTGTAGTGTTTTCCCATCGTATGGGAGTGTCTTTGTATTTTGACCCTTGCATGGGTACGAGTCTGTAGGGAGATGTATATAAAGTTTAAGTTGTATGTTATTGTTGAAAGGCCAAATCGGTCTACTGATTCGTATTTAGCCATGTTGGCATTTGTTTTGATGTCTTGTGTTGGTATCTAGCCTGGTAGATTCTCACTCAGAGGGTCTGCGGCACTGTAATAATCCCGAGTGGATTGGGGGTGTTACAAAATATGGTGTCAGAGCTTAGGTTGTGAAAAACCTAGGCTGTCGGGCCAATTTGAGTATTGTTGAGTCTTGTATTGTCGGACTTGTTCTAACTGAATTGTGTCACGACGTGTCATCCGCTTTGTCAGCCGTGTAGCCATCATCTTCGTGCGAGCTGTGGATGTAAGTCTCTTCTTTTCTGTGTATTATCTTTGTTTCATGATTGTTTACATGCGTGTCATGAGATGGAATTCGTATTTGATACTTGTGGCATATTACGAGTATAATGAACTGGATATTGATGGATTGGACACCAAGGGGTGTAGAGTGATATGAAACCTTGAACATTGATGTGTTTCAGGATATGTATCGACGGTGGAGTTTGTTGAAAAACCCATATAGATGATGTTGCCGCATGTTGGAATTTGGTAGTAATGAGTTGCGTATGATGAATTGGTGATCTTGAATGCCGTATAGGCATGTATTTGAGAATTAACTATTTTGGCTAATTGTTGGTATATGCTACAAATATGTTCACATTGGTAATTGTGTCTGCTGTATGTGTGTTGGAAAACGCTTCTCTGAAAATTTCATAGAATTGAGTACGTTTGTGGAAAACCAATTTTCGAAAATGTTTCGACAGTGCGGTTAAGCGGTGGTTTTGTGTGGATTTTGAAGTTGGCGAGCCGGTTTTGTATCCTCTAATAAAACCCTATGACTGAATTTGAAAAATCTGTGTTTTGAAGTATTTTTGGACATTTTGTAAAAGGTTTCCATCGTTGATCTTTTGTCGTGTTTAAGAGGATTTTCCAGAAATTATTTAAACGTATTGGATTTATTTTCAAAAAAATTCGAGTACATGATTTTAAAAATCTTTCGCACAACAAAATTTCTATATTCAAAATAAAATGTGATTTTTACTCTCAAAAATAAATATTGAAAGATGAAAAATCTTACTCGATTTAAACTATAAATTCAAACTTGAAATGTTTTGTGAAATGAGTTAGTTAGCGCATGCTAACTTAGCCATTAGCACACACTAATAAATCTCGATAGCACATTCGATTATTTCAACTCATTAACGCACATTAATTTTGTGCCTAGCGCACGTTAAGTGCAGTATGTGAGGGAGGAGGATTTTTGCTTATGGTGACAGGCTAGAATCGAGGCGGGTGATGTCAATCCGTTGTGATATATTTGTCATATTATCGTTTTTGTTGAAGAATTTTGGGTATGTACCCAAGTATCATGTTGCATTGTTTGAATATGCCTCGTAGTTGTATGATGCTGTCCTGATATGACTGTTGATGGAAATATTAAGTGCACGTATGAATGGTTTGTCTACCCGGGAATAGTTCCGCAAAACTCTGGGGTTCAATGCCGAGGGCATGGCCGCGAGCTACCTTGTGTATTGTTATTTGTGGTGGTGCTACGTGGTAACACGTGATTACCTTATGTGTTGATTAACGGTAAAGATGTTGTTTCAAAATGATACGGATAAGATCTTTTGTTTACAGTTTTGTTAAAACAGTCCGAGGTACCAAGGGTACTTTCAAAATTTTGTTTCGAACAGACATACAGATTCAAAGATTTTCAAACGATATTATTTAAACGGATACCTCGTGGAGTTTTTTTTAAAAAGAATGTTAACAATGAGTGGCTATCATGTGTGGTATATTATGGTCGTGATTGTGACAATAATGGTCGTTAATTCTTTGTTGATGTGGTCATGTGATCCGTGAGTTATGACCGTAAGTTTCAATTGTTACATTTGTAATTTTTGTATTCGTGTAATTACCCAGAGTGAATATTTGTATCGTGTTACCATTTGTCGCCTTATGTGGATGCGTTGTGCTGGTTTGGCATTTTAGTATATTGTTTTGCAATGCCTTGTTCCATTGTGCCCTATGGTTTGTATGATGTTTCCCGGCCTCGGAGTTAAATCATAATATATATGATTTACATTCGTTATTGGTATAACTCGGAACCGAACATACTAGGACAAGGATATAAGTTATCTACGGTGTTCAGTATCATTCGGTCATTGGAGAATATGAGTTATCAAATACGATAAGGAGGTCTCGAGGTTAATGACCATGAGTGGGTAAGGATATGACCGATTTTTTTTTCTTTTTCTCTGTGATGTTGGAGTTTTTTCTAAATATGTTGAAAACCTATGATTTGACATCATGTGGACAAATAGCCACGTACTTCAATGGAAAATAAACTTCCAATCAAATATTTTGGTAGAAGAGGAAAGACTCCAGTTTTTATACTTGGATTCCAGGTAACATTTCCAATTGTATATGACGTCTTCGAAAATTTTAAATTTTTTGCAAGTTTGACTTTCAAAGCTGAGATGCGAATATAAAATTTCCTCTTCTAGAAAAGGGACAGTGCTGATGAGTTTTATGCGAAATATGATTCGCCTTCTTTTTTCAAAACTTTTGTTTACATGGAGTGTACGCAGTGTTAATATTATTACTCATGGCGATAATGCCAATTTCTTAATTTGTGTGATGGTATGAATGCCTAGTCATATTGTTTATGTTCAAAATATTCCCGTCCTTGTTCAGAGATGAGAATATGGTTATTGAAGTTAACGATCTTCGAGTTTTAAGGGTTTCGTGACCCATATAGTGTCGTTTTCGTGTGAAGCGAGAGCGCTCAGACTCGTGTATGGTATGTATGCTCTACGAATTTTTATATCGGGGTTACCAACATTATTTTGGATCATTCAGAAAAGATAGATGCTTTTTGTAATTAAGCAACATCCTATGATAACTTATGATAGTAAGCTTTCTGAAGTTGGGAGTACCACTTCAGAGTTTTATATTGTGCCTTGTGCGGATACGTGGGGTATTATTATATCGCGAAGTCGCTGCTAAGGTGTTTGGAGACCGAATTCCTATTTCCACTACCAGGAGAGCCAAATAGTAGTAAATGGAGATTCTGAGAGTCGTTGGTCGGGATCGAGCTCGTTGTACAGATTCAATAATCAATGTTATGCTCAGTTGAGCCATTTCCTTGTATCGAATGAATGTTCATCGGAGTTGCGTAGCAGAAGCTATATTTCTTTCTACCCTCCTATTTTGGAGTAAATGTGATAGTCGTTCCAGAGTAATCCGGAGATGCTACAATGTTGTCGCGTGAATATCGAACTCTGTTGATCTGGTCCATAATGGTTGGTTGTTTCCACAAGTTCACTCGAACATGTTCAATCGTGTTATGGACTTGCACGTTAAGTTTGGACGCAAAATGCTTTCTTTTTCAGACGTTCGGGCCATTTTGCAATTTTCCTAAACTTCGGGGCATTTACTTTCGGACTCATATGCTTCCTATTTGACTTGTTGCGTTTGCATGTATGGTTATTGCCTCGACTCAACTATCAAGTGCTTACTTAGTTAGTTCATTGTATTTCGAGGAACTTTGTGTTTACATATTTTTCGTGGCCTTTCGGAGCTGAGCAGAGTGTTTGTTTCATTTTGTTTGGCCGCCACCCTTCATTTTAAGTTTAGGGACAAAACTTCTTTTTAGTGGGGTAGAATGTAATATCCGTACTTTCCATTTCTATATTTTTCGATTCTAGCGACTTGCTTGTGTTCGTTGACATATTCTGGACATGTTTTGTTCAGCACATTTCGTCATTCGAGCAAGTTTTTATATTGTTTCGGATTAATCGGCGTATTATTTCGACTTTTCCACATATAAGTTCGACTTTGTAAAATCACCATCAATTCTTGGAAACTCCAAAAGTTCTGAATCTTTGCAGTTTGATAGAGCATCAAGTTAGCTTTCCAATAGTTTAAACGGTGAGTCAATCGGAGTCGGTATGAAGGATGATGGAAGGCAAATGATACTAATCACATGAGGGCCAGTATTGGGATTTGTCGGCCGAATTGTATTATTCTTTTCCGCTGTAGTGTTTCCCCGTCGTATGGTAGTGTCATTGTATTTTGACCCTTGCAAGGGTACGAGCCCGGATAGAGATGTATATGAAGTTTAAGTTGTATGTTATTGATGAAAGGCCAAATCGGTCTACTGATTCGTATTTAGCCATGTTGGCATTTGTTTTGATGTCTTGTTTTGGTATCTAGCCTGGTAGATTCTCACTCAGAGGGTCTGCGGCTCTGTAATATTCCCGAGTGGATTGGGGGTGTTACAGAGAATCCCTCAACAAACCAACGATAGTACCCAGCAAGTCTCAAAAAGATACGAACTTTCTTGACATTCTTAGGCAGTACCCAATCTAGCACTACCTCGATCTTCTGCAGGTCCACACGAACCCCCTCGACCGATATCACATGTGCCAGAAACATAACTTTCTTCAGTGAAAACTCATACTTCGAGAACTTTGCAAAAAGGCGATGGGCTCTCAAAATGTCCAACACTAACCGTAAATGTCGAGCATGATCCTCATCATCACGGGAATATAATAGGATGTCGTTGATAAAGACGACTATACATTTATTGATATACTCAATAAGTATATTATTCATCAATTGCATAAATACCGTTGGTACATTGGTTAGCCCAAAAGGCATAACCACAAAATCATAGTTTTCATACCTCATCCGAAAGGTCGTCTCCGGAGCATCGGACTCCTTCACCTGGAGATGATAATATTCCGATCTCAAATCAATCTCCTTGTAACTTATCAAATAAACCATCAATTCGAGGCAAGGGGTTTTTATTCTTAGTGGTTACTTTGTTTAACTCACAGTAGTCGATGTATAAACATAGTGAACTACCCTTATTCCTTATAAATAAGATCTGTGTACCCCAAGGTGAGGCACTAGATCTAAGATACCCCTTCTATAACAACTCTTCCTACTGATTCTTCAAGTCCTGCATTTCTGAAGGTGCCATACGGTATGACGCCATAGAAATCGGGGTTGCATTTGACCCTAAATTAACCGCGAACTCAACCTCACATTCTGGTGGTAGCCCCGACAAATCATCTGAAAAAACATCTGGATATTCGTTTACCATAGGAATCGAGTAAAGTCCAACTCCTTCATCCTCCGCTTTTATAGGATATTCCTTTAGGAGTTTTGCCGCCTTCATGGCACTGATTATAAGTTTATGATCCATCATCCTATGTCCTATAAATGAATGTTCAATGCTGTACTCAGCTAGCAATGAAATAAAACTCCCTCGATAAATCATTATCACCCCATGTCTATCAACCCAGTCATCACTGAGGATCATATCTTCATGAATATCCACGAGAATTAGGTTCCAAGGCCAAACTCTCTCTGCGATTTTCACCAGACAATCTCTAACCTCCCAATTTCCCATAATATTAACACTGCTAGGCAATTTAACAACAAAAGACTAACAAGTAGTCAAACAATCAATATTTAACTAACACACACAATCCAAAAGATGAAAGAATATGTAACACCGGACTGAAAAACCACTCTAGCTGGCAGCCTCTCTCGTCAAAAAAATACTAAGCAATTGACAGCTTTCATGTCTTCGGATAGTTTACCGCCACGAAAACTTTGTTCATCTCCTTAATCGAGTTCTCCCAGTCAGCCGGATCCATAGCACAAATGAATCAGGGAAGGTGCATTCGAATCATGTCTTGCAACCATTTATTTGCCCTCATATTAGCTGCAGGAGGCGATTTGGAGTGTTGAGAAGCTTGGGTTAAGAGGGCCATTTGGTTCGCCACTTGTTGCAATATGGTTGCAACACCAATGTCCGTATTATTCCTGGCGGAGTTCCACTGACTGACCGACTGGTCCTGATGACCAACAGTATTAGGCTGGACTGAATTCGCAAGGTAAGAGTAGTTGAACTAGCCTCGAAACTGAAGGACATGGCTGCCCCACTAGCTGTGCCACGCCCTCGACCACGTCTTTGACCGCATCCGTGTCCTCTACCAGAGAACATTCTAAAAAAAAAGAAAATAGGAAAAAAATACATGAGTGCAATTCAGAATGTAACTGTCAAGGTGTCCGGTTCTCGTATTACGAATTCTAAAGAATTTACGAGTACCAATTGTACTAAGATGATGGCAGCACAATGATATTATGCACATAAAATGACGTGACTATACCTAAAAGCCTAACAACCTAGGTATCCATAAACTTAAGCTCTGATACAATATTTTCTAACACCCCCGAGATGTGCGAAGTATGTCACATCACCGTGAACCCTATTAGGGATCCACCAGGCTATGTCACCAACATGAACACTTATCAACTATTTTGGTTGAAGAAACCAACACATCAATAAATGACTAATACATAGATATTGACCCGTTCCAACTGGTAATTACTATAAATGTAAACATCATCATTAATAAGAAGAAAAAAACTCCGAAGTAACATAATTAGCAAAACTCCTAAAGTACTTGAGTATTGTATATTAAGAAAGACATAATTCGAAACGACAATCTAAGCAAAAGATGACCATTGACTCAACACAATATGATGGTTTACCTTCATTGTCATACTGCCTCGGTACTTGCTCGTCTAGTCGCTCGAAACCTGAAATACATTAAACGTATTTTTCCCATTTAGGGGGTTAGCATTTCGATGTCTAGTGCAAGTAAATACATATGAACCACTACAAACTTACACGTTTAAGTACAAGCATGAAAGTTTGAAAAGCGAAGATAATAATTTCTGAAAACGCAATTATCTACAATACCATCATCACAAAATCAAGCACATGATTAACTGTGGACCATACTAGAGGTCACTTATCCTCCCCATACCCGATCGACCCCTCTCGGAGTGGTTAGCCTACAGTTCGTGAGCCAGGCCAGAGGTTATTGACTCCCCCGGGGGCCCATCAGACCCTTTTGGAGTGAACATAAACACACATACATCACACATGCATTAATTTTCACGCTAAGTATGTAGGTTCATACGAAATAATTGCCTTTGAGACATGCAGAATTTTGAGACAATAAACGACTGAGGTTGGGAGTAATCAAAGACTCTGGACCTAAACATTTCGGTAAGCAACTATAAATAACCACACGAACGAATTCGTAACTGAAATAGGCCCGAAACCCCGCGTATGATTTATGTAATTCAATAATTTAACATATATAGGGTGGATATCAATCAAACCCTCTCGATTATCACAAAATTCAGAAACTACACCATAAATACATAGGGAAAATATGTATCGGGATAGATCATTCATACACATCATGATTTCATAAATAATTCAGAAATGAACGGATGAAAATAGTGAAACCCCAAAATCCCAAAACTTTGGGTTCTAAGAAAGATTATCTCGATTAGAAGGAATAAGAAGGATGAAACGATGATTAAACGTATTAGGAACTCACAGATGAAGTTAAATGATGATATCCAGCCAAACCCTAATCTTGGAATCGTGCAAATCGCTCGGAGAAAAGAAGTGAGGAAATGGAAAGAAAAACACGACTATCAGGATTTTATTGTGACTTAAGTTACGACAGTAACAACAGCCGTAACAAGCAAACCTTACGACCTTAATGGGAAAGGAATACCACTGCAAATAGGCTACTAGACTCTCAAGTTATTCACGCACCCAATGTATGGCCATACGATGATCATCTTAGGACCGTAAGTTATTAGATATATAGCCGTAACAAATCATATAATATGGTTGCAAGTACTATAGCACACCAGCTTGTGTCAGACAGAAGAAACGACTCGCGTGATGCGGAAACGCTCTGAAAACCAACATTCAGGGAAGCGCTTATGAAGAATTCTCTACAATTGAGCACTAAACAAACATGCGATTTCGACAACCGAATGTACGAGAAAACGAGTACGAGAGCAAATGCCTAAAACTTTAAGAAATTACAAAGCGATCCAAACATCCGAAATCGCGATTCTAGTTCACCCGACAACACTAAAGCTCACAACACATATAGCTATGTCAAATGAACCTATAGGAACAAAGAAACGATAGTTTCAAACATTATTTTTAAGAATTAAACCAAAACATATAAAGTGACAATATCCACAGAATCATTAAAAACAACCTCAAAACTCGTTCAAATAACAAAAAATACAGAATAAAATAGTTTTAAAATATCGAAATGATCACAAGCGCAAATATAAAAATAAAAAAATTAGTAATTACTAAAAGTAGAAAAATATCGGATATTACAGGATAAATCCTCTAAGTGTTTTGATAAATGCAGCCTGATAAGTGTCAATATTTTACACTTATGCATAATTGGAATTGATATATGTCACTCATAATTATGAGTTGTCTACTTGTTTTGGCTTTTATGTACTTAGATTTAGATAATTTTGCTTTTATGGGATGAAGATGTAAATTTAGCCTTATTCGGATTAAATTAATGACTTAATCAAGAAATAACATTTTTATAAAGAATTTTCTTTATTGAGTTTTAATATATTCATGTTGTAGAGATTCATGATACGAGTTTGGCACTTGTTTCGGATTCAAAATCAGAGTTACATATCAAAAGTTGTCATTAAAAGAAGATTTGGCTAAAACGCAAGAGTCAAAGAAAATATGGGTAAAAAATGAAGTAATTACGACCGTACAACCATCTATACGGCCGTATAACACTCATAAAACAAATATTAAGCCGAAGCCTAGGTACGGCCATACAAGTCCCAAGGTACGGCTGTATTATTTGTATATTATGGTCGTAACTCCTTAATGTTTTGGCCGTACTTTTTGACCGATTGTGTGATCTAATCATATCTTTCACACTCTTGGACCTATATGGAGTTGATGGCTTGCTTGATCTGATTTTATATTATATTGCTGAAGTTTTTGAGCTATTAGATGACCATGGGTGATAGACCCCTTATCCATTCCATAATTCATCTTTCATCATCCATTTCTTGTTTTGAAGCGCAATAAAAATAATTTCCATTTTGTGTGAAGAACACACTTGTGTTCTCAAGAGTTTATATAAGTATGTTGAAGTTCATATTGTGGAAGGAGTTTATTGCTTCTTTCTCCCTTATCTGAGGGAATTAGTATTAATTCTTCCCTTTTTTCAACTAATCATGGTTACTAATTCATGTAATCTGTTGAATAAGGCCTCTATGGACTAAGTCCTCCTAGTTGGGATTATAAACAAGGTTTTTCTTGTTATTTAAGTTTGTATAAAAGTTCATTTTAGATTACTAATTATTGTGTGTGATTTTCACTATTTTACAATCTTTATTTATTTGGCCAATAAATGATGATATTTATGGTCTTCATATATTTTGAAAGAAAATATATTTTGATCAAATAATTTTCATTCTAAGTTCTTCTAGAGGATAGAAATATACCTCTAAACCTTAGGTGATTCCTTGAGTTATTTTCATAAAATCTAATGTTATGCATTGAATGCATCGACATAGAAATATAGTAGATCAAATCAATATATAAGGGGTATTTTTATATTCGAAAGAGGAACGATCTTTTTAAGGAAAATCGAATCTACAAAATATAATAAGTAATGCGTCTTGCATCTCATATACATCTTCTATAACTAATGATCAAATTGAGTTTGTAATCCCAACTATTCCTTTTTACATCTTATAGTTCTTTTATTTTTGCAATCATTTACTTATTAATTTTCTTGCACTATTATTGCAAATTCTTGCAATTACAAATTCATTTTTTAAATTGTGTGTTTCTAGTCATCCTATTAACTATAAAAAGGGAAATAGTGTATAAATTTCTTTATAACCATACTTCCTCGTGGGATCGATAAGCCGGACTCAAAAGTCCACTACTACTTGATGCGATATTGTGCGCTTGCAATAAGCTACACCAAATGCATGTCAAGTTTTTTTGCGTTGTTACCGGGAATGTATTAGTGTTATTTTGAAATCTTACGTTATTTACTATTGTTATTGACATAAATTTTTCTTTGTTTTCGATTCTATTGCCTATGCGAAGGACGTATAACCGCATTTAGGTTTACTAGATCCGAGATTGAAGCCACATTCAGAAAAAAGTGAAGAGAACAAAAGACTAGCATTATTTCATCATCATGAATGGCGAACGAACCAAATCCACGTCTCCTTAAAGGAAACCACAAAGAAAGAATTCCTCCGGTAGGGGAATACCAAATGCTCAAAATACTGCTCGAAACATTCAACATCAACAACCACCTATTGTGTCGGATATATATAAAGACAACATGATGCTCTTTGGGGAATTCATGAACCCCCCATCATTGAGCATGCAAGCAAGTGCGGTCCATCCACCATTTGGAGTGGACAATTTTGAAATTTGCCCGGACGTCATAAATCTTTTCTCCAACAATAATTCATTCTATGGAGAAACGACGAGAATCCATATCTATATATTATCCATTTTGTGGAGATATCTGTAAACTTCCAGTGTCCATATGTAAATGATGAGGCAATCAAAATGAGACTTGTTGTGCACACTTTGAAGGACCGAGCAAGAGAGTGGCTGGATACTTTCTTTACCACGAAGCATAACAACTTGGCACAAATTTGTTGAGAAATTCACCACTAAGTACTTTCCACCAATTAAAGTGGCGAAACTCAAATCCGAAATCTCTACATTTTGTTAACAAGATTCGGAATCATTTCATGAAGCACGGGAGATATATACAGAAATGCTACGAAAATGTACTAACCATGGCTTCAATTTAGGATCACAGGTCAATCATTTCTATTCTGGATTCTTACCTACATGCTGAGCCAATGCCGATTCATCATCAAATGGCTCACACAGAAACAAAATTATGAGAGAGGCTTATAATTTCTTTGAGGTTATAAGTCAACAAAGTGCAAGATGGCCGAATAGAAATATCCAAAAGAAACCAAATGGTTTTTTTGAAATGGATTCTTATTCACTTATGATGGTAAAAATTGAAACTCTATCAAAGGAGGTCGAAGACATGTCTTTTCCAACTCCTCAATATGTGAAAACGGTGCAAAATCCACACGTTTGAGCTCTTTCATGTTAAATTTATGGAGCAACTTATAACAGCACTATGTGTCCCTTAGTACAACAAGAGCCATCATTCCCACCATCAGAGTAAGTGGCCTATGCCCAGAACTTGCAAAGGCAACCATATAATCCATACGGGCCCACATATAATCCAGGGTACAAAAATCATCCCAACTTTTCTTATGAAAACAACAACAATGTGTCGAATCCAACGCATTAATAAAAGAGGCCCGTGTCGGTAGAAGCAATCACGAAGCTAGCTGAACAAAAACCAAAAAATCAATAACACAATGATGCTTCAATTAAAAATCTGGCGACACAAGTTGGCCAAATGGCCAAATTTCTTTCATAAAGATCCCAAGGAATGTTACCTAGCAATACCTAGGTAAATTCAAGGGAGAATGTCCAGGCTATCACAACAAGAAGTGGAGCGCAGTTGCCCGAAGTTTTTGTAGAAAATCGTATGGAAAATAAAAAATAAATAAACTCAAGAACCGGAAAAAGAACCTGGATCAGGACCTTATCTCAAAAAGATCAAGTTGTTGTCAAATATTATGTACCACAAATCCTTTATCCTCAACGGTTAAAGAATCACAAGCTCAATGCGCAATTCGGTAAATGTTTGGAAATTTTCAAAAAGCTATAATCAATATACCTTTTGTGGATGCTCCAACACAAATTCCAATCTATGCTAAATTTGTGAAGGACATTCTTGCGAGTAAATGAAGGCTTCAAGAACATGAGTCTGTCATGTTAACGGGGGAATGTAGCATAATACTGCACAAGAAACTGCGGCCTAATCTTTAAGATCCTAGAACTTTTACAATCCCGTGTACAATAGGTGAATTGAATATTGGAAAGGCTCTTTGTGGTTTAAGGGCAAGTTTCAATTCGATGCCCGTGTCAGTTTTCACAAACTAAACTTGGGAGAGGCAAAAGCAACAATAGTCTCACTATAATTAGGCGATCAGTCTATCAAACATACATGAGGGATAGAAGATGTGCTGATCAAGGTTGATAAATTCATATTTTCAGCAGATTTCATCATTCTTGACATGGAGGAAGATTCAAGACATCCCTATAATATTTCGACGCACATTTTTTGCATACGGACATGCTCTTATTAACGTCTACGAGGAAAAGCTAATTCTTAGAGTGCAAGAAAAACATATCACTTTCAATGTCCTAAAATCTTTAAACTATTCTCCCAGGGACGACTCTTGTTTTGAATTGATGCAATTGATGACATGGTGACCGAGTCATTGAATAATATTCTATCAAAAGTTACTCATGAGACATGTATTGCAAATTCTAACCAACAAGGAGAAGAATATCCTTTGGCCTAAATAGTTAACTATCTGGAAGTAATACCACCTTTCAAGAAACATTCACACTTCGAATAATTGGGGATAAGCTCCGCTAAACCCCTACCATCATTACAAGAAGCTCCAACACTTGATCTTAAACCTCTACTAGTATATTTGAGATATGCTAGCTAGGCATTCACCAAACTTGAAGAAGGGAAATTTCTGAGGGTATTGAGGAATCAAAAAAGAGCTTGTAGGTCACGGTATAATTAAATAACAACATAAAATGGGGGTGGGGGTTGAATAAACTGTACTATTATTCGAAGTTTGTTATGCGTAGTGTTGTGAAAGAAATCCCTCACACTATGCCGCAAGTGCACGGTGTCAACAAGTAATAAAGTGATAAGTAAGATATCGTTCCCTCGAGGACTGATTTCACTAAGTACCAAAATATAGTAAACTCGTAATTTTATTTGAAGAACAATTATATAGAATTTATTTCTAAACTAATTGCCGAAAATAAATAATAGTACTAATAATAATAATACTAATAAGGGCGTAGGATTATGATTTTCACCTCAAACAATCAGGAATGATATTTATTCAATTCAATTCACTTTTATTCAATTGATTGTAAGCAGGAATTCTTAAATTATTCTAAAGCCTTTCCCAAGGTCGATAGAAAATACTACGAATTATTAACTCGATATATCCCTATTCGAATTAGATAATTAATAGCTAAAACAGTTCAAGAATCCCCACAATAAAAGGCTTCACAATTACCATGAGTATATCCCTATCTCACGACAATCATGATTTTTCTCACAAGAACTATGCCTAGATTTCATCTCCCGAATCCATAAAGACATTCAAAACAATTCAACTGTTGGCTAGACAATTAAAAAGCATTAAGAACAGTAAGAAGAATCCAATTCAATAGAATAACGAATAAATTGAAATAATAATAAATAAATCAAACCATCATGTAATCAGCTACAATCACAATCCTACTCGAATAGATCTAGGAACTAAGATGCGGAAAAATTAAGAAAAACCGTAGGGATCCGTGGTCTTGTCGTCGCCGCACAAATCTCCTCCTTGTGTTCTTCTCTCTATCTATCGATTCTCCCTTGATTTCCTCCCCTCTGTTTTCAGCCCTTCAATGCTTATTTATAACTGTTGTCAGCCTTCAAAACGCGTCCGTGTGATTAGGTCGAGAACAGGCTCCAAAACGGCGAAGAAACGCGGAAGGCTCAGCCAAAGCCGCCCTGTGGGTCGCGGCTCACTTAATCTGTGCCGCGGCCCCTACTGCTCAGCGCCGGATGCCTGGGCGCATATTTTCCTTCTGGGCGGCGGCTCACTTAAGCTGTTCCGCGGCTCACGGTACAGTGGGTTCGGCGGTTGCTGGTCACCTGCGTGTGCCGCGGCCCGCTTCCCTTGTGCCGCGGCCGAGGCCAAAAACTGCCGTTTTCGCCCGTTTTTCATCGTTCGAGCTTCCGGACTCCAATTTCCTGCAAAACATATCAGAATAGTGCATTAAAAGCTCATTTATGCATTTTTAGGCTCAAAATGGATACAAACTAATGATATAAAAGCGCATAAAAATACGCCTAACAAATACCCCCAAACTTGAGCCTTTGCTTGTCCTCAAGCAAAAATCAATTTTAAACAAAATGCATCGTGAATAGTCGTGCAAGTTCATAGTGCTCAACTTAATCAATACTACCCTGAAAATCTCAAAGAATAGTATAAGTATCGTAATAGTGAGTCACATCCAGGACACTGATTCCACTAAGTAACCAATTTCAGTCATAATCAATCATTCATGAAGAAAATCAAGCTCAAAGATTAACAAGCGTGAATTTAACCGACCGTCAATATGAAGGGTTAGATTAAACAAGCCAATTCCCCCAGTCCCACAGTCTAGTGGCAAAAATTTAAGGGTTTCATAATCGACATTACTCCTCGGACAGCATTCCCTTATGTATGATCAATAATATAGATTCGAGTTAACCACTAGGTTTGGATCTCGGGATGTTTCATCGGGATAGTCCTAGGGTGGATGTCCATTCTCATATATTGGGGAACCGTTTGACGTAAAAGACACTTATGGGGCACATGGATGCTTTTAGTTACTAAGTCCCCCTCTACAGCGGAGAAAAAACTCGAATAGCTATTTCCGCATGTCCGATTCAAGGTTGTTGTTTTACGCGAGAGTAAACAACGGGTCACGTGAATACCCCCGGTTACTAGGCTTCCCATCATCGGTAATGTGATATTTCTAAATTATTAATCTATTAAGGGTCGTCGTTTTACGCAAGAGTAAACAACGGGTCACGTGAATACCCCCGGTTACTAGACTTCCCATCATAGAACATGTATAATGTCTCGACTTTTTGGGAGAACTGTCCGACTCTAAACTCAATCCAAGTGCCAACAAGACACATATTACTGGACGTCTAGCTACGCGAAAAGTTTAACCAAACGTATAGACGGTGATTTGAAAACATGTATGTCTCCTTTCTTATCTGCTAAGATTTCTACAAAAACGAAAAAACTGCGGACCTAAATGAATACTCAACGGAAACAGAAATCGCTGACTACAACTCGACTAAACTCAACCGTTTCTTCCAAGAGAAATCAGTATCGTAACATCAGTTTTACACACGGGAGCACGAAAAATTCACGTTTTTAGCAAAAACCATCAACAGCATGCGAGGACAATAAAGCAATGATGAAATCACAATTTATAACCAAGAAAAATTAAGAAAATAACGCATGCTTCAAACTATTCCACTACACAAAAAATTATCAGCAATAAAACTCATGTGAAAATAAAAGAGATAAGGAAAAGTGAATCTTATTCCAAATGTCTTCTTGAAATCCAGCACATGTCTGAGTGGAATCGACTGTCAATCCATACCTCAAATAATGCTCAACATCACGAGGAACCCCCAAACTTAGTCTCTAGTCATGAAAAAACAATAGACATTAAATCAAGAAAGACTAGAATATGAAGAATAATAACTCATTGGGGTTATATAAAAATATTAGAGAAATAAGGGCCAACAAGAATACACGAATCCAAACGAAATAACAAACAAAGGAAAAAAATTATAAACGAAAAATCAAATAAAAACAACTAACTAGAAAGCAAGTAAAGATGATGGGTTGCCTCCCACCAAGCGCTCTATTTTACGTCTTGAGCACGACGTGGTAAATAAAAAATTAATGTGGCTTCTTTCTAGGGAGATTGCCAAATGCCCCCTTCTTGCAATCTATAAGCCTTTTATTCCACAAGGGAGGCTTTGGTTCATGCCTGGTTGCCAAAAATAATGAGTAAGAATAGTTATGCGGACAACCAAAGAATGATGGAAGAATATAAGAATGATAAGGCATGAAAAAATAAGCAGAGTTCGAATGGGTAAATAATAAAGACATATCATGAACAACCCCATTAGAACTCAAAGAATCAGCCTCAACAAAATCAAAAGTAATGAGGTCGATCTCTCCCATTATGGATTTAGGAAAAATTATGCGCGGCACCGTTAATAAAATATTTGGCACATAAATGTTCACCTTATTAGTCGAAGTTTGATGACAATTTAATGAAATTTCTTTGAAAACATCATCAATGGTAACTTCTTCTACAGGCTCATCACACTTTATGTAATAATCAGGTGCTGGGGAATCGACCCTAAAACTCAACATGTATTTCTTTTCAACCTCCCCCTCAACTTCACTACTAAAGCAATGATCTGGAAAATAACCGTAGTGAATCTCAAGACCACGACGTGCACATTCTCGCTCAAGAAGAGTACTATCAGGATTATTGAGAGCGTCTACACATTGTTCAAGCATGGTCTTTTGTTTCGGGGGAGGGGGCTGACTGACCCTATTTGGCAATTTATTAAGAACATCGAAATTTATGAAATGCCAAGGGTCACGATAATCAAAGGAAAACATAATGAAAAAAAATATAGAGACTAAAGAAAAAAACTTCAAATTAAAATTAGAGTCGCTTGGTATTGATATTAGCGAAAAATCAGTCCCCGGCAACGGCGCCAAAAACTTGTTGTGAAGAAAATCCCTCACACTATGCCGCAAGTGCACGGTGTCAACAAGTAATAAAGTGATAAGTAAGATATCGTTCCCTCGAGGACTGATTCACTAAGTACCAAAATATAGTAAACTCGTAATTTTATTTGAAGAACAATTATATAGAATTTATTTCTAAACTAATTGCCGAAAATAAATAATAGTACTAATAATAATAATAATACTAATAAGGGCTTAGGATTATGATTTTCACCTCAAACAATCAGGAATGATATTTATTCAATTCAATTCACTTTTATTCAATTGCTTGTAAGCAGGAATTCCTAAATTATTCTAAAGCCTTTCCCAAGGTCGATAGAAAATACTACGAATTATTAACTCGATATATCCCTATTCGAATTAGATAATTAATAGCTAAAACAGTTCAAGAATCCCCACAATAAAAAGGCTTCACAATTACCATGAGTATATCCCTATCTCACGACAATCATGATTTTTCTCACAAGAACTATGCCTAGATTTCATCTCCCGAATCCATAAAGACATTCAAAACAATTCAACTGTTGGCCAGACAATTAAAAAGTATTAAGAACAGTAAGAAGAATCCAATTCAATAGAATAACGAATAAATTAAAATAATAATAAATAAATCAAATCGTCATATAATCGGCTACAATCACAATCCTACTCGAATAGATCTAGGAACTAAGATGCGGAAAAATTAAGAAAAACCATATGGATCCGTGGTCTTGTTGTCGCCGCACAAATCTCCTCCTTGTGTTCTTCTCTCTATCTATCGATGCTCCCTTGATTTCCTCCCCTCTGTTTTCAGCCCTTCAATGCTTATTTATAACTGTTATTAGCCTTCAAAACGCGTCCGTGTGATTAGGTCGAGAATAGGCTCCAAAACGGCGAAGAAACGCGGAAGGCTCAGTCAAAACCGCCATGTGGGTCGCACCTCACTTAATCTGTGCTGCGGCCCCTACTGCTCAGCGCCGGATGCCTGGGCGCATATTTTCCTTCTGGGCGGCGGCTCACTTAAGCTGTGCCGCATCTCACGGTACAGTGGGTTCGGCGCTTGCTGGTCACCTGCGTGTGCCGCGGCCCGCTTCCCTTGTGCCGCGGCCCCAGGCCAAAAACTGCCGTTTTCGCCCGTTTTCATCGTTCGAGCTTCTGGACTCCAATTTCCTGCAAAACATATAAGAATAGTGCATTAAAAGCTCATTTATGCATTTTTAGGCTCAAAATGGATACAAACTAATGATATAAAAGCGCATAAAAATACGCCTAACACGTAGCGGAAGTCTTAATATAAGTTTGTGTAAGTACAACTAGATAGTCTCCTATAGTTTGATGCTTACAGGATTTTCAGAGTACATATACAATAAATCACAAGCAGTTATAAGACAGTAAATGTAAGAAGTAATAACATACAGTTTTAATGTGGTTCGAGATAAACCCCTCTATGTCCACAGGTCCTCCACACAGGAGTAAAGTGTTTATTATAATCAAGGCTTACGCAACTATATGATTTTAACTAAACCGGCCACTTTATCGTTCACACAGATTGATGCAGCTGACTGTAGCTTTAAGCCGTTGACAGAGATTGGTTGTAGGCTCCTTTGATTGAATTCTTTTTACACAGATTGAAGCTTCATCTTCGAACTCTCTTCGTCCCACACAGGTCAGAATAGTTCTACTTAGTCCACACAGGGCCAATGCTCTCAACGATAAGGTTTGGAATCACAAGTATCAGAACACCAGTTGTAGGCTTGAAAGTCTTTGTTGTAGTGTGCTATTCTCAGTTGAGGACTTAATATATATTCACTCAAAGATATGCTTTGTAGGATTGAAGAAATACATTGTTATTTGTAGGTAATAAATGCTTCGGGTTATCGATCAATCAGTAAGTGAGCAATGTCCTCTTGCTTGGGCTATTTATAACCTTGGAAATAGATTCGTTATAAATGTAGTCGTTACCCGGTTGGTGAGATGTGGACAAATCGGAGGCGGATTGCACAATGTTTGAATTAAAGATATCCGGATTTAACGCTTCAGACATTCCATATTATTTTTTCCAACAACTTCCCCCCTTTTGATAATGCCAAACCTCCTTTAAAAACATAAGACTGTCTTCAAATATTTTGTCGGATGGTCTGCTCTTCGAGATTTAAACTAAAATTTGAAATTCTTGCAGGTAAGTTCTAAACTTTTAAGTCCTAAGGACTAAGTGTATTATAACTTAAGTTATGATTGGCTCGTAGGCACAATCTTACAGCAAGTAGTCTAACTGGATGCAATTTAATCTTTGAATTGTTCGCAGACAAATTCTTACAGCTTTTAGACTTGGCAATTTTTATACTTAGCAAATAATTTCAATATATCACGAGCTGTAATCTTTTGATATAAATCAAAAGTTTTATTGATAACAAAACTTGATTACAGTTCTTCAGGAATTGAAATTTACAACGGGAGATTAAAAACAAGAAAAATACAGCAAAAAGGAATTATCTTTTATAAGTTTGCTGTCTGGACGACCTCCTGACGAGATCATGTTCGGTTCCTCTCCACTACTTAACTAGAAAATCTTTACCTCAGTCCCTGTAGATATTATTTCCTTCTGGAGTTACATCATAGTGAGTAACTCGATCACTATTCACGTACCTTCCTTTTAGCTTGAGTTGATTTGGAAGCTTTCCTTTTTCCAGGAGTCTTGAATACTCATTCACTGCGGCAGCATCAGTGGTTGAACATGGCGGACTCCCTGATGAGTAAGCAAAATTATCTCATCAGTTCATTGTTCTACCATGCCTTGAGTTCCTTTGTTGTCGGTTGTCTATCTATATGAAAAGGAATCTCAGCCAGCTTCTGCACATTATCTTTCCATGAGAACTTAGGATCATAGAACTCGGCACGAGAACCAATGGATTTGTATTCTTTAACTCCTTGACCTAGCCCGGGTCTGGCCAGTCTCCCAATGGATGAAATAATACTATCATCAAGAAGTGCTCCATCTCCCTTTCTCTTTCCATCCTCCACTTTAGCTTCTCGAGCCTATCCCCCCTTTTTGGTATTATCAAGCTCATTAACTTTGCCATGGATAGTCTGAGGGTTCCCCTGCCTATGCGATGACCACATAATGTGAAGGATTTTTTGGGATGTCATCGGGTAGGAAGTACTCACCTGGTTCAGAAGGCGAACCTGTAGGGATATGAGGGACTACCTGTTCGGAGCTGTGAACCTCAATTGGTTCAGCTTGAGTGTTCATCTGGGAGATGAAGGGATTGATTCCTTTTGTCTCTTTTTGGCTTCTGTTGCCAGTTGAACATAAGGGATTGAATCATTATACGGGCTCTCATCTGTCACATGTTCCTTAGGAGGGGCTAAATCCTCCTGCTGGATAGAGTGGGTCGCGTCCTCCTGGGGTGGAGGGACTAATTCCTATGGGGTGAGAGGTGATGCTTCCTCCTGCTCGGGGCCGATGCAGCAACATATTCGGGGACAGGAGGGACTGATTCCTCCTGTTTCTGAGTGGTTGGGGCAACATCTTCGGTTACAGGAAGGACTGATTCCTCCTGTAAATTGGCAAGATGAGCAGCTTCATTCTGCGGAGGTGGAGACTTATGCTTTTCTAATGATTGCCTAGACGTCGCATGGCCTTGGGTGGCCTGAATGTTCGCAATTTCTTTCTCTCGGGCCTCTTTATAGCTTATTCACACCCCAGTATATAACGCCTCATCGTGGCCGTCAGAGTCAGGATCAGAATGGTGACTTGATCTCCAAGTGCCATCATGGGATGGTTGTTTTCCCTCAGTATGGCCTTCTTTTTTTCCATGTAATATTTAGCGATAGGCTCGTGGCAAAGGGGATCATCCCACCTAATCAGGACCTCGACATTTTGAGAGTCTGTTACCTCTAACACGAAAAACTTCTCATTTTTTCGGTCTTTTAAATTATATACAGTGTGTAATATGGGGCAACCCTGTAGTTCTTCCAAACTCTGAAGCGTTCACTTGCCTAATTAACTTGGACTTGGATGATGGTATGGTTTATTATTTCCGAAGGGGAGGGACTCCGAACATTGGATGGTTCTAATTCCCTCATATAGTTAGGGTCCTTGTGAGGAGAATTGGCTGTCGACCCCGAAGGAGCAGCCAATTCACCAACTTCTTCCAGCTTGCAGAACACCTGGTCATCCGTCATAGCCGCAGTTTAGCTCAGGATCTGCTGTGGGAGCAACTAGTGTTTCTTCCATTGGAACAGCCTCCGATGGGTTGACGACTGCAGGGGCAGGCACAGTAGGCGGAACCTTAGTCACCGCTGTAGTCGGTTGAGGTACTGTAGGAATAGCTTCCGGCTTTGAAGACTCCTTCTTAGTTTAGGCTGTTTCTTCTTCTTTGGATAGCTAAAGAAGAGCTGCTGTCGGGAATCACCCTCTTATTTCTTACAAGCTTCTTCTTTTTATCGCTTTCACCAGCTTTGGTCTTGTAAGAGTGACCACTGACATCACTTGGGTCACTCAACATCGGCATAGATGTAGGGTACGACTATTTTAATTGGCATAGCCTTGTTGTACAGGGTGGGTTTAGAATCACCAAACAATTTCCTAGCAAGTATCTTCTTTGCTGCAGGTCATTACTGGATACCATAGCTCGTCGAGGTGCAGTTCAGCATGAGGCCAAAGGACTTCCTTGCTGATTCTGGATTAACAGTCTCCTCTTGTAGGTGCTTCATCATGACTTGGCACCAGTTTACCTTCTGACCACACATGACGGCCACCATCATCCTAAATCTCAGGTTCGTGCATATTTCAAAGGTGCCGCTTCTGTTCTCCACAACCTAGCAGCAAAATTTATGCACATAAAAGTAAGAAAGAGTGAAGCGCTTCTTATGTCATGAATGATGAATGTCTGCAGCATGTGTATTTCCAGTTCCAGTATGATTCAATCATACTATCAATCCCGAAGGTCTCCAGTTCCTCCAAGGTAAGGCCGACAGTGGGTAGTTTTCAACTTCTCTAGAAGATCTCTGTTAATGGAGATCTCATTTTCCTGCATGGTACTCACCATCTCAGAAACAGGAACACCCTTCTTCTCCGACGCATACTTGAACACTGCGTCTAGACAAAATTCCTCTACAATCAGTTGATCGTAGTCCTCTAGGAGTAGACTACCCAGTCTATATAGCCCTTGCTGCTTGACACGAGAAACCACCAAGTTCATCCCGACCATGTCTTCATCCTCAAATATGATGCATTCTTGGAGCAAAAAGCAAATGAAGATCCTACTGTAAGACACATACGAAGTCTGAGTTGAAGTCGTTTTCATGAAGAGGAGTGAAAACTAAGATGGAAAATTTGCAGAAAAATATTATATGTAGGCTGTATACTGTAGGCTCGTTCAATTTGCAAATGCAGTAAAAAGTCTTTAGCTCAGCATACTGATCCTTTTATAGTGTGCAGAGGACTAGGTTATAGTGAACGATCAGATGGAATCATTTTTGAATAAACATACAGGATGAATAAGGACGTAGCAGGTACGTCTAATCCATCAATTCTTAATTTAATGCCCGGTCCCACCTATGACACATTACAAGCTCCATTATCGCACGTTCAGGCGGTTTGAATTTTAAAATCACAGGTTTCAAAGGCTCTAAAGTCCATATTACGTTTCAATATTGAAAGTTAAAATCGATTTAAATTCAGATGATGCAGGTGGGCTTAAGGTTGTTTTGAAAAAGTTAAGTATGTATAATTGTATACAATTAAAAATATTGATTGAAATCCTACCGTATTTGTGCTGTATCCGCAAAAGTACAGCATTACCCCTTAATTGGTACATACAAGATTCAATTCTTACAGTAATTAGTGATTAATACTATATTCAAGAGTCCTATTATGTTCCCCTTTAATTAATGCACACTACAGCTGTAAGAAGGTAACTCTACCCTCTTATTTCTACAGCAAGGATACAACTTGTAGTTCTGAGTGTGTAATTACTAAGTGTAAACACTGTATTCATGGGTCTTATAGTATTTTTCCTCAATTGATGAGTAAAATAAAAACTTACAGGGGTTATAATCAAGCTGTAGCATTCTAAATTCCTGACGGAGCATACAAAACCTGGTTGTGTTGGGAGGCTTTGTGAAGATTTCACAATCTGAATGTCTGTATGGACCTTTTCGATCCAGACATCTTTGTTCTCCACATGATATCTTATGAAATGATGCTTCGTATCAATGTGCTTGGTCCTTGAGTGCAATATAGGATTGTGCGCGATTGCAATTACACTGGTGCTGCCGCACATGATAGGAGTTTCTCTTGCCTTGATGCCATAGTCTTATAGCTGTTGCTGCATCCACATGATCTGCATATAGCAGCTTCCAGCAGCATAATATTCCGACTCAACTGTATAAAGTGAGTTGGCCAATTGCTTCTTGTTGAACCATGACACAAGTACAGGTCCGAAAGTGACAAGTTACACTTGTACCCTTCCTGTCCATCTTGCAGCCTCCAAGATCCAAGTCATTGTATCCTACCAAATAGAATCCTCCCTCCTTAGGATACCACAATCCTATATTGATTGTTCCTTTGACGTACTTATGGATTCACTTGGCTGTGGTGAAGTGTGACTCCTTAGGTGCAACTTGATATCGAGCACACACTCCTAAAGAAAATTAGATGTCAGTCCTTCTGGATGTTAGGTACAAGAGTGTGCCTATAAGCTTCATGTTGAGTGATTGGTCTATTGGCTTTCCAGCTTCATCAGCACTTATCTGTGTGGAAGTGCTCATCCCAAATCATTGAGCAACCCCTTGCTGTATTTCTCCTGGTTAATGAATATATATGTAGGCATATATTTAACCTGCAATCCTAAAAAATAGCTAAGTTCTCCCATCATACTCATTTCAAATTTACTTTGCATGAAATGAGAGAACTCGTATGTGGTTTTGTTGTGGTGCTTGTTGATGACACAACGATTTTATGTGTAGCATGCTATATTTGTTGCTTCTCCCCAAAAATGCTGTGGCAACTTACTTGCACCAATCACTATTCTAGTTGCCTCCTTCATCGTCCTATTGTCTTGCTCGGCAACACCATTTTATTGAGGAGTCCGGGCTGCTGAGTATTCATGATGTATGCTATTCTCTGAACAGTATTACTCTATGAAGCAGTTTGTGAATTTTGTGCCTCTATCAGACCAAATGGATATAATGCTCAGCCGTTTCTCCTTCTCTAGCATTTTAAGAATATGGTCCATGAATACCTGGAAAAATCATCTTGCGATAAACCCTTCAGTCTAGGTAGCGGCAGGCGTAGAAAATAGCAATCCCCTCTATAAAGACCGGTTGACCACCGAATAAAGGAGCATTGAGAGGTATTGAAATCCTAATGGGTCCATATCAAGAGGCCCTCTTGCGCTCGTAGAAAGAAGTAGGCCAGTGCTTGCTACAAATAGAGGAAGAAGCTACAGTCCTTTGCTATTCCCTTTCGATCGGTGAATCGGAGAACCATTCAGTCTTGGACATAAGAAAGAGAAAAGCTAGATTTCGAGTTCGGAAAGCACCTAGTCAAAGATAGGATCCAGTCATGTACCGGGAGGCAGGACTCGAAACTTCATAACCCGATTCAAAAAAAGAGATGTTTTCATCTTAAAAGCTAGGATTTCTCTTAAAGGAAAATGGATGCTCTAAAACTGGATTTATTGTATATAAATTAATTCTAGATGGATCTTTAACAATAAAAATACAATATTTCTTACCTCCCAGGATGACAAGGTCTACATGGCCATAAAGATCCATATGGATTAAATCCAGGACCCTGTTGGTTGAGAGCTATGATTTGCGATTCAGAGAGGTCTTGACTTTTTGCCTTTCTGACTGGGTCCGCAGACGCTGTTTTTATGAAAGAAAACATCGGGCAAGCCTCTCGCCAGCTTTGATCTGTAGTGCCTTTGGCAATAAAACAAGGAATTACAGCACTCATAGGTTTCTAATCAGCAATGTACATGTTACCTGACCGAGTTCCTGTGAGGACTATCTGTTTGGTCTTTATGTCCCTCACCCTACAATGTCCTTCATAGAATTTAACTGAGAACTATTTTTCACAGATCTGTCTAACACTTAAAAGGTCGTACTATAGTCCTTTTACATAGCTACGTCGGTGACTTTAATTTTCCTACAAGCTGGGTTCCTTTCCATCTTGTTCTTCCTTTTGATTTATCACCAAATCGCACCTTTAGACCTCAACCTTCTACATAATCCATTAGCTTAGTGATATCCCCTATCATGTGTCGAAAACACCTTTGTCGAAGTACCAGATGTCCTCTATGATATCCTGAAATTAAGAATAAGTAGATTTAGGTCCCCCTTTGATCTTTGAGTCCTTGGTTATTAGTGCTTTTATGTATCCAAATTTGCCTGACATCAATGAGTCTGCTCTAGGTTGTGTTAGAACCTATTTTGCGAGATCTACGTGGGGAAGGCACGTAATCACTATAAGCACTTTTATAATGCATGTAAAATTAAGAACTTTGGTTCTAGTAAGCTTGTTGTCTGGGAGGAGGAACCGTATTCCTCTCCTTATGGATTGCCTTCTAGGTTTTCATTTGGATTCCCAGAGCTGCTGTTGGTAGAACTGCGTGGCAGCTTTCTTACGAGAAAGATGCATGGGTTCATGTACCCAGTATTGAGGAGCAGCGTACTGTCGATAGTAATGAGGTGCATGTTGTGGACCATGCTGGGGTACAACCGTCCTTCTTCTCTACTGGAAATGCTGCTAGTATGCTTGAGGAGCATATTTTTCACGTTGTGCATTGTTTATAACAAGCTTATGAGGCTGTGCTGTCCGCTGCTTGTGTTAAAACCTTGGTGATGGAATGACAGCTTTCGATTTCTGAGAAGGTACAATTATAGCCTTTCCTTTGTTTACAGTTGCAGCCTTTGGAATTTCCTCGGTCTTGGGTCTTGGGACAGGTTCCACCCCTTTGATAAATGCCGTGCTGGTTTTGCTACTAGTGGAGAACGAGTGTATCCTAAGCCACATTTATCATGGACATGTTGTCCAGTGCTCAGGATGTCTTCCATCCTCGTGGATGATTTCTCAAATAACTTGAGGATGGTCTCTAGTTCTCCTTCTCGTTTCTTGAGAAGCTGTATCTTGGCTTCCAGTAAAGCATAATTATTTGTCTTATATTGATTATGAGATTTTACCTCATTTAGTTCAGTGGTGAGTTGTTGATTGCTTTCCATGAGTTCTTCATGAGTGACTTTTCTATTTTGCAATCTAGTGACATATTTCCATAATTGATTTTCAAAGGTAAGTTCACAGGTCCCCCACGTAGGAGTAAAGTGTTTATTAAAATCAAGGCGTGCACAATTGTATGATTTTAACTGAACTAGTCAGCGAATGAGTGACCTTTCATCATGGAATTCTATTGACGTTCATTATTCGGATGGGGCCTTACTACGTGAAGAAAATCATCTCATAATACATAGCTGCTAGTTGCGCTTCCATCTTGATTTTCCAGCCAACAAATTCGTTAATGGAAAACATAGAAGTTTTGTTTATCATTGAAGAGTCCATGTTGTATGGATGAGATATTTTATGAAAAACTAAAGAATGTAGTTTTAGAAATTTGTGATTTTTTATCTAGCTCAAGTTAAAAATCAAATTGATTGATTCTTGGTAGAACTAACCTCTCTGATAGCATATGTTGGTCAACATTCTTAAAAGTAAGCTTGGGGGTGAATAAGATGTACCATCTTTTCGAAATTACTTGTGTTGTGGAAGTATTTAAAGATGCGAATGTAGTCACAACAATGATGTTCTACCCCTTACATGCTTACATGAGGTTTTCAAAGTAAGTTACGATAATAAACCACAAACTATATGTAACACCCCAAACTAGGCGAATATTACAGTGCCGTGGACCCTCGACTGGGACCCACTAGGTGAATGAAAATTAATGAATTAAGTGATATAATTGTAGTACCAAACCACAGTATATCATTAATTACTCCGATGAGGAGTTTCAAGTACAACACACCCAGGATAAAACAGAATACATGTATATTTTATATGAAGATAAAATATACAACACCAATTAAAATGAGTATCTAAAAGGAAGTCTGCAGCGGAATACAAATGAAGAAGACATGAAGACTGAAAGGACTGGGCCCCCCTACTAGTATCACTGGGACTCCTCGCCGTCAACGCTCTCTTCCCGTGCCTTAGCCTTGCCATGACCTGAAAACAACATTTCCCCAACGGGGTCCGTTACACAGAACAACAATCCTCAAGAGTTGAATAAACACAATCATGATATATCTCAATTATGAAATTAAGTGGAAGAGGGGCATCATAGTACGCCCGTAATGGTATGTGCAAGTGCACAAGACGAGTGTCCGGACACACCTGCCCTTGTACCTAATTAGTCTCACGGAGGTACGTTACCGTGTGCATAGTCCAATGTGTCGGTGAACCCAATCACATGACTATCACGTGCCCGACTAAAAATTACACACATCCCCATCCGGCCACGTAATATGAACCCATAAGGTCATATGGACAAGAATGACCATGAATAATAATAATGAATAACAATCCGACAAAGTCGAGAACGACTCACTGAGATGAAATGATAGTGAAATGAATGATAGCTCAATGAAATGATTGGAACCGTCGTTCCTCGTGAATGAAGTGATTATTTGACAATTACAAATCTCAATACGGTTAATACATTATGAATGAGTTATGATTATGAATGAACAATAACGAAAGGAATGAAAATCCTTTTAACCGAGTAAGAATTAACTTACTCAACACCGGTGAAGAATGTCCTTCCTCGAACAACGTCCTAACAGGGATGTCGGTTGCTCGAACAACCTTGAATGAAAATTACCAACAAATGCTCAATATACGTATCAAACACGATTATAGCCAACTCAAACGTCGATACAACAATATCCAAAGTCATTGAGGCATTCTAGCGAATACTTAGCAAACATACATCATTTGATAATATCCAATCCCGAATATATCGAAACCAACTCCAAAATGAGTATTTCAAACCAACAAAACACCTTCAATGATATCAATAATCCCGTAGGAATCCACAAATCGAGTTAACGACAACATCTAATCGAAAAACCCAAATATCAAAGTCAACTCTAATGTGTTCTTGAATCAAACCCCAACAATTCATTGAATCCAAAATATATGCCATTAAATTCGTAGGAATACATTTACCCAAGGTAGATAATCCATATCTAACATATTCCAACAACAATCCAAGCTTACACGAAGAAATCGGAAGGAAAAACCCAAAAATCCAAAATTCTAGATTCAAGAAATTATTACCTTGATTTGATGTGATGGAGATGATGAAATGATGATTAATCCGAATGATAATATTGAGGATGATGGTAGATGTATTCAACTCGAAAAGATCTCTCTGAATCGCCAAAAATCGCCCAGAATCGCTAAAAAACGAAGTGAGAAATGAAAATGACGAAGCTAGGGGATGACTGTCCTATTTATACTGTTCCAGTTTAGCGCACGCTATGACCTGATATGTAGCATGCACTAACGGGTTATTCTGACAGTACATTAGCGTGCGTTAACCCCACAATGTTAGCGTGCCCTAAAAGAATGTCTGACACCCAGTACTGAAGTCCAGAACCTCCTGTTCTCTGATCTGCTCGTGATAGCATGCGCTACACTCAAAATTCAGCATGCGCTACCGCACCACTAGCGTACATTAATATCCATTCATAGCGTACGCTATGAATTATTCCAAATCAATCTAGTACCCACTGGACTCTACCTGATCGACCTTAGCACGCGCTATACTGCTAGCATAGCGTGCGCTATATGAACTCACTAGTGCGTGCTACTTACCATTCGTAGCGTGCGGTACTACAACTCAACTGCAGTCCAGTACCTTCTGGACTGTCTGCCAGAACCACGCTAGCGCGCGTTAATACTGAGAGGTAGCGTGCGCTACCCGTACTCAATTAGCACACGCTAAAGAGAGTACGTAGCGTACGTTATTCCTCTCACACAGCCCAATATGACGAAGACAATGATGACTACCACGGCTCGATCCTCCAACCAGGTAGAATGACGAATAACAACTGATACACGATACAAATTACTCTGAATGGTGATAATGAATGAATATAAATGATGAATGATCATTAATGAGTGAATAATTACCGAGTGACAATTACTGAACGATAATTACTGAATGATAATGACTGAATTACAACCGGGTATTACATACACCCCCCTAAAAGAGTTTCGTCCCCGAAACTAAGGGTCAAACAACTCGGGATCACTCTCTCGCATACTATCCTCGGTTTCCCAAGTAGCCTCTTCGACTCTGTGTCTAGACCACTAAATTTTGACCAAACGAATCGTCTTGTTCCTCAATTATTTGATTCGCCGCTCTAAGACTCGTATAGGATGCTCCTCATATGAGTGATCATCAGCGATCTCGATTTCGTCAAACTGAAGTATGTGACTCGAGTCGTCAACATACTTCTGTAACTGAGAGACGTGAAACACATTATGAATTCGGCTCAACACCGGAGGTAAGGCCAATCGATAATCTAGCTCGCCTACTCGATCCAAAATCTCAAACGGTCCAATGAATCTCGGACTCAACTTTCCCCTCTTCCCAAAACGGAAGATACCTCGACTCGGGGATACCTTGACAAAAACATGGTCACCCGCCTCGAACTCTAATGGCCGACGACGGTTATCTGCATAAGATTTCTGTCGACTTTGAGCGGTCAACAAACAACTCCTGATCAAGCTACCTTCTCACGGGCGGCTATAAGCATATCGGGCTCGGTGCCGATTGATTCTGATAGGTCATCTCAACACAATGGAGATCGACAATGACGACCGTACAAGGCCTCGTAAGGTGCCATCTTAATCGAAGCATGCCAACTATTATTGTACGTGAACTCAATCAACGATAGTTGGGCTTCCCAATCATCTTTCCAATCGAGAACACATGCCCTCAACATGTCCTCCAAAGTCTGAATAATCCTCTCTGATTGTCCGTCGGACTGAGGATGAAAAGCTGTGCTGAGATTAAGCTGAGTTCCCATAGCATGATGAACTGATTTCAAAAAATGAGACACGAATCGTCCGTCACGATCGGAAACGATACTTTTAGTAGTACCGTGCAGTCTCACTATCTCTCTGATGAACAAATGGACAATTCTCTCAGGACCCCACGTATCCTTAATCTCAAGGAAATGAGCTGACTTAGTTAGACGATCCACAATTACCCAAATTGTATTCATTCCACGACGACTCGTCGGCAAACTCGTGATGACGTTCATTGAAATATCTTCCCACTTCTACTCTAGAATAGGGAGAGGTTTCAGCATACCCGCCGGTCGCTGATGTTCTATCTTGACATGCTGACAGGTTAAGCATCTCGAAACAAATTCCGCGATTTCTCGCTTCATATTACTCCACCAATAATTTTGTTTCAAGTCTTTGTACAACTTGCTAGACCCCGGATGAACGGAATAAGGGGTAGCATGAGCTTCTCTATAAATCGAGTTTTTCAACTCGTCATTCACCGGTACGCACAACCGATTCTTAAATCGCAAAAGTCCATCCCCGTGGACCACAAACCCAGGGGCTTTCCCCTGAGTCACATCATCTCGAATGCGTAACAAAAATGGGTCCGAATCCTGATTCTCCCTGATCGCCTCCTCAAGTGGCGATGAAATCTCTAACGTACAAAGTTGCCCTTGTACTCGCTATAACCAGACCTCGATCTCGGGTCTCAGAAATTCCTGCTGAAGTTCCTTCTGAACTGTTAATCGCACAAGCATCTGCTCCTGAATGGACTTACGACTAAAGGCGTCGGCGACAACGTTCGCCTTGCCCGGGTGGTAAAGTATCTCAATATCATAATCTTTGATTAGTTCCAACCTCCGTCTCTGTCGCATATTTAACTCCTTCTGAGTAAATATATACTTTAAACTCTTATGATCGGTGAATATCTGACAGGTAACGCCATAAAGATAATGACGCCAAATCTTCAATGCGAATACCACGGCTGCTAGCTCCAGGTCGTGGGTCGGATAATTAACCTCGTAAGGTCTCAATTGCCATGAAGCATAAGCAATAACTTTCCCGTTCTGCATTAGTACACATCCGAGACCCTATCCGGACGCATCACTATAAACCACAAATCCTTCCGTCCCTTATGGTAAAGAAAGGATAGGTGCTGAAATTAACCGGCTCTTGAGTTCCTCAAAACTCTGTTGACACGCGTCAGACCACGTGTATTTCTTATCTTTCCGTAAAAGGTTCGTCATGGGTTGAGCGATTTTAGAAAATTCTTCCACAAATCGCCGATAATAACCAACTAATCCGAGGAAACTTCGGATTTCCTTAACATTCTTCGGAGGTTGCCAATCTTGGATAGACTCCGTCTTCTGAGGGTCGACACGAACTCCGTCTGATGAAATTACATGTCCAAGTAATGTCACTTCGGACATCCAGAATTCACATTTGGAAAACTTTCCATAAAGTTGCTCTCGTCTCAACACGTCGAGCACCCGATGAAGGTCAAACTCATGCTCCTCCCGGTCACGAGAATAAATTAAAATGTCATCAATAAAGACAACCACGAACTGATCCAAATAGTTGATGAAAACCCGATTTATTAACTCCATGAATACCGCAGGTGCATTAGTTAACCCAAACGGCATTACCACAAACTCATAATAACCATAGCGTGTTCCGAACGCCGTCCTTGTGATATCCGACTCTCGAATTCACAACTGATGATATCCAGATCTTAAGTCGATCTTGGAAAATACTGAAGCTCCCTGAAGTTGATCCAAAAGATCATTGATACGGGGTAGAGGATATTTATTCTTGATCGTCACCCGGTTCAATTCCCGGTAATCAATACACAAGCGGAACGAACCATCCTTCTTCTTGACAAATAACACTGGTGCTCCCCACGGGGACGCACTCGGTCGAATATAACCCTTCTCGGTCAAATCCTCTAATTGATTCTTCAACTCTTGCATTTCGGTCGGGGCCATCCGGTACGGTGCCTTCGATATTGGAGACGTACCAGGCTCCAACTCAATCGTGAATTCCACATCTCTCTGTGGAGGCAAACCAGGAAACTCGTCTGGAAATACATCGGCATATTCTCTCACTACAGGAATATCCGTCAACATTACTGATGGTTCCTCAGTCTTGGTCATATATCACCAATAACCGACACACCCCTGACTGAGTAATTTCACTGCTTTCATCAAGTTGATGACTCTCCCAGAACAGCTGGGATTACCTCCCTGAAATACACATTCGACCCCATCATCTGAAATGGTAGTGACCATACGCTTACGGACACTAATGACGGCATCGTGACGATCCATCCAATCAATACCCAGGATGACGTCGTTTCTCGATAAATCTACCACGATTAGGTCTGCTAACCAATCACGGCCACGAAGCTAAATCGGACAATCCTTAATCTCACGATTCCCGATAATTCTTCTACCATCAGGTAGACCAATGACATAAGGCTCACAACTAGTAGCACTACCCAGACGTAGTCTACTCAAACATGACTCGGAAATGAATGAATGCGATGCACCAGTATCAAAAAGGGTACACACAGGTTGAGATAGAATATCGAGTGTACCTGAGATCATCCGGGCCTCTGGATCATCGGTCTTCTTCATCTCATAAATTCGGGGTTTGCCGGCCCTCGAACCGGATGCTCCCGTCTCATAGCTCTTGGCTTTGCCTTTATTTGCTCCCGTCGTCTTGAACGACGCGGACTGAGTGGCCTGATTCTGCACCGCTGAATGTCTCGGGGCCTGAGATGGCGCCGGAGTAGGTTTATAGTGTCTTTGGCAAAAACGGGCCTTATGCCCAGCAATCCCACAGTTATGGCCCGTGACAGTCTGCCTCGGACACTTGGTGTTGAAATGACCCTGTTCTTCACAGTTGAAATAGGTGATGGCCGAAATAGCCGCTCGCGACTGAGATTCCGCGGGTCTAGGCGCCATAGGAGGTCGCTCAGAAAAAGTAGAGCCCGCACAAGATTTCTTGAAAGTGGCCTGACTGACGTCAGACTGATTACGATTGTTTGACTTCTTGCCAGCAGATGAAGGTTGTTGCTTAGCAATCTCCTTAGCAGTAAGCTCATAAGTAAGAGCTTTCTCGATGAATTCGGCCAGAGTGGTGCAATTGTGATTAAGCCACTGCATCCGCAAACGAGGCTTCAACCTCTTGTTGAAATACTTGATCTTGTTCGCCTAAGAGTGAATAATAGACGAGGTGAAAGGAAGTAGCTCCTGGAATTTCTCGGGGATGGCAAGAACATCATCGTCCGCTGAGAAGTCGGGAGTGAGTATTTCTGACAACTTGGCCTCCCTGAGTGGGGCCGGATAATACCTCTCCATCATGAGAGTCCTGAATTGATCCCAAGTACAAGATCCGTCGGTGGGCTTCAACGATAACCACCATGAATGAGCGCCCTTACTAAGATAGTAAGCCGCAACTGAAACTTTGTGCCCTTCGGGACACTCCACCATAGCAAACAACTTCTCAAAATGCTCAAGCCAGTGAACAATGTCCGCCGGCTCAGATGAGCCCTCAAAAGTAGGTGGCCTCTGGTGAGAGATGTCGCCAATGATACTGCTTACACCCCTCTGTTGCCCCTGAGGTGGCGGCGGAGGAGCCTGTTGATTCTGATTAACTGAGTTCTGCATCGTCTCCATGAGGCGTGCCGTTTGAGTCATCTGGGCCATCATGCCCTGCATAAAAGCGAGTGGATCAACCCGAACACTTTCTGATTGAGATGTGTCCCGGGTACGACTCCCTGACAGTGAGTGCTCATTTCTGGGTGAATGAGTGGTAGCGTCGCTGCTCGATGAATTTGCATTACTCCTCGCGTTCGTGCGTGTATTCACACGAGCTCTCGGGTTTCGGCCTGCACCACGGCCTCTTCCCCCGCGTCCTCTGCCAGCTCTTTCCATACTGAAGTGGAAAGTCATATGATAATTATGTATCTCGCATGAATATCACATTATGACTACGTTATGAAATGATGAAAATGAGCATACGCGCTCAAATACAATGATTACATGAATGATCAACTGAAGTGACGTGATTATCTGATGAAATTCTTGAAATGATTATCTTGAACAAGTTAACAAGATTAATGATATGATCCTCAAGATCAACAACTGAACGATGAAATGAACTGAGTGATTAATGAATTAACATGATCGACTTGATCACAAATGAAAATGATGAATGAGGATTGTTGACTGTTGAATGATGAATGAGTGATTCTTATTGCCAGAAATTATACCATGGCGTCAGAAATCTTACTGTTCTTTGGTCTGAGGGGCTCGGCTCTTGCACAGGTCACACGTGACGCGAAACTCCAATGATACTAGTCTGATGAACGATGATTTCAAATGAGACATGACTCGGAAGGTAGTATTCAAAACCATGCTCCGATACCAACTCTGTAACACCCCAAACTAGGCGAATATTACAGTGCCATGGACCCCCGACTGGGACCCACTAGGCGAATGAAAATTAATGAATTAAGTTATATAATTGTATTACCGAACCACAGTATATCATTAATTACTCCGATGAGGAGTTTCAAGTACAACACACCCAGGATAAAATAGAATACATGTATATTTTATATGAAGATAAAATATACAACACCAATTAAAATGAGTATCTAAACTGGAAGTCTCCAGCGGAATACAAATGAAGAAGACATGAAGACTGAAAGGACTGGGGCCCCCTACTAGTATCACTGGGACTCCTCGCCGTCAACGTTCTCTTCCCGTGCCTTGCCCTTGCCATGACCTGAAAACAACATTTCCCCAACGGGGTCAGTTACACAGAACAACACTCCTCAAGAGTTGAATAAACACAATCATGATATATCTCAATTATGAAATTAAGCTGAAGAGGGACATCATAGTTGTTGGGATTCGGTGCCTAAAACGAAGGCCCAGCGGAAGCGGTAAAACGAAAATTAATTCGATCCGAATCCCTACGAGGATCGATCAAGCTATGTATATACGAATATATAAACGAAAAGCAAGAGTCTTAAGAAACTAACCCTCGAAGTCCGTTGATTAAATGACAACCTTCTCTTGAGCTATTCCCCAAGCTTTAGTTTGATCTCTACGAGTTCAATCCGCTCCAAGCCCTTGAACGATCCAACGCCGAAAGCACCGCGTCTCTACTTGCCACGCGCCGGAAAAATGACCGGAACGACGATCACCTTGCTATCCTCCGAGGATACGGCTAGAGCTAAGTGATGAAGCTTCCAATATGAGATTATCACACTCTAAGTGTATAACTCACAACTCTCATTTATTTCTTGATTTTTCTCCAAGAATCACCAAGAACAAGTTGAAGAAGAAGATGAAGATAAGTGTTTGAACTCAAAGTCTCACTTTCTCTCTCTCTCAATTGTATCTCACGTATGGCACAATGATTCTTAGAGAGTGACAAGTCTTCTCTTCTTATTCAATTCCTTTCCACATGAGAACAACTCATGTTTAACCCCACCTTGAAAAAGATATCAAATATCTATTCATTAAACACCTAATCAAGATTCCAATTGATTTAAAAATCAAAGTCTTGTCAAGGTGTGGGGAAGGGGGCGGCTATGATGAAGAAATACGACGAGTTCGGTTCGTTTCGGACTCCGTGAGTCCAAACAGATAAACTCCGATTCCGTTCGATGTATTTATATCGATCAATTAATCGATTAATTAATCATATCAAATACATAATAACATAATTAATTTCTCCAAGAAATAATTATATCCATGAATTAAATTAATCACCCGTGATATATTTAATTCATTAGGCCGTAAATCAATTTATCCAATAAATCGATTTAGACATCTAATGTCCTAAATTTAGATATCCAATATCTAATATTCATAATGAGAGAATTAGCTTGATTCATTCCGTCGTCAATCCTAATGCGCGACTCGGTAGGTCCGTCTCGGTCAGCAATGGGAGGACACAAAGAGTAGTAGCACCACCTAGCCGACTGGTGGCCTACACCTGTACCGGCGAGAACGAATGATTGGGATCATTCAAGAACCATTCATCGTGAATACCGGTATACGTATAAACCCTTCTTTCAAATATCCCGATCAAGTTATAGGGTCACGGTCGACCAAACCCTATCTCGTACTTGACGCTATGCATGCGTTAATGCAAATCGAGATCATCGAGTATCGTGTATCTAATACAACTAGCTCCAATGCTTTGGCCAAAGACTTATGATCTCATCGCGATAACCGCATAGGACATATAACCCGCTCACTAACGGGAGAAAGAATTCTATCTTGGTATTGAGGGACTCGCTACTTGCCGTCAAGATGCACGTCGAGGTTGACCCCGCCTTCCGGTTTACGGTCGAACTACTCTAATGAAAATCTTGACGTCACAAGCACATCCCTACTAAATCCTCAAGTCTAAGGTTCACGAATACCTATCACAACCTTTCGATTCCGTCATTGACTGTCCCGGAGTGAAATCCATGTGACGAATCGAGGGTGAGTCGGTTCGAGTATACTAATCCAATTAGCATACCTATAACGTGTGCTCCCACTAACCATTAGTGTTCGAGGCACTCTCCATGTCAAAGAACACGTCATACAAGTCTTCACATAAACTTAACGCCTACCAAGTTTCATCGACTTGCGAACGATTAAGTATTTGAGCTATAACCTTTCCAAGGCCGACTCCCTTATCCAATAAGGAGTGGAACGTTTTGCTCTAAAATACACGGACTAGTTTCTATATGTTTATTTACGAGTTAGGAATGCCGGTAACTACCGGTAAATAAAGAAACATTCATTTGCCTTATATAAATGGTTTACATAATTACAAGTACAATGCCCTCACTCAACAACCTCCGAGTGGCATTCGAGGGCATACTCCTAACAATCTCCCACTTGCACTCAATGCCACACACTATGGTATCTAATACCCATGTTCTCGATGACGCTCCAAGCTAGTCCGAGAAAGTGGCTTGTCAGTGGATCGGCGACGTTGTCGGCCGAGTCTACTCTATGCGGACAATGTATCCCTTGCGAACAAATTCTCTTACGAGATGATACTTCCTCTCAATATGTTTGGTCTTTGTTGTGAAACCTCGGCTCCTTGGCACTGTGCTAAACTCCGTCGTTGTCGCAGACAATGGAATAGGCACTCGGACATGGTATCATTTGAAGTTCTCCTAGAAACTTCTTAATCCGTAACCCTTCCTTAGAAGCCTCCGAGGCTGCTTGATACTCACTGACAGTGGAATCGCTAGTGCGCTTTGCTTGGCACTACGCCAAGATACGCTTCTCCATTAAGAGTAAATATGTAGCCGTGGACATCGAGTCGTCCTTCGCCCTTGGAAGTCCGAATCGGTGAATCCCACCACATCCAATTCTCCACCGCCATATATCGTAACCATATCTCTAGTCCTTCTTAAGTACTTGAGAACGTTCTTACTGGCACGATCAATGTTCCCTACCGGGTTTGCTCAAACCTACTCACCACGCTTACGATGCGCGATGTCGTCTTGTACACAACATAGCATACATAAGGTTACCCACGGCCGAAGCATATGGTATATTACTCATTTCCTTTCGTTGTTCCTCACTTTGAGGACACATCTTCAAGGTGAGTTTTATTCCATGTTGCATCGGTAGGAACCCTCTTTTAGAATCATCCATCTTAAATCGCTTTAAGATCTTATCTATATAGAGGGCTTGGGAAAGGCCTATTGTTCTCTTCGCTCTATCCCAGTAGAGCCGAATACCAAGAATATAGGTTGCTTCTCCCAAGTCTTTCATGGAGAAATTACTCGAAAGCCAAGCTTTCACAGAACTAAGCATTCCCACATCATTTCCTATTAGTAGAATGTCATATACATATAGTACTAAGAATGCGATCTTGCTCCCACTAACTTTCTTATATACACAAGGTTCCTCTTCATTTTGCACGAAGTCAAACTCTTTGACCGCCTCGTCAAAACGAAGGTTCCAACTACGCGACGCTTGCTTCAGTCCATAAATGGAACGCTGAAGCTTGCACACTTTCTGAATATCGACTTCAGACACAAAGCCTTTAGGCTGCTCCATATAGATTTCCTCCTCGAGGAATCCATTAAGGAAAGCCGTCTTTACGTCCATTTGCCATATCTCATAATCGTGGTAGGCAGCTATAGCAAGCATCATGCGAATAGACTTGATCATGGCTACGGGCGAGAAGGTATCGTGGTAATCGATCCCTTCCTTTTGGGTATAACCCTTTGCCACAAGCCTGGCCTTATAGGCGTCAACCTTGCCATCACCATCAGTCTTTCTCTTGTAGATCCACTTATTCCCAATGGGCACTATGCCCTTGGGGCGGTCTACTAGAGTCCAGACCTGATTTACATGCATCGAGTCTATCTCAGCTTCCATAGCTTCACGCCATTTCGCGAGTCTACATCCACCATCGCTTGGTCATAGGTCGTCGTCGGTCTCTTGGCTATCACTTGGAACCTCATGGAGACCCGGCTCCTCCAAGTGCACAAGCCCATACCTCTCGTAAATGAGACACCCTACTAGACCTACGAGGTGGTTGTACTTGTGTTTCGAAAGTTCGGTTCAGGTTTCTTGCACAGGTGTCTCCCGAGGAGTTTCATTGTATTCTTCTAAAGAAATACTTCTACCTGCTCCGCCTTCCTGAATGAACTCATCTTCCAGGAAGTGTGCTTGTAAAGCAACAATGATCCTTCGATCTTCGGGCATGTAGAATAGATATCCCATCGTCCCAGACGGGAATCCAATGAAACGTCCCTTCGCAGACCTAGCTTCCAACTTTTCCACCTTAGTCTTCTTGACATAAGCGGGACATCCCCAAATCCTAATATGATTAATACTTGGTTTCCTTCCTTCCCACATCTCATGTGGAGTTTTAGGAACGGATTTAGAAGGACATCTGTTCAAGATATACGCGGCAGTCAGGAGTGCATACCCCCACAGGTAAATCGGCAAGTTAGTATAGCCCAGCATGGAACGGACCATGTTCAACAGGGTCCGGTTCCTTCTTTCTGACACACCATTTAACTGAGGAGTACCTGGAGGTGTTAGTTGTGAAACTATTCCATGTTCCTTAAGGAACTCGTCAAACTCCGTACTCATATACTCGCCACCTCGGTCCGACCGAAGTGCTTTGATATGATTACCAGTTTGTTTCTCGACTAGGGCCTTGAATTCCTGGAATTTCTCAAAGGCCTCGGATTTATGTTTCATTAAGTATACATAACCATACCTAGTATGATCATCTGTAAACGTAATGAAATATTGATATCCGTCACGTGCTGCTTCCAAAGCACCACAAACGTCAGTATGGATTAATCCCAGTTTATCAGCGGCTCTTTCAAAAGTCCCTGTGAAGGGGGACTTAGTCATTTTGCCTTTAAGGCAAGATTCACAAGTAGGAAATGGATCCGATCCCAATGGACCCATAAGTCCATCTTTTTCCATCTTGTAAACCTTGGTCTGACCAACATGACCAAGTCTTAGATGCCATTTCAAAACTTGATTGGTTTCATCCCTACCACGTTTTCTAGTCATAGTATTCACAACTACTTTGTTGCTGAGATTTAGATGATACAATCCATTCAACAATGTAGCAGTACCCACTAGTTTATTTCTAAAATAAATTTTGCAGGAACCATCACCAATGAAAAATGAAAAGCCTTTTCGGTCCATGACCGGAATGGATACAATGTTTTTGTGCCCCTTGGGCAAAACAAGTACATCTTCTAAAGTCAAAACAAAGCCGGATTCTAAACCCAAAAGAAGTGATCCTATGTCGGTTGCCTCGACACTATGCCCGCTACCGACTGTGATCATGACTTCTCCAGCTCCAAGCTTCCTACTTTGTTCCAGATCCTGATTCACGGTACAAATATGAGAACTAGCACGAGAATCCAAGATCCAGAAGTAGAAAATACAAGAGAACAATTTGTTTCCAAAACTAAAAGTTCTCAGACTGAAGTGCCATGAAGAATCGGACAGTCTCTAGCCCGGTGGCCCACTCACCGCACTTGAGACAAGCATCCTTCTTCTTCTTGTTCTTTGGAACCATCGGGCCTTGCCCTTACCCTTAAGGTCCTTAGCTTGTGGTCCAGTCCACTTCTTGGTCTTTTTCTTCTTATTCTTAGACTTAGAAGTCCGTAAGAAATCACAAGTGCAGACTCCTTCATCCGCGGGGTCTTCATCCGAGGCGAGCGGTCACCGCTTGTTCATTAGCCCGGCTAAGTTACATGCAATCTCATTGCGGTTGAAGTTCATAACAAAGCGTGAGAAGGAATCGGGGAGAGACTGTAGGATAAGGTCGGTTTGGAGAGAAGTATCCATTTTAAAATCAAGAGCCTCCAATCTCTCGATCATGGATATCATTTTGAGGACGTGTTCCCAACCTTCTCACCTTCCTTCATCCTTGCACCGAGCAGTTGCTTGGATATCTCATATCTAGCGATTATCTTGTGCTCACCATAAAGCTCGGTTAAGTGAGATATAATCGCCTAGCGAAGTCATTTTCTCATGAGCTCTCAAGCTCATTAGACATGGAAGCCATCATATAAGCACGGACTTTCACGTCATCCTTAACCTACTTTTCGTGGTTTTCAATCTCTTCTGATTGGCTCGGGTCCGCACAGAGGCGCGGAATGTCCGTCTCCAAGACGTATCCCGAGGCCTCTATACCGAGGACAATCATCGATTGCGTAGCCAATCCACAAAGTTAGGTCCCATTAAGGTGTTCTTTTCGAGTAGAATTGCGAGTGGATTCATTGTCATATTGAGATTTGTGCATTAAGTATAGCATTAATTAGTGACTTGTTATATTATGTTGAGTATAGAATTAAGGTCTTTTCTATTCTTGTTACCCAGCTCCCACTATTTTTATCGGAATAACACACTCCCATGTGATATCCGGAAGTATCGTCGCTCTACTTCATAGTGGTGATCGAGTTCTTTATAAATCTTAATAGAGGGCAACCGAACAGGTTTCTAGTCTATTAATTTCATAAAGTGGTGTCCAACACCAACCCATCTAATGGATGATTCGATCTTCTTTTTCCCCTTGTTCACTCCCCTCAACCTATACGATTTCTATGGTTCGTGAACAAGTTAAGTTTATACCATCGACGCAAATCAGTTTCACAATTGAATCTTATCCGGTAACCTATCAGGTTTCTAGGGATAAAATTTGCTCCAACCGAAGGCATCCAATGCACTCCCGGTAATTTATCCGTCCTCCCCGAACGACTACCCCGATAACTCGGAAGCATAGCACATCCGGTTTGGATTTCAATTTCCCGAAAACTCGATGGAGGGAAGGAAAACCTTGAAACCTTATAAACTTAATTATTTATAGTGGGAGAATTTTCGCGATTAACGTTACACTTTGCACATTAATCATATTAGCGCGTTTGTGGCATTCATACAATATGAAACAACCATTCACAACCTAGTTGCTACCAACATGTGGTTCATGGACCGTTCCTAGAAAACAAAAACTTCGTAATCTAATTACAAGTCTTCGTCTTGAATCTTCGTCTTCTCGAAATGGATCTTCCTCCGGTCTTCGTCATTACATATAAATTTTACATTGAAAATTGCATCCTAGATACAAATTTTTCTAGTAAAATAAATAGTCTCAAAACGGCCTTTACAACCCAATCGAATAAAACGAACGATTCAAAAACTAAGTCCACGAACCACATCCCCATTCAAAAGCATTCATTCAATAAATACTAAATAAATGGAAAGCGTAGAGATACATTGATCCAATCAACAATACGAACCGATCCAATCGATTCACACAATCGGTAATATAATAACGTTCAAAATAATTCTACGACCATAAATATTCCAATTAATCAAATTTCCCTTATAAAATGAAATACCATAAATCATTTTAATCATATTAAATCCAATTTAACATGCGAGATTAATTTTCAAGAATACACGGAAAAATCGAGCCGGGCGAAAATGGCTGCCATGGCCGAAGTCATCGCCGGCACCTTCCGCCGATCGGCTGGCATGGCCGAGTCACGCTCGGCATTTACCGCCGTGCACGGCCCGTCTCCCGACACGGTCGGTCCCGCTGGCAAGGCTGGGGCCGCCGACACGGCCCGTGTCACTGCACACGGCCGAGTCACCACTGGCGACTTCTCGCCTTTGTCCGAAAAGTCGTCCAAGACGATTCGAGCTCGATTTTCACCGGATATCAATATCAATATTTTTCAACATTCATATCTTCAATATAAATCATATTTCCAAGAAATTAAGATTTATATTTAGACATAAACTTACGAAAAATATAACTACAACGAACGTAAAAATATATACCACGATTATGACTAAAATGATTCCAAATCATTCACCATCTAATCAAGCATTCCAAATGCCAATATCGTATATACGATCGCAAGACCTACGCTCCGATACCACTGTTGGGATTCGGTGCCTAAAACGAAGGCCCAGGAAGCGGTAAAACGAAAATTAATTCGATCCGAATCCCTACGAGGATCGATCAAGCTATGTATATACGAATATATAAACGAAAAGCAAGAGTCTTAAGAAACTAACCCTCGAAGTCCGTTGATTAAATGGCAACCTTCTCTTGAGCTATTCCCCAAGCTTTAGTTTGATCTCTACGAGTTCAATCCGCTCCAAGCCCTTGAACGATCCAACGCCGAAAGCACCGCGTCTCTACTTGCCACGCTAGGAAAAACGACGAACGACGATCACCTTGCTATCCTCCGAGGATACGGCTAGAGCTAAGTGATGAAGCTTCCAATATGAGATTATCACACTCTAAGTGTATAACTCACAACTCTCATTTATTTCTTGATTTTTCTCCAAGAATCACCAAGAACAAGTTGAAGAAGAAGATGAAGATAAGTGTTTGAACTCAAAGTCTCACTTTCTCTCTCTCTCACTTGTATCTCACGTATGGCACAATGATTCTTAGAGAGTGACAAGTCTTCTCTTCTTATTCAATTCCTTTCCACATGAGAACAACTCATGTTTAACCCCACCTTGAAAAAGATATCAAATATCTATTCATTAAACACCTAATCAAGATTCCAATTGATTTAAAAATCAAAGTCTTGTCAAGGTGTGGGGAAGGGGGGCGGCTATGATGAAGAAATACGACGAGTTCGGTTCGTTTCGGACTCCCGTGAGTCCAAACAGATAAACTCCGATTCCGTTCCGATGTATTTATATCGATCAATTAATCCAATTAATTAATCATATCAAATACATAATAACATAATTAATTTCTCCAAGAAATAATTATATCCATGAATTAAATTAATCACCCAGTGATATATTTAATTCATTAGGCCGTAAATCAATTTATCCAATAAATCGATTTAGACATCTAATGTCCTAAATTTAGATATCCAATATCTAATATTCATAATGAGAGAATTAGCTTGATTCATTCCGTCGTCAATCCTAATGCGCGACTCGGTAGGTCCGTCTCGATCAAGAATGGGAGGAACCAAAGAGTAGTAGCACCACCTAGCCACCTGGTGGCCTACACTGCACTCGATCGAGAACGAATGATTGGGATCATTCAAGAACCATTCTGTCGTGAATACCGATAATGATAAACCCTTCTTTCAAATATCCCGATCAAGTTATAGGGTCACGGTCACCAAACCCTATCTGTACTTGACGCTATGCATGCGTTAATGCAAATCGAGATCATCGAGTCCGTGTGTATCTAATACAACTAGCTCCAATGCTTTGGCCAAAGACTTATGATCTCATCTCGCCAATAACCGCATAGGACATATAACCCGCTCACTAACGGGAGAAAGAATTCTATCTTGGTATTCGTAGGACTGCTACTTGCCGTCAAGATGCACGTCGAGGTTGACCCCGCCTTCCGGTTACGGGGTCGAACTACTCTAATGAAAATCTTGACGTCACAAGCACATCCCTACTAAATCCTCAAGTCTAAGGTTCACGAATACCTATCACAACCTTTCGATTCCGTCATTGGTGTCCTGAGTGAAATCCATGTGACGAATCGAGGGTGAGTTCGAGTATACTAATCCAATTAGCATACCTATAACGTGTGCTCCCACTAACCATTAGTGTTCGACAGGCACTCTCCATGTCAAAGAACACGTCATACAAGTCTTCACATAAACTTAACGCCTACCAAGTTTCATCGACTTGCGAACGATTAAGTATTTGAGCTATAACCTTTCCAAAGGCCGACTCCTTATCCAATAAGGAGTGGAACGTTTTGCTCTCAAATACACGGACTAGTTTCTATATGTTTATTTACGAGTTAGGAATGCCAGTAACTACCAGTAAATAAAGAAACATTCATTTGCCTTATATAAATGGTTTACATAATTACAAGTACAATGCCCTCACTCAACAACCTCTGAGTGGCATTCGAGGGCATACTCCTAACAATAGTATGCTCGTAATGGTATGTGCAAGTGCATAAGACGAGTGTCCGGACACACCCGCCCTTGTACCTAATTAGTCTCATGGAGGTACGTTACCGTGTGCACAGCCCAATGTGTCGGTGAACCCAATCACATGACTATCATGTGCCCGACTAAAAATTCCACACATCCCCACCCGGCCACGCAATATGAACCCAGAAGGTCATATGGACAAGAATGACCATGAAGAATTATAATGAATAACAATCCGACAAAGTCGAGAACGACTAACCGAGATGAAATGATAGTGAAATGAATGATAGCTCAATGAAATGATTGGAACTGTCGTTCCTCGTGAATGAAGTGATTATTTGACAATTACAGATATCAATACGGTTAATATATTATTAATGAATTATGATTATGAATGAACAACAACGAAAGGAATGAAAATCCTTTTAACCAAGTAAGAATTAACTTACTCAACACCGGTGAAGAATGTCCTTCCTCGAACAACGTCCTAAGAGGGATGTCGATCACTCGAACAACCTTGAATGACAATTACCAACAAACGTTCAATATACATATCAAACACGATTATAACCAACTCAAACGTCGATACAACAATATCCAAACTCATTGAGGCATTCTAGCGAATACTTAGCAAACATACATCCTTTGATAATATCTAATCCCGAATATATAGAAACCAACTCCAAAATGAGTATTTCAAACCAACAAAACACCTTCAATGATATCAATAATCCCATAGGAATCCACAAATCGAGTTAACGACAACATCTAATCGAAAACCCCCAAATATCAAAGTCAACTCTAATGTGTTCTTGAATCAAACCCCAACAATTCATGAAATCCGAAATATATGCCATTAAATCCATAGGAATACATTTATCCAAGGTAGATAATCCATATCTAACATATTCCAACAACAATCCAAGCTTACACGAAGAAATCGGAAGGAAAAACCCAAAAATCCGAAATTTTAGATCCAAGAAGATATTACCTTGATTTAATGTGATGGAGATGATTAAATGATGATTAATCCGAATGATAATCTTGAGGATGATGGTAGATGGATTCAGCTCAAAACGATCTCTCTGAATCGCCCAAAATCACCCAGAATCGCTCAAAAACGAAGTGAGAAATGAAAATGACGATGCTAGGGGCTGACTGTCCTATTTATACTGTTCCAGTTTAGCGCACGCTATGACCTGATATGTAACGTGCGCTAACGGGTTATCCTGATAGTACAGTGCCTACTGACTGCCTCGTTAGCGTTCGTTAACCCTACAATGTCAGCATGCGCTAACAGAATGTCTGACGCCCAGTACTGAAGTACAGAACCTCCTGTTATCTGATCTGCTCGCGATAGCATGCGCTACACTCAAAATTCAGCATGCGCTACCGCACCACTAGCGTACGCTAATATCCATTCATAGCGTATGCTATGAATTATTCCAAATCAGTCCAGTACCCACTGGACTATGCCTGATCGACCTTAGCGCGCGCTATACTGCTAGCATAGCGTATTCTATACGAACTCACTAGCGCGCGCTACTTACCATTCGTAGCATGCGCTACTACAACTCAACTGTAGTCCAGTACCTTTTAGACTGTCTGCCTGAACCACGCTAGCGCGCGTTAATACTGAGAGGTAGCGTGCGCTACCCGTACTCAATTAGCGCGCGCTAAAAAGAGTACGTAGCGTATGCTACTCTTATCACACAGCCCAATATGATGAAGACAGTGATGACTACCACGGCTCGATCCTCTAACCAGGTAGAATGACGAATAACAACTGATAGACAATACAAATTACTCTGAACGATGATTATAATGATTGAATATGAACGATGAATGATCATTAATGCGTGAATAATTACTGAGTGACAATTATTGAACGATAATTACTGAATGATAATGACTGAATTACAATCGGGTATTACATTATATGCTTCAAGATGAAAGTAGTAAACGACATAGTGTTTAACGTGGTTCGAGATAGATTCCTCTACGTCGACAATTCCACACGATTTTGTTTTACTAGAATTAAATTAGTACACATCAATTATGAATCTAGCTAAACACTTCTCGGGTTGTATCTTCCATACAGGTTGATACACTCAGCTTCGTAGCTTTTTGTGGTTCACACAAATAGGCGTAGGATGGTCTTGAACTTCGTCTTCTTCTCACATATGTCGGAATCTTTATTCGGCTAAGAAACTTCGTCCTACACAGGTCGTGATGATATTTTCTTAGTTAATTCAAACATGGTTAACTTCTAAAATATAGGTAAGTTAGTATAATATCGAACAACATTTGTACGCTTTGATTGCTTCGACATATTATGCTGTTCACAAGTTGAGGATTTGTCTTTTCTATTTGTTGTACGGTAGCAATGTTGGCTGCAAATAGTTAGTTTTTTCTTTAGATTGCAAATTGATAAGTTGACAAGTGTTTCCTCAAGTCCTATTCATCAACTATTTATACTTCTTGGAAATATGACCATTCTAAATGTAGTCGTTGCCGAGTAGGTAAGATATGGACTGCTCTGAAAAGTGGCTGTTGAATTTCGAATTAAGGTTTTCTATTTTATTTGGAATTAAATACTCAAACATACATTGCCTTCATCAATGCTCCTGGACATCTCATATTCAGCTACATTAAATGATGTATCGATGTGCATCAAATACTCTCGAAACCATGAATGAGTATTATATTACTTTGCTCATAATGGTTTAATATTCTAAGTCTTATACTGTCAAAAGTATAAGTTACTTTTCTAAGTTAAGTGCGTACAAACAAATATTTTGCAATATTAGGAAGTCTCAATGCCGTAGATTAAATGTTGTAGCGTCACTCCTATTGGATATCGTTGTAGGATAGTTGCTATGATTTTCCGCCTTTATCAAAATTAGATGGGGATTCCCCCAATAATTTTTGTTGAAACATATTCGAAGGGGTTTTTATAAAGAGTTGTACTGTTTTAGTTTTAATTCAATGGATGTGTCTATGCATTCAAACTATTTGGATGAAGAGGTTTATCGGAATAGTCGTGGTGTTTCATTTGAAACTTTTGACTATGTATATCTAAATGTCCCACACACCATTTAAATTAAATTATTCATTAGAAATAAATATTTTCCCAGATCAACTTTTGTGTATCTATAATTTGATTAAAATAATTTCATAATCTAGTTAGTATTCTTATATCTTTTTTTTGAATTAAATCATTCTTCCAAATAATAGTTTTTCATGTCAATTTCTGTGCATCGAAATTAAATATATGAGGGTATAAATCACTAAAACTTACATATAAAGCTTTCACAAATCAAATCATTCCTTCCTGTTATATGAGGAGTGTAAATTATTAAGACTTTGCCTCTAAAGCTTTTATATTTTATTTTTTATGATTCAATCATCCGAATCAAATATTTGTAAATATCAATTTTTATGATTTTTTTTATCTAATAACATCATTCCCAGCACTATAAAGTAGTTGGACGAGATAGTTTAAAATATCAATTTCAACTCGTCACACAATAAATTAATGAAGTGAGTTCGTTTTTTCCACCTGCCTCGCATCGCAGGTGCATCGTACAATAATAAGCAAAAAAGTATTAGAAATAATATTTCAAGACTGTACTCGCCCTGTCCAGTCTCCACACACCACGCTCCATAAAATAGTAGTTTGGTTTAGTTTTCAGATAAGATAGATGATTTTACCTGCGCTCGAACTCTTTAACATTTTCATCACTGAAGTGTTTATACTAAGAACGGTACTGGATCCCTTTCGAGAACATGTTGTTAGGAATAACTTTTGAGATTTTGATGATGCTTTCCCTGTATTCAAGTTTATTTCAAATGTATGTTTAAGTACTTGACATTGTAAAGAAGAACCAAATGAGTATCTTCTATAGGACTTTAAAGATTAGGGTAAGCACTGATCAAGTTTGATCAGATAAAATTCTGCTAAGTATCGAACAATCCAACATCATCCGAGTTTGGTCAAAGATAAATATCAGCTGAGTTTGACCAGATAAAACATCAGTCGGGTTTTTGGTCAAGTCAAAACATCAGCCGTGTTTGACTAAGCAGAAATACTACTGAGTTTTCCGAAGACATGATTCTGACCAAGTATGGAACAACCAAATATCAGCCAAGTTTTACCAAGATAAAATATCAGCCGAGTTTGACTGGTACATTAGCCGGATCTGACCAAGGCAGAAAATCAGCCAAGATTAGATCAAGATGAAATATCAGCCGAGTTTAGACATCAGCTATGTCCACGTCAGCAAACATTGAAAAGTCAACAAAGACGGAAATTCACATGCAGACGTAAAGAAATCAAAGGAGACAAACTGATTGATTCCCAGAAGTTAAGGAATAAAATATTCCTTGAGATTCGCGCCCAGAACACCTTCTAATTATACAAATGAATATGACTTTTGGAAGATAAGAATGCATGCACATTTATCATCCATTCATGACGACATGTGGTGCATAATAGAAGAAGGTCCCTTCGTCTACCTGAAGGATAATACAAAATAAGAAATTGCAGTTGGGAAACCTAAGGAAAGTCCCAAGAAAAGATCATAGCTAACCACTGAGGAAAGGAACCTGATCAACCTTAGCAACCGGGCCAGAGATATTTTATACCAAACTCTTGATAAAGCCACGATGGTTAAAATCAAGAATTGCAATAATGCCAAGGAGTGTGTGAGGGCACTAAGCTGATCAAAGAGAATAAACTGTCAATTGCTACTCATAATTTGACAAATTCAAGATGAATACTGGAGAAGCCATTGATCATGTGGATACTGGGTTCACAAAAATCATTAATGAAATCAACTCTCTCCGAAAGACCTATGGCAATCGAGAGATGGCCCCGAAAGTTTTGAGGTCCCTTAATCCAGAATGGAGCATGAATGCAGTAGACATGGGGGAATCCAAGGATCTTAGCAAAATAAAAATCCAAGATCTATTATCAGACCTCAAGGCATTCGAGTTTCAACATCCTTGCTCATCATCCAATGAGCCTTTGCAGCCGAGTCACCTGCAAAGAACATAGCTGAAGCAATCCCTCCAAGTCCTCTAAACCTTAAGAAAGGAATGGCATTTATAATGCAAAGATTCAGTAATTTAAGGAAGAATTGCTCAAAGTATAAAGAACTATAAGGGAAATCCCAGAAGGAACCAAAAAGTTGAGAATTGGAAGGTGGAATGCTATAACTGTCATCAGACAGGCATATCCAATATGATTATCCTGACCTCAAGAAAGATGAGGAAAAGAAGGACATGAGAGAATACAAAAGTAAAGCCCTGATTGGAGAAGACCAGATGCTATTGACTATGGAATCAAGTAGTGGATTCTTCTCTGAAGAAGAAGATGACTACAACTGCTTAATGGCAAACATAGCTGATGAAGAGGTATGATCTAAACCCCAAACATCAGAATGTTCTAGCTCAGATATGTCTGAAGATCTTGATTTACACAAGTCTCTAAACGAATTATTAAAAAACTTTGAAATTATTAAAACAGTACACCTAGATGTGTCAGCTGATAATACTCAGCTGAAAAATGAGAAAAGGCAGGTGAAAAATGATAGATTATGTAAAAATCAAAGGACAATATATTTAAAATCAGGGCTTGGTTATGATACCAATACCCCCTCAAGTTCAAAAACCATTTTCATAAAGGGAGAAACAATTGTCCAGACTGCTGAGCTTATCAACAAAATTGTTTTTAAAAATAGGCAGCACCCCAGTTAAAAGTTTAGGCAGCAATCAAGATTATCAAGGCAGTAGCCTAGACAACGGACTAGGCAATGGCCAAAACAGCATCAACAGTCAAGATATTATCAGCTAGTTATTACCAAAGACTCCCATACAATAGATTTTAAAATGGGAGAGGAAAACGGAAACCTCAAGGTAAATCTAAAATTTCAAAATTATTAGCTATGGAGACCCCAAAATCTTAATCATTGGTCTCAGCCAAGAGTTAATAATGGCTCATACCAAAAAAAATTATAAGACATATCCTATATACAATCAAAACCAGGGATATAAAATGTAACGCCCCCAAATCCCATTGGGTTATTACAGTGTTGTGGACCCCACACCAGGAGATCCACCAGGCGAACACGACTAAAACACAACAAACTGACCACAAGGGAGATCACAGTCCCTACTATGATATCTGACATAATATTCCGATATGGAATTTCAACGACAAGAATGGGCCTACATGGCCAAAATGGAAATACAACAACAACCATGAGCCTCACTCGAATAATAGAAAACAACAACAACTGACGAAACTGGAGTACTCCAAACTGTCTGACCGACATGAACACCGAAACAACTCGGACTAGTATCGCTCGTATGTCTCGTCTCCATCATCATGCCCCTGTGTCTCAACCCTCTCCTAACAAGCACCTAAAACATGAAAACATGTTCCGCCCCCACGGGGTCAGTCATCCAAATAAAGAATATCAAATACATGTACAACATGATATGCATCCAAAGGCAGAATAACAGTACAATAATGGTAATACGAGATGTTCACAAACTAAAGTAAGAACCGAGCATTCGTGAAACACTATGCCCACGGCGTACGATCGGTACCTGCTCCACAGGTTAGGACGCAAGTGCCCAACAGCGAATCATCAATATAGAACATGACAATGAACTACCCGAAGATAAACCAAACCAGAGCTGAAATAAATACGAATCAAAATGACCGAAGGCTCCAACAGAAATATCAATGCATCACAATGGCCTGAAAGCCCTCAACTGAAGCTGCAAAATCTCACAATGGCCTAAAATCCACTCAGCCGAAGCTGCCAAACATCACAATGACCCGGAACCAAATAGCCCGAAGCTGTATCACAATGAGGGTCGAAGCCATGGCATGAAGCCGTATCACAATGAGGGCCGAAGCCACAGCACGAAGCCGTATCACAATGAGGGCCTAAGCCACGGCATGAAGCCGTATCACAATGAGGGCTGAAGCCACGGCATGAAGCCGTATCACAATGAGGGCCGAAGCCACGGCACAAAGCCGTATCACAATGAGGCCATCCAATGACCGTGACCTACTGAACTGCAGGTGTTGGGAAACCAACCGCGAAGGTTCAAGCCCCAAGCTTGCCCATAATGAAATCACCTAGTGACCATGACCTGCTGAATCGCAGGTGCTGGGAAACCAACCGCGAAGGTTCAAGCCCAGACTTACCCATCGAGCACTAGCCGAGACTAGCCTCCAAAACACAATTAATCACAAACGGCAATGATCCCAAGATTACCGAATTCACAAGAATAATAGTGTGCTTCCTTGAGTCGGCCAACACGACAACAATAACTCATGGATGGGCACTGTCCTCGATTGTCCCATTTCAAATACCTCGACTGCCTTAGGAATTCCCAATCGATCACAACGACTCGACGGATGGGAACTATCCTCGATAGTCCCAATTCAATACCTCAATTATTTTAGAACGACAAATCGATAACAACGATACAACAGATGGGAAATGTCTCCGACATCCCTAATTCAATACATCGACTACCTTAGAACGGTCAATCGACAACAACGATACAATGGATGGGAACTATCCTCGATAATCCGAATTCAATACATCGATTGCCTTAGAATGGCCAATCTATAACAATGACACAACGGATGGGAATTATCTTCGATAACCCCAATTCAATACCTCGATTGCCTTAGAATGGCCAATCGATCACAACGACACAACAGATGGGAACTATCCTCGACAGTCCCAATTCAGTACGTCGATTACCTTATAACGGTCAATCGATAAATAATGATACAACGGATGGGAATTATTCTCGATAATCCCATTCAACACCTCGATTGCCTTAGAATGGTCAATCGATAACAACAAAACAATTAGAACAGATTTCCCGGTGCCTTTAATCGGTTTCCGACGACGGAGATGATAATCGAACACATCAACGCCTTCAATCGGCCAATACAACATTAACATAAAAACACCGATATCAATAACAATGATCATAATGATATCTTAATGGAACATCAGTCAATAATAACCACCGATACATCGATACCGCAAACCGGCTTTAGACAACAAAATAATCCAACAAATATCTCAATGCCTTGAACCGGCTATTAACGAACAACAGTAACAACAAGACGATCAATCAACAACATTGGCATAATTACCGAAGGGTTTTGTATCAAACAATTCCCTGACATCAACAGACCATGAAGAGACTACGTCTCGAAATGATACAACACATTCATACACATATATGATAACATTAATCTCATTGACTAGTACAAGTATAAAACTTGCCTCAAACCGAAGGCGAGAAAGTTCTTCCACTATCGACGTCCTCCCACGAAACGACGAACGGCGTCCTCCGATAGTCACAAGAACCCGAACAACCTTAAATGAAATACAATTCATTCAATAACAGAAAATCAATAGAAAACAACACTAAGACGATCCCGATTCAATCACGAATCGGTTAAACTCCACAAACGAATATCATAGTTCTCAACTATTAATGATAACATTCTCCAACACCTTAATGATCAATATGATAAAATGTTCTTAACACTTGTGAAAACAATTCAACAAGAATCACTTAAGAACAACACTATACTAATCATCCCAAAATGATAAAATCACCAATATAACACTAACACCTCAAGAACATCATCGACACCACAAACATGATGTCCAGCCGATAATCCTCCACCAATTCATCATGAATTCAGATTAATCAACAAGATCAAATCAACCATTTCAAGATTATGACAATCATCACATAATTTCATCATAATTCTATACCAAAATGGTTATAATCCCCCAAGTACACCACCAACAACAATAATCATCTCAAGGCTATGTTAATCATCTAAAAATCTTAACATAACTCTTCCTAGACATGATTATATCCTCCAAACATTCTAAACATCAAGCAATCAAACTCAAGCTATACCAATATGTTCTTCATCATAAGTTTATCAAAACTATGAAGAACCATATTATTCTCCATCAAATCATCATAACACGAGCCATACAACAACATCAACATAATCTCGAGTTAAACAAAAGATTAACCAACATACCTTTAGAAAAAATGAAGAACAACCTCAAACCATCAAGAATCTACTCCAATCTTCAAGTTCCTAAACTCCAATCCAAGTTATGAAACTCCAAATCAAGTTGGAAGAGGCTAAGTATCAAGAACAAGTAAAGAAGGACGATTCTAGGGAGAGAAAAAAGGGTTTTGGTTCGTGAAGAAATGAAATACGAAACCAAGATATATAATCTGTCAAGCACATTATGTACGCTATACACCAAGCATAACATACGTAAGGACCATTATGTATGCTTCGTCTATAACTTAACGTACGTAATGCTAGTCCAGAACCGACTGACCAAAAATATGAAGACCCTAACGTACGTAAACAACAACCATTTACATACATTAACAAGCTGCATGAATAACGTACGTAGTGCTCACATTCTAACGTATGTAATGAACCCGTTGACAGCAATAGTCGATCGGATCAAAGATACCCAGGACCCACCATCCGAAAGTAGACTCCGGGAAAGGTTCCCTCTACCTACCTCTCATTACGTACGTAACATAAACAGAATAACGTACGTAATGCCGAAGGCTTAACGTACGTTAGGCGCACAAGCTAACATACATTTGCTCAACAAAGTGGACAACCAAGTTGTTCCATCAACTCTCAACTCAAATGAACGAAACACAATCCATCGCACCTCAACAAACACGAATGATATAATACAACAACATTTGTATAATTTCAAATGAATATGTACAACTCAACAGTGAAACGAAAGAGATAAAAAAATTACCCCCGGATATTACATACTCCCCCCACTAAAAAGAATTTTGTCCCTGAAACTCAGGGTGCACAACTCGGGGTACGAACTATCCATCAGGATTTGAAAACAACATCTCCAGGAATAGTCCTCATTGTGAACCACTTCGCCTGAGTAACCGGGCTAACTCGTCGGGTCCCCCATGTCTCCTCTGCCCGGACACGGCAAAAACCAAGTGATAAAAACACTCAACCAAGTGCGAATTTAGTCGAATCATGACTCCTCCGCTAGAGACCATCCAAGAAGTCATACCAACCGCATGACTCGTAACACCAGCATACACCCCCCGCGGAAACCGTCCATTGTACATGTCTACAATTATCGGGGTACACTTCCCCATTCTCGTTGGCATCGGACGCACATGCAAACACCAACCCACGCCATACAAAGATAATAACAACATAGACATAGTCCTTGGGACCATATCAATCGCACGCCCAAGTCCTTACGACTTGACGTTTCGAAACACAATGAACAATCACCCAGATTATCACGAAATCTCGGGTACAACATCAAAAGGATATAAAAACGCATCAAATGACCTTAAATCTCAAGATTATCAAATACTATTGTTACAAGATAGATCAACAACAAATGGTTCACAACCACAATACTACAATACAGACTGAGTCAAACATCAATCCAAAAATCAAGGAAAATATAAATTAAGGCTACATCTCAAGTGTACCCAACATCGATATCCTCCAGATCATCGATCTCCTCGGTCTCATCGACTCGAGGAAGACCCAAATCTGAACTCGCTGCTCCTCCTTGGCTGTCCTAACCTCTGGCTCCTGAAACCTGATAGGACTCCTTGGATGAAGTACGGACTGGACTAACAAAATCTCTCGAGGCCCGTGAGCTCTCTTGAGACCTACTGGCACTAGGACTCCTGCAGTACTTCTGAAGGTGTCCCTGCCTCCCACATGAACGACAAACAAAAGTCGGAACTGTACAACGAGTACTAACATGCCCCGATGAATCACAGTTAAAGCAAACAATAGTCGAACTCGTTGTCTGAGAAGAATATGCTTTCCCAGCACAAAGACGACTAGAAAACAACCTCCTGGACGTCGGAGCCCGATGACCCTCTGAACGAACCAACATCCTAGTCCTCTCACCAGAAGAAACTGAAGGGTTCTTCCAAGTAAGCTTCTTGATCAAAAGCTCTGCTCCAAGAGCCATCTCAATGAATTCACCAAGTGAGTTACAATTATGATTGAAAACTGCATCCTCAACTTCGAGTTCAGCCTCTTGCTAAAATACTTGATCTTATCTACTTTAGTACGGATAACAGATGAAGCAAACTGAAGAAGCCCATGAAATTTCTCAGCAATAACAATAACACCCTCGCCCTCAATGGATTCGGGGTTCAAAACCTCTGACAACTTGGCTTCACGAACTGGAGCTGGATAATACCTCTCTAACATGAGAGTCTTGAACTCACTCCAAGCACAATCACGATCGGTGGGTTTCACAGAAAGCCACCAAGAATAAGCACCCTTACTCAAGTATTAAGCCGCTACTGCCACCTTATTCTCTTCCGGACACTAAACCATGTCGAAGAGTTTATCAAAATGCTCAAGCCAATGAACAATATCAGCTAGTTCCGATGAACCCTTAAAAATAGGCAGCCTCTGACGAGAGATATTGCTAACAATCTGACTCACTCCCCTAGCCCGCCCATGAAACGACACTTGGAATCCCTACTGCGGTGTACCACGAACCATCGAGGCCTGCATGGTCTCCATTATCTGCGTCATCTGAGTCATCCGAGCCATCATGCCACTCATAAGAAGGAAAGGAAATTTACACAGAAAGCAAGAGAATGCAAAAGAATGCATATCAAAATGAGTTCTACAAACACAGGAAAAATCACTTCTCCAAGAAAACCACTAACCCTAGTAGGAATGGCAATGGGGCCGGTTCGGGGCGGGGCAGGCTATCCACATCCCCAAACCCGAAATCTGAAATATGCCCCATCCCCGCCCCGTTCCCCATCGGGGATCTTATCGGGGCGCCTTATCGGGGCTACATCTTAACCCGAACCCGCCCCGTTCCCCGTTTTTGCCCCGAAACCCGACCCGTTCCCCATTTTTGCCCCGAAATTGCTACAACAATTATCAAAATATAAAAGATGCATGCTGAAAAATAGATTAAACACCCACACAATACAAGTAGCTTAAAGATATTACAACCTAAATTACAACTTATCTATCATCAAACACAAGGTCAAGTACATAACTATTACTGTAACAACAATACAACACAAAACCATGAACGACCGATAATATTGTAGCACAAACACCACCTAGATATTACGAATATCGAATACCAAGCCAATGGAAATCATATACATTTGTTGTTTCACTTTCGAAATGATCTACACTTGTTGTTCCACTTTCCTTTGTAGCTGCCTATAAAATATAAAAGAAACCATTAATAAGTAGTTTAATAAGTTATATTCTTACGTTATAAATATTATTTACCTCTTCCGCATCACAATCATACTTAATAGAATGACAATATGCTTCGGTCTCAGCGGAACAAGTCTCTGTATATAAGAAAACAAACAACCAAGATCTCATTTAACATCAACATATTTGCCGTTGTGTCAATGATTACATTATCTAATATATTCCTGTTTCTCTCTTTGAGGGATTGCTGGAAATAACAATCAGTATTGGGAATAACAAGGTAGTAATTTGTAACCATAATCCCGTTTGAGTGTTCTGTCAAGAACATTACTTCTGCCAAGTTGAACTCAAAGCTTCTGACTAAGTTAAAGGGAGTTAAAGAATTATTTGATAAATCACAATTTGTAATGTGCTTCATTAGTTGACAACTTAATTACCTTATTTAAATCTTGCAATGAATCATGAAACAGGAAGACAAGTTATTTCCGGGGATAGTAAATTAAGCAATAACTTTAGGAAGTTACCTCGGATCTTATTTAACAACCATCTTTGAGCACACATTAAAGCCTCCAATGTCTTCGGGTGAAGTCGACTACGATGAGGACTTATCAATCTTCCACTTGTGCTGAAGGCAGATTCTGAGGCAACGGTAGAAATAGGAATAGATATAATGTCTTTAGCAATCCTTTGAAGTGTCGGATACTTAAACCCATTTGTTTTCCACCACACCAACAAGTCAAGTTCCATGTCCTTGGGTAAAAGCTTCTCTTTCAAATAATTGTCCAACTCCGTCATATCTCCCGAATCATAATGCTCGCTAGCAATTGAAGCAATATCGGGCAAGAGTTTTTTGAAACCAACATGACCGGATGAAAACCCTGAACTAAAGGAAGATGAACTAGAACAAGAACCACCACCAACACCTAACATTTATTAAAATAATTGTCCATAAATCAAATAAACTAATGTTCAATTTATTATATAAGGTGTAAGTAAAAATAATACCTTCATGCTCATTTCTTGATGAATGATTAGATTCATACTCTTTAAATAACTTTTTCACAAACTCTTCCAAATTTTGAAATTCAATCTTTGCCTTAACTTCTCCATAAAGCACCGGCAAAAGTAACTCGACAAATTTTAACTTGTATCGCGGATCTAAAACCGCTGCCATTCCCATTATTCTATAAATTACCGACCAATATTTATCAAACTTAACAAGCATGCAGGTAGCCATTCTTTATCATAACATCTGGTGATTCCACCCAATCGCGTAAAGAATATCCAACCTCACAAATCAAAGGAAAAAACAGATTAGCTGTCAGATACTTTGAACCAGAAAACATAACGGTTACCTCATAGAACAGTTGTAATCTTTCACATATCTCTTTGGCTAACCCCCAATCACGCTCAGTCGGCAAACAATTGTACCTCGAATCTCTTTGTTTTAAGCGTTTAAATAGGTCTTTGTACTCAATAGCAGCACTAAGCATTATAAACGTAGAGTTCCACCGTGTCTTGCAATCAAGTATTAATTTCTTTGTGTATGCTACTCCTAACTGACTGCCTCCCAAAATCTTTCCTACCTTTTAGGAGTGTCAGTCCAGAAGTTAACACTGTCTCTAATTATTTCAATCCCATCCTCAATAACAGACAAGCCATCTTGAACAATTATATTAAGAATGTGAGCACAACAATGCATGTGAAACAACTCCCCATTCATCATAAGTGATCTCAAAGGAAGCTTGTCTAACAATATCCGGATAATTGCATCATTTGTTGTACAATTATCAACAGTAAGAGTAGACAGTTTCTTATCAATATTCCAATCGCAAAAATAATCATAAAGCACCTGAGCAAGAACCTCTGATGTATGTGGACAAGGCATATAAATAAATCTGTTTTACAAATTACAATTCTTATGTTATTAATGACATAAAAATGCAAATAAAAATAATAGACAATAAATGAGAAGTATTCTATACCTCATTATTCGGCTTTGCAAGTTCCACTGTTGATCTATAAAATGTGGTGTGACTGCCATAAACCCTCTTTTTTTATGGCTAGCCGTCCACATATCAGTAGTAATTGCTATCCTACTAGTATTTTTCGCCAACAACTTCGAAGTTCTTTGTCTTTCATACTCATAAATCTTCAAGATGTCGCTCTTTATGGTGTTTCGAGAAGTAACCCTAAACAAAGGTTGAAGACGTCCAACAAACTTCCGGAAGCCATGATGCTCTACCATAGAAAGTGGATACTCATGCACGATGATCATCTCTGCTAGATCTTTCCTTGAAGTATCAGGATTAAAGGTATAGTTGGAGAGATAAGCTGAACTACCATTTGCTTTCTTTTTCTCGCGCACCAAGATATGTTGACGTATATCTCTAACTGGTCGTCTTGGACAACAGTCAAAGTGATCAAGTAAGTGCTATGTACCGTTTTTGATATTTTTCCCTAACTTTTTGTGACAATAGTTGCAATCCGCCTTATCCTCACCATTAACTTTTATTTTTTTAAAATGGTTCCATGCCATAGAACGTGTTTTCCTTTTCGTACCTGCCCCTGTAACCTCCTCATTGCCCTCAACTTCATCGCAAGTATCATCGATATTAGTTTGTTCTTGAGCAGCGGAATTAGTAGTTTACTGTTGATTAGAATCCTTTAGTCCTTCACTACTTCCGAGAGGAGTGGCAGTGTTTGTATTGGAATCATTACCTTGTGCATCCATATTACCTACAATATTAAAAACATACAAAAAGTGAAACTAGTAAAAAAATATATAACAAGTTCTAAAAAAATATAAAAAACATGTTCTGGACTAAAAGTTATAAGAAACTGAAAACATAATGAGAAATGATTTCTGGACTAAAAGTTATATGCACTCAAGTTCACTTTATAAGAACCAAGTATTTTAGTTTCTAGATAATGAATGATTTCACTTTTTGTATAAGTAGCAAGTATTTCAGTTTCACTTTGAATCCAAGTTATTCATGAAAAGGCAATAACGAGAAAAAATATACAGACAACCCATATTAATGGTTTCCAGATCAAAACCCTGTTAAAAAAATGGAATATGTATAGCTTCCATCATCGTAAGATTATAACCAACCCTAATAATCAAATTCCTAGCTAAACAGGAATATAACTACTAACGACAAAAGATCCCAAAACACAGACAAACACCGTTGAGAAAACATCAAAACAAGGAAGTCAAGCACTCAAATATATAGACTGCAAACCAATAGAAGGAAAGCTTAAAAATAACCTAAATAGCTTTCAATAATGTAAAAACCGTAAACAAATGTACCAAAATAAGGTCGAATAGCGTGGCTTGGTCGACTTTGACAAAATGAGGGTGGTGTCAGGCGTCGTCGGCGGTCGATGGATCTAAGGAAGAAGTCGAGTCGTCGGCTGTGAGGAAGGATGTCGGCTGCGGATCGTCCGGGGCAGTCAGAAGACTCAGAACTGGCTTGGTCGACTTTGACAAAATGAGGGTGGTATCAGCGTTGGCGGCGGTCGATGGATCTAAGGAAGAAGTCGACTCGTCGGCCTGTGAGGAGAGGAAGTACAAGACTCAGAACAGAAGTGATTGCCCTAATATATATATATATATATATATATATAATCTGGAGCTTCAGAGATCTTTAAAAACAAAATCGAAAATCGAGTTCGGATTCTCGGTCTACCCCTCTTCATTCGACCTGACCTTATATATATATATATAACATAATCGGGGTGGGGCGGGTGGGGCGCGGTCACCCCCCTGAACCCCGAAAAAATCCTCGTTAACGCACCGATCCCCGACCTGTTACGATCGGATTTCGGGTTTCCCCGTCGGGTTCGAGTTTTATTGCCATCCCTAAACCCTAGAGGACCCACTCAAATCAGGGTACCTAAATCTTTTCTTAATGATTGCAGAAGAGATGAAAGGATTACTATTAAGTTACCTAAAGATTACTAGTAGGAGGTGAATAATGGTTTATGGACTCTCGGTGCTCAAGACATATGACAAGAAATAAGAAGGTTCTGTCAAGCTATATTAAAGAAAGAGGCCCAGATGTAAACTTTGTGGATATCTCAAGTGGACAAACCAAAGGTTATGGAAAGCTGCTGTTAGGGATATGTCCTCGGATGCCACTCAAAGGATTGATCAGTGATGCATTGTACTTGTAATTATGTAAATTCTTAACAAAAGGCAATTGTTTGTTTCCTTATTTACTGGAAGTCACTGGCATTCCTAACTCGTAAATATATATAGAGAAACTAATCCATGTATTTGAGAGCAAACATTACACTCCTTACTGGATAAGGGGATCGGCACTGGAAAAGTTTATGGCTCAAATACTTAATCGTTCGCAAGTCAATGAAACTTGACTGGTCTTTAATTTATGTGAAGACTTGTATGGCGTGTTCTTTGATTTGGAGAGTGTATGTCGTCACTAATGGTTAGGGGGAGCACACGTTGTATGTAGGATAATGGGATTTGTATACTCGAACACACCTCACCCTCGATTCGTCACACGGATTTCACTCCGGGACAGCCAATGACGGAATCGAAAGGTTGTGATAGGTATTCGTGATTCTTTGACTTGAGGATTAGTAGGTTTTGCGATATTTCTTTAACGCAAGTGTACGTTATCGTATACAAGTAATAAAGTGATGAGTTAGTATCATTCCCACGAGGACTGAATCACTAACTACCGATTTTTATGTATTCTAGTTTTATTCGAACAATCGAACTTTGGGTTTGCAATTAATTACTAAAAGAATTTAATAAAAGACTAAATAGTAAAAATGATTGCTTGAGGAAAGAAAATCAAATGATGAATAAGTCTAGGATTCTGAATCCATCTCGGTTTATCTGAATTTACTCTCGATTATCTGAAGTTAATGATTTTCTCAATTTATTGAAGGCGAAGATTGCTAATATACTCTACCGCCTCTGCCGAGGTCAATAGATTTTTCTAAAGGTGAATAACGCACTCTATCCCTAGGTGAATTAATTCGTCAATAGGCAAAAAGCATAAAATCTCCAAAAGGCCACGTAGTTCCTATGAGTATATTCCTATCTCACAGAATAAAACGGTCCTCACCAATAGTTCCTCACCAACTCTTCTCTCCCGATTCGAATTGAATGATTAAAACAATACAACTATTGGCCAGATAATTGAAAGCATTAAACACGATTGGGAAACCTCAACAAAAAGGGAATTAAATAGATAATCTCAAGCAAATCCGTCAAAACGTAGGTTTCATCAAAATCCTAGATTAGGTTTTTAGCGTGGCATGCTAATTAATGAAAATACAGAATTAATAGATAGAAGCATGAAAATCAAACGCAGATGAAGCTCGGATTCCTCCGTTCTTCTGGCTTCCGCCCTCCGCCTTTGATCTCTTCTGCCTCTCTCGTCTGCGATAATCTTCTGTCTTCTTCCTTTTTCCAAGCCTCCAAAGATTCCCTGATTCCAAGATTTTCCAAGATGATTAATTAGGGTCTTAAACCCTTATTTATAGCTCCCTACAGTCTCCAAATCGCGTCCGTGCAAGTAGGTCGAGAACTGGCTTCAAAACGGCCCAAATACGCGCGGAGCACACAAAAACCGCTAAGTGTGCCGCGGCTGACTAAATCTGTGCCGCGGCACATGGTCTTCAGCTGGACGCCTGGGCGCCTTTTAATTCATCTGGGCCGCGGCTCACCAGGTATCAGGCGGCCTGCAGTACGATTTACTCAGGCTTGTAACGCCCGGTTTTTTTTTCCGGTACGTTAATTATTTTCATGGTATTTAGTTATTTTAAATAATGGGTTTAATTAATTAGCCAAGTTAGATTAAAATACAAGTTTTGGGTAAGTTAATTGAAAGATTAAATTATATTGGGCTAGTAAAAGAAATGAGTTTTGAGCCTAGCCCATTAGTGAAGTCATTAGGCTTTATCCTAAAATGATTTATAAAAATATCACAAAAACCCTAAACTTCCTCCTCCCTCCCTCCTTCGGCCGATCTCTCCCATCTCTCTCTCATTTTTTCTCTTCCAAAGCCACAATCATCTTCCTCTTTCACTTCCTTGTTGGTGTAACAAGCTTAGGTAAGATCTTTTAAGGTGTTTTAATCTTTTCTTTTGATTTATATTCAATTAATTGTTTTAAGTGTTGATTATCATCTAGAAATTTCATCACCATCTTCTATATGGTGTATGATGAGTCTAGATGATCATATTATGTAAAAGATCTATATGATTCATAAAATCATCAAGTTGTAACTTGTGTGATTTAAAGAAGATAGATCTTATGGTTTTAACCAATGTTGTTATTGTTATAAGTTGTATGTTATCATCATCTCTAGATTATATCTACACCCTATACATGGTGTATGATGGATCTAGATGATTATATAAAATACAAGGTCTAAATGAACCATGGAAATCACCAAGTTTTATTTAGGTGATAAAATGTGATAGATCTTGTGAATGGTTATAATTCTTGTTAATTATTATTTTGATTCTTAACATATCCATGTTAATATGTTTAGATCTAAGTATACAACTTTATAGCATCTTCTAAGATGTGTATATAAATGTTTGTGTATTTGAAAGATCAAGGAACCCTTAAAAAAAAGGGGAAAATTATGAGTTTAAGTGGTTTGTCATATATTATATTGATTTGATTCTTTTCCTTGTGACTAAATGAAATGCCAATGACCCCTAGCCCTTTTTAGTGCCACCATGTTCATAGGGGACTGAATTTGGGTGATAAACACATCTAGGAATGTGTTTCAAAAGGGAGAGGAATGGATTGGTTAAAAAGATTAAGGGTTGGCTACGATTCTGTTTCCATCAGATTTGTAGTCATCTTACAAAAATTATAACTTGAATTCTATAACTCAAACGGATCTCAAACCTATGCCAAAAGTTTACAAATTGTGTTGGGTAACTTTCTTATGAAGGTCACTCTCACTAATTAGGACTTTATCCATGGGCAAGAACAGCATCTTTGCTGGTAGGTCTGATCCGGGTCTGATCTGATAGGTTAATTTGTTTTATTCGTTTCTAGGGCTTGGGAAATGATCTGATAGGATTCCAAGTTCCCATATGTGTGTTATGACCTAAAGTTGTGATCTGGAGTTTATGGGATGTTATCCCCAAGTATTTCTTGGTCATATTGAGTTCACACTCCAGATAAGTTTTCTGTCATCAGCTTTTAAGGGTTTTGTAATTAGTCATGTTGTGAATTTCATATCTAGAGTTTGGGAAACCCTTTTTGGTCGATTCCAACTCTGAGACTTTGGTATTTATGTCTATTATTTCTGTGATTTTTAGTTTGGAGAATGTCTACACACAAGTTGGGTAGAATTGGCCAACACTACTGATTCCTATGATTTGGGACTGCACTGCGATGTCTTTTTAAAAGCATCATAATAAATTCATATTTTGGAGTTAGAGTGAGTTCTTTACTGTTTTAAAAAGGGGAAAGACCCTAGTTTCTTAGAAAAATTTAATATTGATATGTTAATACTTAGGAAAATTAAGTAAATCCATCTTTAACAGCGGGTCTGTTTTTAGACCTTGCTGTCCAGATTTTTGTTTAAGCCTTTAAGCTTCATCTTTGGGTATATCCTAACTCCTAGTTTATAATAGGTGAAGTTTTGGCATTTGCTCAAGTGTGGTAGCCAGTTTTGATTTAGCAATCTCCCTTAAGTATTCAAGGTGAGTTCTCTCACTCCATTGTCTCAATATTTATAATTGCTAGGTTAGCACGTGAGTGTTAAATTATTATTTTGGTATGATAATATGAATGCATGCTTAAATTGTTAATCATACATGTGCACTGTATGTTTATTGTTGAGGGGATCATAGCAATTATCCGTCTTTTGTCCGGTGCGCGTGGTTAGGTATAATTACTCCAATACCCTCCGGGATGTGAGGTGAGGGTAAGATTAACCCAATACTCTTCGGTTTGTGAGATGCGGGTAACCTACTAGCCCTCCTCATAAGCTTTGATTTGTTCTTGGCTTATGTTTAAATGTTATAACTATATATTTAATCTAGGTCTAGTGATTGTAGATATTGGTATAATGTTGTGTTTGAATTCACTAAGCTTTGTGCTTACGGCTTTACTTAACATTTTCAGGTATTACGATTAAGGAGGCTAAGGACTGACGGGAGCATTCGTGACACACTGTGATTTATTTTAAGACAATGAACATTTTTAGTACTTTCGCTTTTGACATTTCTATATTAGAAAGTTTTACTTAAGTTGTTTTCTTTAGAAGTTTGATAACTTGATTGCCATTATTGGCTTATTAAATTAAATAAATGAAGTCCCTTTATGAATTGGTGTCAAACTTTATATTATTTCCGCAAAAAAAAAAATATAAAAAAAAAAATATAAAAATAAATTTTGGGTGTTACAAGTTGGTATCGGAGCCTTTTCATTTGAGTGAACTAGGCCTTCTTAGGATGTCTAGACTCAAATTTAAAACATTTTATTTCTCTTGCACAAAGTTTATTAAAAACTAGCAGTGAAGATGTCACGGTGTGCCGGTCAGCCAGCCAAGTAAGTTTTATTTACTAATTGAGTTTAAATTTTATTACTTATCAAACACAATAGTATGCTCCATTTATGACATATCCCAAAGACTAGCCTAGGAGGATAATTATATGCCTTTAGTGCTACTATCTACCATGTGAGAATTTAGGCCTTTTAGATCTACCATGAGTGTGAATTAAACTGTTACGGCTAGGAGCAAGCTGAAATTTTGAAACTAGACCTGAAACCGAAATTGGAACTTCTATATTGAATAATAGAAGGGCCCCTATTATTCAATATATTGGAGCCGGTTTTGGGGACGGGACAAGGTTGAAAAGTTTTCAGCAAGCTGAGTGTTTTCGATTTCTTAGACATACATAGGTTAAATCGTTTTTCTTTTCTTATCAATTTTAGATGGCTCCGCCTGCTCGCCTCAATGCAATTCAAATAGCTCAAGTTAGGGAACTCGTTGCTGAGGAGTTCAATAATGCTTTTAACGAGATCATTCCAAATGTCACGACTAACATCATTGATCAAGTTCGTGCTCTGCTAGATGAGCGTATGGCAGATGCACCTCTGCCTGGGGGAGGGGCTCCTAATCCTCCTGTTCGTGATTTAATGTACTACTACGAGAAGTTCAGCAAGTGCAGCCCACCTCATTGGGATGGGGAGGACGATCCAGTGGCAGCTAAGCACTGGTTATCTGACGTGGAGGGCGCCTTTATGACTATAGGGTGCCCAGACCAGTTTAGAGTGTTGGTAGCAAAGAACCAAATTGAGAAGCGGGGTAAGACATGGTGGAACACCACCACGGGAAGAATGATCAAGAAGGCTGTAAGGGCGATTACTTGGGCCCGGTTGTGGAGTGGTTCGAGGCACGGTATGTGCCTAGGGTGGAGCAACAAAGAATGATGCAGAATTCATGGCGTTACAACAGGACCACCGAGTGCATTAGTGATCTGACGCCAAGTTCATGGAGATGCTTTCTTTCGTCCTACTTTTCTTTGGAGATGAAGCATGGCTTGTTAGTCGGTACATCTCGATTTTACGTACCGAGATCCGGAATTTGTGAGCATGCAAGACTTTACGACCTTGGGTGCGGTCATGGGGCAGCTGAAGAGAGAGATTGAGCCGCAAACTCAATCTAAGAGGAAACTGAGAGCACTTTTTCTAAAACTTCTAATGAGGCTCATAAGAAGACAAAGTTTGGGGATAAACCAAGATATGAATACAAGCCATCTGCAAGCGGTGATCGACCCCCATTGGTGTGTTATAACCGCAAGAAGGAAGGGCATCACCGGAAGAATTGCAAGGCTCCAAAAGCCATTACTTCTGTGTTACTACCATCACAGTTGCGGTACCGGTTTGTTACAATTGCCAAGAGAAGGGGCACAAGAAGCTGATTGCCCAAAGTCAAGAAGAATGGGAATGCAAATCCCAATCCGCCCGACCTCTAACGGACCAACTATGTTGACATGAGTACGTGTCCACCAAACTTACGAGGAGGAGCTGCGAAGCCTGCGATCAGAAAGGTAAACATCTCTTCCTTATCTTTTATCTTATGCTATGCCATAGAGTAATTGTTTTATTGCTTAAATATTATGGATCGTGCACTTATCTGTTAGATTCTCACCGCCGCCGTTATGTTTGATTCGCGCTACTCACTCCTTCGTGTCACGCACGTTCATAAATCGTTTGGGGCGTGGTGTCGGGAAACTAGCACGTCCCATGGTTATCGAAGTTGCCGACAATCGAACTATCTTCGTTACTGATGTTTATCGGGGTTGTACCCTTGAATTTTCGGGAGTTGAATTCCCCATTGATCTTATCCCCATTGCTATGAGGGAACTTTGCGTTATTGTGGGTATGGATTGGCTCGATGCATTCGATGCAGAAATTCTTTGTCGCAAGAGACAAGTTCGTGTTCAAAACCCTAGGGGTGGAGAACTTATTATTCAAGGAGATATTCCCCATTTGGATATTGCTTCTTGTACCTCTGATATTGCAATCGATAATGTTCCAGTTGTTTCCGACTTTGGTGACGTCTTTCCTGAGGAACTCCCGGGTTTGCCACCTATTAGGCAAGTGGAGTTTCGCATTGATTTAGTACCTGGCGCTGTTCCGATCGCCAAATCTCCTTATCGTTTGGCGCCACCTGAGATGAAAGAGCTTCAAGATCGATTACGGGAGCTTAGTGATAAGGGGTTTATACGGCCAAGTTTCGCCGTGGGGTGCTCCTATACTTTTCGCGAAAAGAAGGACGTTTATCAAAGAATGTGTATATATTATCGTTAGATGAATAAACTCACGATAAAGAACCGTTATCCTTTAACTCGTATCGACTATCTTTTAGACCAACTCCAAGGAGTGTCTTGGTTTTCCAAGATTGATTTGCGTTCGGTTATCATCGATGCGAGTTCGTGATCGTGACATTGAGAAACGGCGTTTGAACCCGATACGGACACTTTGAATTTGTGGTGATGCCTTTCGGACTCACTAATGCACCCGCTTTTATGGATCTTATGAATCGGGTGTGTGGTCCGATGCTCGACCGCTCGGTCATTGTGTTTATTGACGATATTTTGGTCTATTCTAAGACCGTGGAGGAGCATGAAAAGCACATTCGGGAACTTCTAGAGACACTACGGAGAGAACGGCTTTATGCTAAATTTTCTAAGTGTGAATTTTGGTTAGAAGAGGTTCAATTCTTGGGCCACGTGGTGAACAAGGAAGGTATCAAGGTCGATCCGGCCAAGATTGATGCGGTTAAGAAATGGGAAGCTCCTAAATCACCTTCGGAGATTCGTAGTTTCTTGGGTTTGGCCGGTTACTATCGTAGGTTTATTGAAAATTTCTCAAAGATTGCTCTACCTCTTACGCGATTGACCAAGAAGTCGGAGAAATTTGTTTGGGGTCCGGAACAACAGTTTGCATTTGAAGATCTTAAGACGCGGTTGTGTAATGCCCCGGTTTTGACTTTACCGGAAGGAGTGGAGGACATGGTAGTGTACTGCGACGCATCTCTCCTGGGTTTTGGTGCTGTGTTGATGCAACGGGGTAAGGTGATAGCTTATGCATCTCGCCAGCTAAAACCTCACGAAAGGAACTACCCCACTCATGACCTGGAATTAGGAGCTGTTGTTTTTGCTCTCAAGATATGGAGGCACTACCTTTACGGGGTTAAGTGTATCATTTACACTGATCATAAAAGTTTGAAGTACCTTTTCGATCAGCGGGATTTGAATATGAGGCAGGTTAGATGGTTAGATGTGGTGAAAGATTACGATTGTGAGATTCACTACCACCCCGGTAAAGCTAATGTGGTAGCTGACGCACTCAGTCGTAAGCAATCTGTCGAACCGATTCGAGCTAAATGCCTTCGGATGACAATGGAGACATCATTATTGGGTATGATTCGAGATGCTCAAGATGTGGCGACTCAAGAGGGAAACCTAAATCGTGAAAGGATTGTGAATGAGTTACCTAAGATGGAGCGAGATGGGCGTGGATTACTAACTCGTTATGGTAGGGTTTGGGTTCCATTTACTGGTGGGAACCGGAAAACTCTTATGGAAGAAGCTCACAGGTCCAAGTTTTCTATTCATCCGGGTGCTACAAAAATGTACCGAGATCTTCGTGAGGGTTATTGGTGGCACGGGATGAAGAATGATGTGGCTCGATGTGTAGAAGAATGCCTGACATGCCGGAAGGTCAAAGCCGAACACCAGAAACCTCATGGGAAATTGCAACCTTTGGAGATTCCTGAGTGGAAATGGGAGCACTTAACCATGGACTTTATTACAAAACTTCCTAAGACTGCAAAGGGAGCGGATACGATATGGGTAGTTGTGGATCGATTGACGAAGAGTGCTCATTTCCTGGCCATCAAGGAAAGTTCTTCAGCTGAAAAATTGGCCGAGATTTTTGTTCGGGAGATAGTTTCATTGCACGGGGTGCCCGTATCTATTGTCTCTGATCGAGATACTCGATTCACCTCTCGATTTTGGCAGAAATTCCAAGAAGAATTGGGTACCCGATTACATTTCAGTACTGCGTTCCATCCGCAAACTGATGGGCAGAGTGAGCGGACGATACAGACCTTGGAGGACATGCTTCGGGCATGTGCAATTGATTTTGGAGGCAGTTGGGATGATCATCTTCATTTAGCCAAGTTTTCATATAACAACAGTTATCATTCAAGCATCGATAGGCCCCCGTATGAAGCACTGTATGGTAGGAAGTGTAGAACCCCAGTGTGTTGGGGTGAGGTTGGGCAGAGGGTGCTCGGTAGCACCGATATTGTTTTGCAGACCACGGAGAAAATCAAAATGATCAGGGATCATTTGGTCACCGCTAGGAGTCGTCAGAAGAGTTATGCAGATAAGCGACGCTCCGATCTTGAGTTTCAGGTTGGGGATCATGTGTTATTAAAGGTCTCCCCTTGGAAGGGTGTGATTAGGTTCCGCAAGCGTGGGAAGCTGGGACCTCGGTTTATTGGACCTTATAAGATCATAGCTCGCGTTGGTAAGGTAGCGTACCGGTTGGAGCTGCCTGACGAGCTTAGTTTGATTCATAACACCTTCCACGTGTCTCAGTTGAGGAAGTGCATTGTTGACGATACCGCCGTGGTACCTCTGGAAGACATCCAAATTGACGAACGGCTCAACTATGTTGAGAAACCTATCGCGGTTGTTGATCGAAAGTCAAAGACCCTTCGGAGCGGCAAGACTGTTTATTCTGTTAAGGTTCAGTGGCAGCATAGGAAGGGATCTGAGTGTACATGGGAACCTGAAGACGAAATGAGGGCGCATTATCCCGAGTTATTCAGAGGGACTGACTTCGAGGCCGAAGTCCCTTCTTAGTAGGGGAGAGTTGTAACGCCCGGTTTTTTTTTTCCGGTACGTTAATTATTTTCATGGTATTTAGTTATTTTAAATGATGGGTTTAATTAATTAGCCAAGTTAGATTAAAATACAAGTTTTGGGCTAAGTTAATTGAAAGATTAAATTATATTGGGCTAGTAAAAGAAATGAGTTTTGAGCCTAGCCCATTAGTGAAGTCATTAGGCTTTATCCTAAAATGATTTATAAAAATATCACAAAAACCCTAAACTTCCTCCTCCCTCCCTCCTTCGGCCGATCTCTCCCATCTCTCTCTCATTTTTTCTCTTCCAAAGCCACAATCATCTTCCTCTTTCACTTCCTTGTTGGTGTAACAAGCTTAGGTAAGATCTTTTAAGGTGTTTTAATCTTTTCTTTTGATTTATATTCAATTAATTGTTTTAAGTGTTGATTATCATCTAGAAATTTCATCACCATCTTCTATATGGTGTATGATGAGTCTAGATGATCATATTATGTAAAAGATCTATATGATTCATAAAATCATCAAGTTGTAACTTGTGTGATTTAAAGAAGATAGATCTTATGGTTTTAACCAATGTTGTTATTGTTATAAGTTGTATGTTATCATCATCTCTAGATTATATCTACACCCTATACATGGTGTATGATGGATCTAGATGATTATATAAAATACAAGGTCTAAATGAACCATGGAAATCACCAAGTTTTATTTAGGTGATAAAATGTGATAGATCTTGTGAATGGTTATAATTCTTGTTAATTATTATTTTGATTCTTAACATATCCATGTTAATATGTTTAGATCTAAGTATACAACTTTATAGCATCTTCTAAGATGTGTATATAAATGTTTGTGTATTTGAAAGATCAAGGAACCCTTAAAAAAAAGGGGAAAATTATGAGTTTAAGTGGTTTGTCATATATTATATTGATTTGATTCTTTTCCTTGTGACTAAATGAAATGCCAATGACCCCTAGCCCTTTTTAGTGCCACCATGTTCATAGGGGACTGAATTTGGATGATAAACACATCTAGGAATGTGTTTCAAAAGGGAGAGGAATGGATTGGTTAAAAAGATTAAGGGTTGGCTACGATTCTGTTTCCATCAGATTTGTAGTCATCTTACAAAAATCATAACTTGAATTCTATAACTCAAACGGATCTCAAACCTATGCCAAAAGTTTACAAATTGTGTTGGGTAACTTTCTTATGAAGGTCACTCTCACTAATTAGGACTTTATCCATGGGCAAGAACAGCATCTTTGCTGGTAGGTCTGATCCGGGTCTGATCTTATAGGTTAATTTGTTTTATTCGTTTCTAGGGCTTGGGAAATGATCTGATAGGATTCCAAGTTCCCATATGTGTGTTATGACCGAAAGTTGTGATCTGGAGTTTATGGGATGTTATCCCCAAGTATTTCTTGGTCATATTGAGTTCACACTCCAGATAAGTTTTCTGTCATCAGCTTTTAAGGGTTTTGTAATTAGTCATGTTGTGAATTTCATATCTAGAGTTTGGGAAACCCTTTTTGGTCGATTCCAACTCTGAGACTTTGGAATTTATGTCTATTATTTCTGTGATTTTTAGTTTGGACAATGTCTACCCACAAGGTGGGTAGAATTGGCCAACACTACTGATTCCTATGATTTGGGACTGCACTGCGATGTCTTTTTAAAAGCATCATAATAAATTCATATTTTGGAGTTAGAGTGAGTTCTTTACTGTTTTAAAGAGGGGAAAGACCCTAGTTTCTTAGAAAAATTTAATAGTGATATGTTAATACTTAGGAAAATTAAGTAAATCCATCTTTAACAGCGGGTCTGTTTTTAGACCTTACTGTCCAGATTTTTGTTTAAGCCTTTAAGCTTCATCTTTGGGTATATCCTAACTCCTAGTTTATAATAGGTGAAGTTTTGGCATTTGCTCAAGTGTGGTAGCCAGTTTTGATTTAGCAATCTCCCTTAAGTATTTAAGGTGAGTTCTCTCACTCCATTGTCTCAATATTTATGATTGCTAGGTTAGCACGTGAGTGTTAAATTATTATTTTGGTATGATAATATGAATGCATGCTTAAATTGTTAATCATACATGTGCACTGTATGTTTATTGTTGAGGGGATCATAGCAATTATCCGGCTTTTGTCCGGTGCGCGTGGTTAGGTATAATTACTCCAATACCCTCCGGGATGTGAGGTGAGGGTAAGATTAACCCAATACTCTTCGGTTTGTGAGATGCGGGTAACCTACTAGCCCTCCTCATAAGCTTTGATTTGTTCTTGGCTTATGTTTAAATGTTATAACTATATATTTAATCTAGGTCTAGTGATTGTGGATATTGGTATAATGTTGTGTTTGAATTCACTAAGCTTTGTGCTTACGGCTTTACTTAACATTTTCAGGTATTACGATTAAGGAGGCTAAGGACTGACGGGAGCATTCGTGACACACTGTGATTTATTTTAAGACAATGAACATTTTTAGTACTTCCGCTTTTGACATTTCTATATTAGAAAGTTTTACTTAAGTTGTTTTCTTTAGAAGTTTGATAACTTGATTGCCATTATTGGCTTATTAAATTAAATAAATGAAGTCCCTTTATGAATTGGTGTCAAACTTTATATTATTTCCGCAAAAAAAAAAAATATATATAAAAAAAAAAATATAAAAATAAATTTTGGGTGTTACAGTGCTTGCTGGTTGCCTTCCTGTGCCGCGGCCCACTTGCCTTGTGCCGCGACTCACAGCCAAAATTTGCCGTTTTCGCCCATTTCGCCTCGTTTTAACTTCCGGACTTCAATCTCCTGACAAACATACAAAATTAAGGCATTAAAAGCTCATTTAATCAAATTTACTCTCCAAAATAATACAAAATAATGATAAATAACCGTATAAAAATACGCCTAACAAATACCCCCAAACTTAAGCCTTTGCTTGTCCTCAAGCAAAAAGAATTAAATTCAACAAAAGAATGTCGTGAATAATCGTGCAACTCATAGTGCTCAACCTAATCAATACTATCCTGAAATTCTCTCCGAAAAATATGACTATCGTAATAGCGAGCTACACTCAGAACTCTGATTCTACAAAGTAACCAAGTTCAGTCCTAATTACTCGTTCATGAAGAAAATCCAGCTCAAAGATTAACAAACGTGAATCTAATCGACCGTCAATATGAAAGGTTAAAATAAACAAGCTAGTTCGCCCCGTTCCACAGTCTAATGGCAAAATTCTCACGAGTTTCATAAAAATAATCCTCGGACAGTATTCCCTTATATATATATGCTCAAGAAATTGATTCGAGTTGACCACTAGGTTCGGATCTCGGGATGTTTCATCGGGATAATCCTAGGGTGGAACTTCCATTCTCATGTATTGGGAAACGGTTTGACGTAAAAGACACTCATGGGGCACATGGATGCTTCTAGTTACTAAGTTCCCCTCCACAGCGGAGAAACAAATCGAATAGCTAACGGGTCATGCGAGTACCCCCAGTTACTAGGCTCCTTATCATCGGCACATGTGAAATTTCTAAATCACTCGTCTAATCAGGGTCGTCGTTTTACGCGAGAGTAAACAACGGGTCACGTGAATACCCCCGATTAATAGACTTCCCATCATAGAACAAAAATATCTCGACTTTTGGGAAAAACTGACCGACTCTAAACTCAATCTCAGTGCCAACACGACTTATGTAACTGGATGACTAGCTAACCGAAAAAATGTAACCAAACGTATCGACGGTGATTTTAAAACATGTATGTATCCTCTCTTATCCGCCAAGACGTCTACAATCACGAGAAAAAATTTTGGATCAAAATGAAAACTTAGCAGAAACAGAAATCACTGACTACAACCCGACTAAAACTCGACCGTTTCTTCAGACAGAAAAACAGTGTCGTAACATCAGTATTACACAAATAGAAGCACGGAAAATTCACGAATAAGAGTAAAATCAAGACAAGCAAGGCTATCGATAAAAAGATAACTAAAAAGAACAAAAAAATGCAACGAAATAAGTACAGCAATAAATGTAGCGACAGAAAGTAAACCCCCCCCCCAAACTTAGGACGTACATTGACCTCAATGGACAAATTATAATATGCAATAGAATAAGAAGGTCAAGTACTCCCCTCCAGTCCTCTCACGAGCTGGTGCCGGCATCATCCGGTGAGGAGGGTGGTGTGGCTGGCCGAGCAGGTGCAATAAATGGTTCGTCTGGGTGCATGATATGGGCGGTCCATGCGGAAAGGTGCTCCTGATGGTAGGTGTCCCTCGCTGCCAAACGCCTCGCCTCACGCCGGTTGGCCCGGCGGGCCTGCTCTCGCATCTCACCCCTGACGGCAGCAATAATGCTCTCTCGCTCCGTCCGCTGCTCCTCTCGCATGGCAGCCAGCATACTCTCCCTCTCTCTCCTCATCTCCTCTCTCTCTCCTCATATCCTCTCTCTCTCTCTCCTCGTCTCCTCTCTCTCTCTCCTCATATCCTCCCTCAGCCCATCAAACATCGCCTGCAATCTCTCTCTGTCGGGCGACGGGCCGGCATCTGCCTGCCCCTGTGTCAGCAAAAGAGGCTCGAGGGACCTCTCGTGGGCCTCATCCAGTAGAAATCCTCTCCCCCGAGCGTGCGCCGGCGCTCCTCCCCACTGGTCAAAATGTGAGATGATGCGGTGGTCGATCGGCGCCTGGGGAGCAAGCATCGGGTCGTCATCCGACCACGTCAGCCCCGACTGCCGGCACAGAGCGCAGATAAGAGAAGGGTGCTTCAACCCTGTCTTGGCCCCTCCCTGAATGCACTGGAATATAAAACGTACCAAGAGAGGGGCCACATCGAATCGCAGCCCGGATGTGATAGCATATAGTGTCCGGGCGCGAGAGAAAAAAACAGTGCGGATCTGAGATGTGGGGTCTATACGAGCGCAAATAAAGTATAGCCAGGCACGCCCGAGCCGACTGAGGCGCGAGCTATTGAAATGGAAAGTGGAAGAACCCGGTGCGCGGTGCTCCCAGTTGGATTCGGGCTGCGTAATAGTCTCGAGTAGAGCCTCCTTCGTGAGGCTAGTCATAACTCGGTCATAAGCCGTCTCATCTACCACCGGCAGCCCAAACAACCTCCGAATAGCAGCTGTGGAAAAATCAACCGTAATACCTCGGACATCGACCTGAGTCCGAGTGTCATTCTTTGCAACATCGCTGCTCGAATGTGCTTCAATAACGCACTGGCATAGAACTCCTGCACTATCGATATCACCGCTGGCTCGGGGGGTGCAGCAAATCGGGCCCACCCCATCTCGTCTATCATCGTAAGCAGTTCCCCGTATTGGGGGGCTGGAGTAAATCCCCTTTCCGGGATAAGAGGTCGCGGCCGAATCTTCTCATTGAAGATTTTGTGGATCTCAGGGTCAGAAAACTGGTGCGCCTCCGACTCGGCACGACTACGAGAGGTTTCCCCTCGAGTGGGGGATGACTGAGTCCTGGCCCTCTTGCTCAGCTTTTTAGTTCTAGCCATAGTCAGTCCTGAAAAAATTTAAACACCGAAGGTTACTTACTCAAACAATAACGAGAATAATCATCACTCGGCTAAGGATATCCAGCCGTAAATCAGAAATTTTTACGAGATAGCACAACCGTGAGAGAAAAATGAAATTGAACCATAACGTTTAAACTAGACGTACGGGTTGGGGTTGCTGTAATTCCAGAACGAATACGTTGCACAAAGATTCAAAATATTGCCTTAACAAAGAAAATCTTTCATTCAGGCATTTCATCGAACACTTAAAGGGCAAGAGTTCACTTGAAGAACAAATATGACAATAGCTCGACTAAATCCCCAAGAACAACAACACGAATCATTCACCATCAAAAACGACATATTCAATTCATTCAATATCAAAAATAATCATGAAAAATCGATCAAAACATCATGTTATCCACTTAACCATCATAGAACTTTTGAAGGAAATAAACATATTCAATCCTCAAATGCATAACACAACTTCAAATTTAAATTCATAGAACAATTTGAGATTAGGAATTTAGACATACCTGGTTTGGATTGTGAAAAAAAATGCAAGAAAATCGCAAGGAGAAGAAGGCGAGAAGAATATTCGGCCGATCGCGCGCAAGGGAAAGGAAGGGAAGAAAGGGAAGTGTACCTGGGGTAGCCGGCCGAATGCGGGTTATAAGGTACCTGGGCTGTTCAAATTCCGCATGGTGTGCCGCGGCACAGCTCAAGTGAGCCGCGGCACCGAGTACAATCCCTTTTTGCCTGTTCGCATGTTTTGTCATGGGCCGCGGCTCAGCTTCCGTGTGCCGCGGCTCAGTGCTCAAGTGTGCCGCGGCTCAGTAATGTTGTGCCGCGGCACAGAGTACAGATTGTTAAGCTCTCCCTTTCGATTTGTGTGTGACGCGGCTCACAATACTTGTGTCGCGGCTTAGGCACAAATTTCTCCCCTGGGACTTTTCCTGAACAGAATTTTAAGAAGAACACGTCAAGAGCGAGAGTTAAAAGCAAATCAAAGCACAAAATGATGAAAAAATAAAAATGCAAGAATGCAAGAAAAATATAGAAACGCAAAAATCTACAACTACGAACTCGGGTTGCCTCCCGAGAAGCGCTAAGTTTATAGTCTTCAGCCGGACCTATTAAAAATCAGTTCGCTTTTTGCAAACTCCATTTGATCTCCGCCCCGTTCATCGAACCGTTAATATGATTTTTAAAATTATGACCATCGGTCGTTAACGATTCGATTTTCGGTCCGGACATTGAATGTTGTTTGCGGAAAGGTTTTGACGAGAACAACTTCCCGAAACACCCGTTTTTCTCATGACTAGATGTCCGTTTGATTTCCGGCTTATTTCCCTCTTTCAACAATGACTTTATGACAGCAGCAGACTTGTCCGAGTGTGTCTGGTCAGATGGCGATGATTGCATGTTCACATGCTCGAGAAATGCGACTCGTTCTACATCTTTCTTAAAAGTTGGACCATCTGACACTGAATCTGAATTTTTCGACCGACGATGTTTTCGGTGTTTTTCTTTTGAAACGGCCTCCACACTTTCACTTTGTGAGATCTTATCAACACCTCCCGGCCATGAAAAAGGATTTGAATACTTGGAACGTAACATGATCCTCCTGAACCCGCAGAGTTAATTCTCCATTTTCCACGTCAATAAGAGTTCTTCCGGTCGCTAAAAATGGTCGTCCCAAGATAATCGGGATATCTTCATCTTCCTCCATGTCGAGAACAATAAAATCCGCTGGAAAGATAAATTTATCCACTTTTACTAGCACGTCCTCAATCACTCCTCTCGGATACTTAATAGATCGATCCGCTAATTGCAAGGAGACCATCGTCGGCTTTGCTTCTCCAATTCCCAGCTTCTTAAAAATAGATAGAGGCATGAGGTTAATACTAGCACCGAGATCGCACAATGCCTTATTAAAAGAGAGATTCCCCATGGTGCACGGTATGTTGAAACTTCCCGGATCTTTCAATTTTGGTGTAAGCTTCTTCTGAAGAATCGCGCTGCATTCCTCTGTGGTGCATTTGTAATTCTTTAGCGGGCGGTAGTTTTCTGCGATGTTTGGATCCGAATTATGGCCCATTTTTGGTCATAATTCGGGACTGATACTTTGTATTTCTTGATTTTATTATCGACAGGTTGGTGGGTCCCGCCTCAACCCCCCGTCCACCCTGGACGTTTTTGTTTTTTTTAAAAAAAAAAAAAAAAAAAAGGTGACTGTCTCAAACTCCTCGAGTTTTCTTTTCTTTGACAAGATCTCTTTCATGAATTTAACGTAGCTTGGCATTTGTTCCAACGCGTCGGCAAATGGAATGTTAATATGAAGCTTCTTGAACACGTCGAGGAACTTAGAGAATTGCTTGTCCGCCTTTTTCTGCTGTAATCTCTGCGGAAACGGGACGGGTGGCACATATGCCTTCGGGTTATCCGGAAACGTTATCGAGGGTCTCCAATCTCGTGTTTCCTCCATCGCTAAATCTTTCTTCTCCTCAATATCACTCCTCTTTTCACTTCTCTCGGGCTGGTCACACACCTCCTTCCCGCTTCTCAAACTGATCGCATTTAGACTTTCTCTAGGATTTGTTTCGGTCGTACTTGGCAATGCTCCCTCCGGGCGGGCTGTCAACACATTAGCAATTTGGCCCAGCTGGACTTCCAAGTTGCGAATGGAGGCGGAATGATTTTGCAATGTTGCTTCAGTACGGGTCATGAATTGACTCGTATTCGCTGCTAATGTCGCAATTACTTCCTCGAGAGAAACTTTTGGAGCGGGAGGAGGCTGTTGTTGGTTTTGAGTGAACGGAGGCTGGTTCGAGTTCTGTCTATTTCTCCACGAAAAGTTGGGATGATTACACCACCCCGGATTATACGTGTTGGAGTACGGATTATTTTGGCGATTTCCGTTTCCTACAAACTGAGCTTGTTCAATTTGGGGCTGCTCGAACGGATTTCCGACTTGACACTCCGCGCTAGGGTGAGATCCGTTACACCAATTGCAAGACTCAATGGTAACGGGGGAAGAAGCATGCGAAAATGCTTGGAGCTGCTGCGTTAATGCTGCGACTTGGGCTGACAATGTAGATATCGGGTCATTACTCGAAATTTCCATCACTCGCTTCGGCGTTATTCGTTCGGATGGCCATTGATAAGAATTAGCGGCCATAGCTTCCAACAACGAGTGTGCTTCAGCCATCGTCTTTCCCATCTTAGCTCCACCGGCAGCTGCATCCACGAGAGTGCGTGTAGAGGCACTCAATCCATTGTAAAACGTCTGAATTTGAAGCGAGTCTGGAAGGCCGTGATGTGGGCATCTACGTAACAAATCTTTGTATCGCTCCCACGCCTCGTGAAGCGATTCCATGTCATACTGACCGAAAGTGGTGATCTCGTTTCTCAGTCTCGCCGTCTTAGAAGGTGGGAAGAATTTAGCAAGGAAGGCTTGCGCTAACTCTGCCCATGTTGTGATCGACCCCGACGGTAAGGAGTTCAACCAAAATTTCGCTTTATCCCTCAAAGAGAAAGGGAAAAGCCGTAATCGGATAGCATCGTCGGTGACACCATTGTTCTTGAACGTGTCACAAATCTCGAGAAAAGAAGCAATATGTGTGTTGGGGTCATCATTCGGCAATCCACAGAATTGGCTCGCCTGCACCATCTGAATAATAGCAGGCTTAATTTCGAAATTGTTCGCCTGGATAGTGGGACGCCGAATCCCCGAAAAGTTTCGTTGATCTGCGGCATAACATAATCTCGAAGTGCCATTTCCTGTTGAGCTTGCTACACAATATTATTTCCTCCTTGAATTTCGATATTTTCGGCCATGGTCACTGTCGTCTGTAACTCTCGTTTCTCCTTCTTGTTCCTTCGAAGAGTGCGCTCGAGTTCGGTATCCAAAGGTAGTAGGCCTTCGTTACCGAGTTTTCTCATGCACTACGCGAAAGATCCTGAAAGGAAAAACAAATAACTAAATAAAATTAAATACACAAAAATAAGTAAATAAAATGATCAAACTAAGACTAGAAATACTGAAATCGATATTAGCAAAAATTTCAGTCCCCGGCAACGGCGCCAAAAACTTGTTGCGATATTTCTTTAACGCAAGTGTAAGTTATCGTATACAAGTAATAAAGTGATGAGTGAGTATCGTTCCCACGAGGACTGAATCACTAACTACCGATTTTTATGTATTCTAGTTTTATTCGAACAATCGAACTTTGGGTTTGCAATTAATTACTAAAAGAATTTAATAAAAGACTAAATAGTAAAAATGATCGCTTGAGGAAAGAAAATCAAATGATGAATAAGTCTAGGATTCTGAATCCACCTCGGTTTATCCGAATTTACTCTCGATTATCTGAAGTTAATGATTTTCCCAATTTATTGAAGGCGAAGATTGCTAATATACTCTACCGCCTCTCCCTAGGTCAATAGATTTTTCTAAAGGTGAATAACGCACTCTATCCCTAGGTGAATTAATTCGTCAATAGGCAAAAAGCATAAAATCTCCAAAAGGCCACGTAGTTCCTATGAGTATATTCCTATCTCACAGAATAAAACGGTCCTCACCAATAGTTCCTCACCAACTCTCCTCTCCCGATTCGAATTGAATGATTAAAATAATACAACTATTGGCCAGATAATTGAAAGCATTAAACACGATTGGGAAAACTCAACAAAAAGGGAATTAAATAGATAATCTCAAGCAAATCCGTCAAAACGTAGGTTTCATCAAAATCCTAGATTAGGTTTTTAGCGTGGCATGCTAATTAATGAAAATACAGAATTAATAGATAGAAGCATGAAAATCAAACGCAGATGAAGCTCGGATTCCTCCGTTCTTCTGGCTTCCGCCCTCCGCCTTTGATCTCTTCTGCCTCTCTCGTCTGCGATAATCTTCTGTCTTCCTCCTTTTTCCAAGCCTCCAAAGATTCCCCGATTCCAAGATTTTCCAAGATGATTAATTAGGGTCTTAAACCCTTATTCATAGCTCCATACAGTCTCCAAATCGCGTCCGTGCAAGTAGGTCGAGAACTGGCTTCAAAACGGCCTAAATCCGCGCGGAGCACACAAAAACCGCTAAGTGTGCCGCGGCTCATGGTCTTCAGCTGGACGCCTGGGCGCCTTTTAATTCATCTGGGCCGCGGCACATGGTCTTCAGCTGGACGCCTGGGCGCCTTTTAATTCATCTGGGCCGCGGCTCACCTGGACTGTGCCGCGGCACAGAGTACAATTTACTCTGTGCTTGCTGGTTGCCTTCCTGTGCCGTGGCCCACTTGCCTTGTGCCGCGGCTCACAGCCAAAATTTGCCGTTTTCGCCCATTTCGCCTCGTTTTAGCTTCCGGACTACAATCTCCTGAAAACATACAAAATTAAGGCATTAAAAGCTCATTTAAGCAAATTTACTCTCCAAAATAATACAAAATAATGATAAATAAGCGTATAAAAATACGCCTAACAGTAGAGATGTGTTTATGATTTTCACTAGAGTAGTTCGACCCAGTACCCGAAAGTTGAGGATCAACCTCGACATTCATCTTGACGGGCAAGTAGTAGGTTCTACTAAATATCAAGATAGGATTCTTTCTCGTGTAAGTGAATAGGTATATGTCATATGCAGTTATTGGCAAATGAGATCATAAGTCTTTGGCCAAACATTGGAGTTAGTTGTATTAGATACACGAGAGCTCAATGATCTCGATTTGCATTAACTCTGGCTAGCATCAAATACAGATAGGGTTTGACTGACTGTGACCCTATGACTTGATCGGGACATATGAAAGAAGGGTTTATACGTATGATGGTATTCACGACATAATGGTTCTTGAATGATCCCCTATCATTCGTTCTCAGTAAGGTTACAGTATAGGCTGTCAGGCTGGCTAGGTAGTGCTATAACCCTTTGGTTCCTCCCATTGCTTACTGAGACAGACCTACTGAGTCGCGCATTAGGGAGACGTCGGGATAAATTTGAGCTTATTATCTCTTAATGAATTTTTGACACTAGATGTCTAATTTAATTTATTGAATAAATTAAATCGGTCTGGTGAATTAAAAAACTTATTGGGTAATTAATTTAATTCGTAAATACTTATTTCATGGAGAAATAATATTTTAATATAATTAATTAATTATATTAATTAATTGTATTAATTTTATTTGATACATGTCAATGTGTATCTATCAGACTAGATACACGACGGTTCGTCTTACGGACCAAAACGAATCAACTTCTCCATTATTCCATGTAGCCCCCCATTGTTTATCGTAATGTTTTGTTTTGTTAGTTATGATAAGATAAGGTGGGGAAGAAAATTATACACTCGGTGTATAATTTAATGAATAGCTTTTGTATCTTTGCGAGGAGACTTTGAAAAATAAAAAGCCTTCATAATCCTCCCAGCAGGGGTACTTCACGGCTGCCACAAGGAAGTGAGAGGGAGAATTTGTTCTTCATTTTTCTTCATCATTTCTAAATGAAAAATTGAAGAAGAAAAATTGAGAGAAAAATATTTTACATCACTTAGAGTGTTTGTAAAATTATAAGTAAGCTAAATATATTTTCTTATAGCCGTGTTCGAAGAGAACAAGAAATTATAGAATTTTTTCGCTCATCTTTCGGCGCGTGGCTAGTTGAGGCACGGTGTTTTCGGTGCTCGAGAAATTTTTCAAGAAGGCTTGAAAATTCGGTTTGGAAAATTCTTCACCAACATTAAATCAAAGGACTACAAGAGTATGTTTTCTATTACTTTACTCTTGTCCATTTATATTCGTATATACGATGCATGATCAGTCTTTTTTAGGGGTTCAGTTTATTATTGTTTTTATTTTCACTGCGCCTTCTGTAGGTCACAAGTCCTCCAGGAATAAGTCTAGAGGGGGGGGGTGAATAGACTTATTTAAACTCTTAAACTCTTTTTCACGAAGAGTGAGTTTCTAAGCTGATAGATATGCGGAAATCAGCTGATGACGAAATCAAGACTAAGCAATGGAACAGTAATGAATGAATGCAACAATTAAGAATGATGCTGAAAATAGTAAAACACGCAGGCAATTTATAGTGGTCTCAGAGGTGGGGTAATCCTCTACTAATCCACTTTCTCCAAACCAGTTGGAGATGAATCCACTATAATTCTCAACCAGTGATAAATATTACAGTGATTCTACTATTTAGCCACAACAACTTCCAACCAGTGGAAATCACGTCGTTGCAACTCCTCTTCGACTGCCTAGCACCACTTCATTCTTCAAATCCTAGGATGCCTATCAGTCTCGCAACTTCAACCAGTGAAGTACCCCGAACTCAGGTTTTAAGACAAGAGTGTTTGTCTCCTCCAACTAAGAGCTTTCTTCAAATAAGAACTTCGAGTACTGCTCTTTTCACGATGCTATGTGATTGCTTTGATTGCTTTCATAAATTTGATCGCTTGAGAGTTTTGTTCGCTTCGTACTGCTCATCTTCAAATCTTCGGATATATATAAGTGTTGATCCTTGAGCATTCTTCATAGCCATTGCAAATCTTGTAACAAATCCGTCCGTTGGAGAAATAGACTTCTTTGTTTATTTTTCTGAACGTCGCAAGACTGGATTCCCATATTTTAATCCATCTTTCGACCGTTGTTAAGACTTTGCATGTGAGGCACTGCATCTTTTGAATATAATAAGATTAAAGTCTTCAGTGGTAGGTCTGGATGAATTATTTAATTCATATCCTTGCGGGAATCTCTCCAATTTGTCTATTCACGCTTGCATGTGACTTTACGTAATATTTGACTATTCAACGCATGCTGACGTGGACTTGGAGTACTTGGCTGATCTCTTATAAGTCAAGTTGGCTGATGTACACTCAAGTTTGGACTTCTCTGATGATGACTTCTCTGATGACTGTTGAGTCTTGCCTGATCAGATGACTTTGTATGGAGTCTTTTGTCTTGATGAATTTGACTTGAATGATGGTCAGACTTCAGATGACTTAGTCTGCTGATCACTTGACTGCCGTCTGGTCAAACATCTCTAATGAATTTTTATTGACCAGAACTTCTCTGACTTGACTCGGCTGTACTTATCTGATGTACTTATCTGTACCTTTGTACTTAGCCGATTTGAGACTAACTTATTGTCCTATAGAAGATACTCATTTGGTTCTTCTTTACATTTTGCCAAGTATTTAACTTAACATAATTTGGCCTATGGAAGATACTCATTTGGTTCTTCCTTACATTTTTGCCAAGTAATAAACATTTGAATTACATTAATGACATCATCAAAATCTAACAAGTATTCCTACCAAATTCCCCCTATTTTGATGATGGCAAAACTTAGGCAAATAATCAAATGTACAAGTCTGCACTTAGGTGCAAGATACAAACTCAAAATCAGTCTTTGTTTTGAGACAACTAGGAGTTGTCATTCAAATGACTGTATATATTAATTTTCTGTTGATTACAAGTACATGGATTGAATAGAATAAATACAGAATAATTAATCAATTACTAAAATTACAATTACATCCAAAACCTATCTGCCCCTTCCTCTGCGAACAGTTTGCTTGGGAAGTCTAAATAGTTTTGCACCGATTGGTCTACTTTTGATGGGTGCAAGATCATATTTCCTCCTTATGACTAGGGCAGCAAAGTCTTGTTCTTCTTTTGAAGAGAACTTGTGCTCTTCACACAGCTTTCTAATTTCTTCTTGAAGCTCTAGCTCGTCAAGCTCATTATCCAAATGGGTCGGCACTTCCACTTCTCTAAATGGAGGAATCATAGGATAAGCACGCCATTTGGCTGCATATTTAAGCATGATCTTCCACAGAGTAGGCCATCTAGCATCCATGTAGTTGATGAATGACTGTTGGAGCGAGCATTCTTTATCTTGGAGAATCTCCCAGAGGTATAACTGCTCTGTGAATTGTTTCTTTGCATCCGCCCAACTGGTCATGAATTCTGTTGGTAAGAATTCTTCAACATACCACAATTGTTGCCTTCCCATTCGAATATTTGCTCTTCTTTCTCTCTTGTTCTTCTCTTCTTCTCAACAGGCTGCTCTTAAGGTTGGTTGGGGGCAGATATCTCCTTTCTCTTCAGACTTGATGGTCCTCCTTCAATTTGGAGAATATCTTGCCTCTTCTTCGATCTAAGCTCTTCAGCTTGAACAAAAACAACTTCCTCTTGTCGGATACCTTCCCCCTGCATTCTATCTTCCCCCTTTGATCTTTATTCCCCCTCAAACCTATCTTCCCCCTTTTTGCCAGCATAAACTAGGGTAGTTATCTGCTGCTCCATTATATGCATCCAGTCTGACATGCCAAGCGGAATCCTGGAATTCGTAGGAGGAGGTGGTTAAGGGGCATTTCTATGTAGCAGGGTGTCAAGTTTGGAGTAGATTGACTGCAGATCAGGTGAAATCTCGGAGGTAAGCATCTCTCCAACTATCTCGCTGACGATTCGGTGAATCAGCTCCGACAGCATAGGTGAAATGTGAGATGCCTCTGGAGAGTGCTCACCTGAGCCTTCTTCAGCTGCAGGTAGGTGGGCATAGGACCGACCTGACTGCAGGCTCCTTGCAATAGGCTGACCAGATGGGGTTGGCTCTGGAGTCCCCGATCTGTCTTCTTCCTCAGCTAGGCTGACATCAAGGCTGGTGTATTGTGCAGGAGCCCCAGCCTTATCTGCTTCAGCCTTGTCTCCTTCAGCTTCATCCTCTTTCTCTTCTTCAGCCTATCTCTCTTCTTCAGGCTGCCTCTCTTCTTCCTTCTCTTCTTCGACAGCATTTTCTTCTTCTCTTATCTCAGCCTCCTTTTCACCTCCATTACCTTTGTCATCATCATCATCATCATCATTCTCGTCATCATCATCACCTTTTTTTTATCATTATTTTTATCATCTTCATCTTTATCATCATCTTCTTCTACTTCTTCTTGGTCCACCTCTTCTCCTTCTTCTTCTCCTTCATCCTCCAATTCTTCTGTTTTTTCAATCTTTTTTTCTTCAGAATGTTTTTCAACTAGAATTTTTTCTTCTTTTTCCTTTTCTACTTCCTCTATTTCTTTTTTTCATCTTCTATTATAATAATTTCTTCTTTTTCTTCTTCTTCCACAACTTCTTCGATTCTCACTTCCTTTTCAACTACTTCTCCATCTCCATTCAAAGTTCCATAAAAAACGCTAGCCATAATAAGATGGATGAGCTGGTCCATGTTTGTTTTAAAATTGGACATGAACCAGCCTTCCTGAAGTAGTAAGCAAAGATCTGTCTCATTACAAAAATGGGTGAGCAGATCTTCTGTAGCCTGGGGATTGTACCAGCTACTCCCTTCAATAAAGGTTTGAAGTTGAGAGAATGGAACAGTTTTGAGAGTTTTCCATTCCACAAAGATTTCAACAAAAGAGTGTTTTAGAGCATGGGTTTTTATAATTAAAAGTTGCTCTATAGACAGGTTAAAACTGTTATGTTCAAGCAGATTAAATGTGTAATTGACTTCTGGAATCAAAATAATTAAACCTGCCTCTTCTTCCTCCGTTGCAAAAAGAGGGGTTAGAACTGGTACCATTTGGGTCTCCAGGCTGAAGGGAGCAAGCTGATCCTCCAAGAGAATGGGTTCAGGTGTAGCAAATTGATCTGGCTGCTCCTCCTCATCAAATAAGCACCCGGGTCGTTTGGGAGAGGGTTCTAGTGAGGAATGGATTATGGAGGGCTCACCAGGGACTGGTCCCCTTCTCTTAAAACGAACACCAATTGGGGTGTTGTCTGATTCTGTCTCAGACTGGGCTGCAGGTGAGTTGTGGGTTGCAGCCTTGTTGGACTCATCCGAGGTTTCAAGGTATCTGTAGGGGGGTCTCTCTACAGACAGCTCTTTTAGAATCTGGGCTGCCCTCCTTTCGCCTCCTAGCCTCCTCAGCGTTTCTTGGTCTAGATGACCAAGTCTCTTATTGATGTGGAAGGGGTCAGTGTTTCCCTTCGCCACACCAAGTTTCTCCAAAATCCAACTGAGCTGCATTCCGAACGCCAGCTTGGATTTAAATCTCCTCTCTTCAACAAGCCACTCGGCCTTGTTGACCTCACGCACCAATTGCCTGTAGATGTAATCAGTCCAGTCAATTGGTTCGTCTTGAATCAGTGCTCCCAGCACCATAAACTTAGCTGACGACAGTTGGTCGTAGCTACATTCCATCCCCATAACTATCTTGTTGGTTATATCCAACACATAGCGGTACTCCTTCTTTATTTCGCTCCTCTTGGCGGTTAGCTTCAATTTCTCCAGTTGGCCGACCGCCTTGATTTTCAGCCAAGTATCGGCTGCGCTCTGCTTAAGGGCTTTGACCGCCATGCCGTGGTTTTTCATCCCAATTTTTTTTTCAGATTGTCTCCGGCGTGATATCCACATGGATACCACATAATGTGATCCGAATCCCCGATTCGATCACTCGTGCCTCTCGGAAAAAAGCAATAACAGCCTCCTTAAATAGATTCTTGGGGATGATGTCCAAGAATGGGTAGACCCCATTCTTATTCGTCGTTCGAATGAGGTTGAGCATGTCGTTGTTCTCCAGATTTGTTTCCAGGAGTCCTTCAAAATCGACGACCAGAGAAAAGATGATCTGGTCCTTGACTGCCTTCAGATTTACGCCTTCAAAGTAGGATTCCATTTCTACAAAATAAGCGATTTCTTAGTGTATTGAGAGTTCGAAAGGATTTCTGCTTTGAAAATTAGGGTTTCGAAAGTTTGGTGAAGGTAAAGTGAAAGGGCTTTTCCCGTCTTTAAAAGGAAAATGAAACGACGTTTGTAATTAAATATTTATTTATTTATTTTAATTGGTGGTCCACCTTTTGAGGATTTTTAAAATTCAAATTTAGCAATCGGTGATCCAGGTTTTGAGAATTTGAAAATGGACGGTTGGATTTTAATTGGTCAAAGTGGAGGTCGATTGAACTTGTAGTTGCCACGTGTATTTTAAACATATGGTGTTATGCCACTTGTGATCCAAATAGTAATATGATATTATAAAAATAGTAGATAATAATATAATATTCAGAAGTCGGTCAGGTTTAGAAAACTTAGCTGGTTGACCGTTGACTGTTAACTGCTCTGCATCAGGTGAGTTGAATCCTTTGACTTCTCGTCTGTGGTTTGATCAGCTAAGTTCCTTCGTCTGTCCTTCGTCTTCTTATCTACATCAGGTAGGGTCTGATTCCTATGATCAGCTTAGTCCGTCCTTTGTCTGATCTGCTTCAGCTATCTTTTTCATCTGTACTAGATTCCCAATCTAGTAATCCAAGTTCGCTGCTCAGCTCCAAAAACCTTTCTTCTGGCAAAGGTTTGGTGAAAATATCAGCAATTTGGTAGTCTGTGCTGACTCTTTCAACTCTGACTCTCTTGTTAAGCACGTAATCTCTTATGAAGTGATGCTTAACATCAATGTGCTTTGTCCTTGAATGCAATACCGGGTTGTTGGTTATTGCAATAGCACTGTTGTTGTCACACCAAATTGGAACTTCATTGGCAATTATGTTGTAGTCCCTTAGCTGTTGTCTAATCCATAAGATCTGGGCGCAACAACTACCTGTAGCTAGGTATTCTGACTCTATGGTGGAGATAGAGTTAGAAACCTGCTTCTTGCTAAACCAGGATATCAGTCTGGTTCCTAGGAATTGACATGTTCCAGTAGTGCTTTTCCTACTTATTTTGCATCCTTCGAAATCTGCATCCTAGTATCCTGATAGCTCGAAATTATCGTCCTTAGGATACCATAGTCCAACATTGACTGTAGACTTAAGGTATTTGATTATTCTCTTGGCTGCATCTTAGTGAGACTGCTTTGGCTTGGATTGAAATCGTGCGCATACTCCTACGGCATAAGATATATCTGGTCTGCTTGCAGTGAGGTACAACAATGATCCAATGAGTCCTCTGTAGTGGGTTGAATCCACTGATATGCCTCCCTCGTCTGCATCTAGGTGAGTACTTGTGCTCATAGGGATTCTTGCTGGTTTGGCTGATTCCATTCCAAATCTCTTGATTAGATCTCGGGTATATTACGCTTGATTGATGAAAATTCCATTTTTCATCTGCTTGAATTGTAATCCAAGAAAGAAGTTAAGCTTTCACATCATACTCATTTCAAATTCTCCTTGCATGAGATTTGAGAAATTCTCACACAGCTCTGGGTTGGTTGAGCCAAATATGATGTCATCCACATATATCTGAACTATTAATATGTGGCCTTCGTGCTCCACTATGAATAGGGTCTTGTCCACTTTTGCTTTGAAGAAACCGTTCTTCTCAAGAAATACAGATAAGGTTTCATACCAAGCTCTTGGTGCCTGCTTGAGTCCATGTAGAACTTTCAATAGCTTGTAGACTTTGTCTCCTTTGACAAATCCTGGGGGTTGCTTCACATAGACTTCTTCTTCTAGAATTCCATTAAGAAATGTGCTCTTTACATCCATCTGATAGACATCAAAATCCTTGAATGCAGCATATGCGAGGAATAGTCTGATGGCTTCTAATCTTGCAATATGTGCATAGGTTTCATCAAAATCTATTCCTTCACACTGTGCATATCCTTTAGCAACAAGTCTAGCTTTATTCCTAACAACAGCTCCATCTTCGTCGCTTTTGTTTTTGTACACCCATTTGGTGCCAATAACTTTCTTATGATCTGGTATGTCTGTTACTTCCCAAACATTGTTCCTTTCCATTTCTTCAAGCTCCTCTTGCATGGCATTGATCCAAGAATAGTCTTCCAGGGCTTGTTCTGTTGTATTGGGTTCTATTTGGGACATGAAGCATGAAAACATTGCCATTCCTTCAGGTAGAGTAGACTGTCTTGTCTTGACTCCATCAGTCAGCTTCCCAATGATTTGTTGGATGTGATGATCTTTAAGACACTTAGGAATGTCTTCTTCTTCAGGGTCTGTTCCCCCTGTAGATTTGCTCTGGTGAATTTCCTCTCTGTCTGCATCAGCTTGGATCTGATCTCCTTGGTCTGCAACTGGATCAGCTACTGTCTTGTCATCTGTAGGTTGGGATCTGGTCTGGTCTGCAGATGAGTCTTTATCAGCTACATTTTGATCTTCATCAGCAGCAATTGGATCAGGTAGGTTTGGTGGTCCTGTCTGATCTGTAGTTGGGTCTTCATCAGCTACAGATGGGTCTTCAGGCTGATATGCAGATGAGTCCACCATTCCTGTGTCATGTATAATGACTTCTTCGAGGGTTGCGGATTTGAGCTTATCCTCAATTAGTTATACTTGTTTCCTGTACTCAACGGTAGATTCATCAAATACAATATGAGGTGTTTCCTACACAACTAAGGTTCTTTTGTTAAAGACTCTATATGCCTTGCTTCTTTGTGAATATCCCACAAAGAGACCATCATCAGTTTTAGCATCAAAGGCATTTAGTTGGGTTTTACCGTTGTTGTGGATGAAGCACTTACAATCAAAAATATGAAAATAAGCAACTGTAGGTGTTCTGCCATTCCATATCTCATAGGGAGTTTTGCCATGTCTCCCTACTATCATACTCCTGTTCTGAGTATGGCAAGATGGGTTGACAGTTTCGGCCCAGAACCTCTTGGGCAGGTCTGCTTCTGCAATCATGGACCTGGATGCTTCCTTTAAGGTTCTGTTTCTTCTTTCAGCAACACCATTCAGATGGGGAGTCCTAGATGCAGAGAGCTCATGCTGGAATCCATTCTGATCGCTGTAATCAGTGATCGCCTTGTTGAGAAATTCACCTCCTCTATCTTATCTGATCTTGATGATTGAGAGGGATTTCTCATTTTGGATCCTTCTCAGAAGCTCAGGTAGCTTGGTCAAGGTTTCACTCTTCTTATACAAGAAGATAATCCATGTCTACCTTGAGTAGTCATCCACTACTACTAGAGCATGCTTTCTGCCACTTAGAGTCCTTGGCTTGATAGGGATAAATAGATCTATATGGAGTAGATCTAAGATCCTTGATGTGAGAGTTGTAGGCTGGACTGGCTTGAATGATGCTCTGGTCTGCTTTCCTTTCTGACATGCATCACAGAGAGCTTCCTTCTTGAATGCTTCTCCTGGAAGTCCTCTGACCAGCTTCTGAGAACTAATCTTGTTGATGGCTTTGAAATTTAGATGACATAATCTTTTGTGCCACAGCCATCCATTCTCAGCTATTGTCTTAGATAGAAAACAGGTATTAGGGGTTCCTGTGTTCCAGTCTATCATATAGACATCTCTCCTTCTGAATCCTTGTAGCTTCACTTCTCCAGATAGGATATCTATCACCATACATTTCCAAATGGTGAATACTACTAGATTTTTTTCATCACAAAACTGGCTTATGCTCAGGAGATTATACTTGAGCCCTTTGACATAATGAACTTTGGATATAGTGATATTTCCTCGGTGCAGCTCTCCAAAGCCTTTTGTTTGCCCTCTAGAGCTATCTCCAAAGGTTACGTCTGGACCTCTTTCTTTGGTATATTTTGTCAGCACCTTCTTATTCCCGGTCATTTGCCTCGAGCATCCGGAATCTACAAACCATTCTTCACCTCCAATGTTTGAATTTGTGGAGATGTGGTAGTAGTCCTTCCACCATTTCTGCAATGATACAAGCAGAGATTTAGGTACCCAAATCTGTGTGGGTCCTCTAGGGTTAGATGGTTTCCTGGCGAATTGATTTCTCTTTGGATTGTGAAAATTTTTGTTATTACCCATATAAGGTGTGTAAGGTCTGGGTCTATATCCTCTGTTAGGATTGTATACCGGATATGCCTCATAATATTGGTAGTGTGAGCCATTTCTAAACCTTGGGTGAGACCATTTATTAAATCTTTGAGGTCTCCACAGTTGTTCATTTTGAAAATTAGGATAAATTTTAGGTTTCCATTTGCCCCTCCCATTTTGAAATCTGTTTTTGGGGAGTTTTTGATCATAGTGGGCATGTTTTCTAGGCAGCTGCTTCTGCCTTGGCCATTGCCTAGTCGCATATCTAGGTGGCTGCCTTGTATACCTTGGCTGCAGCCTAGACTTGTGACTTGGATGTTGCCTATTTTTAAATACAGGTTTGTATATAGGCTCAGCAGACGAGACAATTGTTTCTCCCTTGATGAAAGTGGTTTTAGAACTAGAGGGAGTGTGAGGATCATATCCAAGGCCTGATCTAGAATATAGTGGCCTCTTATTGGTACACAGTTCATCCAGAGTTAGAGACGCCTTCAGGAAGGTTATTTCCTGCGCCTGAGTCTTACTGACCTGATTCAGTTTAGTAAATTCGGCTTTGACATGAGCAAGTGATTTTTCACTATTCAAAACAGTTAATCGCTTTATCTCAGCTGTAGTGATATCAGCCTGGTTTTTCAAGTTAACTGCAGCCTGGTTTTCAAGATCAGATTTTACTTTATTCAATTCTAGGCTGAGTTTTTCAAAATCATTTTTCAGCTGCCTATTCTCATCTTGCAGCTGAGTCTTCTTGGCTGATACAGATAGGTGTGCAGATTTTAGTGTCTCAAAATCTTTAAGTAGCTGATTTACATATTCGTGCAAGTCCATATCTTGTGACATGACTGAACTATTATTTGAATTAGAGGGTTTTGATGTTACCTCTTCATCAGCTAGGTTGGCCATCAGGTAATCATACTCTTCATCATCGTCAGAGAAGAATCCACTGCTTGACTATACACGCTCTTGATCTTCTCCGATGAGGGCCTTCCTTCGGTCTTCTTTTTTGCTTACCCGCTTTTTGCTCTCATCCTTCTTAAGATCAGGACAGTTGATTTGAATGTGTCCTGTCTTATGGCAGTTGTAATACTCCACCTTCCAGCTTCCGGCTTTTTGGTTTCTTCTGGGATTCTCCTTATAATTCTTTTTATATTTGGAGTAATTATTTCTAAAGTTGCTGAACCTTTGCATGATGAACGCCATTTCTTCCTCGAAATCAAGTGGATTTATAGGTTTAACTTCATATAGGCTTTTGGCGGGAGACTCGGCTACAAACGCTATTCCCTTCTCTGCAGGATCGTTTGATGATGAAATTAGGAGTTCAAATTCATAAGCCTTCAGGTCAGAGAATAGTTCTTGAATCTTGATTTTATTGAGGTATTTAGATTCCCTCATGGCTACCGCCTTCATATTCCACTCTGGGTTGAGTGACCTCAAAACCTTCAGGGCCATCTCCCTGTTGCCATAGGATTTTCCCAGAGAATTGATTTCGTTGATGATCTCTGTGAACCTTGTGTCCACCTGGTCTATGGATTCTCCGGTCTTCATCTTGAAGTTGTCAAACTTTTGAGTATCGATTGACAACTTGTTTTCTTTTATTAGCTCGGTACCTTCGTACATCACAGCAAGGGTATCCCAAATCTCTTTGGCATTTTTGCAATTTTTAATCTTGCCCATTGTTGATTTGTCAAGGGTTTGGTATAGCACATCTCTGGCACGGTTGTCTAGATTGGCCAGCTTTCTTTCTTCTGGGGTCAGCTGATCCGTCCTCTTCTTTGGTATATTTTCAGGCTTCCCAGCTGCAATCTCCTTATGAGTGTTGTCCGTCTCGAATATGAACGGGCTGTCCTCTATGATACACCACATGTCATCATGGATTGAAGATAAGTGTGCCTGCATCCTTATCTTCCGAAGATCATACTCGTCAACTGAAAACACAGGTAATCTAGAATGCATGTGTTGCATGTGTTCCATTTTTCAATGAGAGTTAAAAAATATATCCTTGATATATGGATCTTGGTTTGTGAAATAAATGAACCAACCGCTCAGATACCACTTGTAGGTCACAAGTCGTCCAAGAATAAGTCTAGATGGGGGTGAATAGACTTATTGAAACTCTTAAACTCTTTTTCACGAAGAGTGAGTTTCTCAGCTGATAGATATGCGGAAATCAGCTGATGACGAAATCAAGACTAAGCAATAGAACAGTAATGAATGAATGCAACAGTTAAGAATGAAGCTGAAAACAGTAAAACACGCAGGCAATTTATAGTGGTCTCAGAGGTGGGGTAATCCTCTACTAATCCACTTTATCCAAACCAGTTGGAGATGAATCCACTATAATTCTCAACCAGTGATAAATATTACAGTGATTCTACTACTAGATACAACAACTTCCAACCAGTGGAACTCACGTCGTTGAAACTCCTCTTTGACTGCCTAGCACCACTTCATTCTTCAAATCCTCGGATGCCTATCAGTCTCGCAACTTCAACCAGTGAAGTACCCCGAACTCAGGTTTTAAGACCAGAGTGTTTGTCTTCTCCAACTAAGAGCTTTCTTCAAATAAGAACTTCGAGTACTGCTCTTTTCACGATGCTATGTGATTGCTTTGATTGCTTTGATAACTTTGATCGCTTGAGAGTTTTGTTCGCATCGTACTGCTCATCTTCAAGTCTTCGGATATATATATATATATAAGTGTTGATCCTTGAGCATTTTTCATAGTCGTTGCAAATCTTGTAACAAATCCGTCTGTTGGAGAAATAAACTTCTTTGTTTATTTTTTTGAACGTTGCAAGGCTGGATTCCCATATTTTAATCCATCTTTCGACCATTGTGAAGACTTTGCATGTGAGGCGCCGCATCTTTTGAATATAATAAGATTAAAGTCTTCAGTGGTAGGTCTAGATGAATTATTTAATTCATATCCTTACGGGAATCTCTCCAATTTGTCTCTTCACGCTTGCATGTGACTTCCCGTAATATTTGACTATTCAACGCATGCTGACGTGGACTTGGAGTACTTGTCTGATCTCTTATAAGTCAAGTTGGCTGATGTACAGTCATGTTTGGACTTCTCTAATGATGACTTCTCTGATCGCTGTTGAGTCTTACCTGATCAAATGACTTTGTCTGGAGTCTTTTGTCTTGATGATTTGACTTGACTGATGGTCAGACTTCAGATGACTTAGTCTGCTGATCACTTGACTGCAGTCTGGTCAAACATCTCTGATGAATTTTTGTTGACCAGAATTTCTCTGACTTGACTCGGCTGTACTTCTCTGATATACTTATCTGTACCTTTGTACTTAGCCGATTTGAGCCTAACTTATTTGGCCTATAGAAGATACTCATTTGGTTCTTCTTTACCTTTTGCCAAGTATTTAACTTAACATAATTTGGCCTATGGAAGATACTCATTTGGTTCTTCCTTACATTTTTGCCAAGTAATAAACATTTGAATTACATTAATGACATCATCAAAATCTAACAAGTATTCCTAACACCTTCGATTTAGGCACCGAATCCCAACAGTGGTATCGGAAGGTTTTGTGATCGTATATGCAATATCTAACATTTGGAATGCTCGATTAAATGTTTTTTGATTTGAAATCACAACGATTTAATTCGTTGATGTTTAATTGCTCGTCGAAAATTTATTTTTCATGATTTTGTTACTATATAAATCTGAATTTTATTTATTAGAACTGATTTACATGTGTAAGACTAAAATTAAAAAAATATAATTTTTGAAATCGGGATGAAAAACGAGCCGGAAAAGTCACCAGACGGCAACCGGGGACTGCCGGAAAGCTGCTGGGTAGCGCCCGGCAGCAGGCTGCCTGTGCTCGATAGGAAGTGGCCGAGAGGGCTGCTCTTCTCGTCCATGGCCCGGCAGGGGCTGCCGGGCCGCGGGTCGGGCTCCAGGAAGTTTTTGTTTCAACTCTGTTTTGATTTTATTTTTCATTAATTTAATTTTCAAAAATTAAACTAAATTTAATTTGACTAAAATAAAATACTTGGTGTTTCTATTTTGAGGAAATTAATGCATATGAAATATTTAAAATCGTCCAAATCATAAAAACGAATTCATATTACCGTGTTTGTGAATTAATTGAATTAATTCTATTAAATAGATAATTTTATATATTGGTTTGGACCAATATATTAAATTACCTATTTAATATAAATTCTACTTATTTAGTATTTGTTGGATGAATGCTTGTGAATGGTGATATAGTTCATGGACTTAGTTTTTGAATCGTTTGTTTTATTTGACTGGTATGAATACCCAGAAATGCGCTTAAATGAACTAATGTACATAGTGTAACATTAATCGCGAAAATTCTCCCATGACAAAATATTAAGGTTAAAAGGACTAAATATATGCGAGTATATGAATCTGGTTCGGTATTTTTGAACCAACCTCTCTGATACCACTTGTAGGTCACAAGTAAAAGTCTAGAGAGGGGGGGTGAATAGACTTATAGAATCTTTACTGAAAATAACCTGTTTGAAAGCACACAGTTGTAATTTAGTCCAGCTAAGTCAACTTGACTGATTTTAATGCAGTTAGGTTCAATTGAGATATCAGCTGTAAAAATGTTTTACGGAAGACAGCTGATTTTTAATGCAATAGTTAAGATGAATGCAGCAGTTAAGTATGAAGTTAAAAGTAATAAATCGCACAACACTTATAGTGGTTTCATAGGTAGGGTAATCCTCTACTAATCCACTTCTCTCCAAGCCACTTGGAGATAAATTCACTATAACTTTCAACCAGTGAAATTTAGTTAAAATGAATCTAGTTACACCAGCTTTCAACTAGTGAAAAGACATGGCCGTTGCAACTCCTTCTCTTATTTGCTTAACACCTCTTGATCGAAAACCCTTGGATGCCTCAACAACTCAGAAGTTGCCTATCACCTTCCAATCAATAACTCAGGGATGCTTTATGTAATATCCTAGAATTTTGCTACAAATTTTTCGCATTGTTTTATCTGAGTTGTACTGTACAGAATGGGACCGATGCAGTATGGATGAATAATTTTGGGAACCGTGACAGTTGTACCAGTATATCTATCGAGATTATTTGTAATTCTAGGATATTACATGCTTGTTAGGTCTCTCGATGTAGGATATACTGTATGAGTATTTGTATAATTGTCGTACTTGGTCGACAATTGCAATTGAGGATATCGTGCATCAGGTGTATCGTATGAGAATGTTATCGGAATGAGTGTATGTAATCAGTATGTCGCGTGTACGTGTTTGGTATATTGAGATGACAGACAGCGGCAAAAATGGCTAAGTATAAAAGCCATTACGTACGTTAAGCACAGGAGCTTACGTATGTAAAGGCGCAAGTGTAGCGTACCCTAAGCAGAGGAGCTCACATATGTAACAATGCGAGCTTAACATACGTTAGGTTGAGTACATAACGTACATTATGAAGAGAATCGAACAGGTCCGAGCTGTGGTCTTGAACGTGATTACGGACTAGTGTTCTTGAAGAACTCTTGAGTTATATATATTGTGATTTATGAACGGAATTTGGAAAGATTACGGTTAATTTCAGTATGTGATTAATCGTGATAATAAACGGTAATTGGTTTTATATGAATTTACGAATATGAACAAGAAGGAACCTTGTTAAAACCGTAATTAAGGTTGAAGTCGGAATCGAGAACGTTGAGACACTTGTTAGAATTGATCGATTATCGAACTGTGACTTGTATTTGTAATTATATGAGTTGAACGGTTTGGTTTCGTACATGATCGAGTTATTGTTGAACCGTTGAGTTTGATTGGTTGATTATATCGGTTGTTGATTGTTATCAAACGTATTGTTAATTGATTATTGCATTAGGTTGTGATAAGCAATCGTAGATTTAAACGTTGTGCCACGATTAAGATTGGAGAATGCATGGATCGCCTTGGTCGGGGCTGAGGAGCTTGTAGATGAATACGATGGGATTGGTAACGGCTTCGTTGTATCGATATCAAGGCAAGTTATGCTTGCTCAGTTCATAATGTTTAATAAATGGTTTTGATTTCATTTCATTTATGATTCATATAACAATGATATTATGAATATGAATTATCGGGATGATGGTATGTACATTATGCTTGGACTGGGATAAATCATAATGTATATGATTTAAAGATGTCTAGTGGAAACGGAGATGTGAACTATCTTTAGTCTATTTTATGAAATGTTGGATATCGAGGACAGTTTACCATGCCGACATTGATCTCGAGGTGGTGGATTGTTGATAGTGATGAACTGTAATTCATTTCAGACTATTTGTATAATTGTATACTCGTTCAGGGATGTTGGTCATGGAAGGGTTAGTATCTCCGGCTTTGAGGTAATTAGTATTGCTAAATTATGATAATTATCCTGTTGCATTGTTGTATATGTGTGTGTTGATGTTTCATGTGATGAGTGTGCATCATTGTTTGGTGTATTTTGTGATGTGCTCTTTCTTTGAATTGTAATTTTAATTGGGCCGATGTGTTGAGGGATAAGACCTAAATGGCACCCACGTTCCGAAGTATTCCTGTGTAGATGCTTCCGTGATTCTTGGTTGCGACCTTGGATTATTTTGTGATTGTATGTAATGTGTTGAGGGATAAGACCAGGATATGGCACCCACGGTCCGGAGTATTCCTGTGTAGATGCTTCCGTGACCCTTGGCTGCGGCCTTGGGAGTTTATGTGATAATGTCCGGAGTAGTCCCGAGTAGATACTTCTGTGACCCTTGGTTGTGACCTTGGAAGTTTATGTGCTAATATTGTATGCATTGTTGAGCATTCTGTGAACCGTTGTCTGACGGGAATACGACATTGTGGTCGTGTCAATCTTTCATTATCGAACTGTCGTTGATCACTTGGGAAGTCTTCTGATCCTTATGGGATATGTGTTTCTTCGAGTTTCATTGTCATGTTGTATCGTGACATATATGGAGTCAGATACGTATTGATCGGTCATGTGTAGGATTTTCATGGCGAGCACGTGTTGTCATGTGGTGGCTTCAGCCTCACATTGAGTTGTGCACACGAGACGTACTTCATGAGACTGATTAGGTACAAGACCAGACATGTCTTCGATCGATACCCATGGGTGGCTTGGGCATCGACACATTTCCGGATCGGGCGTATCGTGACGTACATCCTGAGTCATATTGATTGGTCTTTCATAGTCCATATATGGTCGGATATGTGCGATAGTCGAGTTTGTCTTCGAGAACCCATATATGTGATTTGTATATGTTTGACGATTTTATTCTTTCGTGTATCTGTCACTATGGTCCTTTATTAATCTTGTTGGAGTATACCATATCGTTATTATTCTCGTTCGCTATTGATCCTTATTGATCTCGTTTGGAGTTCACCATATGGTTGGTAATCTCATTCGTTATTGATCCTTTATTGATCTCGTTTGGAGTTCACCATATCGTTGGTAATTTCGTTCGTTATTGATCCTTTATTGATCTCATTTGGAGTTCACCATATCGTTGGTAATCTCATTCGTTATTGAACCTTTATTGATCCTGTTTGGAGTTTACCTTATCTTGGTCTTCTCGTTCGCTGTTGAACCTTTATTGATGCTGTTTGGAGTTTGCCATACCGTTGGTATTCTCGTTCGATGTTCATCCTTTATTGACCTTGTTTGAAGTTACCTTATCATTGGTATTCTCGGTCGTGCTGATCCTTTATTTAACCTTGCTGGAGTTTACCACATCGATGGTATTCTCGTTCGTGGTTGGTCCTCTGTTGATCTTGTGTGGAGTTATCATGCCAATGATACTCTACTTTGATGCATTGGTTGTTTATTATTATTGCTTGTGTGAGCATTCATACTTTTATCGATATCTAGAATTTGTTATTGTTTCGGGGTAGTTGGTCTACAAATGTATTGTGTATTATCGGATTTATCAGAATTGGAACTCTATTGTGCTATCCAGTGGGCAGAATTGGACAGGGATGGGTTATTCCATATTGGAGATATACTTATATTTTGGGAATTTCGGTATCATTTGAATACAGTACATATGGTTATTTTTAGAATTCGTTGTCTCTTGAGAACGCGAAGCGTGGATTGAGGTAAGGGTTGATTTGGTATGAATTATCATCATTGGTAAGGTTACAATAGTAAGATTTCATTGGAAGTATTCTTACTTGTAATTACATTGATATGTAATTGTTTATGTTGATGTGATCGCTATCATTGTTGAGTATTATGGCTGACCCCATCGTGGGCTTTATCTTTTTAGGTTGTTGAGATATCGATCTTGTAGCGGTCGTGAAGGGGTGAGCTTCCCGGGTGATACTGGCTATGGCATGGTTATTTGGGATTCGAGTATTCTTTTCTGGTTGTTATGATTCCGCTGCAAATGTATTTCCTACTGTGTTATATCCGCTGCATGAGTATTTTTAAATGACCTTTTGATATCTGATAACTTAAGTTACTTTGGGCAATTGTTTTCTAAACTATTTTGTCAGTACGTGTAAGCGATAGCTGAACGTATGTTAATAAACTGTTGAGTTTTGGCTTTTGGGCCTCGTAGTTTCAAATGAGATTTTACGACGGTTTTGATAAATGGGTTTTGTAAAGTCTTTGGGTATTTTTAAAGATAGTACCGTCGTTAGCCTCTTGGGCATTTGTTAATATTTGCGAAAATGTCTTTTAGCCTTGTGGGCTCCGTCTCGGGGCCCACAACACTGCAATATTCCTGGATAGCTCTGGGGGTGTTACACTTTACAACCTTTTACTCTCAAGAACCTCGTTCAAGAAAGTACCCCGTACTCAAACTTTAAGACAAGAGTTTAAGTCTTCTCCAACTTCAAAGAACTTTTGATGATTTGTATTTTTAATATCTTTGTTCTTTCACGGTGCTTAGCACAGAGTGTACTGCTTGTTTGCTTTGTTGCATGAATATATTAATCGCATCGTACTTCTGCGCAAGTGTTCTCCCGATATTTATATTATGATTCTTGAGATCTTCACAGTCGTTCCATCCTTGAACAAATCAGTCCGTTGGAGCGTGGACCTCATTGTTTTTACTCTTCATCTCTTGCAAGACTTTGTCTCTTTCTTCAAATCTGACCGTTTGAAGATGTATAGTTGTTTGCGCAAGGTTTTCCTTCCCTCCATCGAGCTATCAGAAAATTGAAAATCCAAACCGGATGTGCTATGCTTCCGAGTTATCGGGGTCGTCATTCGAAGAGGGTCGATAAATTCTGATAGTGTATTTGATGCCTTCGGTTGGAGCAAATTTTATCCCGAGAAACCTATTCGGTTGCCGGATAAGATTCAATTGTGAAAATGATCAGCATTGATGGTATAAACTTAACTTGTTCACGAAATATATAAATAATATAGGTTGAGGAGAGTTAACAAGGGGGAAAAGAAGATCGAATTATCAATTATATGGGTTGGTGTTGGACACCAATTTATAAAAAATTAATACACCAAAAACCTTTTCGGTTGCTCTCAATTAAAATTTATAAAGAACTCGATCGCCACTATGAAGTAAAGGGAACAAATACTTAAGGATGTCACAAGGGAGTGTGTTATTCCGATAAAAATAATGGGATCTGGGTTAAATGAATAGAAAAATCCTTAATTCGAAATTCAAATCATAATCAAACGATCCACCAATCAATCTTTCATACTTAATGCAGATAAACAAAATATCAACTCTCAAAATGACAATGACCCACTCACTGTTCTACTCTAGAATAACATGTTAACCGACCAAACTTTGTGGACTAGCTCCACAATCTGATAATTTCCCCCAGTATGGAGGTGCTGGGATACATCTTAGAGATGGACATTTCAGCGGCTCTGGTGTGGACCAGGGCCAATCAGGAAGATGTTGAAATCCACTAAAAGTGGGTTAAGGATGACATTAGAGTCCGTGGCTATATGATGGGCTTTATGTCTAATGAGCTTCAGAGATCTCATGAGAAAATGACTTTTGCTAGGCATATGTTATCTCACTTGACTGAGCTTTATGGTGAGCACAGTCGAACTGCTAGATATGAGATATCTATGCAGCACTTCGTTTCCAGGATGAAGGAAGGTGATAAAGTCGGGGACCACGTCCTCAAATGATCTCTATGATCGAGAGATTGGATGCTCTTGATTTTAGGATGCATGCCTCTCCCCAAGCTGGCCTTATCCTGCAATCTCTTCCTGATTCCTTCTCTCAATTTGTTATGAACTTCAACTGCAATGAGATTGATTGTAATTTAGCAGGGTTGATGAACAAACTTGTAATTGCTAAGTCTCAGATGAAGACTCCACGGGTGAAGGAGTCTGCCTTTGTGATTTTCTTCTGGATCTCAGAAATCCAAGAATAAGAAGAAAAAGACCAAGAAGGAGATGGGCTCACGAGGTAAGGCTTTTAAAGGTAAGGGGAAGGACCCGATGGTTCCTAAAAGCAAGAAGATGAAGATGGACGTATGTCTCAAATGCGTTGAGCTGGGCTAGAGACTGTCCGATCCTTCATGGGGCTTCAGGTACGGAACTTTTAGATTTGGAAATAAATTGTTCTGCTACTGTATTTTCTACTTCTTGGATACTAGATTCAGGTGTTAGTTCTCACATTTGTACCATGAATCAGGATCTGTAACAATGTAAGAAGCTTGTATCTGTGGAGGTAATGGTTACTGTCGGAAGCGGGCATAGTGTCGCAGCAACTGATATAGAATCACTTCTTTTGGATTTGGAATCCGGCTTTGTTTTAACAATATTTGACGTACTTGTTTTGCTCAAAGGGCATAAAAATATTGTATCTATTCTGGTTATGAATCGGAAAGGCTTTTCATTGATAATAGTACTTGTAAAATTTATTTTGAAAATAAATTAGTACGCACTGCTACATTGTTAAATGGACAATATCATCTAAACTTAAATAACAAACTTGTTGTGAACACTATGACTAGGAAGCGTGGTAGGGATACAACTAATCAAGCTTTGAAACGGTATTTTAGACTTGGTCATGTTGGTCAGACCAAGGTTTACCAAATGAAAAAGGCTGCACTTACGGGCCCATTGGGATTAGATCCCTTTCCAACTTGTGAATTTTGCCTTAAAGGAAAAACACTACCAAAATTCACACTTTAGCCGACGACTTTAAGTCGTCGGCTAAACCCCAAAGTCTTCGGCTAATCACGTGAGCCGTCGGCTAAAAAACCGTCGGCCGATATTCGTCGGCCAAGGTTTAGTTGACGACTTTTTTGGTAGTCGTCGGCTAAAGTTCAAAGTTTAGCCGACCACTACAGCAAGGTCGTCGGCTAAAACCTGTTGAAAAAAAAAACTTTAGCCGACGACCTTATCAAATGTCGTCGGCTAAAACCTGATTATTAAAAAAAAAAAAAAACTTTAGCCGACGACCTTTACATATGTCGTCGGCTAAAACCTTTTTAAAAAAATAAAAAAAGACACTTTAGCCGACGACAGTTTTAAATGTCGTCGGCTAAAACCTTTTTTTTAAAAAAAATACACTTTAGCCGACGACGGTTTTATATGTCGTCGGCTAAAACCTAATATAAAAAAAAATTAATTCAGATTTTGGGATCCCAAAACCTGTATTTTTTGCACCTGCAATTTTTATACACTAGCTCCCATTATCAACAACAATCAACGCGCAGCACATTCAACTAATACCATCAATAATATGCCCAACATTATATGCAACACAACGCACAACACATTCAAGAACACTAATTTCATCAACATACTAGTAGCGTCAACAAAATCACTTACACAATTGTAACACAAATATAGATATACAAGAGTACTACAACAACACAACTACAATCCACTACCAAAATCATCTAAATGTCGAAATGTAGTAGTAGAAGGATTACCACCATCCCCTAGATCCTCATCACGAGGCTATGAAGATGGGGTCTGTCCGAAGAGAGAAGGCGGTGGAGCAGGTGCCTGCAGTCCAACCTGAGTAATGGTCTGAGTCAGCGTCAACATATAGTCCATCATGGCCTGCTGCTGTCTCTGGAAACTCTCTAACCGCGACTCAGTCCTCTGCTCGCTCTCATGTAACCGCGTCTGAGTCCTCCTTTCATTCTCAGCTCGGAGCTCCCTCTCTGCCCTCAACTGCTCCTCGAGATAGGCAGTTCGTGCATCCCGTCCGCGAGGGCGCTGGAAGCCGGGGGTATCTTTCAATACATGGTGACCCTCGGCTCCCATCATCTTAGTGCGGTACCGACTACCTCTAGGAGGGAAGATGGTACCCCACACCCTAGCGCGAACATAAGGATCGGCCTGATTGATCTGTCCAATGGCAGAATTGAGGTCGGTCTCCGCTAAGTCCGGATACTGCTCCCGAGCAATCTCAACAAGCATCCTCTGAGACTCCTCCAGCACACGCTCCTAAGTTAATATGAAAATAAATATTTCAATATCAATAAAAGTATGATACAAAGGCATTTATTTTATTACCAAAATAAAATAAAAAAAGACTTACATGCTCCTCGGGACGGTTCGGATATGCGGTCTGAGTCACGTAGGGAAATACGTCCAACGAATCAGAAGAAATGGCCTCGTGCGCAACTCTGGCTAACCACCGGGAACCCAGACTGTGATGGTCAGTCAGACCAGCATGATTGGTCGTGTTGGTCAAGCTAGTCGCCTTCAAAAAATATTATTTAGAATCGAGTTTATATTTAGAATTCAAAAAAAATAAAAACAGAAATATTATTATTTTTTATTAAATACTAGCAGTTTTTTAATAAATAAAATAGAATATTCAGATTTTTATTTTTTTATGAAAAATAATATTCTAGTTTTTATTTTTATTAAAACAATTTATTTCCACTTTTGAATAAAAAATTCCGATTTTTTAATATTAATAATATTCCAGAATTTAATAAAAAATACCTTAAGTTCCGATTTTTTCTAATTTAAAAAAATCGGAACTTCAAGTATTTTTTAAATTCTGAAACATTAATTTAAAAAAATCGAGTTTATATTTAGAATTCAAAAAAAATAAAAACTGAAAGAGAAAGAATGAAATGAGTGTATTTTAGTCATACCATGAACTCCGGGTCGCGAAAATGGGGGCGTAGCCACTTCCACTCATACTCCCGGAACTTGAATTCTTCCGGGGTAGCCTCTCAGGTATCACCCCAGGCTGTCCAGAACATGTGCATCTCATTTTTCCAGGATTTGTACCTACAACACACGTTGCACAACATATATTATTCGTAAGAAAAAAAATTACGCAAACAATGTAGATACAAAATAAATTAAAATGACTTACTTGGTAGACTGCACCTCGTCACACCAAGTACGTAGTAGAGAGTCGGGAATGACAAACCACACCTATGAACAACATAAATACGCAATAATTTAAAAACATCACATATTGCATTTTGAAGAACTACGTGTTGATTGAAAAACACTTATTAAATATTTATTAACTTACCGACATAGTATTGTTCAAAGCATCCTTCACGCTCTGCGGCACGTCCCCCAAATCGGGCCACAGAACGGGGACTCTGTCCCGAATGACAAGGCCAACATTACGGCTATATGACGTCGTAGCGTCAGAAGACATCACCGGCCGGCCGTGTCTGTCTAGAGGAATCTCGTAACGGCCATGCTTACTTACGTATGAGTCGAGCGCCAGACCCTTTGCTGGGCCACGAGTCTTCTTCTTTTTCTTCTCCTCCTCGACTACATTTTTCCCCTTCTCCTTCTCCCTCTCTATCTCCTCGTACAGTTTCATCTTCGAATCCCGACAACTCCGCCAACACATGTTGTCTGTCCAAGACTCGTAGACGTACGCCTCGTCAGGGCTAATCAATCGAACGGGAACTCGGACTCCCGTCTCATCGACCTATGGAATACTCGGAACCATCGGAGGCATGAATAGAGTCGGCGGCGGACCATGGGGCACCACGGACGAGGAACTCCGTACATCTCCTGATGTGTGAGGGCTAGACGTGGGTCGGTGGATGGGAGGCATACGAGTCTCCATCTGCGAGGGGGTCGGCCGTGGTGTCTGAATGGATAAACGCCGCGCTAGTGCAGCGGGCTCATCTGTTGCCCTAAAAAAATCGTCAGCGCTCATGCCGGTAGCTTCTAGTATCTGGCGGGCACGAACGCTGCTCTGAGATATGTATAGTGTAGCTGGATCCGCCTTACTAGAGGCTGCCGAACTCCCCCCAAATCGGGAGTGGTCGACTTTGTCGACTTCATCCCCAATGCTTTGTTTATTCTATCCATAATCTAAACAAATAAATCAAATTCACAACTCAACACAACAGTAATAATCAATGTCATACCACATTAATCTTTCGATTAACGCCGGCTATACAATTCCTTCCTTCTCAAACAAATTCATCAAATATTTTATCAAAACTCATTACACAATTTACCTAGTTCATCAAATAATCTAAACAAATTCATCGAATTCACAACTCAACACAACAGTAATTATCAATGCCATACCATGTTAATCTTTCGATTAACGCCGGCTCTACAATCCCTTCCTCCTCAAACAAATTCATCAAATTCACAACTCATTAAACACAAAATATTGAAAATACTAAATTCATCAAATATTGCATCACAACTCATTAAATAATTTATCTAATTCATCACATAATCTAAACAAATTCATCAAACAAATATAATAAATTCAACAAACAAAATAACAAAAAAATAAGGAAAAGGGTTACCTGTCGGGAGGCGGTCGGACGGCAGGCGGAGGGCGTCGGGCGAGCGGCGGGACGGGGGCTGTCGTACGTGCGACAGGACGGCGGCCGGGCGGGCAGCGGGACTCGATCTCGTACAGGCGGCGGGACGGCGGCCGGGCAGGCGACGGTTGGGTGACGGGGGTTGGGGGATGGGTGACGATCGGCGGGACGGGGGCTAGGTGACGGGCGGCTAGGTGACGGGCGGTTGGGTGATGGGGGTTGGGGGCTGGGTGACGATCGGCGGGCGACGGCTAGGTGACGGGCGATCGGGGTGGGTGAGGGAAGGAGAAAATAATACAAGTTGGGAAGGAGAAAACGTATAAAATGTAGGGGGTTTAGCCGACGACATTCCAATAGTCGTCGGCTAAAGCCCAATTATGACCTGACCGTGTAGTCTAACATGGTCGGGTCAGGCATACAGCGTGTTTTTACTTTCTGGGCAGGTGCGACACGGGCCATGTCATTTGACACGGTCAGCGGTTTAGCCGACGACATAGATAGAGTCGTCGGCTAAAGTATAACCTTTTTTTTCTTAAAAAACTTTACCCGACCATGTCAGGAGACACGGGCCGTGTCGCAACTGCCCAGAAAGTGAAAACACGTTGTATGCCTGACCCGAATGTGTTAGACTACACGGCCCGTGTCATGGTTGGGGTTTAGCCGACGACTATTTGAATGTCGTCGGCTAAAGTATAATATATTTATTTTAAAAAACTTTAGCCGACGACGTAGATCTTGTCGTCGGCTAAACCCCCCGATTTTTTTAATAATATAATAAATATTATATTAATGTTTTTAATTATTATTATTACTATTTTTTTTAATTATATTTAACATATGAAAATATACATCTAATAAATTTATGGCTCATAGTTCGAGTCATCACTACAGTCTGTCTCATTATCTGAGTTGATATCCGGCAACATATGCCTCAAGTCGTCCACATTATCGTCATCAGAATTTTCAAGTAATTTGTTTGTATCAACGTCAACGTACCCGCGAGCATCACCACGGAGTCGGACAACTCGTCCTTCAGGAACATTATTCATTGTAATTGTCGTTGATGGTGGAATATTTGCTGTATTTGTCTCTTGATAATCATCATCGTCATCAGTACCTGTTGTTTCTCCGAGTGTAGCAGCACTATAAATATTCCTCATTGTCACAACGTTCACTATCTTCCATGTGCCTTTCTTCACCAAGTCGTCCAAATAATACACCGACTTTGCTGATGTAGCAAATAGAAAAGGATCACTTTCATACCATGAAGTCGAAGTGTCAACAGATAACAGCCCATAGTCGTCTTGCATATCGGTTCCAAGACTGGTGTCGTACCATCGACACTTAAACAAGTAAATTGTCATGCCTTCCCCGTAAATTAGTTCTACCACTTCCAAAAGAACACCGTAATATCCACCATCTATCATAACCCCAGAATTTTGACATCTTCCTTTTTGGTCTCTCTCAAGGCATACGAATGTGACACCGTTGACTTTGGCCATCGAATAAATTCTTGACATAACCGGCTTCATAGAAAGAAGCATAAGTTCATGCGACCAGTTAGGGTGTCCGTCATCTTGTATGTGTGTCATATGTCGTAAATAAACTTTTTATGTAAAAAAAATATCCTAAGTCCAAAATCAATAGCAACTGAATATATACGTACCCATTCTCCAAAATAGTCGGCAAAAGTGTCATTGTGGAATCTAGTATCACCTCGCACCATATCGCATGACAAGTGGATGTCTTTCTAGTACTGAACTTCTGTACAATTGAGCAATATCCACCAATGTGCAATTCGTGACTCGTACGGGTCTAATTATCTTCCTCGCAACCTCCCATAGACGTCAACCTCAGTGGATATGATAGAAAGATTGAATTGTATTTTATCTGCTGGAATAGAGCGGGAAGGGGGCTCGAAGGTGCCCAAATACAACTTGATATGCGTAATACACTCTGACGCAAGGTAAGATTCTGCAATGCATCCTTCCGGTGCAGACTTATTGGCCACAGAGTCTTTATAATCACCGAGTTGCCTGTAATATTGTCATTGTGTTAGAAATCATACTTAATTTGACAATATATATATATATATCATACAAAATTATGTTACCTTTTAACCGGGTACATCCACGTGTAGTGCACTGGACCAGTGACCAATAACAGCCGGGGAAGGTGGATCATGAGGTGAGGCATGAGGTCAAAAAAGTTTGGAGGAAATATTCGCTCAAACTTGCACAAGATATAGATGATCTCATCTTGCATTTTACGCAAATCAGATCTCTTCACTTCTCTCGTACATAATTTCTGGAAAAATCTTGACAATGCAACACACGGCTCGACCACCTGTTTTGGTAAGTACGATCGAATAAATACCGGAAATAGGCATTGGAGTAGGATATGACAATCATGACTCTTCAAACCAGTTAACTTGTTCTCCCTGAAATTAACACATCTTTCTATATTTTCAGCATACTCGGTAGGATACCTAGCAGTCTTTATCCAGCAAAATATCTCAGTTCTCTGCTCGGCAGTGATGGTGTAAGCTGCCTTAGGCATTTTTTGTTTTCTCTTGACAGTTTCAACCACAAATGTTTTCTTATGCTCATTTCTTCCAAACCTTTGCGTGATTTTGGCCCGTCTTTGGTCTTTCCATCCCAACCTAAGGTTGTCCCAACCACACTTTCGCAAAAATTCTTTTCAATGTGCATGACATCCAAGAAGTTCCTTATCAGTAACTTGGACCAGTAAGGCAATTCCCATAATATACTTTTGTGCGACCAATACTTATACCTGTCGGGCCTTTCAAGGGTTGCTGCAATCACATCAGGATGGTTGCTAAGCTGACCAAAATCGTACTCATTAAGAATCGATAGTATTTCATCACCTGTCCACTGTCGTGGTGTCTCGCCCATTTCTACAGTGCCATCAAATGCTGCAGCATCCATACGCCACTCATGTTCCCTCTCAAGCCATATCCGGTGACGCATTCGGATAACTTTCCTACAGTGATACCTAGCACAATCTGCATTCAAACACATTCGACAACCTCTATATCCGCTAATAACAGATCCAGACAGCATTCCATATGCAGAAAAATCACTAATAATGCTGATACACATGGCGTGCAAGTAGAACATCTCGGACGAATAACTGTCGTACGTGGGATGACCTTGCTCCCACAATAATTTCAGATCCTCTATCAAAGGTCTCATATACACATCGATACACTTTCCCGGATATCCCGGCCCCGGGACTAACAAGGTCAACATATTATACTCCTTCCGCATACACATCTACGGAGGAAGATTGTAAGGAATCACTACAACAGGCCATATGGTATATGAAAGACTCATGTTACCAAAAGGGTTGAAACCATTCGATGCAATCCTGAGCCTCACATTTCGGATATCTGAAGAAAAATTCGGATACTCCCTATCTATATGCTTCCACGCCTCTCAATCCGAAGAGTGTATCATAGTATCCCTGTCATTAGTGCGCGGCTCGGCATGCCATCTCATTGTTTTTGCCGTGTGAGAAGACATAAAAAGCCGTTCCAACCTGTCCTTCAGTGCAAAATACCAAAGTACCTTCACCGGTTTCTCTTTTCCAGAAGGAGTGATCCTATATCTCTTTGTATCACATACAGGACATCTCGTGAGGTCTTCATTAGGATGCCCCCAGAATAGAACACAATCATACATGTAGACGTGGATCTTAATGTAGGAAAGACCAAGATCTTTCAAAATTCGTCTCATTTTTGTATATGTATTAGGAAGATGATGACCCTGTGGAAGCATATTATTCGTAAGCTCTAAGTAATCATCTACAGACTTGATGGATGATCTATTTTCCACCTTTAATCTCATAGTTTCCATGACACAATCAAGAACAGTCATGTTACACCCTGGATATAGAGGGGTCTATTGGAGTTGAATTAGCTTGTTGTACATGTCAAGCCCAGCAGTATTGCAAGGCAACGGTCTACGGGGTCGTGGGACTGGCTCAGTTGGTACAGATGTCTCGGAAAAACCAAACACATCATCAATCAACCTCCTCTTTGGATCGGTGAACCCGTCGTTACCACTAAATTGTTCGTGATCATACGGAATAACAGAATTCGGTGCTTCATCGTGGTATATCCAACATGTAAATTTACTCCAAAAACCATTCTTCTTTAGGTGTTCCCAGACCTCATCAAATGGAAAACGAAACATATCACTGCGACATCTACATTTATTACACGGACAGTAGTGCAACGTATTACCACTGTCATGTTCTTTTACAAATCTCATAAACTGCTTCATCCCATCCATTACACTTGGATCCCATTTTCGTAACCCAATCCAACTCTTATCCATCCTGAAAATGTATAAATTTTCCAATATTAATCCAACTAACTAATATTGTTCAAATTATAAATGAAATCACAACAAACAATTAATCATAATGATTATCATCATAAAACTTAATCATTATACATAAAAGCTTTCGAATGTACAACATGAATAATACAAAGTTTCGAAATCACAATAAAAATACAATAAAATATGTACCTTAATCAAAATGGTGATTATAACAACCCGTAGAAACCTTCGTCACTCCAGCTAGCACAACTCAAAGTTGCAACACAAACTCAAAAAATACACAAAGGGATTTCCAAGAGCCGTGTTGATCTTTTTCGCAAGGTCAATACTCAAAGTAGCAACTCACAAGCTTTTTTCGGGAATAACTGACAGGATCGGGAATAGAAATGTGCTCTTTAGCGGGGAGAGGGGCAAGATTGGGTTGGTGTTCCGTGAATATATATAATTTTCACTTGGAGGTTTAGCCGATGAATTGATCTAGGTTGTCGGCAAAACCCCATTTTTTTAAAGGCTTTAGCCGACGGCCTAGATCTTGCTGTCGGCTAAAATTTGATTTTTTTTTCTGGGAAAGGGTTTAGCCGACGACCCAGATTAAGTCGTCGGCTAAAACCTTTTTTTTGGAAAAGGATTAGCCGACGACCCAGATCAAGTCGTCGGCTAAAACGTTTTTTTTTTGTCGGCTAAACAATATCTATGTCGTCGGCTAAACCTATTTACTATAGACGACGACTATGTTGTACTTTAGCCGACGACCTAGATCAAGTCGTCGTCTAAAACTGTTTAGCTGACGGCAACTCGAGTCGTCGGCTAAAGTGAAAAGTTTAGCCGACGACACTTTAAAGTCGTCGGCCATTTTTTTTCGGGTCGTCGGTAAAGTCCTTTTTTTGGTAGTGGAATGACTAATTCCCCTTCACAGGGACTTTTGAAAGATCCGCTGATAAACTTGGATGAGTTCATACCGATGTGGTTTGGAAGCAGCATGTGACGAATATCAGTATTTCATTACGCTCACAGATGATCATACTATGTATGGTTATGTGTACTTAATGAAACTTAAATCTGAGGCTTTCGATAAATTCAAGGAATCTAAGGCACTAGTCAAAAATCAAACTGATAATCTTATCAAAGCACTTTGGTCGGACTGAGGTGGCGAATTCCTGAAGGAGCACGGAATAGTGTCACAACTTACACCTCCGGGAACTCCTTAGTTAAATGGTGTATCAGAAACAAGGAACCGAACCTTGTTGGACATGGCTCATTCCATGCTTAGCTACACTAACTTACCGATTTACTTGTGGGGTTATGCACTTCTTACTACGGATTATATCTTGAATAGATGTCCTTCCAAGTCTGTTCCTAAGACTCCACATGAGATGTGGTAGGGTAGGAAACCAAGTCTTAATCATATTAGGATTTGGGGATGTACTGCCTATTTCAAGAAGATTAAGGTGGAGAAGTTGGAAGCAAGGTCCATGAAGGGATGTTTCATTGGATTCGCATATGGGACGATGGGTTATCTATTCTATTTGCCCAAAGATCCAAAGATCATCATTGCTTTTCAAGCACACTTCCTTGAAGATGAGTTCATTTAGGAAGGTGGAGCAGGTAGAAGTATTTCTTTGAAAAAATATAATGAAACTCCTTAGGGGACACCGAAACAAGAAGTTGGAACCGAACCTTCTGAAACACAAGTACAACCACCTCATAGGTCTAGTATGGTGTCTCATTTACCTGAGAGGTATGGCTTTATGCACTTGGAGGAACTAGGTCTCCATGAGGTTCTAGGTGATAGCCTGGAGACCGACCCCCGGCCTATGACCAAGCGATGATGGATGTAGACTCCGCACAATGGTGGGAAGCTATGTAAGCTGATATAGACTCGATGCATGCCAATCAGGGGTGGACTCCAGTAGATCGCCCCAAGGACATAGTGCCCATTGGAAACAGGTGGATCTACAAGAGAAAGACTGATGGGGATGGTAAGGTTGACAACTATAAGTCCAGGCTTGTGGTAAAGGGTTATACCCAAAAAGAATAGACCGATTACCGTGATACCTTCTCACCTGTAGCTATGATCAAGTCTATTCTAATGATGCTTGCTACCTGCCTACCACGATTATGAGATATGACAGATGGACGTAAAGACGGCTTTCCTTAATAGATTCCTCGAGGAGGAGGTCTATATAAAGCAGTCTAAAGGCTTTGTGTCCGAGGACAATATTCATAAGGTGTGCAAACTTCAGCATTCTATTTATGGACTGAAGCAGGCTTCGCATAGTTGGAACCTTCATTTTGACGAGGCTGCCAAAGAGTTCAAATTCGTGCAAAATAAAGAGGAACCTTGTTTATACAAGAGTGTTAGTGGGAGCAAGATCACATTCTTAGTACTATATATAGATGACATTCTACTAATAGGAAACGATGTGGGAATGCTCAGTTCTGTGAAAGCTTCGCTTTCTAGTAGGTTCTCCATAAAAGACTTGGGAGAAGCTACCTATATTATTGGTATTCGGCTCTACCGGGATAGAGCGAATAGAATGATAGGACTTTCCCAATCCCTCTATATAGATAAAATCTTAAAGTGGTTTAAGATGGATGAAGCTAAAAGATTGTTCCTCCCGATGCGACATGAAATAAAACTTACTTCGAAGATGTGTCCTCAAAATGAGGAACAACTAAAGGAAATGAGTACTATACCATATGTTTCGACCGTGGGTAGCCTTATGTATGATATGATGTGTACGAGGCCTGACATTGCTCACATTGTGAGTGTGGTAAGTAGGTTTCAGGCAAACCGAGGAAAGGAACATTTAACTGTCATAAAGAACATTCTCAAGTACTTAATAAGGACTTGAGATCTGGTTCTTATGTATGGTGGTGGAGAACTGAATGCGACGGGCTTCACTGATTCAGACTTCGAAGGAAAGAAAGACGGCTAGATGTCTACTTCTGGCTATATATTTACTCTTAATAGAGGAGAAGTATCTTGGAAAAGTGCCAAGCAAAACGCGACTGCTGATTCCACCTGTCAGGATGAGTATCAAGTAGCCTCGGAGGCCTGTAAGGAAGGGTTTTGGATTAAGAAGTTTTTGGGTGAACTTCAGTTGATACCATGTGCTGAGCTGCCTCTTCCGATTTTGTGTGATAACAACGGAGGTGTAGCGCAGTCCTAGGAGCTGATGTTTCACAACAGTACAAAACACATTGGTAGAAAGTATCATCTCATGAGAGAATTTATTCGCAAAGGATACATTTTGCTGAATAGAGTAGATTCTAAAGACAACGTCACTGATCCACTGACCAAGCAGTTTTCTCACATGGGTATTAGATACCATAGTGTGTGGCATTGAGTGCAAGTGGGAGATTGTTATGTATATGCCTTCGAATGCCACTCAGAGGATTGATGAGTGAGGGCATTGTACTTGTAATTATGTAAATTCTTATCAGAAGGTAATTGTTTGTTTCTTTATTTACTGGAAGTCACGATTATTATTCCTACATGTTTCCATTACTTTGGGATGTTACTATGCATTTTGATTGCATTTAATCTTTTCCATATTAAAAATCATAATCAATTTATATTGGATTAATTGGCATTCCTGACTCGAATATATATATATATATATATATATATAAACTAGTCTATGTCTTTGAGAGCAAATATTCTACACCTTATTGGATAAGAGGATCGACACAGGGAAAGTTTATGGCTTAAATACTTAATCGTATGCAAGTCGATGAAAACTTGACTAGGCATTAAGTTTATGTGAAGACTTGTATGACGTGTTATTTGATTTGGAGAATGTTTGTCGTCACTAATGGTTAGTGGAGCACACGTTGTAGGTATGCTAATGGGATTAGTATACTCGAACCGACTCACCCTCGTTTCGTCAGACGGATTTCATTCCGTGACAGTCAATGACGGCATCGAAAGGTTGTGATAGGTATTCGTGATCCTTTGACTGGAGGATCTAGTAGCGATGTGCTTGTGACGTTAATATTTTCACTAGAGTAGTTCCACCCAGTAACCGAAAGGTGAGGGTCAACCTCGACATGCATCTTGACGGGCAAGTAACAGGTCCTACTAAATACCAAGATAGGATTCTTTCTCGTGCAAGTGAACAGGTATATGTCATATGAAGTTATTGGCAGTTGAGATCATAAGTCTTTGGCCAACGCATTGGAGTTAGTTGTATTAGATACACCAGAGCTCAATGATCTCAATTTGCATTAACTCAGACATAGCATCAAATACAGATGGGGTTTGACTGACAATGACCCTTTGACTCGATGAGGACATATGAAAGAAGGATTTATACATATACTGTATCCACGACATAATAGTTCTTGAATAATTCCCTATCATTCGTTCTCAGTAAGGTTACAGTATAGGCTGCCATGCTGGCTAGGTAGGGCTATAACTCTTTGGTTCATTCCATTGCTTACTGAGACGGACCTACTGAGTCGCACATTAGGGAGACGTCAGATAAATTTGAGCTTGTTATCTCTTAATGAATTTTTCACATTGGATGTCCAATTTAATTTGTTGGATAAATTGAATCGGTCCCGTGAAATAAATAAATTATTGGGTAATTAATTTAATTCAAAAATAATTATTTTTTGGAGAAAAATATTTTTTAATTAATTATATTAATTTTATTTGAGACGTGCCAAGGTGTATCTATCGGACTAGACACATGACGGTCCATTTCACGATGCATGATATGTCCGTTTTAGGGGTTCAGTTTATTATTGTTTTTATTTCCACTGCGCCTTCGGTTTAAGCACCGAATCCCAACAGCTGCACAGAGGGAACATTGTCATTTCAAAGGTGCAGTATGTCAAAGGACTCAAGTACAATCTGTTGAGCTTAAGCCAGCTCTATGATGAGAACAATCTAGTAGTTTTCACTAAATAGAAATGTATGATGATTGATCTCCTATATGAAGAAGCGAAACTCCAAGGCTACAGAGGAAGGGATGTCTATATGATAGATTGAAAAATAGGCACACCAAATGCTTGATTCATATCAAAGACAGTTGCTGAAAATGGATGACTCTGCCACAAAAGACTAAGTCACCTAAAGTTCAAGGCTCTCAACAAGTTAAGCTCACAGAAATTGGTAAGAGGTCTTCGAGAAAAAAATTTCAAGGAGACTCTGTGATGCATGATGGAAAGGAAAGCAGACCATAGACTCATTCAAGTCTATTCAACCTACCGGTCTAGCCAACAGGGTACTGGATCTATTTCACATGAATCTTTTTGGTCCTATCAGGCCAAGAATACTCAGTGGAAGAAAGCATGCATTAGTAATTGTGGATGATTACTGATACACTTGGATAGTTTTCCTCTACAAGAAGAGTGAAACTCTAACCAATCTGCCTGAGCATATGAGAAAACTTCAAAATGAGAAATCCCTATCTATCATGAAAATCAGATCAGACAAATGAGGAGAATTTCTCAACAAAGCCATAACTGAATATTATGATCAGAATGAGATTCAACATGAATGTTAGCTACAAGAACACCAAAACAAAATGGTGTTGCTGAAATAAGAAACAGAACCCTCAAGGAAGCAGCCAGGACAATTATTGCAGTGTAACACCCCCAATCCACTCAGTGATATTAAACGCCGTAGACCTTTTTCTCAAGGATATACCAGGCTGGTAACAAAAATCAAACATCTCAACATCGCCTTTAAGTCTAAAATGACCCAATAGACCGATTTGGTATTTCAATTAATACATATAACTCAATCTCAATACATACCTATGCAGGGGTCAAAATACAACACACTTCCGTACAACGGGGAAAAATACTACAGCAGAAATAACTACGAATAAACCAATACAACATCGTACGGGTCCTCATATGATTAGTATCGATCATCATTCTTCATCCTTCGTGCGAACCCTGTGTTACGCTCCCCAAAACCTAAATGTACCTGGACGCAAAATAGACATCCATCCCCCGATTTCTCGGGGGTTAGCAAAATTCCACTATTTTGCTAGTGCAAGGACAAAGTGCAATTACGAGTCATACAAATTATATTCCTAAAATAATAATAATCAGGAATCCTCAAAGATTAAAACATAACGAAAGGAAACACTTCCCTAGGCAGAGAGTTTGAGTAAAGCTTTCCAAATTCAAAAGATCATAAATCAAGAGAACAATTTATAAAATGTTTTTAAAATGCCCTCGGGTGTTTTAGCGGAAAAACATTTAGGATTATCGAATACTTCTCTTTCCAAAACCAAAATGGGTCATGTCCCCAGAGATTTGCTTTCTCAAATAAAACCCAATAATAATCCACGGGGTCCACAACCTACACCACGTGTCCTCGACGGACATAAAATCAACAAAACATAACCGCCCAATATACGACATCTTGGTCACATGTCAAAGGTACTCGACCCTGGCAAAGCACATCCACAATCATACCCATGACACCGTGATCACATGCCACATGTCACCGTATGTCTTCTTAGGCTCTCATGGTTGGATCAATCACTCGTTGCATCCTGACCACCATGATCACAAGCCATGTGTCACCGTAGACCTCGTCCAACATCACGGCTGGACTATGATAACCATTCCACATTCACAAACCAGTACACTACGGTACACATCACAATATCAAGCAACAAAACACCTCTGTAATCATATCCCTGATACCGTGAGCGCTTGCCACGTATCACCGTAAGTCTTCTTAGGCTCTCACGGTTGGACCGATCACTTGCTGCATCCTGACCACAATGATCACATGCCATGTGTCACCGTAGACCTCGTCCGAACATCATGGTTGGACTATGACCACACATTCACAATCACACAACACAATACGCCAAGGATATCACAATAATCCACCCAAAGGCAACAAACACAGCACGACACAAATTTCGAATCACAACGCACCAAAATGATATATATATATATATATATATGAGCGATTTACATATGACTACCTTTTTAGATGGTCTAATTACAGTTTGGTCCCTATTGTTTCAGATATTACAATGAAGGACAAACTTTGCACTGTCCAGAAACTATATTTACAACGAAGGACAAAAGTCAAATTTTCAGATGATGTCAGTGGAGAGAGAGTACTGATATTCCGAATTTGCCCTTTTATTTTTCCTTTTCTTGTTTACCCATTTATTTTTCGCCTCACGTGGGTGGCACATGCTGGACCTCATTGTAATATATATAACACTTTTGGACTTCAAGGTAATAAATTTTCAAGGTTTCTAGAAAAAAATATTTTTTCCAAAAAAGAAAGTATTTTCTGGAAAAAAATATTATTTTTCGAAAAAATAAAAAAAAATATTTTCTGGGAATTTTTTTTTTTTCGAACAAATTATTATTTTATGGAATTCTTATTTTTTTCGAAAAATTAAAAAATATTTTCTGGAGAAAAAATTATTTTTGGGCAAAATAATATTTTTAGAAATAAAATTATTTTCTGGAAAAAATATTATTTTTTCGATAAAATAAAACTATTTTCTGGAAAAAAAATAAAAAAATGTTTTTTCGAAAAAACTAAAAAAAATCTGGAGAAAAAGGTATTTTTTGGCAAAATAATATTTTTTCGAAATTAAATTATTTTCTGGAAAAAATATTATTTTTTCGAAAAAAATAAAATTATTTTCCAGAAAAAAATAAAAAAATATTTTTTCGAAATAATTAAAAAAATATTTTCTGGAAGAAAAAATATTTTTTGGCAAAATAGTATTTTTTTTCGAAATTAAATTATTTTCTGGAAAAAAAATAAAATAAAATATTTTTGCGAAAAAAAATATATTTTCTGAAAAAAATTATATTTCGAAAAAAAATTATTTTCTGAAAAAAGAATATTTTTTAAAAGAAATGTATTAGCCAAACACTTTAATAACTTATAAGCTATTTGTTTAATATGAAATGTATTTTAAAAGAAATGTTTTATTCAAGTAAATAGAGGGGCATTTTCGTCTTTTTAATAGAAGTCAACACCAATTCAGATTTTTGTCCTTCGCTGTAATTTATGAAACAATAGGGACTAAAGTGTAAAGAGGCCATCTAATAGGGTAGTTGGCTGTAATTTCCCCATATATATATATATATATATATATATATATATATATATCAAATCACAACACCAACATCAAACATATCCATAGGATTCACTCAATCATTCACAAAACACAACATTCACAAAACACACACACACATTTTGAAAGAGAGCCTTTAACGAGGCTAAACCGAATCCTTTGAAAGTTCATTTCAAACAACCAAACCAACGCACTTAGACGATCACCGATCATCATATCCACAAAACAAGAAATTTATGAACAAGGTACTTGCCTCGAAATCAGCACACGAATCCTCCGACGAACGCGGCTCGAACGAAGTGCCTCGAAACCTAAATCTCCCGTAAGAAACAACAAAAACACGATCACAATGAGGATCAAGACCAATAACAACGGGAATTACAACAAACTATTGGTCTTCAATATCTACTCGAAATATCTCCCAAGAACACTCGAATATTCAATCAAGTTAAACCTACTCGAAATATGGATATACAATCCATAAAACACGATTAAAAACATCGCATAAGATCAATCGATTCATCAAAGTCCGACTGGATTTGGAATTAAGAACAAATCTCCAGAAAGCCAACTCTAGGGAGAAATGGGGATGTACCTTGATCCGACAAAGAACAACGGATTAGATGATGTTACAATCACCTAGAACCTTCCAAAGCACCTTGGAATGGAACAAAATTGGCCAAGACCACGAACCCTAGTCGCCCTTGATTCACATCCGCGGAGAAAGGAAGAAATGGAGAGGAAATGAGAATATAAGCTTGCTGTTCGGTTTATATACCAGACAGACTAGCGTGCGCTAATCAACAGTTCTAGCGCGCGCATTCGAAGCCACAATACAACATGTTCTGCCAAACGAACAGTACCAGTCCAGTGGCTTCGGGACTGCCCAAGAACTACCAGTTAGCGTGCGCTACCCTCCCGTAGCATGCGCTAACTGCTACACCTTAGCGCGCGCTATAAAGCTGCATAGCGTGCGCTACCGAACTCCTAGTCAAATGCAGCAACTACTACTGGACTGTCTCAGCCTATTCAGGTAGCGTGCGCTAACGGGGGTCAGTGACAGATACTGACTTCTTAATTCGTCACTCAACAACGTGTGCTAAATGTAAACTTAGCGTGCGCTAAAACACTCGAAAATGACAGCAACAGTACTCTCAAAGATGGGTACGACGTCGGACTTCTGCGACCGAAACTTCAAGTTCAATAAATGAACAGCACACTCCAAAATATGATCATCAAATGAGTCTGATCTCTAACCGAACTCATAATGACACCCCAAAATGGTCGGAGTGAGGAATACGAAAGAAGTTCCCCAAAACTTTGGGAAATTACAAAATGGCCCAAAACGTCCGAAAAATCCAATAGAAGATCAAACAACCGACCGAAGCTCACAACATGTCTAACAAAGTCAAGAAACTTACGTGATACACAAAGCGACAGTTTCGAACGAGATTGGCAAGAACCGAACTCAAGTGCGGAAAAGTCGCTACAAAACACGGAACTCAACAAAACGACATCAACACGAACTAGGATGATGAAAAATGTAGAATTAATCATTCTCAGAATGACCGGACGGTCACAAGCGAGACGCTAAAACGGACTCCTGCCAAAAAAATAAATTTACCGAAAATCGAAATTGTGGATATTACATGCAGACGCTGATCTTCCTAAAAGGTTCTGGGCTGAAGCTGTCAATACATCATGCCATACTCAGAATAGAAGTATGATAGTAGGGATACACTGTAAAACTTCCTATGAGGTTTGGAATGGCAGATTACCAAATGTTTCATATTTTCATATTTTTGGTTTTAAGTTTTTTATCCACAACAATGGCAAAATTCAACTGAATGCCTTTGATGCAAAAATTGATGATGGTTTCTTTATTGGATACTCACAGATCAGCAAAGAACATTAGTTCTGGAATAAACACCTCATGTTGTATTTGATGAATCTACTGCTGAGTACAGGAAACACATGGAACAAATTGAGAAAAAGCTCAAAACCACTTCTCTAGCAGAAGTCATTATCAATGACACAAGGTTGATGGACCAAGCTAATGAAGACCCAACTACATAGCTAAAGATGATCCAATCATAGCTAAAGATGATCCAATCACAGCTGAACCAGACACAGATGAAATCCAACAAGACCTAGTTGAAGGACAGACAAACTCAACAAATCCTCAGCTCAACTCAATAGAAGGAACAAGCAATGATAATCAACAACCGAAAGCAAAAGATAAAGATGGTGCTCCCTAATGGTTAAAAGATTGCCCCATTCAACAAATAATTGGGAACATATCTGAAGGAGTCAAGACCAGAAAGTCAAGAGAACCAATAGGAATGGCAATGCTCTCATGTTTCATGTCTCAAGTAGAGCCCAAAACAACTGTCGGGATAAATATAGCCCATTTTAATAATCACCACCATACAGCAAGAAGTCTCCAGATTCATCAATTTGCTAAGTATGGAAGTTGTTAGGAAACTCCGTACAGCCTATCCATACAGCAAGAGATCTTTCTACAAAGTCCGATCCTACAGTGCCTACATCATTATACAGCAGAAATGAAGAGAGTTAGATACAACAATCTTGCTGTCGGAGTTTTACTTAGGAAAAGTAAGACACGACCAACAGGACTAAAAAATAGCTTCAAACCGTTGTGAAATAAACTTTGTTTATTCGTAAATTTGCTCACAGTTAAAGCAGAATTTATTGTTGATAGGACAGCATTTAATGCGGCCTAAAGATACAACAGTCTGAATGCACTGAAGAGCATTTAATACAAAGTCAAAAAGAATGTCTGAAGCATTAAATGTGAATCGCCTGCAAATCGCCTTTAATTCAAACATTCTGCAGTCGCCCATCAGAGATGTCTAAATCTCACCAACCGACCAGATCTATTTTCAAGGTTATAAATAGACCCAAGCAAGAGGACATTAAACACTTACTGAACTTCGTGCAATACATCAGACAAATAGCTCTGACAATCAGAATATCAAGCTGAGAAAGAGCAGTATATTTCCTGAGCATACAACATTATCAAAATGAAGAAATATACAGTCCTCAATGGAAACAGCATAGCATACAACAATCACTCTTCAAAGCATACAACTGTTGTTTGAACTTGTTCTACCCAATCTTCCGTTGAGATCAACCTTAGACCTATTTGGACTAAGTCCTTGCTAGTTCCGACCTATGTGGGAAGAATAACATTGAAGATGAAGCTTCAATATGTGTAAGAAGAAGCAAGTCGAAAGAGCTAAAGACAATCTGTGTGAACGTCCCAAGCTGTTGTCACTGTATCAATCTGTGTGAACGATACAAAGACAGGTTTAGTTAAAGTCACGTAGTTGTGTACGTAGTGATTTTAATAAATGTTTTACTCCTATGTGGAGGACCAGTGGACGTAGAGGGGTACCTCGAATCATTTATATCTGTGTGTTATTTACATTCTGTCCTTATTGTTTTCATTTATAACTGTGATCTAAAGTATAAATTGTGAAAACCCTGTACGCATCAAGCAAACAGGAGAGTACCTAGTCACTGTACTTACAACAACTCGATATTAGTCTCCACTACGCAAATAACTTCAAGAAACATACAACTTATTGTATTTTCCCTTTTTAAGCTGTTTACTGTAGACTTTGTAGCAAACAAGTGGTATCAGAGCAGTTGAATCTAAAAAGAATCAATCGATTTTTAACTGAATCAGATATACAAATCACTAGCTTTTGAGAACTTTGTATTATATTTCCATCATGTATCCTATTTCTATAATGGACACCTTAATGATGAATAAGGTTCCTATGTTCTCTACTAACGAATTTGAAGAATGGAGAATTAGGGTGGAAGCCCATCTTGCAGCCATGCATGAAGTGATCTTTGTCATCCAGGAAGGATCTATCAAGATTATACCCTATGCGGAGATGCTCTAAAAGGAGCACGATAGATGGAAAACTGATGAGCGCAAGCGTGCAAAATGTCGCAAAAAATGCGCTGTTTGTCACTCTCGAAAAAGACATATTCTCTAGGGTAAAGAGTTGTCAGACATCTAAACAGATCTCGGAAAAACTCAAGCTCATTTGTGAGGGAACTGAGCTCTCAAAGGAAAATAAAATTTCTAAACTAACCCCGCAATTTGAGTCTTTTAAAATGAAACCTACAGAAACGCTTGAGAAGCTTGACCTTAGATTTTTCCGGCATTGTCGATGAACTTGAATCATTGGGTAAAGTATACACCCAAAAAGAGAAAAATTTGAAATATTTAGATCACTCCATGCCGGATGGGACATAAAAATCACATCTATGTATGTGTCCTGTAACTTAAATGATATTTCTACTTTTGATCTCTTTTATGACCTAAAGGCATTCGAGTATGATATAGACAAGAGAGAGAAATCTGAAGAGTCACCTGCCAAGACTACAACACTAGCTGCTGTATCTGACAGGAAACATAGTTCAGCACCTAGCACGTACAAGTCGACACACAAGACAACACACAGCGACGATGACATCCCATCAGAAGATGAAATGGCCTTGCTCATGCAAAAATTCAAAAATAGTCTGGAAAGACTTCATACACGCCCAAGCCATTTAACAGGGTAAGTTCTGAATCCCCTTCATCCGTTGATTCTAACATATGCTATAATTATAGGAAGCCAGGACATTATGCAAATAAGTGTCCTCATCCAAAAGTGCAAAAGTTGTCCGAAGCTGAGCAACAGGAAAAGGATGAGAAGAGACTTGCCTGGAGAAACAAGCTTAAGGCCCTGATTGGTGAATCAAAAGCCTCGCCTGCATCAAACAAGACCGAGGACTACCTACAGGTGATCACTGACAGTGACTCCTCCGATGATGAAATTGAGGATAAAGCATACATGTGTTTTATGGCCCAAGAAATAGAGGATGATGATGACAGCGATGATGAAGTAAGCTCAAACTCAACTATTCCTATCAATGCATTGCATACTTTTAAAAATATGATGAATGAATTTAAAAACATACAAAAATCCCATGAGACACTCAAACGAGAAAATATACAGCTTGAAATTTTAAATCTGGAGCTGAAAGACGAAAATAACTTGCTAAAAAACAACTATGAAAATATGTCTTTGGATTGCGAAAACAACAAAGTGACTTATGAAAAACTCATGGAAAGCAATCATCAACTTACAAAAGATCTAAATCAGGCAAAATCTCATAGTGAGTGCAAGCCAAATGATTATGCTTTACTCAAAGCTAAAGTAAAAACTCTCGAAAAACGATAAGGAGAACTCAAGACCTTCCTGAAATCATTTGAAAATTCTTGTAGAAGGATGGAACAAATTCTAAGCATTGGGAAGCATGGCCACGATAAAAATGGCTTATGATAAGGGAAAATCTAGTATGGTGTTCATCAGGGTAGTGTAACCCATTCCTGAACCCGACGAGGCCCCGAGTCCCACAAAGGTTACAACTGTCCCTCTTTGTACAGCAAAGGCTGTGATTCTGTCTCCAAGTTCCTATCATAAACAGCGGAAACCTCAACCTTCCAACTGTGAGACGTAATCAACAGTATGCTCCTCCAGCATACCAACAGTGCCAGCAACCATTTAGAAAGAAGGCTGTATCTAAGTATCAAAGGCACACACCGCAGCACTACAGTACATTGCACCTAGATACTGGATACAATATCCCCGTTATCCATCGAGGAAACAGGCCGCTGCGCAGTATCACCAACAGCTCTGGGAATGTAACTGGAAACCTAGAAGGCAAGCTGTAAGGACGAAGAAAATGGTTCCCCCTCCAAGATGGCAATCATACTGGAATCATAACCCTAGATTTTTCATGCATAATAGTCAAAGTTACAGCGAATACGTGCCTGCCTCACGTAAATATCGCAAGACTGGACCAAAAGAAACCTACAACAAACTAATTGCTATCAGGCAAATTTGGGTACCAAAAGGCACTAACATCCATGGACCCATTAATAAAAGGGGACCTAAATCTACCTAAACTCTTTGCTTAGAGGATTTCAAAGAAAAGGACATCTGGTACTTTGACAGCGTATGTTCTCGGCATATAACAGGAGATATTAGAAAGCTCTTAGATTATGTGGAAGGTCATGGTCCAAAGGTACGCGTCGATGACAAATCCAAAGGAAGAACAAGCGGGAAGAGAACCCTACTTGTAGGGAAGTTTAAAGCCACTGATGTAGCCTATTTTGAAGGCTTACAATATAATCTACTTAGTATTAGCAAGTTCTGTAGCAAACAGTTCTCGGTTAAATTCTATATCGATCACTGTCGGGTGAAGGACATCAAGACCAAGGAAGTCTTCTCACAGGAAGCCGATCAGGTAATATGTACATTGCTGACTGGAAGCCTACGAGCTCCACTATTCCATGTTTTGTTGCCAAAGGCACTGCAGATCAAAGCTGGCTATGGTACAAAAGGATGTCGCACATCAACTTCTAGACTATCAACAAACCTTCTAGACAGGGAATGGTTAGATGTTTGCTCGATGTATCATTTCATAAAAACAGCGTCTGTGGACCAAGTCAAAAAGGAAAGCAAGTCAAGACCACCCTGAAAAGCAAGTCATACATGTCCACCCACATGGTACTGGATTTGCTACACATGGACCTCTATGGTCCTGTAGACCCTGTAAGTTTGGTAGGTAAGAAATACTTTCTTGTTATTGTTGATGATTTTTCCTTGTATGCTTGGACAATCTTTTTGAGCAAAAAGAAAGATACCATCATAAAGTTGCCAGAGTACCTGAAGAAGCTACAGAATGGAAAAGGGCTGAGTATTGTGTCCATTCATTCTAACAAAGGCACTAAATTCACAAATCGCTTCATAGAGCAATACTGTTCGAAAAATAGAATACAACACGAGCACTCAGTAGCCCGAACTCCTGAACAAAATGGCGTTGCCGAGCAAAATAATAGGACGCTCAAAGAAGCAACAAGGACCATGTTAGCCTCTAGCAAAGTGCCGCAATGGTTTTGGGGAGAAGCAACAAATGCAGCGTGCTACACAAAACCATTGTATCATCAACAAGCATCAAACAAAATACCATACGAGGTACAATGGTTGCCTACTTTCATATTTTTGGATGTAGGTGTTACGTTCTAAATAATGGGAAGGATCAACTCAAAACCTTCAACGAAAATTCGGATGAAGGTATATTCGTAGGATACTCATCTGTCAGTAAAGCTTTCAAAATATTTAACAAGAGGAAGCTTACAATAGAGGAATCTGCCCATGTAGTATTCGACCTCATTGTGACCCTACATGAGTAAAAGGAATAACCCAGAACATCCAAACACTTTCCATTGATGATCCCCAAACTCCAATAGAACCTATTGTGGACCTAGAAATCAATCTCGCCACTGTAAGATCAGAAGTAGTTGAAGTTGATGGTGTACAAGCTGAAGCCGAGACTCCAGAACCAGAAGATACAGCAAGGGATGTCAAATTAGAACCTGGCAGGAGATAGCTGAGAGATCACCCCCAGGAGTTGATTATAAGAGATATCAACGTTGGTGTAACCACTCGTAGAAGAATACAGAGTACACAAGGAACTGTACTCTGCATATAGGAAGAAATAGATTCTAAAAATTCTCAATTTCCTATATGAAAATCTCAAGCTGAACTTAGGAGACTAACTCTAGCTGTATTCTTAGCCCAGCCCGAACCTGTTCAACAAATGAAGCTCTGAATAATTCTCACTAGATCACTTCTTTGGAAGAAGAGCTAAATAGTTTCGAAAGAAACAGTATATGGTATCTCGTACCCAGACCTTGTCATCATGCTGTAATTGGAACAAAATGGGTATTTAGAAACAAAAAGGATGAAAATAGACTTGTCATAAGAAACAAATCCCGACTAGTCGCTCAAGCTTAGACAATGATGAAACTTTTGCCCCTGTAGGCAGACTAGAAGCCATCACGATATTCCTAGCATTCTCCGCCCACAAGAACTTTATAGTCTACCAAATAGACGTTAAAAGTACATTCCTGAGCGGAGAACTCGCCGAAGAAGTCTAAGTTGAACAGCCACCAGGGTTTGTCAACACTAACAGTAGAGACCTATTATAAAGGCTATGGAAAGCACTGTATGATTTTAAGCAAGCGCCTAGAGCCTGGTTTGAAACACTATCCCTGTACCTAATCAAAAATGGATTTGAGAAAGGTGTAGTGGACAAGACCCTCTTTAAGATACAGGAAGGTGACGATCTTTTAATGGTACAAATATATGTCGATGATATTATATTTGGTTCAACTAACCTCGCTCTATGTCAAAGGTTCTCTCATCTCATGGGAAGTAAATTTGAAATGAGTATGATGGGAGAACGTAGATATTTTCTAGGATTGTAGGTTAAGAAATTGCCTATAGGCATGTTCATCAACTAGGAAAAGTACATCAAGGAGCTGCTCAAAAAATTTGGAATGAACAACTCCAAATTCTCATCCACTCCCATGAGCACTTCCATGCAAATTAGTGCTGGCGATTTGGAAAGCCGATTGATCAATAACTCTACAAGAAGCTTATATGCTCACTCATGTACCTAACGGCTAGCAGACCCGATATCTAGTTTGCTGTAGGAGTGTGTGTTCGGTATCAGGTAGCACATAAGGAGTCACACTTCAACACAGCCAAATGAATCCTTATGTACGTGAAAGAAACAATTGATGTAGGATTGTGGTATCCCAAGGAAGGAGGATTCAATTTGGTAAGCTACAACGACTCGAATCTTGGAGGCTGTAAGTTGGATAGGAAGAGTACAAATGGTACTTGTCACATCCTTGTACATAGACTTATGTCATGGCTTAGTAAGAAGCAATTGGCCAACTCGCTTTCTACATATGATCGGAATTTTATGCTGCTGGAAGTTGCTGTGTGCAGATTCTATGGATGCAACAACAACTACAAGATAGTGGGATCAGCGCCTGAGAGACTCCAATCATGTGCGATAGCACGAGTGTAATTGCAATCACGCACAACCCTGTATTGCACTCATGAACTAAGCATACTGATATGAATCATCATTTCATCAGGAATCATGTTGAAAATAAAGATGTTCGGATCGAGAAGATTCATACAGACATATAGTTAGCTGACATCTTTACAAAATCTCTCAGCACAACCAGATTCTGCATGCTTCGCCAGGAATTGGAAATGTTACAGCAGACTCCCTGTAAGTTTTTAGATTTTACTCATTAATTGAGGGGGAATGTTGTAAGACCCAAGAATACAGTATACACTTTAATTAACTCTACACTCAGAACAAGTCAAATCTTACTGTATGAAGAAGAAGGCATAAAACCTTCCTACAAGTGACATGTGCATTAATTAAGGGGGAATACAGTATGACCCATGAATACAGTATTAGTCTAATATTGATGTAAGAATTGAATCATACATGTACCTTTTAAGGGGGAATACTATATTTTCGCGGATACAACACATACACTGTAGGATATCAATTAATAATAAAATCGTATTTGATTCATACACTTTCTCATAATAAACTGCTTTTAGTCCACGTGCTCTATCTAAATTTAAAACGTTTTATCCGTTAATAGTTTTAAAGACACCTAACTTTACTGCCTCAAATACCGCAATTTCAAATTCAAACCGCGTTTCGTGCAATATTGGAAGATGAACTGTGTTAGAAGTAGGACCGCCTATTATTTCAAATCTGGTGGATTAGACGTACAAGTTACATCTGAATCTATCCTATACGTTCTTTTAAAAGATAGTTCCCATCCTTTAAATCTGACCATTCACTGTTAACCTAATCTTTCATGCGCCCTATAAAAGGACAGTACATTGCTCCCACAGATTCTTTATAATTTCTGCAATATTAAATGAGTTTACAACAATCTGTCTACATATTCTCTATTTTCCTTTGCTTAATTTCCTGTTACTTCACCATTTCTTTCTTGAAAATTTCAACCTCACAGGCCTCTTCAATCTCTCTGAAGAAGAAGGAATCCATTATTGATGGTGGCATCTTTGCCAAATCTGTTGTATGGCAGAGGATTGTCGTTGAAAGTGAAGACGAAGTCGGAATGGACCTGGTTGTTGCTAGAGTGAAGCAACAAGGACTGTACCGTATGGGAAATCATCATGATGACAACTACGATGAACAAATAGTGGAGGAATTCTATCTGGATGCCTCGTTTAAATACTCCTCGCAGAGGAAAAGCTCTGAAATCACTGATGTTATTAGGACTGTGCTATGGGTTGAGATCCCTCTGAACAAGGATCTACTGGAAAAGATCTTCAACTTGCCCTCTGACGGACTGAAAATGGAAGAACTTGAGACCTTCAGTCTGAAAGCCAGCTGTCTGAATACTAGAAGCTGTTCACTGGCACTTCCATGGCCACCAACGTTCATCCTTCTTGCCACAAGAAGAACTTCACACTTCCATACATCTACCTTCATGAGTTTTGCTGCCGTGTTGTCGAAAACAGAACTGGTGCTTTCGAAATGTGCACCAACGTAAGATTGAGAATGATGGTCGCCATCATGTATGGACTGAAAGTTAATTGGTGTCAAATCCTCTTGAAACACATTCAGGAAGAGGCATCTAAGCCTGAATCTGCCGAAAAATCATTTGGCCTAATCCTGAACCACATCCTCACTCGCTGTGGAGTGAAGCAATCCGCAGACGCCAAGAAAATTGGAACCGGGAAGTTTATCGATGGAATCAGACCCACTGTATATAACAAAACGCCCACTCTTTCTGACAATCCCAACCCCTATAACATGCCAACCTCAAGTGACCCAAGGGACATAACTATGAAATGCTCTAGTGATGGGAAGAAGAGAAAAAGAAGTATTCCTAATAGCACCTCCCCTACAGCTGTCGAGAAGAAAAGAAAGAGGACCAAGAAATCTTCTGAGGCTGATCCTATGGTGACTACAATGGTCATTATAGAAGTCCCATCAACCACTCCAATCGCTGAATCTATCCCACAGGGAGCAACTCCTATGTAAGAAATGGTTGCTGCTCGTACACCAGATCTCGAGCCAGTGTCGGCTATGATGGATGAACAACTGTTTGCCAAATTAGAAGGATCTGGCGAATCGGCTGCCCCTTTGGAGCCAAAAGCCACAACTCCAAATAGGGCACTCACCCCTATAGAGAGTCCCACTCCCCAGAGGGTACGCACCCCTGTCAGGGATCCCTCTCCCCAACAGAATCCCACACCTGTTGAGGAACCTAATGGACAATAGATCCATCTCTTGCACGGAGTCCTTCCCTGATGGATATTATCAATAACACTCTCCTTCAAGTCTAAATAGATGTAGCCTATGAGCGCTTCAAAGTTTGGAAAGCCTACAAGGTCGCCCCCTATGACACCCTGTACAACTGGGAGGACTGGAAGGAAGAGTTATTTGCTCTGGAGGTCACGGACACCCAGAACGTTGAGGTCCTGATCTGAAGGGAAGATCACTTTTACCTTGTGATCATCTCAAACTATTTCATGGCAAAAGAAAAGGCCCGACTTAATCACAGTCTAGTGACAAGGCTCCATCACCAAGCCATCACTGACCCAGACTCCGACGAAGACGATGAGACCTTACAGGTAGGTCTACGGATAAGCCGAGAAGAGGCTCGGGAATGAGAACTTGCCAACATCCAAGCCCAATAGGGCCAGGGGACATCCCATGAACACAACAGTCCCCGTCCCCGCAAAAGGAAAAAGTAGCCCTGAAGACAAGAAACGAGAGGAATCGGTCCCTCCTGTCATCAATGAAGAACCCGCCACTTCTCCCCTACATGAATCTCATACTGTACAAGAAGAATATGTCAAACAGACAGAGAAATAAGAAGACACCACCCATTCCGTCCGCCAAGAGGAATCAGTCCCTCTTCCGAAACAATTGGAAGCTAAGAGTCGATAGGAGGAATCAGTCCCTACTGTAGTTTCGATTACTAAAAATCAATAGAGGCAGGACGTGTCAGTCCCTTCTGTCTCCCAGACATACCCTGCAGCTCAACCTTAAGAAGCCCCTGCTTCCAAACAAGTTGAATCTCCTATCTCTATAGGTTCCCACTTTGAATCTAATCATGGTTGCCTTCCTGACGACAGACCATGCAAACCCCGTCACAACGTGGTTCTTAGATAGCTCAGAGAACTGTTAGACTTGAAGATTGTGCGCCATGGCTCTTCGTGCACATAGGCACGAATTTAGCAACTCCAAGCCATCGGTCGCCAAACTGTATTTCTGCAGGATGCCGTCAAGGCCCTATATGACGTCGAAAACAGCTCAGGACAAGCTCTGGAAGCTGAAAAGGGCCATCAATGATGTGGAAGAGGCTTTTATCCTCATGCCAACAACACTGTGGCAAAGCCTGAATCAATTGAAACAGCATCAGGAGTGGATCCTGAATTAAGAGCAAGCGGAGCTTTGTGTCACTGAAGCCAAGACTGTCGCCGCCCTTAAATACACTGGCTCAAAACTCACTGACCACGATCACAAGATTGGCGATCTTACAGCAGTGTTTGGGAGGCTGGTCGATAGCATCAATGATTTGAATACCCAACATGCCAAATCAATGGAACTCCTTCGGGATATTCAAGACAAAGTCTCCAATCTTGATGATGCCAAAGAGGTGGAAGAGTCTAGAGAGGCTGCAAGGGAGTGGAGGCTGTAGAGAGAAAGAGAAATGGAGGCTGCACTAGAAGAAAGCGTTGCTAATGCAATCGGGCGACTAGCCGGACCCGGCTAGGTCAAGAAGCGAAAGGATACATGGTAACTGGTTCTCGACCTGAGTTACATGATTCTAATTTCCCATGGAAGAGTACAGTACGAAAACCTGCTGAGATACTGCTCCCAACTGATTGACAGCCTTCAACATAGGATCTGAAAGCATAGAAAAACAATGAACTGATGAGATACTTCTGTACTCTCATCAGGGAGTGCGCCATATTTAATAGATTTTAAACACTAGAGGATGCCGCTAACGAGTTCTCGATGATACTCGCAGAATGAAAGCTTCCCTTACAGCTAAAGATGAAGTCTAAACACCAGAAGGGTGAACGGGTAACCTATCTGGAAGATTGGATCCTTGTCTACGAGTTCTCCCATGAAGGACGAAGTACCTACAGGGACCACGGAAAAGACTCGTTAGTCAACTAGTGGAAAGGAACCGATCATGATCCCTCCCCAAAGACTTGGAAACATTCTCATTATAGGGACTAGCTTCTGTTAGTTATACGCTGTATTTTATCCTACTGTATGATCTTCGATCCAGTATTTATTTTTATCCTTCAATCCCTGTAATTTTCAATCATCGATAAAATTTTGGTTTCTTGAAATATCACAGCTCGTAATCTATATTTACTGTTTTTTTACTGTTTTGATTACAAAGTATTTGTAATACCGATATTTTTTTGCTTCCGTTTCGCTCGACCGTATCGACTCGATTGTGTTAGTTGATACTTCTGACCTTGTGTAGTTTCTCACCTTTGTCATTCGAGCGAGTTTGCTATTGTCCCAAATTGATCTGTGTATCATTATGATCTTTCCAAGTTCGGATCGATTTCCTGTGAACTGTGTACGAAATTAACACCTCGTGGTTCCTACAAGTTTATTGATGTATTGATTTGAGGTGTGAACTTCAAAGTTGATCGTTGTTGTTTGATCATTGTTATTCGTTTGTCGTTGTCCAATCATTATTGTTTGATCTCGTAATCGTGGTTATTGAACATCTGGGTCACTTTGTAATTTCTGTAAGTGTTGGGAAATTGTCTTCGTATTTGAATCTTCCAAACATTTAAGGTTCTTGGAATTACATTCTTGTTCAACGTTGGACTTGTGTTTTGGTTGTTGTACTGCTAGGATTTATCAACCGTAGTGGTCCATGTTCGTTGCTTTTTGTAAACATTCTTGCACATTGAATCGGACCGCAGTAGCTCTGTACTGCATGAAGCTCTTGTGCACTGTAAATATTAGATAATGTGTGTTATCTAGAGTCTCCTTGCTCTTGTTTTAAGTTTCGGGACGAAACTTATTTTTAGTAGGGTAGAATGTAATACCCGAGATTCTCGGTTCAGATTATTTTTAAATTTTTGTCGGTTGCGCCGGTCATTTTGTTCTGTTGGCGATTTCTTGAGATTTTCCCCTATGTTGGGTACGGCTTGATGTACTATGTTGTGGTGTTCGTCGGGTACGACTTATTGTTGCATAAGTCAAGCTAATCGATGTCCTGTTTTATTATTATTTGTCTTCTTCCAAATTGTTGTTGTGGTTCTATCGTAATTTTTGGATTGTGTCGGAATCTTTTTCAAACCAGAGGGTGCTGGCCAGACCTGTGCAACACAGCAGTAGAAACGGTGCTGCCGAGCACCGTGTCCTGCGCCGATTGTCGAACGGCGTTGCTGAGCCCCGGGTCTTGCGCCGGGTGATGCGCCGTGTCGGACACGACCGAGACACATGCACAAGTGTCTTGCGCCGGGTGCTGCGCCGTGTCGGTTAGGTCGCGCACTGACCCGCAACACGGAAGTAAAACACGGCGCTGGTTGGGCCGTTTGTTGCGCCGTGTTCCGCACGAGTATATATATGGCAGAGCAGACGGATTTACACCCATTTTTCCATTCCTTTTCTTCCCTTTACGCGGCTGGGGCTTGGAGGACACGAGGGCATGTTGTTCCACTATAAATCCACGAAATTCTGGAGCCCATATCATCAATTATTCCTTCCATAACTTGCTCCGATCTATCGAATCAGAGTAAGTTTTCTAAAAATCTGGTTTTGGAGATTTCATTCGATTTTGTCCGTTTAATTTGATTAACTTAGAATAGTGATGGATTGATGATTGTTAAGCTGTATTATATGGAATTCCTTGTTGTTCCACAGTTGGATTGCCGAGGATTCGTCGTTTTATTGAGTTTCTAATCGACGCCTTGAAGGTGTTCGATAAAATGTCTCAAAGGGGATTCAGGCATTCTATGATTATTCTTCCTCGTACGATCGTTAATTTATTGATGGTATGATGCTAGGGTCAGGTTCCTTGCGAAGAACTTGAGTCGGGACTCTTCCGTTCATCGTTTTCTTCAAGCTTCTCGATTGGTCATGTTATTATTGTTTCCGCCCGGAGAATTATAGGTGTTCGAGGTTTCCCAATTTAGTCGTGTTCGTCGGAGTGTCCGGTATCGATTATCGAGGCCAGTATCTTACCTATACATTACGTGTTTTGTGGATTTAATGGTTGGAAATAGACGATATGTGCTAAATGAATGTTTATAACCATTTTTCAAAAGAATCGGTATATTTACAAATATGGTTTTCTCAAATATGACTCGTGTATTCTGTGATTTAGTGTGCTCAATTGAATATGTGTGGTAGTGTTGAGTATAGGATGGCCTGACTTTCGCGTGATGCCATTATGTGTGATTACGTCGTCAGTATGTTTTGAGGTTTAATCCTTTGGTTAAGATGTGTGCGTGGAGACAGGTGGTTATCCATGATTATGCGAGTTTATGTGATATTAATTGTGCCGTTCAGTGCTGTTGAGATAGTGTGCTTCTTTGTTGATTGTATTAGTTCTGGGTCGTGAGTATGTGTTGGATAATTTGGCTATGCTAGCAAAATACCTCGACTATATATATTGTGATTGATCCTTAAGGATTGTGGTTTTGGTAATGTGAACTAATGAGAGTTGTGAGGTTTTTCTCGGGTACTCTCACTCGGGGTTGACTCGACGGGGTCACACGGGGACCTGTTGGCTTTGCGGCTGGACCGGGTCGCGAGGGTTACTTTCGAGTGGGCATTCTCACCTGGGGTCGCTCGATGGGGCGCACAGGGGCTTGGACGTGTGGTCTTGCACGAGAATTGCCAGAGTGTTTTGTACTGATGATTGGTCGTAATATGTCCGGATTATCACAATACTTTGTGCTCGGGGTCGAGGGACATTATATATCGAGTCTTGGTGTTTGGCTAGAATAGCATAAGAATAATGTTCTATGTGTAATGTGTCCTTGTAAGTGAATTGGAGTGGATGATCGGGTCGTGAACCCTGTGTTTTGTGACCGGAATGATTGGATCGTGGACCCCGTGTTTTGTTAACGAATTTGCATTTTTGAAAATGAACTTTGGGGCTGTGACCCTAAGTGGCTTTCGAGCAATTAAGAACTTTTCAATTTCAAATGTTTTCAAAACTCCAGAGATTTGGAAGTGTTTTCAAAGTGCTTACTTGTTTCATTTCTACTTTCAAGACTTGAACTATTTTAACTAAATGAAATATATCGGGAAGTCTTTCGTTGTATTCTGGGAATGTGTGGTGTATCACTCGTATTTGCACTTTATACTTGTACTAGCAAAACAGTAGAGTTTTGCTAACCCCCGAAGTATTCGGGGGGTGGATGTTTGTTCTGCATCCAGGTACATGCAGGTTTTGGGAGCAAAACACAGGATCGCTGCGAAGGATGATGTAAGACAATGATATTAATCACATGAAGACCAGTTTTGGGTGCAGTCAGTCGGAGTTTGTTGTATTGTCTTTTTCGTTGTCGTACTTCTTGTTTATGAGTGTATTTTACCCTTGCATGGGTATGAGTCGAGATAGAAATGTATACTTTGATTTGTATGTTAGTGATAAAAGACCAAATCGGTCTATTGGTTCTTTATTTTGTTACGTCGGTATGTAAGGTAACATGGTGTTTCGATGTCTATCCTGGTGGATCCTCATGGAGAGGGTCTATGGCGTGTAATATTCCCAGTTTGATTCTGGGGGAGTTACATTTATGGTATCGGAGCTTAGGTTGCGGAAACCTAGGCTGTCGGGTCCACTCATGTATTGTTGAGTCTTGTATTGTCGGATCGTGTCTGACTGAGTCGTGTCGCGATGCGTCGTCTGGGATGTCAATCGTGATTAGTATCATGGTGCAGCCGTCATATTCATGCGATCTATGGATGCAAGTCTCCCTATTTCATGTTGTTCCTCGAGCTGCACGAGCTAGCTGTGTGATTCAGTATTTTGGGGTACAGTTTAAATGTGATTTATGATTATGTGGCATATATTTGTTGATTCTCGTCTTATGCTAGAATGAAGAATGATATTGCTGAATGTATCTTCGTTTAAACTGTTTTTCTTGCAAGAGTAATAACCTTGGAATTTTAAATCGAATGCTTTCGGGGAGTCACGTAACTTTTTTTTTTAAAATGTCCTCTAAGGGAGGAAAAAGTTTGATTTTCGTATGTTGATCTCAAGGCTGAAAGTTCTAAAAACTCGAATTATTGATAATTCTTTCCCATTGTGTACTATAAGTTTTCAAAACACGAGTTTTAAACTCAAATGAGGTCTACAAAATATACTCAAGACGTGACTCTCGTTTGTAACTTTTCGGTTTCATGAATGTTAGTCAGAAGATGTGTATTGATGATGTTATCGCCATTTGGGCAATGGTGCCCAGTTTTATGATTAAAATGGTAGTGTGAACGCCGAGTCATTTCGGTATGTGCACATTGAGATAACCCTCCATGCTGAGAGGAGAAATTTCAGTTTTGAATGATGATTGTCTTTTGATGCTTGCTTGTGAGATATTGTAGTTATGTGAATCGATGGCATTCAGACTCGTATGTTGTTGCTTATTTGTAACCTCCGGTTTTAGTATTGCCTTGTATATGTTTTCAATCGTGTTGTTGATTTGAGCAGTTAGCGCAGGCTTAGTACGAGGCTAACGCGCGCTAACGTGGCATGTTTCGCGCACGCTAATCTTTGTTGTAACGCGCGCTAATCAGCCTGGGCAGAGGCTATGGAAATGCATTTTTAGCCGTCAGGTCTATGTTTTGCAGTCAATCACCTGTGACTGTGTTCTTTATGTGTTGTCCAGTGATGACAACTGTTTTGTATGAACGTGTCTTATGACTTTCCGTTGCGCTAAGTGATAATTGATTTTGTTCAGTGAATTGATAAATTATGTCTGGTGTGTGTGTTTGTTCGAAAACGCTTTCCTAAAAATTTCATAAAGTTTCGACGGTTCAATTAATCGGCGGCTCCGTGTGTACTTTGAAAATGATTTGGAATTGGCGAGCCGGCCCCGGATTCTCAAATATAACCTCGACTGTATTTGAAAGAGTTGTTTTAAAGTACATGTAGACATTTTATAAAATGTTACCGTCGTTGATTTTCATGTAGTGTTGGGAGGATTTTCGAAAATGATTTTAACATATTGTTGTATTTTCAAATAATTCGAGTGCATGATTTTCAAAATTCTTTCACATCATAAAAATATTTTATTTCGAAAACCCATGTAATTTTTATTTTCAAAAATATATTGTGAAAGATGAAAAATCTCACTCGATGTAAACTTCAAACTCGGATTTGGGAAAGTTTCCTGTATTGATTAAAGCACGTATGAATGGTTTGATGACCTCACATGGTTACCTTGTTTGTTATTAACACAGATGCTGGTGTGTAGTGGCGTGGTGATTTGGATAATGCCGGTTGCACAGAAAATATTGTTTTGCAAATGATTTCAAAATGAGATGGTCAAAGTCTGTTGTTTACAAGTTTTGATGAAACAACTTGAGGTACCAAAAATACTTTTAAATTTTTATTATGAATAGCATACAAATCCGAGGATTTTCAAATGATATCATTTAAAAGGATACCTCGTGGATTTTCTTATCAAGTTGTCGTTAGTTACCTTATGTGATATGTCGTGCTGAGTTGGTACTTTAGCATATTATTTTTGCGAAGTTGCGCCATCGTATCGAGTGAGAATCCACTTAGTATGCCGAGGGATAGAGGACGCGGTCATGACCGCGGTACAGTTGGTCATAGTGACCAGATGCAGGATTAAGAGGATATGGCCGGGAAGGTTGCTATCCGAGGACTTCATTCTCGTTGTTTAGGTTTCGGGGACGAAACCTCATTTAAAGGTGATATGATGTAATACCCATATATTTTTTCTTCCGTTTCGTTCGACCGTATCGACTCGATTGTGTTATTTGATGCTTCTGACCTTGTGTTGTTTCTCACCTTTGTCATTCGAGTGAGTCTGTAATTGTGCCAAATTGATGTGTATATCGTTGTGATCTTTCCAAGTTCGGATCGATTTTCTGTGAACCGAGTGCGAAATTAACACCTCGTGGTTCCTACAAGTTTATTGATGTCTTGATTTGAGGTGTGAACTTCAAAGTTGATCGTTGTTTTTCGATCATTGCTATTCGTTCGTCGTTGTCCAATCATTATTGTTTGATCTCGTAATCGTGGTTATTGAACATCTGGGCCACTTCGTAATTTCTATAAGTGTTGGGAAATTGTCTTCGTATTTGAATCTTCTAATCATTTGAGGTTATTGGAATTACATTCTTGTTCAACGTTGGACTTGTGTTTTGGTTGTTGTACTACTCGGATTTATCAACCGTAGTGGTCCATGTTTGTTGCTTTTCGTAAACATTCTTGCACATTGAATTGGACTGCAGTAGCTCTGTACTGCATGAAGCTCTTGTGCGCTGTAAATATCAGATAACGTGTTTCGGGACGAAACTTATTTTTAGTAGGGTAGAAGTAATACCCGAGATTCTCGGTTCAGATTATTTTTGAATTTGTCGGTTGCGCCGGTCATTTTGTTCTGTTGGCGATTTCTTGAGATTTTCCCATATGTTGGGTATGGCTTGATGTACTGTGTTGTGGTGTTCGTCGGGTACGACTTATCGTTGCGTAAGTTGAGCTAATCGTATGTCCTGTTTTATTATTATTCGTCTTCTTCCGGATCGTTGTTGTGGTTCTATCATAATTTTCGGATTGTGTCTGAATCATTTTGCAACCGGAGGTTGCTGGCCGGACCTGTGCTACACGGCGGTAGAAACGGCACTGACGAGCGCCGTGTCCTGCGCCGTTTGTCGAACGGTGATGCCGAGCACTGGGTCTTGCGCTGGGTGATGGGCCGTGTCGGACATGGCCAGGACATACGTGCAAGCACTACTACAAAAACACCTTTTACTGACACTTTTGGTCTGACACTTTACCAAAAGTGTCAGTAACTTCGAACATTTGATCTGTTTTTAATATAAATGTGTCAAGATTCAATGACACTAAAATATCAGTAAATATCATAAATTTATGATATTTTAATATCAAAAATTAAAAAAAATGCTAAATCATGAATCGTTTCTCAGACATCCAAACCGTCGACTCTCCACCTCATCCTTTTAGGTTGTCTCATTTCCTTTTTAGCACTCATTTTGGCTGGCCGACTACAACATCCATAAGGAGTCGACTCTCCACCTCGTTCTTCGCCTTCGCGGTGGCGCTAAGAAGCGTAAGAAGAAGAACTACACCAAGCCGAAGAAGACCTTCTCCTCGTAGTTTCTAATCTTTGTCGCTCGCGGTATTTTAGAACAGAAGTCAGGTTGATGGTGCCTGTCTGAGTGAGCAGCGCCTCTCTGGAGACTCTTGGGAGTCCCGCGTCACTTTCCCCTCATTTTATTTTCGATTTACTGTTGTTAATTTTGTGTTTTTTTTATTTCCCCTGAAAATAGGGTTTGTCGCCAGCTTCAGATCTGATTTGTAGTCTTTGTGGTTGTGTGTTTTCAGGAGTTTCATTTGCCTTATCATGGCTAACACTAATGAGCTACTAGATTTGGTCCGCCGTCCAGTTCTGGGCCACTTCCGTCCGAAGTCTCCAAAGCCATTAGACATCCAAGTACGAAGAAGTGATGGCATCTCTAAGGTATGCTCTATTTTCCTGCATCTACTTGACCATTGTTCTCCAAAGAGTTATATAGACTCCCATCACGTAAATATGCAAGGTGATTTTTGATGGCAAAAGTATAGACAATAGTTGACATGTGATGGTGTTTATGAGAAAGCTGGATATATGGCCCGAGCCAAGATAAATTTTTTATTTTTTTCCATTAATCATATTTTTTTATGCAGAATTTTCTGAAGTGTTCCTTGTAGTCATGTAGTCTAAATAATGTCATTGTGTTTATTAGGTTATTGTAGTGGTGGATGCTGGGCAATTGCAGATTCTGGGACTTCTCCCATAGCTGGTCCAACAGTATGTTCCAAGCTCGCCTAATGCAAAAAAATGTCCTTTTTCAGTATTTTTCCCTCTTTTTTGATGTATTATTTGAATAGGGTCTGCATATGTTATCTGTTGTAGTCCAGCTGCACATGGTGGTGATTCTTTATCTACACACATTTTGTTGTTTATAATGTAAAACAGAAATAACGGTTCCACATGCACAAAGAGAAACATCTTTTGGGGCTAATTTAGACAAACTTTCCTTTGTTTTTCTGTTCGGATTTCTGTAAAAAGAGGGTCACATAGTTATAGTTGTAACTGTGGAAAGATTGTTTACTTAGCTTGCTAAGATGTTAAATATGTAAATTGCATGTACATAGATCTAATCAACGATCACTAATTTCAAATGCTTTTCAGAAACTTCGTGTTTGGTGTCGTTTACGTAATGTCCCATGGGAATCCAGGCAAATACAATCAACTTCAGGAGAGAAGGCCTTTGTTCTGCTGTCGGATGGAAATGTTAGTTCACATCTTCTTTATCCTTACAGTATTTATGATCATACCGAAGAACTTGAAGTTGGGATTTACGTACTCACTATCTTATCATTATAGGTTGTGACAGTTCCCACACAGGGTCTCTTACCTGCCAATTCAGACATTCTTGACGGGGTGGATGATCTTATAGAACTTAGCTACTTGAACGAGCCTTCAGTTCTTCACAATCTTCAGTATAGATATTCTCTAAGACATTGTATATGTAAGTAACTAGTGGTCAAGCATTTGTGTTATGTACTATGTTAGCTATCTGTGCTCTTGAAAAATATATTCCTATTTTTCCTAGAGTAAGGCAGGCCCTGTCTTAATAGCAGTCAATCCTTTCAAAGATGTGCCGCTATATGGAAATGACTTTGTTACAGCTTATAGACAATATTCTGGACAGCCCTCATGTGTATGCTGTTGCTGACACAGCCTACAATGAATTTTGGAATACTACTATTTGTTGTCTTTTAGTTACTAATTGTTAACTAATTTTTTTCTATAATTTGTTACATACCAAACATCTATTCATGAACCAATGAGACAGTCCTACTTGAAAAGGTCAGTTTATCTGTTTGAAATTTTAGTAATGCGAATGTTTATTTTTTTTCATATGTTTGTATACTGTGATCGCCATGATTAATCAGACCATAGGAGCCTCTGGTGTTCTTAGCCAAGAATGCAAGTCCGTGGTTGACCAATATGGTCGAAATGTTATGGATCTTCTCTTGACGAAGGTAGTTACCAACTATATATTTACAAATGTTTTCTTTTTGTCATGCACGATCTTTTTTTGCCGTGTGCGATTTTTCTTGTTTCGTTGTTATGTTTATTTGCTTGTTGGACCAAATTGTGATTCAAATTATCGCAGGTAAAGCCACGGAAAATATGCTCCGAGGTCGGGTTATGCACATTAGATGGAGCTCGTGGTGTGAGGTCAGACATGATTTGCTCACATTTTTTGAATGTGGCTACTACGTGATGAAATATATCAAAGATATCGTTAAGAATGTGAACATTCTTAAAAATAATGTAGGTATCGAAATTTTTTAGATTTTTGTCTATGCTCGCAATTAAAAGTATCTCACTTTTCTTATAGGTTACGCATTATTTCACCTGAAGTATTTAATTTTCTTTATCTACATTTTTTTTTTTTGCGAAAGAAAAAGAGATGTTTGGTAGTACTCTCTTAGTATTCTGATAGCTGAAATGCTTGGTCTTAGTATTCTAATGGCTGAAAGTGTGATTGTTATGTGCATGTCTAGTAATGTATTTATAAGAATGTTAAGAGTGAATTCTGGCTGCCTTGTCTTCAAACACACGTATCGTCACTGTGGCACCGTGTTGTCAGTAGTCCGTGCTCTTTCTTAGATTGTTGTAGTGCTGACATTCGCTGAGGATGGTTCTGTTTTTCTGTGTGGACCAGGTACCATGTTCCCCGGTCTTCATTTAAGCTATCAGGAAACATTCTGGTAATTTTTGAAGAAAAAGGTGGAGATCCTTCTCAGATAAGATTTGCAACACGAATATTCTCGAGCATTTGTGCCCACTTGTCAGAAAATCACCCTACTTTTGAAACTGAATCTGCATCAAAAGATAAAGATGTAAATTATAAAACTAAATCTACTGTATAGTTGAAGTGTCCCCCAAGTACTCGCATTTCCCGCCTTAAATTTGCCAGCTTTGGAACTCCCGCGGGAACCTGTGGATACCAATACAGCTTCGGTGGAAAAGGTATGAAATGATCTGAACCTTTTTTTATCGTAAATTCTGTGTTAATGTTTATTAAAGTGTTTGTTCTTTAGCCTAGGAAAAGAAAGGTTTCACTTTTATATTAAAATTTCAGTAGTTAATTAGAAACACTTTGGTGTTTCTGACTAGGGGCCGTTTGCTTCATGGTACTTGAACGTGAATCATAATGTTATTCTCATACGTTTGTAAGGTCCTTTTGAGGCAAAATTTTGCTTATCTCTCCCTCTCTTCTACAGTAGTTCTTCACGCTTTTGTCTATTAATCTTCTTTTAGGGTCGTACAGTTCTTGCTGGATATCTTTACTGTAATTTAAGTCAGAGACTCATTGCAAATGGCTGTTTGAAAGAGGTTAGTTTTGATTTAAGTGTTTACAATACTCATCACAGGCCTTCATCTCTATTGCTTTGTTACTTACAACATTTTTTTTTTCCTTATTTAGGCTCTTCTTTCATTTGTGAATCAAGCGCATAAATTACATTACGATCTTTTCCATGCAAAATTTACAAAACATAAGATGAACAACTCAGTTGCTAAGGAAGTATTTGAGTCAATACCGTTGGACTTAGAAGATGGTTATCCAAGTCCCTGAAAAGTTTTACAATATTTTCGCGAGAGCCTTTTAAAGGTTTGACCTCCATCTTATCATTCTTTTATTTATGGAATTAAATTAAATTTATTTTTAAGGGGGCTCCTGCAGATTGTTTTAATTTTAAATATTATATCTGCGTGCAGGTCCGACTCATCTATGAAATGATGGGAGATAGAAGATGGGCTGAAGCCTATTTCAAATCCGGGAAGGACATATCCCATTTACATGACGTTCCTTTGTTTACATTTGCTTTCTCTTACCACTGCATTTTGTTGCCACCAATGTAGACTACAATTTGAAGTTTCTATATATGAGTCTTTTTGTCGGGTCTGGAAGCACACTCGACTGATTTACCGAACCAGCTTAAATCCATTTCCGAGGCCCAGCTGCAAAACTTGGTTGAAGTGTTTTGTTAGTAGTTAAGTTGAATGCTTGATTAGTATACTTGATTGAGGTGTTCTATTGGTATAGTTTAGAATTTCCCAGACTTGGTAGTTTAGTATTTGATTGTATTTTGATGGCTCTCGATGCTTGGTTTTGTATTCTGTCACTTTTTTAAGTGAATTGCATTTGGGATGTTTTATAAGTGAAATGTCTGTTTGAAAATTTTAATTTATGGTATTTTTTCATGTAATTAAACAAAAAAATGTAATTGAGATAATAATACAATTTTTTTTCACAAATCTGAACATATACTGACATTAAAATAGTGTCAGTAATTATTTTTACTGACACTTTATAATAGTGTCAGTAATGCTAAAGCTAGAACATACTGACACTAATGTTTAGTGTCAGTAAAATAATTACTGACACTATTTTAGTGTCAGTATTTACTTACACTTATATTACTGACACTAAAAATTAGTGTCAGTATTCTTTGGCTTTAGCATTACTGGCACAATTATAAAGTGTCAGTAAAAATAATTACTGACACTATTTTAGTGTCAGTAAAGGGGATATTTGTACTAGTGAAGTGTCTTGCATTCCATACATAAGGCTACCCATAGCTGAAGCATATGCTATATTACTCATTTCCTTTCGTTGTACCTCATTTTGAGGACACATCTTCGAGGAGAGTTTTATTCCATGTCGCATCGGTAGGAACCCTCTTTTAAAATCATCCATCTTAAATCGCTTTAAGATTTTTTCTATATAGAGGGCTTGGGAAAGACCTATCATTCTCTTCCCTCTATCCCGGTAGAGCCGAATACCAAGAATATAGGTTGCTTTTCCCAAGTCTGTCATGGAGAAACTACTCGAAAGCCAAGATTTCACAGAACTGAGCATTCCCACATCATTTTCTATTAGTAGAATGTCATCTACATATAGTACTAAGAATGCGATCTTGCTCCCACTAACCCTCTTGTATACACAAGGTTCCTCTTCATTTTGTACGAAGTCAAACTCTTTGACTGCCTCGTCAAAACGAAGGTTCCAACTACGCGAAGCCTGCTTCAGTCCATAAATACAACGCTAAAGCTTGCACACTTTCTGAATATCGACCTCGGACACAAAGCCTTTATGTTGCTCCATATAGATTTCCCCCTTAAGGAATCCATTAAGGAAAGCCTTCTTTACGTCCATCTGCCATATCTCATAATCGTGGTAGGCAGCTATAGCAAGCATCATGGGAATAGACTTGATCATAGCTACGGGCGAGAAGGTGTCGTGGTAATCGATCCCTTTTTTCTGGGTATAACCCTTCGCCACAAGCCTGGCCTTATAGGTGTCAACCTTGCCATCCCCATTAGTCTCTCTTGTAGATCCACTTGTTCCCAATAGGTATTATGCCCTTGGGGCGATCTACTAGAGTCCAGACCTGATTGACATGCCAACTGGGATTGTTTGAAACAGAAAATCAAAAAAGGACTAACGGTGTACACGTTATGAAACTCAAAGGACCAAAATGATAGAAAAAAAACTTAAAGGACCAATTTGTTATAAATAAATAACTTAAAGGACCTCTGGTGTATTTTTGCCAACTAACATATGTTTACGTAGTTTAGTCACATATCATTATATCGAAGAAAATCTTGATATCAGAGTAAACTAAAATTTGTATCTAGATTCACATGGAAATGAATGCACCAATTTTACTAGCTATGTATAGGTTCTTGAATGTACTCATAATTTATAGAGTAGATTCATAATTTATTAAATAAACTATGAATTATGTTAATTCATTAAATTGATCGTTTATGTTATACTAATAATAAGAAGTGTTATAATTATAGGTACACAAATTTTTTTCTTCAATGTCTGTACATAACATTCTAGTTCCTAAAGAAGCATAATTTTTAGAAAAGTCTAACACTAAGAGTACTAAATAAACTACTGAATCCACTGATCACTGAACCAAAACAAAAAAAAAAAAGAAGAAGAAAAGACAAACTGCACAAGAGAAGAAAGAAATTAAAAAAAAAAAAAAAAGAATTCGATAATTCTATTGCCAGCTTATGGTTGATTTGGATACCCAACATAATTGTTACCACTTGGAGATTTCACCTGACCTGGATCAATTTGCAATTTGTTAAATAGATTATCTTACGACGAGCCACTGAAATTTGAGGCTGAAGAATGTTAGAGGATATATCACACATAGCTAGCGACGTTTTTGCAGAATCATTTGAAGGTTTTGCTGTAGTTGGTTTTGGAATGGGACGTGGGATTTTATTTGATGACAGCAAATCATTTGAAAAATGCATAATCTTCAGTTGTTTGTTTTACAGAAACAACAATACAGATGATCACAAGCTAAGTTGATGATGATTAATTCTTGAAACACACACAAGGTGATATGAGAGAGAACAAAACAGTCAGCGTGAGTGAGGAGAATCACAAACTATTTTTTCTTGTTCTCCAGTGTAGGAATAGAGTTGCATATTATTAGCAAACACACAGTGTGTGTAGGAACTTTTTACCTCATTGCATGCTCAGGTGTTTTGATTCTTGTAGGAACTTCACTATCACGCTAATTTGTATATCTGTATGCTCTGACCCATGGTCTCGCCAACAGATCTTGAATGCCTAAGTGATGCCTTTTGGTTGGTGCTTTATAGCCAAAGATCGTTGACGACTGACTAACTGAAGAATTCTTTGTACGACTCTCTCACCGGCAGATCTTGAATGCCTGAGGGATGCCTTTTGGGGCTTGTTGTCAAAAGACCGTTGAGGAGGACTACGAACTGAAGAAAATTTTGTATTATTGCTCTCACTAGAAGCTGGTCCTAAGCTTTTAATTTCCAGAAGTTACTTTATTTAGAGCTTCGTGGCTGCTGTGGAGTTTTGAACTGAAGGCAAAGATCCATATCTGGTTGATCTGCAGCACGTTTCTCACCGCTGACACATAAGCTGCAGCAACATCAACCACCATTGAACAACTCCATCTAGAAACCACCATTGTTGAATTGTCCAAACCCACCAAACCCACCTACTATCATTTTGTTATTTGCATTTTAAGACTTGTTATTTGCATTTAAAGGCCTCTATGATTAGTATAAATAGGCCTATCATTTCCCTTGTAATATTATCTTGAGTTGAATAAAAACAAGTGAGTTATAATTTAGAGAGTGTTCTCTCTTGTTCCTGAGCCATATTTTTGGTACCGGAGCAAGTTCTTAGATTCCAGAGTTGAGTTTGAGTGAAAAAATCAACGAAAAGTTGAGTGTGTTTTTTGGTGAGAAAGAGAGTCATCTGCCAAAAAACTCCACTTTGCGGCCATATTCTCAAAAAACTAACGTTGCCATCACGTCCGGAACGTTGAAAAACCTTGGGAAACCAAGTTTCGCGTCCAACGGAGCCTCCACCCGCCGCCAAGAGGTCACCATAAAATTCGCCGGAAAATTTCTCATAGTCGGAAAACCCACCGGAAAAATTCCAGTCGCCGGAAAGTGCAGAGCTGCCACCAGACCGTCGCCGAAAAAACTACCGAAAATTCGAGGTGGAAGACGATGCCACATCATTGTGCCACGTAACACCTTATACCACTCTCTTCACGCCACGTGTCGAGAGTCAACTTACGCCACCTCACTGCCACTGCCACATCACTGTGACGTCATCAGTCAAAGTTTGACCAGTCATAGTCAGATTTGACCCAAAAAAACTGTGGTTCTAGATAATCTAACCCTCCACATCAGAAACGAATTATTTTTTTTACAAATTTATTTATTTTTCAACATGCCTCCGCGAAGACAACCTCTACGAGACATTGAAATGACAAACATACGGAGAAAAATTCAGGAACTCCAAAACGCTTTGCAAGCCCAACAAGTCTTGTTTAAACGAACGCCAACAAGAAGATGGAGAATATTCGAGTGATTCCTCAGCACCTAGAAATCATCGTCCCCAAAGATCACTAGTCAGACATGATGACATCAAAGTTGACATTCCTGACTTTGAAGGGAGACTTCAACCAGATGATTTCATCGATTGGCTTCAGACAGTCGAAAGGGTATTTGAATACAAGGAGATTCCAGAAGAGAAAAAGGTGAAGATTATTGTTGTGAAATTAAAGAAACATGCTTCCATTTGGTGGAAAATCTTAAGAAAAGGCGAGACCGAGAAGGAAAAAGCAAGATCAAAACATGGGAAAAATGCGAAAGGAATTAACTAGAATGTTCCTTCCTCCTCAACACTACCAAGACAAATTCATCCAGCTGCAAAATCTTTGCCAGAAGAATTTATCAGTCGAAGACTACACAAGAGAATTTGAGAAGCTGATGATGCAGTGTGATATACAAGAAAATTAGGAGCAAACGACTGCCATATATCTTGGAGGATTAAATACTGATATTGTTAATCGTGTTGAACTTCAACAATATTAATCGTTAGATGATGTTATTCATCTTGCTACACGAGTATAGAAGCAGTTACCCAAAAGATCCACATATAAAAAATTTTCCCCAGCAAATCAACCACCTTACACTCGAAAACCACCTACCAACCAACCAAGTTCTTCCAACCAACCCCCTTCCAAACCCATTTCTACAGAAAACAAAACGAAGGCCATCAAATGCTTTATATGCCAAGGTTTTGGTCACATTGGTTCCAACTGTCCAAACCGGACAACTATTACAATTATCAAAGGAGAAGTCTATGAAGTATTTGAAGAAGATGAGACTCGAGAAGAATCTGAAGGAGAATATAACGCCGATCCAATATACGATGAAGAAGTTACTGTTGTTGACCATGGTGAATCTTTAGTAACCAGACGAAGCTTACATACAATGACCACAAACGAAGAACCTTGGTTAAGGCATAATATTTACCACACCCATTGCGCTTCCGCTAAAAAAAATTGTGATGTCATTATCGAAAATGGAAGTTGCGAAAATGTCCTTTCGAGTTACGTGATAGAAAAGTTGGATCTACCAACCCAGATTCATCCACACCCCTACAAGTTGCATTGGATCAATAAAGGAAGTACAGTAAATGTTGACAAACGATGCCTTGTGACATTTTCTATTGGTCAAAAGTACCAAGATCAGGTTTGGTGTGATGTTGTGCTTATGGATGCCTGTCATCTTCTGCTAGACAGACCATGGAAGTATATGATCGTCGAGTACTTTATGATGGTTATGCAAACACCTACTCTTTTGTCAAAGATTGAGTAAAAATCAAGCTAGCTACTCTGCCGCCGAGTGAGCTTGATAAAAACAAGAATGAAGTCAAACCATTGGTGTCCCTAGTCACGAAGGAACAACTGAAGGAAGATGTAGAGGAAGTTCAAACCATGAGATTTGTTCTATTATTCGAGTCAAATAAGGAGACTACTATTCAGGTAGAAATCAAACAACTACTTGTGGAGTTTCCCGATGTGGTACCAAAAGAAATTCCATGCCACCAATGCGAGACATCCAGCACGCCATTGATTTTATTACATGAGCAGTGATTCCAAACAGACCAGCCTACAGAATGAGTCCTCAGAAGCATGCTGAAATTCAATTATTGGTAAATTTGTCGTCGTCTATTTTGATGACATTCTGATCTTTAGCAAGGACAAAGAAGAACACTTGGAGCATATTCGGTAAGTGCTATAAACTCTTCGTAAACAGAAACTCTATGCCAATTTGAAGAAATGTTCTTTCTTAACCAGTGAAGTTACTTTTCTTGGATATATCATCACATCCGAAGGCGTACGAGTAGATCCTGAAAAGATAGAAGCAATCAATAGCTGGCCAGTTCCGTGATCAATCCGTGAGGTGAGAAGTTTCCAAGGATTATCCTCCTTTTACAGAAGATACATCAAAAACTTCAGCACAGTTGCCGCTCCGCTCACAGATTTTATCAACGGAGAAAAATTTCAATGGACTGAGGCCGCACAGAAAAGTTTTGACAAGATGAAGAAATGTTTAACTGAAGCACCAGTATCAGCCCTTCCCAATTTTGATCAAGTATTTGAAGTTAGCTGTGATGCTTCCCACACTAGAATTGGTGATGTTCTAAGTCAAGAAGGTCATCCTATAGCCTTCTTCAGTGAAAAGCTCAACAATGCTAAATTTCGATATTCAACATACGACAATGAGTTTAATGCAATTGTTCGTGCCTTGCACCATTGGAGTCATTACCTGTTGAATAAAGAATTCATTCTTTATTCTGATCATGAAGCTTTAAAACATTTGAACTCTCAACAGAAGATTAGCCGTCGACATGCTACTTGGAGTGAGTTTTTACAGTCTTATCCATTTCTAATCAAGCACAAGGCTGGGGTTCAAAATATTATTGCAGATGCCCTCAATAGGAGTCACACACTGCTTTCAACCCTCCAAACAAAAGTAGTTGGCTTTGAAATGATAAAAGAGTTGTACCCAGATGATCCTGACTTCCAGAAAATATGGGATACTACTGAAATGCAATCCTCCAAAGATTACTACAGGCATGAAGGATTTTTATTCAAAGGGAAGACTTTGTGTTTCCTCAATATTCACTGCGAGAAGCCATTATCTGGGAATCCCATGACGGAGGATTAGCGAGATACTTTGGCCGAGGTAAAACTGTGGCCCTGGTCAAAGGAAATTTCTATTGGCCGAGGATGGAAAGAGACATAAACCGACATATTCAAAGATGCAGAATTTATTACTTGGCTAAATCCAAAAGCCAAAACACTGGGTTATATATGCCACTTCCAGTACCAGAGTCACCTTGGGAAGATGTTAGTATGGATTTTATTTTAGGACTTCCAAGAAGTTAACGTCAGAAAGATCCAATCATTGTCGTGGTAGATAGATCTTCAAAGATGGCCACTTCATTCATTGTCAAAAGACTAATGATGCTATCCCCCAGGGCATAGCTCAGTGGCAAAGGAGGGGGATATCTTTTGCGCTGGTGGCACGCAGCGTGGGTTTGAATCCTCGTGGGAGCATCCGCTCTTTTCAGAGATTTGGACCTTGTGTGTTTATTCAGTTGAAGCATCCTCAAAACCGGGTTGCTGAGGCATAACCTGCGATTTAACCGGGAGTAGGAATGAGGGATCGGACCTACAACCCCCAGGATTAAACCTGGGTCATCAAAAAAAAAAGGATTAATAATGTTGTTCAAGTTGCTGATTTGTATTTCAAAGAAATAGTTCGTCTTCATGGAATTCCAAAAACTATCACTTCTGATAGAGATGTGAAGTTTTTAAGCAACTATTGGGATAAACAATCCTGTATCTTGTTTTGATAATTGCCAACACACAAAAATATTAGCCATCATACATCAAAGGATTCGAAATGCCTCTAAGTTTGGAAACTGTCTGGAATCTCCATACAACACCCTTCCATACAACACTGGAGATAGCCAATAGCGTTGAAGTCTACAACTACAGCATTAAAGACGTATCATGTTGGATACAGCATACAGACTGAAAACGTTAGGAAAACAAACACTTATCCAACAGGACTGAAGACCGTTGCAACGGAATCTACTTTATTCACTAAATTCAAAACACCGTTTGAAAGAAGTATTTAAATACTGATCGGATAAAGTATTTAAATACCAACCGACAAGGATCTTCAGACAAGGATCAAAATCAGGATCTAGCATCTTGGAAGTCAATCAACCAATCAGAAAGGACTTTTGCTCACCAACCAGCCAACGGACATATTTATAACGGATCTATTCCAAAGTTATAAATAATCCATGCAAGAAGACATTGCAAGTGACTTGACTGAAAAACAAAACACTGAAAAATGAAGAACGATTGACACATTCATAATCGCAGAAACTCTGAAGCGATTACTCTGTCAATCAAGCTTACAAAAGCAAATATATTTCTTCGAGCATATATCAATATCTGAGAGAAGAAATATACTCAGTCAACGTGAAAAACACATCATCAGCCTAAGATCATCAAGTGTTCAAGTTGCTGTTCAAACAAGTGATTTAACCATTGTTTACCTTGAGTAAACTTAGCCCTGTGTGGACTAAGGAAATGATATTCTGACCTGTGTGGGTCGAATAGGACAAAGCTTCAATATGTGTAAGAAAAAGCAAGTCAAAGAAGCCTACAACCAATCTGTGTGAACGGTTGAAAGCTACAGTCTTTGTATCAATATGTGTGAACAATACAAGGATAGGCTTGATTAAAGTCACATAGTTATACGTAGTGATTTTAATAAATATTTTACTCCTGTGTGGAGGACCTGTGGACGTAGAGGGGTTTACCTCGAATCACTTTATATTGTGTGTTATTTACCTTCTGCCTTTATAGTTTTCATAACTGTGATTTATATATAAGTATACATTACCAAAACCCTGTACACACAAAGCTAACAGGAAAATGTCTAGTTGTTGTATTTACAGCAACACACTTAAATGAACTTCCGCTACGCACTCACATTTGAAAATCGTATAGCTTTTTGCACTAACACTTTCCAAGCTTCTGTATACTTAGTGGCCAACAAGTGGTATCGGAGCAGTTGATTCTAAAAATAATCAGTCGTAATTTTAACCGAATCAGATCCAAAAATCACACATTTCTTTAAAAATAGTCTTTATCTTGCCTATTCTTCTACATGGATACCTCAATGATAAACAACATTCCTATGTTTTCTATTAACAAATTTGATGGTTGGAGAATTAGTATGGAAGCACATCTTGCTGCCATACACGAGGATATGATATTTGCCATACTATTTCAGTAGTGTTTCAAAAGATCAAAAATCAGCAATCTATTGAAACGCTTTGGCGGCAACACTAGCTAAAAGCATTGCCTTTGAGCACTTATGGCGTAGTGGTCATTGAGATTACATGACACACGTATAGCTGTTGTTTTAATGGCCTATCGGGCAGGGAGTGATCTAAAAATTTTCAAATTTTTCTCCTTTTGGGTATACACTTTACCTAATGCTTGAAGTTCACCGACAATGCCAGTGAATCTGAGGTCAAGCTCCTCAAGAGTTTCAGAAGATTTTATTTCAAATTATTGAAATTGCTGAGTGAGTTTTGAAATCTTATTTTCTTTTGAGAGCTCAGTTCCCTCACAAATCATCTTGAGTTTATTCGATATTTTCTTGGCTGTCTTACAACTCTTTACCTTCGAGAATGTACCTTTGTCAAGAGTGACAAACAGCGCATTCTTAGCATCATTGTCGAGGTTCGCGTGCTTGCGATCGTCGGTCGTCCATTGCTCACGCTCCTTATCGAGCATCTCAGCATGAGGTTGTCCTTCTATCCTTGGGGTGGAATTAACCTTCATTATCTTGAAATGACTTGCTGAGAAATAACTATGAAAATATGTTCATCGATTGTGAAAACAGCAAAGTCTCACTTGAAAAACTCATGGAGAGCAATCATCAACTTGCCCACGATCTAAATGAGACCAAGTACCATAATGAGAGCACGACAAATGATTTCACTCTACTTGAAGCCAAATAAAAACTCTCAAGAAATGAGAAGGAGAACTAGAGACCATCTTGAAATATTTGAAGAAATCATCTAAAAGGATGGAAGAAATTCTAAGCACCGGGCAACATGCTCAAGATAAAAGTGGCTTGGGATACAACTCATTCTCCAATAAAAGAAAAAACTAGTACAGTGTTCGTCAGGGGTGTGTAACCCATTCCTGTACCTGAAGAGACCCCGAGTCCTCTAAAGGTAACAGCTGACCCGCGTACAGCAAAGGATGCCATTACGCCACCAAAGTCATATCACAGACAGTGGAATCCTCAGCCACCCAGATCTATAAGGCATAACCAACAGTATGCTCCTCGTGTTAGGAATATGCCTTCGAATGCCACTCAGAGGATGAGAGAGTGAGAGCATTTGTATTGTAATTATGAATATTTAATAATGAAATTATTATTTCTATATTATTGTAAATCACTGGCATTGTGATTTGGTATATAGAATAATAGTCCTTGCATTTGAGAGCAAACATTCTACTACTTGTCGAGATAAGGAGATAGGCACTAGAAGTGTTTAGAGCTCGAATGCTTAACTAGTTCGCAAGTCGATAAAACTTAATTGGGCATTAAGTTTAGCCAAGATTTGTATAACGTGTACTTTGACATGTAGAGCGCCTATCTTCACTAAGAGTTAGTGGGAGCACACATTATAGGCATGCTAATGAGATTAGTATACGCGAACACAACTCACATCGATTCGGTCACATGGATATCACTCAAGGTCTATCAATGACTGAATCGAAAGGTTGTGATAGGTATACGTGGACCTTTGACTTGAGGTTTCAGTAGGAGATGTGCTTGTGACATTAAGTTAGTAATTAGAGTAGTTCGATCTAATCTCCAGTTGGTGGGGCCAACCTCGAAATGCAACTTAATGGGCAAGTAGCAGTCTCTACTGATTACCAAGATAGATTTTTTTCTCCTGTAAGTGAGCAGGTAATTGTCCTATGCAGTTAATGGCAAATGAGATCATAAGTCTTTGGCCAAAGCAGTTAGAGCTAGTTGTATTTGATACACAAGAGCTCGGTGATCTCAGTTTGCATTAACAGAAAGCGTAGAGTCAAGTTATAGTAGGGTTTCTCTTTACCGTGACCCTAATACTTGACTGGGACATATGATTGAAGGGTTTATACATATACGGTATTCATAACGTAAAGGTTTTGGAATGATCCCTATCATTCGTTCTCAATTGGGTTACAATGTGAGCCACGGGACTCGCTAAGTGTTACTCACACTCTTTGGTTTCTCCCATTGCCGACTGAGACGAACCTATGGAGTCGCGGTGCTCCAAAGCCAACTCCCAAAGAGGTGGCTACCAGCTTACGTAGGCATCCCCACAGGATAGATGACGGAATATGATAAGGATATTCTCTCTTTATAAATATTAGACATTACACGTGACACGAAGGTCTCTTGATACTAGTTCCATACACAAAGACTCAAAAGAAAAAGAAAAATGACTTTTTCTCTCCGATACCATGTTTTGTAACACCCTAATAAGGCGGCCATTACAGTGCCGTGGACCCCACACTGGGACCCACCAGGCGATACCCAAAATACAGATTAAATACATAATACATGTGATACCGAACCACAATACATAGTACTTACTCCGATTAGGAGTTTACAGTGGTATGGCCAACGGCCTTATTATACACAGGATCCAAAATATAAGTATAACTCATATGGAGATTGAGTATATTTTAAATAACAATACATTTGTTCATAATTAAAATAAAGCGGAAAGATAACATTACACGGTATGAACATGACCGGAAAACAAAAGACTTGGGCCCCCCTAACTAGTATCCTTTGAACCCTTCGCCGTCACCATGATCTTCCCGTGCCTTGCCTTTTCCTCGATCTAAAATACAACACAAGTATTTCGCCCAACACAGGGTCAGATATACATGATAAATGGTTTCTCAAGATATTATACAATTCACATATATAAGATTTCAAGGAAAAACAACCCGACTAACGAACATACCCCTTGGGCGTAGGAACACTTAGTCACAAAATGTCGAACACATCTAAATATATACATGGACTATGAACGACCAAAATAGTATGGCTCAATGATGGACCTCACAGTACGCCCGATCCGGAAATGTGTCAGTGTACATGTCCACCCCGTATACGGAATCCAAGATATACATGGGACAATGTACCTAATTAGCCTCACAAATTACGTCTCGTGTGCACAGTTCAATACAGAAATATTCACGCATGACTATATATGTGCCTGGCTAAAAATCCTACACAATAACCAATCGGAACGCAGATATGATTCCGGATATGTCACGATACAACATGACAACGAATTCAATAAATCACATATCCGATTAAGGATCAAGAAACTCACCGAAATGACAATAAGGACCAATGACATCAATGGTTCAAAATGACGAAATCAAGTTTGTTTAGTGATATAGTTGGGTTATTCATCATAAGATCATTACGAAATCATCATCAAGGTGAATTATCATCTCTGAACTATAATCTTATGTTGATGAAATCCAAGGTTCAACCAATTCTAATGAGGAACCTAAGTTCATCTAGTTCAAAACCTCTCTAAACATGATAGTTGATTCAATATAATGATAAAAATTCTACACATTAACCTATCTAAAATGAAATTAATGATTATTATCATTTTAGTAACGTTAATTGTTCAGTAAGGAGAGTGAGTTTCTATTAGCCATGATTACTACCATTTAAAACATCAAGAATTCACCATATCAAACCTTATTCTCCATATTCATCATTAAGTTGTTGAAAAACTTAACTACAACCATGTTTATCTTGATTGATTTAACATTAGGTGGAGTATATATTATCACTAACATTATAACTACAAAATTATAGACTGAATTCGTATAACATGCCTTCAGAAATGAAGAACACTACACCAAAATCATAAGAACACACTCTAAACTTCAAGAATGACTCCAAACTTCCAATCAACAAGCTCCAAACTAAGATGTATAGCTCAAACACAAGTGGAAAGAAGGTTGAAGTGATATAGGGAGGCAGGGGGATGCTTAAACTGGAGAAACAACGAGGTTGAACGTGCAAAATGAAAGACACAAGTTGTCTTTTTATAACAAAGATAGTTACGTACGTTATACACCAAAGGATAACGTACGTTAGCAGCTTTACGTACGCTACACAAAAAGTGTTACATACGTAAGCTAATTCCAGAGGCTACTGGACTAAAATACGAACATCATTACGTACGTTATTGCTTGGAGCATTACGTACGTAATGTAGGTCAACTAGGTTGCCTCCAAAAGATCAGATATTCGAATCACGCCCGACCCCACACGCCGAAAGTTAAGATCGGATACCACTACAAGTATTACGTATGTAAAAGGCACTTTCTTACGTACGTAAATCTCACACTATAACGTACGTTATGCAAAAGGGTTAGCGTACGTTAAGTACAGAATTACTAGCCCAAAAATGCACGTATCTATACAACGCTGAAAATTCAATCATAGTGCCAGTGATAGTTTTTATTAAGTCTATTATGATATATCCCAACATCAATAAACATTAAACAAATGCAAACAACACTACAACAGTATTGAATTATCCGAATAATACAACAGTAAGCAAGAATTTTCGTCGGATATTACATGGTAGGGATGAAACAAACCAAGCACTTAAGTGGTATCTTAGACTTGGTCATATTGGCCAGACCAAGGTTCATAAAATGAAGAAAGATGGACTTACGGGTCCATTGGGATCGGATCCCTATCCAACTTGTGAATCTTGCCTTCAAGGCAAAATGACTAAGTTATCCTTCGCAAGGACTTTTGAAAGAGCTGATGAAAAACTTGGATTGATCCATACCGACGTCTGTGGCCATTTTGAAGTGGCACGAGATGGTTTTCGATATTTCATTACATTCACTGATGACCATACTAGGTATGGGTTCCTGTACTTAATGAAACATAATTCTGAAGTTTTTGATAAATTCAAAGAATTTAAAGCCCTGGTTGAAAATCAAACATTTAATCGTGTTAAAACTCTTCGGTCAGACTGAGGTGGTGAGTATATGAGTACTGAGTTTAATGAGTTCTTAAAAGAACTAGGAATAGTGTCACAATTCACTCCTACAGCTACTCCACAATTAAAAGGTGTATCAGAAAGAAGGAACCGAACCTTGTTGGACATGGTTCACTCCATGCTTAACTATACCGATCTACCAATTTATTTGGTGGGGTTACGCGCTCCTTACTGCTGTGCATATCTTGAACAGATCTCTTTCCAAATCCGTTCCCAAGACTCCACACGAGATGTGGTGAGGTAGGAAATCAAGTCTTAATCACATTAGGATTTGGGAATGTCCTGCTAATGTCAAGAAGACTAAAGTAGAGAAACTGAAAGCTAGGTCTGTGAAAGGTCGTTTCATAAGATCATCGTTGCTATACAAGCACACTTCCTGGAAGATCAGTTTATTCAGTGTTGTTACCCAAAATATTATCCGGAGATGATATTGCTGGAATGGTCGAGTAACAAACAAATTCGAGAACACTTCTGCGGGAAAATAAATAACACAAGATTTTCCGGGGTTGTTAATATCGGGCTTGAATGCTATCGTGAGATGTTATTAATATGTATACTGTGGAGTACAAATATTAATGCTAGAACACTATTACAATAAGTGTAATAATTCTAGTTATCTTAGCTATAGAGCGTAAAGATTGCCGAAAGAACCAGATATGAAGCTCTGTGAGTTCGTGCTTTTAATGAGAATGTATCTCTCTCTGTATGTTTTTCGCTGTATTCTCGATCCTCTCAGGCCACTGTTGGAGGCCTGCTATTTATAGGAGACAAGGTTGCTGGGTCTTCTCCGGCGATCGCGGGCGACCGCCGTATTCTATATTAGAATAATGTGGGCGATCGTCCTATCACGTGGGGCTGTTTCCTTAAAGTCTGAGGCTGCTGCTGGCAGCCAGCTGTGCGATCCAATGGAAAGCTTGCACGTGTCCTGAGTCGCTATCTGGGGAGGACCCACCTTGTACCTTTTGGCGGGCTTGTCGGTAGGTGAAAGGTTGGTGACAGGCTGGGGTCAAAGGCCTTATCTTGTGGCGCTTTTTGTGGATCTACACGTGGGTCCACGTCCGAGATTCGGTCTTTGAAGACTTTGATGGGTGTCGGGTTCACATGCAGTATGGGACGATCGTCTACAGTCAGATATCATTGGCGATCGCCAGACGCCTACATACGATCGCCTTAGACGACGATCGCTAGGTGTTTGCCCAGTGTCTGTCTTCTTTGACTGGCTCATGACCATCATGCCGATCGCCATCGAGGCATATAAATTGCCGCACAACAATTGCCCCCCAGCTCGCTCCAATTTTGAAAACATGGGGTGAGGTGGCACTGTTGGCGATCACCTGTTTTAGACGATTGGTTCATCTGCTTATGACAAGGACGATCATCGTCTGGATGATCTGATTTTGAATCCGGACGATTTCTTTATGCGCTGGAAATAGCGGGAAATGGAGGCGGGCTCTTGAAACGTTGCAGGGACACGCGTCGCGCTATCATTGGGGGAGTCCGACGGTTTTGTCAAACTTGTCGTCTGGCGTGCCCTCGAAAAGATGCGTACGCGGGTTTCGAGGGCTGCATTTAATGGGTCCCCCCCCCCCCCCCCCGACGGTTGCACTCCAGCCCTTGGGATTTCGCCAATTTGCACAGAGACCCCTGCTCCCGCCTATAAAAGGGGCTAGGGTTACTTCATTTCCACTCTTCACGCACCCTTGCTTTTTAGTCGAGACTGTGCAGAATTTTTTCGAAGATCCTTTTGCCGACCGTCCTTCTTTTTAGGTAAGAACACAAACCTTCTCTCCCCCTTTACTTTTAAGAACATGTCTGGATGATCTAAAACATTCGAGGCCGGTAGCTCCTCCGCCGCCGCGGCTTCGCCTGACCGGGAGGAAATTCCCGTGGGTCTCCATATGGAAACGGCCGTCGAGGCCATTCGTGCGGGGATTGCACCCGCAGAAATTGAGGAGCTCTTCAATGAGGCCGAAGTGGCGAGATCAGCGGCGGCGTCGGAGCAGGGGGGCTCGCCGGTGGATGAAGATGAAATGGTATGGCTGTCTTGGGAAAAGAATAGCGTATTTGGCCCCGCCTATTTAGATTTTGCTAAGCTTATGGAGGGGATCGCCGGACCATGTCCTGAATTTGATTTCGAAGCGTATTCCGCCGCCCACCCCTATGAGCATGTGAAGCGGACGTCATTCCGGGCCGTGGACCATTCTTTATGGACCCTTGGACAGATCCGGAGTTTGGCGACCCGGAAAGATTTGCTTCATTGGAGGGAGAAATTCCACATTCCTTCTGATGTTTCATTGCACGTGCCGACCAGCCTCCCGAGGGTATGGTCGTTGTCAATGAAATGATCCTGGCGGCCGGATTGCGATTTCCCTTACCGTTCTCCATGTCATATTTGCTGATTGCCTGGAATGTGGTGCCGCTCTAGTTGACGTCGAACGCCTGGCTGCAGATTATCAGCACCTTGAATTTGTTCGGCAGTCATCGGCTGTTTCGTCTGCCTTCTGCGCTGGAAATGAACTATCTTTTCAAGCTGACCGCGCAGAAGGGATCGGTCGGAGGCTACCATATCCAGGGTCGCCTGGGTAGGGTGGTCCTTGGGGTGCCGAACAAGGTTCGGGGTGATCTGGCAAAGTGGTGCTGGGTCGGCGGAGCATGGAGGTCGGCATCGAGTGAAAAGCCGGAGGAAGAGTTGGATATCCCCACCAATTTTCGGGAGAGGAATCCGAGTAAGGGTTTCAACTCTCCCTTTATTTGGATACACCTTGAACTGATCTAATTTGGTTTTCTTTTTGCAGGATCCCTTGTTTCAGCGATCGGCGATCTCCCCTTTGATTTCTTGATCGTCTGGGAGCGAATTCGTGCCTTGCCGGACTCCTACATCGACGTTCGCTCAGTCGGCCACGAACTTCATCGGTTGGGAGCTCGACTGTTTCGCTACCCTCGCCACTTGAAGGCCCCGGGTATGGATTTTTATTTCCTCTTTCCTGCATGACGATCGTCTGATTGAAGTAGATGTCTAACTTGTATGAATTTCTTCTTTGACAGAGATTCATTTTCCCCGCTACGACGAGCCACTGCAAGAGATCGCAATGTCGAATCCTGGTCTGTTGGGTCGCCTTCACTAGGGAAAGAAGACGGGCCGTGCCCCTGCGACGACGTCTCGTCCCGTCCCTGGTGTGAGGCCTGCTACTGTGCCGGTCGTCGAGCCGGAAGTTCAGGAGGGAGAGCATCTCCAACGCAACCGCAAGAGGCGGAGGCCGGAGGAGTCCCTGCCGACTGCTGAGGCGAACGTATCTATTTTGGAGCCGCTGGTTGCCTCGGCTCCTATCTCCGCTGTTCCGATGGTGGAGGGATCCGGCTCTAGGTCCTCGACCGGCTTCCTGAAAACGGCGGCGATCGCCGAAGCTGAAACTCCTCGGGGCAAACCCTATTTTGGCCGCGACCCCGAGTTGGTCAACAGGTAAGACCGGTATGGCCTTTCCTGAGTTGGGCTTATTTGTGCAAGGCATATGCTGAATCCTTTGTTCCCATTTATTTGCATTGCAGGATCCGTCTTGCCGATCCGGACATCTCGTCGATGTTGCTGGACTTCTTGGCGAGCAAGTCTCCTCGCCAGTCCCTCGAAGTCCCTTCTTATGTCTACCGGGCCATCACCTCTCTGCCTAAGGCTTGGACGACCGATCTCGACGCGATTGCTCGTTGGCAGTCTCGAGATGCCATGCAGGCAACCATCGCCCTGACTCTACAGGCGGCGACGATGGCCGTCCAAGCCGCCAAGGATTATGAGGGGCGACCCTCTAATGCTCGCCTCCATCAAGATCTTGAGGCCGCTCGGAGCCAGAATGCCGACTTCGCCAATCGGATAGTGGCCATGGAGAAGGAGCACTTAGAGGCGGCCAAACGAGCCAAGCAGGACCTTGATCGGATGAAGCAGTAGCTCAGCCAGTCCAAGGAAGTGGCCGATCGGTCCCGCGACCAGATGGCGGAAGCTCGCCGGATGCATGCGGCCTCACAGGAGGAGGCGACCGGGCTGAAGGCGACAGTGGAACGTCTCAACGGTGAGCTGGAGAAGGCGAAGGGAGATTTGGCCGCCAAGGTGGTCGAGCTTGCGGATGCTGAGAAGGCAACCACGGATTTGAAGGGGCAGATAAAGGCGATCGAGACCGATCCCTACCTTAACGTGGCATACGTCGGGGAGTTCGCCTACTATATGGCCTATGTCGACGCTGTCTGAGTCGCAAAGAAGGTAGGGATCGAGGTCGGTCCTGTGATGGAGTCCTTCAAGTCCTACGCACTCGAGCATCCTTTGCATCCGGAATTTTCCCTGCCGATCCTCGACCTCACCGACTTGGGGATCGACTTGAGTTGGTATCCTTTTCCGGATAAGTTGATTTATCCTGAAGTTGATGAGGGAGCGTGCACCGATCTGCCCGCTGGGGGCGAAGGCCTGCCGGGGGGAGCCTGAGTGATTTTTGTCTTCTTTCACTTGTAATTTTCTATTTTTTTCTTCTACTGCCTTCGGGCTTGAATGTACCAATATTTTCGGATGGAATAAAATACTCCTTTTTTGTATCCGATTCTTTATGAGTACGATCGTCTCTGAATATTTGCATGTGACTTTATACAAGTGTTTGCATAATTGCACCTGATGTTTTGTTCGCCCGATTGACTGTTTGAATGTTGAATGGATTTGAATGTATTGGTGTACTCGAAAATTCTTACTTGTAAATTTCTTGAATAGAGCTGATCGTCGTGTGTGTTTTTGAACGAAGCCGATCGTGTATGGTCCCTTCCTTCTGATTGCATTTAGGAATAGCTCCACTTCGTTGCCCCTTGTTTTTGTTTACTTAGTGTAAGTAAGGGAGCAAAAATAGTATGTCTTGGTGAGCTATCTTTAGTTTTGCCGATCCTTCTAGGGAGGACGACTGTGTGCACGGTCGCTGAGTTCTATGGACCGATCTCCGTAATCGTGTCTTCATGTGCGAGGGACTGTCCCGCGACTCACTTTTTTGTTAGGGTCCTCCGTTAGGCTGCGCCCACCTTGTGTTTAAACAAAAGGCGAGCAGTCTTGGTCCGGAGGAGTCCTTGCACGGGGCGTCATCGGTTTATTCGACTTCACCTCCGTGGCTTGTTGGCACTTTTCTACCTCAGATCGCCATGTTAGATGACGACCCTCGTCGGTATACATTGTGATGGGGTAGGGACGCGCCGCCTTGTCCGGGTACATCATGTTAGATGATGTACTTTGAGGGCGCGTGAGTGTGTCCACGGATTTAATTGGACGGTCCTTCGGCAACACTCGCCTCGTATTTAAACGAAGGGCGAGCGATCTCAGCTCAAAGGAACCTTGCATGGCCGAAGCTGTCGGTTCCATCGACCTCCAGGACCACGGCAGCACTTTTCTACCTCGGATCGCCATGTTAGATGACGACCCTCGACGGTATACGTTGTGCTTGGAGGGGCGATCGCTTTCATAGGTCTGTCAAGTTTAGACGATGACCTCTTGTAATGCGAGCGAGTCATCCCCTTTTTAGTTGCTCGTTTTCATCGAGGCGAATCATATAGATGGGACATGGAAATCTCATTATACTCTTTGTACGTTGGGTAACTGATATTGAATACAAAGTTTTCACTGGTAGTATTTCTTTAAATGTATGGCGTTCCAGGGATAATGGTCCGGAGTGCCGTCAAGATCTTTAAGTTCGTAGGCTCCCCTACTTAGCCATTTAGATACCCTGAAGGGGCCTTCCCAATTTGGGCCAAAGACTCCAGTGTGGGGCCTTCCCAATTTGGGCCAAAGACTCCACATGGAACCGTCTTTCCTTGACCTTCGAATTGAAGAACTTCTCGGATCTCGTTTTGTGGATTGTGTTCTTCATTTCCGAGGTCAGTCGCCGTTTTTCGAGCATGTCCAAATCGATTCGTCAGGCCACATCATTGTCCGTCGTCATATCTTGTTCGGTTCGGTGGCTGAGGACGGCGATCTCCGAAGGGATCACCACTTCTGTTCCGAAGGCGAGGGTGAATTGGGTTTCGCCGGTTGAGTTTCGGGTCGTCGTTCGATATGACCACAAAACATCAGGAAGCTCGCTCGCCCACCGTCCTTGTCTGGATTCGAGTCGTGCTTTGATTGTATGTTTGAGGATCTTATTTACAGCCTCTACCTGCCCGTTCGTCTGAGGGTGGTAGGGGTCCGAGAATAACTTTTTGATTCCCCACTTCTCGCAGAATTGCATGACTTCCAAACCGTCGAACTGCTTCTCGTTGTCGGAGATGATAGCCTGGGGCAGACCGAATCGGCATATGATGTTCTTCCAGATGAACTTGATTACTTGTTCTTGGCTGATCTTGTTGAGTGGCTCGGCCTCAGCCCATTTTGTAAAATAACCGACCCCTACGATGGCAAACTTGCAACCCCCAGGCGCCGTCGGCAAGGGACCTATGAGGTCGATGCCCCATTGGGCGAACGGCCATGGGCTGTACATTGAGCTGAGCTGCTCGGGGGAGAGCTTGATGTTTGGGCCCATCACTTGACATCTGTGACACGATATGGCATAGGTGATCGCATCTTTTTGTAGTGTAGGCCAGAAAAACCCTTGCCTCGTCGTTTTGTGGATGAGAGCTCGCCCGCCAGCATAGTTTCCACAGATCCCAACATAGATTTCAGCTAAAACGAGCCGACCTTCCTCCGGCGTGATACAGTTAAGAAGAGGGAGGCTGAAAGCTCGCTTGTAAAGCCGGTTGTCCAATAGGGTGTATTTGGTCGCATAGAGCTTAAGTTGACGAGCTTTGATACGGTCGTCGGGGACCGTTCCGTCCTTTAAGTATTTAATGAACGGAGTCATCCAGTTCTCTTCGGTGATGGTAACTGCGGTTACCAGGTTTCTATCGATCGCCGGCTTTGCTGATTTTGTGATTTGGATGTTGGAGAAATCGGCCGCCCCTTCTGATGATGCTAGTTTGGATAGGGCGTTGGCCTGGGAATTGTGCTCTCTCGGTACTTGTTCGATTAGCACTTCCTCAAATTTCGTGCACATTTCGGCGACCAATTCTTGGTATTTGACCATCTGTTCGCCGCGTGCCTCATATTCTCCCTTGACTTGGTTCACGACCAAGAGGGAATCCATGAAGATATGGAGGCGACGAACATCAAGGGCGAGGGCTAGATCGAGCCCGCCTACCAAGGCTTCGTACTCGGCTTCATTGTTGGTCGCACGAAACCCGAAATGCACGGCATTTGTGAAACTTTGTCCTTCTGGGCTGATGAGGACAATCCCTGCCCCTGCTCGCGAGTTGGTCGCCGAGCCATCCACGTACAGCTTTCAGGCAGGGCGGCCGATCTGGGTCGGACTGTAAGGGAATGTTAATTCCACCACAAAGTCTGCCAGAGTCTGGCCTTTGATCGCCGTGCGAGGAGCGTATGTGATACCATACTGGGCGATCTCCAGTGACCACTTGAGGAGTCGCCCGTTGGTGTCTGGTCGGTGTAGAACTTGCCTTAGAGGGAGAGTTGTCAGAACCTCCACTTGATTTTCGAAGAAGTAGGCTCTTAGCTTGCGAACACTCATGACTAGAGCGTAGGCGATCTTCTCCAGAGGTGTGTATCGCGTTTCCGGATCGTGGAGCGCTTGGCTGACGAAGTAGATCGGCAAGTGGACTTGTCCCTCCGCTCGTACCAAAACGGCACTCAGTGTGACCTCTGATGCCGCCAGGTAAAGGAATAGTTTCTCGCCGGGGATCGGCTTTGCCAAGATCTGGGGATTAGACAGATACTCCTTGATTTTGGCGAATGCTATCTGACTCTCCTTCGTCCAGGTGAACTTCTTGTTCTTTATGGTCGCGAAGAAATGCTTGCTTTTATCCCCGAGCCGAGATATGAAACGGTTGAGGGCATCCAGACAACCTGTGAGGCGTTGCACCTGCTTGACATTCCGTGGCTCCTGCATGTCGAGGATCGCCTGGATCTTGGTGGGGTTCGCCTCGATCCCCCTTTGACTCACGATGTGTCCCAGGAATTTTCCGGAGCTCACCCAGAAGTTGCATTTCTTGGGGTTCAGTTTCATGTTGAACTTCTCGAGGATGGAGAGCGTCTCGGCAAGGTCATTGAGGTGGTCTTCCTTCTTGAGGCTTTTGACCACGATGTCGTCAATGTAGACCTCCATGGTCTTGCCGATCTGATTGGCGAACATCCCGTTGACTAGTTGCTGGTAGGTTGCCCCTGCGTTCTTCAAGCCGAACGACATTCGGACCCAAAAGTATATGTCTTTTTCCATGTGGAAAGATGTGAGCATAATGTCTTTCTCTGCTATTGGGATTTGATGGTATCCGGCGAAGGCATCCATGAATGACATCATTTCGCAACCAGTTGTACTATCGACCAAGTGATCAATATGAGGCATCGGAAAGTGGTCTTTTGGACATGCCTCGTTGAGGTCAGTGAAGTCGATGCATAACCTCCAGGAGTTGTTCGACTTTTTGATGAGTATCGCGTTGACGATCCACTGTGGCTCGTCTGTAGCTACCTCGATTAGTTCATTATCGAGTAGCTTTTTGACTTCTATATCTAATCCTGCGTACTTCTCAGGACAGAATTTCCTATGTTTCTGGTGAACAGGCTTCCTTGCCGGGTCGATCTTTAGATAGTGGCAAGCATGTTCAGGACTTATGCCAACCATATCTTGATGCGACCAGGCAAAGACTCCGATGTTCTTACGAAGTAAATTGATCAGATCCTCCTTTAATTCGAGGTCGACGCTTGCGCCGATCTGTGCTTCCCGCTCCGAGCGAGCCGGATCTATCGTTACACTTTCCAACTCTTTAATGGGGACGGTCGCTTCTCGTTTGGAATGATTTCCGGACTCGATCCTTGGATCGATGTCGAGGCTTGGCTCAAAACCGATCCTTGGCTCGATGTCGTCCGTTAATCGACGTGAGATGGCGTCCTCTGAGTCGGGTTGGTACGATGTGCTTGGATCGTCGATCTCCATCGGTTGATTGTCGATCGTCTCGATGTTACAAATTGCATGGGAAGTATTGAAAGAAGTTACGACACAGGAGTAATTCAAACATTTCTTTGCCATTAGCTGATCTCCTTTTACAGTACCGACCGTCCAATCGGTAGTGGGGAATTTGATACAGTAAAAGAAAGAAGAGGCGACCGCCTCGAAGGTTTCTAAGAATGGACGACCTAGGAACCCATTATAGATGCTGGGCCTATCTATGATTACAAAATTTAGGTTCCTAGTAATCCTAACCTTGGGATCATAGTAACATGTTAGCTCGACAGAGAGCTTGATCCTTCCGTAGGCTTGGACTGTGCTGTCGCCGAATCCTTGGAGCATGGTGTCGAATGGCTTGATGAACTTGGTTAGGTTTCCGATCTGGTCAAGAGCAGATTTGAATATGATATTGCAAAAGCTCCCATTGTCAACCAGCACGCGATCGACCATCTTCCCAAGGATACATGCAGAGATCACCCATGCATCCTTTTTGGGGAACTGCACCCCCTCCCTATCCTTGTTGGAGAAGGTGATGAGCGCGTCTTTGGAGATGGTCGGCTCCGGTGGGACCACGACATGGACCTCGGTGAACTCCCTCAGCTCGACTTTCCGCTTTCTGTTTGATAAAGTGGAAACCGGGGAAAGGCCACCGAGGTTTCCACCTCCCGCTTGAAGCATATTGATCCGGCCGCCAGGGTTGATCGGAGGGATCGATTCATCAGAGTACTCCCGCTCATTCTGCTTGAACCTTGTGACCGGATTGGGAGGGATCCCATCGCTTTGTCGGCGCTCGCGCCCTCCGGCCCTCTATGATCGGGGCTCTGGCCTGGTGACCAAGTTATCCAATTTGCCTTCCTCAAACAATCTCCAGAGTTGTCTGAGGAGGTCGCGGCATTGGCTGGTGTTGTGTCCGGGACTTTTGTGATAGGCACAAAATTTGCTGCGGTCTAGATGACCGTTGTCCCTTATCGGATTTGGTTTGTTGAGCGATTCGCTCCCCTTAATGGCGTTAAAGATGTGGGCCGGAGATAGATTGAGGTTGCGGAGGAGGTGAACCTCCACATCTTCGAAGGCTTTGAATTCACCAGGCGGCTTTGCGACCGCCTTTCTGGGCTTGGCGACCGCCTTCTTCTGGATCTGGGATGGTGCCTTCCCTTCTCCGGCAGATCCCTCGCCTAAGCGGAGGGTGAGAATCCTCTTCCTAGCCAGGAAATCGGCGGCCCTGACGCGGAAGATCGGGTAGGTCGGGGGGATGTCCTTCGTAAGATGCCTGAACATGGGCGAGTGTCCATGGAATCCCCCTAGGGCCGAGTAGAGAGCGAGCTTGTCGCTAATGGGCTCACCGGTGAGGACTACTTCGTCCACCCGATCGATGTAGTCTTCGTCGGGCTCGTCCTTCCCCTGCCTGATCTTCATCATGCGGTGGGGGCCTTCTGGCCGAGCGACTTTGGCAACGAAATGCGACGTGAAGTCGTTCGCCAGTCTCTCAAAGCAATTGATCGAGCGCGGTGGCAGCGAGATGTACCACCTATGGGCGAGGTCGCCCAATGTCAGTGGGAACATCCGACATTTCTTCGCGTCCGATGCTCCGCATCCGGTCATGTAAATCCGGAATTTGCTCAAATGGGTCTCTGGATCCGATCTCCCCTCATATAGAGGTGTTTGAGGGGGAGCGATCGTTGGTTGAACTGGGGCGAGCTCGATCTGGACCGCGAGCGGCTCATTCGGTCCCGCGATCGATCTCCTGGAGCCTGACCCAGTTTCTAGGACCGCCTTCATTTCGTCGAGCTGGCGCTGCATGGTGGCCATCGCCGTAGCCTGACTGCTTGCTGATTGGCTCCCGGAGCGTGAGCCGAGGCGATCATGTACTGATCCCCTGGCCCCAGGGTAGATGATGAGTTCTCCGCCACCGGGCTCAGTTCTTGGGCGAGCGGGGACCCGTTGACTGGCTTGTCTTCTGGGAGTCGGATATGCCGAACTCCTGGTGACGGATTCGGACTCCGATGCCTCCCGACTGGGGCCTGAACGCCCGGGTCTCCACGAGGGATCACTCCCTAGACGGATGAAGACGGAGTCGTCCCGCCTTACGAGACGGATGGCTGACTGTCGATTTCTCAACATATATCCCTTTGAGCTTCTGCGTGCCTGCTCGGCGGATGGCTGACGGAGTAATGATGGGCGAGTCGCATGCCCTCCGTTGCTCCCTGAGGATGGCTATAGCCTCCTCAATCTGTTCCGCGGTCTGGAACTGATCGAGTGAGAGGCTGGGACCATCCCTCGGGGGCGGGAGTGAGAGTCTAGCGTCACCGCGGTCACCTTCCGCCGTAGGCTGGGATTCGGTCTGGGCCGGAACGAGATGTCCGGCAGATCGCAGAGTGGCTCTTTTGGAAGTTGTTGCCGACGTCATTTTTCTGAAAGTTTTCTTTGAATAGCAGTGAGTGTCTCTTCAAGTATATGCCCCGGAGAACAGTGAGTGTTCTTCGAGACGGTGGGAATAAAAAATGAAGGTTTAGGCCCTCCTTCTAGCGCCAATTGTTGTTACCCAAAATATTATCCGGAGATGATATTGCTGGAATGGTCGAGTAACAAACAAATGCGAGAACACTTCCATGGGAAAATAAATAACACAAGATTTGCTAGGGTTGTTAATCCCGGGCTTGAATGCTCTCGCGAGATGTTATTAATATGTATACTGTGGAGTACAAATATTAATGTTAGAACACTATTACAATGAGTGTAATAATTATAGTTATCTTAGCTATAGAGCGTAAAGATTGCCGGAAGAACCAGATATGAAGCTCTGTGAGTTCGTGCTTTTAATGAGAATATATCTCTCTCTGTATGTTTTTCGCTGTATTCTCGATCCTCTCAGGCCACTGTTGGAGTCCTGCTATTTATAGGAGACAAGGTTGCTGGGTCTTCTCCGGCGATCACGGGCGACCGCCGTATTCTATATTAGAATAATGTGGGCGATTGTCCTATCACGTGGGGCTGTTTCCTTAAAGTCCGAGGCTGCTGCTGGCAGCCAGCTGTGCAAGCCAATGGAAAGCCTGCACGCGTCCTGAGTCGCTGTCGGGGGAGGACCCACCTTGTACCTTTTGGCGGGCTTGTCGGTAGGTGAAAGGTTGGTGACAGGCTGGGGTCAAAGGCCTTATCTTGCAGCGCTTTTTGTGGATCTGTAAGTGGGTCCACGTCCGAGATTCGGTCTTTGAAGACTTTGATGGGTGTCGGGTTCACATGCAGTATGGGACGATCGTCTACAGTCATATATCATTGGCGATCGCCAGACGCCTACATACGATCGCCTTAGACGACGATCGCTAGGTACTTGCCCAGTGTCTGTCTTCTTTGACTGGCTCCTGACCATCATGCCGATCTCCATCGAGGCGTATAAATCGCCGCACAACATTCAGGAAGGAGGCGCAGGTAGAAATATTTCTTTGGAAGAAATAAAAAAAACACCAAATGAGACACTTGTGCAAGATATTAGAACCGAACATTCTGAAATACAAAATAACCTCGCAAGTCTAGTAGAATTTCTCAATTACCTGAGAGGTATGACTATTTGCATCAAGAGGACCTGGGTGTCCATGAGATGACAGAAATGATCCTTCTACATACGACCAAGCGATGGTAGATGTTGACTTCGCCAAGTGGCAAGAAGCTATGGAAGCTGAGTTAGACTCAATGCATGCTAATCAGGTCTGGACTTTAGTAGATCGTCCTAAAGGCATAGTGCCTATTGGAAATAAATGGATCTATAAAAGAAAGACTAATGGAGATGGCAAGGTTGATACCTATAAGGCCAGGCTTGTGGCAAAGGGTTATTCCCAAAGATAAGGAATCGATTACTTCAAGACCTTCTCGCCTGTAGCTATGATTAAGTCTATTCGCATGGTTCTTAACATAGCAGCGCACTTAGATTATGAAATATAGCCAATGGATGTGAAAACGGCATTCCTAAATGGATACCTTGAGGAGGAGATTTACATGGAACAGCCTAAGGGATTCATACCTCAAACCAATATTCATAAAGTATGCAAACTTCATCGTGCCATTTATGGACTGAAGCAAGCTTCACAGGAGTTGGAATCTTCATTTTAACGAGACAGTCAAAGAGTTTGATTTTGTCCAAAACGAAGAGGAGCCCTGTATTTATAAGAAGGTTAGTGGGATCAAAATTGCGTTCTTAATACTATATGTGGATGACATTCTACTTGTAGGAAATGACGTAGGAATGCTCAGTTATGTGAAAGCTTGGATTCCTAAAGAGTTCTCAATGAAAGACTTAGGAGAAGCTACCTATATTCTGGGTATTCGCCTCTACCGGGATAGAGCAAAAAGAATGTTAGGTGTTTCCCAAGCCCTCTACAAAGAAAAGATCCTAAAGCGATTTAGGATGGAAGATTCTAAAAGAGGGTTTCTACCTATGCAACATGGTGCACAACTTTCCTTCGAGATGTGTCCTCAAAGTGATGAAGACAGAAAGGAAATGAGAAGGTACCCTATGCTTCGGCAGTAGGTAGCCTCATGTATGCTATGATTTGCACTAAACCGGACATTGCCTATGGTGTGAGCATAGTAAGTCGGTTTCAGTCAAATCCAGGGCAGGAACATTGGACTGCTGTGAAGAACATTCTTAAGTACCTAAGAAGGACTAAAGACTTGGTTCTTACTTACGGCGGTGGAGAACTTAAAATGATGGGTTATACGGACTCAGATTTTTCGGGGGACATGGATGCTCAGATGTTCACATTAGGGTATATCTTTACTCTGAATGGTGGGGCAGTTTCTTAGAAAAGTGCCAAGCAAAGTTCGACTGCTATCTCTACATGTCAAGCCGAGTATCAGACATCCACGGAGGCTACTAAAGAAGCTTTTTGGATTAAGAAGTTCACTGAGGAACTTCAAGTGGTTCCTAATGCAGAGAAGCCCGTGATGCTATTTTATTACAACGGCGGAGCTGTTGCACAGGCTAAGGAGCCTAGAGCTCACCATAACACCAAACATATTACGAGAAAATTTCATTTTGTTAGAGAAATGGTTCAGGAAGGGAATGTTATACTACAGAGAGTAGACACAATAAATAACGTTGCTGATCCGCTTACCAAGCCACTATCTCAGAAGGTCTAAGAGAGACATTTGGAGAGTATGGGTACTAGATACCATAGTTTGTGGCATTGAGTGCAAGTGGGAGATTGTTAGGAATATGCCCTCGAATGCCACTCAGAGGATGAGAGAGTGGGAGCATTTGTATGGTAATTATGAATATTTAATAAGGTAATTATTATTTCTATATTATTGTATATCACTGGAATTGTGATTTGGTATATAGAATAATAGTCCTCGCATTTGAGAGCAAACATTCTACTTTTTATCGAGATAAGGAGATAGGCACTAGAAGTGTTTAGAGCTCGAATACTTAACTAGTTCGCAAGTCGATAAAACTTAATTGGGCATTAAGTTTAGCCAAGATTTGTAAAACATGTACTTTGACATGTAGAGTGTCTGTCTTCACTAATAGTTAGTGGGAGTACACGTTATAGGTATGCTAATGAGATTAGTATACTCGAACATGACTCACCTCGATTCAGTCACATGGATGTTACTCAGGGTTTGTCAATAACTGAATCGAAAGGTTGTGATAGATATACGTGGATCTTTGACTTGAGGTTTCAGTAGGAGATGTGCTTGTGACATTAAGTTAGTCATTAGAGTAGTTCAATCCAATCTCCAGTTGGTGGGGTCAACCTCGAAATGAAACTTAGTGGGCAAGTAGCAGTCTCTACTGATTACCAAGATAGAATTCTTTCTCCTGTAAGTGAGCAGGTAAATGTCCTATGCGGTTAATGGCAAATGAGATCATAAGTCTTTGGCCAAATCAGTTAGAGCTAGTTGTATTTGATACACAAGAGCTCGATGATCTTGCTTTGCATGAATAGAAAGCATAGAGTCAAGTTACAGTAAGGTTTGACTTTACCGTGACCCTAATACTTCACCGGGATATATGATTGAAGGGTTTATCCGAATACGGTATTCATAACGTAAAGGTTTTGGAATAATCCCTATCATTCGTTCTCAGTTGGGTTACAGTGTGATCCACAGGACGGGATAAGTGTTACTCACACTCTTGGGTTCCTCCCATTGCCGACTGAGATGAACCTATGGAGTCGCGGCACAGGATAGATGACGGAATATGATAAGGATATTCTCTCTATATAAATATTAGATATTAGATGTCTAATTTAATTTATTAAATAAATGATATTTTAATTTATTGGATAAATTAAAATCGGTCCAGTGAATTAAATAAATTACCGGGTAATTAATTTAATTCATATTATTTCTTAGAAAATTTATATTTAATATAATTAATTAATTGGATTAATTAATTGTATTAATATTGATACATACCAAGGTTTATCTATCGAATTAGATACACGATGGTCCGTTTCACGGACCGAAATGAACCAACCTTCTTTTTCCTCTTCTTGGCCGAACCACCACGTAGGTTATATATTGTGGTAGGTTGACTAAATCTTGTTATCTATTTTGTATTCATCACATGTGAGTTGTAATATTTAATTATCATCACATGTTATGTTAAGTAAAGCCTTTGGAACGCAACACTAAATTTTTTCATGATATTATTAAATCCAAAAGAAGTAAAAGTTGTATCTTTTAAATTATGGACAGTGTGCAAATTTCTAATCCCGATACTATCCAAAATTCTGGAGTGAATTACTTTTCTAATGCATTTAATTGCTCGGATGCTGAGTTTGACAATATTAGGCCGGATATTATTCCCTGCCTCTTAGATAATTCTGATAATCGTGTTTTGTGTGCTATGCCGGATGTGGATGAGATTAAGTGTGCTGTTTCTAGTATAGATGCGGATAGTGTGGCTGGACCGGATGGCTTTAATGCTTTATTTTTTCATAAGTGTTGGGATATTATTGCTAAGGATGTGTGTGAGGCTGTGTGGGATTTTTTCTCCGGAAACCCTATGCCCAGATCGTTCACTTACACTACGATTTCTCTTATTCCGAAAATATCCCCTCCCCTCGCTTGGAAAGACTTCAGGCTGATTAGCATTTGTAACACTACTTATAAAATCATTTAGAAAATTCTGAGTACCAGATTAGGCCGAATCCTTCCAAAAATTCTTAGCCCTGCCCAATCGGACTTTGTCAAAGGCCGCCTTATCACTGATAATATTTTAACTACCCAAGAAGTGTGTCATGATATATCCAGGGATGAGTCGAATCTGATTATCAAATTGGATATGCAAAAAGCATATGATAGACTTAGCTGGGCTTTCCTGATAATTATCCTGAAAGCGTTTGGTTTTTCTAATGAGTGGACCGACATGATTAATCATTGTATATCTATTTGCTGGTTTTCTGTACTCATTAACGGTAATGCTGTGGGTTTTTTTAAATCTGACAGGGGCATTAGACAGGGTGATCCTTTATCCCCTCTCCTCTTTGTGATTGCCGTCGATTATTTATCGAGACTCCTGGACAAAACTTTTTACTCCCACCCCGATATGTTTTATAAAATCAGGAAGAATGTACGGATTACCCATCTGGCTTACGCCGATGATGTGCTGATCTTTATTAAGGCTTCCTATAATAATCTTCTCATACTCAAGAATTGCCTGGACCACTTTACAATGTGCTCGGGTCAAAAAGTTAATAATTCTAAAAGTCATTTTATTTTTGCCAAGCCGAATAACCCGTCAGTCCACATTGTCAAACAAACGACTGGATTCTCTCAAACTAATCTCCCCTTCAATTATCTCGGTTCCCCCCTTTGGAAAGGAAAACAAACTTTTGACATGTATGGAGATTTGATTTCCAAAACCTGCTCTAAATTTCAGTCGTGGAATGATCTTTTGCTTACCACGGGTGGCAGGCTTGAGCTCATTAAAACGACCTTGAGTTTGGTTCCGTTCTATTGTCTCCAAGTTCTTAAACCCCCAAAGAATGTTATTATTTTTTTCGAATGTCTTTTCAACAAATTCCTTTGGGGAACTAACGACAATAGAAAGAGACTTCATTGGGGGGCATGGCTCAAGTTATGCTACCCTAAAGAAGAGGCTGGTCTTGGGTGTAGGAGTATGGGGGACATCATTAAAGCGGCTGAAATCAAACTTTGGTGGCGTTTCCGGACTTCTTCGAACATTTGGTCCAATTTTATGTTCGCTAAGTACTGCAAACGTCTCCACCCAATGATTGTTAAAACCAACCCGTATGATTCTCCTACATGGAAAAATCTATGCGCCATCCGGTCTTTAGCGCATAAATGGATATTTTGGGATATCGGAGTTGGTGATATTTCTTTTTGTCACGACAATTGGTGCGATTTTAGCCCGCTGTCCCAATGGGTCCGTTACACCCGTTCTAATGCTAGAATTAATCAATTTTGGTCTCCTTATGGCTGGGATCGGTCTAAACTACTATCCGCTGTTCCTTCGGATATTGGAAACCATATTATGGCCTTTCCCACTCATGGGGAAGGGGGTATAGTCCGCCGTAAAGCCTTCTGGAAACTTACCTCGCACGTTGATTTTTCTTTCAAAAGTGCATGGGAGGCGGTTCGTCAATGCCATGACAATCACAATCTTTTAAAATTTTGTTGGAATCAAACCATTACTCCCACCATCTCTTTTTTTATGGTTAGGCTTTTTAAAAAATGGCTTCCTACCCCCGATGGTCTTAGAGCCAGGGGTATCATTGCCGACAATGCTTGCTTTTGTTGTGATGGTGTCGAGGATTTTCCTCATCTCTTTCTTAATGGGCCAGTTGCTTCGGCGGTTTGGGCCAACTTTTGCTCTTTATTAGGCATCCCTTTTTTTCAAACTAATAATATTATCTTGGTGATTACCAATTGGTTTAATAAATCCTCGGGAGATATCCACATTTTGCGTTTTGATCCCCATTCTTATCATGTGGTTTATTAGGTGCTGTAGGAATGACATGCGGGTCAAGAAGATCCCTTTCACTGCCCAAAGAGTGTGTGATCGAATTTGGGGTTATTTGGATATTATCAAAGGGCACTGGGCCCTTAAGCCGCGGGCCTGGCTGGGTGCCCCGGTGCTCGCGGATATTTTGGGATTAAATTTTTGCCCTTGTAATTTCTCTAGCAGCTTCCATTGTAACTGTAATAAAAAAAAAGAAGAAAACAAATTACCATTGTGAGATGGGTAAAACCGGGTCCCGGGATTACCAAAATCAACACGAATGGCGCTTCAAAAGGTAATCCCGGGGACTCAGCCGAGGGAGGTATAGCTAGAAACTGTTCGGGGGATCCTATTTTTGCCTTTCATGAATTTATCGGCAACCACACCAATAATTTTGCCGAACTTTTTGCCATCTGGAGAGCGCTGGTTCTTTGCTATGAGAGGAACATTCTGAAGGTTTGGGTTGAGGTTGATTCGGCTTTTGCTATTTCTTTGATTACCTCGTCTAACATCGGAAATTGGCAAGTTCAAAGCATCCGTCAAAAAATTTTATCTTTCCGTCGTATAATGGATATCTCGTTTTCCCATATCTTTCGGGAAGGTAATGCCATTTCGGACCACCTGGCCAATGAAGGATACAAATCCAAAAATTTTCGTCTGTTCAGCCCGTCGGATCTATCCGGGCAGATTCATGGTATGATTAGATTGGACAAAAGTGATTTTCCTTATGTTCGATTCAAGTAGGCCGATCGTGAGGTTGTGTGTCCCTTTGTTTTAATTTTGTATTAGGCGTGTTGAGGGGCTCGTCCTCCCTCAAACTCTTTGGGCATGTAGTGGGTCTCGTCCCCCACACCCTGTTCTGTCGAATAAATTTTGTTTTTTTTAAAAAAAAAAATGTCTTCATTATATAACTTGAAAAACTTGAGTGAAAAACTACTTTTTCATATGTAGATGTCACGGCCGAACAGTGAACAAGAAAAGGAAAGAGAGAGATAAAAGAGAAAGAAAAGAAAAGGGAAGAAACAGTTTCTTTCCGATTTATTTTCTTTGAGATATAATTTATTCTTCAAATTTAATTATTTGAGAGTCAAGATTAAAAGAAAAATTTATTCTTTCATCACTTCAAATAGCCGTCGACCTTGGAGGTCTTGGAGTGACGATTACATATTTCCGGTCATCTTTCCGACGCTTGATATGCAGAGGCACGGTATTTTCGGTGCTCGAAAATTTCAAAAGCTCGTTCGATTAGATTCGTGTTCGTGCCCGGAAACACGAAGATATTATCAAAGGTCTACGAGGGTATAATTTCTTAATTTATCTTCGTCAATTAATATTCATTTATATGATGCTTGATTGATCTAGTTTTGGGGGTTTGGTTTTTATCCGATTTGACCGCGATTGGCAAAAAAACGGCCGACGACTTTAAAGTGTCGTCGGCAAAACTTTGCACTTTAGCCGACGACTCATGTTGCCATCGGCTAAACAGTTTTAGCCGACGACTTGATCTAGGTTGTCGGCTATAGTGCAACATAGTCGTCGGCTATAGTAAAGAGGTTTAGCCGACGACTCTTGAGATTGTTTAGCCGACGAAAAAAAAGACATTTTAGCCGACGACTTGATCTGGGTCGTCCGCTAAACCCTTTTCCAAAAAAAACAAAGTTTTAGCCGACGACATGATCTGGGTCGTCGGCTAAACCCTTTTCCAAAAAAATAAAGTTTTAGCCGACGGCAAGATCTAGGTCATCGGCTAAACCCCATTTAGAAAAAAAATGGGGTTTAGCCGACGACCTAGATCAAGTCGTCGGATAAACCTCCAAGTGAAAATTATATATAGTTCACAGAACACCAACCCAATCTTGCCCCTCTCCCCGCTAAAGAGCACCTTTCTATTTCCGACCCTGTCAGTTATTCCCGAAAAAAGCTTGTGAGTTGCTACTTTGAGTATTGCGACCTTGCGAAAAAGATCAACCCGGTTCTTGGAAATCCCTTTGTGTATTTTTTGAGTTTGTGTTGCTACTTTGAGTTGTGCTAGCTGGAGTGACGAAGGTTTCTACCGATTATAATAATCACCATTTTGATTAAGGTACGTATTTTATTGTACTTTTTATTGTGATTTCGAAACTTTGTATTATTCATGTTGTACATTCGAAAGCTTTTATGTATAACGATTAAGTTTTATGATGATAATCATTATGATTAATTGTTTGTTGTGATTTCATTTATAATTTGAACAATATTAGTTAGCTGGGTTAATATTTGGAAATTTTTACATTTTCAGGATGGACAAGAGTTGGATTGGGTTAAGAAAATGGGATCCAAGTGTAATGGATGGGATGAAGCAGTTTATGAGATTTGTAAAAGAGCACGACAGTGGTAATACGTTGCACTACTGTCCGTGTAATAAATATATATGTCGCAGTGATATGTATCGTTTTCCATTTGATGAGGTCTGGGAACACCTAAAGAAGAATGGTTTTTGGAGTAAATATACATGTTGGATATACCACGGTGATCACGGACAATTTAGTGGTAACGATGGGTTCACCGATCCGAAGAGGAGGTTGATTGATGATGTGTTTGGTTTTTCTGAGACGTTTGTACCAACTGAGCCAATCCCAAGACCCCGTAGACCGTTGCCTTGCAATACTGCTGGGCTTGACAGGTACAACAAGCTAATTCAACTCCAACAGACTCCTCTATACCCAGGGTGTAACATGACTGTTCTTGATTGTGTCATGGAAACGATGAGATTAAAGGTGGAAAACAGATCATCCATCAAGTCTGTGGATGATTACTTGGAGCTTACGAGAAATATGCTTCCACAAGGTCATCATCTTCCTAATACATATACAAAAATGAGACGAATTTTGAAAGATCTTGGTCTTTCCTACATTAAGATCCACGTCTGCATGTATGATTGTGTTCTATTCTGGGGGCATCCTAATGAAGACCTCACGAGATCTCCTGTATGTGATACAGAGATATATAAGATCACTCCTTCTGGAAAAGAGAAACCGGTGAAGGTACTTTGGTATTTTCCACTGAAGGACAGGTTGGAACGGCTTTTTATGTCTCCTCACACGGCAAAAGCAATGAGATGGCATGCCGAGCTGCGCACTAATGACAGGGATACTATGATACACCCTTCGGATGGAGAGGTGTGGAAGCATATAGATAGGGAGTATCCGAATTTTTCTTCAGATATCCGAAATGTGAGGCTCGGGATTGCATCTGATGGTTTCAACCCTTTTGGTAACATGAGTCTTTCATATACCATATGGCCTGTTGTAGTGATTCCTTACAATCTTCCTCCGTGGATGTGTATGCAGAAGGAGTATAATATGTTGACCTTGTTAGTCCCGGGGCCGGGATATCCGGGAAAGGTATCGATGTGTATATGAGACCTTTGATAGAGGAGCTGAAATTGTTATGGGAGCAAGGTCATCCCACGTACGACAGTTATTCGTCCGAGACGTTTGACTTGCACGCCATGTGTATTGGCACTATTAGTGATTTTCCTGCATATGGAATGCTGTCTGGATCTGTTATTAGCGGATATAGAGGTTGTCCAGTGTGTTTGAATGCAGATTGTGCTAGGTACCACTGTAGGAAAGTTATCCGAATGCGTCATCGGATATGGCTTGAGAGGGTACATGAGTGGCGTATGGATGCTGCAGCATTTGATGGCACTATTGGAAAGTCGTCGGCTAAAGTATAACATTTTTTTTTAAAACACTTTAACCGACGACGTAGATCTTGTCGTCGGATTAACCCCCTACATTTTATACGTTTTCTCCTTCTTTATTGTATTATTTTCTCCTTCCCTCACCCAGCTGCAACCAGATCGCCCCCAGCCCCCATCACCCAACCGTCGCCCGTCCGGCCGCCGTCCCGCCGCCCGTACTACAGCCCCAGTCCCACCGCCCGCCCGGCCGCTGTCCCATCGCCCGTACAACAGCCCACGTCCTGCCGCCCGCCCGACGCCCTCCGCCTGCCGTCCGACCGCCTCCCGACAGGTAACCCTTTTCCTTTTTCTTGTTTGATGAATTTATTGTATTTGTTTGATGAATTTTTTAGATTATGTGATGAATTAGGTAAATTGTTTAATGAGTTGTGATTCAATATTTGATGAATTTAGTATTTTCAATATTTTGTGTTTAATGAGTTGTGAATTTGATGAATTTGTTTGAGGAGGAAGGGATTGTATAGCCGGCGTTAATCGTATGGCATTGATAATTACTGTTGTGTTGAGCTGTGAATTTGATGAATTTGTTTAGATTATTTGATGAATTAGGTAAATTTTTTAATGAGTTTTGATGAAATATTTGATGAATTTATTTGAGGAGGAAGGAATTGTATAGCCGGTGTTAATCGAAAGATTAACGTGGTATGGCATTGATAATTACTATTGTGTTGAGTTGTGTATTTGATGAATTTATTTAGATTATGGATAGAATAAAGAAAGCGTTGGGGAAGAAGTCGACAAAGTCGACCACTCCCGATTCGGGGGGAAGTTCGGCAGCCTCTAGTAAGGCGGATCACGCTACACTATACATATCTCAGAGTAGCGTTCATGCCCGCCAGATACTAGAAGCTACCGGCATGAACGCTGATGATTTTTTTAGGGCGACAGATGAGCCCGCTGCACTAGCGCGGCGTTTATCCTTTCAGACACCATGGTCGACCCCCTCGTAGACGGAGACTCGTATGCCTCCCATCCACTGACTCACGTCTATCCCTCACACATCAGGAGATGTACGGAGTTCCTCGTCCGCGGTGCCCCACGGTCCGCTGCCGACTCTATTCATGCCTCCGATGGTTTCGACTATTCCAGAGGTCGATGAGACGGGAGTCCGAGTTCCCGTTCGATTGATTAGCCCTGACGAGGTGTACGTCTACGAGTCTTGGCCAGACAACATGTGTTGGCGGAGTTGTCGGGTTTCGAAGACGAAATTGTACGAGGAGATAGAGAGGGAGAAGGAGAAGGGGAAAAATGTAGTCGAGGAGGAGAAGAAAAAGAAGAAGACTCGTGGCCCAGCAAAGGGTTTGTCGCTCGACTCGTACGTAAGTAAGCATGTCCGTTACGATATTCCTCTGGACAGACACGGCCGGCCGGTGATGTCTTCTGACGCTACGGCGTCATATAGCCGTAATGTTGGCTTTGTCATTCGGGATAGAGTCCCCGTTTTGTGGCCCGATTGGGGGGACATGCCGCAGTGCGTGAAGGATGCTTGGAACAATGCTATGTCGGTAAGTTAGTAAATATTTAATAAGTGTTTTTCAATCAACACTTAGTTCTTCAAAATGCAATATGTGATGTTTTTAAATTATTGGGTATTTATGCTGTTCATAGGTGTGGTTTGTCATTCCCGACTCTCTACTACGTACTTGGTGTGACGAGGTGCAGTCTACCAAGTAAGTCATTTTAATTTATTTTGTATCTACATTGTTTGTGTAATTTTTTTCTTACGAATAATATATGTTGTGCAACGTGTGTTGTAGGTACAAATCTTGGAAAAATGAGATGCACATGTTTTGGACAGCCTGGTGTGATACCCGAGAGGCTACCCCGGAAGTATTCAAGTTCCGGGAGTACGAGTGGAAGTGGCTACGCGCCCATTTTCGCGACCCGGAGTTCATGGTATGACTAAAATACCCTCATTCCATTCTTTCTTTCTCAGTTTTTACTTTTTTTGAATTCTAAATATAAACTCGATTTTTTTAAATTAATGTTTCAGAATTTAAAAAATACTTGAAGTTCCGATTTTTTTAAATTAGAAAAAATCGGAACTTCAGGTATTTTTTTTAAATTATGGAATATTATTATTGTTATTAAAAAATCGGAATTTTTTATTCAAAAGTGGAAATAAAAAAATTTATAAACTCCGGATATTATTTATAAATTGTTTTAATATAAATAAAAACTAGAATATTATTTTTCATAAAAAATAAAAATCTGAATATTGTATTTTATTTATTAAAAAACTGTTAGTATTTAATAAAAATTAATAATATTTCAGTTTTTTAGTTTTTTTGAATTCTAAATATAAACTCGATTCTAAATAATGTTTTTTTGAAGGCGACTAGCTTGACCACCAATCGTACTGGTCTGACTGACCATCAGAGTCTGGGTTCCCGGTTGTTAGCCAGAGTTGCGCACGAGGCCATTTCTTCTGATTCGTTGGACGCATTTGCCAACGTGACTCAAAAAGCATATCCGAACCGTCCCGAGGAGCATGTAAGTCTTTTTTTATTTTATTTTGGTAATAAAATAAATGCATTTGTATCATACTTTTATTGAAATTGAAATATTTATTTTCATATTAACTTTGGAGCATGTGCGGGAGGAGTCTCAGAGGATGCTTGCTGAGATTGCTCGGGAGCAGTATCCAGACTTAGCGGAGACCGACCTCGATTCTGCCATTGGACAGATCGATTAGGTCGGTCCTTATGTTCGCGCTAGGGTGTGGGGTACCGTCTACCCTCCCAGAGGTAGTCGGTACCACACTAAGATGATGGGAGCCGAGGGTCACCGTGTATTGAAAGATACCCCTCGCTTCTAGCGCCCTCGCGGACGGGATGCACGGACTGCCTATCTCGAGGAGCAGTTGACGGCGGAGAGGGAGCTCCGAGCTAAGAATGAACGGAGGACTCAGACGCAGTTACATGAGAGCGAGCAGAGGACTGAGTCGCGGTTAGAGAGTTTCCAGAGACAGCAGCAGGCCATGATGGACTACATGATGACGCTGACTCAGACCATTACTCAGGCTGGACTGCAGGCACCTGCTCCACCGCCTTCTCTCTTCGGATAGACCCCATCTTCACAGCCTCGTGACGAGGATCTATGGGATGGTGGTAATCCTTCTACTACTACATTTCGACATTTAGATGATTTTGGTAGTGGATTGTAGTTGTGTTGTTGTAGTACTCTTGTATATTTATATTTGTGTTAGAATTGTGTAAGTGATTTTGTTGACGCTACTAGTATGTTGATGAAATTTTTGTTCTTGAATGTGTTGTGCATTGTGTTGCATATAATATTGGGCATATTATTGATGGTATTAGTTGAATGTGTTGCGCGTTGATTGTTGTTGATAATGGGAGCTGGTGTATAAAAATTGCAGGTTCAAAAAATACAGGTTTTGGGATCCCAAAATCTGAATTAATTTTTTGATATTAAGTTTTAGCCGACGACTTTCCAAAGGTCGTCGGCTAAAGTAAATTATTATTTTTTTAAAAAAATTTAGCCGACGACATTTAAAACCATCGTCGGCTAAAGTGTCTTTTTTTTTAAAACAGGTTTTACCCGACGACATTAGAGAAGGTCGGCTAAAGTGTCTTTTTTTTATTACCAGGTTTTAGCCGACGACATTTAAAAAAGTCGTCGGCTAAAGTGTCTTTTTTTTAATAAACAGGTTTTCGCCGACGACATTATCGTAGTGGTCGGCTAAAATTTGAACTTTAGCTGACGACTACTAAAAAAGTCGTCGGATAAACCTTGGCCGAAGAATATCGGTCGACGGTTTTTTAGCCGACGACTTTAAGTCGTCGGCTAAACCACCGATATTGGTAGTGCCGGTTTAATTTCCACTGCGTAGCTCGTTATTAATCACCGGATCCCAACACCTCGAGCATATTAGAAGCGCCAATAGCCATTCAGAAAGAAGGCAATATCTAAATATCAAAGGCCTGCACAGGAGTACTTCCAACAGTACAGTGCGCCTATATATTGGATACATGAGTCCCGTTATCCATCAAGAAAACAGGTCGCCGCGCAATATCAGCAACAACTTTGGCAATCCAACAGGAGACCCAGGAGGCATGCTGTAAGGCCTAAGAAAATGGCTCCACCTCTAAGACGGCATTCGTACTGGATTAATAATAACCCTCGTTTTCACATGCATCATAATTACCAAGGTTACAGTGACTGCGTGCTTGCCCCACGTAGGCATCACAAGAACAGACCAAAAGGAACCTACAGCAAGCAAATTGCTGTCAGACAAATTTGGGTACTAAAAGACACTAACATCCATGGACCCAACAAACAAAGGGGACCTAAATCTACTTAATTTCTTTGCTTACAGGACATCAAAGAGAAGGACATCTAGTACTTCGACAGCGGATGTTCTCGGCACATGACAGGAGATAGAAGCAAGCTGTCAGATTATGTAGAAGGTCGCAGTCCAAAAGTGCACTTAGGTGACAAATTCAAAGGAAGAACAAGATGGAAGGGAACCCAAAGTCACCGACGTAGCTTATGTTGAAGGCTTACAGTATATTATACTTAGTATTAGCCAGTGCTGTGACAAACAGTTCGCGGTGAAATTATATATAGATCACTGTAGAGTCAAGAACATTCTGACTAAAAAAGTTGTGCTCACAGAAAGCAGGTCAGGTAATATGTATATTGCTGACTGGAAGCCTACGAGCTCCACAATTCCGTGTTTTTTCACCAAAGGCACTGCATATCAAAGTTGGTTATAGCACAAGAGAATGTCGCATATCAACTTCAAGATGATCAACAGGCTCTCTAGACAGGGAATGGTTAGAGGTTTGCCCGATGTATCATTCCAGAAAGATAGCATCCGTGGACCCTGTCAGAAAGGCAAACAAATCAAAACCACCCTAAAAAGCAAATCATATATGTCCACTCACAGAGTTCTGGAAATGCTACATATGGATCTCTACGGTCCTGTAGACCCTGTAAGTTTGGGAGGTAAGCAATATTATCTCGTTATTGTTAATGATTATTTCAGGTATGCTTGGACAATCTTCCTGAGCAAGAAGAAGGAAACCACAACAAAGCTGCCCGATCACCTGAGAAAGCTTCAGAATGAGAAATGGTTGAGTATCGTGTCCATTCGTTCCGATAGAGGTATTGAATTCACTAACCGCTTTATAGAGCAATACTGTTCGGATAATGGAATACAGCACGAATACTCAGCAACCCGGCCTCCTAAACAAAATGGTGTTGCCGAGCAAAAGAACAGGACGCTCAAAGAATCAACAAGAACCATGATTGCCGCAAGCAAGTTGCCACAGCGTTTCTGGGGTGAAGCAACAAATACAGCATGCTATACACAAAATCGTTGTATCATCAACAAGCATCACAACAAAACAGCATACGAGGTATGAAACAACAAAACTCCATTGGTTTCATATTTTCACATATTTAGATGCAGGTGTTATGTTCTGAATAACGGGAAAAACCAACTCAAAACCTTCGACGAAAAGTCGGATGAAGGTATTTGCAGGATATTCCTCTGTCAGTAAGGCTTTCAGAATATTTAATAAAAGGAAGCTGGCGGTCGAGGAATCTGTACATGTGGTGTTCGATAAACCTCACCATGACCCTACAGGAGTTGAAGATCTGACTCAGAATATCCAAACACTATCCATTAATGACCTTCCAACTCCAATAGATCCTGTCGTAGACTTAGAGATCAACCCTGCAGCTGTAAGATCATAGGTAGTTGAAGCTGATGCTGTACAAGATGAAACTGAAGCTACAGCACCTCAAGATATAGTTTGGGATGCCGAACTAGAACCCAACAGAAGATGGTTGAGAGATCACCCACATGAGTTAATCATAGGAGACATTGATGCCGGAGTATCTACCTACCGGAGAATACAGAGTACACAAGGAACTGTACTGTGTCCGCAAGAAGAACCCGAATCTGAGAAATCGCCATTTCCTGTATGGAAATATCAAGCAAAACTTAGAAGACTTGCCATGTGCACACTCGTTGTATTCTTAGCTCAATCCGAACCTGTTTCTACCAAAGAAGCTCTGAACAATTCTCAGTGGATCACTTCTATGAAAGAAGAGCTTAATGGTTTCGAAAGAAACAATGTATGGTATTTAGTACCCAGACCTGAGCATCGAACTGTAATTGGTACCAAATGGGTATTTAGAAACAAGAAGGATGAGAATGGACTTGTTATTAGGAACAAATCCTGTCTAGTCGCACAAGGCGACATACAGGAAGAAGGCATAGATTACGATGAAACATTTACCTCGGTAGCCAGACTAGATGCCATTAGGATATTTTTAGCTTTTACCGCCCATAAGATCTTTATTGTATATCAAATGGATGTAAAGAGCACATTCCTAAATGAAGACCTCGCCGAAGAAGTTTATGTTGAACAACCACTAGGGTTTGTCAATACAGAAGGCGGAGACCTTATATACAGACTACGGAAAGCTCTATATGGACTTAAGCAAGCACCTAGAGCGTGGTATAAAACCTTGTCCCTGTACCTAACTAATAATGGATTTGAGAAAGGTGCTGTGGACAAGACTCTATTTAAGATACAGGAAGGATACGACCTGTTAATGGTCCAAATATACGTAGATGATATTATATTTGGTTCCACTAAGCTTGCTTTATGTCAAAGGTTCTCTCATCTCATGCAAAGTAAATTTGAAACGAGTGTGATGGGGGAATTTAGTTATTTCCTAGGATTGCAGGTAAAGCAGTTGCCTACAGGAATCTTCATCAACCAAGAGAAGTACAGCAAGGAGCTACTCAACAAGTTTGGGATGAATAACTCCAAATCCTCGACAACCCCCATGAGCACTTCCGTGCAAATTAGTGCTGACGAAGCTGAAAAGCCAGTTGATCAATCACTCTACAGGAAGCTTATAGGCTCACTCTTGTACCTAACAGCTAGCAGACCCGTTACCCAGTTTGTTGTAGGAGTGTGTGCTCGGTATCAAGTAGCACCTAAAGAATCACACTTTACAACAGCCAAACGAATCCTAAAGTACGTCAAAGGAACAATCGATGTAGGCTTGTGGTATCCTAAGAAAGGCGGATTTGATTTGGTTGGCTACAGCGACTCGGATCTCGGTGGCTTCAAGCTAGATAGGAAGAGTACAAGCGGTACTTGTCACTTTCTTGGACCTAGACTTGTGTCCTGGTTCAGTAAGAAGCAATTGGCAAACTCGCTTTCAATGGCTGAATCGAAATATTATGATGCTGGAAGTTGCTATATGCAGATTCTCTGGATGCAACAACACCTATCAGATTATGGAATCATTGCCAAGGAAACACCAATCATGTGCGATAGCACGAGTACAATTGCAATAACGCACAATCCTGTATTGCACTCGTGAACTAAGCATATTGATATGAAGCATCATTTCATCCGGAATCATGTTGAGAATAAGGATGTTCGGATTGTGAAAGTTCATACAGACATCTAGTTAGCCGACATCTTTACCAAACCTCTCATCACAACCAGATTTTGTATGCTTTGACAAGAATTGGGAATGCTACAGCCTGACTCCCTGTAAGTTTTTATGCTTTTACTCATCAGTTGAGGGGGAATGCTATAAGATCCAAGAATACAGTATCCACCATTAATTAACTGTACACTCAGACAGTCAGACAGCACTGTAGGCCAAAGAAGGCATGAAATCTTCCTACAACTGACGTGTGCATTAATTAAGGGGGAATACAGTACGACCCATGAATACAGCATTAATCCATTGCTGTAAGAATTGAATCCTGTATGTACCTTTTAAGGGGGAACGCTGTATTATTCGCGGATACAGTATATACACTATGAGACGTCAATTAATATATATTATTTTACTATTCGTACTGAAAACATTTTAGTTCATGTGCCCAGTTTCAAAATTCAAACGTTTTATCATTTAATGCTTAACACGACATATGGGCTTTATTATCTCAAACGCCGCGATTTTAATTAATTCAAATCGCCGTTTAGTGCAATGAGGGAAGTCGAATTGTCAGAAGTGGGACCGGTTATCATTTCAAGAATGGATGGATAAGATGTACCGGTTACTCTAAGTTCATCCTGTTCATTCTTTTAAAAGACGGTTCCCATCCCTTAAATCTGACCGTTCATTGTTTTGTAACCCTAATTTTTCCTGCACACTATAAAAGGACTGTTTCTTTCTCCCTTCGACTATTTATGCTTTCTGCATATTAAACGAGTTTAAGAGCAAGCAGCATATATCGCTTACTGCATTTTACTGCTTTCTTTGTTACCTCACTTACTTTTTATTTGTAGTCAATGGTATATTCTCAGACTTTCTCTCAGTCAATAATGAAAAGGGAAAACATCATTGATGGACGTCTCTTCGTCCGATCTATTGTCATGGAAAGGATTCAAACTGAAGTTGAGGATCTTGATGGCATGGAACGTGATGTGTCAAGGATCAAGCAACAAGGCCTATACTGCCTTGGAAGCCAGCACGCTGAGTTCTACGATGAACACATCGTGGAGGAATTATACCTTGACGCATCCATCAAGTTTCTTTCTCTGAATAGAGGAGGAGATGTATCCGACATTTCTGCTACCGTCCGTGGAGTTCAGATATATCATGAACTTTTGCAAAACATTTACAGGCTGCCGTCTGATGGCCTGAAAATGGAAGATCATGAAACCTTCGGGTCGGAGGAACTGCTCAGCGCCTACTGGGGATTATTCATCGGTGACGGTTCTGACAAGAGTGTCCACCCATCTTGTCATAAGAAGAGATTTTGCCTGCCCTATATGTATTTACATGATTTCTATTGTCGTGTTGTTGAGAACACAATTGGAGCATTCGAGATGTGCACAAATCTGCGTTTCAGAATGATGGTCACCATCATGTGTGGCGAACGAGTAAACTGGTGCCAGATTGTTCTGAAGAGGCTATAGGAAGAGGCTTCTAAGCATGGTACTCAGAAGAAGTCATTTGGCCTCATACTCGACAACATTCTCACCGAGTGTGATGTACCACAGTCTCGCGACTCCAAGAAAATTGGCTCTGGAAAGCTCATAAGTGGAATCAAGCCCACCGTATTCAATAGAGATGGTCTAATCTCACGCAGACCCCATGCCAACACTCTGCCTATCTCTGACAACCCCATGGATGTCATTGTTCGAATTGCTGGAGAGAAGAAGAGAAAAAGGAGTTCATCTCACAGCAAATCATCGCTTGTTGTTGAGAAGCCGAAGAAGCTGAGGAAGGCTTCTAAATCAAAGGCTATAGAGATTACAACGATCGCTGGAGATGTCCCGACTATGGCGCAACCTGCTGTACAACACCCCGAGGGCGCAACCCCTCCGGAAGAAATAATTGCAGCACGTGCTGTAGATCCCGAGCCTCTGGCGGCTTTGACGGATGATCAATTATTTGCCAAATTAGAAGGAACTGGTGAATCGACTGCCCGTTCGGAGCCAAGATCCGCCTCTCCTGTAAGGGAACCCACACCCATACAGGATCCCTCTCCCATCAGGGTACCAACCCCTATTCGGGATCCCTCTCCAAAACAGGCTCCCACACCTGTTGCGGATCCCATCCCTACAGTATAACCCATTATTGTACGGAGTCCCTCCCCCACTACTGTCATTAACAAAACTCTTCTCCAGGTACACATCGAATAATTCTTTGAGCGCTTTGTTGCTTGGAAGAACTACAGGGTCGCTCCATACGACATCTTGTACAATTGGGAGGAGTGGGAGGAAGAAGAAACTTATGCTCTGGAGGTCACGGATACTCAAGACATTCGAGTCTTGATGCAATGGGATAATGACTTTTGTCGAGAGATGATCACAAATTATTATCTGGCAAAAGAACATGCCCGATTGAAGGGAAAATCCCAATCCTATGACACAGTTTCTAACAGCCCTGAATCTGATCCTGACTCAGACGACGATGACGACGCCCTACATGCAGGTCTGAGAATGAGTCGAGAGGAAGTTCACGAACAAGAACTGTCCAGAATGCAAGATCAACAGGGTCAGGGGACCTCAAACAGCCGACAATCCTCTTCCCATCAACAACAGGAAGCTGCCAACAACGTACAGGAGGAATCAGTCCCTCCCGTACAGCATGAACCTTCGGAACAGGAAGCCCAACCTGAAGAAGAAATAGCCCGCGCCATCCATCAAGAGGAATCAGTCCCTCTGCTAGAGCAGGTGGAAGTTGAGAGTCAGCAGGAGGAATCAGTCCCCCCTGTATGCATGACTACAGAAACCCAACAGGAACAGGAGGAATCAGTCCCCCCTATCCCCGAGGCTGAAAATGCTGCCCAACCATCTACCGAGCCCTCGCCTGATGCCCCCGCATCACCTATCTCTGTGAGCTCCAAGTCCGAGTCCAGTGAAGGATTCCCATCTGACGATAGACCACGTTCTCATGTGGTCATGCGCCAACTCAACATAGTAGAGGATGAGAAAATAACGCACCCCGGCTCTCCGTCAACAGAGGCACGGATAGAGAAACTTCAAGCAATCAGCCGTCAAATAATGTTCATGCAAGATATCGTGAAGGCACTGTATGATGTTGGAAAAGAGCTCGATTGGATGCGAAAGACTGCGATCGATGAGATGACTGGCCTGAAGTGAGAAATTATAAAAGTTGAAGAGGCTTTTCACAGAGTGCCTAGTGCATTACGGAAAGCACTCACTCAACTTCAATATCGTCAGGAACAGATTCTCAAACAAGAGCAGGAAAAGCTTCGTATATCCAAAGCCAAGACTGTCGCTGCCCTACAGGAAACTGGCTCCAGGCTATCAGGACATGATAAGAAGATGGATGACATGTCTCTGGTTCTCAGTTCTCTGGTTGACAAAATCTCGAGTATAGAGACCAAACAAGATAACACAATGAAGCTCCTGGAAAGCATTGATGCTAAGGCTACTTACCTTGATGATGTCAAAAAGGGGGAAGAAGCTCGAGAAGCTGGAAGGCAATGGGGGATTGAGAGAGAAAGAGAGATTGATGCTGCATTAGAGGAAAGTGTTGCTACTGCCATAAGCCAACTAAGTTTGCCTGCACATGGATACAGGATAGCTGGTTCTCGCCCAGAGTTCCATGACCCCAACTATCCCTGGTGTTGTTGCCCAAAATGTTTATCCGAAGATTAAATACTGCTGGAATGAACGGACAACAAACAACAATTTGCGGAAGCACTTCCGAGAGAATATGAATAAACACAAGATTTGCCGGGTTTGTTAGGCCCGGGCTTGAATGCTCTCGCGAGATTTTATTAATACAAATATTCGTGGATACAAGTATTAATGTGAGAAATCTAAATACAATGAGTGTAAAAAGACTCTGTTAATCCAGCTCTTGAGCGAAGCTTGGTGTTCTTCCTTCTCGGCCGATCGTCTGCTGTATGAGAGAGGCGGAGAGAGAAGAATGAACCGAAAGATAGCTGTTGCCAAGAGTAGGAGAAAGACAAGTTCTGTGTATTGCTTCTATATTGAGTGCTGAAATCGCGATAATGCCAGGGTTGGTCAGGAAAAATCCGAGAGCAGTCCAAGTGCAGGGAGCCTTGTATATATAGAGGCTGGGGAGCCTTGTTTCCTAGCGGGCGATCGTCTTCCGGCCATTATAATAATGGGGCGATCGTCCTAAAGGTCACATGGGCAGTCTGCCTAAAGTCCAAGGCAGCGGCTGGCAGCCAGCTGTGCGGTCCAATGAGGAGCCAGCACGCGTCCGGGGTCTCTGTCACATGCGGCCCTACTGACAACTTTCGGCGGGCCTGTCGGCTGGTGGACGGATGCTGACAGGCTGTGGTCAACGATCCGTGATATGCGGATCTTGTCTCGACGCTGCACGTGGGGTCTATCCTGGGCTTCGGCCTTTGCCGACTGGATGGCCATCGGCTCTAATTGGCATGAGGTGGTCGTCTTTAGCCGGTCACCAGAGGTCGGTCGGCAAGTGCCGAGAGATGATCGTCCGCTGGTCGGTCGCCAGGAATCGATCGCCAAGTACCGAGAGACGATCGTATTTGATGTCGATCGCTCGGCACCGGGGCTTGTCCTGGGACCTTCGGTTGGCCGATTTATCTTGACTGCCGGGCTAAGGCTAGGTCGCCTAGTCGCTGGTCGGCAGTTCTGCCTCGGCTGCTCGGCAATAGCTCGGTCGCCCGATCTCCGAGGCGATCGCCGGTCGGAGAGTATAATTCTAGACACAACACCTAGAAAAACAATGTGCAGAGACCACCGGAGATTCGTCTACCTGCCAACCGTCATCCTACAGCTGATGAAGTGAAGAAATGGATGAAGAACGAACTGATGAGAAACTTTGTTAAACTCATCAGGGAGTCCTCCATCTTCAATAAGTGCAAGACACTGGCGGAGGCTGCAGATGAATTTGCAAGGATGCTGGAAAAAGGATTGCTCCCCATGCCAATTTTGATGAAATCAAGGCACCGGAAAGGTGATCGGCTCAATCATCCTGACGACTGGATACTTACCTTCGACAAATCAACTGAAGGAAGAGTGATCTATCTAGATCGAGGCAAGGATTCCCTGGAGAACTGGTGGAGAAGAACCGATAACGATCCTGATAGGAGGCCTTGGAGACATGGTAATTAAAGAAATTAGCCTGGATGCTCCTTTTATCATTGTACTTAGCAGTATGCAATCTCTATATCTTCTTCAACCATTGTAATCTTTTGTTCTTTATCAATAAAATTCAATTTTTCTTGAATGATTACAGCGCGTAATCTACGCTGTTTTACTGTTTGATTTCGAATTCAATTTATTTGCTGTAAACAACAACTATAAAAATTTTTAAGATGTAAGAACTTGTCACAATTCATAGCTTAAGTTGTATTCAACTTAGATCACACTGTAAGATTGTGCCTGCGCACCAATCATAAGTTTAAGTTGTAATACACATCCATGTAGATGTTTACGAATTCTTAGTAAGTGTTGTAGATCAGATCTTTCGACAGAAGACCAAGAAGTCAGCCTCTCTGGATCAAGATGTTATGTTAAAGAGGTTTGGCATTATCAAAAAGGGGGAAATTATTGGGATAAACAATCCTGTATCTTGTTTTGATAACTTCCAACATATAGCAAGATTAGCCATCATGCAGCAAAGGATTCGAAATGCTTCTAAGTATGGAAACTATCTAGAATATCCATACAGCACTGGAGATAGCCTACAGCGTTGAAGTCTACAGCTACAGCATTAAAGACGTATCATGTTGGATACATCATACAGGCTGAAAGTGTTAGGAAAGCAAACACTTATCCAATAGGACTGAAGACCGTTGCGACAGAAACTACTTTATTCACTAAAGTCAAAACACCGTTTGAAAGAAGTACTTAAATACTGATCGGATAAAGTATTTAAATACCAACCGACAAGGATCTTCACACAAGGAGCAAAATCCGTATCTAGCATCTTGAAAGTAAATCAACCAATCAGAAAGGACTTTGCTCACCAACCAACCAATAGATATATTTATAACGGATTTATTCCAAAGTTATAAATAGTCCATGCAAGAAGACATTGCAAGTGACTTGACTGAAAAACAAAATACTGAAAAACGAAGAAAGATTGACTCATTCATAATCGCAGAAACTCTGAAGAGATTATTCTGTCAATCAAGCTTACAAGAGCAAATATATTTCTTCGAGGATATATCAATATCTGAGAGAAGAAATATACTCAGTCAATGTGAACAACACATCATCAGCCTAAGATCATCAAGTGTTGAAGCTGCTGTTCAAACCAGTGATTTCACCATTGTTTACCTTGAGTAAACTTAGACCTGTGTGGACTAAGGAAAAGATATTCTGACCTGTGTGGGGTGAATAGGACAAAGCTTCAATCTGTGTGAGAAGAAGCAAGTCAAAGAAGCCTACAACCAATCTGTGTGAACGGTTGAAAGCTACAGTCTTTGTATCAATCTGTGTGAACGATACAAGGATAGGTTTGACTAAAGTCACGTAGTTGTGTACGTAGTGATTTTAATAAACATTTTACTTCTATGTGGAGGACCAGTCGACGTAGAGGGGTTTACCTCGAACCACTTTATATTGCGTGTTATTTACCTTCTACCTTTATAGTTTTCATAACTGTGATTTATATATAAGTATACATTACCAAAACTCTGTACGCACCAAGCAAACAGGAGAACGCCTAGTTGTTGTATTTGCAGCAACTCACTTAAACGAACTTCCGCTACGCACTCACATTCGAAAATCGTACAGCTTGTTGTACTAACACTTTCCAAGTTGTATTCTGTATACTTAGTGGCCAACAGCCACTTTTGGAGAACCTTATAGAAGAAGATGGAAACTAAGCTTAAGTTCAGTAGTGCTAGTCATCCACAAACAGAAGTTGTCAACCGCATATTGGGACATCTACTTCGAAGTTTTCTTGGTAAAAACTTGAAACGGTGGGATCTTATTCTCGCTCAAGTTGAATTTTCTTACAACAATTCAACTAATCAAGCCACTGGGAAATGCCCTTTTGAAGTAGTATATGGCACACGTCTGCTAAGTCCACTTGACTTGACTCCTTCTACATCAGTTTAGATACAGATAGTACAGCAATGGAGATCAAGAAACTTCATGAACAAGTCTGAAAGAAGATTCAAGAACAAAATTCCAAGTATAAAACTCAACATGACAAACATAGGAAACAACAAATTTTTAAAGTTGGAGATTTAGTTTGGATTCATCTGCGAAAAGAATGATTTCCAAAACAACCAAATGCTAAATTATCTCCTAGAGCTGATGGCCCGTTCAGAATTGTGCAGAAAATAAATGACAATGCTTACATGGTAAAACTACCTGGAATATATGGTGTTTCTGCGACTAACAACGTTGCTGATCTTTCAACCTATGAAGCAGATTAAACTCGAGGGCGAGTTCTCTCCAACCCGGGGAGTATGAGCCAGCATATCATACCAACCCAACAACTCCATCTAGAAACCACCATTGTTGAATAACTCCATCTAGAAACCACCATTGTTCACCTAACCCACCTGCTATCCTTTTGTTATTTGCATTTTAAGACTTGTTATTTGCATTTAAAGCCTCTAGGATTAGTATAAATAGGCCTATCATTTCCCTTGTAATATCATCTTGAGTTGAATAAAAACAAGTGAGTTATATTTTAGAGAGTGTTCTCTCTTGTTCCTGAGCTAGAAAGGGTCTGCTTTACACGCGAAATATGAGTTAAAGGATTTCTCTATTTGTAGCAGATAGCAGAAACCAAAAAGTTGTCGTTTATAACATGCAGTATTTGGATTTGTTTATATACAAATATATCTATTTCTGCAATGTTAAGTGTTGATAGCCCATCTACCTTGGAATCCACGTAAGCACTCCAGGCAGCTGAACCGGCCGAGCAGAACAACAAGCCGGACCGGGTACGAACCCGATTTTCTCTCGGGCTCGTTAAAAATAGGACCGGGCAGAGACGTCAAAGCCGACCCGGTAAACGATCAGGAGGACCGAGCAGATCGAAGATAAAAACGCTCTGATTCAGGATTACAACAAGGCCGACCTGGACGGCGGGAGACCCGAGGACCGACCCCAACAGATAAGCATCGCCAGAGGCATGCGGGACAGGCCCGCATGCCAATTAACGCATGCAATCATGCCCCTTCCCGAGGCAACCCTTAGAGACCGCCACATGTCTAAGGCATATTTGCAGGCTGACAAGTGTTTTGGGCATATTCTCAAACATTCGCCAGCTGTCACCTCTTGATTGGCCCAGATTGTCTATATATAGAAGGAATGTACAGTAGAAACGGATCTTTTGGACTTTTAGCATTTATGATAAAGAGAGAAAAAAGAGAGAATTTGTAAGAACTGAGAAAAGTAGATATACCGGCTATAAAATAATCAGCTCGGCTCTACTTCACAAAAAGGTCATTAATAAAATTTAGTGATCCAATCCTTTTCATCTTGTTTATTATTTTCTACGTGGCTTCGATTCATTCGTCCAGATCAACACACGTGACGTTGACCAAATCAGACGTCAACATTAAGATATATATATACCAAGAGAGCTTTAATTTAAGGACTTGAGTTAGCTTGCTGTTTCTCTATATGGAATATAATCACTCTTTTGTGATAAAGAAGATATAACGTCGCCAAGGGCAGATAAAAATGAGGCTCGATACACGTTGTGAACTGGAACTGGTTCATTGCAAACTGTACAAAGGCAGTAATATTTGGTTAATTGGCAACAGCCACAGTAAGAGATTTATTGCTTAAGAGTGCATGAAAACTGCACATTCCAGTTAAATATTACCTGTGCCTCTTCACTAGTCCCGCTTGCGAGGGCTTCAAGAACTCTAATTCTTGACAGGTATTTTCCCTCACCGGCCCTGAACAGGTTATTTTGCTGTTGGTGAAATGCAATAAAGTAATTAGATTAGACTCAAGCATTGAATAAAAATTAAGATTGACAAGCTTTATAACATAATTACAGTTCTTATGCGAATCATTGACAAACTTCACGACATTACAGTTCTTATGTTATGTATGTGCTCTGCTTGAGTGGAGATACGCCGCTCTATCTCTTGGATGACTTTCCTTAATAGAACACAACTTAAAAACCAATTTGTAGGAAAACATGATTAAGGTGTCATGGTTATGTATGTTTCTCAAGTCATACGCCAGGTATTTCACTATTCTTTTCAATGCTTTCATCTAATATTCCATTCACGAGGCTTAATAGTGACTGTGTCGGGGCTTTCTGTAAAGGGACTACCAGATAATAGGTAACATTTTCTGGGATTTCTGTTTTCTGTGCGACGAACTTCTTCAGCTCGTTTCAAGCTGGGAGCGGACGGATCGAACAGTAGAGCTGGGTTTTTTAATTTAGTTTTAGTTTATCTGGAAAAAAGGAACCGTGTTACCTTTAGCTCTCAGCTCGCCTTCCCCATCTAGATCTGTCGAACCGTGTTTCCAGATCTGTAGAACCAAGATTTAGAAAGATTGGGAAAAAATTTGTTCGTTTTCTTCATAATCAGCGGAGTTTTTTTTGTTATTTTCGTTTTATTTTTAAATAATTCGAAATAATTGATTAGGGTCGATGGAAAGCAACATATGTGTGAATCGGTGAACCGCGAACCCTAACTCCTGTAGCGCCGCTGTTGGCCATTTCTGGCCGGCGTATCGCCGGAAAAATATTAATTCATCGCTGCATTTATTCCCTCCACTTCAATCTAATAGTGGTATAGCATATAGCTGTGTGTTTGGCAGGTTTCCTTGCAGGCTTTTCAGCCGCTTCTAATACTCTCGGCGCTTCCTCTTTCCAAGCTGCCTCGGCGCCAGATTATCAGATTTTCTGTTAAATTTCATTCTTGTCAGCCATATATCTATTATTTTACTGTGCTTTCTCTGCGGTTTGCCTGCTTATATTGCTCTTTTACAATCTCATCATATTTTCGCTTTTGCTACACACTACCACATTTTATTTATATTCGTAGTGCTTTTTTTTGTGTGTGTCTGTTGGTTGATGTCGCGCTATTTGCGGGTTGGTAGTTGGAATTTGGGTACCTTAACGGGTATGCTTTTGGAGCTCGTGGATGTATTGGGTAAGAGAAGGGTTTAGGTGGCTTGTATTCAGGAGACTAGGAGGAAGGGGGCGTAGTCCAGGGATGCGAACGGTTATAAATTGTAGTATTCAGGCCTTGCGAACTCGAGTAATGGTGTGGGTATTCTTTTGTCTAAGGAACTTAAGGATAACGTCGTGGAAGTGAAGAGGTGTAACGATAGGATTATGTCCGTTAGAATGGTGGTTAGGGAGAAGGTGGTTAACGTGGTTTGTGCGTATGCCCCACATGTTGGTTTGGGGGTGCTTGTTAAGGAAGCTTTTTGGGTCTGTTTAGATGAGTTGGTCGGGTGTATTCCAGACGATCAATTTATTCTTATGGGGGGCGATTTCAATGGGCACATTGGTGAGGGGGTGGATGGTTATCATAGTGCGCATGGGGGTTTCGGCTTCGGAGTTAGGAATGCAGGAGGTTCCGCACTGTTGGAGTTTGCCACGGCGCATGAGTTGGTAATTGCGAACTCTGCTTTTAGAAGAGAGCTGAGTACCTCATCACCTTCGGTAGTGGGGGGCACAACACGCAAATTGAATACCTTCTTTTGCGCAGTCGTGATGCTAGGGCGTGCGTGGACTGCAAGGTGTTCCGGAGCGTGGCCTGTGCTTCGCAACACCGGCTGCTGGCTATAGATGTATCCATAGGAGGTCGTGTTGTTAGCAGTGTTAGAGAAGCTAGACCAAGGATTCTCTGGAAGGATCTGAAGGGTGAGAAGGGGACAGAATTCAAGGAGTCTCTGACCCGCGAAGGACGTTTTTTGCGGGAGGGCGATGCTAACCTTATGTGGACCAGTATGGCCAATGCTATTAGGAGTGTGGTCGAGAGGGTGGTAGGGGTTTCTTCGGGCAGGTCTAGTGGACCGAAGGAGGCATGGTAGTGGAATAAGGATGTCCAAAAGAAGGTTAAGGCTAAACAAGCGCTATTTAAGGAGCTTTTATCGGTTAGTGCTGGGGAGGAGAGAATCTTAAAGATTGTAGCGTACAAGGTGGCGAAAAGAGAGGCTAAGATGGCAGTGGCTAAGGCTAAAGATGAGGTATACGAGGAGATGTACAAGCGCCTAGACTCCAAAGAAGGTGCGAATGCTATTTTTAAACTAGCAAAAGCTAGGGAAAGAAAGCGGCGCGACCTGGGTCCCGTTAAGTATATTAAAGATGATTTGGGCCAAGTGTTAGTGAACGATGTGGCTATTAAGGAGAGATGGAATAAGTATTTTTTTGAACTTTTCAATGAGGCTAGGGGAAGCGACTCGGTGGGGCAAGGAGTTAGTCTATCTTCTGCTAGTTCGTTTAGTTCATGTGAGAGCATCAGCAAGGAGGAAGTAAAGGGAGCCTTAATGAAGATGGGTAGAGCTAAGGATGTAGGCACGGATCAGATCCCTAATGAGGTGTGGCTTTGTCTGGGGAAAGTTGGAGTTCAGTGGCTAGCAGAGCTGTTCAATATCCTCCTCAGAGGTTCTAAGATGCCGACGGAGTGGAGGCGTAGTATTGTCGTGCTGTTTTTCAAGAACAAAGGCGATGCTCAGAGTTGTAGTAACTATAGGGGTATTAAACTCCTCAGTCATACTATGAAACTTTGGGAAAGAGTGTTGGAATGCAGGGTTAGAAGAGAAGTTGAGATCTCAGAGAACCAATTTGGCTTCATGCCGGGGAGGTCCTCGACGGAGGCCATTTATCTCGTCAGACGCCTTATGGAGAAGTTTAGAGAGCGGCGTAAGGACCTCCATATGGTGTTCATTGATCTAGTGAAGGCTTATGATAGCATTCCGCGTGATGTTATTTGGAGGAGCCTAGAAGAGAGTAGGGTGTCGTTGCCGTTCGTTAAGGCGATCCAAGATATGTACTCCCAAGCTACAACTTGCGTTAGGACCCCGGTTGGTGACACCCAGTATTTCCCGGTTGAGATAGGGCTGCACCAGGGGTCTGCGCTAAGCCCTCTTCTCTTCGCTCTAATACTTGACGTCATCTCGCGGGGAATACAGGATGGCGTCCCGTGGTGCATGCTTTTTGCTGACGACATTGTGTTAGTGGCGGAGTCGGGGAGGGAGGTGAACTCGAAGTTGGAGCTATGGAGGTCTAAGTTAGAATCCTACGGCTTGCGTGTGAGCCGGTCTAAGACCGAGTGCTGGTGTAACTTTAGTGGTGAGGCCAACGAGGAAGAAGTAGAGATATTGATTGCGGATCAAATCGTACCCTGTACGGATAAGTTCAAATATTTGGGTTCGATCATACAGAAGAAAGGTGAGTGTGAAAATGATGTCACTCATCGTATCAATGCGACAAGGTGGAGAGCAGCGACATGGGTTCTATGCGACAAGAAAGTCCCTCTAAAGCTGAAGGGTAAATTCTATAAAGCGGCAATCAGACCTGCTATGTTGTATGGCTCCGAATGTTGGGCGATGAAGAAGTCGCTTGAGAGCAAGTTGGTAGCGGCTGAAATGAGAATGTTACGTTGGTCGTGTGGTCGCACTATGTTAGAAAGAATCTCGATTGAGGTTTTCAGGAATGCGCTAGAAGTGGCGCTCATTTCAGCGAAAGTTAGGGAAGGGAGATTGAGATGGTTTGACCACGTCCACAGGAGGCAGGCCTTTGCTCCGGTGAGGAGGGTTGAGAGTTTATTGGTTGTCGGGGAGAGGAGGAGAGGCAGACCGAGGAGGACGTGGGAGGAGCAGCTGAGATTAGATTTGAAGGCCTTAAACCTTTCCGAGACCATGACTGTTGATAGGTGCTCTTGGAGGCGCCATATCAGAGTTGTGGATTCCTTTGTAGGGAGCGGTGCTGTAGTTGAGAGCCTCAGGGTTGGGTTGTCTCGGTTAGCTTTCACCTAGAGCATTACATTTTTTATACTTTTATGGTATATTTTATCCTATTGCCTTTTACGTATGGTGTATTTTTTACAGGGAGCTGTGCGCAGAGTCAACCTCTCTTCTATTAGAGCAGCGTTCATCGAGAGTGCAGTTGCCAAAGTCCCATTAGGTAAGACTCATGTGAATTAAGACATGGGCTCAGGTATGGTTTGGAGCTTTTTCGTATCATTTGCTTCTTTATTACTCTTTACTTTGCTGTGCACTAAGCTGGTGGTCTTCACGAAAACAGTTTCCCTACCGTAAAAAGTAGGGGCATGGTTTGCGTACATCTTACCCTCCCCAGACTCTGCTCTGAGCGGGATATACTCGGTATGTTTGGTTTGATTTGGTTTGATTTGGTTTTTTCATGTTAGTGAATACTTCATGAAACTTTTGTCCAGCGTGATGTACGAATGTCTCTAGGGGATCTATATGATATAGAAAAACACAAATGAGAGACACAATTTTCCAAGACTTTTAAGTAAATTTTAAACAATTATGAGAACAAGATAAAACCACCAACTCATAAGACTATGACCATTAGCAACCCCTCCCAACCCAACCCAATAATTAAATATTATTTCTCTCTCTTCCACCTATTCAACTTATATATACAACCCACTTTTTTTATTTTTATCCTCCATTAGCAACCCAACCCAACCCAACCCAACCCTAATATCTCTTTAAATTATCTTTTTTTTTTTTATTTACCATATATTATCAATACTCAATTTATATTATTTTTTAATTTTGTAATAAATCAATAAAAATATATTTAACTATTAAATTAATAATAATTGCAAAAAAAAAAATCACTTAATAAAAATTGTCAAACAAAATTAAAATTCAACTTGAAATTAAACTTAAAATATTACAAATACATGACAAAAATAAAATTACAATATATGAAATAAAATGAAAATTACATAATTAATCATCTTCGTCGAATTTTTGCCAAATGTGGTCAATCAAATCATCTCTAAGTATTGTATGAGCTTCTCTATTACGAAGTTGTTCCCTGTTAGTCATATATGTGGCTAAGCTAGCAACCCGTTGATTTTTTTTTTAAGTTGGACCAAGAAATGATTTTTTAGAATGAGAAAGAGAGTATTTGAGATTGTCTCTACAAAATTCCAACCTAGTCTCTATTTATAGAGAATGAAAAATAAAAATTTTTGGTGTTTTTTTTTATAAAAAATATATTTATTTACAATTATTTTAGATATATATTTAAAAAGGATAATTACAAAATATTTTTGGTCCAATAATATTGTGACAAGTGTATTGTTTGACTGCTATTTTGGTTCCACGCCTCAAGCCGGCTGACAATCACGGTTTTGCTTGGGTCGTTGGTTTTGTTTTCTTTTTTCTTTTTTTTTTATTTTCCTTTTTTGGATTTAGTGGCCAACCCTTGTAAAAGGTTGTTGGTGGAAGTAGTCTAATGGTTTTCTGCAATGAATTATAGTTTTCAGGAAACCAATGTATTTCATACATAAAATATAGATAAAAGTATAGTTGCTTCTTAAGTCTTGATAAAAGTCGCAACAAAAAAGTGTTGGTTTTTTGTTAGCATGAATTCCAAGTACTATATAATGTGATGTTCAGAGACACTATTATGCATTCGCACGTTCAGTAAAAGTTTTAATCTTTTCTTTAGTTTTTGCAGAATAAAATAATTTTTTTTTTTTGATACCAAGGGTTACACTGACTAGTCGCCGGGATAATTAACGTTTGTGCCACAAGATCGCTACCGGTTAAATCGCGAGATGTGTATCGCTCCTGGTTCTTAAATATCCTCAACTACCGCGCACAAGCGAGTCGTCCCCCAAGTGATTGCTCACGCTGACTTCCCAAATCCAACCGCAGTTCCCACCGAGATCCGGCCTCCCACACCGCCGCTTGAAGCCCTCAATATTTAATTGTTCCACCAGACGTCTGAGGCTAGGCCCTAACCCTTAGTCAAAGACTAAGGGATCATTGGGCCATGAGAAATTCAATTCCAAAGTGTTGCCGCTAGGAATTGAACCCCTGACCTCCAATTAAATTGAAGGTCAGGTGGTCAACTGCGCCAAGGCAGTTGGTTAGAATAAAATAGTTTATTAACATAACCACACCTAGGTTGTAGAAACAACTACTGTACTTAAACATTGATTTAAGATCATTTGAAAATCAAATTTTTTTTAGATATCAAGGAACTAATCTCCACCTTCCATTTCTATTTGATCTAATGGATGAGATTAATCACAACAATTTAAAAAACTCACTTTCATCATTTTTTTCAAATATCAATATCTTTCAAACCGTTAATCGTTAAGTCAAAAAAAATATACCGTTACGACGAGCATTTTTAATTATCTTTCTATAGATAGGCACTTTAATATATTTTTGACAATTTTTTTTTTCTTTTTTCACTTTTTTTTCGTGGCCGAAAAAATCACATATGATATATCATATATTATGATATGTAATATAATATATGATATATCATATGTGATATGTAATATCATATATGATATATCACATGATTTTTTCGGCCACGAAAAAAAACGTGAAAAAAACGAAAAATTTTTTTTTGTCGAAAGTATATCAAAGTGCTTGTCTATAGAAAGATAATTAAATGCTCGTCGCGATGGTGTAATTATTTTCGCTTAACGATTAACGGTTTAAGAGATATTTAAATTATAAAAAATGTGTGAAATATTAAATGCTTTTAATCTCAACCATTGATTTCTTTTAACTCTTAGCCTTATAATAGCACGGATTTCTCGTCGCCCATCTACTGCTTCAGGTGTTTGCCTCACCTCTTCTCTTCACCTGCTTGAAACGTGTCGCCGTTCGGTTTTCCTCTCATATTTCCTCTTCTTCGTCCGCTGGTTTCTTACCTTTTCTTCTCCACTTTTCTTTGTCGTCCCGCATGACTGCACAGGTGACCTTTTTTTTTTCTTCATTTTGTTTTCTGTTTTTGTTCGCCGCCCCGCATGAATGAATTGATCGACTGCGTATTACACTTTTGATTTTAGTTCAGTTTTCTTGCTGCTTCGGTTTCTCCAGATAATTTTTTTTCTCGTCTTTGTTATTTTGGGTTTTTTCGTTCCTCCAGATAATTTTTTTACTCGTCTTTGTTATTTAGGGTTTTTTCCTTCTACGATTTCTTTTCTTGCTTCCTCGGTTTTTCCAGGTTGTTTAGCATCGGATGTTTTTTTCAATCGTTTTTTGTTATTTAGGGTTTTTTTCCAGGTTGTTGAGCCTCGGATGCTTTTTGTCAATCATTTTTGTTATTTAGGGTTTTTTTCTCCTTCGATTTATTTTCTTGCTTCTTCGGTTTTTCTAGATTGTTGGGCTTCAGATGTTCTTTTCGCTTGTCTTTGTTATTTAGGGTTTTCATCTTTAGATTGTTGGTTGTTTGTGTTTCAGATTCTTATTTGTTTTCTGTTTTTTTTTTCGTATTGGGTCTGTCATTTTCTATTGCTGTCTTTGTTTCCAGTTTTTTGTATCTGTGTGTGTGCCTGTGTGTTTTTTCTTTTGTTTCCAGATTTTTTCCGTCGAAAGAGACATTGGTCTTTTGACAATGGTTTTTCTTGTTTTGTGCAGATTGTTGCATGTTCTTTATTTTGTTATTTAGGGTTCCTCGTCTTTGTTATTTAAGGTTCCTTTCTTCAGATTGTTGATTGTCTGTTTCTCCTTTTTGTTTATTATTTTGTTTTGTGCTTTGGATTGTTCGAATTGGGTTTGTTATCTTCTATTGCTGTCTTTGTTTCTGGTTTTTTTTCCTGTATGTGTGCTTGTGTGTTTCTTCTATTTGTTTGTTTTTACTAAATCTGTTGTTTGTTTCTTCTTTTGTTTGCAGATTTCTATTACTGCTTTATACTTGGAATCTCTCTAGCTATACGTTGTTTTGCATCAGGTGAGTGGTTAGGTTTCTAGCTGTTTTGTGTCTTTTGCCTCAGTTTGGATTTCTTTTGGGGTCGCAGAACTTTGGACCGGAGTGATTCTTTCGACATATTTCAGTGCTCCTGTTCAGTTTTCGAGTTTGATTTTTTGCCCAGCTACATCTCTATACTCCTTCTTGTTTCAATTTTGTTTGTACTGTTGGTTTTTCTCTGCGCAGGCATTGTTTTGTGTGCTTCTTCGGGTGTTTTTGGGTCTTGATTTCTCTTTGGTGCTTGATAGGTATTTCTGTTTATTCTTACTGCCCAAATCTATCCTGTTGCATTTCTATCATTAACCTTGCATTTTAGTTCATTAATGATGTGACTTTGATGTTGCTGGTTTTGTAGGCTTCAGGGTCGTTCTTCGGTTGGCTTGCTTGTGTTATAGTTCGTGGCTCAGGTTATATTCCTCGGTGCTTTTTAAAGAAAATATTAAAGTATTTGAGTGAGACCCTATTTTTTAAGGCTTTTTTTTTAATCTTTGGGATCAAATCTAGAATATTTAACATTTTGGTTTGGGGTGATATTGTGGGGTCCCAAAACTATAGTTTTAGAGCTGAATTGAATTGGTAGTTGGACATTATAATGACGTGCTATGCTCGAGTTTATCGGCTGGAAACCTGACATGGCCCCACAAAATCTCCGAATGGAGCCTGGGTCTAAGTGGGTGTAACAATGCCACGAACAAGAACACGTTATATTCATTTCATGTTCCATTTATTTTTATGTTAGTGATCCACGTTATTTTTCTCAGTGGCTTGCCTGAACATAGATACTTGTCAGGATCTTGGTACCATTGCTTTGGCATTTATAGAGCTTCCATTTCTTCCAACCTGTGTACTAGGCTTGCTGTCTTTATATGAACACAATGTATAACATCTTCTCTATAATTTGTTTCGTTCTTTGTTTTGTTGCAGCAATATCGGTATTTGCGCCATTTGTGCAGAAGCGTAAATATAAAGTGTGGAAATTAAACGACACAAGGATTTATAGAGGTTCGGACAAACATGCCTACGTCATCTCTCGCTGTATCTTTTTATATAGGTTAAAGATCAAAACCTCTGCACCTCTCTTCTATCGGTCAAGGGATTACCGTTACAAGCTCGTCTTCTATCGGTCCGAGTAAAACCGTTCTCTTACTTGTCTTTTTGTCGGTCCAAGTTAAATCGTTTTCCTTTTCTATTGGACAAGGAATCAACCACTATAGCTTTCTATCGGTACTAGATAAACCTCACTAAGATAGCGATTGCGACTCTAACAATGCCGGATCCTTGATCCTAATAACACCGAATCCAATCGTATCTTTTCTTTTACCTCTCGTGTATGTGTTGAATGTATAAACACTCAAACTAACAATATAAGCTCAATATCACAACAACAATGTAATGTAAATGAATATAAGATCAATGTCTTGATTGCTTGAAGTTGTTGTGAGGTTTGATATCAAGGATGTGGTATTTGTAGCCTTCTTCATTAAACTAGCCGTTGCTGCCATTTGACTTGCTAGCACGCGCTAGCTCTTCCACTTAGCATGCGCTATCACGCATATTTTCCTTAGCCTACGTTATGTACTGCATGTTACGTATGTTAACGTTTTCCAGTTTCAATCCAGTAGCTACTGTCTGACTATTAGCGTGCGCTAATACTTCCCTGTAGTGTACGCTAATATTGCATCATTGCATGCATCATATATCCGTTTATACTTTTTGACATTGCATGAGAATCTTCCCAACGGATTGATTGACTTGATTCAAACTGATATTTAGCGTGCGCTAAATATTACTTGTTGCGTGCGCTAAGCTGACTTCACTGCATACGTCATTCTGTGTTTGAATCTCTTCACAACGGTAATATAGCCTCGATAGCGTGCGTTAGTAATCATGTTTAGCGTGTGCTATCTTCACCTTCTAGCGTGCGCTAGTCTTGATATCTAGTGTGCGTTAGTCTATCAGGTAAGTCCTTCAGGTAGCTTCGAACTCGTCTGATCTGCAGATAACTCCCGTTAGCGTGCGCTAACCTTCAGCTCTTGCATGCGCTAAGCATGTTTTTTGTTCAGCTTTTTGCGTCTTCGCCTGCTTCGATGTTTTGCTTCGCCTCTATGTTGTTTTGCTTTGTTTAGCATCTTTAATCATCAAAACACTTTATTAATATATGGAATAAATATTTCAACAATCTCCCCCTTTTTGATGATTACAAAACAACTCTTGAATTGGATAAAACCTGCAAAATAATATATATATATATATATATATATTTATATATATATATATGTACCGTTTAAAGTTTTCGGCTTTGATCTTTTCGTTAGTTTCTCCAATCCTTTTCTATTTCTATCATTTTCGACTACTTCATTTCGTATTTTTCAACTCCTTCGTTTCTCCCCCTTTTTGTATGCTTTCTTCTCCTTTTCGACTTCTTCGATTTTTATTATTTATTTTTCTCCTCCTTTTTTCTTTTATTTTTCTCGTCATATCTTTCATGATGCTTTTATCCGATTCAGCTTCTTCTCTCCCCTTTTTGTATTCAGCAAAAAGTGTAAAAAATATAGAGGATACCAATTAATGAATATGCATGAATAGGAAATAAACTCCCCCTGAAAATATTATCTCCCCCTTTATAAAATATCAATTAATTTTTGGGGATCCAACCGATAGTTGGTTTTTGTTTGGAAACATAGACGATATTTTAAACAATTGTTCCTTTAGGAACCCAAATTTTCTTAACTTTAATCGTCCGTCTTGAGCTTTTACAGTTCAAAATGTGGTGCCTAATTTTCAAACATTTTTCACACTGGATATTTTGAAATTTACGGATTCGTTTTTAAAACGTGGTTTGGATCCTAACCCCTCTTTATTTAACGTGTATTTTTGAACCGAGAGCATGTTTTCAAATTTCTAGTTTCCGAGACAAAATTTCTTCGTTAGATTTTTTAGCTCGGTTTGAACTTTAACAAGATCATCCATCAAAATATTTTCATTTTCAATGCATTTAGAATGATCGATCTCAACAAATTTTCCCTTCTCAAGAATTTTGGAATTTTCAATTTCCAAATATTTATATTTAGATTTAAGGGATTTGATTTCACTTAAAGCATGTTGATAGTCGGTATGTAATAACTCGAATGCTTCAAAAGTTCGTCGTAAGAATTACTTACTTGGCTTTCGACGTCGCTATCGTCGAATGAACTCCGGTCCATGAATGCAAAGGTTATTTTGATCGATGAAATCTTCATCAATACCTTCGTCACTCCATGTTGCAATTAAAACCTCTTTGGGTTTTACCCGACAATTCTTAGCAAAGTGGCCTGGTTTACCACATAATCGACAGGTGTTGTTGAATTTCTTAGATTCGCCCGCTTGGATGTCCTTCTTTCTCCGGTTTAATAGGTGTTGGAACTTATTAATATTCTTGGCATAATATGCCGATTCCTCATCGCTTTCATCCACCGGGATTTCTTCCTTAGATCTTGACATCTTAGCCTTCATGGCTATCGATCTCTCCTTCGGTTTCGGTTTGGCATTCTGAGATTTTAGAACTATCTCGTAGTTAATAAGAGAACCAACGAGAGCACTAAAATCAAGAGTATTTAAATCTTTAGACTCCATTATTGCCGTCACCGTACCATCCCATTCTCGAGGTAGTGATCAAAGAATTTTCTTTACTTTCTCACTACTCGAAAGTGGTTTTCCGAAACATGCTAATCCATTTGTGATAACCGAAAAACGATCAAGCATTATCGTAATGGATTCATCGTCCTTCATTTGAAATAGTTCGTATTCGTGAAGGAGCATGTTTATTTTCGTCTCCTTGACTTGAGACGTACCTTCGTGTGTTACCTCAAGCATTTTACAAATTTCTTTGGCACTATGAAACGATGATATCCGGTTGTGTTTTTCCGAATTTAAGGCACAATAAACAAGTTGAGTTGCCTTACAATTATAATGGTCATTTTTCCAATCGGAATCGTCATATTCTTCGAATGTTTTAAGCGTACCATTGGAATTCGCCGGAATTTTTGGACCAAGACAAATCACCTTCCAAAGATCGATGTCATATGCTCGGATGAATATTGACATCTTTTTCTTCCACGTCATAAAGTTCGAGCCATCAAAAAATGGTGGTCGGTTAAGAGCAAGGCCTTCGACTGGAGCAAGTTGAAACGCCATTTGGATCGACTCCTCGGATGTTAAGCCGTGTATTGGAGGTACTGCTCTGATACCAATTGTTGGAGCAATATCGGTATTTGTGCCGTTTGTGCAGAAGCGTAAATATAAAGTGCGGAAATTAAACGACACAAGGATTTATAGAGGTTTGGCTAAACGTCCCTACGTCCTCTCTCGATGTATCTTTTTCTATAGGTTAAAGATCAAAACATCTGCACCTCTCTTCTATCGGTCGATGGATTACCATTACAAGCTCGTCTTCTATCGGTCCGAGTAAAACCGTTCTCTTACTTGTCTTTTTGTCGGTCCAAGTTAAACCGTTTTCCTTTTCTATTGGACAAGGAATCAACCACTCTAGCTTTCTATCAGTACTAGATAAACCTCACTAAGATAGCGGTTGCGATTCTAACAATGCCGGATCCTTGATCCTAGTAACACTGAATCCAATCGTATCTTTTCTTTTACCTCTCGTGTATGTGTTGAATGTATAAACACTCAAACTAACACTATAAGCTCAATATCACAACAACAATGTAATGTAAATGAATATAAGATCAATGTTTTGATTGCTTGAAGTTGTTGTGAGGTTTGATACCAAGGATGTAACACCCCGAGATATTCGGAATAATTACAGCGCCGTAAACCCTTTAAGTAAGGATTTACAAGGCTAATAAAAAAAAGAAAGTAAATATAAGATATCAATACTGCGAAAATTCAAGTTTATGAAAACGTACAACTGGTTCAACGGGAAATTAATACAACCATATCGAATTAATATCAAAAGGACACGCGTACTCGAGTACAGAAACCAAACCAAGACAACAAATCTCCAATAACAATAAACATCATCAACCCTTCGTCGCCACGCTTCCCCGTGGTCGCTTCGCTTCCTCGGCTACCCGAACATCAAAACAAATGTCCACCCCCGAAGGGGTTAGCAAATGATGCTAGTACAAGTATCATGTTAAACAATTCGAATATGCATTAACAATACATAACAAGATACACCACACGGACTTCCGCTACCGGAATCCGACAATGCGAATCTACAAGATTCCATTACACAGCATGGGTATTCCAATGATCCAGCGCCCTCGGATAGATCCCAAGATGATCCCGTCGGACCAACACGAGGTGGAAATAACCCGTCCAATGATCCAGCGCCCTCGGCTAGATCCCAAGATGATCCCGTCGGACCAACACGAGGTGGACATCCGATCCAGCGCCCTCAGCATAGATCGTACAACGTATACAAACACAACTCATGCATACCCATATGCCAAATCATTATGTTCATCAACATGAACATATAAACATTATATAACGAATATCATGACAAATCAACGAAGCAAATATCATGTTCAACAACATGCATAATCATACGCATACTCCAAAAATACCGATTTTAACATATCACGATACTTGCCTCGAAGATGGCAAGAACGATACACTTCAATGCTCTCGACGCACTCAAGGCCGCCTCCTCCGATCAACGCACAAGCTCGAACCTTAACAAAAAGGAACGATATACAAATCATCTCAAGTCGAACAATGGTTTAACAATTCGGCCTACTACGAAAAGCTCAAACTAAACAAGTCGCTGGATTGCTTAGCGCCCGCTACGTATTTCTACGTAACGCGGCGCTTAAGCCGGATCATAGCGTACGCTATCGTATAAGACTAGCGTGCGCTAGCCATGAACTGGCAGTCTGACTCGACTGTCTCATAACGTACGCTACGTACGTTTTGTGCGAAAACCGAACCTCGATAGCGCACGTTAACTCACACGTGTTAGCGTGCGCTAATATTGCATGGCAGAACACTGCAAGCCGAAACGGGGTTGAATGGTGAAGAACTCATGAATCCTATGGTGATCTTACAAGTTATCCTCAGGCCTATCATGCTAATAAGGTTTGTGGAAGTCCTATGATCATGAGATACGGATAGTTATCTCCATATCATAATTCCTCTACGATCTTCAAGAAATAATCTAAGTTCCATCGTCTTACGTTCCAAAACACATGATTCCAACGTAGACAATGTATCAACTAGGTAATATCCGATTACTTGATCATAAATCGATTTAAACATGCTTAGGAGTCCTTATAATAAGATGGTTCAAAGGTTCATTCGATATATAGTACCGATACGTCAAAAGTATCCTTCTAACATGTGATGACCGATAAAAATGAAATACTTGCTATCCAAACATGATTAAAACTTCCTTAGGAACCTTACTAATCATTGGTGAAGAATCACCTACCTCAAAGTAGTGAAGAACACGGATGAAAATGAAGCAATCCAACACCGAAGGCTTGATCACCAATCTCCAATGATATATGATCTTCAATCTCGAACTAGGTGGTTGATACGAAGTGTTTAGGACGAGTGGAGTTATGTTTCAAGTGCAAGAGTTCGGGTTATGGGAGAAGAAGGAACTGAATTCACGAATAGGATGCTGTCCTATTTATAATAATTGGCTATTAGCGCGCGCTATACCCTGTTCGTAGCGTGCGCTAACGGCTCACGCCTAAATCAGATTTCAAGACTTAGCGTGCGCTACGCATATACCTGTAGCGTGCACTAAGGCGTTGACTCGGCTTTTCCCGAAAGCCGTCCAGGTACATCCGACATGATCCGACAGGGGTCCCCCGGCCATACCTCACCTACCGCATGTCTCAATCAATCTGACCACGCATAGCGTGCGCTAATTACACTCTGTAGCGTGCGCTATGAAACCATGCTAGCGTACGCTACCCTTAGCCTGTAGCGTGCGCTACATGCACAAAATTTTACCCTTTTAAATCACATACACGAAATTATGTGCTCGACGACATCGGTTTATGAAATACGGAGAATAGTATTCAGAAAAAAGTACAATCATTACAATATCACAAGTTCCAATTACATAACAGAAATCTCGGGTATTACACCCTTCCTCCCTAAAAAGAAGTTTCGTCCCGAAACTTAGGATGAAAACAACTCCGGATATTTAGCCTTCATACCGTCCTCCGTTTCCCAAGTGGCCTCTTCGACTCCATGTCGTGACCATTGTACTTTAACCAAATGTATTGGTTTATTCCTCAATTGTTTGATCCGGCTCTCAAGTATCTTGATTGGTCTCTCTTCGAAGGTGCCATCATTAGTTATCTCGATCTCGTCGAAATCAATAACGTGACTGGGGTCCGGTACATACTTCCGCAGTTGGGATACGTGAAACACATTGTGAACATGACTCAGCGATGGCGGTAAGGCCAACCTGTACGCTAAATCCCCAACTCTCTCTAGGATCTCAAATGGTCCGATATATCTCGGACTAAGCTTTCCTCTTCTCCCAAAACGGAAAATCCCTCGTGTAGGAGACACCTTCAATAGTACGTGGTCCCAGTCGAACTCTAGAGGGCGGCGACGTACATCTGCATAAGACTTCATCGACTGCAGGCGTCAGCAGTCTCTCTCGAATCACGGCTATCTTCTCTTGAGTCTGAATAATCAATTCCGGTTCCGTCCGATCAAATCCAAGAATCATCCCAACACGGGGTGATCGGCATCTCCTCGTACAAAGCTTCAAATGGTGCCATTCTAATAGAAGCATGCCAACTATTATTGTAAGTGAATTCGATCAAGGGCAAGTGAACTTCCCAATCGGTTGACCAATCAACGCACGAGGCTCTAAGCATGTCTTCTACATTTGGATAGTCCTTTGGCCGACTGCTGTTTGGGGATGATAAGTCATGCTAAAGTTGAGATCAGTCCCCAAAGCCTTGTGAATCGCTTTCCGGAAGTGCGACACGAAACGACCATCTCGATCCGAAACAATGGTCTTCGGCGTCCCATGCAATCGACTATCTCCGCAATAAATACTCGCGCCAATCTTTCGGGTCCCCAAGTATCTTTGATCCCTAGGAAATGAGCCGACTTGGTTAGTCGATCAACTATAACCCAAATCATGTTCATTCCGTTCTAGTCCTTGGCATCCGGTGATGAAATCCATCGAGATATCCTCCCACTTCCATTCGAGGATTAAGCGGCTTTAACATCCCTACAGTCGTCGATGCTCAATCTTGACCTGTGACAAGTCAAACACTTCGAAACGTACTGCTACGTCCTTCTTTATATTCCCCCACCAGTAGTTTTGTTTAAGATCCTTATACATCTTACTGCTGCCCGGGTGAATAGAATAGGGCGCGCTATGAGCTTCTTTCAGAATAGTCCGTCTCAAATCATCATCTTCGGGAACGCAAAGTCGACTCTGAAATCTCAGAACTCTATCATCTTGTATCACGAATCATGGGGCTTTTCCTTTCTTTACTTCATCGCATAATCGAAGGATCAGAGAATCGTCCAACTGCTTGGACTTGATCTTCTCGACTAGTGATGAAGTCAGTTCCATCACATAAAGTCGCCCTTGGATTCCTGGTGCCCATACTTCAATCCCTTCGCGGATCAGTTCTCGTTGAATGCTGGTCTGGGGCGTAAGAGCTTCCAACACTCGAAGAGAAACAGGTTTACGGCTCAAAGCATCGGCTACTACATTTGCTTTCCCCGGATGATAGAGAATCTCCAAGTCGTAATCCTTGATCAATTCCAGCCACCTTCTCTGCCTCATGTTTAATTCTTTCTGACTGAAAATGTATTTGAGGCTCTTATGATCTGTAAAGATCTGACAATGAGTGCCGTACAGATAATGTCGCCAAATTTTCAAGGCAAAGACCACAGCTGCTAGCTCCAGATCATGAGTCGGATAATTAACTTCGTACGGTTTCAATTGCCGAGAAGCATAAGCAATTACTTTATCCTTTTGCATCAACACACAACCCAAACCCTGATTTGAAGCGTCGCTGTATACCATAAATCCGTCAGTTCCTTCGCGGCGCTAATATAGGTGATGTCGTCAGTCTCTTCTTAAGTTCGTCAAAACCACTGGCACTTCTCATTCCACACGAACTTTTGAGTTTTCTCAGAATAGGTGAGTGAGCGGACGAGCAATTTTGGAAAATCCCTCTACAAAGCGGCGATAATATCCAGCTAGTCCTAAGAAGCTTCGGACTTCCTTCACGTTCTTAGGAGCTTCCCATCCCAAGATTGCTTCGACTTTCTTCGGGTCCACCTGAACTCCATCGGCTGATATCACATGCCCAAGGAAGGTTACTTCCTTAAGCCAGAACTCGCATTTAGAAAATTTTGCATATAGCTGTTCCTTTCTCAAGATGCTCAAAACCACACGTAAATGATCAGCATGCTCCTCTGCGTCTCTCGAATATATCAAAATGTCGTCAATGAAAACGACCACAAATTTATCTAAGTATTCCAAGAATACCCGATTCATCAATTGCATGAATATCGCAGGAGCATTGGTAAGTCCGAATGGCATCACTACAAATTCATAATGCCCGCAGGGATCGAAAGCGATTTTGGTATGTCCGATTCCTTAATTCTCAATTGGTGGTATCCTGATCGCAAGTCAATCTTCGAGAATACCCTCGCCCCTTGCAGTTGATCAAACAAGTCGTCGATCCGAGGTATAGGATACTTATTCTTGATCGTCATCTTGTTAAGCTCCCTGTAATCAATACACAGTCGGAGGGATCCGTCTTTCTTAGGACAAGAGAACAGGCGCTCCCCAAGGGGAAACGCTCGGTTGAATATAGCCCTTCGTAACAATTCCTCCGATTGCTTCTTGAGTTCATACATCTCGGTTGGCGCCATGCGGTATGGTGCCACTGAAATAGGGGTTGCTCCGTGCTCTAATTCGATGGTGAATTCCACTTCTCTTTGCGGAGGTAACCACAGTAGCTCGTCGGAAATACATCGAGAACTCATTCACAATCAAATAGACGAGAGCTCTACTCCTTCCTCTTTCCTCATGGCATAACACCAAAGTCCGTGACATCCTGCTTGATAATTTCACGACTTTCATTGCCTTGATCAATTTCCCGAGTTTCGGTCTCCATCCTCGGAATAAGTGTTCGAATCCGTCATCGGCAATGATGGAAATGACTCTCTCTCGGTAATTCAAAGACCCATAACGGTTGAGCCAATCATCTCCGAGAATTAAATCGTCACCGCAGATGTCAACTACAATAAGATTCGATGGCCAATCTCTTCCTTCTATAGATACTGGGAACTCCCTAGCTTCTAGTGTTCCCACAATTTTCTCCCCGCTCGGTAACCCCACAACATAAGGTTCACAATTATACAAGCACGAGATGTTCAAACGTTTAACACAGTTCAAAGATATAAAAGAATGTGTGGCTCCGGAATCGAATAAAACACTAACTGGTTGCAAAAGGATCGAATCGTACTGATGCAACAACGGTGTTGATCGTCGAGATCTCCTCATTTAAATGCGGGCGCGGAGGAACGGACCCGGACTGGATGTCTCTCTCTTCCCGGTGTTCTGCTGAAATCCACTCTGTGTGTGCGGTTCACACTTACCTCCTTAGGAATCAGTCTTTGGAGTGCGGGTACCAAAGATCTAGTAGCGGCTCCACGAGAAGGCCGCACGGTGCCCTTCTTGCCCACAATCGTAACAAGTCACGGAAGATGCGGGCAATCACGTCGAACATGCCCTGCTCGACCACAATTGTAGCATTTCTTTGATGCGTCAAAGCTACGATCTTTGTCAGGAACTTCTTTCCGCCTCTAGAAGGATATGGAGGTTTCTAGCCGAATAAAGGAAGGCGGCCCTTGCGGGCCCACCACTTTGTTTTCTCGCAAAGTAGGTCACCTTACCTTTTTGCCTCTCGATTTCTCCACCGCCGCCTCTTTCATGTCGTAGGCCGGCGCTTTGTCTTGATCTGTCGCAACGTAGTACACTCGAATCGGACATGTCTTCTTGAATCTCGGCTTCATCCATATCAAAATGAAAAATCTTTTCTGCCTCCGTTCTGACCAAGTGTCGCACACAAGTCAGCTGATGATTGAAAGTTTTAATTACATCTGTCACAGATGCCTACAAACTCTGTGGTGAGAAAAACTCTCGGATCTTCGCCTCTCTAACTGGACGAGGACAATACTGTGCTTCCATCATTTGTTTGAATTCCGTCCAATCCGCATTATGATTCTCGGGTCGAATAGCCTCCCACCAATCAAAGGCCTCCCGGTCGGAAAATCTTGGGCAATAGGAACCTTCCGGTCCTCGGGACGATTAAGACCCGAATATCTTTTCCAACTCCTTGAGCCGGTGATCCCAAGTAAGTGTCTCGGCAGATCCACAAATTTTGGCGGGTGCAATTTAACCACCTCAGCAAGCCATCTGTCTCCCCGGTTATCCTCGTGGTGCTGCTGTCCCATCGCTGTCTGCATGCGATCAACGACCTGGGCGAACTGGTTTATCTGCGCCACCACCTGTTGAAGCACTCCTGGCATGTTAGGATTTGCGTCATCATTCGCTGATCCTTGCTGCCCTCCAGAATGGGAATCGGTTCGACTAGCCGATATTTCTGGGGTAGTTGCGGAATCCTCATGTCTCACGTTACCACGTCCACGTCCACGACCGCGTCCGCGTCCACGTCCTCCTCTCAACATACTGTAAACGCAATTTCTCAATATACAGAACAAAATTTTTGGAATAAAGTCCGTCAATACTCTCAAAACAGTAATTAAGTAAAACGGTAGTACAAGAGATTAAGAGACTTACAACCACGGTCCACATGACGACTTCGGCTGAACAGTGATGTTACAAACGACCCGTAAATCAAATAACGTAAACAGACCCAAACAAAACCCGACTGCCAAGATATCCATAAATCTTAGCTCCGATACCATATTCTGTAACACCCCGAGATATTCGGAATAATTACAGCGCCGTAAACCCTTTAAGTAAGGATTTACAAGGCTAATAAAAAAAAGAAAGTAAATATAAGATATCAATACTGCGAAAATTCAAGTTTATGAAAACGTACAACTGGTTCAACGGGAAATTAATACAACCATATCGAATTAATATCAAAAGGACACGCGTACTCGAGTACAGAAACCAAACCAAGACAACAAATCTCCAATAACAATAAACATCACTGAACCCCTTCGTCGTCACGTCGGTCCTGTGGCTGTTTCCCTGCTCCTCGGCTACCTGAACATCAAAACAAATGTCCACCCCCGAAGGGGTTAGCAAAACGATGCTAGTACAAGTATCATGTTAAACAATTCGAATATGCATTAACAATACATAACAAGATACACCACACGGACTTCCGCTACCGGAATCCGACAATGCGAATCTACAAGATTCCATTACACAACATGGGTATTCCAATGATCCAGCGCCCTCAGCATAGATCCCAAGATGATCCCGTCGGACCAACACGAGGTGGAAATAACCCGTCCAATGATCCAGCGCCCTCAGCCTAGATCCCAAGATGATCCCGTCGGACCAACACGAGGTGGACATCCGATCCAGCGCCCTCAGCATAGATCGTACAACGTATACAAACACAACTCATGCATACCCATATGCCAAATCATTATGTTCATCAACATGAACATATAAACATTATATAACGAATATCATGACAAATCAACGAAGCAAATATCATGTTCAACAACATGCATAATCATACGCATACTCCAAAAATACCGATTTTAACATATCACGATACTTGCCTCGAAGATGGCAAGAACGATACACTTCAATGCTCTCGACGCACTCGAAGGCCGCCTCCTCGATCAACGTCACAAGCTCGAACCTTAACAAAAGGAACGATATACAAATCATCTCAAGTCGAACAATGGTTTAACAATTGCCCACGGCCAAAAGCTCAAACTAAACAAGTGCTGGATTGCTTAGCGCGCTACGTACTCGTAACGTGCGCTAAGGCGATCTGTTAGCGTACGCTATCGTATAAGACTAGCGTGCGCTAGCCATGAACTGGCAGTCTGACTCGGCTGTCTCATAACGTACGCTACGTACGTTTTGTGCGAAAACCGAACCTCGATAGCGCACGTTAACTCACACGTGTTAGCGTGCGCTAATATTGCATGGCAGAACACTGCAAGCCGAAACTGGGTTGAATGGTGAAGAACTCATGAATCCTATGGTGATCTTACAAGTTATCCTCAGGCCTATCATGCTAATAAGGTTTGCGGAAGTCCTATGATCATGAGATACGGATAGTTATCTCCATATCATAATTCCTCTACGATCTTCAAGAAATAATCTAAGTTCCATCGTCTTACGTTCCAAAACACATGATTCCAACGTATACAATGTATCAACTGGGTAATATCCGATTACTTGATCATAAGTCGATTTAAACATGCTTAGGAGTCCTTATAATTAGATGGTTCAAAGGTTCATTCGATATATAGTACCGATACGTCAAAAGTATCCTTCTAACATGTGATGACCGATAAAAACGAAATACTTGCTATCCAAACATGATTAAAACTTCCTTAGGAACCTTACTAATCATTGGTGAAGAATCACCTACCTCAAAGTAGTGAAGAACACGGATGAAAATGAAGCAATCCAACACCGAAGGCTTGATCACCAATCTCCAATGATATATGATCTTCAATCTCGAACTAGGTGGTTGATACGAAGTGTTTAGGACGAGTGGAGTTATGTTTCAAGTGCAAGAGTTCGGGTTATGGGAGAAGAAGGAATCAATTCACGAATAGGATGTCGTCTATTTATAATAATTGGCTATTAGCGCGCGCTATACCCTGTTCGTAGCGTGCGCTAACGGCTCACGATCTAAATCAGACTCAGCACTTAGCGTGCGCTACGCATATACCTGTAGCGTGCGCTAAGGCGTTGACTCGGCTTTTCTCGAAAGCCGTCCAGGTACATCCGACACGATCCGACAGGGGTCCCCCGGCCAGACCTCACCTACCGCATGTCTCAATCAATCTGACCACGCATAGCGTGCGCTAATTACACTCTGTAGCGTGCGCTATGAAACCATGCTAGCGTACACTACCCTTAGCCTGTAGCGTGCGCTACATGCACAAAATTTCACCCTTTTAAATCACATACACGAAATTATGTGCTCGACGACATCGGTTTATGAAATACGGAGAATAGTATTCAGAAAAAAGTACAATCATTACAATATCACAAGTTCCAATTACATAACAGAAATCTCGGGTATTACAAAGGATGTGGTATTTATAGCATTCTTCATCAAACTAGCCGTTGTTGCCATTTGACTTGCTAGCGTGCGCTAGCTCTTACACTTAGCGTGCCCTATTGGGCATATTTGCCTTAGCATACGTTATATACTGCATGTTACGTACGTTAACGTCTTCCAGTTTCAGTCCAGTGGCTACTGTCTCTGACTATTAACGTGCGTTAATACTTCCCTGTAGCGTGCGGTAATATTGCATCATTGCATGCGTTATATATCCCTTTATACTTTTTGACTTTGCATTAGAATCTTCCCATCGGTTGATTGACTTGATTCAAACTGATATTTAGCGTTCACTATATATTACTTGTTGCGTGCGCTAAGCTGACTTCACTGCATACGTCATTTTGTGTTTGAATCTCTTCACAACGGTAATATAGCCTCGATAGCGTGCGTTAGTAATCATGTTTAGCGTGCGCAATCTTCACCTTCCGGCATGTGTTAGTCTTGATATATAGCGTGCATTAGTCTATCAGGTAAGTCCTTCAGGTAGCTTCGTAACTCATCTGATCTGCAGATAACTCCCGTTAGCGTGCACTAACCTTCAACTCTTGCGTGCGCTAAGCATGTTTTTTGTTCAGCTTTTTGCGTCTTCGTCTGCTTCGTGCACTAGCCTTAAACTCTTGCTTACACATATGTGGAATAAATATTCCAACATGTTTTATTGCCTGTATTCATCTGAGAGACCATATTATCTGCTCTGAAAATGGACAGTATTCATTCATTTTCTGTATTTGTCTTCCTCTGTGATGACTGGATTTTGCTCCAGCTGGATACAATAATCTCGTGCATACTGTCAGGTTAGTTATTTTCTATTGCTGTCTTCGTTTCCAGATTTCTGTATCTATGTGTGTGTCTGTGTGTTTTTTCCGTTGTTTTCAAATTTCTCCATCGAAAGAGCATTGGTCTTCTGACATTATTTTTTCTTGCTTTGTGCAGATTATTGCGTGTTCTATGTTTTGCTATTTAGGGTTCCTTGTCTTTGTTATTTAGGGTTCCTTTCTTCATATTGTTGGTTGTTCTTTTCTCTTTCTTGTTTATTAATTTGTTTTGTGCTTTAGATTGTTCAGATTGGGTTTGTTATTTTCTATTACTGTCTTTGTTTCTAGATTTCTTTGCTTGTGTGTGTGCTTATGTGTTTCTTCTATTTGTTTTGGTTTTACTAAATATGTTGTTTGTTTTTTCTTCTGTATGAAGATATCTGTTACTGCTTTGTACTTGGAATCTCTCTGGCTATACGTATTTATGCATCACGTAATTAGTTAGGTTTCTAGCTGTTTTGTGTCTTTTGCCTGACCGGCGTGATTATTTCGACATATTTCAGTGCTCCGGTTCAGTTTTCAAGTTTGATTTTCTGCTCATCTACATCTCTATACTCGTTCTTGTTTGATTTTGGTTTATACTGTTGCTTTTTCTCTGCGCAGGCAGTGCTTTTCGTGCTTCTTCGGGTGTTTTTGGTCTTGATTTCTCTTTCGTTCTTGATAGGTACTTCTGTTTGTGGTTACTGCCCAAATTTAGCATGTTGCATTTTTATCAGTAACTTTGCATTTTAGTTCATTAATAATGTGACTTTGTTCTTGCCGGTTTCGTAGCTTTGAGGGTCGTTCTTCGGTTGGCTTGCTTGTGTTCTAGTTCGTGGATCAGGTTATATTCCTCAGTTGTTTGCTTACATGGACTTTTTGCATCTGCATCTACTACAGTCTCGCTATTTCATATTTGCATTTACTTCTCATTGTTAGTGCAGGCTGTTTTTACTGATGCATGTTTTTATTGCATGTTTTGTTGGAATTTGGATAGACATATATTTATTCAATTCTTGCCTGAAGATAGATACATGCCAGGATCTTGCTAACATTGCTTCTGCAATTAGAGCTGTTTTTATATGAACACATTGTATAACATTTTCTCTATAATTTGTTTCGTTCTTTGTTTTGTTGCATGTACTCATCTGGGGTTACATATTATCTGCTCGTAAACTTGACAGTCTTCATTCATTTTCTGTATTTGTCTCCCTCTGCGATGACTGGAGTCTGCTCCAACTAGATACAATAATCTCGTACACTCTAACACCTGAATATGAGGTAGCCTATTTCATTGTTCAACATTGTGAGCATTGCAAAACTAGGAGTCATTTTGAAGTTGGTCGGCTCATTTTTTTTGGGACCAAGAAATTAATATACTTTTTAAAGATACTACTAAAGTATTTGAGTCAATCCACAATTTTTAAAGTTATTTTTTTAATTTTTTGGGTTCAAATCTAGAATATTGAAAATTTTGATTCGGGGTGACATTGTAAAGTCCCAAAACTATAGTTTTAGGGCTGAATTGAATTGGTGGTTGAACATTATAATGACGTAGTGTGCTCGAGTTTATCGGCTGGAAACCTGACATGGCCCCATAAAATCTCCGAATGGAGCCTGGGTCTAAGTAGGTGTAACAATGTCACGAACAAGAACACGTTATATTCATTTCATGTTCCGTTTATTCCTCAGTGGCCTGCCTGTATTCATCTGGGAGAACATATTATCTGCTCTCAAAATTGACAGTCTTCGTTCATTTTCTGTATTTGTCTTCCTCTGCGATGACTTGTTTCTCCTCCAACTGGATACATTAATCTCGTACATACTGTCACCTGAATATGAGGTAGCCTATTTCATTGTGCAGCATTGTGAGAGTTGCACAGAGCAGAAATAATTAAGCATAGCAGGCAGTTCCAATTATGCAAGATTTAGAAAATAGTAGAGGAAAAAAATAGACCTGTTTAACGAATAGGCCTGCATAGACAGCGCTGATTGTCATGCCGTCGTTCTTCAGATCGAGTATCTCCATTCGCTATATTTTTAAACAATCCGCAAGTGTACGGAGAAGATGTAGAAATCGGCAAGAAAGGTCGTATTCCACAGAGACTAATTATTCATATTGTGTTGAGTACTAGATTATAGTGATCCCGATTTTATCTAGACAATCGATAGGGTGGATGAATGGTTAATGAAATAAAATAAAATGATGACAATAAAAGAAAATATCCGAATTAAAGAGAATTGTAAGAGTTTAGAAAGATAGATTCCAAGACTAGGTTTCCGTTGATTACTAAGTTTAGTCGGGATTGATATCGGAGGGTTCTAAGTGCGTTTCTAAAATGATAATCACAACAATATTCTAAAGTCCCTCTCGAGATGCATTAAAACGTAGATTAAACAACCTATAACAACGTCTCTGTCAATTATAAATTATCTAACTCCAAAATGTTCATAAGATTAAATATCATCATAGTTCATCACCGATTTCTCAATCTCGTAATTTACTACGTCAAATACTCGAAACCTATTAATGCACTCTTCTCTCGAATTATGAGCAATTAAGTTAAACATGTAAAAACATTGATCAAGTGTTCTAACATGAATTAAAACCAAGCATTTGGTAAAGAAATCACACTAGATATATATATCATCATCAATCCCTCAAAAACAACATGAATCAATGTACTCCCATGCCCGGAATCTAATAAGTTTAGCCGGACATGGTAATGAAAGAAATCTCAATAAATATCATGTTCATCATGTTCATGCTAAATGAAACAACAAAATAAGTAAAAGATAGGGATAAGATAAAACTCGGATGGTGTCTTGAATGAACTCGGATCAAGCCTTCAAGTCTTCTTGCTTTGTTCTTCCTTGGTTTCTTCAAATCTCCTTCTTTTTAGATGAAAAGCTCTCAATCTTATGTTTTTTATCTCTCCAGTCTCTCCAGTCTCAGGATATATCTTCTTGAGTCCAACCAAAGATCCTTTTTATAAAGCTAAAATACCATCATTCTTGTTCAAATCTTGCAAAAATATCAAAAAGTGATTTTTCCACCGAAAGGTGACACGGCCCGTGTCATACTATTATAGAAACCACATCTACTTCTGGCGAAGGAACCCGACTGTGTCTTATCACACGGTCGAGCCAGTGACACGGTCGTGTCAAATGACACGGCCCGTGTCATAGTCTTCCGGATTTGACAAAATCGTCTGGATATGAAACCCGACCGTGTCATTGTGGCACGGCCAAGCCAGTGACACGGACCGTGTCAAATGACACAGCCGATCCCGTGTTGGTCCTTTTTGACTCTGTTTTTCCTCCTTTTTAGGCTCGATCTCTCGTTTCCACATTGCTTGATATTTATTGGGGTTTGAGACTTCGTTCTTGCTTGATTAATGTCCATAAAGTACCTATAAAATTAATAAAACGTATCCAAGCGTGATCGAGTCCAATAAACATAATATGAGCACAAACGTCACAATTCTACACATTTTAGGATCTTAAAATCCGAAAAATCTTGCAAAAATATGTGTAAAAATGAGTGTTATCAATCTCTATTTTCAAGATATAGCTATTTGTTGGAGGATGATGGGAAATTTAATATGTTTCTTACTTTCTTCTATCGTTCGCTGTTTCGTCGTTTCTGCATCTTTGTATTATTTTTTTGGGGGGGGGGGATGACCTCGAAAACTTGTTTTGACATTGGTTTTTCTTGCTGTTAGCTTTAGATTGTGTATCTTTGATTGCTCATGTGGCTGTGTTTGTTTATTTATTTACATTTGTGTGTGTGTTTGAGTATATTTTCTTTACGTCTTGCCCCAAATTTCCGTGGTTCAGTTTTCGGTTTTGATTTCCTGCTCACCTACATTTTTATACTCCTTGTTTGGTTTTGGTTTGTACTGTCGATTTCTCTCTGCGCATGCAGTGCTTTTCGTGCTTGAATTCTCTTCCGTTCTTGATAGGTATTTCTGTTCGTAGTTACTACCCAATTCTACCATGTTGCATTTCTATCATCAACCTTGCATTTTAGTTCATTAATGATGTGACTTTGTTCTTGCTGGCTATGTAGGTTTGAGGGTCGTTCTTCGGTTGGCTTGCTTCTGTTATAGTTTATGGCTCAGGTTATATTCCTCAATGGTTTGCTTACATGGAGTTTTTACATCTGCACCTACTACAGCCTTATCATTTCATATTTGCATCTACTTTTCAATGTTAGTACATGCTAATTTTACTAATGCATGTTTTTATTGGATGTTTTGTTGGAATTTGGATACATATATGATAGGACGAAAATAGTGTGCTAAAATTATTGTTAATTATAAGGTTCTAATGAATTTTATGTTGGCGCACTTGGTTATTTTCTACCTATTTATATTTTGGATGCAATTTACTTCACTTGGCAATTTGTTGTTTAATTTAGGTGTTTGATGGAGTTTTTAAGCTTAAGGAATAATTTGGGCCATCAAACGGACTAAGCCAAGGTGATTTGGGCTTTAATGAAGAAACTGCCGCGCGACACTGGGTGGCCCAGTGCCAGTTCAGTGACCCAGTGTCGGTCTTGTTCCGAAAATAATCTTATTTTGGTGATAAGTGTCAGTTTTATACACTTATCCATAGTTTGTATCGATATATTTCACCCATAATTGAGGTAGTCTACTCGTTTTTGCTTAGAATTAATTAGCTTTTACTAATTTTATTATTTATCAGATGAAGATGTAAATTTAGTCTTAATCGGATTGAATTACTGATTTACTCAAGAAATAACATGTGTATAAAATATTCTCTTTATTGAATTTTTATGAATTCATGGTGTAGGGCTTTCCGATGTAACACCCCCGATATATTCAGGAATATTACAGCGCCATAAATCCTTTACATAAGGATTTACAAGGCTGAAGAATTGAAAAGACATTAACAGGTACCAATGTATGAAAATAACGGAATTAAGATACAACAGTTCTGACCAAATACTGAAAATACGAATGTTCAACGGAAAAGTATTAATACATCACCAAATCCAAATCATCATAAACGACTACGTACTCGAGTACTTATTAAAACAGTACAAACAACAGATAAATAAACCCGGTCGGAACATCACTCTGCACCCTCGTCGTCATGCAACTCCAGTGGTTGTTTCCCTGCTCTCCTGGATCCTGAACATAAACAAATGTTCAACCCCGAAGGGGTTAGCACAATTATTGCTAGTACAAGTACTACAACATATTATTCAATATCTCACGAAGAATATTAATAACATAAATGACAAAAGAACCAACGAGTCTTCTCCTGCGAGAAACTCAATAATAACATACACACATGATAATCACAACATGATATCACAACATACACATGGTAATTCCAATGATCCAGCGTTCACTGCCTAGACCCCCGATGATTACGTCAAACCAACCCGAGGTGTAAAAACCTGTCCGATGATCCAGCGCACGCTAGCATAGATCCCCCGATGATCCCGTCGGACCAACACGAGGTGGACATACAACAACGACATATATGCACAACAATATGTATAACATCACAATATAAAACAATTAAGGTACTTGCCTCGATTCGAAGACAAGAACAATACTTCCATAAAAAATGAAATACTCGAAGGTCGCCCCTTCGATCAATCACGTAGCAAGCTCGAACCTTAACAAAAGAAATAATATAGAATTCATTTCACGTCGAACGAACATCTAACAATCCAAAATACGGTCGGAAGTTCTTAAAAGAAATCTGTCTGGTTTGCTTAACGCACGATACGTATCCTATGTAGCATACGTTAAGGCTACTCGTTAGCGCACACAATTACGCATAGCCTAGCGTACGCTAACCATACACGGTCAGTACTTCACTGATCAGCCGACTGACTCGCCTGATGACTTAACGCACGCTAAGTTTCAATCGTAGCGTACGCTAAATATGCCCGTTAGCGTATGTTAATTCACATAGCTTAGCGCACGCTAAGCGTGCATGGCAATTCACTGTTGGGCAGCAGACTTGTTCTAACGGTGATGAAACTTACGAATTCCTCAGTGATTAACGTGTGTTACCTGACTACATGTCATGTTCATAAACTTATGAATGATCTTACGAATCCATTCATCTTTGAGTTTCAAGGAAAAGAATATCATCACAACTCTTATATTCGAACTTGATTATCATTCTCATGCGAATTTCGGTAATCTCCGGTTGGTGCACTAGATTCTATTATCATTATTCACATTCAGACTTCATCTTGAAGGTGAACTAACAATTCCAACTTATACGAAAGGATACTTTCTAAGATGATTCTTTCCTTAAGTCCTTATAATCAAAAGTGATATCACCTCCAATTTTATGATCAATAAGACAACATAAATCATACGGAGAATCAACTTCAGAATGTTCCTCTCATCATTTGACGTACTATGATTCCAACTACGAGGTTCCAACGACAATATCATAAGTATAATTATTCCAATCTTCTAAACATGATATTTGTTGAATAATTCACCAATGGAACTCAATATCTTGCTATCATGATCATCTTATTCTTCATAACACGAATCTAAAGTTGGAGATAGAATTAACATACCTTTAATGAAGAAATCTCTGATCCAAAAAGGTAGAATCCAGCTTCCACTACTACAAAACTAGCCTTTAACAGCGCCCTTTTAACATCGGTTGTTCGAAAACCGCTGTTAAAATAACGCGGTGGCATACTTGTAAATAGTGTGCAATAAATTAACAGCGGTTATTTAAATAACCGATGTTAAAATAGCAACTTAACAGCGGTTTTATAATAACCGATGTTAAATTTATCCCGAAAAATTAAAAAAAAAATGAACTTGCAATTTAACATCGGTTTTTAAGAAAAATCAATGTTAAATAAGTGACAATTAACAGCGATTTTTAACGATAACCGCTGTTAATTTTTTTAAATAAAAAAACTATATTTAACAGCGGTTTTAGGTGATAACCGCTGTTAAAAAAACACTATCAACAGCAGTTGAAAAACATTTAACAGCGGTTGTTGCTTAACAACCGCTGTTGTTTGATCATTAAAAAGCATTTCACGGTTTTATTTTTCTTTCCTCCGCCTCTCTCTACCCTCTAAACGCTGGCATCAGTAGCTTCGGTTGTTGAATCTCGTGCAAGTTAGGTTGTGGCTGTAAGCTGGGAGACGGGACTAGCCCGGTGAGGGGAGAAAGACAACCAGGGTATCTGATTCCTCCTTTGGCACACCTGAGTACGCATTTTTGTGTTCTCTTTCTTAATTAACAAAAAAAAAAATCTTCACTCTGATACATCGAGTTTTTTTTAAGGGTTGATGTGGGACTTGGTATTTTATAGTTTTTTTTTGAAGAGAAAATAATACTAAAAAGAAGATGAGGATCGTGAAGACGATCGATTCTTCCAAGTGCTCAAGCTTATCGGGATTCTTGGTTGCTGAAGCTTATCCCAAAAGGTATTCTTCCAAGATCCCATCTGATTTGGTCCTCTTCTTGGGCCTTGGCTTCATAGATTGGTAACACATATATGAATATTCTTGGGCCTGTGTTTGAAGGGTCGAGATTATTGGGTTAGTTTTTTTTTTTTTTTTTCTATTTTAGTTTAGTTTAGGGATTGAGATCTTAGTTCTTATATTTTCCTGGGATATTTCTTCTTTTTTGTTTTCTTCACTGTATTGTTCCTCTTTTCTTGTTATAATGATCTCGTAGGGGAAAGAAAAAGGAAATTGGGTATATGGATTTAGGATTTGGCTGATTCTGTGTATAATGTGGGAAAATTACTCGTACAAAAAATGAATAAGTTTAGGGCTTTGATGGAGTTGGGGGTTTGCAGCTGGGATTGACTTAATGTCTGTTTTTGTTGGAGTGAAATTATTTAAAAGGTTTATTTTGTACTTTGTCTAGGTTGAATTCATGAAGAAACTGGATTTAGTTTCTTGAAATTACTTTTATTGCTTGTTCCTTGTTTTTCGACAAAAATGATGATGATTTTTGGTATCTTCAATTGAAGTAGATCTGACTTATTTGGACTTTTCATTGTCAAATTAGAGCTGTTAAGAAACTTGGGAATAATATCTATTTCATTGTCAATCGAAGACGAAATATAATCATGGGGATAAATTCTCCGGTTGCAAGAATTTTGGCAAGAATTAGTGCTCATTTTTTAAATGGCTTGATGAAACTGATGTAGTAAGCCCGGTGAATGAGCATTATGAAAACCTAGAGCTTAACATGAAGATACATCCATTTAAGGATGAAAATTGTTATGGCTCTTGAATCTATGTTAGTCGAGTATTGTTTCAGTTAATGCATGCTATTTCTTACTATATTCACTTTGTTGTGTTTAGATTGAAGGTGCATATAATGAAAATGGCAAAGGACCAACAATGTGGGATCACTTCACACATACACATCCAGGTTCTTTTTCTTATCAGCCACATTTAGGAGAGGCTTTCTCCGACCCCTTCTTCTTTATGCCTGTGGCCCGTGAACATTATAATGTAATTACCTAACAATTTTGCAAAAAAAATAAAGGATCACACTAATGCAGATGTGGCCGTTGATTCATACCATCTGTACAAGGTAAACGTTGAGCAACATCTGCTTGAGTCACCTAGATTTATCTACTTGGATAGTACTTCTATTGTCAGATAATTCAGCTTTGCCTCAATTTGTTCAACAGGAAGATGTGCAAGTTTTAAAGGATATGACTGTCGATGCGTATAAATTTTCAATATCATGGGATATGATATTGCCAGGTTATTTATAAGAAAAATATTTGAAATTCAAAAAGTATAATGACAGACTCCATTTTATGTTCAAATGTTCAAAGAGAAAAAGAAAAATGAAAAATAAAATAAAAGAAGTATTTGTTACCTATATGTGCTTCTGTATACTTTCAGGTGGAGCAATAAGTAAAGGTGTGAATCAAGATGGAATCGACTATTACAATAAGTTGATTAACGAGCTTATAGCTAATGGTTAAGTTCTATTCCTCAATTTTTTTTGTTTAAATTTAGTTTTCTACAAATAATATTAAGAATTAATGTATTTATGGGTTTGATTATGGTGCATGCTGCAGAATACAACCATGGGTGACTATACTCCACTTAGATACTCCACTTTGATTATGGGTTTTCATATTTTAAGTTTTATTATTGTGGCCCTGGGTATAAATATTACTATTAGGTCTTTTAATTAATTATCTAAGAAGTCATAAATAGAATCAACACTTGGTACTAAGAAGTCATTATTTTACTTATATTCATTGTCATAATCTTTATTTAAAACGTCATAAAAGTTAAGGAAGTTTCTTGCTTAACCACAAGAAACAAAACAGGAAATTTTGCTTTTTGTCATGGTTTATTTTTTGTTCTGGATGTTGTGCTACATGTTTTGGAGCAGCAATGTTATTGATCTAGATCGGTTGACAAGGGAACAATAGTAGTTTATAAGGGCTCATATTCTTGCTAAGGGAGTAGTAGTTTGTGAAGTACATATATGAATTCTGAACTTGTGTTTCTATTTTTAGTCTGTATGCAGCTTTTGGATATTGCATTTAAAGTGGTTGAGTAGTTATGGTGCCTACCTGTACAGGTTATGCGTGACATTTATGCTTTGACACTTATTTGTGTTTTTTTCCATCAACTCATAGAATTTAATTCAAGAAGGCGTGGATCTCCTAGCTTGTAGCAGGTGGGCAGTCTCATAATTGTGAGTTCGTTAAGTTTCAAATAGTTATGTTCCTTCTATTTATTGCCTACAAGTTTGAAGCACACGCTGCGTGCAGAATTTTATAAATTTTCGCAATATTTTTTATCGTGTTAAAAATAATAATGGTTTATTTATAGAAAATGCATATGGTTAGAGAATTGAACAATAAAATGAACTTAAGCTCTTATTAATGTTGTAAATCAACAACTTAAAATGTCTATATTATAAAACATATGAAGAAGGAAAAAATCCCCACACAAACGCTGAAGAAACTCAACTGCCCATATTTTTAAAGATCATTTTACATGATATTGTCACTGTGCTAGGAACTTTAAAAAATTTATACATAGAAAATTATAATTTATACAAATATTACATTATTACTTAAGATGATTTCCATGATTTGTAGTCTGAAGACTCAAAGACATTACATATCCTTAAATAGTATGGACTAAGTCTTAGTTGTCGTACATGTTTTTGGTAGAAGATTAAAATAACACTAAATGTGGCTGGTTCTAACTAAAGGAATGGATGAAATAAAGTTTTGTTGAAATAAAGTTGTGATGAAATAAAGTTGTGTTGTTGAAGTTTGGTGAAAACAATTCTGAACCGAGTACATATGAAAATGGCCAGATAGGTAACTAGTCTTCTAAGTACCTTGCATTGCAAGTCACATGATTTCCTTTTCCGCATTTTAGATCATGAGAAATTTTTACGTATTTCCTCATTGTTGACTAACATTATGCAGAAAATGAAGCCCAAGACTCTGCGGGACTTGGTACATCTGCTCTTTCTTGGGTCAACTCGATTGTGTGTCGCAAAGGATCTTGCCGCCTGTGAGCCGGAAATGGTGCAGTACGTCTTTGGGCAATTGAGAATGAGCTTTTATTACTCTCTTTTCCGGGAATTGTACATCATTCTTTTTCAATAAGCATATTTGTCATTTGTGGTGTAATTTTTCTTATGACAGCTAAGTGGTTATTTTGTCTTCACTTTTGTAAGAGTGATGTTATATACAGAAAGGTGTAATGTGCCAGAGAATCTTGGATATCTAAAATAAGGATTTTTTCATGTTTCTATCTACATTTATATTTTAAGATGATAATCTGCTCCATGACTTATATGATGTTGCACATGCAGGTTGGATTTGTAAATTCGTTGGCATTTGCTACATCTGGGAAATTTTTGATTGCTGGAGTCGGAAAGGTGAAATGTTATTTCCACCCCCTTTTTTTTAAGGATTCTGATCTATACTAGTTTATCAAGTTTTATGAGCACAAAACCAACACCTGCTTGCTGAACTCTCACATACCACACTACTAATCCTAGAGGTTTGCTGTATCATTCTAACACTGAGTATCTCTTGGACAGGAATCTCGATTAGGAAGGTGGGGACGTGTTGTTGCCGCTAAAAATGGAGTCGCATTACACCCACTGGAGCTCTCATAATAACTAGATTTCAACTATTCCATCTAGATGTTGGAAAATAACGGTAATGTATAAAAAATGAACATCAGAATCTCAGACCAAGTGCTTATCTTGGAGTTTGTTCATTTCCATGTTTGACTTGTAGTGGCTTTAACTCTAGTGAAAAGGAAGTACTCCTACCTTGCTCTGTGGTTCTGACAGATACGAGGGCCTCGTGCATAGTTCTTATTTGTCTCGGATGAATCAGATTTATGCCTGGAATATTTATTTACAGCTGTTTTTCAAATATGAAGTAATTCTAGAAACGCGTCTTCAGAGTTCCACTCACTTATAGTTAGATAAAAGTTATTTAGTTGTATTGGTGAATGGATGAAATAAAGTTGTGTTGTTGAGGTTTTATTTGATGTTTTGTGGTTGGATGCTGTTTTTGGTGTTTAGGATGCTGTTTTATGTGTATGTGTAGCAGGTTGGAAATAAAAAAAAAACAAATCTGGTATTTAAAAAAAAAAAATTAACAGCGGTTCTTAGGAGAAACCGCTGTTAATTTTGCAGTGTAAATTTAACAGCGGTTTCTTCACGGAACCACTGTTAAACTGGACATTTAACAGCGGTTCCCATAGAAACCATTAAATTAACAATGTTTCTTCACGAACCGATGTTAAATGTCGATTCAACAATGTTCCCGTAGAAACATTGTTAAATTAACAATGTTTTTAATCGAACCGTTAAATTTACACTGCAAAATTAACAGCTGTTTTTGCCGAACCGCTGTTAAATTAACAGCACCACCTTTAACAGTGGTTCCAGAACCGCTGTTAATGTGGCTCCAGAACCGCTGTTAAAGGCCTAGTTTTGTAGTAGTGTTCGGTTGCTTGAGTGTCACTTCAAAGTGAATTCTTCTTCAACGATCAAGTATAAGCACTCTTTAATATTTAATGATCAAGTAAGGTGGATTTGTATGTGTTTAAGGAGTAGGAAAGAGACTCTGGACTTCCCAGGAACGAAGAACAAATGAAGGGAAATAAGTAGAAATGGAGTGTTGTCCTTTAAATAAAGTTTCTGCACATTAGCTGATTAGCGCACGCTACCATACAATTCTTAGCGCACGCTAATAAGCGTTGACTCCAAATCTGTCCAGCTTCGTCCGCGGGAATCTTATCTGGACCCATGTCCCGGCTGGCGCATGTGCTAGCCGCCTAGCTTAATAATTGACTGCCTAGCGCACACAAATCCTATATTCGTAGCATGCGCTAGTTGTAGCCGATAGCACGCGTTAAGCTACATTCTTAGCGTGCGCTATCACGAGTTCGCATGAGAAATTTTGCATGACGATATACTTATGTACAAAGATACCAATGTGAGAAATATCATACTCCAATTATCGAGATCACAACTCCGAATAATACAGGGTTCAACTACAGATGAAATACACAATAATAAATCCGGATATTACATCCGAGACGAGTTCGGCAGTCTTTCTGGATTTAAAATCAGAGTTATATATCAAAAGTTATCATCCGAAGAAGATTTGGGGCAAAAATGCAAAGTCTAAGAAATTCTGGGCTGAAAATGAACTCTGAAACTCCATACGGGCGTGTACGGGCATAACTCACAAAAATGCAAATTTACGAATCCATGTTACGGCCGTAACTCCTCAATGTTACGGCCGTAACTCTTGACAGATTGTGATCATTGTCTAATTTTTTATACTTTTGGTCTATTATTGAGGGATGGCTGGCATTGATCCGATTATGTAATAATGCTGGAGTTTTGGAACTATTAGATGACTTTAGGTGTATAAATAGACCCCTTAGATCCATCATTATGAATCATTCATCTTATATTTTCTCACTTTGTAATACTTTTTCTTTTTGTGTGAAGAACACACTTGTGTTCTTGAGTGATTTGTGTAAGTGTGGTTTAGCTTATATTGTTGAGGGAGTTTATTGCTTCTTTCTCCTTTATCTACTAAGGGAGTTAGGATCAATTCTTTCCTTTTTTCAACTATTAATGACCACTCAAGCTTGTAATGTAACACCCCCAGAATACATCCGGAAATGTTACACGCCGTAGGCCCTTCTTACAAGGATCTACAAGGCTAAACTCTAATAGACTACAAAATGATTGACCGACCGGGGTCAATCTAAATACAACGCAGACCGACAAGGTCATTAAACAATTTGGAAACAAATGAACTTTACATCTCAATGACAAAAATAAACTTGAACACAGAAAAGAACGACAACTCAATTTAATAAATGAAAACTACACCCATGCAAGGGTGAATACTCGAACGACAGAGTAATACCGACCAAAATGAAACAAAAGAAAAGACTCTAACTCGTGTAATTAGTATCATTGTCCTCCATCTCCTTCCCAAACCTAATCCCGTGGATCGCTCCCGAGCCGCCAAAACCCGAGCGCATAACAGCACCCACCCCGAAACTCGGGGTTAGCAACTGGAATTTTTCTAGTGCAAGTACACAATACACAAGATATACGAATAATAATAACACAAAACTCAATAGTCGTGAAACCTTAACACGAACCACACACTCAAATGGTCAACACAGAATAGTATTACATACACAAGGTGAAAGATAATCACATTTTCATATTCTCCGCATAACATAACACCAATAAAACTTTAAACGAGCCCAAGGAGTCGAGAAATCCCTTTTATAAAAGGAAAAGTATTTTGATAAGAAAGTTCAAAACATTAATATTGACTCGCCATCTAGGGGTTTTGAAAATCAAATGGAAATACTTTCAAAATACTTCAAAGCTCTCGGTCCTTGACCCAACATGTGGAAAACAATTTGCAAGAAAACTATCACAACGTTATTCGGGTCCTCGACCCAAATGATAAAGCAAGATCACAAGTGAATCATTACAACATCTCACGGGGTTCTCGGCCCAATCCAAATAATATCATCACGAGATCAAATCTCAACATCTCACGGGGTCCTCGACCCAATACATGAATAATCAACACAAGATAATCAAAGGCACACCTCTCATTCGACAAATCCCGCTCAAGACCCCGATTAATTAACCCTGAGATCTCACAAATATCCTTGGTTAATTAACCCGATACCAACATTTAAAACAAATTGGAACGAACTCCGGAAACACAATCCGTGGTCTACATCAAGACCAACATTCAAAGCAAGTTGCAAAGATTTAAATTTCAAAATCATTTGATAACGGGTCTTAGCTATCACTCAAATATCCGTTACCAATAAGCCTGCCAGCGCCTCCCTTACACACTGTGTACCGGCGTTCACTCCACTATATTGGCCGCCCATTGCACATGTCACCGCCGGCGTTCACTCCCACAGAGCGCCTTGCTCGCGCATTAAGTAACACCGGTGTTCACTAATCATATGGAGCCGCTCATTGCAGACAACAGCCGGAGTGCACGCCCGCCTCGAGGTACCGGATATGACGTCTCTCATAACAAGTATTCACATTATTACAAATACCAAGCACACAAATACCGTTGCAACAATTATCAAATCAATTCATCAATCCACATAATTTATTCGCCAGTACGCAACTACGCAAAATAAACAATAACTCGCACGTTATTCATCAAGACTTAGCACATTAGGCCTTCAACACTATCAATTAATACTACATAATTATCCACACATATCTATATATATATAATGTAAATACAGATATTCATAACATGATTCATACACTTCAGCAACAATGATTTCACGTAATTATAATTCGTATATCAAGGTACTTGCCTTGGTAATCTCTCGCGAATACTCCGGAAATACAGTTGATTGGAACAATCCAGAACTCCAATGAAAACGACGATCGGAGAGGCTCAACACTGGATTATCGTAGGAAATTCGTCCTTAATACCCTAACATAAAATAAACAACCAATCACACAAGGAAAAAGCATAAAAAGATGGCCGAACCCTAACTGTTCTCTTCGTAACGTACGTTACACATATACGTAACGTACGTTACGTCTGCACGTTAGCGCACGTAAGCTACAAGGATTAGCGCACGCTAAGCATGCATTGGACAGTTCTTCTCAGTTCAGACGACTGCCTTGCCTGAGGGTATAACATACGTAATGCATAGAGCTTAACGTACGTTATATTCACACATATCTCACTCATGTGAATCAGGATAACCCTATGGTGTTGATGTCTACGAATTCCCGGTTAATCCTCCCATCATAAGACTCACTCCAAATATTGATTATAGATCCTCAAAGGTAGTTCGGAAAATCTGGGGTTGTTACCAACACATTAAGTCTATGATCATTATGGAAACACCATACAATATGGTTTATTAATCTCAGGATTTTACCTTACTTGATTATCATAACAAGAGTCGGACTATAACGTTCTTAACTCGGTTAACTAAAGCATGAATCATTCCAACTTCCAAAAACATGGCGTTCGGATAAAAATCATCTTATGGAGCTTAATAATCCTGGTGGTATGTTCAAAACATCCTTAAGAACACGAAATCAAGGTTGAGGTAGCATTAACATACCTTTAATATGAAAGAAACGCAGAGACACGAGGTAGCATCCAATTCCGATTGCTTGAATGTCAATGCAAGATGTTTCGTAACTTAAATGATCGAGTCTACGTGTTCTATATGTGTTTTAGAGGGCTGGAGACCCTCTAGAAATGGAGGAAAACGAATTACAAGTGAAAGGGACGAAGAGAAATGAAATGGGGTGTTGTCCATATATATAATATCTTGAGATTTACGTACGTTAGCCTCAGCCATTTACGTACGTAATATACTTAGCGCACGCTACCATTCGATATTAGCGTACGCTATCGATCACTGATAGCTTACTGTCTCGTTTTGTACTAGCTTACGTACGTTACACCCTATGCATTACGTACGTAAGCTACACATATTAGCGTACGCTAGTTACAAGCCTTAGCGTACGTTAACACCCGTTGACCCCAAAACTGTCCAGGTTCATCCGCGGGAATATTTCCGAGCCCCACCACCAGCTGTCCATGTGTTAGCCAATCTGTTCAATTATTGACCTCCTTACGTACGCTACGTCTAGCTCGTAGCGTACGCTATTTCCAGATCGTAACGTACGTTACGCTTACCTGTTAGCGTGCGTTACGACGAGTTGCATGAAAAGGATTAAAGGTTGATATTATCATGCATGAGGATACGAATACGGAAACGGTCGTACTTCGATTATTGATAGCACCATTTCAGGTAATACAGGGTTCAAATACAGATGAAAATACTCAACAATTTATCCGGATATTACATGTAATATGTTGAATAAACCCTTAATGGGCTAAGTTATCTAAGTTGGGATTATAAACAAGGTTAGTCATGTTATTTAAGTTTGTATAAAGATCTATTATGAGTTACTTATTATTGTGTGTGATTTTCATTGTTTTACCAATCTTTATTTATTTGGCCAATAAATGACGATATTTATGGTCTTCATATGTTTCGAAAGAAAATATGTTTGATTAGATCAAATGATCTTCACTTTAAGTTGTTCTAGGGGATAGAAATATACCTCTAGACCTTAGATGATTCTTTGAGTTATTTTCATAAAACCTAATGCTATGTATTGAAGCCAATCAACATAGAAATATAGTGGATTGATTCAATATATAAGGGACGTTTTGACATTCGAAAGAGGAACCATCTTTTTAAGGAAAATCGAGTCTACAAAATATAATAAGTAAATACATATTATGATCTCCTATACATCTTCTATAACTAATGATGAACTAAGTTTGTAATCCCAACTATTTCATTTTATCTTTTATTAATCCATTATTAGCGCAATCTTTCATTTCCCTGAATTTTAGAACTATTATTGTATTTTCATTGCAATTGTCAAACCAAACTCTTAAATTGTGTGTTTCAATCATATAGATATCTATAACAAATAGTTAAATAGTGTATAATTCAATATATAACCTAACTTCCTCGTGGGATCAATAAACCGACTCAAAAAGTCCACTTGCTACTTGATACGATATCGTGCACTTGCGATAGTTACACAAAAGAGGTGTCAAGTTTTTGGCGCCGTTGCCGGGGAAGTATAAGTGTTATTTTTGAAATATTACATTATTAACTATTGTTATAGATACAACTTTTTCTTTGTTGTAGATTCTCTTGTCTATGCGAAGGACGTACAATCGCGATTTAGTTTCACTAGATCCCGAGATTGAAGCCACATTCAGAAGAAGGCGAAGAGAACAAAAAACAAGCATTATTTCTTCACCATCAATGGCGGACGAACCAAACCCACGTCTTCCCCAAGGAAACAATAACGAAAGAATTCCCCCGGTAGGGGGAGTACCTAATATTCAAAACATTCAACATCAACAACATCCTATTGTGCCGGAAATAGATGAAGACAATGTAATACCCGGTTGTAATTCAGTCATTATCATTCAGTAATTTCATTCAGTAATTGTCACTATGTAATTTTTCACTTGTTAATAATCATTCATCATCCACATTCATTCATCCGTGTTCACCGTTTGGAATAACTTCGAGTCGTGTATCGATATTGTTCATTGTTTCAACCTTACTTGGGAATTGAGACAAGAGTATTATCTTGATTGTTGTAATTGATTCATTAGTCGATGTTGACGTTAGAGTTCATGTCATTTCAAATCTCCTCATTTTTCAAATTGTGCTTTTGTTGGGCGAACCCTTGTAATCATTGCTTGGAACCACCGTTTTGGGGTTTCCGCACTTCCATTTCGTGTTATTATTTCCCAAATATTGATTTCTATTGCTTTTATTCTCTTCCCGGGTCATTTTTCATCATTTTAGGACCCAAGGGGTGGACTGCAGATAAGGGAGCAAGGCAAAGACACACATTTTTCAATTTTTAGCCGACTCACCAGACGGGTCGGCTCTGCCGGCAGGCCGCTGAACATCGCGAGTCACCGCGGCACACTTGGCCAGGCCGCGGCACACTGCCGAGCACTGGAGGCAGATCTTAGCCCTGTGCCGCGGCACACTCGGCCGGGCCGCGGTACACAGTGCAGGCTGCACTATAATTACGTTTTTTGAGAGGAACAAGCTCATTTTTCATCCTACATCCGAGAGAGAGGGTTTGTGGGAGAAATTTTCATCATCAATCACTTGAATACTCGATTCTTCATCATTTTCATTCGGTTGTGAAGCTCGGATCGTCGATCTAACTCGTGTTCATCGAATCAAAGTGTTTGGATCCTCAAAGGTAATATTCCCAAACCACTTGGATTTCGATTTGTGTTGAGATATGATGTTTTGGATGTTATACTCATGTTGTATGAAGAGATATATATATATATATGATTATGAGTATGTATGAATATTCATCGGATTATTGAAAGGTTATTCAAGAACACTTTGAATATTGAGTTGGGTTTTCGATTAATTGCTATTAAAATCACGAATTTGGATATTCATATTGGATTATTGATCATATTGAAGATGTTTTGTTGGTTTGAAACACTTCTTGGGGATTTGATATCGATATTATTGAGGTTTGGTTGTAAACAATCGAAGTTTGGCCACAACGTGTTCGATATAATGCCCCAATGAACTTGGTTTAGTCGTATCGACGTTTTGAGTTAGTTATACTTGTGTTTGATTCGTGTGTTGAACTGGATTATTGGTAATTGTGTTATTCAAGGTTGTTCGAGCGACCGACATCTCATTTAGGACGTTGTTCGTGGAAGGACATTCTTCATCGGCGTTGTGTAAGTTAATTCTTACTCAGTTAAAGGGATATTCATTCCTTTCGTTGTTGTTCATTCATAATCATAACTCATTCATATTGTATTAACCGTATCGAGACTTGTCATTGTCAATTAATCACTTCAGTCACGAGGAACGACGGTTCCAATCATTTCATTGAGCTATCATTCATTTCACTATCATTTCATCTCGGTGAGTCATTATTGATTTCGATGTCACTTTTGTTATCTCGTGGCATTCCGGGTCATACTGGCGTGCCGGTTGGTATGTGTAGGATTTTCATATCGGGCACATATTAAGTCGTGTGTTGGTTGTTGGCCTCATATTGGACTGTGCACACGAGAAGATCACTTCGTGAGACTGATTAGGTACAAGACCACACGTGTATTCGATCGATACTCGTTGGTGGCTTGTGCACGGACACATTTCCATCCCGGGCGTAGTGTGGCGCCACCCTTTGAGCCACACCGTTAGTTTATTCATACAGCATGTTTGATTGCGTATGTTTTCAACAGGATTTGGGTTATAATTTGACCAATTCACTTTTGATCGCATGTGTTCGACGGTTTGAGATTTTTGATCGAACTTGTGGTTTATACAGCATATATGAATGTGTTTATTCAACTCTTGAGGATTGTTGTTCTGTGTAACTGACCCCGTTGGGGGATTTTGTTTTTTAGGTCGTGGCAAGGCTAAGGTACGGGAAGAGAACGTTGACGACGAGGAGTCCCAGTGATACTAGTAGGGGGCCCCAGTCCTTTTCATTCACTCGTGTTTTCCTTATTTTATTTCCGCTGCAGACTTCCGTTTGAATACTCATTTTATTCAGTGTCGTATGTTTTATCTTCATATAAAATATACATGTATTCTGTATTATCTTGGGTGTGTTGTATGAAACTCCTCGTCGGAGTAATCAATGATGTAATGTGGTTCGGTACTACATCTACCCTGTATATTTCATTCATTTTCACTCGCCTGGTGGGTCCCAGTCGGGGGTCCACGACACTGTAATATCCGCCTAGTCTGGGGTGTTACAGAGTTGGGATCAGAGCGTGGTTTTGAATACTACCTTCCGAGTCATGTCTCATTTGAAATCATCGTTCATCAGACTAGTATCATTGGACTTTCGGGTCACGTGTGACCTGTGCAAGAGTCGAGCCCTTCAGACCAAAGAACAGTAAGATTTCCTCATTTATCATTTTCATTTGTAATCATGTTGATCATGTTAACTCATTAATCACTCAATTCAATTTATCACTCAGTTGTTGATCTTGAGCATCATATCATTAATCTTGTTAACTTGTTCAAGATAATCATTTCAAGAATATCATCAGATAATCATGTCACCTTAGTTAATCATTCATGTAATCACTGTGTTAGAGCGCGTATGCTCATTTTCATCATTTCATGACGTAAATCATAATGCGGTACTCATATGAGATCTATGATTATCATGCGACCTTCCTACTTCAAAGATGGAGAGAGTCGAGGATGCACGGAGAGGCGCGGCGGGCCGAAATCCGGGAAATAATCACTCATTGCCAGGAAGTCGTACCCAGGACTCAGCTCGTTCGGAAGATGTTAGGGTTGATCCACTCACTTTTATGCAGGTCATGATGACCCATATGCAATTGCTCAATCATCATTGCGCCACTCTGGCCGATTTAATCGAGAGAAGTCTCCCGTGTGAGCCTGCTGCTAAGGAAATTGATGAGCAACAATCTTCATCTGTCAGCAGGAAATCAACGAAGCGTAATCAGTCCGAAGGCGGACAGTCTACCTTCAAGAAGCCTGCGGGCCCTAACATTTTTGAGCGACCTCCTACGGCGCCTAATCCTGCGGGATCTCAGCCTCGAGCGGCCAAATCAGCCATCACCTGTTTCAACTGTGGAGCGCCGGGTCATTACAGCACAAGTGTCTGAAACCATCTATCACGTGCCATAATTGTGGGATTGCGGGGCATAGGGCCCATTTTTGCCGAAGGGACTCCAAACCCACTCCGGCGACATCTCAGGCCCCAAACCAGTCAGTGGTTCTGAATCAATCCACTCAGTCCGCATCGTTTAAGACGACAGTAGCTAACAAAGGCGGAGCTCATATTTATCAGACGGGAGCATCCGGTTCGGGAGCCGGCAAGTCCCGAATTCACGAGATGAAGAAGACCGACGATCTAGAGGCCCGGATGATCTCAGGTACACTCGATATTCTATCTCAACCTGTGTGTACCCTTTTTGATACTGGTGCATCGCATTCTTTCATTTCCGAATCATGTTTGAGTAGACTACGTCTGGGTAGTGCTACTAGTTGTGAGCCTTATGTCATCGGTCTACCTGATGGTAGAAGAATTATCGGGAATCGTGAGATTAAGGATTATCCGATTCAGCTTCATGGCCGTGATTGGTTAGCAGACCTAATCGTGGTAGATTTGCCGAGAGACGACGTCATTCTGGGTATTGATTGGATGGACCGCCACGATGCCGTCATTAGTGTCTGTAAGCGTATGGTCACTATCATTTCAGACGATGGGGTCAAATGTGTGTTTCAGGGAGGTAATACCAGCTGTTCTGGAAGAGTCATTAATTTGATGAAAGCAGTGAGATTACTCAATCAGGGGTGTGTCGGTTATTGGTGATATATGACCAAGACCGAGAAACCATCAGTAATATTGGAGGATATTCCGGTAGTGAGAGATTATGCCGACGTATTTCCAGACGAGTTACCTAGTTTGCCTCCACGGAGAGATGTGGAATTCACGATTGAGTTGGAGCCTGGTACATCCCCAATATCGAAGGCACCGTACCGGATGGCCCCAACCGAAATGCTGGAACTAAAGAATCAATTAGAGGATTTGACCGAGAAGGGTTATATCTGACCTAGTGCGTCTCCATGGGGAGCACCAGTGTTATTTGTCAAGAAGAAGGATGGGTCGTTTCGCTTGTGTATTGATTACCGGGAATTGAACCGGGTGACGATCAAGAATAAATATCCCCTACCCCGTATTGATGATCTTTTGGATCAACTTCAGGGAGCTTTAGTATTTTCCAAGATCGATTTAAGATCTGGGTATCATTAGTTGCGAATCCGAGAGTCAGATATTGCTAGGACGGCGTTCCGAACACGCTATGGTCATTATGAGTTTGTGGTAATACCGTTTGGGTTAACTAATGCACCTGCAGTGTTCATGGAGTTAATGAATCGGGTTTTCATCAAATATTTGGATCAGTTCGTGGTTGTCTTCATTGATGATATTTTAATTTATTCTCGTGACTGGGAAGAGCACGAGTTTCACCTTCACCAGGTTCTCGACGTGTTGAGATGAGAGCAACTTTATGGAAAGTTTTCCAAATGTGAGTTCTGGATGTCCGAAGTGACGTTTCTCGGACATGTAATTTCATCAGACGGAGTTTGTGTCGATCCTCAGAAGACGGAGGCTATCCAAGATTGGTTACCTCCGAAGAATGTTAAGGAAATCTGAAGCTTTCTCGGATAAGCCGGTTATTATCGGCGGTGTAACACCCCCAAACCATTCGGGAATATTACAGCGCCGCAGACCCTCTCCGCGAGGATCTACCAGGCTAAATACAAAACAATGCATCACTTCACATGCCGACATGGCTACGTAAAGGACCATTAGACCGATTAGGTCTTATATCACAACACACACAACATTACATACATGATACTTGCCCAGAACACATACCCACGCAGGGGCTAGAATACAATAACACTCCCATAAATCGGGGTAACAACACATCGGAGGGATAACCAACATGACTCTACCAAATACTCTACAATTTGTCCTCATGTGATTAGTATCTTCGTCTCCCATCATCCTTCGTATCGATCCTGTGATTCGCTCCCCAGCTACCGGCAAGTACCTGGACGCAATACAGACATCCACCCCCCGAATACTCGGGGGTTAGCAAAACTCCACTGTTTTGCTAGTGCAAGTATAAAACAGAAGTACAAGCCATACACAACGTGCTTCAAGAATATAATAATCTTGAATATATTTTCCGAGATAATTCACTTAATTAAAACAGTTTGATTTATAAAAAGGGTAGGAAATAATACCATGTATCTCTTACAAAACATTTTATAATCTCGGGAGTTTGAAAACATTTGGAAATAATGAATTCTCAAGTCTTTCGAAAACACTTGGGGGCACGGCCCAAAATCGTCTTTCCAAAATACGATTTCAATAATAAAACGCGGTTTCACAACCCAATTCACAACACACGGGGTCCAAGACCCAAATCATAAGCCACAGGGTCCACGACCCGAATCACATAACACATGTTCCTAAGGATTATTCGCGTCCCGTGCTAACAAGCCACGAACTTCAGATGCTCCCGTAGAACATACCCGAGTGAATAACCCAATAGGAAACCATACCAAATCACATGTCCTCGTGACAACAGTCACGGAACCATTCTATACCACAACCATAAGTTATCCCGGCATCGGGCTAACAAGCCACGAACCTCGGAGTCCCCGCAAGACATACCCGATGATAACCCCACAAGTTATCTCGGCATCGGGCTAGCAAGCCCCGAACCTCGGAGTCCCCGCAAGACATACCCGGATTGGATAACCCTACGGTCACGCCCGACCCATACTAGCAAGTATGGATCCCGGAGATTCAACAATCCTACCCGGAGGCACATCACTATCAACGATCACATAACAATGAGAAGAGTATCAATCCAAGCAACACTTAAACATCACAACCTCCTTTCAAAGGAGTATCAACTAATATCACACCCAATACGTTCTTACCGAACAAATACACATAACAATACGTAATCCCCGGCAAAGGATTACAGTCTATTAAACTCACTCAAAGTGGTCATAGCATCTTTTCAACATACAAAACCAACACACATATCCCGAGAACACATATATTCACGAAGTACACGAATTATCGTTGAAAGACAACATTTATCGAGAACATACCAATCCCTTTTTACGTTCATTAAACATTGGGTTTCGTATATAATCATTTATCAATAATTACGCCTACGAAACATGAAACGTATGGACAAGATACTTGCCTCGATATCACGAGCAACGAAACGGCGAACGGGCACGATCGGGCAACCTTCAACCTCCAAAACGATCAAGACTTCGACAAATTTCACGAATACTACGAAAATCGCATCACCACGAATCAATAACACTAATCGAAATCCAAACGATCCTAAAAACGACAAGGATCTAAGTATTCTCAAAGAAATCAAGAATCGTTGATCCGCGATAAAAATCGATGAACGGTTAACAAAATCAAGATTACGGTCAAGACAAACAAGAACAAATAACCGATCGGATGAGATCGGTCAAGAATCACAAATCCAAGCAAAACCCCAAATTTAAGAAAATAGGGTTCTAACAAAAGATTACCTTGATTTGGACTAAGAAGACGATTAGATGTTGTTAAACATCTACAAATCCGCTCAAAGATGAAGCTAGAAGAAAAGATCGGTCCTACTCGCCTCGGATCTCACTCGCCGGAAGGGATGAAGAAAAGTGGGAAATGACGACTTGACCGCCGCCCAAGATTTATATCGAGCTTATTAGCGCGCGCTAAACACCTCGCATTAGCGTGCGCTAGCGGGTCAACGCTCCGTAGAAACCGCTATAATACGCTTAGCGTGCGCTAGCTAAAAGCCGTAGCGTGCGCTAACGGGTCACAAAACTACCCAAGAGCTCCTCGGATGTAACCGCATTCCGGTAGCGTGCGCTAGAAAGAAGAGGGAGCGTGCGCTAAGCGGTCGATAGCGTGCGCTAGCTATCGGCCTTAGCGTGCGCTAACAAAGCTCCAGTCCCAGTCCAGTAGCTACTGGACTGCCAGTTAGCGTGCGCTACACATTCAGTAGCGTGCGCTACACATTCAGTAGCGTGCGCTAAACACCACGCAGTAGCGTGCGCTATGCTTCAAGCATTAGCGTGCGCTACACCACAAAATCTCAAAAACTCACAAAGTGATCCGAAATGCCTCCAAAAATATGTCCCAACAAGTCACAACCAAACATGGCACGAAATTCCTACGATGAGGACCATGAGAACCCGATAAAACCCAGAAAGCCCAACGAATCCGGAATAAAGATCTCGGGTATTACATTCTACCCCTCTTAAAAGAAGTTTCGTCCTCGAAACTTGAAACATGGAACGAACGACGCACAATAAACTCAGATAACACACGATATCCGTTACCAAATAACAAAACACGACGAACGAAAACAATACAGTTGAACAATTCAACGGTACATCAACCAAAACATGAGGTATACGCTGAACCAATACGAAATTCCACAGCCCAAGGGTTGGAAGATCGAACACAAAATAGATTTCCTGAACTCAAGGAAATTACGAAGGAGTCCTAACGCTCAACAATTATGAAACGAGAGCAACAAAAACTGAACCATCAAACGATTGAGTTACAACGATCGAGACAACAACAGTCGATCAATCATGTTCGAATCACGACGAACAAACAACAACCCCAAAGTTCATATCTCGACTAGAGATAATATACGATCCGGTGAAGGCAACAAGATGTGCATTCACATAAGATCCACAGGAAAGGGAATAGCAATTTGGAGAGTCATAACGACAAACGGGTCATTCTGAAACAATACCACAACTCGTTTGATCAATAGAAACACAGGACAGGACAAGATCAGAAAATATCAACGAATATAAATGATTCGACAGAGTCGAGAGTACAGAGTTCAAAATCCGATCCAATTCAAATAAAAGAAGTCAATCTCTGAATTTCGAAACAACAAAGCAAGGGAAATAATTCAACATGCAACCGATAGACCACGCCCCTCCGGGACTACTCGGAGTCGATCCTGATATCAAAGTTCAAGTCCCTGCCTCGGAATGCTCGGTAACCATCTCGGAAAACTGAACCTTGTCCTCGAGTCCGCACCTGTAACACGTTACTGGTGGGGTAGGACAATGTGCACGAACATGTCCCGCCACGTTACAGTTAAAACATCTCCTGGCTTTACCAGGAGTCAGAACAGAAGACTTGGAACTCTCAGTTCCACGCATCGAGCGATGGAGCTTCACAGCGGAAAGGCTTCGACATTGAAAACTAGAAACACCAACTCCTGTACCGTCCACACGGTCATCGGACTTCTTCTGCTTCTTCGACTCGGACACACGCTCCGATGATAACGAAGCTAGTTCACGGGCTAATGCTCGATCTTGATAGTCCCTCAACGAAGTGCAATTGAATCCCGACATATATACGCGAATATCCGGCTTCATCCGTCTCACAAAGTGAAGGATCCTCTCTTCCTCGGTTCTCACCCGATCTAGCACATAATTGAGTTATTTGCTATAATCGATGATAGCCTGCGACACCGATATATCTTGCGGTTCTGCCAAGTAGAATTCACGAATCCTCTGCTCTCTAATCGGTTTCGGACGTAACTCGCCTTCCATAAGTGCTTGGAACTCCGCCCACGTGACATCACGATCACGAGGTTTGTGACTTCCCACCAATTAGCAGATCTTTGTCGAGAAGGTACCGAGCGATAGGTACCTTCCGCTCTTCGTGACATCCGACACCTCGAAAATCTTTCCCACCGGAAAATCCAACCATCCCAGCCCAACGCATCCGCAGCACCGGCGAATCGAGGGGGATTCATACGAACTACCTCGCGAAGCCATTGATTTACACCAACATTCTGACTCGCGTCAATGCTACGTTGAACCACCTGGGTCAACTGAGTCATCTGAGTCGCTACTTGTTGCAATATAGTAGCAACACCCAAATTAAAATCATTCCCAGCGGCATTCTCTCGATTCCGCATCTGATCCCCGTGGCCATCAGCGCCACGGTTACGAGCACAACTTCTGCCCCTCGGCATACTAACAAACAACAACCCAAGGTAAAGAAAGATCATAACACATAGCAAGATATTCAAGTCTCTGTCTTTAATCCAACATCATTAAATCATATACATATTACCAATTAATTCCAGCTAGAGCACAATATACAAACTATTATACCAACAATCTTCATTTATAATGCCGTTGTTGTGCGATTTATAAATGCAATGAAATTGAAGTCATCCATTATATAAAAATCATTTCCCGTACGGTTTCCGCGCCGGAACTCACCAAGTTGAAAACCATTTTCGAAAACGTTCCAAAATGCTAGAAAGGCCGATGACAGTAATACTTTCCAAATACTCCCCAAAAGTTATTTTCCAAATACCAAATACCGTCACCAAATACCGTTTGAAATTACAAGGCGTAGACGCGAAAACTCAATAGTTTCAAAATATATGTTAAATCGCCCGACAAAAGAGTTGGGAAAAGGGTCAACGAAATAATTCAAATTTACAAATACGAAAGGTCATTTTGAAACACACACTATTTGGTAAAAGTACCCAAAAAGTCACTTTGAACTTTACACACGCAGCGGACAAGAACACAGTTCAAATTACACATAACCACACCCAACAATTGTTATTCATGAACAACACACATGGAGTACCGTCTCAAACGGTCAGCCTAACAATCGCAAAAGTTAGACTTACGGCCAGAATGTAGTTTCCGAGCTTCTGCTCAGACCGGTTAAGGTATGATTCAACAGAGACTTAGCGTGCGCTAGCCATGCCACGTTAGCGCGCGCTAGCTATACTAATTCAGCAACACATTCATGAACATATACCAAATAATGCCAAAAGCCGAAGGTTACATATAAACAACAACATACGAATCTAAGCGCCAACAATTTACATTCTCACTACATATCGTTTAATCGAAAAAAATTTGAAGGCGAAAGTCACGTCTCAAGTAAACTATTGGTAGACCTCGTTTAAGCATTTAAAAACAAATTTTGAAAATTTTCAATGCAAGATGAAAATATAATATGTATAGTTTGAGTTCTCAAAATCTTTGGTCTCGAGGTCATCACACGAAAATCAAATCATTTTTCCTTCTCGAAGGATATTTTTAAATAGAATTTACGTGACTTCCCCAAAACATTTGAAATTGAAATATCACATTGATAAACTTTTATTGAGTAACCAATCCAAAACATCACTCCTGTAAAAACGATTTCACACAAGGATGTATACATATATACATGCATACCGGTACTACTCTTTATTCCAACACAATACGAGAATCAAACAAGTATGGAATAAATATTCACGAGGCACAATTAAACTCCACAAAATAACACCGAATTACATAAAGTCGTATAGCACGAGACACAACAAAGTAGGGAGACTTACATCCACAGATCGCACGAAGATGATGGTTGCACCTCGATACTAATCACGACCGACAACTCGACGACGCGTCGCGACACCACTCGGACCAAATCGACAAGACAAGACCCGACAACACTCAACTCAACCCGACACCTAGGTTTCCTCAACCTAAGCTCGATACCATATTCTCGTAACACCCCCAAACCATTCGGGAATATTACAGTGCAGCACTCCTCTCCGCGAGGATCTACCAAAGCTAAATACAAAACAATGCATCACTTCACATGCCGACATGGCTACGTAAAGGACCGTTAGACCGATTAGGTCTTATATCACAACACACAACATTACATACATGATACTTGCCTGAACACATACCCACGCAGGGGCTAGAATACAATAACACTCCCATAAATCGGGGTAACAACACATCGGAGGGATAACCAACATGACTCTACCAAATACTCTACAATTTGTCCTCACGTGATTAGTATCTTCGTCTCCCATCATCCTTCGTATCGATCCTGTGATTCGCTCCCCAGCTACCTGCAAGTACCGGGCCTTGTCTGAGACATCCACCCCGAATACTCGGGGTTAGCAAACTCCACCGTTTTGCTAGTGCAAGTATAAAGCAAGTACAAGCCATACACAACGTGCTTCAAGAATATAATAATCTTGAATATATTTTCCGAGATAATTCACTTAATCAAAACAGTTTGATTTATAAAAAGGGTAGGAAATAATACCATGTATCTCTTACAAAATATTTTATAATCTCGGGAGTTTGAAAACATTTGGAAATAATGAATTCTCAAGTCTTTCGAAAACACTTGGGGGCACGGCCCAAAATCGTCTTTCCAAAATACGATTTCAATAATAAAACGCGGTTTCACAACCCAATTCACAACACACGGGGTCCAAGACCCAAATCATAAGCCACAGGGTCCACGACCCGAATCACATAACACATGTTCCTAAGGATTATTCACGTCCCGTGCTAACAAGCCACGAACCTCAGATGCTCCCGTAGAACATACCCGAGTGAATAACCCAATAGGAAACCATACCAAATCACATGTCCTCGTGACAAATCACGAACCATTCCATACCACAACCATAAGTTATCCGGCATCGGGCTAACAAGCCACGAACCTCGGAGTCCCCGCAAGACATACCCGATGATAACCCCACATGTTATCTCGGCATCGGGCTAGCAAGCCCCGAACCTCGAGTCCCCGCAAGACATACCCGGATTGGATAACCCTACGGTCACGCCCGACCCATACTAGCAAGTATGGATCCCGGAGATTCAACAATCCTACCCGGAGGCACATCACTATCAACGATCACATAACAATGAGCAGAGTATCAATCCAAGCAACACTTAAACATCACAACCTCCTTTCAAAGGAGTATCAACTAATATCACACCCAATACGTTCTTACCGAACAAATACACATAACAATACGTAATCCCTAAAGGATTACACTATTAAACTCACTCAAAGTGGTCATAGCATCTTTTCAACATACAAAACCAACACACATATCCCGAGAACACATATATTCACGAAGTACACGAATTATCGTTGAAAGACAACATTTATCGAGAACATACCAATCCCTTTTTACGTTCATTAAACATTGGGTTTCGTATATAATCATTTATCAATAATTACGCCTACGAAACATGAAACGTATGGACAAGATACTTGCCTCGATATCACGAGCAACGAAACGGCGAACGGGCACGATCGGGCAACCTTCGAACCTCCAAAAACGATCAAGACTTCGACAGCCCACGAATACTACGAAAATCGCATCACCACGAATCAATAACACTAATCGAAATCCGAAACGATCCTAAAAACGACAAGGATCTAAGTATTCTCAAAGAAATCAAGAATCGTTGATCCGGGCGATAAAAATCGATGAACGGTTGACAAAATCTGAAGATTACGGTCAAGACAAACAAGAACAAATAACCGATCGGATGAGATCGGTCAAGAATCACAAATCCAAGCAAAAACCCCAAATTTAAGAAAATAGGGTTCTAACAAAAGATTACCTTGATTTGGACCAAGAAGACGATTAGATGTTGTTAAACATCTACAAATCCGCTCAAAGATGAAGCTAGAAGAAAAAGATCGGTCCTACTCGCCTCTGGATCTCACTCCCGTCGGAAGGGATGAAGAAAAGTGGGAAATGACGACTTAACGCTGCTGTCCAGTATTTATACTGGACAGTTATTAGCGCGCGCTAAACACCCTGCATTAGCGTGCGCTAGCGGGGTCAACGCTCCAGAGAAACCGCCTATAACACAGTTAGCGTGCGCTAGCCAAAAGCCGTAGCGTGCGCTAACGGGTCACAAAACCGATCCGGTAGCCTCCCAACCGCATCTGCCGGTAGCATGCGCTAGAAATAAGAGGGTGCGTGCGCCAAGCGGTCGATAGCGTGCGCTAGCTATCGGCCTTAGCGTGCGCTAACAAAGCTCGATCCCGATCCGGTAGCTACCGGATCGCTCTGATCGCCGATTAGCGTGCGCTACACATTCGATGGCGTGCGCTACACATTCAGTAGCGTGCGCTAAACACCACGCAGTAGCGTGCGCTATGCTTCAAGCATTAGCGTGCGCTACACCACAAAATCTCAAAAACTCACAAAGTGATCCGAAATGCCTCCAAAAATATGTCCCAACAAGTCACAACCAAACATGGCACGAAATTCCTACGATGAGGACCATGAGAACCCGATAAAACCCAGAAAACCCAACGAATCCGGAATAGATCTCGGGTATTACATTCTACCCCTCTTAAAAGAAGTTTCGTCCTCGAAACTTGAAACATGGAACGAACGACGCACAATAAACTCAGATAACACACGATATCCGTTACCAAATAACAAAACACGACGAACGAAAACAATACGGTTGAACAATTCAACGGTACATCAACCAAAACACGAGGTATACGCTGAACCAATACGAAATTCCACAGCCCAAGGGTTGGAAGATCGAACACAAAACAGATTTCCTGAACTCAAGGAAATTACGAAGGAGTCCTAACGCTCAACAATTATGAAACGAGAGCAACAAAAACTGAACCATCAAACGATTGAGTTACAACGATCGAGACAACAACAGTCGATCAATCATGTTCGAATCACGACGAACAAACAACAACCCCAAAGTTCATATCTCGACTAGAGATAATATACGATCCGGTGAAGGCAACAAGATGTGCATTCACATAAGATCCACAGGAAAGGGAATAGCAATTTGGAGAGTCATAACGACAAACGGGTCATTCTGAAACAATACCACAACTCGTTCGATCAATAAAAGCACAGGACAGGACAAGATCAGAAAATATCAACGAATATAAATGATTCGACAGAGTCGAGAGTACAGAGTTCAAAATCCGATCCAATTCAAATAAAAGAACTCAATCTCTGAATTTCGAAACAACAAAGCAACGGAAATTATTCAACATGCAACCGATAGACCACGCCTCCGGACTACTCTGAGTCGATCCTGATATCAAAGTTCAAGTCCCCGCCTCGGAATGCTCGGTAACCATCTCGGAAAATCGAACCTTGTCCTCGAGTCCGCACCTGTAACACGTTACTGGTGGGGTAGGACAATGTGCACGAACATGTCCCGCCACGTTACAGTTAAAACATCTCCTGGCTTTACCAGGAGTCAGAACAGAAGACTTGGAACTCTCAGTTCCACGCATCGAGCGATGGAGCTTCACAGTGGAAAGGCTTCGACATTGAAAACTAGAAACACCAACTCCTGTACCGTCCACACGGTCATCGGACTTCTTCTGCTTCTTCGACTCGGACACACGCTCCGATGATAACGAAGCTAGTTCACGGGCTAATGCTCGATCTTGATAGTCCCTCAATGAAGTGCAATTGAATCCCGACATATATACGCGAATATCCGGCTTCATCCGTCTGTCAAAGTGAAGGATCCTCTCTTCCTCGGTTCTCACCCGATCTCGCACATAACTGAGTTGTTTGCTATAATCGATGATAGCCTGCGACACCGATATATCTTGCGGTTCTGCCAAGTAGAATTCACGAATCCTCTGCTCTCTAATCGGTTTCGGACAGAACTCAGCTTCCATAAGTGCTTGGAACTCCGCCCACGTGACATCACGATCACGAGGTTTGACAGCTTCCCACCAATTAGCAGCATCTTTGTCGAGAAGGTACTGAGCGATAGGTACCTTCCGCTCTTCAGGACATCCGACAGCCTCGAAAATCTTTCCCAACTGGAAAATCCAACCATCCCAGCCCAACGCATCCGCAGCACCGGCGAATCGAGGGGGATTCATACGAACTACCTCGCGAAGCCATTGATTTACACCAACGTTCTGACTCGCGTCAATGCTACGTTGAACCACCTGGGTCAATTGAGTCATCTGAGTCGCTACTTGTTGCAATATAGTAGCAACACCCAAATTAAAATCATTCCCAGCGGCATTCTCTCGATTCCGCATCTGATCCCCGTGGCCATCAGCGCCACGGTTACGACCACGACCTCTGCCCCTCGGCATACTAACAAACAACAACCCAAGGTAAAGAAAGATCATAACACATAGCAAGATATTCAAGTCTCTGTCTTTAATCCAACATCATTAAATCATATACATATTACCAATTAATTCCAGCTAGAGCACAATATACAAACTATTATACCAACAATCTTCATTTATAATGCCGTTGTTGTGCGATTTATAAATGCAATGAAATTGAAGTCATCCATTATATAAAAATCATTTCCCGTACGGTTTCCGCGCCGGAACTCACCAAGTTGAAAACCATTTTCGAAAACGTTCCAAAATGCCAGAAAGGCCGATGACGGTAATACTTTCTAAATACTCCCCAAAAGTTATTTTCCAAATACCAAATACCGTCACCAAATACCGTTTGAAATTACAAGGCGTAGACGCGAAAACTCAATAGTTTCAAAATATATGTTAAATCGCCCGACAAAAGAGTTGGGAAAAAGGGTCAACGAAATAATTCAAATTTACAAATAATAAAGTTCATTTTGAAACACACACTATTTTGTAAAAGTACCCAAAAAGTCACTTTTAACTTTAAACACGCAATGACAAGAACACGGTTCAAATTACACATAACCACACCCAACAATTGTTATTCATGAACAACACACATGGAGTACCGTCTCAAACGGTCACCTAACAATCGCAAAAGTTAGACTTACGGCGAATGTAGTTTCCGAGCTTCCTCGGCCAGTTAAGGTATGATTCAACAGAGACTTAGCGTGCGCTAGCCATGCCACGTTAGCGCGCGCTAGCTATACTAATTCAGCAACACATTCATGAACATATACCAAATAATGCCAAAAGCCGAAGGTTACATATAAACAATAACATACGAATCTAAGCGCCAACAATTTACATTCTCACTACGTATCGTTTAATCGAAAAAAATTTGAAGGCAAAAGTCACGTCTCAAGTAAACTATTGGTAGACCTCGTTTAAGCATTTAAAAACAAATTTTGAAAATTTTCAATGCAAGATGAAAATATAATATGTGTAGTTTGAGTTCTCAAAATCTTTGGTCTCGAGGTCATCACACGAAAATCAAATCATTTTTCCTTCTCGAAGGATATTTTTAAATAGAATTTACGTGACTTCCCCAAAACATTTGAAATTGAAATATCACATTGATAAACTTTTATTGAGTAACCAATCCAAAACATCACTCCTGTAAAAACGATTTCACACAAGGATGTATACATATATACATGCATACCGGTACTACTCTTTATTCCAACACAATACGAGAATCAAACAAGTATGGAATAAATATTCACGAGGCACAATTAAACTCCACAAAATAACACCGAATTACATAAAGTCGTATAGCACGAGACACAACAAAGTAGGGAGACTTACATCCACAGATCGCACGAAGATGATGGTTGCACCTCGATACTAATCACGACCGACAACTCGGGCGCGTCGCGACACCACTCAGTCAGACCAAATCTGACAAGACAAGACCCGACAACACTCAACTCAACCCGACAACCTAGGTTTCCTCAACCTAAGCTCTGATACCATATTCTGTAACACCCCCAAACCATTCGGGAATATTACAGCGCCGCAGACCCTCTCCGCGAGGATCTACCAGGCTAAATACAAAACAATGCATCACTTCACATGCCGACATGGCTACGTAAAGGACCGTTAGACCGATTAGGTCTTATATCACAACACACACAACATTACATACATGATACTTGCCCAGAACACATATCCACGCAGGGGCTAGAATACAATAACACTCCCATAAATCAGGGTAACAACACATCGGAGGGATAACCAACATGACTCTACCAAATACTCTACAATTTGTCCTCACGTGATTAGTATCTTCGTCTCCCATCATCCTTCGTATCGATCCTGTGATTCGCTCCCACCTACTGCAAGTACTGGACGCACATGACATCCACCCCGAATACTCGGGGTTAGCAAAACTCCACCGTTTTGCTAGTGCAAGTATAAAGCAAGTACAAGCCATACACAACGTGCTTCAAGAATATAATAATCTTGAATATATTTTCCGAGATAATTCACTTAATCAAAACAGTTTGATTTATAAAAAGGGTAGGAAATAATACCATGTATCTCTTACAAAACATTTTATAATCTCGGGAGTTTGAAAACATTTGGAAATAATGAATTCTCAAGTCTTTCGAAAACACTTGGGGGCACGGCCCAAAATCGTCTTTCCAAAATACGATTTCAATAATAAAACGCGGTTTCACAACCCAATTCACAACACACGGGGTCCAAGACCCAAATCATAAGCCACAGGTCCACGACCGAATCACATAACACATGTTCCTAAGGATTATTCGCATCCCGTGCTAACAAGCCACGAACCTCAGATGCTCCCGTAGAACATACCCGAGTGAATAACCCAATAGGAAACCATACCAAATCACATGTCCTCGTGACAACAGTCACGGAACCATTCCATACCACAACCATAAGTTATCCCGGCATCGGGCTAACAAGCCACGAACCTCGGAGTCCCCGCAAGACATACCCGATGATAACCCCACAAGTTATCTCGGCATCGGGCTAGCAAGCCCCGAACCTCGGAGTCCCCGCAAGACATACCCGGATTGGATAACCCTACGGTCACGCCCGACCCATACTAGCAAGTATGGATCCCGGAGATTCAACAATCCTACCCGGAGGCACATCACTATCAACGATCACATAACAATGAGCAGAGTATCAATCCAAGCAACACTTAAACATCACAACCTCCTTTCAAAGGAGTATCTACTAATATCACACCCAATACGTTCTTACCGAACAAATACACATAACAATACGTAATCCCCGGCAAAGGATTACAGTCTATTAAACTCACTCAAAGTGGTCATAGCATCTTTTCAACATACAAAACCAACACACATATCCCGAGAACACATATATTCACGAAGTACACGAATTATCGTTGAAAGACAACATTTATCGAGAACATACCAATCCCTTTTTACGTTCATTAAACATTGGGTTTCGTATATAATCATTTATCAATAATTACGCCTACGAAACATGAAACGTATGGACAAGATACTTGCCTCGATATCACGAGCAACGAAACGGCGAACGGGCACGATCGGGCAACCTTCGAACCTCCAAAAACGATCAAGACTTCGACAGCCCACGAATACTACGAAAATCGCATCACCACGAATCAATAACACTAATCGAAATCCGAAACGATCCTAAAAACGACAAGGATCTAAGTATTCTCAAAGAAATCAAGAATCGTTGATCCGGGCGATAAAAATCGATGAACGGTTAACAAAATCTGAAGATTACGGTCAAACCAAACAAGAACAAATAACCGATCGGATGAGATCGGTCAAGAATCACAAATCCAAGCAAAAACCCCAAATTTAAGAAAATAGGGTTCTAACAAAAGATTACCTTGATTTGGACCAAGAAGACGATTAGATGTTGTTAAACATCTACAAATCCGCTCAAAGATGAAGCTAGAAGAAAAAGATCGGTCCTACTCGCCTCTGGATCTCACTCCCGTCGGAAGGGATGAAGAAAAGTGGGAAATGACGACTTAACGCTGCTGTCCAGTATTTATATCGATGCTTATTAGCGCGCGCTAAACACCCTGCATTAGCGTGCGCTAGCGGTCAACGCCCAGAGAAACCGCCTATAATACGCTTAGCGTGCGCTAGCTAAAAGCCGTAGCGTGCGCTAACGGGTCACAAAACCAGCCCAGAGCTCCGGAGTAACGCATCTGCCGGGTAGCGTGCGCTAGAAAGAAGAGGGAGCGTGCGCTAAGCGGCCGATAGCGTGCGCTAGCTATCGGCCTTAGCGTGCGCTAACAAAGCTCGATCGATCCGGTAGCTACTTCGCCTCTGATCGCCCGATTAGCGTGCGCTACACATTCAGTAGCGTGCGCTACACATTCAGTAGCGTGCGCTAAACACCACGCAGTAGCGTGCGCTATGCTTCAAGCATTAGCGTGCGCTACACCACAAAATCTCAAAAACTCACAAAGTGATCCGAAATGCCTCCAAAAATATGTCCCAACAAGTCACAACCAAACATGGCACGAAATTCCTACGATGAGGACCATGAGAACCCGATAAAACCCAGAAAACCCAACGAATCCGGAATAAAGATCTCGGGTATTACAGGCGGTTTGTGGAAGGATTTTCTAAGATCGCTCAACCAATGACAAACCTTTTGCGAAAGGATAAGAAATACACGTGGTCCGATGCGTGTCAACAGAGTTTTGAGGAACTCAAGAGCCGGTTAATTTCAGCACCTGTCCTTTCTTTACCGCAAGGGATGGAAGGATTTGTGGTCTATAGTGATGCGTCCGGACAGGGTCTCGGATGTGTAGCCATGCAGAACGGGAAAGTTATTGCTTATGCTTTACCTGGGAAACGGAAGCTGACATGAAGTCTAGATATCCCGAGTTATTTTCGTCTTGAGTTTCGGGACGAAACTCCTTTTTAGTAGGAGAGTATGTAATATCCGGATTTATTGCGGTGTATTTCATCTGTATTCAAACCCTGTATTATTCGGATTTGTGGTTTTGATTATTGGAGTATGATATTTCTTGCATTGATATCATTGTACATAAGTATAGAAACATGCAAAAATTCTCATGCAAACTCGTGATAGCGCACGCTAAGAATGTATCTTAATGCGCGCTATCGGGATACTATTAGCGCACGCTATGCAGGAAGGAGTTGCGTGCGCTAAGAACTCAATTATTGAGCGGGACAGCTAGCACATGCGCCAGCCGGGACATGGGTCCGGACAAGATTCCCGCGGACGAACCTGGACAGTTCTGAAGTCAACTATTATTAGCGCACACTAAGGATAGCTTAGTAGCGTGCGCTAACTTGTTAAAATGCAGAATATTATAAATGGGATAATAACCCGTTGTGGCTTACATTTTACTCGTCCATTCTGCATTCTTGAGAGGCCAGAGAGCTTAAATATCCTTCTACACACTTAAACACGTCTTGTTGGTGTTTATATATTGGTTATCACTTGGGAGTAATCATTGAAGTGGAATAACACCTTGGAGTAGCATACAACCAACCGGAGTCGGATTCTACCGTACTGTTCAGTGATTTTCATCATATTAAGGTATGTTCAATCTATCTCCAGACTTAGAGTTGGATTTTAAAGAATTGGATGATCATGATAGCGAGATATTGATTTTCATAGATGAATTATCCAAAGTATATCATGTTTGGAATGTTGAGATGATTAAGCCTTAAGTACCTTGATTATGATCATCATGATTCGAATCTTATTACATTGAACAAGTAAAGGAAGCTTCTATCATTGGTAATCCGAATCTAGTAAGATGACTTCATAATAATCATGGACTTGACTTTAACAATCATTATTGTTAGATGAATCTAAGGGATTGATCATGGAAGGATTTATCTAGTATAGATGGAATGTTAAACAACTACAGCATGGTGATTTCGATGGATATAAGGTGTTGATATCAACCGTTAAGCTTTTCGAATCGTCATATGAAGAATTGTAGTCGAAATGGAATATGGTTTTATATGGTATGCATATCCTTGAATCCGAAGTTGTTGTTACCCGTAAGATCATTCATAAACGTATGTACATGATATTCATGGAGGTAACATGAAGTATCACGGAAGATTTCATTGTTTTGATCTTGATGAGAATAGCCATCGCCAAAGAAGAACGCCATGCACAGATAGCGACGCTAAGCTATATAGATTAACGTGCGCTATCGAGCACGAGTTAGCGTACGTTACGTTGGGTACATAACGACGCTAGACCATCGACGAAGTCGATCGGCGATCGAAGTAATCGACCATGCATAGTTAGCGACGCTAAGCTTTGCTTTGCGGCGCTTATCGAAAGCGACTTAACGCACGCTACGAGTACTTAGCGTGCGCTAAGCGATTCAGCATTACATTTTATGAACTTTTGGCCGTAAATCGAATTGTTAAACATTCGTACGACATGAGATAAATCCTATATCATTTCTTTTGTTAAGGTTTGATCTTGTTGCGTGATTGATTGAGGAGGACGACCTTCGAGTGTTCGTTTTCATGGAAGTATTGTTCTTGTCTTCAAATCGAGGCAAGTACCTTAATTGTTTTATGTATTGTTGTTATACATATTGTCGTGCATGTATGTCGTTATTGTATGTCCACCTCGTGTTGGTCCGACGGGATCATCGGGGGATCTATGCTAGCGTGCGCTGGATCATCGGATGGGTTTTTCCACCACGGGTTGGTCTGACGGGATCATCATGGGTTCTAGGCAGTGAATGCTGGATCGACGGAATTACCATGTGTATGTTATGATATCATGTTGTGATTATCAGTTGTGTATGTTATGTTTGAGTTTCCCGTAGGAGAAGACTCGTTGGACAGTTTATCATTTACGTTATTATTATTATTCTGCGTGTGACATTGAAATAATATGTTGTGGTACTTGTACTAGCATCGTTGTGCTAACCCCTTCGGGGGTGAACATTTTGTTTATGTTCAGGATCCAGGAGAGCGGGAAAACAACCACTGGAGCTGCATGACGACGAGGTGCAGTGATGTTTCAAATGGTTTATTTGTCTATTGTTTATTGGTTATTTCAATAAGTACTCGAGTACGAAGTCATTTATGCTGGATTTGAGTTGGTGATGTATTATTAAGTTCCGTTGTAAAATTGTACTTTCGGTATTTGGTCGAATTGTATCTTAATTTCGTCATTTCCATTCGTTAATACCTTTTAATGTCTGTTCAATTCTTCAGCCTTGTAAATCCTTATGTAAAGGATTTACGGCGTTGTAATATTCCTGAATATATCGGGGGTGTTACAGAATATGGTATCGGAGCTAAGATTATGGATATCTTGGCCGTTGGGTTAAATTAGGGGTCATTTATATCTTTTGAGGTAACCGGCCGTGAATGACATCACTGCACTGCCTACGTCTTCATGCGAACGGTGGTTGTAAGTTCCTAAACCCTATCTCGTTCTTTACATGTTGTGTCTCTTTATACTCGAATATTAGAACGATGCTGTTTCCTGTATATTGAGTATTTATGCTTACAGTATGTTGAGAGGCGGACGTGGACGTGGTCACGGTCGTGGATGCGGACGGAGAAATGCCGAAAGGGAAGCGTCGCCTTCTAACCAGGCCAGTCATAGCTCAGGCGAGCCGCAACAATCTATTAATAACGAACCAGATCCTGCTGTACCAGAGATCCTTCGTCAAGTGGTGAACCAGATGACTCAGTTCGCCCAAGTCGTGGACCGAATGCAAGTGGCGGTGGGACTACAGCAGGGAGAGAGACAGCAAGGAATCCCAGACATGGGAAATTGAGGTGACCGGTGGCTGCAAGAGGTAGCGAAGATGCAACCACCCAAATTCGACGGTATTTCTGAGACTCCCACCTGGGACCATTGGTTGAAGGAACTGGAGAAAATCTTTGCCGGAATTAACTTCCCAGACGACCGGAGAGCCTCTATCGCTCAATATTTTCTGATAGGGGAAGCATCTGAATGGTGGGAAGCCATCCGGCCTGTAGACCATGATGCTGATTGGACAGAGTTTAGATTGATGATGGAAGCTAAGTATTGCCCTCGTCCTCTGAGGGAAGCCAAAGTTCGGGAGTTTTTCTCCGCTCAGCCTTCTGATGTGCCAGTATCCCAGGCAATTAAGACATTTAACCAACAGCTGGCATTTGTTCGACATTTGGTCAGAACAGATGCAGAAATGATGATCCATTTCGTTATGAGAATGAAACCAGAAATCCAGAGGTACATGTCCGGATTTGAATGTACCACACTCCGTCAATACCAGGATAAGGCGTTGGCGTATGAGATCAAGGAAGCAGCCATGGAGAAATTTTCGGAATCCAAGAAACAGAAAGTCTCTGGTACTTTTACAGAGCACAAGAACAAATGGGCCCCGTAAGGCCCAAATCATCCTTTCACTCTTTCAAGAAACCTTCGCACTCAGCTAGGAGCGGAAAGAACTTCTGAGCGACATCAACTATTACCGATGTTACCAGAAATGCTTTAATCGCGCCAGACGGGCACTATCGACGGAATTGCCCCCTTCCCTGTCGTGACTTGTTTTGATTGTGGACGAGAGGGACATCGGGCGTTGTTTTGTGAAGAGGTCAAAGTCTTTAGAGCCCGTACACCACAAATACCCGCAAGGAAGCCAAGATTCAACAGACGCAGCAAAGTGTTCAGATGCCTCAGAATTTTGGCCGCGGACGAGGCAGAGGACAATGGGACCCAAAGGGGACATCGAGTGCCGGATCTGCTCCCCCACATCTGTACAAGATGAGGAGGACAGACGATCGTGATGTCATTGCCGCATCGTGCATCGGCCCAGATCCTTTCCCAGCCAGTTAGCGTTTTATTCGATACAGGAGCTACGCATTCTTTTATATCTTTGTCTTGTGTAAATCGTTTAAATATTTCCGGTTTTCATACTTGTGAACCTTATGTTGTTGGTTTACCGAGTGGAGAGAGGATTTTCGGAAACTTAGAAACTAGAAATTTCCCTATATCATTTGGAGGCAGAGAATGGCTCTCAAATATGATCGTGGTAGAAATGCAAGGAGATGACCTGATACTCGGAGACGATTGGCTTAATCAATATGGAGCAATTTTAAACTACCGAAAGAGGAATATCTCGCTGATCGCTGAAGACGGTTCCGAAATTCTGTTTGCAGGATGGAAACCGGGAAGCTCAGGAAAATTGATCAAAGCGATGAAAGCTGTCAGATTGTTGAAACAGGGCTGTACCGGATATTGGTGCTATGCAATGAAGAAAGAAGACGAAATTGTGGAACTTTCATCCATTCCTGTCGTGAACGAATTTCCAGATGTATTTCCTGACGAATTACCTGGACTACCTCCACGAAGGGATGTAGAATTTACCATTGAGCTGGAACCCGGAGCTACACCAATTTCTAAGGTGCCGTATCGTATGGCACCTACTGAGATGTACGAACTGAAGAAGCAGCTGGAGGAGTTACTGGACAAGGGCTATATTCACAAGCTTTCACCCCGGGAGCGCCATTCTTTTGTCCGAAAGAAGGATGGGTCGCCTGATCGTATGACTATCGAGAGCTGAACAAGATGACGATTAAGAACAAGTATCCGTTGCCACGGATTGATGATCTGTTTGACCAGGTGCAAGGGGCAACAGTATTTTCTAAAATCGATCTGAGATCAGGATATCATCAGCTGAGGATTAAGGAATCTGATGTTCAAATCAGCGTTCGTAACTCGCTACGGGCATTATGAGTTTGTAGTAATGCCGCTTGGTCTCACTAACGCCCCTGCTGTTTTTATGCAATTGATGAACCGTGTGTTCATTGAATTTTTGGATAAATTTGTGGTCGTGTTCATTGATGACATTCTGGTGTATTCTAAGAGCCCGGAGGAACATGCGCAGTATTTGCGGATTGTATTGGAACTTTTGAGAAACGAGCAATTGTACGCCAAACTTTCTAAGTGTGAATTCTGGCTAAAGGAAGTAATGTTCCTTGGCCATGTGGTGTCAGCTAAAGGAGTCCGAGTAGATCCTCAGAAGATCGAAGCAATTATGGATTGGAAGCCTCCAAAGAACGTGAAAGAAGTCCGAAGCTTCTTAGGACTTGCTGGATATTATCGTCGATTCGTGGAAGGGTTTTCTAAAATCTCCCGCCCACTTACTCGACTCCTGCAGAAAACTCAAAAGTTTGAGTGGAATGAGTTGTGTCAGATTAGCTTTGATGAATTGAAGAAGAGATTGACGACGGCACCGATTCTATCACTTCCACAGGGAACTGGAGGATTTATAGTTTACAGTGATGCTTCGAACCAAGGACTTGGGTGCGTATTGATGCGTAATGATAAGGTGATCGCTTATGCCGCGACACCAAACCTTATGAAGTAAATTACCCAACACATGATTTGGAGCTAGCGGCAGTGGTTTTTGCTTTGAAGATCTGGTGGCATTATCTCAGACGGACTCACCGCCGATCTTTACGGATCATAAGAGTCTCAAGTACATATTCAGTCAGAAAGAGTTGAACATGCGGCAAAGAAGATGGTTAGAACTAATTAAGGACTATGACTTGGAGATTTTATATCATCTAGGCAAAGCGAATGTAGTGGCCGATGCACTTAGCCGCAAGCCTGTTTCTATTCAGATGCTGGAGACGCTGACCTCCCAACTTAGCCTTCAACGAGAGATGATTCGAGAAGGAATTGAAGTGTGGATACAAAGAGTCCAAGGACAACTGTGCGTAATGGAGATAACTTCATCATTAACTGAAGGAATCAAAACTAAACAGGCAGATGATCCTCTGATGATCCGGTTGCGTGATGAAGTGATCAAAGGAAAGGCCCCCGGATTCATAATTCATGATGATGGAGTTTTGAGATTTCAGAACCGACTCTGCGTTCCCGATGTTGATGTTCAAATGCATAATTATGAAGGAAGCTCACGGTTCACTCTATTCTATCCACCCGGCACCAGAAATGTATAAGGACTTGAAGCGAATTTCGTGGGGCAACATGAAGAAAGATGTAGCGGACTATGTTTCTAAATGCTTGACGTGTCGGCGGGTTAAGATCGAGCATCGCGGCCTGCTGGAATGTTGAAGCCGCTCCCAATTCCCGAATGGAAGTGGGAGGACATATCGATGGATTTTATCACTAATATGCCGAGAACCAGACAGAATGAACATGATTTGGGTGATAGTTGATCGCTTAACCAAATCAGCTCATTTTCTAGGCATTAAGGATACGTGGGGACCAGAGAGGTTGGCACGAGTATTTATTTCGAGATAGTTCGATTGCATGGTACGCCGAAGACCATTGTTTCGATCGAGACGGCCGCTTTGTGTCTCACTTTGGAAAGCATTCATAAGGCCTTGGGGACCGAATTGAACTTCAAGATACCTTATCACCCGCAGATCGACGGACAATCTGAGAGAACTATACAAACGGTGGAAGACATGCTAAGGGCCTGTGCCTTAGATTGGTCAAACGATTGGGAAGTTCATCTACCGTTGATTGAATTTACCTACAACAATAGTTGGCATGCTTCCATTAAGATGGCGCCGTTTGAGGCATTATACGGAAGGAGATGCAGATCGCCCCTATGCTGGGATGATTCATCGGACTTGATCGGAACAGAACCAGAGTTGATCGTGCAGACTCGAGAGAAGATAGCCTTGATTCATAAAAGGCTGTTGACCACCCAGAGTCGCCAGAAATCTTACGCAGACATACGCCGTCGACCACTGGAGTTCAATACTGCAGACCACGTACTTTTGAAGGTTTCTCCTACTCGGGGAATCTTTCATTTCGGAAGGAAAGAAAAGTTGAGTCCGAGATATATCGGACCATTTGAGATCCTCGAGAGAGTTGGGGAGTTGGCATACAGATTGGCATTGCCACCGTCCTTGTGCCATGTTCATAACGTGTTCCACGTATCCCAGTTACGGAGGTATATACCAGATCCCAGTCATATCATTGATTTCGGCGAGATCGAAGTCGCGCAGGATGGGACGTTTGAAGAAAGACCGGTCAAGATACTCGAGAGTCGAGTTAAACAGCTGAGGAACAAACCAATCATTTTGGTCAAAGTTCAATGGTCACGTCACGGAATGGAAGAAGCCACCTGGGAAACGGAAGCTGACATGAAGTCTAGATATCCCGAGTTATTTTCGTCTTGAGTTTCGGGACGAAACTCCTTTTTAGTAGGAGAGTATGTAATATCCGGATTTATTGCGGTGTATTTCATCTGTATTCAAACCCTGTATTATTCGGATTTGTGGTTTTAATTATTGGAGTATGATATTTCTTGCATTGATATCATTGTACATAAGTATAGAAACATGCAAAATTTCTCATGCAAACTCGTGATAGCGCACGCTAAGAATGTATCTTAACGCGCGCTATCGGGCTACTATTAGCACACGCTATGCAGGAAGGAGTTGCGTGCGCTAAGAACTCAATTATTGAGCGGGACGGCTAGCACATGCGCCAGCCGGGACATGGGTCCGGACAAGATTCCCGCGGACGAACCTGGACAGTTCTGAAGTCAACTATTATTAGCGCACGCTAAGGATAGCTTAGTAGCGTGCGCTAACTTGTTAAAATGCATAATATTATAAATGGGACAACAACCCATTGTGGCTTACATTTTACTCGTCCATTCTGCATTCTTGAGAGGCCAGAGAGCTTAAATATCCTTCTACACACTTAGAACACGTCTTGTTGGTGTTTATATATTGGTTATCACTTGGGAGTAATCATTGAAGTGGAATAACACCTTGGAGTAGCATACAACCAACCGGAGTCGGATTCTACCGTACGGGTCAGTGATTTTCATCATATTAAGGTATGCTCAATCTATCTCCAGGCTTAGAGTTGGATTTTAAAGAATTGGATGATCATGATAGCGAGATATTTATTTTCATAGATGAATTATCCAAAGTATATCATGTTTGGAATGTTGAGATGATTAAGCCTTAAGTACCTTGATTATGATCATCATGATTCGAATCTTATTACATTGAACAAGTAAAGGAAGCTTCTATCATTGGTAATCCGAATCTAGTAAGATGACTTCATAATAATCATGGACTTGACTTTAACAATCATTATTGTTAGATGAATCTAAGGGATTGATCATAGAAGGATTTATCTAGTATAGATGGAATGTTAAACAACTACAGCATGATGATTTCGATGGATATAAGGTGTTGATATCAACCGTTAAGCTTTTCGAATCGTCATATGAAGAATTGTAGTCGAAATGGAATATGGTTTTATATGGTATGCATATCCTTGAATCCGAAGTTGTTGTTACCCGTAAGATCATTCATAAACGTATGTACATGATATTCATGGAGGTAACATGAAGTATCACGGAAGATTTCATTGTTTTGATCTTGATGAGAATAGTTTACTGCTCAGCAGTAAACTGCCATGCACAGATAGCGCACGCTAAGCTATATAGATTAACGTGCGCTATCGAGCACGAGTTAGCGTACGTTACGTTGGGTACATAACGTACGCTAGACCATCAGACGAGTCGATCGATCGCGAAGTAATCGACCATGCATAGTTAGCGACGCTGAAGCTTTGCTGCTTATGCGGCGCTATCGAAAGCGCACTTAACGACGCTACACAGAGTACTTAGCGTGCGCTAAGCGCTTCAGAATTACATTTTATGAACTTTTGGCCGTAAATCAAATTGTTAAACATTCGTACGACGTGAGATAAATCCTATATCATTTCTTTTGTTAAGGTTTGATCTTGTTGCGTGATTGATTGAGGAGGACGACCTTCGAGTGTTCGTTTTTGTGGAAGTATTGTTCTTGTCTTCAAATCGAGGCAAGTACCTTAATTGTTTTATGTATTGTTGTTATACATATTGTCGTGCATGTATGTCGTTATTGTATGTCCACCTCGTGTTGGTCCGACGGGATCATCGGGGGATCTATGCTAGCGTGCGCTGGATCATCGGATGGGTTTTTCCACCACGGGTTGGTCTGACGGGATCATCGTGGGTTCTAGGCACTGAACGCTGGATCGACGGAATTACCATGTGTATGTTATGATATCATGATGTGATTATCAGTTGTGTATGTTATGTTTGAGTTTCCCGTTGGAGAAGACTCGTTGGATAGTTTATCATTTACGTTATTATTATTATTCTGCGTGTGACGTTGAAATAATATGTTGTGGTACTTGTACTAGCATCGTTGTGCTAACCCCTTCGGGGGTGAACATTTTGTTTAAGTTCAGGATCCAGGAGAGCGGGAAAACAACCACTGGAGCTGCATGACGACGAGGGTGCAGAGTGATGTTTCGGCCGGGTTTATTTGTCTATTGTTTATTGGTTATTTCAATAAGTACTCGAGTACGAAGTCATTTATGCTGGATTTGAGTTGGTGATGTATTATTAAGTTCCCGTTGTAAAATTGTACTTTCAGTATTTGGTCAGGACTGTTGTATCTTAATTTCGTCATTTCCATTCGTTAATACCTTTTAATGACTGTTCAATTCTTCAGCCTTGTAAATCCTTATGTAAAGGATTTACGGCGCTGTAATATTCCTGAATATATCGGGGGTGTTACAATCACGAGTTTGCCGAAGAGTCATCGTGGCATGAATACAATATGCGTAATTATGGATCGTCTAACTAAGTCAGCTCATTTTATGGAGATTAAAGATACTTGGGGTCCCGAGAGACTTGCCCAGTTGTTCATCAAAGAAATAGTGAGATGGCACGGTACTCCTAAGAGTACCGTTTCTGATCGTGACGGGCGATTCGTGTCTCATTTTTGGAAATCAGTTCTTCGTGCCATGGGAACTCAGCTTAATTTCAGCATAGCTTTTCATCCTCAGTCCGACGGACAATCATAGAGGACTATTCAGACATTGGAGGACATGTTGAGGGCATGCGTCCTCAATTGGAAAGACGATTGGGAAGCCCAACTACCTTTGATCGAGTTCACGTATAATAATAGTTGGCATGCTTCGATTAAGATGGCACCTTACGAGGCTTTGTACAGTCGTCGTTGTCGATCTCCTTTGTGTTGGGATGACTTATCAGAATCAATCGGCACCGAGCTTGTTATGCTTATAGCCGCCCGTGAGAAGGTAGCTTTGATCAAGAGTCGTTTGTTGACCGCTCAGAGTCGACAGAAATCTTATGCAGACAATCGTCGCCGACCATTAGAGTTCGAGACAGGTGACCACGTGTTGGTCAAGGTATCCCCGAGTCGAGGTATCTTCCATTTTGGGAAGTGGGGAAAGTTGAGTCCGAGATTCATTGGACCGTTTGAGATTTTGGATCGAGTAGGCGAGCTAACTTATCGATTGGCCTTACCTCCGGCGTTGAGCCGAATTCATAATGTGTTTCACGTCTCTCAGCTACGGAAGTATGTTTCCGACCCGAGTCACATACTTCAGTTCGAATAAATCGAGATCGCAGATGATCATTCGTATGAGGAGCATCCCATACGAGTCTTAGAGCGGTGAATCAAATAGTTGAGAAATAAGGCGATTCCTTTGGTTAAAATTCAGTGGTCTAGGCACGTAATCGAAGAGGCTACTTGGGAAACTGAGGATAGTACGCGGGAGAGTTATCACGAGTTGTTTAAAGAGGGGTCTATGTAATACCCGGTTGTAATTCAGTCATTATCATTCAGTAATTTCATTCAGTAATTGTCACTATGTAATTTTTCACTTGTTAATAATCATTCATCATCCACATTCATTCATCCGTGCTCACCGTTCGGAATAACTTCGAGTCGTGTATCGATATTGTTCATTGTTTCAACCTTACTTGGGAATCGAGACAAGAGTATTATCTTGATTGTTGCAATTGATTCATTAGTCGATATTGACGTTAGAGTTCATGTCATTTCAAATCTCCTCATTTTTCAAATTGTGCTTTTGTTGGGCGAACCCTTGTAATCATTGCTTGGAACCACCATTTTAGGGTTTCCGCACTTCCATTTCGTGTTATTATTTCCAAATATTGATTCTTATTGCTTTTATTCTCTTCCCGGGTCATTTTTCATCATTTTAGGACCCAAGGGGTGTGAGCCGCGGCACAAGGGAGTGTGCGCCGCGGCACACACATTTTTCAGTTTTTGGCCGACCAGCCTATACCGGGGGCCGCGACTCCTACCGGCAGGGCCGCGGCACACTTCCGCGGCACACTAGGCTGGGCCGCGGCACACTGCCGAGCACTGGGGGAAGATTTTGGCCCTGTGCCGCGGCACACTCGGCCGGGCCGCGGCACACAGTGCAGGCTGCACTATAATTGCGTTTTTTGAGAGGAACAAGCTCATTTTTCATCCTACATCCGAGAGAGAGGGTTTGTGGGAGAAATTTTCATCATCAATCACTTGAATACTCGATTCTTCATCATTTTCATTCGGTTGTGAAGCTCGGATCGTCGATCTAACTCGTGTTCATCGAATCAAAGTGTTTGGATCCTCAAAGGTAATATTCCCAAACCTCTTGGATTTCGATTTGTGTTGAGATATGATGTTTTGGACGTTATAATCATGTTATATGAAGAGATATACATATGATTATGAGTATGTATGAATATTCATCGGATTATTGAAATGTTATTCAAGAACACTTTGAATATTGAGTTGAATTTGGGGGTTTTCGATTAATTGCTGTTGAAATCACGAATTTGGATATTCATATTAGATTATTGATCGTATTGAAGATGTTTTGTTGGTTTGAAACACTTCTTGGGGATTTGATATTGGTATTATTGAGGTTTGGTTGTAAACAATCGAAGTTTGGCCACAACGTGTTCGATATAATGCCCCAATGAACTTGGTTTAGTCGTATCGATGTTTTGAGTTAGTTATACTCGTGTTTGATTCGTGTGTTGAACCAGATTATTGGTAATTGTGTTATTCAAGGTTGTTCGGGCGACCGACATCTCATTTAGGACGTTCGTGGAAGGACATTCTTCATCGGCGTTGTGTAAGTTAATTCTTACTCAGTTAAAGGGATATTCATTCCTTTCATTGTTGTTCATTCATAATCATAACTCATTCGTATTATATTAACCGTATCGAGACTTGTCATTGTCAATTAATCACTTCAGTCACGAGGAACGACGGTTCCAATCATTTCATTGAGATATCATTCATTTCACTATCATTTCATCTCGGTGAGTCATTATTGATTTCGATGTCACTTTTAATATCTCGTGGCATTCCGGGTCATACTGGCGTGCCGGTTGGTATGTGTAGGATTATCATGTCGGGCACATATTAAGTCGTGTGTTGGTTGTTGGCCTCACATTGGACTGTGCACACGAGAAGATCACTTCGTGAGACTGATTAGGTACAAGACCACACGTGTATTCGATCGATACTCGTTGGTGTCTTGTGCACGGACACATTTCCATCCCGGGCGTAGTGTGGCGCCACCCTTTGAGCCATACCGTTAGTTGATTCATACAGCATGTTTGATTGCGTATGTTTTCAACAGGATTTGGGTTATAATCTGACCAATTCACTTTTGATCGCATGTGTTTAACGGTTTGAGATTTTTGATCGAACTTGTGGTTTATACAGCATATATGATTGTGTTTATTCAACTCTTGAGGATTGTTGTTCTGTGTAACTGACCCCGTTGGGGGATTTTGTTTTTCAGGTCGTGGCAAGGCTAAGGTACGGGAAGAGAACTTTGACGGCGAGGAGTCCCAGTGATACTAGTAGGGGCCCCCGGTCCTTTTCATTCACTCGTGTTTTTCTTATTTTATTTCTGCTACAAACTTCGGTTTGAATACTCATTTTATTCAGTGTCGTATGTTTTATCTTCATATAAAATATACATGTATTCTGTATTATCTTGGGTGTGTTGTATGAAACTCCTCGTCGGAGTAATTAATGATGTAATGTGGTTCGGTACTACATTTACCCTGTGTATTTCATTCATTTTCACTCGCCTGGTGGGTCCTAGTCGGGGGTCCACGGCACTGTAATATCCGCCTAGTTTGGGGTGTTACAGACAACATGCTACTTGGGGAATCCCCATCTTTGAGCGTGCAATCAAGTGTGATCTATCCACCATTTGGAGTGGACAATTTTCAAATTCGCCCCTATGTCATCAATCTCTTCAACAACAACTCATTCTATGGAAGAACCGACGAGAATCCATATCTCCATATTAACCGTTTTGTGGATATTTGTGGAAATTTCAAATATCCAAATGTAAATGACGAGGCGATTAAAATGAGACTTTTCGTGCACACTTTGAAGGACAGAGCAAGAGAGTGGCTAGATACTTTGCCACCACGAAGCATAACAAATTGGCCCGAATTTGTTCAAAAATTCACCACTAAATACTTTCCACCAATAAAAGTGGCGAAACTCAAATACGAAATCTCTACATTTCGTCAATAAGATTCAGAGTCATTTCATGAAGCATGGGATGTAACACCCCAAACTAGGCGGATATTACAGTGCCGTGAATCCCCGACTCGGACCCACCAGACGAATGAAAATAATGAATTAAATAATATAATTGTAGTACCGAACCACATTATATTACCAAATACCCCGATGAGGAGTTTAAGTACAACACACCAGGAAAATACCCAATACTAGTATATTTTATATGAAGATAAAATACACAACACTGAATGAAACGAAGTATCCAAATGAAAGTTTGCAGCGGAAATTAAAAGGACAACAACATGAATAACTGAAAGATCGGGGGCCCCTACTAGTATCACTGGGACTCCTCGACGTCAGCATGCTATTCCCGTGCTTTTGCCTTGCCATGACCTGAAAAACAAAATCCTCAGCCGGGCCGGCCATACGTAACAACAATCCTCAAGGGTTGAAAATACACAATCATGATTTAACTGAAGTTATGAAATATCCTTAGTTATGAATTACGCTGAAGAGGAGTATCATAGTACGCCCGTAGTGTTCTGTGCAAGTGTACAAGATGGATGAACGGACACACCCGTCCTTGTACCTAATTAGTCTCACGGAGTTAATCTTTACCGTGTGCACAGTCCAATGTATCACTCCCAATACATGGCCATCACGTGCCCGACTAAAAATTCCACACATCCGCACCCGGCCACGCAATATGAACCCAGAAGGTCATATGAACGAGAATGACCACAATGAATATCAAGGAATAATAATAATATGACAAAGTCAAGAATGACTCACCGAGATGAAAGTAATATTGAAGTGATTGATAGTTTTAATGAAATGATTGGAACCGTCGTTCCTCATTAATGAAGTGACTATTCGACAATTACAAGTCTCAATATGATTAATACAATGATGAATGAGTTATGATTATGAATGATCAACAACAAAAAGGAATGAATATCCTTTTAACCGAGTAAGAATTAACTTACTCAACACCGGTGACACTTACCCTTCCACGAACAACGTCCTAATTGAGATATCGATCGCTCGAACAACCTTCAATAACACAATCACCAACAATTCGTTCAACATACGAATCAAACACGAATATAACAAACTCAAAACGTCGATACGATTAAACCAAGTCCATTGAGGCATTAAATCAAACATGTTGTGGCCAAACTCCGATTGTTTACAATCAAACCTCAATATACCAATATCAAAACCCCCAAGAAGTGTTTCAAACCAATCAAAACATCTTCACTACGATTAATAATCCAAAATGAATATCCAAATCGTGATTACAACAACAATTAGTCGAAAACCCCCAACTCCAATTCGATATTCAAAGTGTTCTTGAATAATCCCTCAATAATCCCATGAATCTTTATACAAACTCATAATCATATGCATATCCCTCCATATAACATGATTATAATGTCCAAAACATCATATTACAATACAAAAATCAAAATCCAAGATGTTGAAGAAATTACCTCTTGAAGATTCAACCACTTAGATCCGATGAACACGAGTTAAATCAACTATCCAAGCTCCCCAAATGAATGAAGATGATGAAAACCGAACACTCTAATGATTGATGATGAAAAATATCTCCCTCAAGCTAAGTCTCTCGGACAAGATGAAGGAAATGAGAAAAATGAGGAAAAGTCCCGTCCAAGGTCCTTATAAACTTCCGGAAGTTACGGCCGTAACTCGGCCTTCTTACGGCCGTAACATTCCAGGTCAACGGCCTTACGGACGTAACCGGCCAACTCGTACGGCCGTAACTCGGCTTCGTCCAAAAGCCTGCCGACAGACTTACGGCCGTATCCCCTCCTGACTTACGGGCGTAACTCGCCCTCGTCTAAAACATCTGCCGACACCCTTACGACCGTATCCGCATACCTTACGGGCGTAACTCGGATGATACGGCCGTATCCGGCCACACATACGGGCGTAGGCCCCCTTCGTCAAAATGACCAGGCACCCTTCCTGTAACGTACGGCCGTATCCGGCCAAGCCTTACGGCCGTACCTTCCTCGTCTTACGGCCGTATGCTGCAACCCTTACAACCATAAGTCCCCCTTGTCCGACAAAACCTGAAATTTATGAATACCACTTACGGCCGTATCCTACCCTTCTTACGGCCGTAACTCGCCTTCGGCCAAAAATTCCTCGGCAGCCTGCTGGACACGTACGGCCGTAACCGTCCAAGCCTTACGGCCGTACCTGCTCAACTTACGGCCGTATTCCGAGACCTTACGGTCGTAAGTCCCATTAGTCCAAAATAGCCTAAAATCACGAACCCTTGTTACGGCAGTAACCTCCAATCCTTACGGCCGTAACTCAATGCTGGACATGGTGAAAAATCCGATAACTCCGTTTCCTCGCTACGACTGATGAATGATCCGACATATCATACGAATGTGAAAGTGAACAAGTCCAACACATGCCAAAGATGATACTCCCAGTACAAGACTACCAATCACGATGAAAATGATAATACTCCCGTCTCGATCTATAAACGGAGATGAAAATGACGATCGGTAACTGATATACGGTTACAACATGCCAACAGTGAACGCAAATGAATGAATGATGAGTGATTATTAATGAGTGAAAATTACCGAGTGACAATTACAGACTGATAATTACTGAATGAATTACAACCGGGTATTACATACTCCCCCTCTTAAAAGAGTTTCGTCCCCGAAACTAAGGGCCAAACAACTCGGGATAACTCTCCCGCATACTCTCCTCGGTTTCCCAAGTGGCCTCTTTGACTCCATGACTAGACCACTGAATCTTGACCAAAGGGATCGTCTTGTTCCTCAACTGTTTGATTCGCCGCTCTAAAATTCGTACAGGGCGCTCCTCGTATGAATGATCATCCGCGATCTCGATTTCGTCGAACTGAAGTATGTAACTCAGGTCAGCAACATACTTCCGCAACTGAGAGACGTGAAACATATTATGAATTCGGCTTAACGCCGAAGGTAAAGCCAAACGATAAGCTAGCTCGCCTATTCGTTCCAAAATCTCAAACGGTCCAATAAATCTCGGACTCAACTTCCCCCGTTTTCCGAAGCGGAAAATACCCCGACTCGGGGAAACCTTGACCAAAACGTGGTCACCTGTCTCGAACTCTAGTGGTCGACGACGATTGTCTGCATAAGATTTCTGTCGACTCTGAGGGGTCAACAAATGACTCCTGATCAAAGCTACCTTCTCACGGGCGGCTATAAGCATATCGGGCTCGGTGCCGATTGATTCTGATAAGTCATCCCAACATAAAGGAGATCGACAACGATGACCGTACAAGGCCTTGTAAGGTGCCATCTTGATCGAAGCATGCCAACTATTATTATACGTGAACTCGATCAATGGTAGTTGGGCTTCCCAATCATCTTCCCAATCGAGGACGCATGCCCTCAACATGTCCTCTAATGTCTGAATGGTTCTCTCTGATTGTCCGTCGGACTGAGGATGAAAGCGGTACTGAGATTAAGCTGAGTTCCCATAGCACGATGAACTGATTTCCAAAAATGAGACACAAACCGTCCGTCACGATCAGAAACGATACTTTTAGGAGTACCGTGCAGTCTCACTATCTCTTTGATGAACAGCTGGGCAAGTCTCTCGGGACCCCACGTATCCTTGATCTCAAGGAAATGAGCTGATTTAGTTAAGCGGTCCACGATCACCCAGATCGTATTCATGCCACGACGACTCGTCGGCAAACTCGTGATGAAATCTATAGAAATGTCTTCCCACTTCCATTCTGGAATAGGAAGAGGTTTCAGCATACCCGCCGGTCGCTGATGTTCAATCTTGACTTGTTGACAGGTTAGACATCTCGAAACAAATTCCGCGACTTCTCGCTTCATATTACTCCACCAGTAATTTTGTTTCAAGTCCTTGTACATCTTGCTAGACCCCGGATGAACCGAATACGGGGTAGCATGAGCTTCTCTCAAAATTCGAGTTTTTCAACTCGTCATTCGCCGGTATGCACAACCGATTCTTAAATCTCAAAAGTCCATCCTCGTGGACCACGAATCCAGGGGCTTTCCCCTGAGCCACATACTCACGGATGCGCAACAATGTTGGGTCTGAACCCTGATTCTCCCGGATCGCCTCCTCAAGTGATGATGAAATTTCTAACGTACAAAGTTGCCCTTGTACTCGCTGTAACCAGACCTCGATCTCGGTTCTCAGAAATTCCTGCTGAAGTTCCTTCTGAACTGTTAAACGAGCAAGCATCTGTTCCTGAATGGACTTACGACTCAAGGCGTCGGCGACAACGTTCGCCTTGCCCGGGTGGTAAAGGATCTCGATATCGTAATCTTTGATTAGTTCCAACCACTGTCTTTGTCGCATATTTAACTCCTTCTGAGTAAATATATACTTCAACTCTTGTGATCAGTGAAGATCTGACAGGTGACGCCATAAAGGTAACGACGCCAAATCTCCAACGCGAAAACCACGGCTGCTAGCTCCAGGTCGTGGGTCGGATAATTAACCAGCTAATCCGAGGAAACTTCGGATTTCCTTAACATCTTTCGGAGGTTGCCAATCTCGGATAGCCTCTGTCTTCTGAGGGTCGACACGAACTTTGTCTGATGAAATTACATGCCCGAGAAAAGTCACTTTGGACATCCAGAACTCACATTTAGAAAACTTTCCATAAAGTTGCTCGCGTCTTAACACGTCGAGAACCTGATGAAGATGTACCTCGTATTCCTCTCGATTACGAGAATAAATCAAAATGTCATCGATGAAGACAACAACAAACTGATCCAAAAAGTCGATGAAAACCCGATTCATTAACTCCATGAATACCGCAGGTGCATTAGTTATCCCGAACAGCATAACTACGAACTCATAATGACCATAGCGTTGACGAAACGCTGTCCTTGCGATACCCGACTCTCGAATTCGCAACTGATGATATCCAGATCTTAAGTCGATCTTGGAAACTACTAAAGCTCCCTGAAGTTGATCTAAAAGATCATCAATACGGGGTAAGGGATACTTATTCTTGATCGTCAACCTATTAGACTCCCGATAATTAATACACAAACGGAACGATCCATCCTTCTTCTTGACAAACGGCACTGGTGCTCCCCATGGGGACGCACTCGGTCGGAGATAACCTTTCTCGAACAATTCCTCAAGTTGAATCTTAAACTCCTGCATTTCGGTCGGGGCCATCCGGTATGGTGCCTTCGATAACGGGGACGTACCTGGCTTCAACTCACTCGTGAATTCCACAACTCTATGTGAAGGCAACCAGGTAACTCGTCTGGGAATACATCGTCAATCGATGATAATGATACCACGAATGATTGAACATTTCGATTGCCCTAGAACGGTAAATCGATGAAAATGATATAATGGATGATTGAACAACTCAATTGCCTTAGAACGGCCAATCGATGAAAATGATACAATGAATGATTGAACAACTCGATTGCCTTAGAACGGCCAATCGATGAAAATGATACAATGAATGATTGAACAACTCGATTGAGGAATTTCTCTGCTTCCATCATAATAATAATTCTTCTGGAACAACGGGGATTACCTCCCTGAAGCACACATTCGACAACCAACGACGGAATGATAGTGACCAAACGCTTACAGCACTAATGATAGTATCATGACGATCCATCCAACTAATACCCAATATTACATCGTCCTTAGATAAATTCACCATGATTAGGCCCACCATCCAATCGCGGTCATTAAGCTTACTTCGGTATGATTTCATAAAATTCTTCCATCGTCACGTAGACCGATGGTATGAGGTCCACAAGCAATAGGACTATCCCAAAATAAGTCTATTCAAACATGATTCGAAAATGAATGAATGCGGTGTACCAGTATCAAAAGGTACATACAGGTTGAAATAAAATTACGAGTATACCTGAGATCATTCGGGCCACCGGATCGTCGTTCCTCTTCATCACATGAATCCGGGACTTGCCGGCCCCCGAACCGAACGCTCCCATCTGATAAATATGAGCTCCAACTTTATTAGCTTCCATTGTCTTAAACGACGTTGACAGAAAGGCCCGATTCTGACCGCCGATTGCCTGGCTCGAGATGCCGCCGGAGCCGACTTGGAGTCCTTTCGGAAAAAACGGGCCTTATGCCCAAAATTCCCACAATTATGGCACATGATAGACGGTTTCAGACACTTAGTGCTGTAATGACCCGGCGCTTCACAGTTGAAATAGGTGATGGCCGAACTGGCCGCTCGGGACTGAGATCCCGCACGATTATGCGCCGTAGGAGGTCGCTCAGAAATGATAGGACTCACACGAGGCTTCTTGAAGGTTGACTGACCGCCTTCGGATTGATTACGCTTCGTTGATTTCTTGCTGACAGATGAAGGTTGTTGTTCAGCAATTTCCTTAGCAGCAGGCTCATACGGGAGAGTTCTCTCGATTAATCCGGCCAGAGTGGCGCAATGATGATTGAGCAATTGAATATGGGTCATCATGACCTGCATAAAAGTGAGTGGATCAACCCGCATATCTTCTGATCGAGCCGAGTCCTGGGTACGATTTCCCGACAGTGAGTGATTATTTCCCGGGTTTCGGCCTGCACCGCGGCCTCTCCCCGTGCATCCCCTGACAACTCTCTCCATACTGAAGTAGGAAGGTCACATAATGATTATATTTCCCACATGAATATCACGTTATGATTATGTCATGAGATGATGAAAATGAGCATACATGCTCTAACTTAGTGATTACATGAATGATTTACTGAAGTGACATGATTATCTGATGAAATTCTTGAAATGATTATCTTGAACAATTTAACAAGATTAATAATATGATCATCCAGATCGACATCTGAGTAATGAAATGAATTGAGTAATTAATGAGTTAACATGATCGTCCTGATCATCAACTGAGTAGTGAAATGAATTAAGTGATTAATGAGTTAAGATGATCGTCCTAATCATAATGAATGATGATGTTTGAGGATTGTTAATTGATGAATGATGAATGAATGACTATTGCCAGAAATTATACCATGGCGTTAGAAATCTTAAAGTTCTTTCGGTCTGATTGGCTCGGCATTTGCACAGGTCACACGTGACGCGAAAGTCCAATGATACTAGTCTGATGACGATGATTTCAAATGAGACATGACTCAGAAAGTAGTATTCAAAACCACTCTCCGATACCAACTCTTTAACACCCCAAACTAGGCGGATATTACAGTGTCGTTAATCCCCGACTGGGACCCACCAGGCGAATGAAAATGATGAATTAAATAATATAATTGTAGTACCGAACCACATTATATTACCAAATACTCCGATGAGGATTTTAAGTACAATACACCAGGAAAATACCGAATACTAGTATATTTTATATGAAGATAAAATACACAACACTGAATGAAATGGAGTATCCAAATGAAAGTCTGCAGCGGAAATTAAAAGGACAACAACATGAATAACTGAAAGATCGGGGGCCCCTACTAGTATCACTGGGACTCCTCGACGTCAGCATGCTATTCCTGTGCTTTTGCCTTGCCATGACCTGAAAAACAAAATCTCCAATGGGCCGGGCCATACGTAACAACAATCCTCAAGGGTTGAAAATACACAATCATGATTTAACTGAAGTTATGAAATATCCTTAGTTATGAATTACGCTGAAGAGGAGTATCATAGTACGCCCGTAGTGTTCTGTGCAAGTGTACAAGATGGATGACCGGACACACCCATCCTTGTACCTAATTAGTCTCATGGAGTTAATCTTTACCGTGTGCACAGTCCAATGTATCACTCCCAATACATGGCCATCACGTGCCCGACTAAAAATTCCACACATCCGCACCCGGCCACGCAATATGAACCCAGAAGGTCATATGAACGAGAATGACCACAATGAATATCAAGGAATAATAATAATATGACAAAGTCAAGAATGACTCATCGAGATGAAAGTAATATTGAAGTGATTGATAGTTTAATGAAATGATTGGAACAGTCGTTCCTCATTAATGAAGTGACTATTCGACAATTACAAGTCTCAATATGATTAATACAATGATGAATGAGTTATGATTATGAATGATCAACAACAAAAAGGAATGAATATCCTTTTAACCGAGTAAGAATTAACTTACTCAACACCGGTGACACTTACCCTTCCACGAACAACGTCCTAATTGAGATATCGATCGCTCGAACAACCTTGAATAACACAATCACCAACAATTCGTTCAACATACGAATCAAACACGAATATAACAAACTCAAAACGTCGATATGATTAAACCAAGTCCATTGAGGCATTAAATCAAACATGTTGTGGCCAAACTCCGATTGTCTACAATCAAACCTCAATATACCAATATCAAAACCCCCAAGAAGTGTTTCAAACCAATCAAAACATCTTCACTACGATTAATAATCCAAAATGAATATCCAAATCGTGATTACAACAACAATTAGTCGAAAACCCCCAACTCCAATTCGATATTCAAAGTGTTCTTGAATAATCCCTCAATAATCCCATGAATCTTTATACAAACTCATAATCATATGCATATCCCTCCATATAACATGATTATAACGTCCAAAACATCATATTCCAATACAAAAATCAAAATCCAAGATGTTGAAGAAATTACCTCTTGAAGATTCAACCACTTCGATCCGATGAACACGAGTTAAATCGACTATCCAAGCTCCCCAAACGAACGAAGATGATGAAAAACGAACACTCTAATGATTGATGATGAAAAATATCTCCCTCAAGCTCACTCTCTCGGACAAGATGAAAGAAATGAGAAAAATCAGGAAAAGTCCCGTCCAAGGTCCTTATAAACTGCCGGAAGTTACGGCCGTAACTCGGCCTTCTTACGGCCGTAACATTCCAGGTCAACGGCCTTACGGCCGTAACCGGCCAACTCGTACGGCCGTAACTCGGCTTCATCCAAAAGCCTGCCGACAGACTTACGGCCGTATCCGCTACTGACTTACGGGCGTAACTCGCCCTCATCTAAAACATCTGCCGACACCATTACGGTTGTATCCGCATACCTTACGGGCGTAACTCGGATGATACGGCCGTATCCGGCCACACATACGGGCATAAGCCCCCTTCGTCAAAATGACCAGGCACCCTGCCTGTAAGGTACGGCCGTATCCGGCCAAGCCTTACGGCCGTACATTCCTCGTCTTACGGTCGTATGCTACAACCCTTACGGCTGTAAGTCACCCTTGTCCGACAAAACATGAAATTTACGAATACCACTTACGGCCGTATCCTACCCTTCTTACGGCCGTAACTCGCCTTCGGCCAAAAATGCCTGGGCAGCCTGCTGGACACGTACGACCGTAACCGGCCAAGCCTTACGGCCGTACCTGCTCAACTTACGGCCGTATTCCGAGACCTTACGGCCGTAAGTCCTATTCGTCCAAAATGGCCTAAAATCACGAACCCTTGTTACGGCAGTAACCTCCAATCCTTACGGCCGTAACTCAATGCTTGACATGGTGAAAAATCCGATAACTCCGATTCCTCGCTATGACTGATGAATGATCCGACATATCATACGAATGTGAAAGTGAACAAGTCCAACACATGTCAAAGATGATACTCCCAGTACAAGACTACCAATCACGATGAAAATGATAATACTCCCGTCTCGATCTATAAACGGTGATGAAAATGACAATCGGTAACTGATATACGGTTACAACATGCCAACAGTGAACGCAAATGAATGAATGATGAGTGATTATTAATGAGTGAAAATTACTGAGTGACAATTACAGACTGATAATTACTGAATGAATTACAACCGGGTATTACATGGGAGAGATACAAAGATATGCTACGAAAATGTCCTAACCATGGTTTCAATTTTGCAGCACAAGTCAATTACTTCTATTCTGGAATTTTACCTACATGCCAATCCAATGTCGATTCATCATCAAATGGCTCACTTGGCAACAAAACTATGAAAGAGGCTTATAATATTTTTAAGGTTATAAGTGAACAAAGTGCCAGATGGCCAGACAGAAATATCCAAAAGAAACCAAATGGTTTTTTTAAGTGGATTCTTATTCACTTATGTTGGCAAAAATTGAAGCTTTATCAAAGAAAGTCGAGGACATGTCTTTTTCAACTCCTCAATCTGTGAAGACGGTGCCAACTCCACAAGTTTCAGCTCTTTCATGTGAAATTTGTGGAGCAACTCACAACAAAGACTATCTCGTCCCTTAGTGCAACAGAGCAAATACCACCACCAGAACAAGTGGCGTATGCTCAGAATTTCCAAAGGCAAGCATACAATCCTTACGGGCCAACATAAAATCCAGGGTACAAAAATCATCCAAATTTTTTTTATGCAAACAACAACAATGTGTTGAATCCAACGCATCAAGAAAAGAAGCCCGGGTGGGAAAAAGCAATCACGAAGCTAGCCGAACAACAACTGAAGTATCAACAACGCAATGATGCTTCAATTAAAAATCTGGAGACACAAGTTGGCCAAATGGCCAAAATACTTTCAGAAAGATCTCATGGCATGTTACCTAGTAATACCGAGATAAATCCAAGGGAAAATGTCCAAGCTATCACAACAAGAAGTGGAGTGCAGTTACCTGAAATTTATGTGGAAATCATCTGGAAAAACAAAAAAATAAACCATATCAAGAATCAGAAAAAGAATCTGAATCAGGACCTTCATCTCAAAAAGGTCCAGTTGCTGCAAAATCTTATGTTCCACCTATCCCATTTCCTCAACGGTTGAAGAATCACAAGCTCGATGCTCAATTCGGGAAATTCTTGGAAATTTTCAAAAAGCTACACATCAACATACCTTTTGCCGATGCTCTAGCACAAATGCCAAGCTATGCCAAATTTATGAAAGATATTCTTTCCAACAAACGAAGGCTTGAAGAATATGAAACTACCATGCTAATAGAGGAATGTAGCGCAATACTACAAAAGAAGTTGCCACCCAATCTAAAAGATCCGGGAACTTTCACAATCCCGTGTACAATTGGTGAAGTGAATTTTGGCAAAGCTCTTTGTGATTTAGGGGCAAGTATCAACTTGATGCCCCTGTCAATTTTCAACAAACTGAACTTGGGAGAAGCAAAAACAACAACAGTTTCACTACAATTAGCTGATCGGTCAATCAAATATCCATGTGGGATAATAGAAGATGTGCTTGTCAAGGTTGATAAATTCATATTTCCAGCAGATTTTATCATCCTTGACATGGAAGAAGATCAGGATATTCCCATTATTTTGGGACGACCATTTCTCACAACCGAACATGCTCTTATTGACGTCTATGAAGGAAAGCTAATTCTCAGAGTAGAAGACGAACATGTCATCTTCGATGTCCTAAAAACTTTGAATCATCCCTCCACAGATGATTATTGTCTAAGAATAGATGCAATTGAAGCCATGGTAAACAAGTCTTTGGAGAAGATTCTATCTAAAGATCCTCTTGAGACATGTATAGCAAATTCTCTAACCAGCATGGAAGAAGAATATCACTTGGCCGAAACAGTTAACTATCTAGAAACACTATCACCCTTAAGAAGGCATTCATATATTGAAGAGTTGGGGACAAGCTCCGCTAAACCCCTCCCTTCTTTACAAGAAGCTCCAATACTTGATCTCAAACCTCTACCCACATATTTGAGATACGCTTACTTGTAAAGGTTGTAGCTGATAGCGCGCGCTAGTTGTAGCCAATAGCACGCGTTAATCTACATTCTTAGCGTGCGCTATCACGAGTTCGCATGAGAAATTTTGCATGACGATATACTTATGTACAAAGATACCAATGTGAGAAATATCATACTCCAATTATCGAGATCACAACTCCGAATAATACAAGGTTCAAATACAGATGAAATACATAATAATAAATCCAGATATTACATCCGAGATGAGTTCGGTAGTCTTTCCGGATTCAAAATCAGAGTTATATATCAAAAGTTATCATCCGAAGAAGATTTGGGTCAAAAACGCAAAGTTTAAGAAATTCTGGGCTGAAAATGAAGTCTGAAACTCCATACGAGCGTGTACGGGCGTAACTCACAAAAATGCAAATTTACGAAGCCATGTTACGGCCGTAACTCCTCAATGTTACGGCCGTAACTCTTGACAGATTGTGATCATTGTCTAATTTTTTATACTTTTGGTCTATTATTGACGGATGGCTGGCATTGATCCGATCTAATGTAATAATGCTGGAGTTTTGAAACTATTAGATGACTTTAGGTGTATAAATAGACCCCTTATATCCATCATTATGAATCATTCATCTTATATTTTCTCTCTTTGTAATACTTTTTCTTTTTGTGTGAAGAACACACTTGTGTTCTTGAGTGATTTGTGTAAGTGTGGTTTAGCTTATGTTGTTGAGGGAGTTTATTGCTTCTTTCTCCTTTATCTACTAAGGGAGTTAGGATCAATTCTTTCCCTTTTTCAACTATTAATGACCACTCAGGCTTGTAATATGTTGAATAAACCCTTAATGGGCTAAGTTACCTAAGTTGGGATTATAAACAAGGTTAGTTATGTTATTTAAGTTTGTATAAAGATCTATTATGAGTTACTTATTATTGTGTGTGATTTTCATTGTTTTACCAATCTTTATTTATTTGGCCAATAAATGACGATATTTATAGTCTTCATATGTTTCGAAAGAAAATATGTTTGATTAGATCAAATGATCTTCACTCTAAGTTGTTCTAGGGGATAAAAATATACCTCTAGACCTTAGATGATTCTTTGAGTTATTTTCATAAAACCTAATGCTATGTATTGAAGCCAGTCAACATAGAAATATAGTGTATTGATTCAATATATAAGGGACGTTTTGACATTCGAAAGAGGAACCGTCATTTTAAGGAAAATCGAATCTACACAATATAATAAGTAATTACATCTTATGATCTCCTATACATCTTTTATAACTAATGATGAACTAAGTTTGTAATCCCAACTATTTCATTTTATCTTTTATTAATCCATTATTAGCGCAATCTTTCATTTCCCTGAATTTTAGAACTATTATTACATTTTCATTGCAATTGTCAAACCAAACTCTTAAATTGTGTGTTTCAAACATATAAATATCTATAACAAATAGTTAAATAGTGTATAATTCAATATATAACCTAACTTCCTCGTGGGATCGATAAACCGAACTCAAAAAGTCCACTTACTACTTGATACAATATCCTGAACTTGCGATAGTTACACAAAAGACGTGTTAAGTTTTTGGTGCCGTTGCCGGGGAAGTATAAGTGTTATTTTTGAAATATTACATTATTAACTATTGTTATAAATACAACTTTTTCTTTGTTGTAGATTCTCTTGTCTATGCGAAGGACGTACAATCGCGATTTAGTTTCACTAGATCCCGAGATTGAAGCCACATTCAGAAGAAGGCGAAGAGAACAAAAAACAAGCATTATTACTTCACCATCGATGGCAGACGAACCAAACCCACGTCTTCCCCAAGGAAACAATAACGAAAGAATTCCTCTGGTAGGGGGAATACCTAATGTTCAAAACATTCATCATCAACAACATCCTATTGTGCCGGAAATAGATGAAGACAACATGCTACTTGGGGAATTCATGAACCCCCCCTTCTTTGAGCGTGCAATCAAGTGTGATCCATCTACCATTTGGAGTGGACAATTTTCAAATTCGCCCCGATATCATTAATCTCTTCTCCAACAACAACTCATTCTATGGAAGAACCGACGAGAATCCATATCTCCATATTAACCGTTTTGTGGAGATTTGTGGAAATTTCAAATATCCAAATGTAAATGACAAGGCGATTAAAATGAGACTTTTCGTGCACACTTTGAAGGACAGAGCAAGAGAGTGGCTAGATACTTTGCCACCACAAAGCATAACAAATTGGCCCGAATTTGTTCAAAAATTCACCATGAAATACTTTCCACCAATAAAAGTGGCGAAACTCAAATACGAAATCTCTACATTTCGTCAACAAGATTCAGAGTCATTTCACGAAGCATGGGAGAGATACAAAGATATGCTACAAAAATGTCCTAACCATGGTTTCAATTTGGGAGCACAAGTCAATTACTTTTATTTTGTAATTTTACCTACATGCCGAGCCAATGTCGATTCATCATCAAATGGCTCAGTTGGCAACAAAACTATGAAAGAGGCTTATAATATTTTTGAGGTTATAAGTGAACAAAGTGCAAGATGGCCAGAAAGAAATATCCAAAAGAAACCAAATGGTGTTTTTGAAGTAGATTCCTATTCACTTATGTTGGCAAAAATTGAAGCTTTATCAAAGAAAGTCGAGGACATGTCTTTTTCAACTCCTCAATCTGTGAAGACGGTGCAAACTCCACAAGTTTCAGCTCTTTCATGTGAAATTTGTGGAGCAACTCACAACAGCACTATCTGTCCCTTAGTGCAACAGGAGAAGTCACCACCACCACCAGAACAAGTGGCGTATGCTCAGAATTTCCAAAGGCAAACATACAATCCTTACGGGCCAACATACAACCCAGGGTACAAAAATCATCCAAATTTTTTTTATGCAAACAACAACAATGTGTTGAATCCAACGCATCAAGAAAAGAAGCCCGGGTGGGAAGAAGCAATCACGAAGCTAGCCGAACAACAACTAAAGTATCAACAATGCAATGATGCTTCAATTAAAAATCTGGAGACACAAGTTCGCCAAATGGCCAAAATACTTTCAGAAAGATCTCATGACATGTTACCTAGCAATACCGAGATAAATCCAAGGGAAAATGTCCAAGCTATCACAACAAGAAGTGGAGTGCAGTTGCTCGAAATTTCTGTGGAAAATCATCTGGAAAAACAAAAAAATAAACAAAATCAAGAATCAGAAAAAGAATCTGAATCAGGACCTTCATCTCAAAAAGGTCTAGTTGCTGCAAAATCTTATGTTCCACCTATCCCATTTCCTCAACAGTTGAAGAATCACAATCTCGATGCTCAATTCGGGAAATTCTTGGAAATTTTCAAAAAGCTACACATCAACATACCTTTTGCCGATGCTCTAGCACAAATGCCAAGCTATGCCAAATTTATGAAAGATATTCTTTCCAACAAACGAAGGCTTGAAGAATATGAACTGTCATGCTAATAGAGGAATGTTGCGCAATACTACAAAAGAAGTTGCCACCCACGCTAAAAGATCCAGGAACTTTCACAATCCCGTGTACAATTGGTGAAGTGAATTTTGGCAAAACTCTTTGTGATTTAGGGGCAAGTATCAACTTGATGCCCCTGTCAATTTTCAAAAAACTAAACTTGGGAGAAGCAAAAGCAACAACAGTTTCACTACAATTAGCTGACCGGTCAATCAAATATCCACGTGGGATAATAGAAGATGTGCTCGTCAAGGTTGATAAATTCATATTTCCAGCAGATTTTATCATCCTTGACATGGAACGGGATATTCCCATTATTTTGGGACGACCATTTCTCGCAACCGGACGTGCTCTTATTGACGTCTATGAAGGAAAGCTAATTCTCAGAGTGGAAGACGAACATGTCATCTTCGATGTCCTAAAAACTTTGAATCATCCCTCCACAGATGATTATTGTCTAAGAATATACGCAATTGAAGCCATGGTAAACAAGTATTTGGAGAAGATTCTATCTAAAGGTCCTCTTGAGACATGTATAGCAAATTCTCTAACCAGCATGGAAGAAGAATATCACTTGGCCAAAACAGTTAACTATCTAGAAGCACTACCACCCTTAAGAAGGCATTCACATTTTGAAGAGTTGGGGACAAGCTCCGCTAAACCCCTCCCTTCTTTACAAGAAGCTCCAATACTTGATCTCAAACCTCTATCCACACATTTGAGATACGCTTACTTGGGCATTTCCTCTACACTTCCGGTCATCATATATAACATATTGACCGAACTTGAAGAAAGGAAATTACTAAGGGTATTGAGGAATCACAAAAGAGCAATTGGATGGACTATTGCGGACATTAGAGGAATAAGCCCCTCTATATGCACACACAAAATTTTGATGGAATATGACTGCAAACCTTCAATTGAGCATCAACGACGTTTGAATCCAAACATGAAGGAAATTGTGAAAGCAGAGATTCTTAAATTACTTGATGCAGGAATCATTTATCCAATCTCAGATAGTCCATGGGTGAGCCCTGTACATATGGTGTCCAAAAAGAGTGGAATCACAATCATAGAGAACGAGCACAATGAACTTATACCGACATGACCCATAACAGGATGGAGAATGTGCATTGATTACAGGAAGCTTAACAAGACGACCAGAAAAGATCATTTTCCACTCCCATTTATTGATCAAATGCTCGATAGATTGGCGGGACATTCTTACTACTATTTTCTCGACGGCTATTCAGGGTACAACCAAATCATCATAGCCCCAGAAGACTAAGAGAAAACAACATTCACATGCCCTTACGGAACGTTTTCCTATAGAAGAATCCCATTCGGATTGTGCAATGCTCCAGCCACATTTCAGAGATGCATGATGTCAATATTCTCAGACATGGTTGAAAAATTCATTGAAGTTTTCATGGACGATTTCTCAGTTTTCGTAGATACATTTGATAAATGCCTAAATCACTTAGGCATGGTCTTAGAAAGATGTGAAGACACAAATCTATTTCTCAATTGGGAGAAATGTCACTTCATGGTCCAGGAAGGAATCGTACTTGGCCATAGAATCTCACAAGATGGAATTGAAGTCGATAAGGCAAAGATCCAAGTGATTGCAAAACTTCCTCCACCAATTTTGGTGAAGGGAGTAAGGAGTTTTCTTGGCCATGCAGGATTATATCGGAGGTTCATTAAAGATTTCTCAAAAATAGCAAAACCTCTCTGTTCTTTGCTTGAGAAAGATACACCATTCCTTTTCACAAATGAATGCCACGTGGCCTTTGCAACTTTGAAGGAAAAGCTTACATCAGCTCCAATCATCATTTCTCCAGATTAGACTATCCCATTCATTCTGATGTGCGATGCAAGTGATTATGCTGTGGGGGCCGTGCTGGGCCAGAAGAAGGACAAAATGATGCAAGTGATCCATTATGCTAGCCGGACTATGAATGATGCACAACTGAACTACACAACAACTAAAAAAGAGATGCTTGCAGTGGTTTATGCCTTTGATAAATTTCGATCCTACTTATTGGGATCGAAAGTCATTGTCTACACTGATCATTCAGCTCTGAAATATTTAACGACAAAGCAAGATGCTAAGTCAAGGCTAATCCGATGGGTCCTACTTATGCAAGAGTTCAACATAGAAATCCGAGATAGAAAGGGAACATAGAACCAAGTGACGGATCATATCTCACGACTAGACCAAAACAATGCTCAAGAGAAGGAAAAAAATGAAGTATTTCCGGATGAACAACTGTTCCAAATCTCTAATGTGTAGGAAAAACAAAATGCACCATGGTATGCAGACATCGTCAATTTTCTTGCAAGTGGAATCATTCACCCAAATTTTTCCCATCATCAAAAGAAAAAATTCTTCTCCAAGTTGAAATACTATTACTGGGAAGATCCTCTATTGTTCAGATGAGGACCTGATCAAATCATCCGGAGATGCATACCGGAAGAAGAAATGGAGAAGGTATTGGAAAGATGTCATTCCTCTCACTATGGAGGACATTTTGGTGCTTCAAAAATAGCAGCAAAAATTCTTGAAGCAGGATTCTATTGGCCCACTCTGTTCAAAGATGCACATAAACTTGTCTCTAAGTGTGACCGGTGACAAAGACATGGAAACATGTCAAAAAGAAATGAAATGCCAATGAATTTCATCCTTGAAGTTGAAATCTTCGACGTTTGGGGAATTGATTTCATGGGACCCTTTCCATCATCGTTCTCTAATGAATACATCCTTGAAGCTGTGGACTACGTATCTAAATGGGTGGAGGTTGTTGCATTACCAACAAACGAAGCTAGAGTCGTGGTAAATTTTCTAAAGAAAAATATATTCACTCGCTTCGGAACTCCGAGAGTTATTATCAGTGATGGCGGATCTCATTTCTGCAATCACCGGGTTAAGGCTCTACTGACCAAATTCGGAGTAAAATACCATGTCACTACCTCTTATCACCCATAAACCAGTGGACAAATCGAGGTCTCCAATCGTGAACTGAAACATATACTTGAGATAACAGTCGACTCATCTCAGAAAGATTGGTCGAAAAAGCTGGATGATACGCTCTGGGCTTACATAACAGCTTACAAGACACCGATAGGCATGTCTCCATTTCGTTTGATTTTTGGAAAAGCCTGTCACCTGCCAGTAGAACTTGAACATCGAGCCTTTTAGGCTATAAAAAAATTAAACTTTGACGAAATCCGACTCGACTCATATGAAAATGCCAAAATCTACAAAGAAAAAACAAAAAGATGGCATGACAACCGAATTCTGAGAAGAGGTTTTAAAGAAGGAGATCAAGTTCTCCTTTTTAATGCACGACTGTGTCTGTTTCCGGGTAAGCTGCAATCATGGTGGACGGGCCCATACACAATCAAAGAGGTGTTTTCTCATGGAGCTATGGAGATTTATAATACAACCGACAGGAGTTTCAAAGTAAATGGCCAATGGTTAAAGCCATATCTGGGAGGAGAATTCTCGACAGCTAAGTCAATCATAACACTGAAAATACCAAATTGATCAGACGAGAAGTCAAGCTAAGGACGTTAAACAAAGCGCTTATTGGGAGGCAACCCAATTTATTTTATTTTCGCAAAATAAGTTTGGGGGTAACACAGAAAGACTCAACATGAGCAAGGAACATATCATTCAAAAAAATCCAGGGAGTCTTTCTTGCATTATTTCACACATAATAAATATAAATTTCTAAAAAACCATATATATATATATATATATATATATATATATATATATATATGGCCGTATCCACAATCTTACGGCCGTACATATCGCCTTCCATACGGCCGTACAATGTATGTTACGGCCGTATCCCTTCTGTTTTAAAAATACAATTTTAACGAACGTTTGATACGGCCGTAAGTTCTAAGTAATACGGCCGTATGTTGTTTCAGTGTGACATTTACGACAGCACCGTATGGCCGTAACTATTGTATGTTACGGCCGTAACCCAAAACAATTGTCAAAAGCCGAAAGCATCATACGGCCGTAACTCTTCAAAGTTACAGCCGTAACTTGCCTGCTATATAAAAAAACATGGGTTTTAGAATCAGATTCACAAACCCGACCGGAAACACAGGCAGATAGGTGAAAATTTTCCCCTTTTCGATCCATACTTTCAAGAAGTCAAATTCCCCATCACAATTCATTCTCCTTTCAACATTAACACCTAAATCATCAGGTTTTTTGTTCAATCCTTGTTTTAATTTCGATTTTTATGGTTTTAGTTTCTCAATTTATATTTGTTTTTCGATTTCTATTTTCGTAGGATTGTTTGTTTGGAGCATGTTTATTTGTTTGTATTGTTGATATTTGTGTGTTTTTTTTGTTTCATTGATTTGTGATGACTTTGTGGATTTGAGTTTGATTGTAAAACTTGTTAAAAAAACTATGAAGTCAAGGTGTCCGACAAAATGCTTTGATGTTTTTGATAGTTTTACTTGTTGATTATAGTCGTGTGATGAAAAGGAAGTTGTTTTTGTTTAATTTCAGGGATGGCACCTAAGAAATCCTCAAAAGGAAAAGAGAAGGTCAGTTCATCATCTCAAGAACCGGCACCACCGCAAAGAATTCAAAACACACGGTGCATTAAGGAGCGGTTTGTAATAACCGTAATTTTGATTTTTCGGTAATTTTCTTTTTTTGGAAGAAGTCCATTTTGACGACATGCTCATAACCGTATCGTTATTCTGAGAATGATTAATTCTGCACTTTTTGTCATCCGAGTTCGTTTCGGTATTGTTTTGTTGAGATCCGTGTTTTTAAGCGACTTTTCCGCACTTGAGTTCGATTCTTGCGAATCTCGTCCGAAACTGTCGTTTCGAGTTTCTCGTAAGTTCATTTAATGTTATTATTCATGTTGCGAGCTTTGGCTTGGTGTTTCGATCGTGTATCATGTATTTCGGACGTTTTGGGCCATTTTCGTAATTTCCCAAAGTTTGGGGTAATTACTTTCCGTTGTCGAATTTCGAGCCATCGGGTGGTCGGAATCGTGTGTTCTCTTAGCGCTTGGATTCTTCTTTGCGTGTACTTTGTAACCGTATCTTCGATTCATATTCAGGTTCGGGTTTCGGTGTCGTCCGGGCCGTCGGAGTGGCCACGGCCGAGCCACGGCCGCACAGTTTGGAACTGGCCTGGCCTGACCGAGTTACGGCCATAAGGTGCCGGTTACGGCCGTAAGTGATCGGCAGGCATGGCTTGACGAATGCCAGTTACGGCCGTAAGGTCCGAGAGTTACGGCCGTACGGGTGCCAGCACTGACGAATGCCGGCACTGGCCGTAAGGACTGTCTGCACGGCCAGAGTAAGTGAAGTTACTGGCCGTAAGACCATCGCTTCTACGGCCGTAAGCGATAGCCAGGCGCTGGGCGTGGTTTTGACGAATGTCGGTTATGGCCGTAAGGCCCTGCCGGTTACGGCCGTAACCTGTCGGCCATATATAGGCCAGGGACGGGCCAGACCTTCATTTCATCACTTTTCTGCACCCGGGTGCGGCTGGCGACGGGAAAAATCGGGAAATGGATTTTTGGTCGATTCCACTCGATTTCTAAGCGTTTTTGAGGATCCTTATCGATTATATCAACATCAAATCATTGTTCTTCGTCGGATCGAGGTAATTTCTTGAAATCTCCTAAAATTTGATTTTTCGAGATTTCTTCTTGATTTTCATTGTTCGTCTGAATTTGATGAATCGGTTGATGTTAGTAAACATTGTTAATCGTGTTCTATGGATTGTATATCCATATTTTTGATTCGTTCAACCCGATTGATGATTCTTAGGCTCTTGAGGAACTTTGAACATTTAGTGTTCGATTAAATGCCTCAAAGAGTTTCTTTCGGTCGTTATGATGATTTCGATTGATATTGTGTTATTGAATGAATTGTATTTCATTCAAGGTGGTTCGAGTACTTGTGTTTATCGGAGGACGCCGTTCGTTGTTCGTGGAAGGAATTCATCGCCTTCGGTTGAGGCAAGTTTTATACTTGTACTAGTCAATGAGATTAATGTTATCATATATGTGTATGAATGTGTTGTATCATTCCGAGACTTAGTCTCTTCATGAATTCATTGATATTAAGAGATCGTTCGATACGATACCTTTCGGCAATTATGCCAAATGTTTTTATTGTTCGTTAATGGCCGGTTCAAGGCATTGTGATACTCGTTATTAATGTTATTATCGATCACCGGTTCGCGGTATCGATGTATCGATCGTTGTTGTTGATATTAATGTCGATTTAAGACGTCGTTGTAATCATTGCTATTAATGTTGGAGTTTTGTCCTTGAAGTTGTTTTGGCCGATTAAAGGCGTTGACGTATTCATTTCTCTTCTTCGTTGTCGGTAACCGATTAAAGGTGCCGAGGCATCCATCGTATCATTGTTATCGATTGACCGTTCTAAGGCAATCGAGGTATTCACTCATTCATCGTGTCATTGTTATCGATTAGCCGTCCTAAGGCAATCGAGGTGCTCAATCATTCGTTGTATCATTGTTATCGATCGGCCGTTTTAAGGCAATCGAGGTATTGAATCATCCGCTGCATCATTGTTATCGGTTGGCCATTCTAAGGCCATCGAGGTATTGAATTGGGGCTATCGGGGATAGTTCCCATCCGTTGTGTCGTTGTTATCGATTGACCATTCTAAGGTAATCGAGGTATTGAATTGGGACCGCCGAGGACGGTACCCATCCGTGAGTCATTGTTGTCGTGTTGGCCGACTCAAGGCAGCACACTATCATTCTCGTGAATTCGGTAATCTTGGGATCGTTGCCGTTTGTGATTAATTATGTTTGGAGGCTAGTCTCGGCCATTGGATGGTTTAATTGTAATACGCTGCCGTACGTGGCTTCGGCCCTAATTGTGATACGGCTTCGTGCCATGGCTTCGGCCCTAATTGTGATATGGCTTCGTGCCGTGGCTTCGGCCCTAATTGTGATACGGCTTCGTGCCGTGGCTTCGGCCCTAATTGTGATACGGCTTCGTGCCATGGCTTCGGCCCTAATGGTGATACGGCTTCATGCCGTGGCTTCGGCCCTAATCGATAACAGCTTCGGGCTGTTTTGGCTTCATGTGATTGTGATATTTGACAGCTTCGTCTGAGTAGCTTTCATGCCTTTGTGATTATCTTGGTAATTTCATTGGAGCCTTCGGGCATTGTGATTCATAATTAATTCAGTTCTGGTTTGGTTCATGTCGTGTAATTCATTGTGGTACTCTGTGATTACTATTCTCCGTTGGGCACTTATGTTCTAACCTGTTGAACAGGTATTAATAGTATGCCGTGGGCATAATATTTCACGAATGTTCGGTTCTTACATTGGTTTGTGAGCATCTCGTATTATTATTATCATTGTACCGTTTCATTCTGCCTTTGGATGCATATCATGTTATACATGTATTTGATATTCATTATCTGGATGACTGACCCCGTGGGGGCGGAACATGTTTTCATGTTTTAGGTGCTTACGAGGAGAGAGTTGAGACACAAGGGCATGATGATGGCGACGAGGCATTCGAGCGATACTAGTCCGAGTTGTTCATGTTGGTCAGTCAGTTGGAGTGTTCTCCAGTTTGTCAGTCATTGTCATTATGTTTTACCCGAGCAGATGCTCGTGGATGTTGTTGTATTTTATTTTTGGCCATGTAGGCCCATCATTGTCGTTGAAATTCCTTATCGGAATATTGTGTCGGATATCATGGTAGGGACTATGATTTTCCCTTGTTGTTTAATTTAATGTATTTTAGTCATATTCGCCTGGTGGATCTCCTGGCGTGGGGTCCACGACACTGTAATAACCTAATAGGATTTGGGGGTGTTACAGAAGATGGTATCAGAGCTTTTGGGTTGTGAGATACCATGATATGTGAGTTATGTGGCTCTACCGATGCGGTAGTAGGGACCGCTGACATGACAATGCTGACAATGGGTTTTGTGAGTCGTAATATTAGTACGACTGCATGAGTCATTCGTTCATCGAGTCGTCGTCAATGAAGACTAGTATCGTGATACCTCGAAGCTTCGTATGACCTGTGTAAGGACTCGATTCTCTTTATGTTCATACATTCATCATGTCATTAATTATTCATGCTTTGTTGAAACCTATATGTGATATTATTGTTAGGATTGATTCATGACTAATTGTTTTGGAGCACGGGTGACTTGTGTAAGCGTTAAGGATCAACTCAATAATCCTCAATCATCATTTTGATCTCAGTTAATTCATTCACCACTCAGTCAATATCATTCATCACTCAGTTAATTCATTCATCACTCAGCTAATTCATTCATCACTCAGTTAATTCATTCATCACTCAGCTAATTCATTCATCACTCAGTTAATTCATTCATCACTCAGTTAATTCATTCATCACTCAGTCAATATCCTTCATCACTCAGTTAATTCATTCATCACTCAGTCAATATCATTCATCACTCAGTTAATTCATTCATCACTCAATTAATTCATTCATCACTCAATTAATTCATTCATCACTCAGTTAATTCATTCATCACTCGGTTAATTCATTCATCACCCAGTCAATATCATTGCTCAGTTAATTCATTCATCACTCAGTTAATTCATTCATCACTCAGTCAATCTCATTGTTCAGATTAATTCATTAATCACTCATCCAATCTCATTGTTCACCAATTCATTCATCACTCGATCAATCTCATTGCTCAATTAATTCATTCATCACTCAGTTAATCTCATTTTTCGCTAATTCATTCATCACTCAATCAATCTCATTGTTCACCAATTCGTTCATCACTCAACCAATCTCATTGCTCACCAATTCATTCATCACTAAGTTAATCTCATTATTCATTAATTCATTCATCACTCGATTAATCTCATTGTTCGATTAATTCATTACTCACTCGATTAATCTCATCGCCGATTAATTCATTCATCACTCACCAATCTCATTACTCAAGTAATTCATTCAGTACTCACTCGATCTCATTATTCAGTTAATTCATTCATCACCCAGTCAATCTCATTGCTCAATTAATTCATTCATCACTCAGTCAATCTCATTACTCAATTAATTCATTCTTCACTCAGTCTATCTCATTGCTCAGTTAATCATTAATCACTTATTCAATCTCATTGCTTAGTTAGTTCATTCATCACTCACTCATTGCTCAGTCAATTCATTAATCATCCAGTCTATCTCATTGTTCAGTTGTTGATCTTGTGGATCGAATTTTCGACCTTGTTAACTTGTTCAAGGTAATCATTTCAGGAATTTCATCAGGTAATCATGTTACCTCATTTGATCTTTCATGCGATCTTATCATATTCCGGTGTCACGTGGACGATCATTTTATTGCATTATTAATGCATTCATTGTGTTAGAGTGTGTATGCTCATTGTTATCATTCCGTCTTGTAATCATAATGCGATCTTCATACGAGATCTGTAATTATCATATGGCTTTCCTGCTTCAGTATGGAAAGAGCTGTCAGAGGGACATCGGACTCTGACGTCCAAGATATCGTTTTCTAGTCGTCTTCGTGCTGGGAGAGCATCTTAATCTCAGACGACGAGTTCGACTGTTGTTTGCTTTAACTGTGATACAATAGGACATTTATCACCGGTTTTGAGCAAGTTAATTCTTGCTCGGTAATAGTATAATCATTCATTTCATCGTCGTTCATTCATTCGTATAAGTCATTCATCATATATCAATCACGTTGAGACTAATAATTATCAAACTAATCATTCACTTCACGGGGAACTATGGTTCCAATCATTTCATTTGAGCTATCACTCATTACGTTATCATTTCACCCCGGTGAGTCATTCTTGATACTTATTGGATTTCGATTCATTATAATTCATTGCGATCATTCTTGTTCGTGTGTATCTCGTTGATTTTTCCTGGCGGGATATTGCTTCTTCCTACTTGTTTTAAGTTTCGGGACGAAACTTCTTTTAAGGGGGGTAGTATGTAATACCCGTAATTTCGATTTTTCCGTAATTTTCTTTTTTAGAAGAAGTCCATTTTGACGACTTGCTCATAACCGTATCGTTATTCTGAGAATGATTAATTATGCACTTTTTCTCATCCGAGTTCGTTTCGGTATTGTTTTGTTGATATCCGTGTTCTTAAGCGACTTTTCCGCACTTGAGTTCGATTCTTGCGAATCTCGTCCGAAACTGTCGTTTCGAGTTTCTCATAAGTTCATTTAATGTTATTATTCATGTTGCAAGCTTTGGCTTGGTGTTTCGATCGTGTATCGTGTATTTCGGACGTTTTGGGCCATTTTCGTAATTTCCCAAAGTTTGGGGTAATTACTTTCCGTTGTCGAATTTCGAGCCTTCGGGTGGTCGGAATCATGTGTTCTCTTAGCGCTTGGATTCGTCTTTGCGTGTACTTCGTAACCGTATCTTCGATTCATATTCAGGTTCGGGTTTCGGTGTCGTCCGGGCCGTCGGAGTGGCCACGGCCGAGCCACGGCCGCACAGTTTGGAACTGGCCTGGCCTGACCGAGTTACGGCCGTAAGGTGCCGGTTACGGCCGTAAGTGATCGGCAGGCATGGCCTGACGAATGCCAGTTAGGGCCGTAAGGTCCGAGAGTTACGTCCGTACGGGTGCCAGGCAGCTTCCTGACGAATGCGGCATGGGCCGTAAGGACTGCCGCACGGCCGTAAGTGCCGAGTTACGGCCGTAAGACCCTGTCGGTTACAGCCGTAAGCGATCGGCAGGCGCTGGGCGTGGTTTTGACGAATGCCGGTTATGGCCGTAAGGCCCTGCCGGTTACGGCCGTAACCTGTCGGCCATATATAGGCCAGGGACGGGCCAGATCTTCATTTCATCACTTTTCTGCACCCGGGTGCGGCTGGCGACGGGAAAAATCGGGAAATGGAGTTTTTGGTCGATTCCACTCGATTTCTAAGCGTTTTTGAGGATCCTTATCGATTATATCAACATCAAATCATTGTTCTTCGTCGGATCGAGGTAATTTCTTGAAATCTCCTAAAATTTGATTTTTCGAGATTTCTTCTTGATTTTCATTGTTCGTCCGAATTTGATGAATCGGTTGATGTTAGTAAACATTGTTAATCGTGTTCTATGGATTGTATATCCATATTTTCGATTCGTTCAACCCAATTGATGATTCTTAGGCTCTTGAGGAACTTTGAACATTTAGTGTTCGATTAAATGCCTCAAAGAGTTTCTTTCGGTCGTTATGATGATTTCGATTGATATTGTGTTATTGAATGAATTGTATTTCATTCAAGGTGGTTCGAGTACTTGTGTTTGTAATATCCGACGGAAATTCTTACTTGCTGTTGTACTATTCGGATAACTTAATACTGTTGTAATCTTGTTGCATTTGTGAAATGAATATTGATGTTGGAATATATCATAATAGACTTGAATAAAATGATCACTCGCATTATGTTTGAATTTTCAGTGTTGTAGAGATAAGTGCATATTGAACTATTAAAAACCTGAGCCTAACGTACGTTAATCGTAAGACATAGCGTACGCTATTTTGAGGCCTTTACGTACGTAAAGGGGTACCTGTTACGTACGTAACCAGTGCAATCGTATCCGATCTCAACTTACGGCGTGTGGGGCCGGGTGGGATTCGAATATCTGATTTTTGGAGCCAACCTAGTTGACCCACATTACGTACGTAATGCTACTAGAGGTAACGTACGTAATGAAGTTCGTATTTCACCAAGAACCTCTGGACTTAGCTTACGTACGTAACACTTGTTGTGTAGCGTACGTAACGAACTGTGCTGTTATAAAAAGACAACTTGTGTCTTTCATTTTGCACCTCCAAACTCCGATTTTCACCCATATAATCATCCCCTTCATCCCTAGAGCAAGTTTACCTTCTTCCAACTTGTGTTGGAGCTTTACATTTTGATTTTGGAGCTTGTTGATTGGAACTTGGAGACATTCTTGAAGCTTATATTGTGTTCTTGTGGTTTGGTGTATTGTTCTTCATGCCTGAAGGTATGTTCTACGATTTAACCCTATAATCTCGAATTTATTATGATAGTGATTAAGTATATTTCACCTAGTGATGAATTAATCAAAATAAACATGTTGTAGTTAAGCTTTCAACAACCTAATGATGAACATGATGATTAGAGGGTTTGTAATGGTGTGTTCTTGGTGTTTTAATATGGTAATGATCATGTTTAGTTTAACCACACTCTCCTTGCTAGACTTATAACACCATTGGTATAATAATAATCCTTGTTCCATTGTAATGTAAATGGCTTATTGGAATAATTACCATAAATGTTTTAAGAAACCTTGTTGATCATTAGAAGAATGAAATGATCTTCTTGAACCTAGGCTAAGTGAATTCAGAGGTGTGTTGTTTGAATCCCAAGTCAGTTGGAAGAGTATAAGAGTGGTGCTAAACTTGAGATAATCTTCATAACCATGATATGGATTTACAACTAATTAACTCAACATAAGTAATTGTATGTAGTGCAGATTTTACTTTTAATCATTTGAGATGTTCTTGATAAGATTAAAGAATAGGAGATTATTGTTTAAAACATTATGGAATGATTCTTAATCCAACAAACATTTGGTATCATCATGTAATCAATTGTGAGAATTGAATGGTATGAATAAGGTTCTTGAAGTAACACTTCAGAAGTTAAACTACTCAATCGGGAATTAAGATGTTATCTCGTGAAAATTCAGTGTAGATGATCATATAAACGTATTAATGAGCAAAATATACTTCATTCAAGGTTGATTGTTCGAGTACACAATATTAGTTGAGGACCGTTCGTTCGCTCCGACAAGAAGAGCACTATTCCCGTCTCCGAATTGAGGCAAGTTATCTTGCTTGGTTATAATGATGTGTGGATTCTTATGATGATTATGCATTTCGTGTATGTGAAACACTTATAAACTTGTGACTTGTGATTTGAGGTTGTTCTTAATGATGTCCCGTTTTTATCATGGGATTGTATTCCTAAGTTCGTCACTTTTGGACCCTTGATATTGTTGATCTTGTTGTCATCTCGGTGAGTCCTCGATCCTTAATCGGATTTTTTGAATTCTTGAATTCGTTGTCATGTTGCATCGTGACATATCCAGAGTCATATCTACGTTCCGATTGGATATTGTGTAGGATTTTTAGCCGGGCACATATATAGTCATGCGTGAATATTTTTTCCGTGAAAGGCTGTGCACACGAGACGTAGTTCGTTGAGGCTAATTAGGTACATTGTCCCACGTATATCCTGGATTCCGTATACGGGGTGGACATGTGCACTGACACATATTCGGATCGGGCATACTGTGATGTCCCTCTCGAGCCATACTATCTTAGTCGCTCACAGTCCATTTTTATACTTGGATGTGTTCGACGTTTTGTGACTGAGCGTTCATACGCCCGAGGGGTATGTTCGTTAGTCGGGGAGTTATTCTTGAAATCTTATATACGTGAATTGCATACTATCTTGAGAATCATTTATCATGTATATCTGACCCTGTGTTGGGCGAAATACTTGTGTTGTATTTTAGGTCGAGGAAAAGGCAAGGCACGGGAAGATCAAGGTGATGACGAAGGGTTCGAAGGATACTAGTTCGGGGGCCCCAAGTCTTTCGTGTCCGGACATGTTCGTACCGTGTAATGTTATTTTCCGCCTCATTTTAAGTTTGAACAAATGTATTGTTATTTAAGGTATAATTCATCTCCATATGGATTATACTTATGTTTTGGATCCTGTGTGTAATAAGGCCGTAGGCCATACTGCTGTAAACTCCACATCGGAGTAAGTACTATGTTTTGTGGTTCGGTATCACATGTATTGTGTATTTAATCTGTACTTTGGATATCGCCTGGTGGATCCCAGTGTGGGGTCCACGGCACTGTAATGGCCGCCTTATCGGGGTGTTACAGAAGATGGTATCGGAGCGAAATTTTTTTTTTTGCTAGAGGTCGTTTTTTTTTTGAGTCTTTGTGTATTGAACTAGTATCAAGAGACCTTCATATCACGTGTGACCCATGCGAGCGCCTGATCCTACGAGCCAAATGCGGTACGTACTTTATGAACCATGAATAAATTATTGACATGATATTGATCTCTGAATAGATCTCCTTGTTGATCTCGGCATTTTAAGGGTTTGTGGCAGAAATTATCTGATTGATGATTCAAATGAAATTCTGGATTGATTATATGATTGAAATCATTCGACTCAAATGTCGATATGATATTTTGGGTGACTCTCGTAGTGATGATAACTCATTACGAACTGTTTTCTCGAATATGTAATTTCTTACTGCCATTAACTTAGCGTGAATTCTGATTGGTATCATGAACTGTACTTATGATTATCATTACAAATTGATTCTTTCAGTATGGAAAGAAATTTGAGAGGCCGTGGCAGAGGGGGACGAGGCCGCGGAAGGGGCCGAATCCCGATACCGCGAGCCAACAGACGTGCGAATGCAGAGCATAGTTCCGCAGGCAGTGATTCGCCTTCTAGGGACCAATCGCACCACAATGGACGCGAGGATGCTCGTGTCGATCCTTACACTGTAATCCAGGGCATGATGACTCAGATGACCCAAATGGGCCGATTAATGGAAACTATGCAAAGAGTGCTACCGACCAAGATCGGGGGCCACCTCCTATACATGGCGGGCGGTGAATCGGATCATCGGTGACATCTCGCGCCAACGACTCCCGATTTTGAAGGTTCCTCTCGAGCCGGCCGATATCGTGCATTGGATCGAACACTTGAGAAGTTGTTCGATATGGTAGACTCCCAGAGAGAATCGCGTCTCCGTAGCAGCCTACTACTTGGGGAAGGGTGCCCACACTTGGTGGCTTTCGGTGAGGCCGGTGATGGCGTATGTACTTGGGAAGAATTTAAAAATCTCATGCCGGATCGTTACTATCCGTGTCCTCTCCGCGAGGCCAAATTATCGAATTGCTGAATCCGTAACCGTCCAAGATGATGACGTACTATCTATTGCCGAGAAATTCTGCACTTCTCCCTTTGCCGCGACGATTGTCCGCACGTAAGTCGATAAGATCAAATACTTTCTCAAAAGGCTTAAACCCCGAATGAGAATGCAAACATTGAACCATCATTGTGTGACCCTACCGGAGTTCATCGAGAAAGCTCTGGAGTACGAATTGACCGTGAAGGAAATTTCCAAGAAGCAACCGCAGTCTAACAACAAGAAATTCAGGAACCAGAACCAGTCAGACAGCAACCGGGGAACATTCAAGAGACCCCAACCAGTGCCAAATCCTTCTGAACGGCAGCCTACAACATCGAAGCCAACCGGATCGCAACCTCGAGTGGTCAGCCTATCCGTTGTGTGCTATAATTGTGGAGACCCGGAACACATCAATTCGAAATGTCCTAGGCCAGCCGTGTCATGCCATACTTGTGGGAAGAACGGACATCATGCTCGTTATTGTAGGAGTGGACTAGGACGTATTCCCGCAGCACCTCATGCTCCAAAGACAATCTTCGATTCAGACTGTACCTCCATCCGCTTCTTATCGACTACCGGGCAAACAAAGGGATGGGACGTGGAAATCAAGCGGTACATCCAGTGCGGGCTGCAAAACCTAGAGTTTACGAAATGAAGAGGGTCAAGATCCCGGCCGCATGATTGCAGTACTCTCGAGATCCAATCTCACTGTCTGTGTTCTTTTTGATACCGGTGCTTCACACTCCTTTTTATCTACTTCTTGTTTGAGTCGTTTGCAATTAGAGCATGTTATCAATTGTGAACCTTATATAATTGGTCTACCCGATGGTAGAAGAATTGTTGGGAATCGTGAAGTTCGGATCGCTCGATTCGAATGAACGACCGTGAGTGGTTGTCAAACTTAATTGTGGTCGATTTACCTAAAGATGATGTGATCTTGGGTATCGATTGGATGGACCGTCATGATGCCATAATTAGTGTCCGCAGTTTAACAAGAACCGTCACATCGACGATGGTATTGAGTGTACCTTCCAGGTGATAATCCCGGCCGTTCGGGAGAATCATCAGCGCTATGAAAACGGTGAAACTGCTTAATCAAGGATGTATTGGCTATTGGTGTTACATGACCAAGACAATGGATCGACCAGTTGAATTGATCGATATTCCGGTAGTCCGAGACTACCCAGACGTATTTCCAGATGAATTGCCAGGCTTACCTCCGCATCGTGATGTAGAGTTCAATATTGAGCTAGAACCTGGTACGTCCCCGCTCTCAAAAGCACCATATCGCATGGCTCCGACTGAGATGCAGGAGCTGAAGAGCCAACTTTAGGATTTGACCGAGAAGGGCTACATTAGACCTAGTGCGTCCCCTTGGGGAGCACCAGTGCTATTTGTACGGAAGAAGGACGGATCTCTACGTCTGTGTATTGATTATCGTGAGTTGAACAGGGTAACCATTAAGAACAAATACCCATTGCCGCGTATTGATGATTTATTGGATCATCTTCAAGGGGCTGCTCTGTTTTCTAAGATCGACCTGAGGTCTGGTTACCATCAGTTGAGGATTCGTGAGTCTGATATTTCGAAGACCGCTTTTCGTACTCGCTATGGGCATTATGAGTTCGTAGTGATGCCTTTTGGACTGACGAATGCACCGGCAGTATTTATGGAGCTGATGAATCGAGTGTTTACTAATTATCTGGATCACTTTGTAGTCGTTTTTATTGACGACATTCTGATCTATTCTCGTGACCATGAAGAGCACGAGCGTCATCTCCATCTAGTTCTCGAGGCGTTAAGGCGAGAGCAGCTTTATGGAAAATTTTCTAAATGTGAGTTCTGGATAAATGAAGTTATCTTTCTCGGGCATGTGATATCAGTTGATGGGGTGCGAGTAGACACGCGAAGACGAAGCTATCCGAGACTCAGTTACCACCAAAGAGCGTTAAGGAAGTACGCAGTTTCTTGGGACTAGCAGTTATTACCGACGGTTCGTGGAGGGTTTTTCCAAAATTGCCCAACCAATGACTAATTTGTTGAGGAAGGATAAGAAATATTTATGGTCAGAGGCTTGTCAGCAGAGCTTTGATGAACTTAAGAGTCGGTTGATTTCGGCACCTATTTTAGTCCTACCGAAAGGAACGGAAGGGTTTGTAGTGTATAGTGATGCATCTAAACAGGGCCTTGGGTGTGTACTAATGAAAAACGGGAAGGTGATCTCCTATGCATCGAGACAGCTACGACCTTACGAGGTCAACTACCCCACCCATGATTTAGAACTCGCAGCCGTGGTGTTTGCTTTAAAAATCTGGCGTCATTATCTGTATGGAGTAACCTGTCAGATTTTCACTGATCACAAGAGCCTGAAATACATTTTTACTCAGAAGGAGTTAAACATGAGGCAGAGAAGGTGGCTAGAACTCATCAAAGACTATGATATCGAGATCCTTTATCATCCGGGCAAAGCAAATGTAGTTGCTGACACTTTGAGCCGTAAGACAGTGCAGGAGCAGATGCTGAGCCGTTTGACAGCACAGAGAGATTTGCAATTGGACCTTATGAGGCCAGAAATTGAAGTTTGGTTATAGCGTATTCAGGGAAAACTTTGCACCCTTGAGATTTCTTCATCTCTTGATGATATGATCAGATCGAGGCAAGTTATGGACCCATTCTTATCTCGAGTCCGGGATGAGGTAACCCTAGGGAAAGCCCCTAGATTCGTGATCCACGAGGATGGATTGATACGATTTAGAAATCGAGTTTGTGTACCCGCTGACAAAGAGTTGAGGAACTCTATCATGAGAGAAGCCCATGCTACCCCGTACTCTACTCACCCGGGATCTAGCAAGATGTATAAGGATTTGAAGCAGAATTATTGGTGGGGAAATATGAAACGTGAGGTTGCCGAATTTGTTTCGAGATGTTTAACCTGTCAGCAGGTTAAGATTGAGCACCAACGACCCGCAGGAATGCTGAAACCGCTCCCGATTCCCGAGTGGAAATGGGAGGATATATCAATGGATTTTATTACTAGATTGCCGACGAGTCGTCGAGGAATGAATACGATTTGGGTGATTGTGGACCGTCTGACCAAATCAGCCCACTTCTTGGAGATTAAGGACGCGTGGGGTCCCGAGAGATTGGCCCAGCTGTTTAATAAGGAAATTGTGAGATTACACGGTACCCCCAAGAGTATTGTATCAGACCGTGACGGGCGATTCGTGTCACACTTCTGGAAGGCAGTTCATCGTGCAATGGGCACGCAGTTGAATTTCAGTACGGCTTTTCATCCACAGACCGATGGTCAGTCTGAGAGAACCATCCAGACTCTAGAGGACATGTTGAGAGCATGTGCTCTTGATTGGAAGGACGATTGGGAAGCCCAGCTGCCTTTGGTGGAATTCACTTATAATAATAGTTGGCACGCTTCGATTCAGATGGCACCGTATGAGGCATTATATGGCCGTCGCTGTAGGTCCCCTTTGTGTTGGGACGAACTATCAGAATCTCTGGGTACGGAACCCGACATGTTATTAGCAGCTCGAGAGAAGATCACTTTGATTAGGAGCCGGTTGTTAACGGCTCAAAGTCGACAGAAGTCTTATGCTGACCACCGTCGACGACCGCTTGAGTTCGAGGTTGGTGACCATGTATTAATGAAGGTGTCACCTACCCGAGGAGTCTTTCGTTTTGGAAAACGAGGCAAGCTGAGTCCGAGGTATATCGGGCCGTTTGAGGTTTTGGAACGAGTAGGCGATTTGGCTTATCGCTTGGCTTTACCACCAGCCCTGAGCCGGATCCATAACGTATTCCATGTCTCCCAGCTAAGGAAATACGTTGCTGATCTGAGTCATGTACTTCAGTTCGATGAGATCGATTCAGCGGAGAATCATTCGTATGAGGAGCGCCCCGTACGGATACTTGAGAGAAGGATCAAGCAATTACGGAATAAGACGATTCCCCTACTGAAGGTTCAGTGGTCACGACACGGGGTCGAGGAGGCCACATGGGAGACGGAGCACAGCATTCAAGAGAGGTATCCCGAATTGCTTACCCCTTAGTTTCGAGGACGAAACCCCTTTTAAGGGGGGAGTATGTAATATCCGACGGAAATTCTTACTTGCTGTTGTACTATTCAGATAACTTAATACTGTTGTAATCTTGTTGCATTTGTTAAATGAATATTGATGTTGGAATATATCATAATAGACTTGAATAAAATGATCACTCGCATTATGTTTGAATTTTCAGTGTTGTAGAGATAAGTGCATATTGAACTATTAAAAACCTGAGCCTAATGTACGTTAATCGTAATACATAGCGTACGCTATTTTGAGGCCTTTACGTACGTAAAGGGGTACCTGTTACGTACGTAACCAGTGCAATCGTATCCGATCTCAACTTTCGGCGTGTGGGGCCGGGTGGGATTCGAATATCTGATTTTTGGAGCCAACCTAGTTGACCCACATTACGTACGTAATGCTACTAGAGGTAACGTACGTAATGAAGTTCGTATTTCAGTCCAGTAACCTCTGGACTTAGCTTACGTACGTAACACTTGTTGTGTAGCGTACGTAACGAACTGTGCTGTTATAAAAAGACAACTTGTGTCTTTCATTTTGCACGTCCAAACTCCGATTTTCACCCATATAATCATCCCCCTTCATCCCTAGAGCAAGTTTACCTTCTTCCAACTTGTGTTGGAGCTTTACATTTTGATTTTGGAGCTTGTTGATTGGAACTTGGAGACATTCTTGAAGCTTATATTGTGTTCTTGTGGTTTGGTGTATTGTTCTTCATTCCTGAAGGTATGTTCTACGATTTAACCCTATAATCTCGAATTTATTATGATAGTGATTAAGTATATTTCACCTAGTGATGAATTAATCAAAATAAACATGTTGTAGTTAAGCTTTCAACAACCTAATGATGAACATGATGATTAGAGGGTTTGTAATGGTGTGTTCTTGGTGTTTTAATATGGTAATGATCATGTTTAGTTTAACCACACTCTCCCTGCTAGACTTATAACACCATTGGTATAATAATAATCCTTGTTCCATTGTAATGTAAATGACTTATTGGAATAATTACCATAAATGTTTTAAGAAACCTTGTTGATCATTAGAAGAATGAAATGATCTTCTTGAACCTAGGCTAAGTGAATTCAGAGGTGTGTTGTTTGAATCCCAAGTCAGTTGGAAGAGTATAAGAGTGGTGCTAAACTTGAGATAATCTTCATAACCATGATATGGATTTACAACTAATTAACTCAACATAAGTAATTGTATGTAGTGCAGATTTTACTTTTAATCATTTGAGATGTTCTTGATAAGATTAAAGGATAGGAGATTATTGTTTAAAACATTATGGAATGATTCTTAATCCAACAAACATTTGGTATCATCTTGTAATCAATTGTGAGAATTGAATGGTATGAATAAGGTTCTTGAAGTAACACTTCAGAAGTTAAACTACTCAATCGGGAATTAAGATGTTATCTCGTGAAAATTCGGTGTAGATGATCATATAAACGTATTAATGAGCAAAATATACTTCATTCAAGGTTGATTGTTCGAGTACACAATATTAGTTGAGGACCGTTCGTTCGCTCCGACAAGAAGAGAACTATTCCCATCTCCGAATTGAGGCAAGTTATCTTGCTTGGTTATAATGATGTGTGGATTCTTATGATGATTATGCATTTCGTGTATGTGAAACACTTATAAACTTGTGACTTGTGATTTGAGGTTGTTCTTAATGATGTCCCGTTTTCATCATGGGATTGTATTCCTAAGTTCGTCACTTTTGGACCCTTGATATTGTTGATCTTGTTGTCATCTCGGTAAGTCCTCGATCCTTAATCGGATTTTGTGAATTCTTGAATTCGTTGTCATGTTGCATCGTGACATATCCGGAGTCATATCTACGTTCCGATTGGATATTGTGTAGGATTTTTAGCCGGGCACATATATAGTCATGCGCGAATATTTTTTCCGTGAAAGGCTGTGCACACGAGACGTAGTTCGTTGAGGCTAATTAGGTACATTGTCCCACGTATATCCTGGATTCCGTATACGGGGTGGACATGTGCACTGACACATATTCGGATCGGGCGTACTGTGATGTCCCTCTCGAGCCATACTATCTTAGTCGCTCACAGTCCATTTTTATACTTGGATGTGTTCGACGTTTTGTGACTGAGCGTTCATACGCCCGAGGGGTATGTTCGTTAGTCGGGGAGTTATTCTTGAAATCTTATATACGTGAATTGCATACTATCTTGAGAATCATTTATCATGTATATCTGACCCTGTGTTGGGCGAAATACTTGTGTTGTATTTTAGGTCGAGGAAAAGGCAAGGCACGGGAAGATCAAGGTGATGACGAAGGGTTCGAAGGATACTAGTTCGGGGGGCCCAAGTCTTTCGTGTCCGGTCATGTTCGTACCGTGTAATGTTATTTTCCGCCTTATTTTAAGTTTGAACAAATGTATTGTTATTTAAGGTATAATTCATCTCCATATGGATTATACTTATGTTTTGGATCCTGTGTGTAATAAGGCCGTAGGCCATACTGCTGTAAACTCCACATCGGAGTAAGTACTATGTTTTGTGGTTCGGTATCACATGTATTGTGTATTTAATCTGTACTTTGGATATCGCCTGGTGGATCCCAGTGTGGGGTCCACGGCACTGTAATGGCCGCCTTATCGGGGTGTTACAGTGTTTATCGGAGGACGCCGTTCGTTGTTCGTGGAAGGAATTCATCGCCTTCGGTTGAGGCAAGTTTTATACTTGTACTAGTCAATGAGATTAATGTTATCATATATGTGTATGAATGTGTTGTATCATTCTGAGACTTAGTCTCTTCATGAATTCATTGATATTAAGAGATCGTTCGATACGATACCTTTCGGCAATTATTCCAAATGTTTTTATTGTTCGTTAATGGCCGGTTCAAGGCATTGTGATACTCGTTATTAATGTTATTATCGATCACCGGTTCGCGGTATCGATGTATCGATCGTTGTTGTTGATATTAATGTCGATTTAAGACGTCGTTGTAATCATTGCTATTAATGTTGGAGTTTTGTCCTTGAAGTTGTTTTGGCCGATTAAAGGCGTTGACGTATTCATTTCTCTTCTTCGTTGTCGGTAACCGATTAAAGGTGCCGAGGCATCCATCGTATCATTGTTATCGATTGACCGTTCTAAGGCAATCGAGGTATTCACTCATTCATCGTGTCATTGTTATCGATTAGCCGTCCTAAGGCAATCGAGGTGCTCAATCATTCGTTGTATCATTGTTCTCGATCGGCCGTTTTAAGGCAATCGAGGTATTGAATCATCCGCTGCATCATTGTTATCGGTTGGCCATTCTAAGGCCATCGAGGTATTGAATTGGGGCTATCGGGGATAGTTCCCATCCGTTGTGTCGTTGTTATCGATTGACCATTCTAAGGTAATCGAGGTATTGAATTGGGACCGCCGAGGACGGTACCCATCTGTGAGTCATTGTTGTCGTGTTGGCCGACTCAAGGCAGCACACTATCATTCTTGTGAATTCGGTAATCTTGGGATCGTTGCCGTTTGTGATTAATTATGTTTGGAGGCTAGTCTCGGCCATTGGATGGTTTAATTGTAATACGACTTCGTGTCGTGGCTTCGGCCCTAATTGTGATACGGCTTCGTGCCGTGGCTTCGGCCCTAATTGTGATACGGCTTTGTGCCGTGGCTTCGGCCCTAATTGTGATACGGCTTCGTGCCATGGCTTCGGCCCTAATTGTGATACGGCCGTGCGTGGCCCGGCCCTAATTGTGATACGGCCGTGCGTGGCCGGCCCTAATTGTGATACGGCCGTGCGGTGGCCGCCCTAATGGTGATACGGCTTCATGCCGTGGCTTCGGCCCTAATCGATAACAGCTTCGGGCTGTTTTGGCTTCATGTGATTGTGATATTTGACAGCTTCGTCTGAGTAGCTTTCATGCCTTTGTGATTGTCTTGGTAATTTCATTGGAGCCTTCGGGCATTGTGATTCATAATTAATTCAGTTTTGGTTTGGTTCATGTCGTGTAATTGATTGTGGTACTCTGTGATTACTATTCGCCGTTGGCCACTTATGTTCTAACCTGTTGAACAGGTATTAATAGTATGCCGTGGGCATAATATTTCACGAATGCTCGGTTCTTACATTGGTTTGTGAGCATCTCGTATTATTATTATCATTGTACCGTTTCATTCTGCCTTTGGATGCATATCATGTTATACATGTATTTGATATTCATTATCTGGATGACTGACCCCGTGGGGGCGGAACATGTTTTCATGTTTTAGGTGCTTGCGAGGAGAGAGTTGAGACACAGGGGCATGATGATGGCGACGAGGCATTCGAGCGATACTAGTCCGAGTTGTTCATGTTGGTCAGTCAGTTGGAGTGTTCTCCAGTTTGTCAGTCATTGTCATTATGTTTTACCCGAGCAAATGCTCGTGGATGTTGTTGTATTTTATTTTTGGCCATGTAGGCCCATCATTGTCGTTGAAATTCCTTATCGGAATATTGTGTCGGATATCATGGTAGGGACTATGATTTTCCCTTGTTGTTTAATTTAATGTATTTTAGTCATGTTCGCCTGGTGGATCTCCTGGCGTGGGGTCCACGGCACTGTAATAACCTAATAGGATTTGGGGGTGTTACATGGTTGTTCAAACTTGATGATTTCATTGGCGATTTGGATACCGACACTATCACTACACCGTTCATCCAAAAGTTCATAGACAACGGGTGGGAAAAATTCGTGTCCGAACTCCCAAATGGTAACCCCACCTTAACCCTAAACTTTTACAATACTTTCAACAAATCCATTGTGCAGGTAGGGTCGCCTAGATATCATCAAACGACGGTGAATGGGAAAGTGATTAATTTTTCACCGGATGTGATTAACAAGTATTTGGGGGTTGATTCCACTAATGCGGTAGACATTTCCATCTTACCTAATGAGGATGTGTCGGATGATAGGGTGTTACGATGGGCATTAGTGAGCGAGATCCATGACAGTATTGGGATCATCAAACCCCGATACAACCAGGCGGACCTCATTGATGATGCTTGGTACTTATGGATGTGGGCAGCCGGGAGTATTTACCCTACTTCGACTCTGACTACAGTTTCCATCGGCTATTTGAGAGGTTTATTTTCTATCCACTGAGGGATCAAAATTGATTTGGGTACTCACATCTATAATACTATTTGTCACTATGTCGGCATGGTCCCTACTAGGCAAAAGATGCCGTACCCCTGCCTTATCACCAGTATTAGCAGAAACCAGAGGGTGAAAATTTCGGCAGGGGGTGATATATTGACGCATGGGGATCGACTAAACGATCGGAGTAGCATTTTTTGAAGTACTCATTTAAGGAGCAAACTGTAATATCCGAGATCCTTGTTCCAGATTCGTTGAGTTTTTGGGATTTTATCGGATTGTTATTGTCCTCATCGTTGGAATTTGGTGCCATGTTTATGTGTGCCTTGTTGGGACATGTATTTGGAGGCTTTTCGGATTACTATGCGAGTTTTTGTGTTTTTGTGGTGTAGCGCACGCTAACGCCTGTGGCGTAGCGCGCGCTACTGCGTTGTGGTTAGCGCACGCTACCGGATGTGTAGCGCACGCTAACTGGAAGTCCAGAGACAGTCCAGGAGCCACTGGACTGGGACTGGAGTCTCGTTAGCGCACGCTAAGGTTGGTAGCTAGCGCACGCTATCGACTGATTAGCGCACGCTACTTCTTCTTTCTAGCGCACGCTACCTGGTAGGTGCAGATCTATCCAGGAGCTACTGGACTGGATCCGTGACTCGTTAGCGCACGCTACTCTCATGGGGCTAGCGCACGCTAATATTGTTACATGCGGACAGTTCTGGGCGTTGACCCCGTTAGCACGCGCTAATACTGTATTGTTAGCGCACGCTAATAACTATCCAGTATAAATACTGGACATCAGGCTTCACTTCGTCATTTCTCTCCCTTCTTCATCTTTTCCGACGGGAGTGAGCTCCAGAGGTGATTTTCAGCGATCTTCTTCATCAAGCTTTAATTTGGAACGGATTTGTAGGTGTTTAACAACATCTAATCATCTTCTTGATCCAAATCAAGGTAATCTCTTCTTAGAACCCTAGTTCTTGAATTTTGGGGGTTTCTCCTTAGTTCTTCGATTTAATCCGAGGATGATGAATCGATGGTGAAATTCTTGTTGTCTTGGCCATGATCTTCGGATTTTTGAACTCATTCATGATTTTATATCACTCGGAACATAGTTCTTGATTTCTTGGAGACACACTTAGATCCTTGTTGTTTTTAGGATCGATTTGGATTCCGTTTAGTGTTATTGATTCGTGTTAGTGTTATTTTCGTAGTTCTCGTGGAGTTGTCGAGTTCTTGGTCGGTTTTGGAAGTTCGAGGGCTGCCCAACCTCATCCGTTCGTTGTCCGGTGGTTCGTGATATCGAGGCCTTGTGATCCGTCGTATTTGTTCACTCGCGGATTTGAGGCAAGTATCTTGCCCATACGTTTCGTGTTTCGTAAGCACAATTGTTGATAAATGATTTTATGTGAAATACGAATGTTTAGTGAATGTTAAAAAGGATCGGTATGTTCTCGATAAAGGTTTCCTTCTAAATCTACTTGTGTATCTATGAATGAATGTGTTGTTTTGAAAATGTGTGTTAGTCTCGTACATGGAAATATCTTCCTTGTGTGTGGTACTGTTGTGCGTGATTGTGTCAAAGTGGACTTAAGGTTATGTCTTATTAAAAGAAGAATATACGTGTGTGGATGTGCGTGTCTATTAATGAGCATATGTTGTTGTGTAGTTTTGGTTGTGAGTATGTGTCGTATATAGCGGCCATTTCTAACAAGTACCTTGAATTGCGTTTGATGTACTTCGGGAGAATGCGGTTTTGATGATTGTGATTTGTGCCATGTGGTTTTTGAGATTGTGTGAGCCGAGTAAAACCAGTGAGGGTCCCCTGGGATCCGGTAGGCTGCGTATCCCTACGGATCACTCGGTTGGGCTATACACCAGGGAGGGCCTGACGAGGTGTCTCTGGGGTGTGTATCTTGCTGAGAGGTACAGGGCCAGTATAGCTCGGGAGGTTGTTTTGTGATGATTATGGCACGTTGTTGTTTCGATAATTATGATATGTCCGGAATATCATAACGCTTCCATTCTCAGTGTGAGTTATGTCTTACGTAAGGTCTTGGTACTTGGCTAGAATGGCATCATTATAAGTGTCGTATATGATTTGTTTCTTGATGGTGAGATTTTTGGCATAAGGATGCGGGCCCTGGTGATTGTCTCCGGACATTGTGATTTGGTTGTTTATCGGGTGTGACCTTTTGGACTTTCACTCGAGTATGTGATGAGGATGATCGGGTCGTGGACCCCGTGTTTTGTGATCGGATTGGTATTTTGAACTTAAACAAGTCCTTGGCCCGTATCCCTATGTGGTTCTGTTAAGTTGAGGATTTGTATATTCCAAATGTTTTCAAAACCCCCGAGATCTTTGATATCTTGTAAAATGTATGTTGGGTTTATTCCCACCTGTCATGATTCGAGCAGTTTTAATTAAATGATTTATCTCGGGGAGTATGTTTTCAATTATCGAATATTGGAGTATGATACGTATAGCTTGTATTCATAATTTTTATACTTGCACTAGCAAAACAGTGGAGTTTTGCTAACCCCGATTATTCGGGGTGGATGTCTGTGTGCGTCCGGTACTTGCAGTTCTTTGGGAGCAAATCATAGGATCGATACGAATGATGATGGAAGACAGCGATACTAATCACATGAAGACCAGTTGTTGAGTATTTTGTTAGAGTCTCAGTGTTTGGCTCTCCATTGTGTAATTTTCCCATTTTATGGGAACGTTGATGTAATTCAACCCCTGTATGGGTATGAGTTTTGTATGTTTATTGTGTTGTTAGTGGTAAAAGACCAAATCGGTCTAATGGTTCATTATTTAGCCATATCGGCATTAAATGTGATGTATTGTTTTCGTATTTGCTTTGGTAGATCCTCATGGAGAGGGTGCGGCGTAATATTCCCAAGTGGTTTGGGGTGTTACGAATATGGTATCAGAGCTTAGGTTTGCAGAAACCTAGGCTGTCGGGTCGAGTTGTGTGTTGTCGGGTCCTGTCTTGTCTTGTCTTGTCAGATTTTGTCTGACTAAGTCGTGTCGCGACGCGTCGTCTGGAGGTCGGTCGTGATTAGTATCAAGGTGCAACCATCATCTTCGTGCGATCTGTGGATGTAAGTCTCCCCACTATAATATTGTGTCTCGTATTATACGGGCGTGTGTGATATTTGTGTTAGGTTGAGGAGTTAAATGTGAATCATGAATATGTCCTTCATGTTTGTTTGATTTTTGTAATGTGCCGGTATATGTGTATATATATCCTTGTATAAATTGTTTTACAAGAAGTAATGTTTTGGTGTGGTTACACTAGCTAAGTTCATCAATGTGATATTTTAAATGTTCTAAATGTTCTTGGGGAGTCACGTAAAATTATTTTAAAACATCCTTCAAGAAAGGAAAAGCTTGATTTTCGTGTTATGACCTCGAGGCCAAACATTTTGAGAATTCAGACTACTTACATTTTTTCCATTTTTATATTGCAAGTTTTCAAAAATTTAATTTTAAACTCATTTGAGGTCTACTAAAAACTTACTTGAAACGTGACTCTCGCTTTTAAACTTTTTGGTTCCATGTATTTCGTTAAAAAGGTACGTGATGAAGATGTTGTTGTTATTCAGCTGTAATGCTCCGAGTTGTGATTAGAGTGGTGGTGTGAACCCAGAGACGATCAGTATGCACTCATCGAGATAGATCTCTTGACCGAGAGGTGAAGACTCGGTTTGGCACGTTGTTTAACTTCTGACGGTTAATTGTGTGATGCTATAATTATGTGAACCGTTGGCATTTGGATTTGTACGATGTTGTTTGTTTGTAACCTCCAGTCTAGCACCGTTGGTAGGTGAGTATGGTTGTGTTGCCAACTTGCAGAGTCGGCACACACCATATTTTGTTGTGGAACGTGCTTTACGGGCAAAAGTTTTAGACTGTATTTTTCGTTATGTCTAACCCTTGCAATCGATCACTTGTGAGTGTTTTCCGTGTGTGCATTAATATTGTTGTGTGATTATGTAACTTTTGTTGCGTTAAATTTTCTTGATTACTATGCCGAGAGGCGAGACCTTGGTCGCAACCGTGGTACGGATGACCACGGGGATCAGCGCGGGATCGAGAGAATATTGTTGGGAACGATATTGGTGTGGATGTTGCTCTTGTATTGCAACAAGTAGCGGCCTGAGATGACTCGATTGACCAAGGCGATTGACGCAATGCTGATATGATTGAAGGTCCGGACAAATCTATGGTTACGAGAGGAAATTCGTATGAGTCCCCTCGATTCGTTGGTGCGACAGATGCACTGGCCGATGGTTGGCTTCTTCATTGCAAAAAAGATATCCGAGGCCATTGATTGCCCTGAAGATCGGAAGGTCCCTATTGCTCAGTACCTTCTTAGCGATGATCTTTGTTCATTGGTGGGAAGCGTTAAACCTCGGGATCATGTCGTCATGTGGGCGGAATTCGAGAACTTCGAAGTCGGGTTTTATCTGGATCCGAGTGGGAAGCAAAGGAAGCCGGATGATATTGTGGTTAATCTTGGAGTTGATGTTTCTCGATTGCAACGTAGTAGCCTTTCATTGTGAAGCTCCATCGCTCGATGCTTGGGACCGAGAAGTTCCAAATCGTCAGTGTGCCTCCTGGTAAGGCCAAGAGGTGTTTCAACTGCAATGTGTCAGGGCATGTTTGTGCACATTGTCCTTCTCCTCCAGTGACGTGTTACAAGTACAGACTCGTGGGACACCGGGTACAGTTCTGCGAGTTAGTCACCGAGTCTTCCGAGGCCCGAACTTGAGCATTGATATCAGGGCTGACTCTGAGGAGTCCCTGAGAGCGTAGTCTACCAGTTGTATGTTGTGTTATCTCCTTGCCTCGTTGTTTCGAATTTTGGGGATAGACTTCTTTTGCTAGAAGTGGATCGTATTTTCGAACTTTTGTGTTTTCAACTCTATCGACTCATTTGTGTTCGTTGATATTTTCTGAACTTGCCCTACCCTTTGTTTTGTTGATCAAACGAGTTGTGGTAATTTTTCGAAATAATCCACTTGTCGTTGTGACTTTTTGTTCGATTACGATTCCATCCCTGTGGATTTTTGTGGATGCATATATTGTCGCTTTACCACATTACCTATTATCTCGAGCCGAGGTGTGAACTTCGGAGTTGTTATTTGATTCTTGTTGGTCGTCGTGATCCGAACTTGAATGTTCGACTGTTATTGTCTCAATCGTTGTGGTTCGATCATTTGTTGTCTGATTTTGTTACTTCCGTATCGTGATTTTTGAGCATTCAGATCACGTCGTATTTTCCTTCACTTCGGGAAATTAGCTTCATTGATCTTCCGACCCTCGAATGGTGGAATTTTGTATTTGTGTAGCGTTGAGCTCGCGTCTTGATTGTTATACTGTTCGGGATGGCCAACCATATTGATCTTGTTCGTTGCGTTTCGTTATCATTCTGGCATAATGATATGGATGTTATCAGCCACGTGCCGCATGTGATTCGTTGCAGGTCATCAGCAACAGTTAGCATGTGTTTTGCGTTTTGTTATCGTTCTGATTTCTATTGTTGGAGATTGTTTTGCGCCGATCATTTTGTGTTTTAAGTTTCGGGGACGAAACTTCTTTTAAGAGGGGTAGAATGTAATACCCGAGATCCTTGTTCCAGATTCGTTGAGTTTTTGGGGTTTTATCGGATTGTTATTGTCCTCATCGTTGGAATTTGGTGCCATGTTTATGTGTGCCTTGTTGGGACATGTATTTGGAGGCTTGTCGGATTACTATGCGAGTTTTTGTGTTTTTGTGGTGTAGCGCACGCTAACGCCTGTGGCGTAGCGCGTGCTACTGCGTTGTGGTTAGCGCACGCTAGCGGATGTGTAGCGCACGCTAACTGGAAGTCCAGAGACAGTCCAGGAGCCACTGGACTAGGACTGGAGTCTCGTTAGCGCACGCTAAGGTTGGTAGCTAGCGCACGCTATCGACTGATTAGCGCACGCTACTTCTTCTTTCTAGCGCACGCTACCTGGTAGGTGCAGATCTATCCAGGAGCTACTGGACTGGATCTGTGACTCGTTAGCGCACGCTACGCTCATGGGGCTAGCGCACGCTAACAGTGTTACATGCGGACGATTACGGCGTTGACCGTTAGCGCGCGCTAATCAGTATTGTTAGCGCACGCTAATAACTATCGATATAAATCTGGACATCGAGCTTCACTTCGTCATTTCTCTCCCTTCTTCATCCTTTCCGACGGAGTGAGCTCCAGGTGATTTTCAGCGATCTTCTTCATCAAGCTTCAATTTGGAACGGATTTGTAGGTGTTTAACAACATCTAATCATCTTCTTGATCCAAATCAAGGTAATCTCTTCTTAGAACCCTAGTTCTTGAATTTTGGGGGTTTCTCCTTAGTTCTTCGATTTAATCCGAGGATGATGATTCGATGGTGAAATTCTTGTTGTCTTGGCCATGATCTTCGGATTTTTGAACTCATTCATGATTTTATATCACTCGGAACATAGTTCTTGATTTCTTGGAGACACACTTAGATCCTTGTTGTTTTTAGGATCGATTTGGATTCCGTTTAGTGTTATTGATTCGTGTTAGTGTTATTTTCGTAGTTCTCGTGGAGTTGTCGAGTTCTTGGTCAGTTTTGGAAGTTCGAGGGCTGCCCAACCTCATCCGTTCGTTGTCCGGTGGTTCGTGATATCGAGGCCTTGTGATCCGTCGTATTTGTTCACTCGCGGATTTGAGGCAAGTATCTTGCCCATACGTTTCGTGTTTCGTAAGCACAATTGTTGATAAATGATTTTATGTGAAATACGAATGTTTAATGAATGTTAAAAAGGATCGGTATGTTCTCGATAAAGGTTTCCTTCTAAATCTACTTGTGTATCTATGAATGAATGTGTTGTTTTGAAAATGTGTGTTAGTCTCGTACATGGAAATATCTTCCTTGTGTGTGGTACTGTTGTGCGTGATTGTGTCAAAGTGGACTTAAGGTTATGTCTTATTAAAAGAAGAATATACGTGTGTGGATGTGCGTGTCTATTGATGAGCATATGTTGTTGTGTAGTTTTGGTTGTGAGTATGTGTCGGATATAGCGGCCATTTCTAACAAGTACCTTGAATTGCGTTTGATGTACTTCGGGAGAATGCGGTTTTGATGATTGTGATTTGTGCCATGTGGTTTTTGAGATTGTGTGAGCCGAGTAAAACCAGTGAGGGTCCCCTGGGGTCCGGTAGGCTGCGTATCCCTACGGATCACTCGGTTGGGCTATACACCAGGGAGGGCCTGACGAGGTGTCTCTGGGGTGTGTATCTTGCTGAGAGGTACAGGGCCAGTATAGCTCGGGAGGTTGTTTTGTGATGATTATGGCACGTTGTTGTTTCGATAATTATGATATGTCCGGAATATCATAACGCTTCCATTCTCGGTGTGAGTTATGTCTTACGTAAGGTCTTGGTACTTGGCTAGAATGGCATCATTATAAGTGTCGTATATGATTTGTTTCTTGATGGTGAGATTTTTGGCATAAGGATGCGGGCCCTGGTGATTGTCTCCGGACATTGTGATTTGGTTGTTTATCGGGTGTGACCTTTTGGACTTTCACTCGAGTATGTGATGAGGATGATCGGGTCGTGGACCCCGTGTTTTGTGATCGGATTGGTATTTTGAACTTAAACAAGTCCTTGGCCCGTATCCCTATGTGGTTCTGTTAAGTTGAGGATTTGTATATTCCAAATGTTTTCAAAACCCCCGAGATCTTTGATATCTTGTAAAATGTATGTTGGGTTTATTCCCACCTGTCATGATTCGAGCAGTTTTAATTAAATGATTTATCTCGGGGAGTATGTTTTCAATTATCGGATATTGGAGTATGATACGTATGGCTTGTATTCATAATTTTTATACTTGCACTAGCAAAACAAATGGAGTTTGCTAACCCCCGATTATTCGGGGTGGATGTCTCAGACAAGGCCTGTGTACTTGCAAAGTTCCGGGAGCAAATCATAGGATCGATACGAAGGATGATGGAAGACGACGATACTAATCACATGAAGACCAGTTGTTGAGTATTTTGTTAGAGTCTCAGTGTTTGGCTCTCCATTGTGTAATTTTCCCATTTTATGGGAACGTTGATGTTATTCAACCCCTGTATGGGTATGAGTTTTGTATGTTTATTGTGTTGTTAGTGGTAAAAGACCAAATCGGTCTAATGGTTCATTATTTAGGCATATCGGCATTAAATGTGATGTATTATTTTCGTATTTAGCCTGGTAGATCCTCATGGAGAGGGTCTGCGGCGCTGTAATATTCCCAAGTGGTTTGGGGGTGTTACACAAACAGGCACGTGTGGAACCGGAAGAGGAAAGTGGCCACGAGGAGGACTTTGAGCCCGAGGACGATGCCAGAGAAGACTTGACGCCTTTTGAGACAGACTTGATTGAAAGAGTTCGGGGATTAGAGACATCCCAGGCAGAAATAGTGAGAAACCAAAATGAAATAATCGAGCGACAAATAGAAACGGAGAAGTGCTTTGAAAAGCTTTTCCATTTTCTAAACATCCCTGACGACACACCTGAAGGATCACAAACCTAAAATTTTAGGGAGTTTTCTTTTTTATTTTTTCTCACTTGCTTTTCATTTGTAAAAACTCGGGACAGTTTTATCTTTAAGTTTGGGGGTGTTTTGGAACTGTTGTGTTTATTTTGTTTTGAATCGTATGATTGTGTTATTGGTGTGTAGTGTGTGGTGTGTTTTGATTATTTTTATTTGGCTTTGATTTTATTTAGGTGAGTGTATATGTATATATATATATATATAAATATATATATATATATTGTTTTGTTAGATTTCTAGATCTGGCCATACCACCAATAATTTAGCTATATACAAGTTTCTAAAATCGTTTTAACTTAAAAAATTGTATATTCCAAAATTTTTGAGCCTTAATCTCTCTTTCCAAGCCTTGTAGTTATCATATAAAATCGAGTCATTCGTTACCTTGAGAAAAGAAGAATTAGTCGGTTGATGAAAAATAGAACTGAAATTTACTTAATTTGTGGAGTTTTTGATTTTTTATGCTTAACTAATAAATGATTTTCTGCAAAAATTCTATTCCCTAAAAAAAGTCATTGATAAAAGGAGGTTAGTCGAAGAAAAAAAAGGAGAGGTGTTGAGCAGCAACAACTGCCTAATTTTGGGGGTCCTAAAATTTTGCGAAAAATAAAGGACTAACCATTGTTGGTGCGTAGCTGCCGTCTCACACAAAATGGAAATTGTGTTGGTGCAAAGAGCTACACGTTAGCAAATAACAGTGTTAAAGCTATCACCTAAAAAAATGGAAATTGTGTTGGTGAAAAGAGCTACACGTTAGCAAATAACAGTGTGAAAGTTATCACCTAAAAAAATGGAAATTGTGTTGGTGAAAAGAGCTACACGTTAGCAAATAACGGTGTGAAAGCTATCACTAAAAGGGATGTAGTTTATGAGCAGATTTGAATTAATTAGCGGCTGAATTTCAATATACTCAATTTCGTGAACAATCACAATATTTGATGACGCCGATGAAAAGACGAAAAATAAACGAGTGATCGTGAGTAACCATTAAAGGAAGTCGTGTGTATCACGAGTGGAAAAGAAATAATCAACCTTTTGGGGGGAAACCTTGCATTTTGGAATTACAAAAATAAAACCGTGTTTTAATTTCAAAATCATTAGTAGATTTATTTTGAATCTTGATTCATTTCTATCTACTGTATAAAGCTGGTTATTGTGTATTAATGGCATTTTTATCTATTATCCTCTTTATATATTATTATTTTTCTTAATTTGTGTCTTATTTCATTTTATTTTGAGCGTGAATAATAAAGAGTCTTGCTCGGGACTAGAAAGAATTCAAGTTTGGGGGTGTGATAAGTGTCAGTTTTATATACTTAACCATGGTTTGTATCGATATATTTCACCCATAATTGATCTAGTCTACTCATTTTTTGCTTAGAATTAATTAGCTTTTACTAATTTTATTATTTATCAGATGAAGATGTAAATTTAGTCTTAATCGGATTGAATTACAGATTTACTCAAGAAATAGTATGTGTATAAAATATTCTCTTTGTTGAATTTTTATGTATTCATGTTGTAGGGCTTTCCGAGACGATTTCAGCAGTATTTCTGGATTCAAAATCAGAGTTATATATCAAAAGTTATCATCCGAAGAAGATTTGGGGCAAAAACACAAAGTCTAAGAAATTCTGGGCTGAAAATGAAGTCTGAAACTCCATATGGGCACATACGGGCGTAACTCACAAAAATGCAAATTTACGAAGCCATGTTATGTAACACCCCCAGATCCGACCGGGAATATTACAGCGCCGTGGGCCCCGAGATGGAACCCACAAGGCTGAATGAAATTTTCGCAAACATTTACAAACGCCCAAGAGGCTAACGACGGTATTATCTATTAAAAACATTCGAAGATTTATAAAACTCATTTATCAAACCGTCGTAAAAACTCATTTGAAACCACAAGGCCCAAAATGCCAAAACTCAACAGTTTAAAAACATACGTTAAGCTATCGCTTACACGTACCGACAGAATAGATTTAGAAAATAATTGCCAAAGTAACCTAAGTTACCGGATACCAAAAAGGCCATTTAAAAATACTCACGCAGCGGATAAAGACAAACAATTAAAATACTCTAGCAATGAATACAACAACCGATCGAAACTCAAAACACAAATACATGCCCTTGCCAAGATCCTCCGAAGTTCATCTCTCCACGACCGCTACAGGCTTGATAATCCAAGAAACTAAAAGAAAGCCCACGACGGGGTCAGCCATAATATCCAACAATGATAACCATCACATCTCGTCAATAATTACATATCAATGGAAATACTAAGTAAGAATACGACCAATGTAATCTTACCGTCGTAACTTTACGAGAATCCACGATTCGTATCCTTAACAACGCATTAAAATAATACCGAAATATCTCGACGTATCTCAACAATACTCAAGGTTCTCAAAACATTATCATAACTCGCGATACGGAAATTATACCAACTCTGGCCAATTCAATCCATCGGTTAACATCGACAATTCCAATACGATAATCGATTGTCCATCAAAGACAAGTATCAAGGAAATACGGAACATACCTCAAGATACGAAATACCATTACCATCACGTCAGTCTAATCCGAGATCAGATCAACACAACATACGGACATGGTCCTAACACAAGACCTACAAATGCATACTCATATGACAACGTCAATATGATCACAACAATAACGACAATGTATACTTATGGCAACCCATAATATACATATGCACAATAACAGCAACATATGGTAATCCAACGATCCAAACAGACACAAACTATAGATTCCCATGATGATCCCATCGGACCAACGCATGGTGGCATTACATCGCCCGATCCAGCGCACACAGCTATAGATTCCCATGATGATCCCGTCGGACCAACTCATGGTGGACATATGACAACAATGCACAACTGCACAAAACAACAGTGCACAATACACGACAACAACAATGCACAAATGCATGACAACAACGATACACGAATGTATCACAACATGATCGACTCAAATGATAAAAATGATTAGAGTACTTGTCCCGAGTCCTTCAAGAACGATCTCAATGCCTAAACCATCACGAACCATTATCCTCAATACTCGACGGTCCAAAGTATCAAGGATTGCAGATAATTCATATCTCCATTTTTATCACGATATATCCTCGATATACACGTATACCAACAACAAAAGCAAATCATATACATTATGATTTAGATTCCCAAAACTCAAATATGATTTATAATCTCAAGTCTCATGTGATTACGATTATAAACATTGTTATACGAATTATAAACGAATGAAACGGAAACCATTCATTAAATACTATAAACTGAGTAAGTAATAACTTACTTCGATACCAATACAATGACGAGGAAGCTGTTACCAAATCCATTGCCATCATCTACAAGTTTCTCGGTCCCGACCAAAGCAATCAACGAACATTCTCGAGCTCGACCGCAACACACGGTTGTAATCACTGATCAATATTCTCAACCTATTACAGTAATCGATAGACAACAAGTTCGACAACAATTAACAATCGATAAAACCAATTTACAAACCCAACGGCTCGACAATATCTCGATTAAACACTAGTCGGGTCAATCCTACTCAAACCAGCATGAATTTACAACCACAACACGAAAATACTGCACTTTCTGCCTTCTTAGCGCACGTTAATCACCTAACGTAGCGTGCGCTAAGTTGCTCCCGTTAGCGCGCGCTAGGCAGTAAATGTAGCGTGCGCTAATGCTGTACAGATGCATGTTTTTCAGATACCGATCAACTTATGGCGATTTCAAGAACACCAAGTGATTCTGAATCATGTTCAAAGCTATCAAAACAACGAAATCCGATATCCTTTAACATATAAACAATCATCCAACTTATAATCCAAGTTCTATATCCATATATCATCTTCCTTAATATCAACATCATGAAACATTAAGAACGTAACAACACTTTCATAATCTATCATAACAGGGAGTAATCATCGAAAATAACATCAACATCCGAAACTTAGGAGAAGGATTAATCCACTTATCTCAAGAAAACGAACAACACTATTCAAACCACAAGAATCATATCAATATCTTCATGTCAACAATAACATCATCATAATCCGGTAATCCATCTCATAATCATGCTTATCAACTTGTTTATGTAATAATCATCAACTCAAGAACATCAACATTCAATCCAAAATGAAATCCAAAGATGAAGAGTAATTACCTCTTTGAAGGAATGGATTGAATCCCAAGGTTGAATCCGTTTTCAATCACCTCCAAGTTTCAAATGTTGTTAGGAATGATCAACTCAAGTGTTTGGGACCTCAACTTCTCTCTAAGACCTCTCTCTATCGTCTGAAGGTGAAAGAATGGACGAAATGCTTCATAATACCCGTTTGTCCCTTATATAGAATACATTACTAGCGTGCGCTAAACCTTATGTTTAGCGTGCGCTTCGGCCTTAGCGTGCGCTAACTGACCTTTGTTAGCGTGCGCTATCGCAGTCCAGAGGCAACTGGCTTACTGCATGAAGTGATTTACGTACGCAATGCCCATGCAATAGCGTACGTAAATGCCTCTATTTAGCGTACGCAAGTGTCTTACCTTAGCGTGCGCTACTCATAGTTGACTCGTTTGTCTGTATGCTCCGAAGACTGGTCCACACGCCGAAAGTGCTGATGAGGATAAGATTCCTTTTTGTCCGATATACAGTTAGCGTGCGCTAATCAACATGCATTAGCGTGCGCTAAAACTACATTACAACATCCGTTGACTTATCATAACGTGCGCCGAAAGTGGCCTGGTCCACACGCAGATTCCTTCCGATCTGACTGCATTAGCGTGCGTTATCTTATATCCGTAGCGTGCGCTAAACTCGCCGCGATAGCGTGCGCTACTCCTGATTATTAGCGTGCGCTAATAATGTTACACTTAGCCATTTTCAGTTATTTTTGTCCAATCGTCTCAACATACAGAATACGAACATACGGCATACTGAATACATATACTTCTTACATCCAATTGTCGACCAAGTACGACAATTTTACCAATACAGATGTCTTGGTCCTTCAATTATTTTACCCATACTGCATGCATTCCACGCTGTACAACATAACTCGGATAAAATAATCTTAAACAACGAGGGAAATTCGGATATTACATACTACACCACTTAAAATAAGTTTCGTCCTCGAAACTTGCAATCCGTCATAAAAACAAACAAATCGTTCAACCAAAATATCCCGAAACCATCACGAAAACGATCAATCATCATTATTACCGAATAACCAAAATAGCATACTTACATATGCACCAAGTCGACGCTCTCCTGAGATGCTAGCAAGTGACTTCACTGTAAAGCTTCAACACGCTTACGATCACAGTTCCATGGATCTCAACAAAAATATAACATCTTCGGAAGAAATAATCTATCCGTTCAAATCCTGTCTGCTTGATTACACAATCAAGTCCAAATCCTGATACAAATCAATAATACACGATACATCTGTGAAACAACTGCCCAACACAATGGCAACGAATCCCGAAATATCAACACAAAATCTGAACGCTCAGATGATCACCAGCAATGATCAACTCATAAATTAATCAAGAATATCATTGACATGATGAACTCTAACACGGTCAACACATAACCACGGAAACCGATATAGAGTTCTCAAAACGACACACCAATCACATACAGTGGATCTCAACGAAACACAACCGACTGGTGAACATTCCCCTAGGCATACGAACAACAAATCGCAAATCGACGAACATACCAATTCATACAAGGAGTGGGAACGACCACTCAATATCCAAAACAACCAGCATGGGGTCACCATCCCCAAATTTACACTTACAAAGAAATCAATCAAAGATCACTATGTTAAAATTGCGCTACTACCGCACCAATGGAATCACATAGCACATATGTTCCGGTTTCACAATATCCCAAGTTTCCAAAATAATATTATGTGCATGAATCTACAACACGCAACATATTTCTCTTATCCGATAACTCAACCGATCATCACCGGATAATCAAACTGCCATACTAAAGTTCGAATCTCTTTTCCTCGTACCATACTGATGTCTTATCCAGTTCGTGAATCTCATTCAGAACTTCACCACGATATGCATTATGCATTAAATGCGTATGTACATCAATCACATTTTCAAAACCAGTTTGAAATCATATAATCTTGTCAAGGAGACAAATTTTCGAAAGTTCTTTCAAAAATTTCAAAACTCAAAACATAAATTTTGGTAAGACCACCAAATCAATTCTCGAAAATAAACTGGCTCACTGGTGCCAAGTATTTGATAACAGTTTCCTTCGAATCCACACGATTTCGTAGTTTTAAAATGAAAACTATGCAAATGATTGACCACATCCGTACTCCTATATACCAATCCGGCTCGTCACAAATCCCACTGATATTCCATCAGAAAACTACACGATAGAATCCAAAATCTCAATGTATAAACTTCGACAAAAACTCCTTTTCCACATATGACTCGTAATGTCAATCATTTTCCATCCTGGATCACCTCAATTATGCTATGACAATGCATTGAAACAAATCAACACAGCGAAAGACTTCCCGAGAAGTTTCTTTTGAACAAGTAATCCAGAACCCCGAAAGGCAGGAACGACATAGATAAACGATTGATAAAGTGTTTTACAAGTCTTGGGAGTTTTTAAGAAAACAGAAAAGTCTTTTGAAATATTAGGGTCTCAGCCCGTATCTCGTTCCGCATTACAAGAAGTTTAAAAAGTAGGAAACTCTTTTTCGGACCCCAAGTCCTGAGTTATAAAACAATTTCAAAAATCTATTAGGTCTCGGCCCAAAAATCATTTACGGTAAAACATGTGTAAAACATTCATTTTGAAAAGTATCATTTTCAAATGCTCAAAAACAGTTCATATATCTCAAGATGAACTAACATGATTACATGTTCTCCTGAACAATCCACAATATTTCTCTCAAATGCAAAACTCCGTTCCAAAACTTAATCGACATATTGATTTCCAAAATCATAACTTCTCAAGATCCTCAATCCTGTCCCAACTTTGTCATCTTATACTGTAACGCATAATATCTTTCTGAACCTCAGAACATATCAACTTAGAACGACAATAAATCTCAATGCAATTCAAAATTCTAATACTTACAGATCGTGAAGCCGACGATTCCCCGTGATACTGGCACATGTCTCGACTCAAGAAAATACTCGACACAGATATTTTCAAAACACACTTTTTGCAAAATCAGTTCAACTCGAGAAAACAACACAGCTCTATCTGAAGAAACACGTTAATACTATTTGGAAAAGTTTATAACAAGACCAGTACTACACTGGCAAATCGCACAACGCATAAGCCCAAGTGAACAACAAAAACCCAGAGATCAAACACTTGTCAACCGACAACTCGAATGACACGACAAAAGCACGACCCAACTCGACCCGACTGCCTAGGTTTTCACAACCTAAGCTCCGATACCATATTCTGTAACACCCCCAGATCCGACCGAGAATATTACAGCGCCGTGGGCCCCGAGATGGAACCCACAAGGCTGAATGAAATTTTCGCAAACATTTACAAACGCCCAAGAGGCTAACGACGGTATTATCTATTAAAAACATTCGAAGATTTATAAAACTCATTTATCAAACCGTCGTAAAAACTCATTTGAAACCACAAGGCCCAAAATGCCAAAACTCAACAGTTTAAAAACATACGTTAAGCTATCGCTTACACGTACCGACAGAATAGATTTAGAAAATAATTGCCAAAGTAACCTAAGTTACCGGATACCAAAAAGGCCATTTAAAAATACTCACGCAGCGGATAAAGACAAACAATTAAAATACTCTAGCAGCGGAATACAACAACTGATCAGAAACTCAAAACACAAATACATGCCCTTGCCAGTATCCTCCGGGAAGTTCATCTCTCCACGACCGCTACAAGCTTGATAATCCAAGAACCTAAAAAGAAAGCCCACGACGGGGTCAGCCATAATATCCACCAATGATAACCATCACATCTCGTCAATAATTACATATCAATGGAAATAATAAGTAAGAATACGACCAATGTAATCTTACCGTCGTAACTTTACGAGAATCCACGATTCGTATCCTTAACAACGCATTAAAATAATACCGAAATATCTATACGGTATCTCAACAATACTCAAGGTTCTCAAAACATTATCATAACTCACGATACGGAAATTATACCAACTCTGTCCAATTCAATCCATCGGTTAACATCGACAATTCCAATACGATAATCGATTGTCCATCAAAGACAAGTATCAAGGAAATACGGAACATACCTCAAGATACTAAATACCATTACCATCACGTCAGTCTAATCCAAGATCAGATCAACACAACATACGGACATGGTCCTAACACAAGACCTACAAATGCATACTCATATGACAACGTCAATATGATCACAACAATAACGACAATGTATACTTATGGCAACCCATAATACACATATGCACAATAACAACAACATATGGTAATCCAACGATCCAGCGCACACAGCTATAGATTCCCATGATGATCCCATCGGACCAACGCATGGTGACATTACCTGTCCAGCGATCCAGCGCACACAGCTATAGATTCCCATGATGATCCAGTCGGACCAACGCATGGTGGACATATGACAACAATGCACAACTGCACAAAACAACAGTGCACAATACACGACAACAACAATGCACAAATGCATGACAACAACGATACACGAATGTATCACAACATGATCGACTCAAATGATAAAAATGATTAGAGTACTTGTCTCGAGTCCTTCAAGAACGATCTCAATGCCTAAACCATCACGAACCATTATCCTCAATACTCGACGGTCCAAAGTATCAAGGATTGCAGATAATTCATATCTCCATTTTTATCACGATATATCCTCGATATACAAGTATACCAATAACAAAAGCAAATCATATACATTATGATTTAGATTCCCAAAACTCAAATATGATTTATAATCTCAAGTCTCCTGTGATTACGATTATAAACATTGTTATACGAATTATAAACGAATGAAACGAAAACCATTCATTAAATACTATAAACTGAGTAAGTAATAACTTACTTCGATACCAATACAATGACGAGGAAGCTGTTACCAAATCCATTGCCATCATCTACAAGTTTCTCGGTCCCGACCAAAGCAATCAACGAACATTCTCGAGCTCGACCGCAACACACGGTTGTAATCACTGATCAATATTCTCAACTTATTACAGTAATCGATAGACAACAAGTTCGACAACAATTAACAATTGATAAAACCAATTTACAAACCCAACGGCTCGACAATATCTCGATTAAACACTAGTCGGATCAATCCTACTCAAACCAGCACGAATTTACAACCACAACACGAAAATACTGCACTTTCTGCCTTCTTAGCGCACGTTAATCACCTAACGTAGCGTGCGCTAAGTTGCTCCCGTTAGCGCGCGCTAGGCAGTAAACGTAGCGTGCGCTAATGCTGTACGGATGCATGTTTTTCAGATACCGATCAACTTATGGCGATTTCAAGAACACCAAGTGATTCTGAATCATGTTCAAAGCTATCAAAACAACGAAATCCGATATCCTTTAACATATAAACAATCATCCAACTTATAATCCAAGTTCTATATCCATATATCATCTTCCTCAATATCAACATCACGAAAAATTAAGAACGTAACAACACTTTCATAATCTATCATAACAGGGAGTAATCATCGAAAATAACATCAACATCCGAAACTTAGGAGAAGGATCTACTTATCTCAAGAAAACGAACAACACTATTCAAACCACAAGAATCATATCAATATCTTCATGTCAACAATAACATCATCATAATCCGGTAATCCATCTCATAATCATGCTTATCAACTTTTTTATGTAATAATCATCAACTCAAGAACATCAAAATTCAATCTAAAACGAAATCCAAAGATGAAGAGTAATTACCTCTTTGAAGGAATGGATTGAATCCCAAGGTTGAATCCGTTTTCAATCACTTCCAAGTTTCAAATGTTGTTAGGAATGATCAACTCAAGTGTTTGGGACCTCAACTTCTCTCTAAGACCTCTCTCTATCGTCTGAAGGTGAAAGAATGGACGAAATGCTTCATAATACCCGTTTGTCCCTTATATAGAATACATTACTAGCGTGCGCTAAACCTTATGTTTAGCGTGCGCTTCGGCCTTAGCGTGCGCTATCGCAGTCCAGAGGCAACTGTCTTACTGCATGAAGTGATTTGCGTACGCAATGCCCATGCAATAGCGTACGTAAATGCCTCTATTTAGCGTACGCAAGTGTCTTACCTTAGCGTGCGCTACTCATAGTTGACTCGTTTGTCTGTATGCTCCGAAGACTGGTCCACACGCCGAAAGTGCTGACGAGGATAAGATTCCTTTTTGTACGATATACAGTTAGCGTGCGCTAATCAACATGCATTAGCGTGCGCTAACACTACATTACAACATCCGTTGACTTATCATAACGTGCGCCGAAAGTGGCCTGGTCCACACACAGATTCCTTCCGATCTGACTGCATTAGCGTGCGTTATCTTATATCCGTAGCGTGCGCTAAACCTGCACGATAGCGTGCGCTACTCCTGATTATTAGCGTGCGCTAATAATGTTACACTTAGCCATTTTCAGCTATTCTTGTCCAATCGTCTCAACATACAGAATACGAACATACGGCATACTGAATACATATACTTCTTACATCCAATTGTCGACCAAGTACGACAATTATACCAATACAGATGTCTTGGTCCTTCAATTATTTTACCCATACTGTACAGATTCCACGCTGTACAATATAACTCGGATAAAATAATCTTAAACAACAGTAGTGGAAATTCCGGATATTACATGTTACGGCCGTAACTCCTCAATGTTACGACCGTAACTCTTGACAGATTGTGATCATTATTTAATTTTTTGTACTTTTGGTCTATTATTGAGGGATGGCTGGCATTGATCCGATCTAATGTAATAATGTTGGAGTTTTGAAACTATTATATGACTTTAGGTATATAAATAGACCCCTTAGATCCATCATTATGAATCATTCATCTTATATTTTCTCACTTTGTAATACTTTTTCTTTTTGTGTGAAGAACACACTTGTGTTCTTGAGTGATTTGTGTAAGTGTGGTTTAGCTTATGTTGTTGAGGGAGTTTATTGCTTCTTTCTCCTTTATCTACTAAGGGAGTTAGGATCAATTCTTTCCCTTTTTCAACTATTAATGACCACTCAAGCTTGTAATATGTTGAATAAACCCTTAATGGGCTAAGTTACCTCAGTTGGGATTATAAACAAGGTTAGTCATGGTATTTAAGTTTGTATAAAGATCTATTATGAGTTACTTATTATTGTGTGTGATTTTCATTGTTTTACCAATCTTTATTTATTTGGCCAATAAATGACGATATTTATGGTCTTCATATGTTTCGAAAGAAAATATATTTGATTAGATTAAATGATATTCACTCTAAGTTGTTCTAGGGGATAGAAATATACCTCTAGACCTTAGATGATTCTTTGAGTTATTTTCATAAAATCTAATGCTATGTATTGAAGCCAATCAACATAGAAATATAGTGGATTGATTCAATATATAAGGGACATTTTGACATTCGAAAGAGGAACCGTCTTTTTAAGGAAAATCGAATCTACACAACATAATAAGTAAATACATCTTATGATCTTCTATACATCTTCTATAACTAATGATGAACTAAGTTTGTAATCCCAACTATTTCATTTTATCTTTTATTAATCCATTATTAGCGCAATCTTTCATTTCCTTGAATTTTAGAACTATTATTACATTATCATTGCAATTGTCAAACCAAACTCTTAAATTGTGTGTTTCAATCATATAAATCTCTATAACAAATAGTTAAATAGTGTATAATTCAATATATAACCTAACTTCATTGTGGGATCGATAAACCGGACTCAAAAAGTCCACTTACTACTTGATACGATATCGTGCACTTGCGATAGTTACACAAAAGACGTGTCATTGGGGCCCAAGAAATGACTCCAAACCGCCTCAATCAGTTCCACAAGGTAATAAATCGGCCCCTAGGCTGGGAACAGGAATTTGAATAGATTTGGAAAGAAAGACTCCAAGGGAATTAAAACTCAAGAAGGATAAGAAGAAAGGAGATCCAATTAAAGAAGGAAACTAATAGATAAGGGATTATTATAAAAGGAGGGGGGCTGAGATTATTATAATCATTATCACCATATATCGCGGCTGGAGCAGAGAAAACAAAGGGGCGACTGAACCGCCATTCTCGCCGGAGCAAATCGAGCCGTTTCCGACGGGCTAAGAAGAAGACTACACCATTTGAATTTCTTTCTTCTTATGTCTATTACTAATTTGCTGTTTTCTAAAGCCAACATGTACGGCTAATTTTCTATTCTAGTTCTTAGTAAAGTTTGAAACCGTATTTGAATTATTCATGTTTTAATCCCGTAGCGTATTCTCAACTCGAAATCTCTAGAATTACTTTTGTGTTGTTGAATTCACTACTATGCCATATAATTTCTTGATTTGGTTTGGCCAACTAGATTAGGGGTTTTATGTCTTATGCTAGAAATTGAGTTGTAATCCGTAATTGTTGCAATTTTAATTTCACAAGTAGCAAACAATTGAATTTTCTCAATTGAGTAACACAAAATCGAGATCCCTTAAGTCGAGCTTATGAATTTTCTCAATTGAATTTTCTCGATTGAATTTTCTCAATTGAATCAATTGCCTATTTCATTATTTTGATTTTTAATGCATCTAGCGAGCGAGATTTGAAGAGCTTATTTTGAATCCACCGCATTGATAGGTTTAATTAAAGAGCTTATTTTAATTAAATATACTTAAGAAATAATTGGGGTCAACAAAGCTTGTTGTTGGCTTCGGAATAAGAGTTCATGAGATTAGAGAAGAGATAAGCACTGCATTGAAGTATGAATTAATTTGTAACAATAGATAACGGAACTAAGAACTAGATTATTCCTTTAATTGATATTTTCGATTTTTATTTTATTTGTTTATTTTAATTTAATTTATTTTATGCAAATTATTTTTTAGTTAAGATCAGAAACTAAACCCCCCCTTTGTTTTATTTTAATTGCTAAAAGTACTTAATCCTTAAAAAGCATAATTGATTTACCGTTCTCCGTGGGATCGATCCTTACTTGCCGATACTACTAGTTAGTATAAGTAAGCCAAAGAAAAATAAAAATAACTAATTCTGACGCTTCACGACAGCGCGATCAATATATATCTATATTCAGTTCTTCCATGAAGATAGATACATGTCAGGATCTTCCTAGGATTGCTTTTGCAATTACAGAGCTTGCAGTTTCGCTACTATGTGTACTAGGCCTGTTGTTTTTATACAAACACAATGTCTAACATTTTCTCTATAATTTGTTTTGTTCTTTATTTTATTGCCTGTACTCATCTGGGGAACATATGATTTGCTCTCAAAATTGATAGTCTAGATTATTTAAAATTTTGATTTGGGGTGACATTGTTACGTATCAAAACTATAGTTTCAGAGCTGAATTGAGGATTTTGGACATTTCACCCACAGGCATAGCCCCCAGCTTTCAAAATTTTGCGTTGAAATACACATGCCTTTTTTTCTGTATATAAATTGAATTGGTTGTTGAACATTATAATGACGTACTGTGCTCGAGTTTATCGGCTGGAAACCTGACATGGTCCCACAAAATTTCCGAATGGAGCCTGGGTTTAAATAGGCGAAACAATATCACGAACAAGAACACGTTATATTTATTTCCTGTTTTTATTATTTCTCATTTGCATTTATCTGCCAATGTTACTACATGCTAACTTTAGTAATGTATGTTTTTATTGCATGTTTCATTCAATTTTGGCTACACATATATCTATTCAGTTCTTGCTTGAACATAGATACTTGTCAGGATCATTCTAACATTGCTTTTGCAATTACAAATCTTGCCTTTTTTCTAACTTATATCAACACTTTGTATAACATCTTCTCTATATTTTGTTTCGCTCCTTGTTTTACTCCTTCTACTCATCTGGGGGAACATATTATCTGCTCTTAGAATTAACAGTCCTCATTCATTTTCTGTATTTGTCTTTCCCTGTGATGAGTGGGTTTTGCTCCAACTGGCTATAATATTACCTGAATATGAGGTAGCTGTTTTCATTGTGCAGCATTGTGAGAGTTGCATAGGCCAGAAATAATCGAGCATAGCATTCGGTTCCAACGATGTAACATTTAGAGACTGGTAGAAGAAAAAATTGAGAGCTGTTTAATGAATATGCCTGCATAGATAGCACTGATTCTCATGTCGTCGTTATTCAGATCGAATACCTCTAATTTCAATATATAGCTAATTGTTGGAGGATGGTGGAAAAATTAATATATTTTTTACTCTGTTCTATTGTTCGCTGTTTCGTCGTGTATGCATCTTTATATTGTTGTATATTTCTTTAGGGTCGGGGTTTAACTTCATGAGCATATCAGTTTTTTATTTCGTTGGCTTTAGTAAGTAGGATGCGGAATATGAGGTTTCTTATTCGGGTGGACAGATTCGTACTCGCGACCGATATCAGCAACCACTCTGTTATTTCTCATCTCAAGGTATATGTTTTTTCTATATGTTGCAATATTATATCTGTACAGTTGATGAATAAACATAAATAGGCTGCATAGGCCACCTGAGATCCCCGCATATTATCCAGATACAGCCTCATTTTGCGTTGGTGTAACAACGCCACAGGCAAAAAAAATCAACTTTTATTTGATGTTGTATTCAAACACAAATGTTTCTACTCTCCATAGATTTCCATAGGTGTTCAAACACAAATTCCTCTCTTTTTCCTTATATAAATTAAATTGGTGTTTGAACATTATAATGACGTAATATGTTCAAGTTTATCGGCTAGAAACCTGACATGACCCCACAAAATCTCTGAATGGAACCTGGGTCTAAGTAAATGTAACAATGCCACGAATGAGAACACATGATATTCATTTCATGTTCCATTTAGTTTTATGTTGTCGATGTTTGTAAACTGATATTTCTCTCAATGCTGTTGAGGTTTATATAGATTTGTATACGTGTTTGAACACAAATGCCTCTATTCCCCATAGATAAATTGAATTGCTGAGTGAACATTATAATGATGTATTGTATTCGAGTTTATCGGCTGGAAACCTGATATGGACCCACAAAATCCCTGAATGGAGCCTGGGTCTAAGTAGGTGTAACAATGCCCCGAATGAGAATACATGATATTCATTTCACGTTCCATTTAGTTTTATATTGCCAATGTTTGTAAACCGATATTTTTCTCAATGCTGTTGAGGTTTATATATATTTGTATACATGTCTGAACACAAATGCCTCTATTCTCCATAGATAAATTGAATTGCTGAGTGAACATTATAATGATGTACTGTGTTCAAGTTTATCGGCTGGAAACCTGACGTGGCCCCACAAAATCTCTGAATAGAGCCTGGGCCTAAGTAGGTGTAACAACACCACGAACAAAAACACATGACATTCATTCCACTATCTACTTATGTTTTTGGTATTGCTGTTTGTTATATGTATAATGATGCCACACAACTTATTCGCCATGTTTCTGATATCCTCGATCTGAGCTTATCGGTTGGGAATCCTCTTCTGCATCTATATTCTTTTCTAATATGCTTTAGACGATATTTCATTGCATTTGTATATCTGTACTAACTATGTGTCCAGTTTTTTAGGTTATGAATATTTTACGAGTTACTAAATTTTCCTCATAATGAAGGAAGCAACAAGGATAATGATTGCCGCAAGCAAGTTGCCACAGCTTTTTTGGGGCGAAGCCACCAATACAGCGTGCTACACACAAAACTGCTATATCGTCAACAAGCATCACAATAAAACAGCATACGAGGTATGGAACAACAAAACTCCGTTAGTTTCATACTTTCACATATTTCGATGCAGATGTTACGTTTTGAACAACGGTAAGGATCAACTTAGAACCTTCGATGAGAAATCGGATGAAGAGATATTTGTAGGATATTCCTCTGTTAGCAAAGATTACAGGATCTTCAATAAAAGAAAGCTAACAATTGAGGAATCAGTTCATGTAGTGTTCGATGAACCTCACCATGATCATACAGGAGTAGAAGACCTTTCTCGGAACATCCAACAACTATCCATCATAGATCCACCAACTCCTATCGAACCTATCGTTGACCTAGAAATCAACCCCGTAGCTGTAAGAATCGACGTAGATGAAGCCGATACTGTACAAGCTGAATCCAAAACTACAACAACTCAAGATACAATACGGAATCCCGAATTAGATACCGAAAGAAGATGGTTGAGAGATCACCCGCAAGAGCTGATCATTGGAAACATTGATGCTAGTGTTTCTACCCGTAGGAGAATACAGAGTACACAAGGAAATGTACTATGTGCACAAGAAGAACCCGATATTGAGATATCACCATTTCCTGAATGGAAATCTCAATCCGAGCTTAGAAGACTTAATATGTGCACAATTGCTATATTCTTAGCCCAATCCGAACCTGTTTCTACCAAAGAAGCTCTCAACAATTCTCATTGGATCACATCTATGGAAGAAGAGCTTAACGGTTTCGAAAGAAACAACGTATGGTATCTTGTACCCAGACCTTCGCACCAATCAGTAATTGGAACCAAATGGGTATTTAGAAACAAGAAGGATAGAAATGGACTCATTATCAGGAATAAATCCCGAATAGTCGCCCAAGGCTACAGACAGGAAGAAGGCATAGACTACGCTGAGACATTTGCCTATGTAGCCAGACTAGAAGCCATTAGGATATTTTTATCCTTTGCCGCCCATAAGAGCTTCATTGTATATCAAATGAATGTCAAAAATGCATTCCTATATGGAGACCTCGCTGAAGAAATATATGTTGAACAACCACCAGGGTTCGTCAATCCAGAAGGCGAAGACCTAGTATACAGGCTAAGGAAAGCACTGTATGGACTTAAGCAAGCCCCTAGAGCATGGTATGAGACCTTATCCCAGTATCTAACCAATAATGGATTCAAGAAAGGTGTTGTGGACAAGACCTTGTTCAAAATACAAGAAGGTGATGACCTCCCGATGGTTCAAATCTATGTATATGATATAATATTTGGTTCAACTAACCTTGCTTTATGTCAAAAGTTCTCTCATCTCATGCAAAGTAAATTTGAAATGAGTATGATGGGAGAACTTAGTTATTTGCTAGGTTTGCAGGTAAAGCAGTTGCCTACATGGATTTTCATCAACCAGGAAAAATACAGCAAAGAGCTTCTCAACAAATTTGGAATGAATACTTCCAAATCATCGTCAACCCCCATGAGCACTTCCATGCAAATTAGTGCTGATGAAGCTGGAAAGCCGATTGATCAATCACTCTACAGAAAGCTTATTGGCTCACTCCTGTACCTAACGGCTAGCAGGCCCGATATCCAGTTTGCTGTGGGAGTGTGTGCGCGATATCAAGTATCACCTAAAGAATCACACTTCGCAACAGCTAAACGAATCCTGATATACGTCAAAGGAACAGTCGATGTAGGACTGTGGTATCCTAAAGAACTCGGATTCGACTTAGTTGGCTACAGCGACTCGGATCTCGGAGGTTGCAAGCTAGATAGGAAGAGTACAAGTGGAACTTGTCACTTTCTTAGACCTAGACTTGTATCTTGGTTTAGCAAGAAACATTTGGCTAACTCGCTCTCAACAGCTGAATCAGAATACTATGCTGCTGGTAGTTGCTGTATGCAGATCCTTTGGATGCAACAACAGCTGTCAGATTATGGAATTAAAGCCAAAGAAACGCGATTATGTGCGATAGCATGAGTGCAATTGCTATCACTCACAACCCTGTACTGTACTCTCGCACCAAGCATATTCACATGAAGCATCACTTCATTAGGAATCATGTTGAGAACAAGGATGTTCGGCTGGAAAAAGTTCATACAAATATCCAGTTAGCCGACATCTTCACCAAGCCTCTCGACACAGCAAGATTATGCATGCTTCGACATGAATTGGGATTGCTACAGCCTGACTCCCTGTAAGTTTTTAATGCTTTTACTCAGCAAATTGAGGGGGAATGCTGTAAGACCCAAGAATACAAGATTCATCGTTAGTTATCTCGTACACTCACCCATCGTAACAAAGACTGTAGGAACCAAGTGATATGAATTATCCTACAGCTTACGTGTGCAATAATTAAGGGGGAATACCGTACGACCCAAGAATACAGCATTAATCCGAAAGCTGTTGTATCGAATTGAAACCCATATGTATCTTTTAAGGGGCAGCGCTGTATTTTCGCAGATACAGCACATACAAAGGGAAATCAATTATCATGTTATTTATTTTAAAATATTTTATGTCCACGTGCCCTGTTATCATTACAAGTCATTTGCATTAAATGCTTTACACGACATCTGGACATTGGTATCGTCAAGCCGCGATGTTTTCAGTTTTTTTATTAATTGTACACCGTCGTTTCAGGCAATAAGGGTAATTTGAAAAGTCAGAAGTGGGACCCCTCCTATTTTAAATTAATTGGATAAGTTGTACTAGTTACACTCAGTCCAATCGTGATCGTCCATTTTAAACAAACGGTTCCCATCCCTTAAATCTGACCGTTAAGTCTCTGAAAACCCTTCTTCGCCGCCCACTATAAAAGGACTGAAAATGCCATTTGAGACTCTTTACGCTTTCTGCATATTGTAAGAGTTCTTGAGCATACAGCTTACAAGTTTTCTGTGTTTACTGCATTTTTGCTTGAAACCTTTTTAACTTTTCTTCGAGTATCAAAAATGGCATCTTCTCCGACCTCTTCTATCTCTCTCAAGAAAACATCCAACATCATCGACGGATGGATCTTCTCTAGATCTGTCTTGCTTGAACGTGTTCATGCCGAAGTGGATGACATCGAATCGATGGAATACGTCATCACCAGGATTCGTCAACAAGGCCTCTATCGCCTTGGCAGGCACTCTGCTGAATGATTTGATGTTCATCTAGTTGAGGAGTTCTACCTCAATGCTGCCGTTCGTTTCCTTTCACAAGCCCAAGGAGGACATGTCGCTGACATCACAGCCATCGTTCACGGAGTTAAGATCCTCGTTGACCAAGAGCTTATCCAGAATATCTACAGGCTACCTGCTGACGGCCTGTCAATGGAAGATCTTGAGACCTTTGGGTCCCAGGAATTGTTAACTGTCTACTATGGCTTGTTCACCGGTTCATCCTCGGTTGAAACGGTTCACACTTCTTGCCATAAGAAAAACTTCTGTTTACCTTTTGTCTACTTACATGATTTCTGTTGTCGTATTATTGAGAACAGAACAAATGCCTTTGAGATGTGCACAAATCTTAGGTTTAGGATGATGGTTGCAATAATGACCTGTGAGAAGGTCAAGTGGTTTCAAATCATCCTCAAACGGTTGCAGGAAGAAGTTTCTAAGCCTGCTTCGCAGAAGAAATCCTTTGGTCTGTTGTTGAACTATATTATGACCAAATGCGGTGTTCCGCAGGATGATAAAGCCAAGAAGATCACTTCTCACATTTATATGGGAAGTATCTGACCCACCGTCTTCAGGAAAGGACCCCTCATTGCAAACAGGCCCTACGTTCGCAATTTTCCGCTTTCTGCCAATCCAAGGGACGTATCTTCTAAGTCTCATAGCGAGGAGACTTCAAGAAAGAGAAAAAGATCTCATAGCAAAACTCCAGTTGCAGTTGAGAAGCCGAAAAGGAAGCTAAGGAGGCTTTCAAAAATTAAGACCACAGAAAACTCCAAGGACGCTTCTTCCATGGCTCAACCCACTGAACAACTCCCCCAGGGCCCAACCCCTGTGGATGAGATGCCTGCTACTGTCGATAGAGTAGATCCCGAGCCTTTGGAGGCTATGGCGGATGCTCAGACATCTGCCAACATACAAGACTCTGGCGAGTCGGCTGCCACTTTGGAGCCTATAGCTACTTCTCCTATACGGGATCCCACACCCGTTTAGGATCCATCTCCCATCAAGGTACCAACCCTGTAAGGAATCCTTCTCCGATACAGGATCCACACCTGTAGAGGAACCCATGCCTACAGCGAACCCAGGCGTTGTACGCAGCCCCTCCCCAGACACAATTATTAACAAAACCTTGCTACATATGCAAATCGAACAAGCTTACGAACGGTTTTTCCAATGGAAGAGTTACAAACTTGCTCCGTATGAAACCTTGTACAACTGGAGCGAATGGAGTAACTAAGAAAGATTTGTTTTGGAAGTGACGGACACTCAAGATATTGCTGTCCTGATCCAATGGGACAACCTATGCATTAAAGAGCTTATTGAGAGCCATCTGTTTGAAAAAGTCGAGGCACGAAAGAAAGGTAAATCTAAGTCCGAGGAATCTCCCGAAAGTCCAAAGTCAGATCCCGACTCAGACGATGATGACGATGCCCTACAGGCTGGTCTAAGAAAGAGTCGCGAAGAATCTGAATTTCAGATGGGTGTAGCAAGTCAACATCAATCACCTCCCCATCAACAAGACACTATTCCCGACAACGAGGATTCAGCCCCTCATGTCGCGGATGAACAATCTGTTTCTCAACCGAAACCCAAGCCTGTCGCCGCCCAAGTAGAAGAAGAATCCAGCGCCATCCCGCACGAGGAATCAGTCCCTATGCCGGAGTAGGCGAAAGCTGAGAGACAGCAGGAGGAATCAGCCCTTCATGTATCCATGTCTTCAGATCCCACTTCAGCACAGGAGGATGCAGCACCCCCTGTCGCCGAGCCCGAATCTGATGCTCCCGCACCCTCAACCGCCTTTGAATCCGATGACGGTATAATACCTGAGGATGTCCAACTCAATTCACGTCCCAATGTGAATTTGAGACGGTTGAACGGAGTTGAGGATTTTGCCCAACCAGACTCTCCTAGGACTGCCACAAGAAAAGAGCGATTACATGCTCTTGGCCTCCAAACTGTTTTCATCCAGGATGCCATCAATGCCTTATACTCTGTGGAAAAAGCTCTTGATTGGCTACAAACTTCTGCCGTTGAACAAATGACAGGACTGAAGCACAAATTCTCCCGGGTGGTAGAAGCCTTCACTGTCTTGCCACACGTCTTCAAGCAGTCACTGAGCCAATTGTAAGAAAAACAGGAGCAGATACTGAGAGAAGAGCAATCAAAGTTATGCGTGTCTGAGTTCAAGACATCATCTGCTCTGATCGAATCCGGTTCCCAGCTTCGAGCCCACGACAAGAAAATTCAAGATATGTCGCAGGTGCTCTCCTCCCTTGTTGAGAAAATGACAAATATTGAGACAAAACAAGATGCTTCTTTACAAATCCTGGAACGCCTCGATGAAAAGGTGTCATACCTTGATGACGCCAAAAATGGGGAAGAATCGAGGGAAGCTGCTAGGAGAACGAGGCTGGAGCAAGAGAAAGAATTGTTAGCTCCTTTTGAAGACTCCATCACTGCTGATATAGCCCGTATCACATCTCCAAATATTAGGATACAGGGAGATCGACCAGAATTCCAGGATCCTAAGTATCCTTGGAAGAGCCTAGTCTGAAAGCCGCAAGCTATGAACCTCCCGGCCGACCGACAGCCTACTGCTGAAGAGATCAAGAACTGGAGGAGAAATGAAATGCTAAGACACTTTGTTGTTCTTATCAGAGAATCCTCATTATTCAACAGATGGAGGATGATAAAAGAAGCCGCAGAGGAGTTCAAGAAAAGGCTGGAAGAAGGAACGCTCCCACTATAGCTGCAGATAAAATCAAAGCACAAGAATGGTGACTTGGTTACCCATCCAGAGGATTGGATCATAGTCTTCGATAAATCATATAAAGGTAGAGCCTTATATCTGAATCGAGATAGGGACACACATCAAAACTGGTGGAAGGATACCAAGAATGATCCTAAAAGGCCATGGAGGCATTCAGACTACAGAAGTTAGAATTTCCTTGTATTATTTTCTTTTAATCTTATTTTCAGAACAGCAAAATTTTGTACTCTTCAACTCAATATCAATAAATTTTTTGCCTGTCATGAGAGATTACAACTCGTAATCTACTGTGTTATTGTATGTTACAAACACTAAAATTTATCCTTGTTGTACTCAAATATGAAACTTATCTTAATACATAAGCTGTAAAGAACTTGTCTGCGAACAGTTCATAGTTTAAGTTGTATGTATCTAGAATACAATGTAAGATTGTGGCTGTGCGTCAATCATAAGTTTAATCATGTATCATTTTTTTATAACAGCTGAACTTGCCTGCGAGCAGTTCTTAGTATTAGGCTAAATGCTGAAGACCAGATCATTCGAACAGAAGACCAAGAAGTCTGCCCTCCTTCAAGACGCTAAATGTCAAAGTTTTGGCATCATCAAGGATGTTTGGATAACATCATAAGGTTTTAAAAAGAAGACTTGGAAGGACTTGGAAAATTATCAAAAAGGGGGAAATTGTTGGGATAACAATCCCTGTATCGAGATTGTCAGGACAAACAATCCCTGTATCGAAAAGATCAAGACAGAATGTTTTGACATATATGCCAATCCAGCATACAACAAGCAGTTTTATCGAAAAGCTGATCAAAAGATACCAACCTGTATCGAAGACTTCTCGTAGCCCCAGCATACATAATCAATCATACAGCAAAGGAGTCTTATAAAGACTAAGTATGGAAGCTGTCTTGAATCGACAATACAACTATTATTCCATACAGCATCCAAACAGGACAAAAAGGAATCTTTGTTATTCACTAAGTCAAAGTCCCGTTTGAGAAGATATATTTAAATACTAAAGGATAAAGTATTTAAATATCAAGCCATCATAGATCTTCAATCTAGCGCAAAATCCGGATCATGTTTTATTCAAACACATCATCCCGTTGGAACAGAATCTTGCTCAACGAATTTATATCAACGGATATATTTCAGAAAGCTATATATATCCCCAGCTTTTGAAGATCTAAAAACACACATACACGCAAACGAATGAATGAATATTTAGAGCAAACATATCTCTCAAGGCATTCTGCTATTCTGAAAGAAGAGATACATAGTGCTCAAAACCGTTAACAACACATCATCAGCTAAAAGCTCAGAAAGTCAAAGCTGTTGTTCAAATATTGTTCTAACCCTTGAACAAACCCATCAGCCCTGTGTGGACTGAGAATCCTTGCTCTTCCCAAACTATGTGTGACGGACCTGCATTGAAGATACGAAGCTTCGGAACTGTGTGTGAAGAAGCCAGTCAAGTGAAAGCTCAAACCAATTTGTTTGAACGGTTGAAGGCTAAGATCATTATATCAATCTGTGTGAATGATATACTGATTATGTTTGATTATAAATACGTAGTTGTGTACGTAGTATTTATAATAAACATTTTCACTCCTGTGTGGAGGACCAGTGGACGTAGAGGGGTTTACCTCGAACCACTTTAATTATTGTGTCAATTACCTTCTGTATTTACTGTTTTAATATTTGTGATTATCTTTAAGTATACATTTCATATCTAGTTGCTATATTTTACAGCAACTTACTTTGACAAGACTTCCGCTACGCACTCAGATTTGATGACCGTACAACTTGTTGTTTAAAACACTCTCCAAGCTGTATCCTGTATACTTAGTAGCCAACAAATACGATGATACATAACTTCGATTACAAATTGGATGATTATATACATGTTAAAGGATATCAAATTATGTTGTTTTGATGGCTATGAACATGATTGCGAATCACTTAGTGTTCTTGAGGAACTTCTTGATGGATTTAACATAGCAAGACGATCGTACGTTGAATTATCGATAATTTTAGATATGAAAATTGAATATTCATTGATTGTAGTGGTGTAATTCGTATGTTCTTGATGAAATACGAATCATGAATCAATTTGGAATCCGGAAAGATTGTGATTGATCACCGAATATGATTTCCTTTACATTAGTACCCGTATTTTGGTTATGAATTCGTAATCATTTGAGTTGGATTATTTGGACTTGTGTTTAATCGGGATATTATGAAATCATTGAGTTTGTCCATCGATTATATTGATTAGTAATTATCGGATATCGGTTCATATGGTGGATATGAATTCGTAATGGTTTGAGTTATACCATTTGGTTTTGTATATGATCGAGTTGTCGATGAACCGTTGTGATTGATTGGTTGGATATGTCGGTTATTGATTGTTATTGAACTTGTTGTGTATCAAATTATGGTAATAGGTTGAGATTATTGATCGGTGATTATAACCGTATGTTGCGGTCGAGTTCGAGGATATTCGTAAATTGCTTTGGTCGGGGCCAAGGTGTAATATCCGGATTTATTACTGTGTATTTCATCTGTATTCAAACCCTGTATTATTCGGATTTGTGGTTTTGATTATTGGAGTATGATATTTCTTGCATTGGCATCCTTGTACTTAAGTATAACAACATGCAAATTTTCTCATGCAAACTCGTGATAGCGCACGCTAAGAATGTTGCTTAACGCGCGCTATCGGCTATTACTAGCGCACGCTACGTATGTAGGAGTTGCGTGCGCTAGATACTGAATTATTGAGGTAGGTGGCTAGCACATGCGCCAGCCGGGACATGGGTCCGGGATAAGATTCTCGCGGACGAACCTGGACAGATTTGGAGTCAACACTTATTAGCGCGCGCTAAGTATGTATTGTAGCGTGCGCTAATTAGCTAAAGTGCAGAATATTATAAATGAGACAACCACCCATTTTGGCTTACATTTCCTTCGTCCATTCTCCATTCTTGAGAGGCCAGAGAGCTATAATCATCCTTCTAACACACTTAGAACACATCTTAGTGATCCTTGAATATTGGTTATCACTTGTGAGTGATCATTGAAGAGAAGTAACACCTTGGAGTGGCACATAACCAACCGGAGTCGGATTCTACCTTGTGGTTCAGTGATTTCGGCATATTAAGGTATGTTCAATCTATCTCCAACCTTAGATTTGGATCCTAAGGAAATAAATGATCATGTTAATGAGATATTGAATTTGATTACTGAATTATTCAACAACATCATGTTTAGAAGATTGGAATGTCTTCGATTACGATATTATTGTTGGAACCTTGAAGTCGGAATCCTAATACTTCAAATGATGAGAGAAACATTCTGAAGTTAACAATCCATATGATTTATGTTATCTTTGTGATCATGAATTGGAGGTGATATTATTTCGGTTATAAGAACTTAAAGGAAGAATCATCTTAAGAAATATATAAGTTGGAATTGTTAGTTCACCTCAAGATGAAGTCTGAATATGTATAATGATAGTAGAATCTAATACATCAACCGGAGATCACCAACTTCGCATGAGAATTGTAATCAAGACGGATTATGGTGTTATGATGATTATACGTATACTTGCACCTCGAAGTTGTTATTATCCATGAGATCATTCATAAAGGTTATGATCATAACATGAAGCCGGATAACAAACATTAATTACTGAGGAATTCGCTTACTTCATCACCATTTGTATAATTTGCTGCCCTCCAGTGAACTGCCATGCACTCTTAGCGTGCGCTAAGCCACGTGAATTAACGTGCGCTATCGAGTACGTTTAGCGTACGCCACGATTGGGACTTAGCGTGCGTTAAGTCATCAGCTGAGTGAGTCGGCTGATCAGTGAGGCACTGACCACGCCTGGTTAGCGTACGCTAGGCTGTGCGTACTGCGTGCGCTAACGAGTAGCATTAACATACGCTACATAGTATTCGTAGCGTGCGTTAAGCTATCCAGACAGATTGCATATTAAGGACTTTCTACCGTAATTGTTGAATTGTTAGACGTTCATTTGGCATGAAATGAATTCTATGATATTTCTTTTGTTAAGGTTCGAGCTTAACACGTGATTGATCGAAGGGGACGACCTTCGAGTATTTTGATATTCGTGGAAGTTTATTCTTGTCAACGAACCGAGGCAAGTACTCTAAACTAGAATAGTTTATATTATGACAATTATGATGTAATTGTATCGTGTAAATATGTTGTGATTATATGTCCACCATGCGTTGATCCGACGTGAATCATCATGGGAATCAATAGCTGTGTGCGGTGGATCGTTGGACAGGTAGTTCCACCATGTGTTGGTCCGACGGGATCATTATGGGAATATATAGCTGTGTGCGCTGGTTCGTTGGAATACCATCAGTATGTTGAAACTGTTATGATATGATATGTGTTGTGGATATTTCTCGTTGGAGAAACTTGTTATGATATAATTGTTGATTATATCACTGTTGTATGATTATTGTACTTGTACTAGCATCGTTGTGCTAACCCCTTCGGGGGTGAACATTTGTGTATGTTTAGGATCCAGGAGAGCGGGGAAACAACCACTGGAGATGCATGACGACGAGGGTACAGAGTGATGTTCCGGCCGGGTTTGTTGTCTGTTGTTTGTTGGTTATTTCAATAAGTACTCGAGTACGTCGTCAGTTTATAATGTTTGGATTTTAGTGATGTAATAATAACTCTTCATTGGATATTTGTATTCTCGGTTTTGAACCAGACGGTTGTATTTTATTTCAGCAATTTCATATATTGGTATCTGTTATTGTCATTTCCTTTAATCAGCCTTGTAAATTCTTATGTAAAGGATTTACGGCGCTGTAATATTCCTGAATATATCGGGGGTGTTACAGAATATGGTATTGGAGCTAAGATTATGGATATCTTGGCCATTGGGTTAAAATAGGGGTCATTTACGTCTTTTGAGATAACCGGCCGTGAATAACATCACTGTACTGCCTACGTCTTCCTGCGAACGGTGGTTGTAAGTTCCTAAACTCTATCTCGTTCTTTACATGTTGTACTTTTTTTTATACTTGAACATTAGAACGATGTTGTTTCCTGTATATTAAGTACTTGTGCTTACAGTATGTTGAGAGGCGGACGTGGACGTGGTCGCGGTTGTGGACGCGGACGAAGGAATGCTGAAAGGGAGGTGTCGCCTTCTAATCAGGCTAGTCATAGCTCAGGCGAGCTGCAACAATCCATCAATAACGAACTGTAACTCATTGCACTGCAAATCCTTCGCCAAGTGGTGAATCAGATGACTCAGTTCGCTCATGTCGTGGACCGAATGCAGATGGCGGTGGGACTTCAGTAGGGAGATGGACAGCAAAGGATCCAAAAAATGGGAAATCGAGGTCACCGATGGTTGCAAGAGGTAGCGAAAATTCAACCGCCCAAATTTGACGGCTTTTCCGAGACTCCCACTTGGGTTCATTGGTTGAAGGAATTGGAGAAAATTTTTGCTGGAATTAATTGCCCAGACGACAGGAGAGCTCCTATTGCCCAAGATTTCTCGATTGGGAGGCATCCGAGTGGTGGGAAGCTATCCGACCTGCAGATCATGATGCTGATTGGACAGAATTTAAAATGATGATGGAAGCTTAGTACTGCCCTCGTCCTGTGAGGGAAGCCAAAATTCGGTAATTTTTCTCCGCTCAACCATCAGACGAACCCGTATCCCAGACGATTAAGACGTTTAACCAGTAGTTAGGATTTGTTCGACATCTGGTCAGAACAGATGCAGAGATGATGATTCATTTTGAAATAAGGATGAAACCAGAAATCCAGAGGTACATGTCCGGTTTTGAATGTACCACTCTCCGCCAATACCAGGATAAGGCGTTGGCGTAAGAAATAAAAGAAGCGGCAATGGAGAAGTTTATGGAGTCGAAGAAACAAAAAGTCTTTGGTACTTTTACAGAGCACAAGAACAGTGGGCCCCGCAAGGCCTAGTCTTCTTTTTCTTTCAAGAAACCTCCGCACCCATCTAAGACCGGAAAGAATTACGGAACAATGTCAGCCACGACGGATACAGCTAGGAAATGCTTTACCTGTGGTCGCCCAGGCCACCTTTGGCGTGATTGTTTGCGCACTCCAGTTACATGTTTTGACTGCGGACAGGAAGGGCATCGTGCGACGTTTTGCAAGGACGCCACCAAGTACAATGGAACCCGTTCATCGCAGCCAGTTCAGAAGGAAGCCAGTATCCAACAGATGCAGCAAAGTGTTCAGATGCCTCAAAATTTTGGCCGCGGACGAGGCAGAGGACAATGGGACCGAAAGGGGACATCGAGTGCTGGATCTGTTCCCCCACGTCTGTATGAGATGAGGAGGACAGACGATCGTGATGTCTTTGCCGCATCGTGCACTGCCCGCATCCTTTCCTAGCCAGTTAGCGTTTTATTCGATACAGGAGCTACGCATTCTATTATATCTTTATCTTGTGTAAATCGTTTAAATATTTCTGGTTTTCATGCTTGTGAACCTTATGTTGTTGGTTTACCGAGTGGAGAGAGGATTGTCGGGAACTTAGAAACCAGAAATTTCCCCGTATCATTTGGAGGCAGAGAGTGGCTCTCCAATCTGATTGTGAGAGAAATGCAAGGAGACGACCTGATACTCAGAGACGATTGGCTTAATCGATATGGAGCTATTGTAAACTACCGAAGGAGAAATATTTCGCTAATCGCCGACGATGGCTCCGAAGTACTATTTGAAGGATGGAAACCAGGAAGCTCAGGAAAGTTGATCAAAGCAATGAAAGCTGTCAAATTGTTGAAACAGGGTTGTACCGGATACTGGTGCTACCTCCGCGAAGAGATGTAGAATTTACCATTGAGCTGGAACCCGGAGTTACACCAAGTTCTAAGGCACCGTATCATATGGAACCTACTGAAATGTATGAACTGAAGAAGCAGCTGGAGGAGTTACTGGACAAAGGCTATATTCAGCCAAGCGTTTCACCCTGGGGAGCGCCAGTCCTTTTTGTTCGGAAGAAGGATGGATCGCTTCGACTGTGTATTGACTATCGAGAGCTGAACAAGATGACGATTAAGAGCAAGTATCCATTGCCACGGATTGATGACCTGTTCGACCAGTTGCAAGGAGCAACAGTATTTTCTAAAATCGATCTGAGATCAGGGTATCATCAGCTGAGGATTAAAGAATCTGATGTTCCGAAGTCAGCATTCAGAACTCGCTACGGACACTATGAGTTTGTAGTGATGCCATTTGGTCTCACTAATGCACCTGTTGTATTCATGCAGTTGATGAACCGAGTGTTCATTGAATATTTGGATAAATTTGTGGTCGTGTTCATTGATGACATTCTGGTGTATTCTAAGAACCCAAAAGAGCATGCACAGCATTTGCGGATTGTATTAGAACTTTTGAGAAGCGAGTAACTGTACGCCAAACTCTCTAAGTGTGAATTCTGGCTAAAGGAAGTAATGTTCCTCGGTCACGTGGTATCAGCGGAAGGAGTCCGAGTAGATCCGCAGAAGATCGAAGCGGTTTTGGATTGGAAGCCTCCAAGGAATGTGAAAGAAGTCGGAAGTTTCTTAGGACTTGCTGGGTATTATCGTCGGTTCGTGGAAGGATTTTCCAAAATTTCCCGCCCACTTACTCGACTCCTGCAGAAAACTCAAAAGTTTGAGTGAAAAGAGTCGTGTGAGACTAGTTTTGATGAATTGAAGAAGAGATTGACGACGGCACCGATTCTATCACTTCCACAGGGAACTAGAGGATTTATAGTTTACAGTGATGCTTCGAACCAAGGACTCGGGTGCGTATTGATGCAGAATGATAAGGTGATTGCTTATGCTTCACGACAACTGAAAACTTATGAAGTGAATTACCCAACACATGATTTGGAGCTAGCGGCAGTAGTTTTTGCTTTGAAGATTTGGAGGCATTATCTGTACGGGACTCACTGTCAGATCTTTTGTAACACCCCCAAGATATTCGAGGTGTATTACAGCGCCGTGGACCCCTACATGGGATCCACCAGGCTAACACAAGAGAACACCTCAAGACTAACCGTCTCGGTTAGCAAGGAAACAATTATTAACAACAAGAACACAAAACAACACGTCCGGTACAACCGGCATAATAAACATCAACCGACAAATATAGTAACTCCAACGAAGTCCAAACACAACCAGAAAGGAAAAGCCTAAGTACTCGCGAGTACAATCTATAAGTTTAGAAGTATAGGAAACAACCATATCGAATTAGACAAAGGAAATAAGACGACCCAAATGCACATGTCAACGACCCTGGCCGACATCCTCGTACTGTCCCGGTGCTCGCTCGTCCGGATAACCATAACCTGAAATCCATAACAAGAATTTCCCCGAAACGGGTCCCCAAAGGGGTTAGCAATTACGCTAGTACAAGTAATCAAGGCAAACCAATCGCTTACACATTTCATAGTACATGCACCAATATCATTTCAAAAACCAAAACTAGACATGTCTTTTCCGGAAATAAACAGTCAAACAATTTGCCTTGGGAACAGAGTAATATCATAGATTCCCGCACGAGGCCTCTAAGGACCCTCCCGCGCTGGCTATATTACAAAACAAAACACGCACATGCATCGCCTTGGGAACAGAGTAATATCATAGATTCCCGCACGAGGCCTCTAAGGACCCTCCCGTGCTGGCTAGCTAAACAAACTCATGAATCGAGGAATCAACCCTTTTGATTCCCTCCTTGATCCCGTCGGACCAACACGAGGTGAGCAAATCACACACAAAATACATTACTATTCCACGTTAAGCATAAAGGTTTCCAAAAATACTTGCCTTGAATTATTGACGACGCGAAGAACGGAAAGGAAAGTCACCGACGAACGCTAGGAACCAATGAAACCGAACCTAACGATTCGAAGAATACAATCACAACCATTTCTAAATGAATACGGAATTGGAATACACCCGAAAACCCGCCTACGATTCATGTATATTCGTATATAAACAACAACGAGGGCGGACCACAACCAAACCCTCTCGATTCCGTAAAAATCACGAAATATACCATGAATCCGTAGGGAAACTAAGAATACCAACAAGATTAATCATATTCATCATGAATCCATCAACAAAACGGAACGGATCGGAAGAAAAATCCCAAAAACCCCAATTTATCGAAAAGTAGGGTTCTAAGAGATTTACCTTGGATAGTGACGAAGAACACGATTAGAGGTTGATAATATGCTCCAAAAACTCGAAGGAGATGATAGCTCGGAGTTAACAAGCTTCAAATCGCCGGAAAAACCAAGGAGATCGCCTAGGAGTCGGATGGGGAGGAGAAGGAGTGAAAATGGCCGAAATCGGTCAACCGCTGGGTTTATAAACCCAGGCCTCGTTACGTACGTTAGCCACCATATGCTAACGTACGTAAGCCATATTACGTACGTAAGCCATAAGGGCCTTACGTACGTAACCAAAAAGGCGTAATCGCTGAATCGATACACTAGTGCGTTACGTACGTAACCAAAAAGGGTGTTACGTACGTAACCAAAAAGGCAGAAGTGCCTGTACTGATTACACTAGGACATTACGTACGTAACCAAAAAGGGTGTTACGTACGTAACATTCCTTTCTGTGGAGTACAGGCCAGGAATGAAGGAGGGAGGTACCAAAAAAGAATCGAAATACAACGGTGAACAATTCACGATGGTACGGACGTAAGGGGCCTGAAACGACGAACTTAAGTGCCGAAGGAAAACATATTCCCGACTACTCAAAGGTTCAGAAAAACAACATCAAACGTAAATTTCCCAAACTTTTGGGAAATTTACAAAACGATCCAAACATGTGAAATATACGAAACATGGTCGAAACACCAACAAAACTCACAACGCCCACAATAATATGAGATCGGTCTTCGGCAACCCCAAAACGGCGGTTCCGAACGACGATTATGATAACACACCAAATAGCGACGAAAACAACATGAAACACCGACTCGAGTAAAACGAGTCTGAAACAAGCTCGAACGACAAGAGTTCAATATTAAATATCCTCAAAATGTTAATACGGTTACAAGCGAGTTGCTAAAAACGAAAATGCACCAAGATGAGAATAATAAGAGAAGGGAAAAAATGCGGATATTACATTCTACCCCTCTAAAAACAAGTTTCGTCCCGAAACTTAAGAAATAAACAACTCGGGATACTTAGCACGCATGCTATCCTCGGTTTCCCAAGTCGCCTCCTCGACACCATGTCTCGACCACTGCACTTTGACTAAAGGAATGGTCTTATGCCTCAGTCGCTTCTCACGGTGCTCCAAAATCTTCAAAGGACGCTCCTCAAAAGTAATATCCTCGGCAACGTCAATCTCCCCATAGTCGATGATGTGACTAGGATCCGGGACATATTTCCTCAGCTGGGAAACATGAAAAACGCTATGAACATGACTCAGGGCCGAGGGTAACGCCAAACGGTATGCTAACCCACCGACTCGCTCGAGAATCTCGAAGGGCCCAATAAATCTCGGACTCAACTTCCCCTTCTTCCCGAAACGGAAAACTCCTCTCGTCGGCGACACCTTCAGTAAAACGTGGTCTTCCACCTTGAATTCTAAAGGTCGACGATGGACATCGGCATATGACTTCTGTCGACTCTGGGCAGTCAACATCCGTTCTCGAATTAATTCTATCTTCCGTCTCGTCTCTAAAACGACATCCGGTTCGGTCCCGACCAAATCGGACGCCTCATTCCAACAAATCGGCGATCGACATCGTCGCCCAAAAAGTGCCTCATACGGTGCCATCCGAATCGACGCGTGCCAACTATTGTTGTACGTGAATTCGATCAATGGCAAATGCTCCTCCCAGTCGCTACTCCAATCGAGGGCACAAGCACGCAACATGTCCTCGAATGTCTGGATAGTGCGTTCCGACTGTCCATCTGACTGGGGATGAAAAGAGGTACTCAAATGCAAACGGGTACCTAAAGCCTTATGCACCGCCTGCCAAAAGTGGAATACAAAACGGCCATCACGATCCGAAACAATAGACTTCGGAGTACCGTGAAGTCTCACAATCTGCGCGATAAACACACGAGCCAATTTCTCTGGGGCCCAAGTGTCCTTGATGCCCAGAAAATGTGCCGACTTGGTTAGACGATCAACAACCACCCATACCATATTCATGCTCGACCTCGATCTTGGCAAACTCGTAACAAAATCCATCGATATATCTTCCCATTTCCATTCTAACAGAAGTGACGCAATAACCTAGGTCGCCGATGCTCGATTTTGACCTGCTGACAAGTCAAACATCTTGCTACAAACTGTGCGACCTCCTCCTTCATATCATTCCACCAGAAATTCCTTCTCAGGTCCTTGTACATCTTACTCGAACCAGGATGAATGGAATAGGGTGTGGAATGGGCCTCACGCAAAATACTCTGTCGCAACTCTGGATCGTTCGGCACACAAAGCCGACTCTGGAATCTCAAAACACCATCCTCGTGAATCACAAACCCAGGAGACTTTCCTTTAAGAACGTTCTCTCGGATTTGAGTAATCATCGGATCCTCTAATTGCTTTAGCGTAATTTCATCGATCAAAGACGACGAAATCTCTAAAGCACAAAGTTGCCCGACAGCTCCAGGCAACAAAACCTCAACATCTAACCCGATCAAAGCCCTCCGAAGCTCAGACTGAGGCGTAAGGACCTCAAGCGTTCACAACGCAATCGGTTTCCGACTCAAGGCGTCGGCCACGACGTTCGCCTTGCCCGGATGATAAAGGATTTCGAGGTCGTAATCCTTAATCAGCTCTAACCACCTCCTCTGCCTCATATTCAACTCCCGCTGAGTAAATATGTATTTCAGGCTCTTATGATCGGTAAAAATCTGACATGCAGAGCCAAAAAGATAGTGACGCCAGATCTTGAGTGCGAACACAACGGCCGCTAACTCCAAATCATGGGTAGGGTAGTTCAGCTCATACGGCCGCAACTGTCTCGATGCGTAACCAATGGTCTTGCCGTGCTGCATCAATACGCACCCAAGACCCTGACCAGAAGCATCGCTATAAATGGCGAATCCCTCGTTGCCACATGGCAACGCCAGAACCGGAGCTGAAGTCAAACGCTTCTTCAGTTCCTCAAAACTCGACTGTCTCTCGACATTCCAAACGAACTTCTCGGATTTCTGGAGCAACTGTGTAAGTGGCCGAGCTAGTTTTGAGAAACCCTCGACGAACCTACGGTAGTAGCCAGCCAAACCCAAGAAACTACGGACCTCCTTTACATTAGTGGGCGGTGCCCAATCCAACACTGCCTCAATTTTCTGCGGATCCACACGGACTCCCTCGGCTGAAATCACGTGACCCAAAAACATCACTTCCTTCAGCCAGAACTCACATTTCGAGAACTTCGCATAGAGTTGCTCGGTCCTCAAAATGTCTAACACTATCCGCAGATGATGGGCATGCTCTTCCTCATTCCTCGAATAGATAAGAATATTGTCAATGAAGACGACAACACACTTATCCAAATACTCGATAAAGACTTTGTTCATCAATTGCATGAACACCGCCGGCGCATTAGTTAACCCGAAAGGCATAACTACAAACTCGTAATGTCCGTATCTCGTCCGAAAAGCTGTTTTCGGCACGTCGGACTCTCTCACCCGGAGCTGATAGTACCCCGATTTCAAATCAATCTTCGAGAATACCGCAGCTCCCTGCAACTGGTCAAACAAGTCATCGATTCTCGGCAAAGGATACTTGTTCTTGATGGTCACCTTGTTTAGTTCGCGATAGTCGATACACAAACGTAGTGAACCATCCTTCTTCCGCACAAACAGGACCGGTGCGCCCCAAGGCGAGGCACTCGGTCGAACATACCCCGACTCAAGAAGCTCACTCAACTGCTTCTTCAACTCTGCCATCTCTGAAGGTGCCATGCGATATGGCGCCTTCGAAATCGGAGCCGCGCCCGGCTCTAACTCTATAGCAAACTCAACCTCACGATCCGGTGGCAATCCCGGTAACTCGTCAGGAAAAACATCAGGAAACTCACTAACGACTGGAATCGACGAAACCTCGACTCCACCATTCTCCGCCTTCAAGGCATAGCACCAATAACCAGTACACCCCTTTCGCAGGAGGCTCATCGCCTTCAAGGCATTAATAACGAACTTCTGGTTTCCCCTCTTTCGTCCTGCGAAAGAGTGTTCGGTGCCGTCCCCGGCTAACATAGTGATGATTCTCGTGCGGTAGTTCATGATTGCGCCATGCCGCTCGAGCCAATCATCCCCGAGAATCAAATCCTCACCCATAATACTAACGACAATAAGATTAGAGAGCCAAGCTCTCTCACAAATAAACACAAAGCAGTCTCGGACTTCTCGATCACCGACAATTCTGTCACCGCTAGGGAGTTTAACAATGAAAGGCTCGCAAGGTGACAAGCAGTCGAGACTCAGACGACGTACACACTCTAGAGAAATGAATGAATGCGTAGCACCCGAATCAAAAAGCACACCGACAGGATGAGAATGATATGAACGGTACCTGTCGCCACAGTAGCTGCTGGGTCATCGGCCCTCCTCATCTTGTATATACGCGGCTGGGCGGAGCCGACACTGGAAGCTCCACCCCTAGCAGGCTGGCCCCGACCCCTACCTCGGCCGGCACTCGGTGGAGGCGGCGGAGCAAACGAGCCCTGGTTCACACTCGGCTCCATAGATGCTGGGTGAGAAGAACGGGCACCGCGAAGCTGTTTGATCTGCTCACAAAAAGGGGCCTTGTGGCCTAGCTGTCCACAAGTATGACAGGTAAACTTCGGACGAGAACACTGTCGGCTCCTATGGCCATGCACACCACAGTTAAAACATGTGGGCTCCCGAGCGGAGGTTCCGGCGGCACCCCGAAAGCTCCCAGAGAAATGAGCCGAACCGCCCGTAGAAATATTTGCAGCTTGAGATTTCTGCTGGCCTCCACTCTTGGGACCAGAAAAATTTCCGACCGACTTCTGCTTCTTGCTCTCACGAGCCAAATCACTCGCCGTCACTGACATATCATAAGCGAGGGCCCTACTCTGATAATCCTTCAAGGTAGTGCAGACGAGTCCAGACATGTAGTCTCGAATGGGCAACTTCATCCTCCTGGAAAAATGGAAAATTTTGTCGCTCTCAGCGACAACTTGGGTCTTCACATAACCCAACTCCTTGTTAAAGTCGGCAATGGCCTGAGATACGGGGATATCCCGTGGTTGAGCATCATAGAAAGCATGCACTCGAGCACATCCGACCGGCCACGGACAATATTCGGTCTCCATCAATTCTTGAAATTCGGCCCACGAAGCAACATGATCTTTGGGACCAACGGCCTCCCACCAATCCGTAGCATCTCCCGTGAGAAAGTATTGAGCAATAGGGACCTTACGGTCCTCGGGGCAGTTGGTAGCAGTGAAGACTTTGGATATCTCCTTGATCCACCCTTCCCAGCCGATCGGGTCCGAAGCTCCCGAACGGGGGATGCATCTTGATGACATCCTGAAGCCAGCGATCCGCTCCGCCCCGATTAGCATGGGCCTGATCGGGGTTCTGGACCACCTGAGCTATAGCCGCCATCTGGTTAACCATTTGCTGCATAACAGCCGCAATACCAAGATCGGCGCGCTCCTGGGAAGAAGCATGACTGTGACGGTCGCCGGTGCTGCCGGCTCCTGAAGAGTGTGACGTGGCCGCCCCACCGGCTGCCCCACGTCCTCGGCCGCGTCCACGACCACGACCACGACCACGACCACGGTTTCCTCCGGCATCCATACTGATGTTGAGAGATAACAAAAGTACATCGATGATGAGTAAGGGAGGAAAAGCAACTACGATTCAAAAGTGGAAATACAATGCAAGAAACAAAGGAGCTGAATAAGAAAACTTACGAGCTTGGAAATGGGATCTTTGCGGCGGTGTGATAATGTGCAAAACAAAACACGACTAGACCCAAATGACCAACAAGCCTAGGTGTCCATAAACCTAGTGCTCTGATACCATTTTCTGTAACACCCCCAAGATATTCGAGGTGTACATAGCGCGTGACCCCTACATGGGATCCACCAGGCTAACACAAGAGAACACCTCTCGACTAACCGTCTCGGTTAGCAAGGAAACAATTATTAACAACAAGAACACAAAACAACACGTCCATAACCGCATAATTAACATCAACCGTCAAATATAGTAACTCCAACGAAGTCCAAACACAACCAGAAAGGAAAAGCCTAAGTACTCGCGAGTACAATCTATAAGTTTAGAAATATAGGAAACAACCATATCGAATTAGACAAAGGAAATAAGACGACCCAAATGCACATGTCAACGACCCTGGCCGACATCCTCGTACTGTCCCGGTGCTCGCTCGTCCGGATAACCATAACCTGAAATCCATAACAAGAATTTCCCCGAAACGGGTCCCCAAAGGGGTTAGCAATTACGCTAGTACAAGTAATCAAGGCAAACCAATCGCTTACACATTTCATAGTACATGCACCAATATCATTTCAAAAACCAAAACCAGACATGTCTTTTCTGGAAATAAACAGTCAAACAATTTGCCTTGGGAACAGAGTAATATCATAGATTCCCGCACGAGGCCTCTAAGGACCCTCCCGCGCTGGCTATATTACAAAACAAAACACGCACATGCATCGCCTTGGGAACAGAGTAATATCATAATTTCCGCACGAGGCCTCTAAGGACCCTCCCGCGCTGGCTAGCTAAACAAACTCATGAATCGAGCACTCAACCCTTTCGATTCCCTCCTTGATCCTTTCGGACCAACACGAGGTGAGCAAATCACACACAAAATACATTACCATTCCACGTTAAGCATAAAGGTTTCCAAAAATACTTGCCTTGAATTATTGACGACGCGAAGAACGGAAAGGAAAGTCACCGACGAATGCTAGGAACCACTGAAACCGAACCTAACGATTCGAAGAATACAATCACAACCATTTCTAAATGAATACGGAATTGGAATACACCCGAAAACCCGCCTACGATTCATGTATATTCGTATATAAACAACAACGAGGGCGGACCACAACCAAACCCTCTCGATTCCGTAAAAATCACGAAATATACCATGAATCCGTAGGGAAACTAAGAATACCAACAAGATTAATCATATTCATCATGAATCCATCAACAAAACAGAACGGATCGGAAGAAAAATCCCAAAACCCCCAATTTATCGAAAAGTAGGGTTCTAAGAGATTTACCTTGGATAGTGACGAAGAACACGATTAGAGGTTGATAATATGCTCCAAAAACTCGAAGGAGATGATAGCTCGGAGTTAACAAGCTTCAAATCGCCGGAAAAACCAAGGAGATCGCCTAGGAGTCGGATGGGGAGGAGAAGGAGTGAAAATGGCCGAAATCGGTCAACCCCTGGGTTTATAAACCCAGGCCTCGTTACGTACGTTAGCCACCATATGCTAACGTACGTAAGCCATATTACGTACGTAAGCCATAAGGGCCTTACGTACGTAACCAAAAAGGCAGAATCGCTTGAACTGATACACACTAGGGCGTTACATACGTAACCAAAAAGGGTGTTACGTACGTAACCAAAAAGGCAGAAGTGCATGTACCGATTACACTAGGACGTTACATACGTAACCAAAAAGGGTGCTACGTACGTAACATTCCTTTCTGTGGAGTACAGGCCAGGAATGAAGGAGGGAGGTACCGAAAAAGAATCGAAATACAACGGTGAACAATTCACGATGGTACGGACGTAAGGGGCCTGAAACGACGAACTTAAGTGCCGAAGGAAAACATATTCCCGACTACTCAAAGGTTCAGAAAAACAACATCAAACGTAAATTTCCCAAACTTTTGGGAAATTTACAAAACGATCCAAACATGTGAAATATACGAAACATGGTCGAAACACCGACAAAACTCACAACGCCCACAATAATATGAGATCGGTCTTCGGCAACCCCAAAACGGTGGTTCCGAACGACGATTATGATAACACACCAAATAGCGACGAAAACAACATGAAACACCGACTCGAGTAAAACGAGTCCGAAACAAGCTCGAACGACAAGAGTTCAATATTAAATATCCTCAAAATGTTAATACGGTTACAAGCGAGTTGCTAAAAACGAAAATGCACCAAGATGAGAATAATAAGAGAAGGGAAAAAATGCGGATATTACATCTTTACGGATCACAAGAGTCTCAAATACATATTCAGTCAGAAAGAATTGACATGCGGCAAAGAAGATGGTTAGAACTGATTAAGGACTATGACTTAGAGATTTTGTATCATCCAGGCAAAGCGAATGTAGTGGCCGATGCACTCAGCCGCAAACCTGTTTCTATTCAGATGCTGGAGACTCTGACCTCCCAACTTAGCCTACAACGAGAGATGATTCGAGAAGGAATTGAAGTGTGGTTACAAAGAATCCAAGGACAACTGTGCGTGATGGAAATAACTTCGTCATTAACCGAAGAAATCAAATCTAGACAGGCAGATGATCCTCTGATGATTCGGTTACGTGACGAAGTGATCAAGGGGAAGGCCCCCGGATTCGTAATCCATGATGATGGAGTTTTGAGATTTCAGAAACGACTCTGCGCATCCGATGTCGATGTTCTGAAACAGACAATTATGAAGGAAGCTCACAGTTCGCCCTATTCTATCCACCCGGGCACCAGTAAGATGTATAAGGACTTGAAGCAGAATTTCTGGTGGGGCAACATGAAGAGAGATGTAGCGGAATATGTTTCGAAATGCTTGACTTGTCAGCAGGTTAAAATCGAGCATCAACGGCCTGTCGGGATGTTGAAGCCACTCCCGATTCCTGAGTGGAAGTGGGAGGACATATCGATGGACTTTATCACTAGTATGCCGAGAACCAAGACCGGAATGAACATGATTTGGGTGATAGTTGATCGTCTAACCAAATCAGCTCATTTTCTAGGCATTAAGGACACGTGGGGACCAGAGAGGTTGGCGCGAGTATTTATTTCGGAGATAGTTCGATTGCATGGTACGCCGAAAACCATTGTTTCTGATCGAGACGGCCGTTTTGTGTCTCACTATTGGAAAGCAGTTCATAAGGCCTTGGGAACCGAATTGAACTTCAGCACAGCTTATCACCCACAGACTGATAGACAATCCGAGAGGACTATTCAAATGGTGGAAGATATGTTGAGGGCTTGTGCTTTAGATTGGTCAACCGATTGGAAAGTTCATTTAACGTTGATTGAATTTACCTACAACAATAGTTGGCATGCTTCCATTAAGATGGCACCATTTGAGGCATTATACGGGAGAAGATGCAGATCGCCCCTATGATGGGACGATTCATCAGACTTAATCGGGACAGAACCAGAGTTGATCGTGCAGACTCGAGAGAAGATAGCTTTAATTCGTGATAGACTGTTGACCGCCCAGAGTCGCCAGAAATCTTACGCAGACGTACGCCGTCGCCCTTTGGAGTTCAGTACGGGAGACCACGTACTTTTAAAGGTTTCTCCTACTCGGGGAATACTTTGTTTCGGAAGGAAAGGAAAGCTGAGTCCGAGATATATCGGACCATTTGAGATCCTTGAGAGAGTTGGAGAGTTGGCATACAGATTAGCATTGCCGCCGTCATTGAGCCATGTTCATAACGTGTTCCACGTATCCCAGTTACGGAGGTATATACCAGATCCTAGTCATATCATTGATTTCGGCGAGATCGAAGTTGCTCAAGATGGGACGTTAGAAGAAAGACCGGTCAAGATACTCGAGAGTCGAGTTAAGCAGTTGAGGAACAAACCAATCGTTTTGGTCAAAGTTCAATGGTCACGCCACGGAGTGGAAGAAGCCACATGGGAAACGGAAGATGGTATGAAGTCCAGATATCCCGAATTATTTTCGTCTTGAGTTTCGGGACGAAACTCCTTTTTAGTAGGAGAGTATGTAATATCCAGATTTATTACTGTGTATTTCATCTGTATTCAAACCCTGTATTATTCAAATTTGTGATATTGATTATTGGAGTATGATATTTATTGCATTGGCATCCTTGTACTTAAGTATAACAACATGCAAATTTTATCATGCAAACTCGTGATAGCGCACGCTAAGAATGTAGCTTAACGCGTGCTATCGGCTATTACTAGCGCACGCTACGTATGTAGGAGTTGCGTGCGCTAGACACTGAATTATTGAGGTAGGTGGCTAGCACATGCACCAGCCGGGACATGGGTCCGGGATAAGATTCCCGCGGACGAACCTGGACAGATTTGGAGTCAATGCTTATTAGCGCGCGCTAAGTATGTATTGTAGCGTGTGCTAATTAGCTAAAGTGCAGAATATTATAAATGAGACAACCACCCATTTTGGCTTACATTTCCTTCGTCCATTCTTCATTCTTGAGAGGCCAGAGAGCTATAATCGTCCTTCTAACGAACTTAGAACACATCTTAGTGATCCTTGAATATTGGTTATCACTTGTGAGTGATCATTGAAGAGAAGTAACTCCTTGGAGTGGCACATAACCAACCGGAGTCGGATTCTACCTTGTGGTTCAGTGATTTCGACATATTAAGGTATGTTCAATCTATCTCCAACCTTAGATTTGGATCCTAAGGAATTAAATGATCATGTTAATGAGATATTGAATTTCATTAGTGAATTATTCAACAACATCATGTTTAGAAGATTGGAATGTCTACGATTACGATATTATTGTTGGAACCTTGAAGTCGGAATCCTAATACTTCAAATGATGAGAGAAACATTCTGAAGTTAACAATCCATATGATTTATGTTATCTTTGTGATCATGAATTGGAGGTGATATTATTTCGGTTATAAGAACTTAAAGGAAGAATCATCTTAAGAAATATTCTTTCGTATAAGTTGGAATTGTTAGTTCACCTCAAGATGAAGTCTGAATATGTATAATGATAGTAGAATCTAATACATCAACCGGAGATCACCAACTTCGCATGAGAATTGTAATCAAGACGGATTATGGTGTTATGATGATTATACGTATACTTGCACCTCGAAGTTGTTATTATCCATGAGATCATTCATAAAGGTTATGATCATAACATGAAGCCGGATAACAAACATTAATTACTGAGGAATTCGCTTACTTCATCACCATTTGTATAATTTGTTGCCCTCCAGTGAACTGCCATGCACTCTTAGCGTGCGCTAAGCCATGTGAATTAACGTGCGCTATCGAGTACGTTTAGCGTACGCCACGATTGGGACTTAGCGTGCGATAAGTCATCAGCTGAGTCAGTCGGCTGATCAGTGAGGCACTGACCACGCCTGGTTAGCGTACGCTAGGCTATGCGTACTGCGTGCGCTAATGAGTAGCATTAACGTACGCTACATAGGATTCGTAGCGTGCGTTAAGCTATCCAGACATATTGCATATTAAGGACTTTCTACCGTAATTGTTGAATTGTTAGATATTCGTTCGGCATGAAATGAAATCTATGATATTTCTTTTGTTAAGGTTCGAGCTTAACACGTGATTGATCGAAGGGGACGACCTTCGAGTATTTTTATATTCGTGGAAGTTTATTCTTGTCAACGAACCGAGGCAAGTACTCTAAATTAGAATTGTTTATATTATGACAATTATGATGTGATTGTATCGTGTAAATATGTTGTGATTATATGTCCACCATGCGTTGATCCGACGGGAATCATCATGGGAATCTATAGCTGTGTGCGCTGGATCGTTGGGAGTAGTTCCACCATGTGTTGGTCAGCGGGATCATCATGGGAATCTATAGTAATGTCTGTTGGATCGTTGGAATACCATCAGTATGTTGAAACTGTTATGATATGATATGTGTTGTGGATATTTCTCGTTGGAGAAACTTGTTATGATATAATTGTTGATTATATCACTGTTGTATGATTATTGTACTTGTACTAGCATCGTTGTGCTAACCCCTTCGGGGGTGAACATTTGTGTATGTTCAGATCCAGAGAGCGGGAAACAACCACCGGAGATGCATGGCGGACGAGGGTGCAGTGATGTTCGGCGGGTTTCTTTGTCTGTTGTTTGTTGGTTATTTCAATAAGTACTCGAGTACGTCGTCAGTTTATAATGTTTGGATTTTAGTGACGTAATAATAACTCTTCATTGGATATTTGTATTCTCGGTTTTGAACCAGACGGTTCTATTTTATTTCAGCAATTTCATATATTGGTATCTGTTATTGTCATTTCTTTTAATCAGCCTTGTAAATTCTTATGTAAAGGATTTACGGCGCTGTAATATTCCTGAATATATCGAGGGTGTTACACAAGGAACCTGTAGAAAAAGGCAATGAGATTGGTAGCGGCTCCCTCATCATTGTATCGGTATCGAGGCAAGTTATTACTTGCTCAGTTATAATGTTTAATGAATGTTTTTTAGTTTCATTTCGTTTATAATGCATATAGCAAGGATTATTACTGCGAATTCTGGAGATTTGGATTATATGTTGCCTTTCCGATTTTAGGAGTTAAATCATAATGCGTATGATTTACTTTGGTTATTGGCATAATTAGGTATCGAGGATTCATTATGGTAAAGATGAAGATACGAGTTATGTATAGTCTGTATGTTGCATTGATCTGATCTCGGATTAGACTGACATGATTGTCGTGGTATAGTGCATCTCCAGGTATGTTCCGTATTTCTCTTGGTATTTGTCTTTGATGGACAATTGGTTTTCGTGTCGAGATGTGATGATGTTACCCGACGGATTTGGGTTGGACAGAGTTAGTAGATTTCGTAACAGTGAGTTATGATGATGTTTTGAGAACCTTGGGTGCTGTGCGAGATCTGAATTTTGGTAAAGTTATGACGATAAGATTACATTGGACGTATTCTTATTTTGTATTCTCATTGGTATGTAAATATTAATGTGATGTGACGGTTATCATTGTTGGATATTATGGCTGACCCCATCGTGGGCTTTCTTTTTAGGTCCTTGGGATATCGAGCTTGTAGCGGTCGTGGAGAGATGAGCTTCCCGGAGGATACTGGCTAGGGAATGTTTTTGTGAATTGAGTTTTCTGATCAGTTGTTGTATTCCGTTGCTAGAGTATTTTTTTTAATTGTTTGTCTCTTTCGCTGCGTGAATATTTTTAAATGGCCTTTTGGTATCTGGTAACTTAGGTTACTTTGGCAATCATTTTCTAAACTATTTTATCGGTACGTATAAGCGATAGCTTAACGTATGTTTTAAACTGTTGAGTTCTGGCATTTCAGGCCTTGTCCTTTCAAATGAGATTTTACGACGGTTTTGATAAACAGATTTTATATAGTCTTCAAATGTTTTAAAAGATAGTACCATCGTTGGCCTCTTGGGCATTTGTAAATGTTTGTAAATCTTTCTTTTAGCCTTGTGGGTTCCATATCGGGGCCCACGATGCTGTAATATTCCTGGATGGTTCTGGAGGTGTTACAAGAATATGATCGCAGCCGTATGGGAGTACGTTGTTAGGAGGCTGGCAGGCGACATTCTCATAGTCTCACCTGCAGGCGATATAACTAAAGCATCAACATCAAATAAATACATGCTTTTATCTTTCTTCAATCGCACCTCAAGCTTACTCAAAAACTGGTCGAATGTTATACGCATAGGCGGAATAAGAATGTACTCTTTTTTGCCTCCATCGTATATATTTTCGTTCCATTCTTCTCCATGCGCAACAATTAAACAAGATGAGCTCATCTGCATGAAATAAGTAAAGAATTATCAACTTTGTATGTAATGGTAACGAACGTAATAAAAAAAAAAATATCATATCCGCTTACTAGTACCTCGTGTACAATACTCCATCACGGTAAAATAACACATGGTAACGCGATTACGATACAGTAACACAAAAGGCAAACAACAAATGGTAACGAGAAGATACGAAATACATACGTTGTAACGACTATAAATTCGTAACCAGTAACTAATGAGAGAGAAACTAAATTTACTAACAGTGGACAAGCAACAACCCATCCTCCACTTTCACGAAAAAATAAAAGAAAATATACAACTGAAATAAAGATAAAAAAAACCATGGCGATACCTCTATCGAGAACCACTAAAACCAAAATTGTCTTCACGTCACCGCCGTTGGATGTGTCGTCGCCGCCGAAGCCGCCCCGATAAAATAAAAAAGTTGGGAGATGGAAGAGCTCGAAAAGCTCGATGATGAGCTAGGAGATGGAAGAGATGGAAAAGCTCTTCAAGCTCACCTAAAAAAACGTCCAAGATATGGCAAAAATGCAGGGCCGGCCTAGATTTTTATGGGCCTGAAGCAAACTTGAAAAAAAGGGCCTCAAATATAAATAAAATAAATATAAAAAAATTACATTTTCTAAATAATAAGATTCAATAAAATTTCTAAATAATATAATATTTTTACTTCATTAATACAACTCTACTTGCTTTCTTAGAAGCAAGTTCACTAATCAATCTCTCATAATCAAGCTTTTTAAACAAATTATTTTCAATTGATAACATAGCTAATTCACTCAACCTATCTTGCGATATTGTAGACCGAAGGTATGTAATCAACTTCAACTTGGAGAAACTTCCTTCGCGGAAGCAAACGGTCACGGGTATTGTGAGGAGTATCCAATAAGCAATCTAGACATTTGGATAACAACCATCAATGTCCTTCAAATAGTTCAACATTTCAATTGCCCCCATTTTCCCTTTTGGCAACACATCTCTCAATTGTTTCAATTCCACAAACGGAGAAGAGGAGAAGACGTGAAATCTGATTGGAATTTGGGTTGAATATTCTTTTCTAAATTTTTAAAACAAATATGCGAACAAAAAAGGAGATAAAAGGAATAGACGGAAGTGATTGGAATTGTGCCTAACTATTTCGTTTGCAAAAGATGGTTTTATATATATATATATATATATATATAGTAAAAGAAACTATAAAAAATTGGGTCCCTATTCTTTTACAAAAAAGGAGGGCCTGTTTCATTTGCCTCACCTATTGAGCCGGGCCTACGAAAATGAGAGAGAGAAAAAAGGCAAGAGAAAAGAAAAATAGAGAGAGAGAAAAAAAAGATCTCAAAAGTAAGGGTCTAGAATTGTCCTCTTTGGCTAGAATTTGTACAAACTAAGTCCCTTGACAAGTATTGTCATTGACTAGGGCAAAGTGGCTAAATGAGTGAATTTTCCCTAAACTAAATATGAAACATGATGAGATGACTACAAATGCACAAACAAGATTAACTAAAGTCTTAAAATTGTTACTTCTCCCACTCCAAACTGTATATGTAGACTAAATTTAATTTTTAAGTGGTAAAAATTATTTGTTATAAGAGTAACAAAAAAGTATCAACATGCTTTATAAATAGTTAAAATGATAGAAATCTAAACTTTTTTTACCCACTTGAACAACAAGTGTGTGTGTGTGTGTGTTCACAAAACCAGGTATCCAAAGCATGAAACAGAGAGATTCTTCAAATATTTACATGCAGAAAGTAGATGCATGGACATTATTTCAAATTAAGCAACAATGGAACAAATTAAAAAGTTTCATAAAATTAGAAAGTTAGTGTGTAGAATTTAGTTCATACACATGAAAGGTTACAGAAGCATGCAGCAAAAAAGTTGGAAAACAATGAAATTGAGGAGGCAGAGAAGAAACAAACAAGGTAGATTTTTGGTTTTCTTTATATACAAGATATAAATTAATACATATTTTTAATTTAAAGTTGTTGATAAAATAAGAAAAATGGTTGAGCTTCCTTGTTTAGTGTTGTACAGAGAGTTAATAACCTATCCGCATTCCGTGAAAGTAGCAGCACAAGTCTCCTTCTTTCCCCATCTTTTAGATTCCCAGGTGGTCTGCAGCTCTTGCACTCTCCTCTATTTTCCAATCCTTGTTTCCTTCTTATTTTTTTCCTCATTTCCAATGCTCATTACATACCTCTTGTATACATGCTGTTGGAAAAACACGACTAACGTCACGTCACAACGAATAATGTGGAACCTCGTTTGACAACTTCCCACTCTTCAATTGTAACTTTGTGATTACCGACGAGTAGAGCAAACCAATTACAACTCGATAATATAATACAAATGATATCCGAAAAACAATAAACACGAGACATAATATTTTAGCGTGGAAAACCTCTCAAGACGAGAGTAAAATCACGGGACCGAAGCCGCTTAAATCCACTATCAACAACACACAATACACAATCGTCCCTAATACAAACTAGGGGTCTACACCAATCGTCAAATACTCGGTAATAAACGTTCTTCAAGTATTTGGAATACTACAAAAATAACAAGATCGAGAAAAGAAAACACCATAAATAGCTTACACAAAAAGCTAACGAAATACCCGAACTTCCGGACTCAAAATCTCGATCTACTCCGGTGAAAAGATTTGCCCAATAGCTACCAAGCTCTTGTCAAAATATCACGACGATCCGACAGATAAATCTCCGGAAAATTGAAGAAATGTATTTCTCTCTCTTGTTTCTCTCTCTATATCTCTCTTGATGTTCTTGAAAATGTAGGTGATGATAATGATGTATCCCGCAGGAAAAACCTGCATAAAATAGATCCCTTTTGCAAAGTTGACCCGTGTGCCGCGGCCCGGGCCAAGTGTGCCGCGGCACATACTGAAAAATGTGTCCAGGATTTTGCCGGGGGCCGCGGCCCAGAGTACAAGCTGCCGAGCCTTTGTAGAGAAAAATCCGGGGGCCGCGGCCCGACTGCTGTGTGCCGCGGCCATCCCTGAAACTTCCAGATTTGAACAAAAATCAGGTGCCTCGGCCCGGGAGAAGTGTGCCGCGGCCCGTGCTGTTCCTTTCCTATATTTTGGAAATTACTCCTACAAATCTCCCCCTTTCCGGAATATAGAAAGAGTTCGCCATCCCGGCGATCGAACAACACACTTTCACCTTCTCTCTACTCAACGCCTTGGTTAACATATCGGAACCATTATCATTGGTATGAACTTTATCAAGTTCAAACAAACCATCCTCCAATGCATCTTGGATCCAATGGTACCTCACATCGATATGTTTAGTTCTCTTGTGAAAAGTCGCATTCTTAGCTAAATAAATCGCACTTTGACTATCACAAAGAACCACGTAACGTCGTTGTCGGAAGCCTAGCTCTCGTAAAAATATTTTCAATCATAAGAGCTCTTTACACGCTTCCACCGCCGCAATATACTCGGCCTCCGTTGTAGATAAGGCAACGCACTTTTGCAATCTTGATTGCCATGACACGGCTCCCCCTGCAAATGTCATCAAATAACCGGAAGTGGATTTTCGGTTATCTTCATTACCGGCTATATCCGAATCGGAATAACCAACAAGCATTGCTTTCCCATTTCCAAACATAATCCCCAATTTGGAAGTACCCCGTAAATATCTAAATATCCATTTTGCGGCATCCCAATGCTTTTTTCCCGGATTCGATAGAAACCGACTCACCACTCCCACGGCAAGAGCAATGTCGGGCCTAGTACATACCATAGCGTACATCAAACTCCCGACCGCCGAGACATAAGAAATTTTATCCATATCCTCAATCTCCTCCTTCGTCTTAGGGCAATCTTGGCTCGTCAATTTAAAATTGTTAGTAAGAGGCGAACTAACAATTTTAGCTTTGTCCATGTTGAAACATTTAAGCACCTTCTCGATATATTGCTCTTGCGACATGTGTAATTTTCGGGCCGCTCTATCCCATGTAATTCTTATCTCAAGAATTTGTTTAGCCGCCCCCAAGTCTTTCATGGAAAAAGACTTATTCAATTCTTTCTTCAAGTTGGCAATCCTCTCGGCATTCTTGGCAACGATCAACATGTCGTCCACATAAAGCAATAAGATGATAAAATCAGCATCTCCAAATTTCTTGAAAAATACGCAATGGTCGATAGTCGTCTTCCGGTAGCCTTGCTGCCCCATAAACGACTCAAACTTCTTGTACCATTGTCGTGGTGCTTTCTTCAACCCATATAAACTCTTCAGGAGTTTACACACATAATCCTCTTTTCCTTCGACCTCAAACCCTTCCGGTTGCTTCATATAAATTTCTTTGTTAAGGTCTCCATGAAGAAAAGCCGTCTTGATATCCATTTGCTCTACCTCAAGATCAAGGCTAGATGCAATACCAAGGACCAAACGAATCGATCCTATCTTCACAACCGGAGAAAAAATCTTGTCAAAATCAATGCCCTTCTTTTGACTAAATCCTTTCACTACGAGTCTAGCTTTGTATCGGGGCAACGAAGTATGTTCCTCCGACTTCACCCGATACACCCATTTGTTCCTCAAAGCTCTCTTACCTTTCGGAAACTTTACCAACTCGTACGTGTTATTCTCATGAAAGGAACTCATCTCGTCGGTGAGTAAGACATACTCATCGGCCGAATAATGAGTGGAGGGATGATGGTCCCTCGTCGACTACCTATGTGAAACAAAAGATGGCATGTTCGTCACGGGTAGCTCGGGATGAGCTCCATCGGTGTCATCTTGTCTCAACTCAGCGTTGTCACCAGCATCATGTTGTTCATCATTTTGGACATCCTCTCCATCGGGTGTCTCAACATGTTGTGGAGGAATGGGGTCCAAATCAATAAGATCATAGTCGTGTTATGGATCCGACTCTCCATTCTCAACATCTTTCATTGTTTGATCTTCAACATAAACAACGTCTCTAGACCGAACAAGCCTTTTTATCACCGGGTCATATAATCTATACCCGAACTCATCAAGCCCGTATCCAATAAAAATACATGGCTTCATCTTGGAATCAAGCTTCGACCTCTCGTCATTCGGAATGTGTACAAAAGTTTTACATCCGAAAATCCTTAACTGTCGGTATGAGATGTCTTTACCACTCCACACTTTATCTGGGACATCAAACTCCAAAGGAACATACGGCATCAAATTAATAACATGAACCGCCGTGTTCAAGGCTTCTCCCCAAAACGAGTTTGGCAATCCGGCATGTGAGAGCAAACAACGAGCTCTCTCGACCAAAGTCTGGTTCATTCTCTCCGCCTAGCCATTGAGTTGCGGAGTCTTCGGGGGTGTCTTTTGATGCCGGATCCCTTGCACTCGGAAATATTCATCAAAGAGTCCGGTGTATTCTCCACCATTGTCCGTCTGAATACACTTTAGCTTCTTCCCGGCCTCTTTCCACCGAGGCATGAAATTATTTGAAAGTATCTAACACTTGATCTTTGGTCTTCAAGGTGTATGCCCACACCTTCCTCGAGTGATCGTCGATGAATGTGATGAAGTATCGGCAACCACCGAGCGTCCTAGTCTGCATAGGACCACAAACATCGGAATGAACAAGATCAAGAACATTTTCCTTCCGTGAAGGAGTATGACTCTTAAAAGTAACTCTCCTTTGCTTCCCGGCTAGACAATGAGAGCACCTTTTAAGATGTACCTTGTGAACCCCGGACAACGCCTCCTTCTTCGACAATAGCGTCATCCCTTTCTCGCTCATATGACCGAGCCTCTTATGCCATAGCTCGGCCATGCCATTATTGTCGATTGTGTTCACGGAAATAATCGTGACTTTTTGAACCTATAATTTTCCTCCCTTTTCTCCTCTCCCGACAATCAAGGAACCTCTAGTGAGTTTCCACAATCCCTTGCCAAAACCGCTATGATAACCATCTTCATCGAGTAAACCAACGGACATAACATTAAGCCTCATATACGTAACATGTTTTACATTCCGTAAAACAAGTTCCATACCGGTGTCGAATCTCAAATGAACATCTCCCACTCCAACAAATTTGGATAACTCATCGTTACCCATCTTGACTATACCAAAGTCACCCGGAGTATAAGAGGAATAAAAATATCTACGTGATGTAACATGACACATAGCTCCACTATCGACCACCCAACTCGAATCATCTCTCACAAGGTTCACCATATCATAGTCACAACAGACAAAGAATTCTTCGGTGGTAGTATTTACTTTGGCTTTATCATTATTACCGCTCTCCTTCTTTTGAGAATTCTCTCGGCCTTGGCGATTCTCCTTCTTCAATTGTCGGCAAAATTTCTTAGTATTCCCTTTCTTACCATAATGGTAACATTCGATATTGGCATACTTCTCCCGGGAATTACTCCTTTGTGGCCCTCTATTACTTGGACCTCTACTTTGACCTCTCCCCCATCTTTCGGTAACTAGAACATCCGACTATGACGAAGATCCTTGTGCTTTTCTTCGGACCTCCTCATTCAATATGTTCCCTTTAGCTAATTCCATCGAAATGAGTCCATCGGGGGTGGAGTTAGAAAACGACGTTCGAAACGTCTCCCAAGAGTCCGGCAATGTGACTAACAACCAGAAAGCTTGTACCTCCTCTTCGAATTTAATTCCCATTCCGGCAAGTTGATTAATTATGCCTTGGAATGCATTTAAATGATCCGATAGAGGAGTCCTGTCTCGATACATCAAATTCATCATTTGTTTAATGAGGAATAACTTATTATTCCCCGTCTTCCGAGCATACAATTAGCTCGAGCTTGTGTCATAGTTCTCGAGCATCCTTCTCTCCGCTAATATGGTTCAAAACATTGTCATCAACCCATTGTCGAATATATCCGGTTTATCTTTGCTAAAAACCGATAAATAATAATCCTTCACATATAGAAGGTCTTCCATCTTCCCCTTCCATACGTGGTAATTCGAACCATTCAAGTTAACCATTCTACTCGTGTTGGCTTCCATCTTACAATTGAGATACTAAACAACCACGAAACAACAAATCCCGTGGCTCTGATACCACTTTGTTGGGAAAAACACGACTAACGTCACGTAACAACGAATAATGCGGAACCTCGTTTGACAACTTCCCACTCTTCAATTGTAACTTTGTGGTTACCGACGAGTAGAGCAAACCAATTACAACTCGATAATATAATACAAATGATATCCGAAAAACAATACACACGAGACACATATTTTAGTGCGGAAAACCCCTCAAGACGAGAGTAAAAACCACGGGACCGAAGCCGCTTAAATCCACTATCACCAACACACACAATACACAATCGTCCCTAATACAAACTAGGGGTATACACCAATCGTCAAATACTCGGTAATAAAAGTTCTTCAAGTATTTGTAATACAACAAAAATAACAAGATCGAGAAAAGAAAACACCATAGCTTACACAAAAGCTAACGAAATACCCAAACTTCCGGACTCAAAATCTCGATCTACTCCGGTGAAAAGATTTTCCCAATAGCTACCAAGCTCTTGTCAAAATATCACGATGATCCGACCGATAAATCTCCGAAAAATTGAAGAAATGTATTTCTCTCTCTTGTTTCTCTCTCTATCTCTATCTTGATGTTCTTGAAAATGTAGGTGATGATAATGATGTATCCCGCAGGAAAAACCTGCATAAAAGAGATCCCCTTTGAAAAGTTGACTCGTGTACCGCGGCCCGGGCCAAGTGTGACGCGCACTACTAGAAAAAACACCTTTTAAATCGGTTAAAATAGGCCTTTTAAATCGGGTCTCGAACCGTTATAGATCCAGCCGATGTAGAAAATCGACGCATTTAACATCGGTTATTTAGCTGATGTAAAAAATACTTTTAACATCGGTTATTTAACCGATTTAGTAAGTTGATACAACCGATTCAGAATGTTTAGTTTTTAAATCGGTTACTGCTTTAACCGATTTAGAATGTGTAATATTCTAAATAGGTTACTGCTTTAACCGATTTAGAATGTGTAATATTTTAAATAGGTTACTGCTTTAACCGATTTAGAATGTGTAATATTCTAAATAGGTTACTGCTTTAACTTATTTAGAAAAATTGATATTCTGGTTCAAAAAATGGCAGATTTAGAAAAGCCCTGTTCACAAAAGTGGTAATTTTCCGATCACGACCGAATTCCTCCTATAAAACATAACATGAACAATAAAATCTCCAACAAGACGCCATATATTCTACCCAAATTAGCAAGTTCACACTATTCTATTACAAAACCCTGTTTACATCTTGCAAAAAATGTACAACAACCGTTACTACAAGAGATTTATAAATCTTGCAAAAAAAAGTACAATCACAAAATGATGAATGATCCCTACGCAGCAAATCCCTACGTACCCGGTTCCCATATTCCTCTCTTACTACTTCGATAAAGATGTAAAATCTAGAAAATATTGAGTCCAACGTCTTCGTACGTCATCAATATCATCCTTCAAATAAGGCTCTTCCATATCAAATGTCTGTAAATTAACAAGAGGCCACAAATTGATCAAATATCCATAAACATTTTAATGTCTTTGATTTTGAACAACTGATATTTTGCATTCGCTCCAGCAGAGAGACGAAACAATAGATGACAACCATAAAACCAGACCACAGTGTTCAACTAAAAACATATGTAATTGAACAGCTTTCTTCACTATCTGCAGAAGGCATCATTCATTTGGATTTAGCTCCCCACTGAGTAGCTAGTCAGAGAAAATAACATAACCAGAAAAGGTCTAAAAAGTCCAGCTTCATTAGACAGCTCAAAGGAAAACCAGTAAATATACATTTCAATAGGAAGAAACGAAAACACAAAGATTGGCAGATGTTAATTACAACATAAAACACCATGAGAATTTTCTTACAACATGACCGAGCATGTGCATGAGGGCACTAAAAGGTAAATCAAAGTCGCACTTAGTTTTACATTCAAAACATCTCTGGCATGCAAGAAAGGGAGAGTGTCTAATTATTAGCAACTTGAAGTTTTACCGTCTAATGTCATTCAATGATCATTGCTTAGATTCATGAGCAAAGCAAAGAATTCCAACCAAGTATTTTAGATATACAGTTCCACTATTCAAAAAATCAAATGCAATTAGCCATATCAAGAAATTATTAAACATAAGCAATGAACTAGAGTCTTGTATTTGCACAATTCTAGTAATGCATATGTAGCAGCATCTAAAAGAGGCAAAACATAATTAAAATGAAACATTAGAAGTCCAGAAGTTATAGTAGCAACAGATACTATATTCAACGAAATATGTGCATAACTAGAAATAAATAGGCATATATGGTCAAATCCATGTAATAGAGAAAAAAGGTTTATGTGTCACCATAACCAAGAAGACCTGAATAATAAGTTCCCTTGAGTCATCATCTGAAAGAGAAGAATAAAAACTCATGAGGGTCTCAAAAATGGAGTTTCTGATGTATGTCTGAGCATCGTTTTCCGTATTCAGCCCCACATACAACAACCGCAGCATCCACAACCTGTCTTCTCTAAAACTAGTGGAGCTACCCCAGAAAAGATTCTGGAATAAGGGTATAGCCTGTCATTAACAGCAGGGCAGGTGTTCAATCAGCAAATGAGACTTTGATAACATTAAGTCTATTTGTTTATGTAGAAGCCAATTAAAACTGCAAATGTAAACCTAAAATTAAGCACCATACCTTCATGTTCATACTAGGAGAGTTACTGAGATACTCGATTATGGTTGAGTACTTGTCATGTGATGAATCCAAGATTACCAAAGAAGCCTCTGCAAAGAAAACAGCAATAATGGATGGAATCCTTTGCCATTGTTGCTCTATTCCATTTTGCAAACATGACAGTACGAGACGAAGTTGTACAACGTTCTTTTGGCATTTCTGTTAATGACCGATATGAATATTTCAAACTGGTAAAAGATTGATGCACAAAATTTCATAATACAGTGGGTAACCCACTAAATGCCCAAACCAGCTATTTTTTTTTACACCAAAATATTTTTTTTCGTTAAACTTATCGAGATCAGACACTTTGCAACCCGACTTGCCTGTCCAATATTGTAGGAAATCATTCTTAAGAGGGACAGAGATATATCTTCAGGTCTTTAATCTTCAAGCTCTTTATTTTCTGATATAGCCTTGCCAAAACTGGAAGCAATAGTTGACGCAGAGAGTCCACTCTGTAACATTCTTAAATTGTTAGGGAAAAAACTTACGGAACATAAGGAGAGCAATCGAAAATATAAAAAATGTGGTAAAAATGAAAAAAAAAATGTGGGATAAAAAGGACAAACCTTGGAATAACCCATTCCGCCATAAATATCCCCAACAAGCATATCAATGGTTCTATTATCACCCCGTTGGCTCAGCTCCAACAGTTCATCAAAACTTTACGAAGGAAATGTTAGAAAGAAAATTTTAATCATTCGACTACCAAAAAAGAAAGATAGTTTCGGAATAGAAAAGCCGACCATCAGATCAAGACAACCTTTTGCACTTAGTTAACAGCTTTTCGAGACCCCAATACGTGCCTCCCCCAACATTTGTTCCACTCACACGCTGAAACAAACAAGAAGAAAAAAGGAGCGAAAAAGCTATGGACCAAGAAATATCCCGTATAATGCAAATATAGCAGTGAATAAATGGAGATGACGAGCATATACCTTGTTGAAATGTTCTCTTTCTTCAGCCTATATCATTTACAATATGTAGTCAGTAGAAAGCTCCACAAGAGGGGTACAAACAATAAATACAATCATGTCAACAACCTAGGTGAACATTTATAAAATCTAGCAGCATTATCAATCGGCTTAGGGCCATGTTAATCTACACCAATTGAACATCAACTTACATCTTCTACAGTTAAAAGGAGGTTGCGACATGTTAATCTACACCATATAAGAGAAAAATCACCACAAAACATTTACAAAACATGATGCTTTAATTAATGGAAATACCAATTGTCTAGTGCAACTTAGGGCATGATAGATTAAAAATCGTGGAATCAAATTTTATCACAGTATATACTCTTTTCTTTCAATTTTAGTCTATGAATCACCAATTTTTTAACAAGAACGAAAAAAAATCTATTTGCGAATCTAGCGAGAGAAAATAGCAACAAATATTAAAAAAATACTTACCTCTTGGCGGGAGATATTGCAGAACAGAAGTTTGATGGCAGCGATGGAAGTTAGAGATAAGGTGTGGCGCGAGTGTTACAGCTTATGGGGAAAGATAAGGTTGATCGATGATAATACGCACCAATGATCAAAGGGGGGGTTAACCCTTGGTGGTCTATTCCTAAACCCCCTTTCTCTCTACAAGTTCCAGCCTGCGGTGGTGGGGCTTTTGGATCCCATTACTCCCACCTCCTTTATTCACCGGTGGAGATAAGGAAAATAATATATATATATATAAATTATAATAAAGGGTGTAGTATGGTGAGGGGAGGAGATGAATCGCGGCAGAGAAGGTTGAAAGCGGAGGAGAAGGTTGAATGAAGGTTGAATGACCTAAATTGGGCAGTGGGTGGCCGTTAATGTGTTGGTATATGAGATCGGTTCTTTATTAACCGATGTGAAACATAGACGTATTAAATCGGTTCTCTATTAACCGATGTAAATAATTGATATATTAAATCGGTTCTCTATTAACCGATGTAAAAGACTGATATATTAAATCGGTTCCTAAATAACCGATGTAAAATGAAACCTAATCACTTTCTAGTCGGGCCGCGGCCCCCGAATTTTTCTCTACAAAGGCTCGGCAGACTGTACTCTGGGCTGCGGCCCCTGACAAAATCCTGGACACATTTTTCAGTGTGTGTCGCCACTAGTGGAAAAATACCATTTTACATCGCACTTTCTAGATCGGTTGCAGTATAACCGATGTGAAACATAGACGTATTAAATCGGTTCTCTATTAACCGATGTAAATAATTGATATATTAAATCGGTTCTCTATTAACCGATGTAAAAGACTGATATATTAAATCGGTTCCTAAATAACCGATGTAAAATGAAACCTAATCACTTTCTAGTCGGGCATGGCCAATTTCTACAAGGCTCGAGATGTACTGCAGGTGCATTTGACAAAATCTGGACACATTTTTAGTGTGTGTGCCACTAGTGGAAAATACCATTTACATCGCATTTCTAGATCGGTTATCCGCAACCGATCTAGAAAGTGCGATGTAAATCAGATTTTCCACTAGCCATACACACACCGAAAATGTGTCCAGATTTTGCCGCGGCCAGCAGCATGCCGAGCCTTTGTAGAGAAAAATTTGGGGGCCGCGGCCCGACTGCTGTGTGCCGCGGCCCTCCCTGAAACTCCCAAATTTGAACAAAAATGAGGTGTCGCGGCCCGGGAGAAGTGTGCCGCGGCCCGTGCTGTTCCTTTCCTATATTTAGGAAATAATTCCTACACATGCATGTAATATGCGATCCAGAGATTTTATATATTTTTCAAAATTTTATATGATATGAATTTTTATATGTCATATTTGTAATAATTTCTACATTTTTACTGAAACATAAATTTTAGTTAAATACGTACATTGAAAGATAGGATAAAAGATAGGTAAGTGGTAAATTTTGGTTTTCAACGATATTATGCTATTCTTATAAGTTTTGTTTCGCTAAATTATGTACAATAAATTGTTTAAGGTTGCAACATATTGTTAAAAATATTATTCGTATGCTGGAAAACTGAAATATGTTTTTGTGTCTTGATTGAACTCGTCATATTAACCTTATATAAAAGAAAAATAGATAGGAGTATTATATACTATTGTTCATTTGATTTCTACTAAGATAAGTTTTTTATCTTTTGCTTTTAGTATTTTTTTTTTCCAGCGACGACTAAAGAGAAAAAGGGTGACATTTTGAAATCCAGTGTCGAGGACCAATTCCCCAGCTAGGAAGTTTTAAATATAAATATAACTATAAATTCACGATAGAACATAAAAATAACAACATATGATGAGAAAAAACACGTAACTTTAATTGTCATATGTCGCGGTCTTCTAATGAAGAGTAAAGTTGCGTCTTTGCTGATGAACTCTTTACAATTAAATAGCTAGCTTATGAGGCATTTTTACTACTATTTTGAAACGGAAGATCGTGAAGCTGGCTGACTGTTATAGTAATGAACTTGAAAAAATGTACACGTGATGGGTTAAACACATCTAATGTAGATTCTAAACAATATGATAATACAGTACATAGTGTTGGGGGTGTCAACCCAAGTCCCACATCGAGGAGTCAAGGAGAATTTCCCTTGAATATAAGCAGCCACTTAACTCTATTAGTATGAGGTTTTTTAGGAACGAGCCCAAAAATAAATCCGTGCGGGTTTGGCCCAAAGCGGACAATATCATACTAATGTGATAGAGTAGTGGTGGTGATGGCCGAACAAGTGCTATCAGAGCAGGTTCGGAGAAAAAAGTAATGGGCTGCAATTGTGTGATGTGGAAGGCCCTCAGTTTGACCTAGCGATTGGAGATTTGCGTGGAGTCTTGTGTCGAAAGTCTTTCTGATAAGTGGTCAGACAGCAAGTCCCACAAGTCATGAGCGGCTGTACAAGATGATTTAGGCGGATCAAAATGAATTAGCTAGAGGGGAGACCACGAGATTTGTGGTTCTTGATTTGAGGGGAGAATTATTGGGGTGTCAACCCAAGTCCCACATCGACGGCCCAAAGCAGACAATATCATACTAATGTGGAGTTAAGGCGTGCGCTTGCGGCCCAACACATAGTCCGGCTTCGTTGTCAATGTTGTCCTTATTCATTGCAATTGTAGTGGGGAACCATCGATGCCATGAATAAATAAAATTATTTACCTCATCCTTCTCAACTTTAGAGGAATCCAAATCACACTTTCTTCTTTTAGAAAGTACTAGTTCACCGTTGTCCCTTGAACCCAAGACTCCAAAATAAATATTTCCCTTTAGACTAACACAAATCTTCTGCTCCCAAATGAATTCGTTTTTAGAGTCTTCTTTCAATACCCACATGTTACTGGCGATCGATTTAGGATCCACAACAAAACAAGCAATTGATTGACCTAATTGATGCAAAGCAGGAGAAAAAGGCTGACATGACCGAGCCTCTTCAGGCAATTCGATAGTTCCTAGTATATCATTTATAGTATCAAAGCATAGAAATGTTATTTACACTCCCCCTGGTAAACCCAGTCGAAAAAGCAGCACCATTAACAAATATGTGCTCATCACGGTCTATGTGAGTGAAATGCTCATTTTGAATACTTTCCGTTTTCCAATAATTTGTGCTTAGACTATAAACACAAAACATGAATGACCGAACTATGTTTTTAGTATAATGAAATACTTTTACCACCCGATAATCATTAATTTGTGGCACATATCCAAAAGTTACAAACATACCACAACATCTGTTTAAGACAGAACCAGAAGGAATACGTGGTATATGTGGAAGACTTTTATATTTTTGAATAAAATTAGGATTCCATAGATTCACATTATTGCTGCCATAAACACAAATCAAACCAGCTGATGGTATTAATTTCGGGTTCCTCAATTTGAAATGAGGAGGAAATTTTGGTTTGAGTAATTCTTGATATTGTTCATCGTCATTGATCCAAATGAAGTGGTCCAATTAATAGAAGAGGAAATTTGCCCAAGAAGTCCAGACGGCACTGTCCATTTTCCAACAGAAAGTTCCTACAGATGGGTTAACTTTGAATCATAAACTATTTTGATTGGTAGAGCATCAAACCATAAACCACATATGGATTCGATTCCCAATGAGTCTAGTTTCATATGCAACAAACGAAAGGTTATTTGGATTGTTCTAGAAGGAGTTATGGCTGTTTTACTAGAAGGTAGCAGAACAGTCCGAAAATTATAAAGTCAATGTCTTTTCATATTATTAGTCTTGAATTTATGAGTTATTCATGTATTTTGGAATATAAGTGGATTTGTAATCAATGTGGGATAGTGAAAGATCGTAAGAGATTACTATATATATGCGTGTAAGTGGAAGTGAGAGGATCAACTTGGAATCAAATACATATTCTGAGTTTCTTAACTTGTGTGAGAAGAATGATTACTTTTTTTTTCTCTCTTAGCCTTTGGTGGATTCCTATGGTGACGAGTTTGTCCCAAACTTGTGGTGGATTCCATAAGTGAGGGATTTTCATTGAGTGTTCCTTGTGTTAACTCCTAATTCTCCACTTACTGGCATCAAGTTGGTATCAGAGACCGGTTCGTCATGGCTCCACGTCGAAGGAACAATCACGCGGAAGCCCCAAGGCATGAGCGTGATCTTCGCGATATCTAGTTGGATGAATTCAGGAGACAAGTGCAACAACTCCAGGAGCAGCATCAACGTCATGAAACTTCAGGGCGTGATGAGTCTCGTCATGATTCATAGGATGATGGTCAAACTGATGATGAGATGGAGAACCCTTTTCATCGCAGCCGCAGTCCGAGTCACTATTCACGAACTCATGGTCTGCGTGATCGCAGATTTCAACCTTGTTTCAGCACAAAAGTTGATATTCCAGAGTTCGAAGGAATGATGCAGCCCGAGGAATTCATTTATTGGTTGCACACTGTTGAAAGAATCTTTTGAATATATTAATATCCCTGAAGATCATAAGGTGAAGCGAGTTTCTATCAAATTGACAAAGCATGCATCAATTTGGTGGGAAAATCTGAAGAAGCGGCGTAATCATGAAGGAAAAACTCGGATCGAGACTTAGGAGAAGATGAAAAAACTACTCAGGCGTAAGTTTCTTCCTCATAATTATCGGCAGGACATTTTCCTCAAATTTTTCAATATCAAGCAAATGGAGAAATCCGTAGAAGAGTATATAACTCGATTTGAAAATCTCATGATGTCTTGTGAAGTTATTGAACCTGAAGAACAAACAATAGCTCGGTATCTTGGAGGATTGAAGACTGAAATTTCAAACGTTATCCAATTGCAGCCATATTGGACATATAGTGACGTTTCCAAGCTCGCTCTTAAGGTCGAGAGGGAAATTAAAGAAGCACCAAGGAGCAACTTTCGTATCTGGAACAATGATGGATTCTCTAAAGGAGGTACAACTAATTCTAAGACCGCTTCAAACAAGGCAGCCCCATTAAAACCACCTGCAAAAAAGAATGATGCACCAAAATCAAGTGTTCCCAACACTTCTACTTCTTCCTCGCGACAGTGCTATAAGTGTCATGGTTTTGGGCATATTGCAGCTGATTGCCCGAATAGAAAGATTGTCTCACTTATTAACGAAGATGAACCAATTGATGAGGTTGCAGAAACAATTGAGGAGGAGGAAACCGGAGAGGACGTGACATATGATGATCAAAAAGAAATTCTGGTGGCAAGAAAATGCTTGAGTGATATTCAAAGAGAAGAGGACTGGCTCCGACATAATATCTTCCACACGAGATGCACTTGCAGTAAAAAGGTATGTAATGTTATTATTGATGGTGGAAGTTGTGAAAATATGGTGGCTACTGAGATGGTGGAAAATCTAAATCTCAAAACTGAGGTACATCCATACCCTTATAAGATTTCTTGGCTGAATAAGGGAAATAAAATAAAGGTTGAACATAGATGTCTGGTTAACTTTTCAATTGGCAAAAATTATAATGATTCTGTTTGGTGTGATGTTATTCCGATGGATGCTTGCATTTACTTCTTGGTCGACCATAGCAGTATGACTGGAATGGTATTCATAATGGTCATAAAATTACTTATTCTTTTGACAAAGACAGGAGGAAAGTTATTTTAGGGCCTTTAAAAATTGACAATGTTCCTAAACCTTCTAAAGGGGAGGGAACAATTTTGCTCTCTAAATCTCAATTCAGTGCAGCTATTGAAGAATCTGATGAAGTTTATGCACTTGTGGTGATGGAAGAAAGTAATGGAAATAAAAAAATTCCACAAATAGTGCAGCATATTCTTGATGAATTTCAAGATGTTATTCCAGATGAAATACCGTGCGGCCATCCACCAATGAGGGACATCCAACATTGTATTGATTTCATACCCGGGGCATCAATTCCAAACAAGGCATCCTATAGAATGAATCCTAAGGAGCATGAGGAGTTGCAAAGTCAAGTTCAAGATCTTATGAAGAAAGGGTTGCTAAGAGAAAGCATGAGTCCATGTGCCGTCGCGGCTCTTCTTGTCCCAAAAAAGGATGGAACTTGGCGAATGTACGTTGATAGTCGAGCAATGAATAAAATCACAATCAAGTACCGGTTCTCAATTTCTTGACTTGATGATTTAATTGATCAACTTCATGGTGCTTCAATATTCTTAAAGATTGACCTTTAGTGTGGCTACCATCAAATTAGAATGAGGCCAGGAGATGAATGGAAGACGGCATTCAAAACAAGAGATGGACTCTATGAGTGGATGGTGATGCCGTTTGGCCTTTCAAATGCTCCAAGCACATTTATGAGGTTAATGACGCAAATACTCAAGTCGTTCATTGGTAAGTTCGTTGTGGCTTACTTTGATGATATTTTGATTTTTAGCAAAAATAATGACCAACACTTGGAGCATGTTTATCAAGTTTTCAATACTCTAAGGAAGGAGAAGTTGTATGCTAATCTTAAGAAATGTGAGTTTTTCTGCGAAAGCCTTGTTTTTCTAGGTTTTGTCATATCCGGCAAAGGAATTAAGATAGATACTAGCAAGGTGGAATCTATTGTAAGTTGGCCAACACCAACCACCATTCGTGATATTCGAAGTTTCCATAGCCTTGCTTCTTTTTATCGGTGGATCATCAAGGGCTTTAGTACTCTCATTGCTCCCATTACCGAATGCTTTAAATGTGGAAAATTTCAATGGTCAAATGAAGCACAAAAGAGTTTTGATCTTATCAAGAAAAAGATGACAGAAATTTCCATTCTTGCACTTTCAGATTTTGAAAAGGTCTTTGAAGTGGACTGTGATGCTTCAAATATTGGCATCAGTGTTGTTCTTATCCAGGAAGGTAATCCCCCTTGCTTTTTATAGTGAAAAGTTAAATGGAAGTCGAAAAAATTATTCCACGTACGACAAGGAATTTTATGTCATTATTAGAGATTTAGATCATTGGAATCACTATCTCTTGCCCAAAGAGTTTGTCCTTTTTTCGGATCACGAAGCTCTTAAATATATTAATGGCCAACATAAGCTTAATCATTGGCATGCAAAATGGGTGGAATTTCTTCAGTCGTTTACTTTTCATATCAAGCATAAATCGGGCAAGCAAAATCAAGTGGTTGATGCTTTAAGTCAGAGACATTCTCTACTTTCCACATTACAGATTGGAGTTCTTGGCTTTGAGGTTCTAAAAGAGCAATACAAGAATGATTCACATTTTGGAGAAATTTGGGAAGAATGTTCAAGTGGGCCGTCTAACCACTTCTTGCTACAAGATGGATATCTCTTCAAAGGTAACTAATTATGTATTCCCCAAGGCTCTTTTAGAGAATCTATTATCAAAGAAGCCTATGGAGGAGGACTTGCTGGACACTTTGGGAGAGATAAAACTTTGTCTCTTGTTCGCAAAAATTTTTACTGGTCGAGAATGGATAAAGATGTTGCAAGGTATTTGGAATGATGTCGAATTTGTCATTTGGCGAAGATGCAAGCTCAAAATACAGGTTTATATATACCTTTACCCATCCCAACAGCCCCGTGGGAAAATGTGAGCTTAGATTTTGTGCTTGCATTGGCAAGAACTAAAAGAAACAAAGATTCAGTTATGGTGGTCGTGGACAGATTTTCAAAGTTGTCTCATTTCGTGCCATGTAACAAGACTTTGGATGCCTCAAACATAACTGACCTCTATTTTCGTGAGGTTGTAAAGCTTCATGGTATACCAAAAACTATAACTTCAGATCGAGATCCCAAGTTTATGAGTCATTTTTGGCGAACACTTTGACGAAAGTTGGGAACTACTCTCCAATTTAGCACTTCACACCATCCACAAATGGACGGCCAAACGAAAGTTGTTAATCGAAGTTTAGGAAACCTGTTGAGAAGTTTGGTGCATAGTAATATTCGTCAATGGGATCTTAATATTGCTCATGCTGAATTTGCCTACAACCAATCTAAAAATCAAACAACAGGAAGTAGTCCGTTCGAGGTCGTGTATGGCTGCAATCCTTTTAGTCCGCTGGATTTGGATCATATTCCTACTATACATTCTTATAGTGGAGATGCTGGAGAAAGATCTAAAACCATTAAAAGGATGCATGTGGAGGTACATGATCGTATTGTGAAGCAAAACGCAAGGTACAAGAAGAAGGCTGATAAACATCGGAAGCCTGCCACTTTTAAGGAAGGAGATCTGGTTTGGATTCATCTTATTAAAGAACGCTTTCCAAGAGGATGATATGGTAAGCTCAAGCCAAGAGCAGATGGTCCATTCAAATTTCTTCAACGTATTGGCGAGAATGCCTACAAAGTAAAGCTTCCTGGTGACTATGGTATTTCAGCAACATTCAATGTTGCTGATCTATCTCCTTATCATGGTAATAAGATAGACGACGAGGACACAAACTCAGAGAAAAGTTTAGTTGCAGCATAAGCGAATGATCCAAATGAAGTGGTCCAATTAATAGAAGAGGAAATGGCCCAAGAAGTCCAGACGGCACTGTCCATTTTCAAACAGAAAGTTGCTGCAGATGGGTTAATTTTAAATAATAGAGTTTTTTGATTGGTAGAGAATCAGCCTATGAGCCATATATGAATTCGAAGACCAATGAGTCTAGTTTCATATGCAACAAACGAAAAGTCATTTGGAGTTTTATAGAAGGAGTTATGGCTGTTTTACTAGAAGATAGCAGTAGAGTCCGAAAATTAAAGAGTCAATGTCATTTCATATTATTGGTCTTGAATTTATAAGTTATTCATGTATTTTGGAATATGAGTGGATTTGTAATCAATGTGTGGTAGTGAAGGGTTGTAAGAGATTAGTATATATATGTGTGTAAGTGGAAGTGGGAGGATCAACATGGAATCAAATACATATTTTGAGTTTTTTAACTTGTGTGAGAAGGATTTCTTATTGTTTCTCTCTTAGCCTTTAGTGGATTCCTAAGGTGACAGAGTTTGTCCCAAACTTGTGGTGGATTTCATTAAGTGGGGGATTTTCATTGAGTGTTCCTTGTGTTAACTCCTAATTCTCCACTTACCGGCATCAGTCATAACATAATAATATTAATAGCTCACCGGCAAAAATGGTTGTGAATAATAGATGTTTAAGATTATGGATGGTGGTAATTTTTCTGATGATTTAAGTGGAGGTTGACGAACATAGGAGTTTGTATAAGATGATACCATGATTTATGAACGCACCTGCAATGCAACAAGGATTTTACGGGCAGTCTTTTCAAAATTTTTACCAAGATTTCTCCAGGTATGTAGACAAATTTTCTACATAAGATCTTGGCGAAGGAGGGATTCATCTTCTTCATGATCATGTTGTTAGAAAATAATCATATCACTGACTCCCGGCTACGGTGTAAAAATGAAATATGTTAGCAGCATATATAAGTATATTATATTAGGAGTAACATACATGCAGAAAAATCCCTAAGCCCTAAGCGTGGTTTTGAAAGGACTAGCTTAAGTTCAAACTGGGCCTTAAATCATTTCCAAAATTCGGATCTATCTATTTAATCAATATTAAATTCTATTTAAGGGACTGTTTGATCACAAAACAGGTGTCAGCAACCAAGCAGAACAGAAAAATAAACAAACAAATATTATGTTATTTAATAATTTGAATGGGTTTGTTTAAAAGAAAACTAGCCTATTTTTTTTAGAAATATGAACCTTGCTATGGTTGATTTATTTTTCTTCTTTCTTTATCTCTTATATTCAATTCTACACGACAATCATAGATATTATGAACGAATAAAATTATTTACCTCATCTTTTTCAAAATATTAACGCGGTTTTTCTCCATTATACGTAAATCATCGATGTCCATGGGCGGATCATCACTAGGGCTGGGCTAGGCTTGTGCACAGTGCAAGTCGCTACTAATCTTATATATTTCTACTTGTTCAACATAAATAAATTGTGAGCTAGCCCAGTGGTAAACTATATCTAGATTAGCTTCAAGGTCCAATAATCAATTCTCTCTCTTTACGCGTGCGCCTTTTTTTATTAATAAAGAATTCACTTCTTGCACTTTCGTCTTTAGTAATTCAATATCTATTTTATATAATAAAAGTTTCACTTCTTGCACTTTTATTTTTAGCAATTCATTTTATCATCCCGACTCCGTGAATAGATAAGAATATCGTCGATAAAAACGACTACGAATTTGTCCAGATACTCAATAAAAACTTTGTTCATCAACTGCATGAACACTGCTGGGGCATTGGTTAGCCCGAAAGGCATAACCACAAACTCGTAATGGCCATATCTCGTCCGAAAGGCAGCTTTCGGAATATCGACGTCCCGAATCCTCAACTGGTAGTAGCCCGATCGCAAATCAATCTTCGAAAAGACTGTCGCCCCCTGAAGCTGATCAAACAAATCGTCAATCCTGGGCAAAGGGTATTTATTTTTGATGGTTAGCTTGTTTAATTCTCGATAGTCGATGCATAAACGAAGCGATCCATCCTTCTTCTTAACAAAAAGTACAGGCGCACCCCAAGGCGATGCGCTCGGTCGAATATACCCTTTATCTAACAACTCTCCCAACTGATTCTTCAACTCTAGCATCTCCGACGGTGCCATACGGTACGGTGCTCGAGAAATAGGGGCCGCATTCGGCTCAAGATCAATAGGAAACTCCACCTCTCGATGTGGTGGTAATCCCGGCAAGTCATCCGGAAATACATCGGGATACTCGCTAACAACTGGAATCGACGATATGTCAACTCCACCATCTCCCGCCTGCAGAGCGAAACACCAGTAGCCCACACAACCCTGGTTCAAAAGTTTCATCGCCTTCAAGGCTTAATACTAGCAATAGCATTTTTTATTTATCTAATTGTAATTCATTTTCTTTTACAGTGCAATTCTTAATACTATCAAAACTATTCCTTCCAAAAAATATTGGAACCAAAAACTATTTAAGTTGTTTTAACATCGAGCTTACTCTAATACATTTATTTTCAAGAAACGGACGAATTCGATTTATTTGAAGAATTAAGACTTGGTAGGACTTTCTACATAATAGTCAAAGTAAATTATAGCATTTGTTATGTCTATAGGTGATTATATAAAAGATGATTACAATATTTCAAAATATTGATTTGGTACTTTTTTTTTCACAAATAAACAATAAGATCTATATTTCAATGCGAGTGAATTGGCTACTTCTCAAATTTTATCAATATGCCCCGGCATAAACCCCCAGTCTAGATCATTTGTTAGGTTACAAGAAAATAAATATGAAAAATTAAATTAAAATAAATTATTCACATAATATGTTTCGCCGCATGCCCTCTAATATATATGTGCATCTCTGCTAAAGTTGAATTCCTCTTGCTTTTTATTACATTAATAAAAAATTTCAAATATAGTTCGAAATATTTACTTATTAGCCCACCCCATAGTCCAATTCTGGATCCGCCCATGTCGATGTCATGAATGAACAAAATCATATACCTCATCATTTTCAAAATTATAAGAAGCCATTTTCTTCTAGCTTTTTTTATGAGTATTAGTTCTTTGTTGTCCTTGAACCCAAGATTCAAAAATAAATATATTTTTCTTTAAATCATTACAATTCTTCTTACACCTTGAGCAATTTTTTCGTTGAACCTTCTTTCAATACCCACGTGTTAAGAGCATACAACTCAACAATATAAGCAAATTGATCCAAGCATGGTTATAAGCCTGATATATCTAAGCCTACTCATGTAATAAAATAGTTCTTAGGACACTGCTTAGACTATAAATACAAATCATAACTGATTGAACCTTGTTTTCATCACTATTAATAGGAATCTTTACCATCCGATAATCATTAATTTGTAGCACATATCCAAAATTTAAACTCTCTCCCATGCTTTTCTCACAGTAGTCACCCCGAATTTTCCAGTTGATTCTGGTGTTTTCTTTTTCCGGCAGAGGGACATTGATTCGGGATAACACAAATCTTCATCTTCCAAAAGAATCCAAAGAGTCGAAAATAAATATTTCCCTTACATTAACACAAATATTCTTCTTCTCTCAATCATGTTAGAAAATTCCTCAAAATTAAAGACGTCGAGGCTTGAATCACGCATGGAAGCGCTTTCCTTATAGTATTTCTTGCACCCCGAAATGCGTCTTAAGGTCACAAACAAGAATACCGCAGGATACGACAAGCCTTAATTTCGGACTGCACTAAGACAGTGTGAAATCCGAAGATAGGCAAGAACGATTTTTCTGGATTATATGTATTTGATAAATGAGAATAGTTTATTCAAAAATCTATATGAATTTTTGAAACCGAACTCGGTTTTATAAATAAATCATACCTATTCGCGAAAGGGAGCACCATTTCGTTCAAACGACATGACTGTTGGCCAAACAACCATTCATTTCGAAATGACATGACTTTTCATTTAAACAGCAAAAAATAACCACCAATTGAAGAGGCACAACCGTTGGCGAGAATCGCCGCGAGAAACCCGCGGACCGCACCGTTTCGCCGGAATCGCACGAGCCCACGTGACCGGCGTGCCGAAGTGCGCCTACGAAGCGCCACTAAAGCCTCTAAGGCCGAGCCCGAGCCCCAGCCGGAGCCGGACACCGTTGTCGCTGGTGGCAACACCGGCGAACGACGATGTGAGAGTGAAAAATGGCATAGATTTGCCACCTCACCTCCACATGGCACTACCACATGTTTATTAATGGTTATTTAATTGCTCACACTTATAAGGTGCTCATTTCCTTTGTTTTTGTTCCATGTGGGATTATTTTCCACTCACAAAACACACTATTTTGTCTTTTAATGAACAATCAAATAAAAGCTTTACAAAATTAAATCTCTTATTTAATTTTCTAACTTTTCAACAATCCTCCACTTGTTCATAAAAGACAAAATAGAATCCAGAAGATAAAACAAAGAGTGTTAGTACAGATAAGTATCTTTCGATTTGAACTAATCCTTAGTACAAGCAACACAAGAGTTTATCGAAAATTAGGTAGCTAGGCTTTGAACCTATTTTTCTTGTGATAAAGTCGGTATTACTCAACACACACTCTTTTATGTTCTTTACCTACATCTCACGCTTAGCACCGTTAATGGCCATGTGCTCATCCTTACTCGTTAATTTTTCATGAGAGAAACTCCAACTCTCACTTTGGGACGGCACCATCCTTAAATTCACATAGGTGAAGTTCTTACAGCATCTCTGTTACTTATAGACACTTGTCCTCATGACTGAACTTCATTAAGATTTAAGAAAAAAAAACTCATCCTCCAATACTGACAGCCAACATTACTGTATAATGTTGTGAACATCTAAATCAATGACTTGTTCTTACCCATTGAACCTAATGTTAGTCAATTCGTAACGTTAGGTTGGGTTGCCATCATAGTCGGATCACTACTCAAAGGAGTTTAAGACCTATCCCTCTCGAGGTCGATTTCACCAAATCTCTTGCAAGAGGTTTAGTGAACGGATCGGTAATGTTAAACCTTGATCTCACATATGTGAGCGAAATGATTCCATCTTTGATCAATTTCCTCACATACTTATGTCTAAGACTAATATGTCTAGACTTTTCATTATACACTTCATTGTATGCTCTTGCTAAGGTTAATTGACTATCACAATATATCGACACGGTTGATATATTGTCTTTAGCCAATGAAACTTCTAAAAGAAGATCTCTTAACCATTCAGCCTCTTGACCTGCGGAAGCCAGAGCTATGAACTTTGATTCCATGGTCGAATGAGTAATACACGTTTGTTTCTTTGATTTCCAAGAAAGTGCTCCTCCGGCAAGTGTAAATACCATCCTGTCGTAGATTTGTTGTCTCCGACACTTGATATCCAACTTGCGTCAGTATATCCTTCTAGTACGGCAGGAAACTGACCGTATTGAAGTCCAAGATTCTTTGTTTTTAAAAGAAATCCAAAAATTCTTCCAATGGCCTTCCAATGCTCGGCACTTGGATTGCAAGTAAATCTACTCATTTTACTAACGACGAACGCTATGTCTGGTCGAGTACATTGCATCAAGTACATAAGACAACCAATAGCACTAGCATATTCCAATTGAGCCACAGCTCTTCCATCATTCTTTTCAAGTTTTATACTGGGATCAAAAAGGGTGTTCACCTCTTTGAATTTTAAATGTTTGAACTTGTCAAGCACTTTTTCAACAGTGTGATTGACTAAGTTCATAACCCCCACTAGTTCTACGAACCTTGATACCTAAAATAGTATCAACTTGTCCAAGATATTTCATTTTGAAAGTGGAAGATAGAAACCTCTTCGTTTCTAATATTCCTTCCATCTCTTTGCTAATGATCAACATATCATCAACATAGAGACATAGGAAGACCACAGCGTTACCACACACTTTTGTGTACAAACACTTGTCACAAACGTTAGGTATTAATCCATTCGAAACTATGACTGAGTCAAACTTTTGATGCCATTGTCTGGGTGCTTGTTTTATTCCATATAAGGATTTGACAAGTTTGCAAACTTTTTGTTCATTACACGGAAGCACATAGCCTTCCGGCTGCTCCATGTAAATCTCCTCATCGAGATCTCCATTTAGAAATGCTGTCTTGACATCCATTTGATGAACATTTAGGTTATATAAAGAACCCAAGGCGAACAACACTCTAATTGTTGTTGTTCTTGCTACCGGTGCATATGTGTCAAAATAATCGATTCCTTCCCATTTTCGAAATCCTTTGGCTACCAATCTAGCCTTGTAAGCATTAAGAGCACCATCTCTGTATTTCTTTCGAAACACCCACTTACATCCAATGGGTCTCGACCCTTTGGGTAGATCGACAATCTCCCAAGTGTGATTTGCTATAATAGAATCCATTTCATCTTGGATAGCATCCTTCCAAAAAGTGGAGTCCCGAGAAGCCACTGCTTCATTATAATTCTTAAGATTATCTTCAACAAGAAGAATAATCGGAATCTTTCGGGCAAAATTCTCTCATATACAAATTTCAAATGACTTCAACATTGTAGTCAAAGAAATGCAAAAACAATCGCAACATTCTCATATAGAGGTGCAAGGTATGAATGTTTGGCCCGATGGAACCGGACCGCACGGTGAAAAGACCAGTAACGACCCTGGAGCAGTTCCTGGTGCCAAGTTTACTTCATTTTTTGTGTATAAAAGTGTGTTTGAAACATAGCAATTGTTCCGCTTAAAATGTATCATGTGGCTAAAGGGTTAACAATAGCCATGATAGAAACTCAGTATGCGTGTATAAGTATTTTATGTTCATTTGTTAATTTAATATATATGACTACAAATGAAACAATAACAATGTTGAACATTTTAGCGTGTCAAAGGAGATAACATATGTAACTTTTTTTAAGTAATCATGTCACTAAATTTTACTGTATTGTCACGGTTTAAAATAACTTGTGAAGCTACAAAATCAACATGATAAAATATAATTAATGTGACAATAGTGTAAATGATAGTCATGGTGAATGAATTTGTGTGTCGATACAACACTAATGGCTGCGATTTGATTGGTTCACGACATCTAAATTATAATCAATAACCATATTGAAAACTATTGGCGTTTCTAAACAATAGCAAATATTATGGTTAACATAAGCTCGTGTTTCAAAATACTAAACAATAGGAACAATAAATTTAGTTGTGTGTCTACAATGATTTTACAGTCACATTTTAATTTAATATACATGACTAAAAGCTAATTAATAGTACCAATAATAGATATTTATGTGTCTATTTCATAACAAACCGTCATGTATTATTACCTTCATGTGACTGTAGGTTCTGCAATAGCCACATTCATAATAACATTATGTTACACTTAGTAATTTTTAAGTGTCTCAATGCATACGGGGAAAAAATTGTTGAGGACATAAAGGGAATATTAGCCACAGTTACAAATATTTTTGTGTCTGTAAATCAATTACAATCATTTTTTTAATCGATGTTCTATGTCGGAAAGATATAAAATAAGCACACTTACAACTTTATAAACGCCTGATAAATAAAATATATGTGTCTGTAAGTTATAAAATAACCATATATAAACAAAAATTGTGTCACTAAAATATTTTTGGTCATGCTTCCCTTAATTGTGTATCTATAAATGATAGGCAATAGTCACAATAAACAATTTGGTATATGACAAATTATTAGCAAAACGCCACACTTAAAGTTGAACATGGTAATGGTTCGCTGAATTGTGTGTATCTAAAAGATAGGCAATGGTTATAATAAACGCTTTTTTATGAAAAATTATTAGCAAAACGCCACATTGAAAAAACTTTTATGTGCCCATTGTGTGAAAGACAGTCACTAAAAAAACAAACGTGTGTGTCTAGAAAGGGTTTACGGCCACAATATTGGATAAACGGATTGATTAGAGTAACAAAAATCCCTACCTAATAGCCACACTTTTGTTATGATATATGTAATATCCGAAATTTCTACTACGGTTGTTTAATATTATTTTATCCGAGTCATGTTGTACAGCGTGGAATCTGTACAGTATGGATAAAATAAATGAAGGACTGAGATGTCAGTATTGGTATAATTGTCGTATTTGGTCGACAATTACATTTGAGGATACTATGTGTTGAGTATACGTATTTAGTGTGCCGTATATTCGTATTCTGCATGTCGAGACGTTGGACAAGAGTAGCTGAAAATGGCTAAGTATATCCACATTAGCGCACGCTACGATGTATACTTAGCGTACGCTAAGGTACAAGGATTACGTACGTTAATGAGTATAGTTAACATACGTTAAGTTTCTAAGTGTTATGAATGCTATGCATAAGGCATTACGTACGTAACGAAAGGAATCAGATAGCTCAGGCTATGGCCGACAGGTGGGACCCACGGTCGGCAGCTTTCAGTGAGGAACATGCACGGGTGAGTCAATGCTGAGTTAGCGTACACTACGATTAGTGTATAACGTACGCTAACTGGACATTTACTGTAGCAAGTCAACGTACGTATTACCTACGTTATGGAGGAAACATTACGTAAGTAAGCAAGTGAACGAAACAGGCAGTGAGCTTTGGCCAGACGTTAGCGTACGCCAAGTATTTGAGTATAGTGTACGCTAAGCCTTTTACGTACGTAATGGAGTATAGGTAACATACGTAATGAACAATGCAGTTTATAAAATGAAGATCGGCTTCTCATTTCTCCACGAGAGAAAAGCTATTTCCTCCTTCAAACTTCATCCCTATGAGTGTGTTAGTGAAGATAAACCTCTTCCAACTTGATTATAAGCTTGAAGCATGGATTAAAGGCTTCGATGTGAAGATATCAATGGTTCTTGAAGAGTTTGATTGTGCCATTCATGTTCTTGAGGTATGTTGATGAACTCTACACCTTGATTTCTGATTTTTGGTATTGCTATCCGTATATGCTTCGTATAAAGATGATTATGATGTTGTTGTTACGGTTCTTGAGGTTATATGAACTATATGTTGAAGGATATGATGGTTTATGTCTTGATTATGCCGGTTATGATTATAGATTCATAGTGTTCTTGGTGTTCTTGGTAGGATTGTTTCGATTCTTGATGTTAGGAGGATCATATATTGGAAAATATGATAATATACACCTTGAATCATGAATGAGGATTATTTAGATGTTAGAGGATATCGAATTTCATTGTTTTGATGGCTATGAACAATGTTTGGAATCTTTTAGTGTTCTTGAAGAACTACTTGATGAATTGAACATAGCAAGACGATCGTAGGTTGAATTATCGGTATCTTTAGATATGAAGATCGAATGTTCGTTGATTGTAGTGGTAGAAATCGTATGTTCTTGATGAAATACGAATCAATATATCAATTTGGAATTTGGAAAGATTGCGATTGATCACCGAATATGATTTCCTTTACATTCGTATCTGTAATCGTATTTTGGTTATGAATTCGTAATTGTTTGAGTTGGATTGTTTGGAATTGTGTTTAATCGGGATATTGTGAAATCGTTGAGTTTGTCTATCATTTATATTGATTAGTAATTATCGGATTTCGGTTTGTATGATGGATATGAGTTCGTAAAATGGTTTGAGTATATTATTTGGTTTTATATATGATCGAGGTATCGTTGACCCATTGAGTTTGATTGGTTGGCTATGTCGGTTATTGATTGTTATCGAATCGTTGCTATTTGATTACTTCAATAGGTTGAGATTATTGATCGGTGTTTATAACCGTATGTTGCGGTCGTGTTCGGGTATGTTCGTGAATTGCGTTGGTCAGGGCCGAGGAGATCGTAGACGAAGACAATGAGATTAGTGACGGCTTCATCATCGTCGTATCGGTATTGAGGCAAGTTATTACTTGCTCAGTTATAATGTTTAATGAATGGTTTCAGTTTCATTTCGTTTATAATGCATATAGCAATGATTATATGTTGTCTTTCCGATTCTGGAAGTTAAATCGTACTGTATATGATTTATTTCGGTTATTGGCATATTCGGGTATCGAGGTTACATTATGGTAAAGACGAGGATATGAGTATCTATAGTTCATTGTACGTTTGGATCTCCGAGCATTGAGGATAATTGCCGGTGATGATTTGACATCGAGATTGCTCCTGAAGGACTCGGGATAAGTATCGTAGTTTGATTCGGTTTAGTGTTAATGATGTTGATCATGCAGGTTGTCATTCATGTTGCTGAACATGAAGTCGTCCTAGTTGTTTCATCATAGTGTCGTTCATGTTTTGATTCATATGTTGTTCACGTTGATGAACATTTTGAGTTGCATATGTGTATGCATAATTGTATTGTTTATGATGTAAATGATCCAATGGGATCATGAGGATCTATGCTGAGGGCGCTGGATCGGATGTCCACCATGCATTGGTTTGATGGGATCATCATGGGGATCTATGGCGAGGGCGCTGGATCGCTGGACAGGTTTCCCACCATGCATTGGTCCGACGGGATCATCATGGGGATCTATGCTGAGGGCGCTGGATCGTTGGATTACCTAGTATTGTGTTGATTGAATCATGTGGATTCGCATCGTTGGTTTTATATGTGTTTTTGTGCATATGTATATTGTTGGTTATCCACTTCATGTTGATCTATTAGGATCATCAGGGGATCTATGCTGAGGGCGCTGGATCATGGGATTTCCATTGAGTATACAATGTTGTTATTGTTTTGAGCATATTAACGTGGTCATATGAATATGCATTTGTAGGTCTTGTGTTAGGACCGTGTCCGTATTGCACTGATCTGATCTCGGATTAGACTGACATGATTGTCGTGGTATTGTGCTTCTTGAGGTATGTTCCGTATTTCCTTTAGTATATGTCTTTTGATGGACAGTTGGTCATCGTCTTGGGATTTGATGATACTATCTGATGGATCGTATTGGTCAGAACTGGTATATTTCCGTATCGTGAGTTGGTTATGATAGTTTGAGAATCTTGAGTATTGTTTGAGGTACAATGCAGATAATATATTCGAGTTTATTGGTTAGTCGAGTACGAGATGCGAATTATGATAGTGGTTATTCTGATGAGAATTATTTGAGTAAGTAAAGTTACTACGATAAGATTACATTGGTTGTACTCTTATTTTGTATTCTCATTGGTATGTAATTATTGATGTGATGTGACGGTTATCATTGTTGGATATTATGGCTGACCCCATCGTGGGCTTTCTTTTTAGGTTCTTTGGATATCGAGCTTGTAGCGGTCGTGGAGAGATGAGCTTCCCGGAGGATACTGGCTAGGGCATGTAAATGTGTACTGAGTTTCCTGATTAGTTGTTGTATTCCGCTGCTAGAGTATTTTTAATTGTTTGTCTTTTCCGCTGCGTGAGTGTTTTTAAATGGCCTTTTGGTATCTGGTAACTTAGGTTACTTTGGCAACCATTTTCTAAACTATTTTGTCGGTACGTGTAAGCGATAACTTAACGTATGTTTTTCAATTGTTGAGTTCTGGCTTTGATAAACAGATTTTATATAGTCTTCAAATGTTTTAAAGATAATACCGTCGGAGAGAGTGTTCAAAATGTGGCTACAGCACAGCAACTCGTCCTCTTGATGCTTCTTCCATTCTGCCTTGAGTTCTTCAAAATCATTCTCTGTTGGCTCCGGGATAGGATTCAACGTTGGGTCCAACACGTAGAAGACCTTCATGGCAGTGAGGAAGAAACGCATCTTGTCCTGCCAGAGAGTGTAGTTGGTTCCATCGAAGCGGTCCAACTTGACGAAGTCTTGGTTCATCACCTTCAAACTCGAAACAGTATCCTCGGTCGCCATTGCGACAGATACTATATGATTGTTAGAAAATTCTTCAAAATTAAAGACGTCGAGGCTTCAATCACGCATGGAAGCGCTTTCCTTATAGTATTTCTTGCACCCCGAAATGTGTCTTAAGGTCACAAACAAGAATACCGCAGGATACGACAAGCCTTAATTTCGGACTGCACTAAGACAGAGTAAAATCTGAAGATAGGCAAGAACGATTTTTCTGGATTATATGTATTTGATAAATGAGAATAGTTGATTCGAAAATCTGTATGAATTTTTGAAACCAAACTCAGTTTTATAAATAAATCATACCTATTCGCAAAAGGGAGCACCATTTCGTTCAAACGACACGACTGTTGGCCAAACAACCGTTCGTTTCGACATGACATGACTTTTCATTTAAACAGCAAAATATAGCCACCAATTGAAGAGGCAGAACCGTTGGCGAGAATCGCCGCGAGAAACCCGCGGACCGCGCCATTTCGCCGGACTCACCACGAGCCCACTTGAACGGCGTGGCGAAGGGCCAAAGTGCACCTACGAAGCGCCACTAAAGCCTCCAAGCCCGAGCCCGAGCCCGAGCCGGACACCTTTGTCGCCGGTGGCAACACCGGCGAGCGGCGATGTGAGAGTGAAAAATGGCATAGATTTGCCACCTCACCTCCACATAGCACTACCACATGTTTATTAATGGCTATTTAATTGCTCACACTTATAACGTGCTCATTTCATTTGTTTTTGTTCCATGTGGGATTCTTTTCCACTCACAAAACACACTATTTTGTCTTTTAATGAACAATCAAATAAAAGCTTTACAAAATTAAAACTCTAACTCTCACTTTGGGATGGCACCATCCTTAAATTCACATAGGTGAAGTTCTTACAGCATCTCTGTTACTTACAGATACTTATCCTCATGACTGAACTTCATTAAGAGTTAAGAAAAAAAAAACTCATCCTCCAATACTGACAGCCAACATTACTGTATAATGTTGTGAACATCCAAATCAATGACTTGTTCTTACCCATTGAACCTAATGTTAGTCAATTCCTAACGTTAGGTTGGGTTGCCATCATAGTCGGATCACTACTCAAGGAGTTTAAGACCCATCCCTCTCGAGGTCGATTTCACCAAATCTCTTGCAAGAGGTTTAGTGAACGGATCAGCAATGTTAAAGCTTGATCTCACATATGTGAGCGAAATGATTCCATCTTTGATCAATTTCCTCACATAGTTATGTCTAAGACTAATATGTCTAGACTTTTCATTATACACTTCATTGTATGCTCTTGCTAAGGTTGATTGACTATCACAATTTATCGACATGGTTGATATATTGTCTTTAGCCAATGGAACTTCTAAAAGAAGATCCCTTAACCATTCAGCCTCTTGACCTGCGGAATCCAGAGCTATGAACTCTAATTCCATGGTCGACTGAGTAATACACATTTGTTTCTTTGATTTCCAAGAAAGTGCTCCTCCGGTAAGTGTAAATACCCATCCTGTCGTAGATTTGTTGTCTCCGACACTTGATATCCAACTTGCGTCAGTATATCCTTCTAGTACGGCAGGAAACTGACTGTATTGAAGTTCAAGATTCTTTGTTTTTAAAAGAAATCCAAAAATTCTTCCAATGGGCTTCCAATGCTCGGCACTTGGATTGCTAGTAAATCTACTAATTTTACTAACGGCGAACGCTATGTCTGGTCGAGTACATTGCATCAAGTACATAAGACAACCAATAGCACTAGCATATTCCAATTGAGCCACAGCTCTTCCATCATTCTTTTCAAGTTTTATACTGGGATCAAAAGGGGTGTTCACCTCTTTGAATTTTAAATGTTTGAACTTGTCAAGTACTTTTTCAACAGTGTGATTGACTAAGTTCATAACCCCCACTAGTTCTACGAACCTTGATACCTAAAATAGTATCAACTTGTCCAAGATCTTTCATTTTGAAAGTCGAAGATAGAAACCTCTTCGTTTCTAATATTCCTTCCATCTCGTTGCTAATGATCAACATATAATCAACATAGAGACATCGGAAGACCACAATGTTACCACGCACTTTTGTGTACAAACACTTGTCACAAACGTTAGGAATAAATCCATTCGAAAGTATGACCGAGTCAAACTTTTGATGCCATTGTCTGGGTGCTTGTTTTAATCCCTATAAGGATTTCACAAGTTTGCAAACTTTTTGTTCATTACACGGAAGCACATAGCCTTCCGGCTGCTACATGTAAATCTGCACATCGAGATCTCCATTTAGAAATGCTGTCTTGACATCCATTTGATGAACATTTAGGTTATATAAAGAAGCCAAGGCGAACAACACTCTAATTGTTGTTGTTATTTCTACTGGTGCATATGTGTCAAAATAATCGATTCCTTCCCATTGTCGAAATCCTTTGGCTACCAATCTAGCCTTGTAAGCGTTAAGAGTACCATCTTTGTATTTATTTCGAAACACCCACTTACATCCAATGGGTCTCGACCCTTTGGGTAGATCGACAATCTACCAAGTGTGATTTGCCATAATAGAATCTATTTCATCTTGGATAGCATCCTTCCAAAAAGTGGAGTTCCGAGAAGCCACTGCTTCATTATAATTCTTAGGATTATCTTCAACAAGAAGAATAATCGGAATCTTTCGGGCAAAATTCTCTCATATACAAATTTCAAATGACTTCAACATTGTAGTCAAAGAAATGCAAAAACAATCGCAACATTCTCATATAGAGGTGCAAGGTATGAATGTTTGGCCCGATAGAACCGGACCGCATGGTGAAAAGACCAGTAACGACCCTGGAGCAGTTCCTGGTGCCAAGTTTACTTCATTTTTTGTGTATAAAAGTGTGTTTGAAACATAGCAATTGTTCCGCTTAAAATGTATCATGTGGCTAAAGGGTTAACAATAGCCATGATAGAAACTCAGTATGCGTGTATAAGTGTTTTATGCTCATTTTTTAACTTAATATATGTGACTACAAGTGAAACAATAACAATGTTGAACATTTTAGCATGTCAAAGGAGATAACATATGTAACTTTTTTTAAGTAATCATGTCGCTAAATTTTACGGTATAGTCACGGTTTAAAATAACTTGTGAAGCTACAAAATCAACATGATAAAATGTAATTAATGTGACAATAGTGTAAATGATAGTCATGGTGAATGAATTTGTGTGTCGATACAACACTAATGGCTGCGATTTGATTGGTTCAAGACATCTAAATTATAATCAATAACCATATTGAAAACTATTGGCGTTTCTAAACAATAGCAAATATTATGATTAACATAAGCTCGTGTGTCTAGACCCAAAATGGGTTTAAGTTCTTCAAGTTGTTTCTGTTGTTGTTGGTCCTATCTTCTTGTGTAGATTATCAATGTTGGATTGCCATGACAACCTGCAGAACAATCGTTTATTGACTTCCATGTGTCTTGAACTAGAACATGAACTTATATTTCAGATTGAAGATATTTTTCTTGGTTTAATTACTAATATTCGTCTTCATAGCGAATATTGAAGTGTTTATATGCTTAATGTGATGTGGTGTCCACAGAATCCTTGGCACACATATCTCGAAGTTGATTCTCTTAGCGACCTTTTTGTGCCTCTAGAATATGTCAATGCCCATCTGAAGGCTCCTTCAAATTTTTCTGCCATTTGAATTTATTTTATTTTGTTATATTTTTAACCACTTAATCATCATCCTCACTCTGCAGGTTTTGTCGGTATCAAATGGTGAAATTAACTCAATGATCGAAGTCGGGGGAAATGCATATGCAAATTCCATTTATGAAGCTTATATCCCTGAAGGGGTGTCGAAGCCCGGACCTGAAGCTCACCATGATGAAAGTTCAAAATTTAGCAGGTAATGCTGTGGATATGATTTTATCTTATGATTTTTTATTTTTGGTTTTTAAAATTCTTTAAGTGCACGGATCTTCTATCCTTAAAGTGGATGGATGTTGTGAGGATTACGCTAATATATTTGTTATATTTGTCAAACCTATGACCAATATCTCCTCTTTATATTTCTTAGAGTAATGTGGAATTGCACATATGGATTGTCTTCTGCCACCAACCCTTCTCCTTCATGGCCCGCACTCCTGCTGCCATCCAGACCCTCGGCAAAAAACTGAGCATCTGTTTTTTTTCAAGACCAGGTTGTTGTCGATTTTCCAATATCACCTTCTCTCTGATTTGAAGGTTTCTTGTACATCTACGTCCAAGATCAGTGGCGGCGGTGCAGAGAAGATCGTCGCTGCCGTACTGGGTATAATATTATTAATCTCCTCACACGTAAAGGCTAAGGCTTATGATGATTAGTAGGGTGAGCTATATATAAGATACAGAGCAGTACTGTACAACATTCTTTGCAGGAATTATTATATTTGCAGGACTTATTCATTGATTGTTGATAGTTAGTTACAGATATAATTAATATGTTATAATTAATATGTTACGTACTGATATAGTATTATGTTATTTATTGAATATTGATATGTTTAAATGTTACAGGCTGCCAGGCTTTTATGGACTACAATATTGATATTTTGTGAATTGTAGCAAGTAAATTCCATCACCTATTTTAATTGTGCCATCAACTAATATTGGCTGCTGAATTTGTTATGTATCGCCTATTCTATTTAGGGACCATAGAAAGATATAGTTGTATCAAATATTGGTTTGTTGAGTTAATATTAATAATTGGCAAACGGCTTAAAGCATGCCGTTTATGTACATTTCACTAGTGATTTTATTTTCGCCTTTAAAAAGTTCTGGACGTTACTTAGCTTTTTTGTCATTTTCAGGTCAAGGAAGTGTTTACTGTTTTGGCCCCTGCAGTAGGCTTGTCAGTAGGTTTGGCAGTTAGCCAATCTTCTATTGCTGATGAGATGAGAAACCCAAATTGGATGCCAGCATTTTTAAAGACTTTGAAGATTTCAGCCAGGAGCTAAGAAGCTCAGTGGACATACTTGTAGCAGTGATGTTGAGAGAGGGTTTAAGGGTATGCCTCACCCAAGGCTCATGAAGATGGTTTTATCAGCCACACTAACTCGGGATCTAAGTAAACTTGCACAGCTTGATCTTCACCGTTCCTTGTTCTTAGCAACTGGATGAAGGCACTACCAGCTCCCTGAACAACTAAAATCTTATAAAGTGGTATAAACATCGGATTGCACAAGGTGGCACTTATACGTAGAAATAGAAATATTTAATTATGTCTAGTATTTAGAACTTTGGTCACTTGGTACTCTAGAATTAGACTTGATAATTTGGTCTTAAATTAGACTATAGTTATGGAGTTGCGTGTCAAATTGTTAGTATAAGACTTGTTGGATAGTAGTTGGAGTTGGTATTTTGCGTCGACTGTTTGTTGGGATGTTGGTATTTGGTACTGAATGACAGGGTTTTGTATGAAATGATGTACGTACGAAATGGTTATTACGAAATCTTTATTAAAAATATTGTATTTACCTTTCAGTTATTGTTACATTTATCTTCAGTAGTGTTGCATATTTTCAAATTAGTGTTGCATATAATAACCATGTTACTGTTGGATATAAGAATGGAAGTGTTGCATTATGTCTGGTGGAACCCACTACTGACATGGCAAAAGAGCCCACTACTGACGTGGGACCCATTACTGACATGGCAAAAGGGTCCATTACTGACGTGGATAAAAGTGGGACCCACTGCTGACGTGGATGAAGTGGGACACACTGCTGATGTGACCAAAGGGCCCACTGCTAATGTGTAGTTAATTGTAGGCCCCATTTTTCTGAACTGTATTCTCCTCTAAGCCAACACTGTTTTCTGTTGCATTTATTTTGTTTTGTGTTGAACTATGTAGATAATGCAATACTTTCCCTCTGTTGCATTAGAAAGGAAAAATGTTAGATGAGAGGTCAAATGCCACGCGATCAGATGCAACACCCACAAAGTGTTGGATATATCAATTTCTGGCCTAAGGCAACAGAAAATGGGACATAATGCAACAATAGGAAGCATTGCATATGAGCACTTATGGCGTAGTGCCCATTAGCAAACCTATAACTTGTGCTCCCACTAACCCTTAGTGAAAACAGGCACTCTACATGTCAAAGTACACGTTATACAAGTCTTGTCTAAACTTACTGCTCAGTTAAGTTTTATCAATTTGCGAACCTGTTAAGCATTCGAGCCCTAAACACTTCAAGTGCTATCTCCTTATCTCCATAAGGAGTGGAATGTTTGCTCTTAAATGCAAGGACTATTATTTTATATACCAAATCATAATGCCTGTGATATACAATAATATAGAAATAATAAATGCCTTTAATTAATATAATATTCATAATAATAATACAATGCTCTCAATCTCTCATCCTCTGAGTGGCATTAGAGGGCATAATCCTTACAGATGTGAGACAATCTCTTGTGCAATAGCCAGCTTTGATCTGTAGTGCCTTTGGTAACAAAACAAGGAATAGTGGGGCTCGTAGGCTTCCAGTCAGCAATATACATATTACCTGACCTGCTGTGGGAACAACTTCTTTGGTCTTGATGTCAAGCACTCTACAGTGGTCTATATAGAATTTCACCGAGAACAGTTTGTCACAGAACTGGCTGATACTAAGTAGATTGTACTGTAGGCCTTCAACATATGCTATGTCGGTGACTTTGAACTTTCCTACAAGTAGGGTTCCCTCTTTTTGATTTATTTTGGAAATTTCGATTTCCAATCATTTATTTTCGCTTTCAGGGATTTATTGTCAATTAAAGCATTTTGAAAATCGGTATGTAAAAGTTCGAATGCTTCAAATAATTTGTCGTGAGACGAGGTATTAACCTGGATTTTGACGTCGCTTTCATCTAATGAACTCCTTGCCATGAGTGCGAAGTTATTTTGAGTATATTCATCGTCATCCTCTTCGTCACTCCAAGTTGCTACGAGAACTTCCTTCTTGGGAGTCGTGCCTCGGCAATTTTTTGCAAAGTGGCCTTGTTTACCATAGTTTCGACAGTTATTGTCGAATTTCTTTGATTCGCTCATCTTGATGTCTTTTCTTCTCCGGTTCAATAAGTTTTAAAATTTATTTATATTCTTGGCATAATATGCCGATTCTTCATCATCTTCATTTACCGGGATTTCTTCTTTCTTCAACATCTTAGCTTTCATCGCTATGGTTCTTTCTTTCAGTTTTGGTTTGGCATTTCGAGATTTAAGAACTATCTCGTAGTTTATTAGCGATCCGACGAGGGCGCTAAATACAAGATTATTGAGATTCGATTCCATTATAGCCATAGCCGTCCTGTCCCATTCAACAGGTAGTGATCGTAGGATTTTCTTGACTTTTTCACTACTTGTTAATGGTTTCCCAAAACAAACTAGTCGATTTGTAATGATCGAAAATCGATCAAGCATGTTCGTTATGGACTCGTCAAACAATAGGAACAATAAATTTAGTTGTGTGTCCACAATGATTTTACGGTCACGTTTTAATTTAATATACGTGACTAAAAGCTAATTAATAGTACCAATAATAGATAATTATGTGTCTATTTCATAACAAATCGTCATGTATTATTACCTTCATGTGACTGTAGGTTCTGCAATAGCCAAATTCATAATAACATTATGTTACACTTAGTAATTTTTAAGTGTCTCAATACATACGGGGAAAAAATTGTTGAGGACATAAAGGGAATATTAGCCACAGTTACAAATATTTTTGTGTCTATAAATCAATTACAGTCATTTTTTTAATCGATGTTCTATGTCGGAAAGATATAAAATAAGCACACTTACAATTTTATAAATGCCTGATAAATAAAATATATGTGTCTGTAAGTTATAAAATAACCATAAACAAAAATTGTGTCACTACAATACTTTTGGTCATGCTTCCCTTAATTGTGTATCTATAAATGATAGGCAATAGTCACAATAAACACTTTGGTATATGACAAATTATTAGCAAAACGCCACACTTAAAGTTGAACATGGTAATGGTTCGCTGAATTGTGTGTCTCTAAAAGATAGGCAATGGTTATAATAAATGCTTTTTTATGACAAATTATTAGCAAAACGCCACATTGAAAAAACTTTCATGTGCCCATTGTGTGAAAGACAGTCACTAAAAAAACAAACATGTGTGTCTAGAAAGGGTTTACGGCCACAATATTAGATAAACTGATTGATTAGAATAACAAAAATCCCTACCCAATAGCCACACTTTTGTTATGATACATGCAATATCCGAAATTTCTACTACGGTTGTTTAATATTATTTTATCTGAGTCATGTTGTACAGCGTGGAATCTGTACAGTATGGATAAAATAAATGAAGTACTGAGATGTCAGTATTGGTATAATTGTCGTATTTGGTCGACAATTAGATTTGAGGATACTATGTGTTGAGTATACGTATTCAGTGTGCCGTATAATCGTATTCTGCATGTCGAGACGTTGGACAAGAGTAGATGAAAATGGCTAAGTATAGCCACATTAGCGCACGCTACGATGTATACTTAGCGTACGCTAAGGTACAAGGATTACATATGTTAATGAGTATAGTTAACGTACGTTAAGTTGATAAGTGTTATGTATGCTATGCATAAGGCATTACGTACGTAACGAGAGGAATCAGACAGCTCAGGCTATGGCCGACAGGTGGGACCCGCGGTCGGCAGCTTTCAGCGAGGAACGTGCACGGGTGAGTCAATGCTGAAATAGCGTACACTACGATTAGTGTATAACGTACGCTAACTGGACATTTACTGTAGCAAGTCAACATATGTATTACCTACGTTATGGAGGAAACATTACGTACATAAGCAACTGAACGAAACAGGTCAGTGAGGTTTGGCCAGACGTTAGCATACGCTAAGGATTTGAGTATAGTGTACGCTAAGCCTTTTACGTACGTAATGGAGTATAGGTAACCTACGTAATGGACAATGCAGTTTATAAAATAAAGATTGGCTTCTCATTTCTCCACGAGAGAAAAGCTATTTCCTCCTTCAAACTTCATCCCTATGAGTGTGTTAGTGAGGATAAACCTTTTCCAACTTGATTATAAGCTTGAAGCATGGATTAAAGGCTTGGATGTGAAGATATCAATGGTTCTTGAAGAGTTTGATTGTGCTATTCATGTTCTTGAGGTATGTTGATGAACTCTACACCTTGATTTCGTATTTTTGGTATTGCTATCCGTATTTGCTTCGTATAAAGATGATTATGATGTTGTTGTTACGGTTCTTGAGGTTATATGAACTATATGTTGAAGGATATGATGGTTTATGTCTTGATTATGCCAGTTATGATCATAGATTCATAGTGTTCTTGGTGTTCTTGGTAGGATTGTTTCGATTCTTGATGTTAGGAGGATCATATATTGGAAAATATGATAATATAAACCTTGAATCATGAATGAGGATTATTTAGATGTTAGAGGATATCGAATTTCGTTGTTTTGATGGCTATGAACAAGGTTTGGAATGTTTTAGTGTTCTTGAAGAACTACTTGATGAATTGAACATAGCAAGACGATCGTAGGTTTAATTATCGGTATCTTTAGATATGAAGATCAAATGTTCGTTGATTGTAGTGGTAGAAATCGTATGTTCTTGATGAAATACGAATCATGATATCAATTTGGAATCTGGAAAGATTGCGATTGATCACCGAATATGATTTCCTTTACATTCATATCCGTAATCGTATTTTGGTTATGAATTCATAATTGTTTGAGTTGGATTGTTTGGAATTGTGTTTAATCGGGATATTGTGAAATCGTTGAGTTTGTCTATCAGTTATATTGATTAGTAATTATCGGATTTCGGTTCGTATGATGGATATGAGTTCGTAAAATGGTTTGAGTATATTATTTGGTTTTATATATGATCGAGGTATCGTTGACCCATTGAGTTTGATTGGTTGGCTATGTCGGTTATTGATTGTTATCGAATCGTTGCTATTTGATTACTTCAATAGGTTGAGATTATTGATCGGTGTTTATAACCGTATGTTGCGGTCGTGTTCGGGTATGTTCGTGAATTGCGTTGGTCAGGGCCGGGGAGATCGTAGACGAAGACAATGAGATTAGTGACGGCTTCATCATCGTCGTATCGGTATCGAGGCAAGTTATTACTTGCTCAGTTATAATGTTTAATGAATGGTTTCAGTTTCATTTCGTTTATAATGCATATAGCAATGATTATATGTTGTCTTTCCGATTCTGGAAGTTAAATCGTACTGTATATGATTTATTTCGGTTATTGGCATATTCGGGTATCGAGGTTACATTATGGTAAAGACGAGGATATGAGTATCTATAGTTCATTGTATGTTTGGATCTCCGAGCATTGAGGATAATTGCCGGTGATGATTTGACATCGAAATTGCTCCTGAAGGACTCGGGACAAGTATCTTAGTTTGATTCGGTTTAGTGTTAATGATGTTGATCATGCAGGTTGTCATTCATGTTGCTGAACATGAAGTCGTCCTAGGTGTTTCATCATAGTGTCGTTCATGTTTTGATTCATATGTTGTTCATGTTGATGAACATATTGAGTTGCATATGTGTATGCATAATTGTATTGTTTATGTTGTAAATGATCCAATGGGATCATGAGGATCTATGCTGAGGGCGCTGGATCGGATGTCCACCATGCATTGGTTCGACGGGATCATCATGGGGATCTATGCTGAGGGCGCTGGATCATTGGAGAACCCAGTATTGTGTTGATGGAATCATGTGGATTCGCATCGTTGGTTTTATATGTGTTTTTGTAGATATGAATATTGTTGGTTATCCACCTCATGTTAATCTAGTAGGATCATAAGGAGATCTATGCTGAGGGCGCTGGATCATGGGATTTCCATTGAGTATACAATGTTGTTATTGTTTTGAGCATATTGACGTGGTCATATGAATATGCATTTGTAGGTCTTGTGTTAGGACCGTGTCCGTATTGCATTGATCTGATCTCGGATTAGACTGACATGATTGTCGTGGTATTGTGCTTCTTGAGGTATGTTCCGTATTTCCTTTAGTATTCGTCTTTTGATGGACAATTGGTCATCATCTTTGGATTTGATGATACTATCCGATGGATCGTATTGATCAGAACTGGTATATTTCCGTATCGTGAGTTGGTTATGATAGTTTGAGAATCTTGAGTATTGTTTGAGGTACAATACAGATAATATATTCGAGTTTATTGGTTAATCGAGTACGAGATGCGAATTATGATAGTGGTTATTATGATGAGAATTATTTGAGTAAGTAAAGTTACTATGATAAGATTACATTGGTCGTACTCTTATTTTGTATTCTCAATGGTATGTAATTATTGATGTGATTTGACGGTTATCATTGTTGGATATTATGGCTGACCCCATCGTGGGCTTTCTTTTTAGGTTCTTTGGATATCGAGCTTGTAGCGGTCGTGGAGAGATGAGCTTCCTGGAGGATACTGGCTAGGGCATGTAAATGTGTACTGAGTTTCCTGATCAGTTGTTGTATTCCGCTGCTAGAGTATTTTTAATTGTTTGTCTTTTCCGCTGTGTGAGTGTTTTCAAATGGCCTTTTGGTATCTGGTAGCTTAGGTTACTTTGGCAACCGTTTTCTAAACTATTTTGTCGGTACGTGTAAGCGATAACTTAACGTATGTTTTTCAACTGTTGAGTTCTGGCATTTCAGGCCTTGTCCTTTCAAACGAAATTTTACGACGGTTTTGATAAACAGATTTTATATAGTCTTCAAATGTTTTAAAGATAGTACCGTCGGAGAGAGTGTTCAAAATGTGGCCACGGCACAGCAACTCGTCCTCTTGACGCTTCTTCCATTCTGCCTTGAGTTCTTCAGAATCATTCTCTGTTGGCTCCGGGATAGGCTTCAACGTTGGGTCCAACACGTAGAAGACCTTCATGGCAGTGAGGAAGAAACGCATCTTGTCCTGCCAGCGACTGTAGTTGGTTCCATTGAAGCGGTCCAACTTGACAAAGTCTTGGTTCATCACCTTCAAACACGAAATAGTAGCCTCAGTCGCCATTGCAACAGATACTATAAGATTGTTAGAAAATTCTTCAAAATTAAAGACGTCGAGGCTTCAATCACGCATGGAAGCGCTTTCCTTATAGTATTTCTTGCACCCCGAAATGTGTCTTAAGGTCACAAACAAGAATACCGCAGGATACAACAAGCCTTAATTTCGGACTGCACTAAGACAGAGTGAAATCCGAAGATAGGCAAGAACGATTTTTCTGGATTATATGTATTTGATAAATGAGAATAGTTGATTCAAAAATCTGTATGAATTATTGAAACCAAACTCGGTTTTATAAATAAATCATACCTACTCGCAAAAGGGAGCACCATTTCGTTCAAACGACACGACTGTTGGCCAAACAACCGTTCGTTTCGAAATGACATGACTTTTCATTTAAATAGCAAAAAATAGCCACCAATTGAAGAGGCACAACTGTTGGCGAGAATCGCCGCGAGAAACCCGCGGACCGCGCCATTTCGCCGGACTCACCACGAAACCACTTGACCGGCGTGGCGAAGTGCCAAAGTGCACCTACGAAGCGCCACTAAAAACTCCAAGCCGGATCCCGAGCCCGAGCCCGAGCCCGAGCCGGATGCCGTTGTCGCCGGTGGCAACACCGGCGAGCGGCGATGTGAGAGTGAAAAATGGCATAGATTTGCCACCTCACCTCCACGTAGCACTACCACATGTTTATTAATGGTTATTTAATTGCTCACACTTATAACGTGCTCATTTCCTTTGTTTTTGTTCCATGTGGGATTCTTTTCCACTCACAAAACACACTATTTTATCTTTTAATAAACAATCAAATAAAAGCTTTACAAAATTAAATCTCTTATTTAGTTTTCTAACTTTTCAACAATCCCCCACTTGTTCATAAAAGACAAAATAGAATCCAGAAGATAAAACAAAGAGTGTTAGTACAGATAAGTATCTTTCGATTTGAACTAATCCTTAGTACAAGCAACACAAGACTTTATCGAAAATTAGGTAGCTAGGCTTTGAACCTATTTTTGTTGTGATAAAGTCGGTATTACTCAACACACACTCTTTAGTGTTCTTTGCCTACATCTCACGCTTGTGCTCATCCTTACTCGTGAATTTTTCATGAGAGAAACTCCAACTCTCACTTTGGGACGGCACCATCCTTAAATTCACATAGGTGAAGTTCTTACAGCATCTCTGTTACTTACAGATACTTGTCCTCATGACTGAACTTCATTAAGAGTTAAGAAAAAAAAAACTCATCCTCCAATCTTGTGACCAACATTACTGTATAATGTTGTGAACATCCAAATCAATGACTTGTTCTTACCCATTGAACCTAATGTTAGTCAATTCCTAACGTTAGGTTGGGTTGCCATCATAGTCGGATCACTACTCAAGGAGTTTAAGACCCATCCCTCTCGAGGTCGATTTCACCAAATCTCTTGCAAGAGGTTTAGTGAACGGATCAGCAATGTTAAAGCTTTATCTCACATATGTGAGCGAAATAATTTCATCTTTGATCAATTTCCTCACATAGTTATGTCTAAGACTAATATGTCTAGACTTTTCATTATACACTTCACTGTATGCCCTTGCTAAGGTTGATTGACTATCACAATGTATCGACACGGTTGATATATTGTCTTTAGCCATTGGAACTTCTAAAAGAAGATCCCTTAACCATTCAGCCTCTTGACCTGCGGTATCCAGAGCTATGAACTTCGATTCCAGGGTCGAATGAGTAATACACGTTTGTTTCTTTGATTTCCAAGAAAGTGCTCCTCCGGCAAGTGTAAATACCCATCCTGTCGTAGATTTGTTGTCTCCGACACTTGATATCCAAATTGCGTCAGTATTGTAATATCCGCAATTTCGGATTTCTGGTAATTTTATTTTTTCGGCGGAGGTCCGTTTCGACGACTCTCTTGGGACCGTATCATCATTCTGAGAATGATTAATTCTGCACTTTTTGTCATCCGAGTTCGTTTCGGTATTGTTTTGTTGAGTTCCGTATTTCTTAACAACTTTTCCGCACTCGAGTTCGATTCTTGTGAATCTCGTCCGAAATTACTGTTTCGAGTTTCCCGTAAGTCCGTTTAACTTTGTTAGATGTGTTGTGAGCTTTGGTTTGGTGTTTCGATCGCGTATCGTGATTTTCGGACGTTTTGGGCCATTTTCGTAATTTCCCAAAGTTTTGAGTAATTACTTCCGTTGTTGAATTCCGAGCCTTTGGGTGGTCGGAATTGTGTGTTCTCTTAGCCCTTAGATTCGTCTTTGCGAGTACTTCGTGACCGTATCTTCGATTCGTATTCAGGTTCGGGTTTCGGTGTCGTTTTCTTGAGTTCAGTGTTATTAAACAACTTTTCCCAAATATGAGTCGACTTTGTAAAATCACCATAAATTCTTGAAAACTCCAAAGACTTTGAATCTTTTCAATATTATAGAGCATCAAGTTAGCTTTCCAATGGTTCAAACCGTGAGTCAATCGGAGTCCGGACGAGAGAGTTATGGTCGAAATAGCTCAGACACTCATTTTCCAGTTTTGGCCGAGCAGCCTGTACCCTGTGCCGCGGCACACTTAGGCTGGGCCACGGCACACAGTCCAGATTAGCCTATTTCTGCGGATTTTGTGAGATGAATGCTCATTTCATCTCTTCCTTCATTCCTCCTCCTCTTGGGCGATCTTATGGGCGATTTTTGGGCGTTTTGCATCATCAATCCCAGAGAACTTCATATTCTTCAAATTTTTGGTGTGGATTAACAACTCCAACAATTGTTCTTCATCATTAATCCAAGGTAAATTCTTGAAACCCTACTTTTGGGTGAATTGGGGGTTTTTGTTCGTTTTGTCCGATTTAACCGTAATAACTTAGATTTGTGATGTATTGATGATTATTTAGATGTATTCTACCATTTCCCTTGTTATTCCATGGTTGGATCGTTTCGATTCGTTATTTTGGTCGAGTTCTTAGTCAACGCCTTGAAGGTGTCCGACAAAAGGTCTTAGAGGGGGGATTGGGCGTTGTATGATTATTATCCATCGTACGATTGTTGATTTATCATTGGTATGACTTAGGGACGAAATTCTTGTGAAGAACTCGAGTGGAACCCTTCCGTTCGTTGTCTTCTTGGTCCGAGCTTCCCGGTCGAACCGTGTTCTTGAGCGTTTGTTAGCGGTTATTAAGTCAAGTATCTTATTATACGACTTGTTTCTTGTTTCTAGTAATTACGTATGATATGTATGACGATTTTGCTTGCCTTCGTAAATTTGTTCCGTTTGAGTTGGTTGTGTTTTCCAAATTTGAAGGCTTTGTGATAATAGTGATATATTGGTATCCGTGTTAGGCGTCGTGCCATTTGTGCGGGATTGCGATGTACATATGAGATGGTTGTACACGTGGTTGTTCAATGTATTGTGTACCGAATGTGTGTTATGTTGGTTAAGAGTCGTTGTGATGATCATGATATTTGTGTTGTTTTGGTTTACATACTTGATTGTACATTTCGGTGTAATGTGGAATGGCTTGACATTTAATGATTATGAATTGTGTCGTGTCGATGTGTGTGTGTTCCGGGTAGGGTCGACGAGGCCTGCGGAGTTCGGTACATGATGTGTACGAACAAAGTGTGTGATCCGGTAGGGTCGACGAGGCCTCGGAGTCCGGTACATGACGTGTACGGACAAGGTGTGTGATCCGTAGGGTGCAGCGAGGCCTGCGGAGTTCGGTACATGATGTGTACGAACGATGTTGTGGCCGGGTAGGGTCCGTTGAGGCCTCGGAGTTCGGTACATGATGTGTACGAGCAGTATGTGTGGCCGGGTAGGGTCCGTTGAGGCCTCGGAGTTCGGTACATGATGTGTACGAGCAGTGTGTGTGGTCGGGTAGGGTCCGTCGAGGCCTCGGAGTTCGGTACATGATGTGTACGAACAATGATCGTGTAGCGATGATTGTTCGGGTAACATTTTAAATATGGATCTCGGACTCATAATGATATATTATTTAGTATGCTTTGAAACGAGAATCGAGGCTAAGGCCCTAATGTTTACGAAAAGGTTTTGTAAATTGGGACTCGAGGTCCAAAAGAATTTACGCTTTAAAAATCCCGAGATGATGTGTTCCTTTTCAAATATCTCTTACTTGAGTTCGAAATTCTAAAACTTCTGGGAACATTTTGATAATTGATTTACGTATTAAATTCATAGTTGCTATTTGCTTGTTACATTTCGTATGGTTTGATACTTGCACTAGTAAAACGGTGGAGTTTTACTAACCCCCAGTATTCGGGGTGGATGTCCTGCTGCGTCCGGTACATGCGAGTTCGGGAGCGATCACGGGATTGACACAAGGGGATGACGAGTGCGATACTAATCAAGAGTTGAGAGTTGGTAGAGTTTATTTATATTGTTAGAGTTGATTCGGTCTTCCGTTGTATTGTATCTCGAACCTGTGTAGGTAATGTTGTTAGTCGATCCTGTTGATAGAGTTGTGTGACCTCATCGGTCTGTGTTTTTGTGTAAGTGACCTTAGCAGTGTATTATTATATTTTTGACCTGGCCGGGCAAGCATTTGGTTGTTTATGGACGTTGCTGGTAGATCCTTGCGGAAAGGGTTTACGGCGTGTAATATTCCCATATAGTTTTGGGGTGTTACATTTATGGTATCGGAGCTTAGGTTGCGAAACCTACGGCTGTCGGGTCGAGTCAGTCGTGGTTTGTCGAGTAATGTGTTGTCTTGTCGTTCGAGTCGTCGGGTGACAAGTTGAGTTGTGCGTAGTCACAACGTGTCGGATATGTTGTCGGATGAGATTAGTATCGTGGGCGGCCCGTCATCTCCGTGCGGCTGTGGATGTAAGTCTCCCTTCTTTGTGTTGTGCCTCGTGTGACACGAGCTATTTTTATGATTATGAGTTAATTGTGGAATCCTCTTATGGATTTTGATTTCGTGATATGTGATCATTTGACTCCGTTTTTCGTTCATATGAGGAGTAGTGTTCTTTGTCTTGTGCATGTTTGATTTTATTTCTTTTATCCATTGCGTGAGTTCTTTTGTAATGGCTTTCGGTATTTTACCATTGAGTTTTATTTGAAAACCAATTCCCTTAACCGAGTTTTTGGCATTATGGCCTTGATCATTTTGGCGAAATTCTTATGAAGGAATTTAGTATTTTGTAAATGGCTTTTGTGAGTTTTGAAATATTACCGTCATCGACCTTTTTGGCATTTTGTAAATGGTTTTATCTGGTGGGTTCGTGCAGGACCCACGGCGCTATAATGTTCCGTGTAATTATCTGAAATTTTGGGCATTCTAGCCCATTGAATTATCTTTGAAAACTTTGAGTACCTTAGAAAATAAATTTCGAGACGTACTTTTAAAATAAATTATTTTCTCGTGGTACATCCAAGGTGCCACAATATGTTTCAAGATTCTTCTACCTCGAGGACCAAAATGTTTTGAGATATTTCCAATATTTTAGAAACACTTTTACTTAGACCCGAGGGTCGAATATTTCCGAAAGTTTTTCACGAAAAGAAAGTGTCCTCATTTTTATCGAATGCGAAATAGTTTTCCAAAGTCTCGATAACGATGTTTCACGATTGTACTTTTTTTTTTTTTTTTGAAGGGTGATACTCAAGATCAATCGGTGTTTCCAAAATTGTTTTCAAAAGGAGGTTTTCGTTTTTAAAACCTATCTATTCCCGTTTGAGGGCTGGGTATGTATGTGTGATGTTCGCGTTGTCGTTATGATGTTTGCTCCCGAGTATGATCGAATTGGTGGCATGAACGTCGAGGCGTTGCCACGCATTTGTTGTACTATCCCTCTGTGAGAGGTGTGAATTGGTGTTTACTGTTTATCGCCTCGTGGTGATTTGCGTGTTGTCGCACGAGTGTGAGCTGTTGAATCTTGGGTTTGTACGTTTGTGTACATGTGTGATTGTTTCATAATGTTTGTAATTATGTGCTGGTTATCGTTCGGGCCGTTGAGGTCACCGAACGATACCGTCGTTGTTGTAGTGTTTGTGTGTGTATTACTTTACGATGGTAATCGTTGTATATGATATGTGTTATGATTCTTTGTTGTCTTTGAGTTGGCATCTCCGCTATATTGTTTTGACGTTATACCCCATTGTATCTAGCATTTGTACTTTCGGTATGCCGAGCCGAGGTGTTTCAACCGTGATGTGCCGGGCATGCACGTGTAAATTGTCCTTCTCGTCGATGCTTCGTTTGAGGACACCGAATTGATTTGCGGGTGGCTGCGAGACTTTCGGAGTTCGCGCTTCACGAGATATCGGGATCGACTCGAGAGACCCATGGGAGATTTTCTGTCGGATGCTTTTTTGTTGTGACCTTGTTTCCGTTGTTGTGAGTTGCGGGGCGACATTTCTTTTATAAGAGGTCGGATGTAATACCCATACTATATTTGACTTCTGCGATTTCTCCTTCTAAATTCTATCGACTTGCACGTGTTCGTCGATACTTTTTGAACTTGTTTGATGTCTCGGTTGTCATCGTTCGAACCGGTTGTGACCTTGTTTCGATCGACTGTTTATCATCGTGACCTTCCCGAGTTCGGTTCGATTCTTGTGAGCCTTGTTTGGAAGTAATATCTTCCACTTTCTACGAGTTCTTTTAATGCACGGAGCTGAAGTGGGGACTTGAGTCATTGTTCGATTTGTTGTAATTCGATCATTGTTATTTGATCATTATTGTTCGATCATTGTTATTTGATCGTTGTTGTTCGATCATCGTTATTTGATCATTGTTGTTCGATCATTGTTATTTGATCGTTGTTGTTCGATCATTGTTATTTGATCATTGTTGTTCGATCATTGTTATTTGATCGTTGTTGTTCGATCATTGTTATTTGATCATTGTTGTTCGATCATTGTTGTTCGATCGTTGTTGTTCGAACGGGGTTGTCATTGTTGTTGCACGATCTCGTCTGCGAAGAATTGTCGTTCACCGTTAGTCAATTGTTTGAGTGTGGCCAAGTGGGTCACCGATCGGTGCATTGTGAGGCTGTTGCCAAGATGTTCGGGAATTGGGTTTCGTTCCTACTCGGGAGTGCCAGTGGTGTCCGTGATGTAGTTGTGTATCGTACTTCGTCTTTGTAATTCGTGTAGAAATTGTTATTTGTTGCGTGAACTTTTTGGTTTTGTTTGTATTCTACCATGATGTTTTATTTTAAGTTTCGGGACGAAACTTATTTTTAATAGGATAGAATGTAATGTCCGGTATTCTCGTTTTCTGTTATCTTGAATTCTTTGTGTCTTGACGTCGGACATTTTCTTGTTGACGAGAATCGGAGTGAATTCTATCATAATACTATATTTGTTTCTACCGCATAGTCGTTGTGGTCCGGTGCGACTTCTTGTCGCGTGCGTTTCTTTGATTAAATGTGTGCATGTGATGTGTTGTTAATTACTCGTTATTGTTTTGAATCATTGTCGGTGGCGTTGTTATGGTCGTCGTGGGGCGTGTTTTCACGTTGTATGTTCTTTCGCGTTGCTTGTAACGTTTCGCCGTTAGGCGCGATTTTTTCGGTTCTTGTGTATCCGTTGAGTTTTCTGGCGGGATATTGCTTCTCCTACTTGATTTAAGTTTGGGACGAAACTTCTTTTAAGGAGGATAGAATGTAATATCGGCAATTTCGGATTCTGGTAATTTTATTTTTTTGGCGGAGGTCCGTTTCGACGACTCTCTTGGGACCGTATCATCATTACGAGAATGATTAATTCTGCACTTTTGTCATCCGAGTTCGTTTCGGTATTGTTTTGTTGAGTTTCGTATTTCTTAACAACTTTTCCGCACTCGAGTTCGATTCTTGTGAATCTCGTCCAAATTCTTGTTTGAGTTTCCGTAAGTCCGTTTAACTTTGTTAGACGTGTTGTGAGCTTTGGTTTGGTGTTTCGATCGCGTATCGTGATTTTGGACGTTTTGGGCCATTTCGTAATTTCCCAAAGTTTTGAGTAATTACTTCCGTTGTTGAATTCCGAGCCTTCGGGTGGTGAATTGTGTGTTCTCTTAGACCTTAGATTCGTCTTTGCGTACTTCGTGACCGTATCTTCGATTCGTATTCAGTTCGGGTTTCGGTGTCGTTTTCTTGAGTTCGGTGTTATTAAACGACTTTTCCCAAATATGAGTCGACTTTGTAAAATCACCATAAATTCTTGAAAACTCCAAAGACTTTGAATCTCTTCAATATTATAGAGCATCAAGTTAGCTTTCCAATGGTTCAAGCGGTGAGTCAATCGGAGTCCGGACGAGAGAGTTATGGTCGAAATAGCTCGGACACTCATTTTCCAGTTTTGGCCGAGCAGCCTGTACCACTGTGCCGCGGCACACTTAGGCTGGGCCGCGGCACACTGATCAGTTAGCCTATTTACGCGGATTTTGTGAGATGAATGCTCATTTCATCTCTTCCTTCATTCCTCCTCCTCTTGGCGATCTTATGGGCGATTTTGGGCGTTTTGCATCATCAATCCCAGAGAACTTCATATTCTTCAAGTTTTGGTGTGGATTAACAACTCCAACAATTGTTCTTCATCATTAATCCAAGGTAAATTCTTGAAACCCTACTTTTGGGTGAATTGGGGGTTTTTGTTCGTTTTGTCCGATTTAACCGTAATAACTTAGATTTGTGATGTATTGATGATTATTTAGATGTATTCTACCATTTCCCTTGTTATTCCATGGTTGGATCGTTTCGATTCGTTATTTTGGTCGAGTTCTTAGTCAACGCCTTGAAGGTGTCCGACAAAAGGTCTTAGAGGGGGGATTGGGCGTTGTATGATTATTATCCATCGTACGATTGTTGATTTATCATTGGTATGACTTAGGGACGAAATTCTTGTGAAGAACTCGAGTCGGAACCCTTCCGTTCGTTGTCTTCTTGAGTCCGAGCTTCCCGGTCGAACCGTGTTCTTCTAGCGTTTGGTAGCGGTTATTAAGGCAAGTATCTTATTATACGACTTGTATCTTGTGACTAGTAATTACGTATGATATGTATGACGATTTTGCTTGCCTCGTAAATATGTTCCGTTTGAGTTGGTTGTGTTTTCCAAATTTGAAGGCTTTGTGATAATAGTGATATATTGGTATCCGTGTTAGGCGTCGTGCCATTTGTGCGGGATTGCGATGTACATATGAGATGGTTGTACACGTGGTTGTTCAATGTATTGTGTAGAATGTGTGTTATGTTGGTTAAGAGTCGTTGTGATGATCATGATATTTGTGTTGTTTTGGTTTACATACTTGATTGTACATTTCGGTGTAATGTGGAATGGCTTGACATTTAATGATTATGAATTGTGTCGTGTCGATGTGTGTGTGTTCCGGTAGGGTCAGCGAGGCCTGCGGAGTTCGGTACATGATGTGTACGAACAAAGTGTGTGATCCGGGTAGGGTCGGACGAGGCCTCGGAGTCCGGTACATGGACGTGTACGGACAAGGTGTGTGATCCGGTAGGGTGCAGCGAGGCCTCTGGAGTTCGGTACATGATGTGTACGAACGATGTTGTGGCCGGGTAGGGTCCGTTGAGGCCTCCGGAGTTCGGTACATGATGTGTACGAACAGTGTGTGTGGCCGGGTAGGGTCCGTTGAGGCCTCCGGAGTTCGGTACATGATGTGTACGAACAGTGTGTGTGGTCCGGGTAGGGTCCGTCGAGGCCTCCGGAGTTCGGTACATGATGTGTACGAACAATGATCGTATAGCAGTGATTGTTCGGGTAACATTTTAAATATGGATCTCGGACTCATAATGATATATTATTTAGTATGCTTTGAAACGAGAATCGGGCTAAGGCCCTAATGTTTACGAAAAGGTTTTGTAAATTGGGACTCGAGGTCCAAAAGAATTTCTGCTTTAAAAATCCCCGAGATGATGTGTTCCTTTTCAAATATCTCTTACTTGAGTTCGAAATTCTAAAACTTCTCGGGAACATTTTGATAATTGATTTACGTATTAAATTCATAGTTGCTATTTGCTTGTTACATTTCGTATGGTTTGATACTTGCACTAGTAAAACAGTGGAGTTTTACTAACCCCCGAGTATTCGGGGGGTGGATGTCTGTTCTGCGTCCAGGTACATGCAGGTTCAGGGGAGCAGTCACAGGATTGACACAAGGGGATGATGAGCTGCGATACTAATCAAGAGTTGAGAGTTGGTAGAGTTTATTTGTATTGTTAGAGTTGATTCAGTCTTCCGTTGTATTGTATTTCGAACCCTGTGTGGGTAATGTTGTTAGTCAGTCCTGTTGATAGAGTTGTGTGACCTCATCGGTCTGTGTGTTTTTGTGTAAGTGACCTTAACGGTCTGTATTATTATATTGTTTGACCCTGGCCGGGCAAGCATTTGGTTGTTTATGGACGTTTAGCCTGGTAGATCCTTGCGGAAAGGGTTTACGGCGTGTAATATTCCCATATAGTTTTGGGGGTGTTACAAGTATATCCTTCTAGTACGGCAGGAAACTGACTGTATTGAAGTTCAAGATTCTTTGTTTTTAAAAGAAATCCAAAAATTCTTCCAATGGCCTTCCAATGTTCGGCACTTGGATTGCTAGTAAATCTACTCATTTTACTAATGGCGAACACAATGTCTGGTCGAGTACATTGCATCAAGTACATAAGACAACCAATAGCACTAGCATATTCCAATTGAGCCACAACTCTTCCATTATTCTTTTCAAGTTTTATGCTGGGATCAAAAGGGGTGTTCACCTCTTTGAATTTTAAATGTTTGAACTTGTCAAGCACTTTTTCAACATTGTGATTGACTAAGTTTATAACCCCCACTAGTTCTACGAAGCTTGATACCTAAAATAGTATCAACTTGTCCAATATCTTTCATTTTGAAAGTCGAAGATAGAAACCTCTTCGTTTCTAATATTCCTTCCATCTCGTTGCTAATGATCAACATATAATCAACATAGAGACATAGGAAGACCACATCGTTACCACACACTTTTGTGTACAAACACTTGTCACAAACGTTAGGAATAAATCCATTCGAAAGTATGACCGAGTCACACTTTTGATGCCATTGTCTGGGTGCTTGTTTTAATCCATATAAGGATTTGACAAGTTTGCAAACTTTTTGTTCATTACACAGAAACACATAGCCTTCCGGCTGCTCCATGTAAATCTCCTCATCGAGATCTCCATTTAGAAATGCTGTCTTGACATCCATTTGATGAACATTTAGGTTATATAAAGAATCCAAGGCGAACAACACTCTAATTGTTGTTGTTCTTTCTACCGGTGCACATGTGTCAAAATAATCGATTCCTTCCCATTGTCGAAATCCTTTGGCTACCAATCTAGCCTTGTAAGCGTTAAGAGTACCATCTCTGTATTTATTTCGAAACACCCACTTACATCCAATGGGTCTCGACCCTTTGGGTAGATCGACAATCTCCCAAGTGTGATTTGCCATAATAGTGGAGTACCGAGAAGCCACTGCTTCATTATAATTCTTAGGATTATCTTCAATAAGAAGAATAATCGGAATCTTTCGGGCAAAATTCTCTCATATACAAATTTCAAATAACTTCAACATTGTAGTCAAAGAAATGCAAAAACAATCGCAACATTCTCATATAGAGGTGCAGGGTATGAATGTTTGGCCCGATGGAACCGGACCGCACGGTGAAAAGACCAGTAATGACCCTGGAGCAGTTCCTGGTGCCAAGTTTACTTCATTTTTTGTGTATAAAAGTGTGTTTGAAACATAGCAATTGTTCCGCTTAAAATGTATCATGTGGCTAAAGGGTTAATAATAGCCATGATAGAAACTCAGTATGCGTGTATAAGTGTTTTATGCTCATTTGTTAATTTAATATATGTGACTACAAGTGAAACAATAACAATGTTGAACATTTTAGCGTGTCAAAGGAGATAACATATGTAACTTTTTTTAAGTAATCATGTCGCTAAATTTTACTGTATAGTCACGGTTTAAAATAACTTGTGAAGCTACAAAATCAACATGATAAAATGTAATTAATGTGACAATAGTGTAAATGATAGTCATGGTGAATGAATTTGTGTGTTGATACAACACTAATAGCTGCGATTTGATTGGTTCACGACATCTAAATTATAATCAATAACCATATTGAAAACTATTGGCGTTTCTAAACAATAGCAAATATTATGGTTAACATAAGCTCGTGTGTCAAAATACTAAACAATAGGAACAATAAATTTAGTTGTGTGTCTACAATGATTTTACGGTCACATTTTAATTTAATATACGTAACTAAAAGCTAATTTATAGTACCAATAATAGATAATTATGTGTCTATTTCATAACAAACCGTCATGTATTATTACCTTCATGTGACTGTAGGTTCTGCAATAGCCACATTCATAATAACATTATGTTACACTTAGTAATTTTTAAGTGTCTCAATGCATACGGGGAAAAAATTGTTGAGGACATAAAGGGAATATTAGCTACAGTTACAAATATTTTTGTGTCTGTAAATCAATTACAGTCATTTTTTTAATCGATGTTCTATGTCGGAAAGATATAAAATAAGCACACTTACAACTTTATAAATGCCTGATAAATAAAATATATGTGTCTGTAAGTTATAAAATAACCATATATAAACAAAAATTGTGTCACTAAAATACTTTTGGTCATGCTTCCCTTAATTGTGTATCTATAAATGATAGGCAATAGTCACAATAAACAATTTGGTATATGACAAATTATTAGCAAAACGCCACACTTAAAGTTGAATATGGTAATGGTTCGCTGAATTGTGTGTATCTAAAAGATAGGCAATGGTTATAATAAATGCTTTTTTATAACAAATTATTAGCAAAACGCCACATTGAAAAAACTTTCATGTGCCCATTGTGTGAAAGACAGTCACTAAAAAAACAAACATGTGTGTCTAGAAAGGGTTTACGGCCACAATATTGGATAGACTGATTGATTAGAATAACAAAAATCCCTACCCAATAGCCACACTTTTGTTATGATACATGTAATATCCGAAATTTCTACTATGGTTGTTTAATATTATTTTATTTGAGTCATGTTGTACAGTGTGGAATGTGTACAGTATGGATAAAATAAATGAAGGACTGAGATGTCAGTATTGGTATAATTGTCGTATTTGGTCGATAATTACATTTGAGGATACTATGTGTTGAGTATATGTATTCAGTGTGCCGTATATTCGTATTCTGAATGTCGAGAAGTTGGACAAGAGTAGCTGAAAATGGCTAAGTATAGCCACATTAGCGCAAGCTACGATGTATATTTAGCGTACGCTAAGGTACAAGGATTACGTACGTTAATGAGTATAGTTAACGTACGTTAAGTTGCTAAGTGTTATGTATGCTATGCATAAGGCATTACGTACGTAACGAGAGGAATCAGACAGCTCAGGCTATGGCCGACAGGTGGGACCCGCGGTCGGCAGCTTTTAGCGAGGAACGTGTACGGGTGAGTCAATGCTGAGTTAGCGTACACTACGATTAGTGTATAACGTACGCTAACTGGACATTTACTGTAGCAAGCCAACGTACGTATTACCTACGTTATGGAGGAAACATTACGTACGTAAGCAAGTGAACGAAACAGGTCAGTGAGCTTTGGCCAGACGTTAGCGTACGCTAAGGATTTGCGTATAGTGTACGCTAAGCCTTTTACGTACGTAATGGAGTATAGGTAACCTACGTAATGAACAATGCAGTTTATAAAATGAAGATCGGCTTCTCATTTCTCCACGAGAGAAAAGCTATTTCCTCATTCAAACTTCATCCCTATGAGTGTGTTAGTGAGGATAAACCTCTTCCAACTTGATTATAAGCTTGAAGCATGGATTAAAGGTTTGGATGTGAAGATATCAATGGTTCTTGAAGAGTTTGATTGTGCTATTCATGTTCTTGAGGTATGTTGATGAACTCTACACCTTGATTTCGGATTTTTGGTATTGCTATCCGTATTTGCTTCGTATAAAGATGATTATGATGTTGTTGTTACGGTTCTTGAGGTTATATGAACTATATGTTGAAGGATATGATGGTTTATGTCTTGATTATGCCGGTTATGATTATAGATTCATAGTGTTATTGGTGTTCTTGGTAGGATTGTTTTGATTCTTAATGTTAGGAGGATCATATATTGGAAAATATGATAATATACACCTTGAATCATGAATGAGGATTATTTAGATGTTAGAGTATATCGAATTTCGTTGTTTTGATGGCTATGAACAAGGTTTGGAATCTTTTATCGGTATCTTTAGATATGAAGATCGAATGTTCGTTGATTGTAGTGGTAGAAATCGTATGTTCTTGATGAAATACGAATCATGATATTAATTTGGAATCTGGAAAGATTGCGATTGATCACCGAATATGATTTCCTTTACATTCATATCCGTAATCGTATTTTGGTTATGAATTCGTAATTGTTTGAGTTGGATTGTTTGGAATTGTTTTTAATCGGGATATTGTGAAATCGTTGAGTTTGTCTATCAGTTATATTGATTAGTAATTATCGGATTTCGGTTCGTATGATGGATATGAGTTCGTAAAATGGTTTGAGTATATTATTTGGTTTTATATATGATCGAGGTATCGTTGACCCATTGAGTTTGATTGGTTGGCTATGTCGGTTATTGATTGTTATCGAATCGTTGCTATTTGATTACTTCAATAGGTTGAGATTATTGATCGGTGTTGATAATCGTATGTTGCGGTCGTGTTCGGGTATGTTCGTGAATTGCGTTGGTCAGGGCCGGGGAGATCGTAGACGAAGACAATGAGATTAGTGATGGCTTCATCATCGTCGTATCGGTATCGAGGCAAGTTATTACTTGCTCAGTTATAATGTTTAATGAATGGTTTCAGTTTCATTTCGTTTATAATGCATATAGCAATGATTATATGTTGTCTTTCCGATTCTTGAAGTTAAATCGTACTGTATATGATTTATTTCGGTTATTGGCATATTCGGGTATCGAGGTTACATTATGGTAAAGACGAGGATATGAGTATCTATAGTTCATTGTACGTTTGGATCTCCGAGCATTGAGGATAATTTCCAGTGATGATTTGACATCGAAATTGCTCCTGAAGGACTCGGGACAAGTATCTTAGTTTGATTCGGTTTAGTGTTAATGATGTTGATCATGCAGGTTGTCATTCATGTTGCTGAACATGTAGTCGTCCTAGTTGTTTCATCATAGTGTCGTTCATGTTTTGATTCATATGTTGTTCATGTTGATGAACATATTGAGTTGCATATATGTATGCATAATTGTATTGTTTATGTTGTAAATGATCCAATGGGATCATGAGGATCTATGCTGAGGGCGCTGGATCGGATGTCCACCATGCATTGGTTCGATGGGATCATCATGGGGATCTATGCTGAGGGCGCTGGACAGGTTTTCCACCATGCGTTGGTCCGACGGGATCATCATGAGGATCTATGCTGAGGGCGCTGGATCGTTGGATTACCCAGTATTGTGGTGATGGAAGCATGTGGATTCGCATTGTTGGTTTTATATGTATTTTTGTGCATATGTATATTGTTGGTTATCCACCTCACGTTGATCTAGTAGGATCATCAGGGGATCTATGCGGAGGGCGCTGGATCATGGGATTTCCATTGAGTATACAATGTTGTTATTGTTTTGAGCATATTGACGTGGTCATATGAATATACATTTGTAGGTCTTGTGTTAGGATCGTGTCCGTATTGTATTGATCTGATCTCGGATTAGACTGACATGATTGTCGTGGTATTGTGCTTCTTGAGGTATGTTCCGTATTTCCTTTAGTATTCGTCTTTTGATGGACAATTGGTCATCGTCTTGGGATTTGATGATACTATCTGATGGATCGTATTGGTCAGAACTGGTATATTTCCGTATCATGAGTTGGTTATGATAGTTTGAGAATCTTGAGTATTGTTTGAGGTACAATACAGATAATATATTCGAGTTTATTGGTTAATCGAGTACGAGATGCGAATTATGATAATGGTTATTCTTATGAGAATTATTTGAGTAAGTAAAGTTAGTACGATAAGATTACATTGGTCGTACTCTTATTTTGTATTCTCATTGGTATGTAATTATTGATGTGATGTGACGGTTATCATTGTTGGATATTATGGCTGACCCCGTCGTGGGCTTTCTTTTTAGGTTCTTTGGATATCGAGCTTGTAGCGGTCGTGGAGAGATGAGCTTCCCGGAGGATACTGGCTAGGGCATGTAAATGTGTACTGAGTTTCCTGATCAGTTGTTGTATTCCGCTGCTAGGGTATTTTTAATTGTTTGTCTTTTCCGCTGCGTGAGTGTTTTTAAATGGCCTTTTGGTATCTGGTAACTTAGGTTACTTTGGCAACTATTTTCTAAACTATTTTGTCGGTACGTGTGAGCGATAACTTAACGTATGTTTTTCAACTGTTGAGTTCTGGCATTTCAGGCCTTGTCCTTTCAAACGAGATTTTACGACGGTTTTGATAAACAGATTTTATATAGTCTTGAAATGTTCTAAAGATAGTACCGTCGTTGGCCTTTTGGGCATTTGTAAAATGTTTACAAAAATTTTCTTTATCCTTGTGGGTTCCATCTCGGGGCCCACAACGCTGTAATATTTCCGGTTAAATCTGGGGGTGTTACAGAATATGGTATCAGAGCTTAGGTTGAGAAAACCTAGGCATTCGGGTTGAGTTGGGTCGTGTTTTTGTTGCGTCATTCGAGTTGTCGATTGACAAATATTAGAGTCGTGAGTTTTGTTGTTCACTCAGGCTTGTGCGTTATGGGATTTGCCAGTATAGTACTGGGCTTGTTATAACCTTTTCCAAATGGTATTAACGTGTTTCTTCATATAGAAATATGTCGTGTTCTCGAGTTAAACTGATTTTGCAAAATGTGTGTTTTGAAAATATCTGTGTCGAGTATTTTCTTGAGTTGAGACATGTGCTAGTATCACGGGGAATCGTCGGCTTCACGATCTGTAAGTATTTGAATTTTCGAATTTCATTGAGATTTATTGCCGTTCTAAGTTGATATGTTTTGAGGTTCAGAAAGATATTATGCATTACAGTATGAGATGACAGAGTTGGGACAGGATTGATGATCTTGAGAAATTATGATTTTAGAAATCAATATGTCGGTTAAGTTTTGGAACAGAATTGTGTATTCGGGAGAAGGACTGGGGATTGCTGAGAAGAACATGTAGTCATGTTAATTCATTTTATGATATGGATCTGTTCTCGAGCATTTGAAAATAATACTTTTCAAAATGAATGTTTTACAGATGTTTTACGAAAAATGATTCTGGGCCGAGACCCAATTGATTTTGAAATAGTTTTACAACTCAGGACTTAAGGTCCGAAAAGAGTTTTCTAATTTTTAAACTTCTTGTAATACGGACCAAGATACGGGCTGAGACCCTAATGTTTCAAAAGAAGGCTTTTTCTGTTTTCTTAAAACTCCCGAGATCTGTAAAGCACTTTATCAATCGTTTATCTATTTCGTTTCTGCTTTTCGAGGTTTTGGTTTACTTGTTCAAATGAAACTTCTCGGAAAGTCTTTTGCTGTGTTTGACTTGTTGATATTTCAATGTTTTGTCATAGCATGGTTGAGGTAATCCAGGACGGGTTAATGGTTGATGTTGCGAGTCATAAGTGGGAAAAGGAGTTTTTGGTCGGAGTTTATATATTGAGATTTTGGAACTATATCGTGTAGTTTTCCGATATAATGTCAGTGGAATTTGTGACGAGCCGGATTGGTATACAGGAATATGGATGTGGTCAATCATTTGCATAGTTTGCATTTTCAAACTTCGAAATCGTGTGGATTCGAAGGACGTTGTTATCGAATACTTGGCACCAGCGAGCTGATTTAATTTTTTTCAAAAATTGATTTCGTAGTCTTATGAAAATTTATGTTTTGAGTTTTGCAAATTTTGAAAGAACTTTCGAAAATTTGTCTTCTTGACAAGATTGCATGATTTCAAACTGATTTTTGAGAATGTGATTGATATACATACGCATTTTGCATATCATGGTGAAGTTATGAGTGTGACTCACAAACTGGATATTATATCGATGGTATGAGGAAAAGAGATTCGAATTCTAATATGGTAGCTTGGTTATCCAGGGAAGATCTATCGATCAGATAAGAGAAATATGCTCCGTGTTGTAGATCCATGCGCAGGATGTAATTCTGGAACTTTGGATTTCTTGAAATCGGGACATATGTGCTATGTGATTCCATTGGGATGGTAGTAGTGTGATTTTTACCATAATGATTTTTGAAGGATTTATTTGTAAGTGTAGATTTGGGGATGGTGACCCCATGCTGGTGGTTGTGGATATTGAGTGGTCGTTCCCACTCCAGGTATGATTTGGATATGTTCGACAGGTTGCGATTAGTTGTTCATATGCCGAGGGGTATGTTCACCAGTCGGGTATGTTTATTGAGATCCGATGTATGTGATTGGTGTGTCGTGTATCAGTTTCCGTGGTTCTGTGTTGATCGTGCCGAAGTTTACTGTGTGAAGGTATTCTCAATTATCACTGATCGTTCATTGGTAATATCGGAGTTTATCATGATGATGATATTCTCGATTGTGTTTTGACCTCTGGTTGGTCATATTGGAGTTTATCATGTTGATGATATTCTCAGCTGCGTGTTGACCTTTGGATTGGTCGTATTAGAGTTTATCATGTCGATGATATTATCGATTAATTTATTGGTTGATCATTGCTGGTGATCATCTGAGCGTTCGAACTTTTTGCCGATGTTTCGGGATTTGTGTTGTTGATTTAGGCAGTTGTTTAACAGATGTTTCGTGCATTATTGATTTTTAGCAGGATTTGGACTTGATTGGGTAATCAGGCAGACAGGATTTGACACGGATAAATTATGTCATCCGAAGATGATATATTTTTATTGAGATTCATGGAATGTGATTATAAGCCTATCGAGGCTTTACAGTGAAGTCACTTGCTAGTATATCAGGACATCGCCGACTTTGCGCATTTGTATGTATGCTATTTTGATTATTTGGTAATAATAATGATTGATCGTTGTTGTGATGGTTTCGGAATATGTTGGTTGAACAGTTTGTTTCTTTTTATGACGGATTGTAAGTTTCGAGGCCAAAACTTATTTTAAGTGGTGTAGTATGTAATATCCGAAATTTCTACTACGGTTTTTTAATATTATTTTATCCGAGTCATGTTGTACAGCATGGAATCTGTACAGTATGGATAAAATAAATGAAGGACTGAGATGTCAGTATTGGTATAATTTTCGTATTTGGTAGACAATTACATTTGAGGATACTATGTGTTGAGTATACGTATTTAGTGTGCCGTATATTCGTATTCTTCATGTCGAGACGTTCGACAAGAGTAGATGAAAATGGCTAAGTATAGCCACATTAGCGCACGCTACGATGTATACTTAGCGTACGCTAATGTAGAAGGATTACGTACGTCAATGAGTAGAGTTAACGTACGTTAAGTTGCTAAGTGTTACGTATGCTATGCATAAGGCATTACGTACGTAACGAGAGGAATCAGACCACTCAGGCTATGGCCGACAGGTGGGACCCGCGGTCGGCAGCTTTCGGCGAGGAACGTGCACGGGTGAGTCAACGCTGAGTTAGCATATGCTACGATTAGTGTATAACGTACGCTAACTGGACATTTACTATAGCAAGTCAACGTACGTATTACCTACGTTATGGAGGAAACATTACGTAGGTAAGCAAGTGAACGAAACAGGTCAGTGATCTTTGGCCAGACGTTCGCGTACGCTAAGGATTTGAGTATAGCGTACGCTAAGCCTTTTACGTACGTAATGGAGTATAGGCAACGTACGTAACGAACAATGCAGTTTATAAAATGAAGATCGGCTTCTCATTTCTCCACGAGAGAAAAGCTATTTCCTCCTTCAAACTTCATCCCTATGAGTGTGTTAGTGAGGATAAACCTCATCCAACTTGATTATAAGCTTGAATCATGGATTAAAGGCTTGGATGTGAAGATATCAATGGTTCTTGAAGAGTTTAATTGAGCTATTCATGTTCTAGAGGTATGTTGATGAACTCTACACTTTGATTTTGGATTTTTGGTATTGCTATCCGTATTTGCTTCGTATGAAGATGATTATGATGTTGTTGTTACGGTTCTTGAGGTTATATGAACTATATGTTGAAGGATATGATGGTTTATGTCTTGATTATGCCGGTTATGATTATAGATTCATAGTGTTCTTGGTGTTCTTGGTAGGATTGTTTCGATTCTTGATGTTAGGAGGATCATATATTGGAAAATATGATAATATACACCTTGAATCATGAACGAGGATTACTTAGATGTTAGAGGATATCGAATTTCGTTGTTTTGATGGCTATGAACAAGGTTTCGAATCTTGTAGTATTCTTGAAGAACTCCTTGATGAATTGAACATACCAAGACGATCGTAGGTTGAATTATCGATATCTTTAGATATGAAGATCGAATGTTCGTTGATTGTAGTGGTAGAATTCATATGTTCTTGATGAAATACGAATCATGATATCAATTTGGAATCCGGAAAGATTGCGATTGATCACCGAATATGATTTCCTTTACATTCGTATCCGTAATCGTATTTTGTTTATGAATTCATAATTGTTTGAGTTGGATTGTTTGGAATTGTGTTTAATCAAGATATTGTGAAATCGTTAAGTTTGTCGATCTGTTATATTGATTACTAATTATCGGATTTCGGTTCATATGATGGATATGAGTTCGTAAAATGGTTTGAGTATATTATTTGGTTTTATATATGATCGAGGTATCGTTGACCCGTTGAGTTTGATTGGTTGGTTATGTCGGTTATTGATTGTTATCGAATCATTGCTATTTGATTACTTCAGTAGGTTGAGATTACTGATCGGTGTTTATAACCGTATGTTGCGGCCGTATTCGAGTATGTTCGTGAATTGCGTTGGTGAGGGCCGAGGAGCTCGTAGACGAAGACAATAAGATTAGTGACGGCTTCATCATCGTCGTATCGGTATCGAGGCAAGTTATTACTTGCTCAGTTATAATGTTTAATGAATGGTTTCAGTTTCATTTCGTTTATAATGCATATAGCAATGATTATATGTTGTCTTTCCGATTCTGGAAGTTAAATCGTACTGTATATGATTTATTTCGGTTATTGGCATATTCGGGTATCGAGGTTACATTATGTTAAAGACGAGGATATGAGTATCTATAGTTCATTGTACGTTTGGATCGCCGAGCATTGAGGATAATTGCCGGTGATGATTTGACATCGAGATTGCTCCTGAAGGACTCGGGACAAGTATCTTAGTTTGATTCGGTTTAGTGTTAATGATGTTGATCATGCAGGTTGTCATTCATGTTGCTGACCATGAAGTCGTCCTAGTTGTTTCATCATAGTGTCGTTCATGTTTTGATTCATATGTTGTTCACGTTGATGAACATATTGAGTTGCATATGTGTATGCATAATTGTATTGTTTATGTTGTAAATGATCCAATCATGAGGATCTATGCTGAGGGCGCTGGATCAGATGTCCACCATGCGTTGGTTCGACGGGATCATCATGGGGATCTATGCTGAGGGCGCTGGATCGCTGGACAGGTTTTCCACCATGCGTTGATCCGACGGGATCATCATGGGGATCTATGTTGAGGGCACTGGATCGTTGGATTACCCAGTATTGTGTTGATGGAATCATGTGGATTCACATCGTTGGTTTTATATGTGTTTTTGTGCATATGTATATTGTTGGTCATCCACCTCATGTTGATCTAGTAGGATCATCAGGGGATCTACGCTGAGGGCGTTGGATCATGGGATTTCCATTGAGTATACAATGTTGTTATTGTTTTGAGCATATTGACGTGGTCATATGAATATGCATTTGTAGGTCTTGTGTTAGGACCGTGTCCGTATTGCATTGATCTGATCTCGGATTAGACTGACATGATTGTCGTGGTATTGTGCTTCTTGAGATATGTTCCGTATTTCCTTTAGTATTCGTCTTTTGATGGACAATCGGTCATCGTCTTGGGATTTGATGATACTATCCGATGGATCGTATTGGTCAGAACTGGTATATTTCCCTATCGTGAGTTGGTTATGATAGTTTGAGAATCTTGAGTATTGTTTGAGGTACAATACAGATAATATATTCGAGTTTATTGGTTAATCGAGTACAAGATGCGAATTATGATAATGGTTATTTTGATGAGAATTATTTGAGTAAGTAAAGTTACTACAATAAGATTACATTGGTCGTACTCTTATTTTATATTCTCATTGGTATGTAATTATTGATGTGATGTGACGGTTATCATTGTTGGATATTATGGATGACCCCGTCGTGGGCTTTCTTTTTAGGTTCTTTGGATATCGAGCTTGTAGCGGTCGTGGAGAGATGAGCTTCCCGGAGGATACTGGCTAGGTCATGTAAATGTGTACTGAGTTTCCTGATCAGTTGTTGTATTCCGCTGCTAGAGTATTTTTAATTGTTTGTCTTTTCCGCTGCGTGAGTGTTTTTAAATGGCCTTTTGGTATCTGGTAACTTAGGTTACTTTGGCAACCGTTTTCTAAACTATTTTGTCTGTACGTGTAAGCGATAGCTTAACGTATGTTTTTAAATTGTTGAGTTCTGGCATTTCAGGCCTTGTCCTTTTAAACGAGATTTTACGACGGTTTTGATAAACAGATTTTATATAGTCTTCAAATGTTTTAAAGATAGTACCATCGTTGGCCTCTTGGGCGTTTGTAAAATGATTACGAAAATTTCCTTTAGCCTTGTGGGTTCCATCTCGGGGCCTACGGCGCTGTAATATTTTCGGTTAAATCTGGGGGTGTTACAATACAGCCACTAAGTTTTAATGTAGCCGTATGTGTTGGGAAAAACAACGACTAACGTCACGTCACAACGAATAATACGGAACCTCGTTTGACAACTTCCCACTCTTCAATTGTAACTTTGTGGTTACTGACGAGTAGAGCAATTCAATTACAACTCGATAATATAATACAAATGATATCCAAAAATAATAAATACGAGATACAATATTTTAGCGTGGAAAACCCCTCAGGACGAGAGTAAAAACCACGGGAACGAAGCCGCTTAAATCCACTCTCACCAATACACACAATACATAATCGTCCCTAATACAAACTAGGGGTATACACTAATCGTCAAATGCTCGGTAATAAACGTTCTTCAAGTATTTGGAATACAACAACAATAACAAGATCGAGAAAAGAAAACACCGTAAATAGCTTACACAAAAAGATAACGAAATAACCAAACTTTCGGACTCAAAAACTCGATCTACTCCGGTGAAAAGATTTGCCCAATAGCTACCAAGCTCTTGTCAAAATATCACGATGATCCGACCGATGAATCTCCAGGAAATTGAAGAAATATATTTCTCTCTCTTGTTTCTCTCTCTATCTCTCTCTTGGTGCTCTCACAATGTGTATGTGATTGTAATGAAGAATCCCACAGGAAACCGGCTGAAAAAAAGGAACCCACTAGGCAGGGTTGGCCCGTGTGCCGCGGCCCGGCCAAAGTGTGCCGCGGCACACATAAAAAAAACTGTCCAGTTTATCGAGTAGGAGCCGCGGCCCAGCAGGAGGGTGCCACTGCCCAGAGTACAGACGACTCGGCCTTGTTGAAGGTGTTTCGACATGGGCCACTCGGCAAGGGCCGATCAGCAGGGGCGATCGACAGGTGCGATCGGAAAGGGCCGCGGCCCAAAGTACAGTCTCGGCCAGATTGTTGGTTGATTTCTGGGGGCCGCGGCTCGGCAGCCTTGTGCCGCGGCCTGGCCATGCAGGATGAGAACATGGCCTATATTTTGGAAATTAATCCTACAAATCTCCCCCTTTTCGGAATATAGGAAGAGTTCGCCATCCCAGCGATCGAACAACACACTTTCACCTTCTCTCTACTCAACGCCTTGGCTAACATATCAGAACCATTATCATTGGTATAAACTTTATCAAGTTCAAACAAACCATCCTCCATTGCATCTCGGATCCAATGGTACCTCACATCGATATGTTTAGTTCTCTTGCGAAAAGTCGCATTCCTAGCCAAATGAATCGCACTTTGACTATCACAAAGAACCACGTAACGTCGTTGTCGGAAGCCTAGCTCTCCTAAAAACATTTTCAACCATAAGAGCTCTTTACACGCTTCCACCGCCGCAATATACTCAGCCTCCGTTGTAGATAAGGCAATGCACTTTTGCTATCTTGATTGCCATGACACGGCTCCCCCTACAAATGTCATCAAATAACCGGAAGTGGATTTTCGGTTATCTTCATTACCGGCTATATCCGAATCGGAATAACCAACAAGCATTGCTTTCCCATTTCCAAATGTAATCCCCAATTTGGATGTACCCCGTAAATATCTAAATATCCATTTTGCGGCTTCCCAATGCTTTTTTCCCAGATTCGATAGAAACCGGCTGACCACTCCCATGGCATGAGCAATGTCGGGCCTATTACATACCATAGCGTACATCAAACTTCCGACCGCCGAGGCATAAGGAATTTTATTCATATCCTCAATCTCCTCCTTCGTCTTAGGGCAATCTTGGCTCGTCAATTTAAAATTGTTAGTAAGAGGCGAACTAACAACTTTAGCTTTGTCCATGTTGAAGCGTTTAAGCACCTTCTCGATATATTGCTCTTGCAACATGTGTAATTTCTGGGCCGCTCTATCCCGTGTAATTCTTATCCCAAGAATTTGTTTAGCTGCCCCCAAGTCTTTCATGGCAAAAGACTTATTCAATTCTTTCTTCAAGTTGGCAATCCTCTCGGCATTCTTGCCAACGATCAACATGTCATCCACATAAAGAAATAAGATGATAAAATCATCATCTCAAAATTTCTTGAAAAATAAGCAATGGTCGAGAGTCGTCTTCCGGTAGCCTTGCTCCCCCATAACCGACTCAAACTTCTTGTACCATTGCCGTGGTGCTTGCTTCAACCCATATAAACTCTTCCGGAGTTTACACACATAATCCTCTTTGCCTTCGACCTCAAACCCTTCCGGTTACTTCATATAAATTTCTTTGTCAAGGTCTCCATGAAGAAAAGCCCTCTTGACATCCATTTGCTCTACCACAAGATCAGGGCTATCCGCAATACCAAGGACCAAACGAATCGATCCTACCTTCACAACCGGAGAAAAAATCTCGTCAAAATCAATGCCCTTCTTTTGACTAAATCCTTTCACTATGAGTCTAGCTCTGTATCGGGGCAACGAAGTATGTTCCTCCGACTTCACCCGATACACCCATTTGTTCCTCAAAGCTCTCTTGCCTTTCGGCAACTTTACCAACTCGTACGTGTTATTCTCATGCAAGGAACTCATCTCGTCTTGCATGGCATCCATCCATTCTTTCTTCTTTTCATTCTCCATGGCCTCCGAAAAATATTCGGGCTCTCCTTCGTCGGTGAGTAAGACATACTCATCGTCCGAATAATGAGTGGAGGGATGATGGTACCTCCTCGACCGCCTATGTGGAACAAAAGATAGCATGTTCGTCACGGGTAGATCGGGATGGGCTACATCGGTGTCATCTTGTCTCAACTCATTGTTGTCACCGAAATCATGTTGTTCATCATTTTGGACATCCTCTCCACTGGGTGTCTCAACATGTTGTGGAGGAACGAGGTCCAAATCAATAAGATTATAGTCGTGTTGTGGAGCCGACTCTCCATTCTCAACATCTTTCATTGTTTGATCTCAACAAAAACAACATCTCTAGACCGAACAAGACTTTTTGTCACCGGGTCATATAATCTATACCCGAACTCATCAAGCCCGTAGCCAATAAAAATACACGGCTTCATCTTGGAATCAAGCTTTGATATCTCATCATTCGGAATGTGAACAAAAGCTTTACATTCGAAAACCCTTAAGTGGCGGTATGAGATGTCTTTACCACTCCACACCTTATCCGGGATATCAAACTCCAAAAGGACACACGGCGTCAAATTAATAACATGAACGGCTGTGTTAAAAGCTTCTCCCCAAAACGACTTTGGCAATCTGGCAATATGAGAGCAAACAACTAGCTCTCTCGACCAAAGTCCGGTTCATTCTCTCCGCTAAGCCATTGAGTTGCGGTGTCTTTGGAGGCGTCTTTTGATGTCGGATCCCATGTTCTCGGCAATATTTATCAAAGGGTCCGGTGTATTCTCCACCATTATCCGTCCGAATACACTTTAACTTCTTCCCGGTCTCTCTTTCCACCGATACATGAAATTGTTTGAAAGTATCTAACACTTGATCTTTGGTCTTCAAGGTGTATGCCCACACCTTCCTCGAGTGATCGTCGATGAATGTGACAAAGTATCGGCAACCAGCGAGCGTCCTAGTCTTCATAGGACCACAAACATCGGAATGAACAAGATTAAGTACATTTTCCTTCCGTGAAGGAGTATGACTCTTAAAAGTAACTCTCATTTGTTTCCCAGCTAGACAATGAGAGCATCTTTTAAGGTGTACCTTGTGAACCCCGGACAATGCCTCCTTCTTCGACAATAGCGCCATCCCTTTTTCGCTCATGTGACCGAGCCTCTTATGCCATAGCTCGGCCATGTCATTATTGTCGATTGTGTTCACGGAATTAGTCGTGACCTTCGGAAGTGTCACGTACAATTTTCCTTCCTTTTCTCCTCGCCCGACAATCAAGGAACCTCGAGTGAGTTTCCACAACCCCTTTACAAAACCGCTATGATAAACATAATCATCGATTAAACCAACGGACATAATATTAAGCCTCATATCTGTAACATGTTTTACATTCCGTAAAACAAGTTCCATACCGGTTTCGAATCTCAAATACACATCTCCCACTCCAACAATCTTGGATAACCCATCGTTACCCATCTTCACTATACCAAAGTCACCCGGAGTATAGGAAGAATAAAAATCTCTACGTGATGTAACATGACACATAGCTCCACTATCGACCACCCAACTCGAATCATCTCTAGCAAGATTCACCATATCATAGTCGCAACATACAAAGAATTCTTCGGTAGTAGTATTTACTTTGGCTTTATCATTACTACCACTTTCCTTTTTTTGTGAATTCTCTCGGCCTTGGCGATTCTCCTTCTTCAATTGTCGGCAAAATTTCTTTGTATGCCCTTTCTTACCACAATAGATACATTCGATATTGGCATACTTTCCCCGGAAATTACTCCTTTGTGGCCCACTATTACTCGGACCTATACTTTGGCCTCTTCCCCGTCTTTCGGTAACCAGAACATATGACTCTGACGAAGATCCTTCTGCTTTTCTTCAGACCTCCTCATTCAACATGTTACCTTTAGCTAATTCCATCGAAATGACTCCATCGGGGGTGGAGTTAGACAACGACATTCGAAACATCTCCCAAGAAAGCTTGCACCTCCTCTTCGAATTTAATTCCCATTCCGGCAAGTTGATTAATTATCCCTTGGAATGCATTTAAATGATCCGATAGAGGAGTCCCGTCTCGATACTTCAAATTCATCATTTGTATAATGAGGAATAACTTATTATTCCCCGTCTTCCGAGCATACAATTGCTCGAGCTTGTGCCATAACTCTCAAGCATCCTTCTCTCCACTAATATGGTTCAAAATATTGTCATCAACCCATTGTCGAATATATCCGCAAACTTGGCGATGTAAAATAGTCCACTCCGCGTCGGACTTGCCTTCCGGTTTATCTTTGCTAAAAACCGGTAATTAATAATCCTTCACATATAGAAGGTCTTCCATCTCCCCCTTCCATACGTGGTAATTAGAACCATTCAAGTTAACCATTATACTCGTGTTGGCTTCCATCTTACAATTGAGATACTAAACAACCACGAAACAACAAATCCCGTGGCTTCGATACCACTTTGTTGGGAAAAACAACGACTAACGCACGTCACAAGGAATAATGCGGAACCTCGTTTGACAACTTCCCACTCTTCAATTGTAACTTTGTGGTTACCGACGAGTAGAGCACTTCAATTACAACTCGAAATATAATACAAATGATATCCAAAAATAATAAATACGAGACACAATATTTTAGCGTGGAAAACACCTCAAGACGAGAGTAAAAACCATGGGACCGAAGCCGCTTAAATCCACTATCACCAATACACATAATACACAATCGTCCCTAATACAAACTAGGGGTATACACCAATCGTCAAATACTCGGTAATAAACGTTCTTCAAGTATTTGGAATACAACAACAATAACAAGATCGAGAAAAGAAAACACCGTAAATAGCTTGCACAAAAAGTTAACGAAATACACGAACTTCCGGACTCAAAAACTCGATCTACTCCAGTGAAAAGATTTGCCCAATAGCTACCAAGATTTTGTCAAAATATCACGACAATCCGACCGATAAATCTCCGAGAAATTGAAGAAATGTATTTCTCTCTCTTGTTTCTCTCTCTATCTCTCTCTTGATGCTCTCACAATGTGTATGTGATTGTAATGAAGAATCCCGCAGGAAACCGGCTGAAAAAAAGGAACCCAATAGGCAAGGTTGACCCGTGTGCCGCGGCCCGGCCAAAGTGTGCCGCGGCACACACAAAAAAACTGCCCAGTTTATCGAGTATGAGCCGCAGCCGGGTAGGAGGGTGCTGCGGCCCAGAGTACAGACGACTCGGCCTTGTTGAAGGTGTTTCGGCAGGGGCCGCTCGGCAGGGGCGATCGACAGGGGCAATCGGCAGGGGCCGCTCGACAGGGGCCGCGGCCTGGCCGGTAGGGGCCGCGGCCCAGTCTGATCTCGGCAGTTGTTGGTTGATTTATGGGGCCGCGACTGTGCGGCCTTGTCTGCATGACAGTATGCAGGATGAGAAGATGGCCTATATTTTGGAAATTACTCCTACAGTATGTTGCCTAAAACAGCAAGACCTTCGGTAACACTTTGGATGAAAAAAAAAGTGTGGCTATAGGCATATGGTCACGTTTTTTTTAATTTGACCATAGATCATTTTTGTACTAGTGCAATGTCATAAAGACAAATTAAACCAGCTGAGAATATTGTATTCCGCCAGTTCCTAAAATTCAAATCAGGAGGATATATTCAAATTTGATCAGTTGGGATTCTTGACATTGTTTATCATCATAACGTAATATAATAGCTCAGAAAATATGGTTGTGAATATATAATAGATGTTTAGGATTATGGATGGGTGTAAGTTTCTCATGATTTGAGTGGAGGTTGACGAACCTAGCTAAGAGTTCGTATAGAGGGCTGCATCTATTCTTCTCCACGTTTTTTCAACAGAGAGCACTCAATTGGCACGGTGAAAGTTGGACCCCCGAGTTTTCTATTATCATCTATCGTATTAAACCCCGCTGAAACGTTAGTTTGGTAGTGGTCCTAAACCCTAAATCCTATTTTATCCTGTCTAATAGTAATCATATTAAAACTATACTAGCTTATGCTTTTATACATATTTATTAATTTAATATCAATATTAATTATTATTTGTATTAGACCATTCACCTTTATTAGTATTTTTGGAACTGTAATATGAATCTATACTATACTATTAAAGCCCGAAACATAAAAGTTTCCTAGTCGGTCGGTCATTAGGTACTCGGGCCGGGCTTAATTAACATTTTCTCAAGTACAAAAAACATTAAATACTCTGGTCAGGCTTAATTAACATGTAGGTCGGTCTATATTTAGGCTTCTTGGGCCTGAAGTTAAAATCTTTATTTAACATGACTAATTGTATTAAAAATCCATTCTAACTAAACATTTTTGTTATGTTGTGTGGCGATTTATACGCCTCGACGGCGATCGGTATAAGGACCAAGCGATCGAGTTCACGACCAAATGAGCTGCGGCGAACTTGTCAAAACGAAGATAACAGTCCATCTTCGAGTATGTAGCGATCGACTCCCAAGGCGATCGCCCTTCGGCACCTAGTGATCGACTCTGGTGCCCGATCAAGGACGACCGTCCTGCGCCACGTACAAGGCCATCGTCCATCAAGTCTACAAAGACTGGATCACGAAGCAAGGACCCATGTGCAGATCTGCGAAAAGCGCCGCAGAACACGGATCGTTGACTCCAGCCCATCAGCAGCTGTCAGTAAAAAGGACGGCCTCACCTTCCGACAGACTCGCCGAAAGGTCCTAGGTAGGGCCTCCCAAGACAGCAACATAGACGCTTGTTGGCCTCTCATTGGTTCGCACTTCTGGCAGCCAACAACTTCTGCGGATTTTAAGGAGACCAACCAATGTGCTAAAGATGATCGCCCGCTTATTATAATACAGCAGAGGCGATCGCCCAGCGACTCCCAGTCCTATAAATAGAGAACCTCCAACAACTGGAGAAAGGTTCCGAAAAACGTTCAGAAAATTATCTCCTCTTAGCTTTCTCTATTGAATCTATTCTAGGATTTCTCTCTCAGTACCTCTCAACCAAAAGACGGTCGGCAGAGGCAAGAATTCCCTACAGTTTGGATTCGAAGAGATTCCCAAGCTCAGGAGCTTATACATTCAGCTAACACACACTGTGAGAGACCGTCGATTTCTCACAGTCGTCACAGCACTCCATCGTTGTTACAAGAACTCACAGAGCATCATCTCTGGTTCTGCCGGCAATCTTCAGCACTCGTTAGATAAGATAACTAGGGTCTTTACGCTCATTGTAATTGTACTCTAACATTAATATTTGTACTCCCAAGTATTTGTATTAATAATATCTCACGAGAGCATTCAAGCCCGGGACTAACAACCCCGACAAATCTTGTGTTATTTACTTTCCCCACGGACGTGCTCTCGCATTTGTTTGTTACTCGACCATTCCAGCAATATCATCTCCGGATAATATTTTGGGTAACAACAATTGGCGCTAGAAGAAGGGGCGATGGCTGCTATGCAGCGTCAGCTCGACGAGATGAAAGCACTCTTGGATACTGGGGCAAGCGCCAGTAGAAAGATCATCGGACCGACTGAGCCACTCGCGGTCCACATCGATCTTGCCCCCATGCAACCGATGATCGCGCCTCCCAAAACACCTCTATATGAAGGGAGATCGGACCTCGAGACCCACCTAAGAAAGTTCCGGATCTACATGACCGGGTGTGGGGCATCAGACGCGACCAAGTGCCGAGTATTCCCGTTAACATTGGGCGAGCTGGCCCATAGGTGGTACGTCTCACTACCACCGCGATCGATCATCTCCTTTGAGAAATTGGCAAATGACTTCACGTCATACCTCGCCGCCAAGGTCGCCAGACCAGAAGGCCCCCACCGCATGATGAAAATCAGGCAGGGGGAATATGAATCCGACGCAGATTACATGACCGGGTGGATGAAATAGTTCTCACCGGCGAGCCCATCAGCGACGAGCTCGCTCTCTACTTGGTCCTGGGGGGATTCTATGGTCATTCACCCATGTTTAGACACCTCACAAAGGACATCCCCCCGACCTATGCGATCTTCCGCGCTAAGGCTGTCGACTTTCTGGCCAGGCACATGATGCTCACCCTCTGTCTAAGCGAGTGGACGCCGCCTCCCGTCTGAAAGACGGCGAGCGTCAAAACCAAAAAGGCGGTCGCCAAGCCACCCGGCAATCTCAAAGCCTTTGAGGATGTGGAAGCCCATCTCCCCCACAAGTTCAACCGAACTCCGGCCCATAGTTTTTACGCCATCAAGGGGCGCGAACCGGTAAACAAGCCAAAGGCAATAAGGGACAACGGTCATCTGGACCACAATCAATATTGTGCTTACCACAAGAGTCCCGGTCACAGCACCAACCAATGCCGCGACCTCCTTAGACAACTCTGGAGATTGTTCGAGGAGGGCAAGTTGGACAATTTATTGGCTTAGCCGGATCCCCATCGATCTCCCGATATGGTCGCTAGAGTCGAAAGCGAACAGGCTGGAAGACTCAAACGAGTCGACCCCTCGATCAACCTCGGCGACCGGATCCATATTATTCAATCAAGAGGAGGGAACTTCGGAAGTCTCTCCCCGATTCCCGCCTCATCGAACCAAAGGCTACTGCCTGAGCAAACGCTTCGAAAAAGAGGATGACTCGCTCGCCCTCTAAAGTTCGTCATTCGACATGATGGACCTAGGCAGCTATCACCTCCCATAGCACAACGTATACCGTCGAGGATCGCCATCTAACATGACGGTCCGAGGTAGAAAAGTGCCGCCATGTTTGCGAAGGTCGATGAAACCGACGATCCGTCTATGCAAGGTTCCTTTGGGCTACGATCGCTCGTCCTTCGTTTAAATACGAGGCGGGCGTAGCCGAAGGACCCTCCAAAACAAATCAGAGGATGACTCGCTCGCCCTCTAAAGTTCATCATCAACATGAAGAATCTAGGCAAGCGATCGCCTCCCCTTACACAACGTATACCGTCGAGGATCGTCATCTGGCATGACGGTTCAAGGTAGAAGAATGTCGACATGGTTGTGGAGGATGATGGAACCGTTCTCTGTGCCTGTGCAAGGTCCTTTTAGGCCGCGATCGCTCGCCCTTCGTTTATATACGAGGCGGGCGTAGCCAAAGGGCCCTACAAAACAGATCTGTGGACACGTTCGCCCGCCCTCAAAGGTCCATCACTTAACATGGTGGATCCGGACAATGCGACGCGTCCCCCCCCCTCCCCGTCACAACGTATACCGTCGAGGATCGCCATCTAACATGGCGGTCCGAGGTAGAAAAGTGCTAACAATCCGTGGTCATGGAGTCGATTAATCCGATGACGCCCCGCGCAAGGACTCCTCCAGACCAAGACCGCACGCCCTTCGTTTAAATACGAGGCGGGCGCAGTCTACGGAGGACCCTCACAATTAAGTGAGTCGCGAGAACTTGGCCATCAGATGGAATGTCGCTCGCACACAAGACATGGTCGTGGAGGTCGGTTCCATCGAACTCTGCGATCGTGCACGGTTCCTCTATACCGAGATGGACGGCCTTCCTCAAGGAATCTGCAAAATTGAAGACCGCTTACTCAATGATTTATTTTTGTTCCCTTACTTTCACTAAGTGAACAAAAACAAGGGGGAAGGGAGGAGCTATATATACGACGATCGTCCCTATTCAATTATATACGGAGATCGGCATTTTTCAGATGTATGTGTAGCGATCGATTTCGTTGTAAAAAGTTATCAAGATGAGTTTATCAATTCACTTGGAGCTGTACACGCAACAACCTTTCCTCACACATTTGTATAAAGTCATGAAAGACTCAGAAAGACAATCATTCAAGCAATACACCAAAGAAGCAAACTTTCATTTCATTACTTGGAATGCAAAAGTAAACTTTCATTTCATTACTTGGAATGTGTTAGGCGTATTTTTATACGCTTATTTATCATTATTTTGTATTCCTTTTATGATTAAATCTGCATAAATGAGATTTTAATGCACTATTCTTATATGTTTTGCAGGAAATCGGAGTCCGGAAGCCGAAACGATGAAAAACAGGTGAAAACGGCAAATTTTGGCCTGGGACCGCGGCACGAACCAAGTGAGCCGCGACACACGATGACAACCAGCGAGCCCCGAGTGGACTGTACCGGGGGCCGCGGCACAAGGATGCTGAGCCACGGCCCAGGAGGAAAAATAAGCGCCCAGGTATTAGGCGCTGAACATGGTGAGCCACGGCACAGATTAAGTGAGCCGCGGCCCACGGGGCGGTTTTGATGTGTTAGCCGCGATTCTGGGCCGTTTTTGGAGCAGTTCTCGACCTAATCACACGGACGCATTTTGGAGGCTGAGGAGAGTTATAAATAAGCATTGAAGGTCATAATTGAGAGGATTATCATCGGAGGATCGATCATCATCAAGGAAGAGAAGCAGAAACCACCAAGGAGCAGAGAGCGGAAGCTAGAGAACGGAGGAATCCGAGCTCTTCGACTGCGTTTGATCTTTATGCTTTCTTTAATTATTTCTGTACTTTTATTTTTTAGCATCTCAGGCTAAAACCCTGTTCTAGGATTTTGATGAAACCGAGGCTTTGACGAATTTGCTTTTGATTATCTATATAATTTCCTTTTCTGTTGAGTTTTCCCAATTGTTTTTAATGCTTTCAATTGTGTGGCCTATAATTGAATTGTTTTAATTACGCAACTCGAATCGGGAGAGGAGAGTTGGTGAGGAAATATTGGTGAGAACCGTTTTATCTTGTGAGATAGGAATATACTCATCGGAACTACGTGGCCTTTTTGAAGATTCCATGCCTTTTGCCTATTGTCGAATTAATTCACCTAGGGATAGAGTGTATTATTCGCCCTAGAAAAATCTACTGACCTCGGGAGAGGCGGTAGAGTACTTTAGCAACCTTCGCCTTCAATAAATTGGGAAATCATTAATTTCAGATAATCGAGAGTAAATTCGAATAAATCGAGGTGGATTCACAATCCTAGATTTATTCATTATTTGATTTTCTTTCTTCAATCAATCGTCTTTACTATTTATTCTTTATTGATTTTCTTTAATTAGTACTTGCAACTCAACTTTCGACAGTTCAAATAAAATTAGAATACATATAAATCGGTAATTAGTAAGTCAATCCTCGTGGGAACGATATCTTACTCATCATTTTATTACTTGTCTACGATAACGTGCACTTGCGTTAAACGAAATTCGCAACAAGTTTTTGGCGCCGTTGTCGGGGACTGATTAGTTTACTAATATCGATTTCAGTATTTCTAGTCTTAGTTTGAACATTTTTTTTATTTTTTGTGTAATTTGTTTATTGGTTTTCCTTTCAGAAATTTCTGGTTAGTGCATGAGAAAATTCGGTAACGAAGGCCTACTACCTTTGGATACCGAACTCGAGCGCACTCTTCGGAGAAGCAAGAAGGAGAAACGAGAACTACCAGCAAAAGTCACCATGGCCGATAACACGGGAAATCACGAAGCGGAAAACCCCATTCAGCAAGCTCAACCGGCATTAGCACTCTGCGATTATGCTATGCCGCAAATCAATGCGAACTTTTCGGGAATTCGGCGTCCAACCATCCAGGCGAACAATTTCAAAATCAAGCCGGCTATTATTCAGATGGTGCAAGCAAGCCAGTTTTGTGGTTTGGCGAACGATGACCCCAACGCTCATATAGCGTCGTTTATCGAGTTTTGTGACACCTTAAAAAATAACGGTGTCACCGATGATGCTATTCATCTACGGCTTTTCCCTTTCTCCTTGAGGGACAAAGCCAAATTTTGGTTGAACTCTTTACCGCCGGGCTCTATCACGACGTGGGCGGAACTATTGCAAGCCTTCCTAGCTAAATTCTTCCCACCATCAAAGACGGCGAGGCTTAGGAACGAGATAACCACTTTTGGGCAATTTGATATGGAGTCGCTTCACGAAGCTTGGGAGCGATACAAAGATTTATTACGGAGATGCCCACACCACGGCCTACCGGACTGGCTACAAATTCAGACGTTCTATAATGGATTGAGTGCTTCTACACGCACTCTTGTTGATGCAGCTGCTGGAGGAGCGTTGATGGGAAAAACGATGGCCGAAGCACACTCTCTATTGGAAGCGATGGCTGCGAATGCCTATCAGTGGCCTTCCGAACGAGTGATTCCGTAGCGAGTAATGGAATTCTCCAATAACGATCCGATCTCTACATTATCAGCTCAAGTCGTCGCATTAACTCAGCAACTTCAAGTCTTCTCACATGATCCTTCCCCCATCAACACGGAATCATGTAATTGGTGTAACGGATTTCATCCTAGCGCAGAGTGCCAAGTTGGAAATCCTTTCGAGCAACATCCGATGGAGCAAGCTCAGTTCGTGGGGAACGGGAATCGGCAGAACAATCCGTACTCCAACACTTATAATAAAGGATGGCGAAATCACCAAAAATTTTTGTGGAAGAATGGGTAAACTTTAAAACCTCCACAAGCTCAATTCGCACAGCCCCCACAGCAGCCCACTCAATCACCAAAGGTATCCTTGGAAGATGCTCTTGCTCAATTGGCGGCTAACACGAGCCAATTTATGACCCGCAATGAGACTACCCTTCAAAATCATTCCGCCTCCATCCGAAACTTGTAAGCACAAATGGGGCAGATCGCAAGTCTATTGTCCTCTCGACCTCAAGGTGCATTACCCAGCGCAACAGAAATGAACCCCAAGGAAAACGTGCAAGCAATCGAACTACGAAGTGGAAAGGAGTTGAAAGTGCAGCCTATCAAGAACAAGGACAAAATCGAGCAAAGTGAGAAATAAAAGGACGAGGGGCCCAAGCCAAAGGCAGTGTCGACTACTCATCCCACTCCTCAAATTCCTTTTCCACAGCGATTGTAAAAGCAGAAATTGGATAAGCAATTCTCTAAGTTTCTTGACGTTTTCAAGAAACTACATATAAATATTCCATTTGCTGATGCCTTGGAACAAATGCCGAGCTATGTGAAGTTTATGAAGGAAATCCTATCTAACAAAAGGAAGCTCGAGGAGTATGAAACAGTCGATTTGACGGAGGAGTGCAGCGCTATTCTACAGAAGAAGCTCCCACCTAAATTGAGAGATCCGGGAAGCTTTACTATTCCCTACATCATTGGGAATTCGTCTTTTGAAAAAGCCTTATGCGATCTTGGAGCCAGTATAAACCTTATGCCCCTTTCTATTTTTAAAAAGTTGGATATTGGGGAAGCCAAGCCGACGACAGTCTCCTTGCAATTGGCCGATAGATCCATCAAATATCCGAAATGAGTAATAGAGGACGTCTTAGTCAAGGTCGATAAATTCATCTTTCCGGCCGATTTCATTGTGCTTGACATGGAGGAGGACCACGACATCCCAATTATCTTGGGAAGACCATTTTTGGCAACCGGCCGAACTTTGATCGATGTGGAAAAGGGGAAGCTTACTCTGCGAGTTCAAGAGGAGCAAGTAACGTTCAATATCTTTCGATCCTTAAAATATCCGAGTGATGCTGAAAATTGTTTCCAAGTTAACGTCATTGACTCGTGTGTAAGTAGAGCCTTTCAAGAGAATTATCCATCCGATCCACTGGAGTCCGTTTTGATTGGGTCTGCTTCCGAATTAAATTCAGAGCATGTAGCCTACGTAGGACACATGGATGCTTCCCCACCAATTTTCATTCGTCGACCATGTGAGGAGCTCGGAAGTTCACCAACTCGACCCGTCCCATCAATCGAGAAACCTCCAAAGTTGGAACTCAAGAAGCTACCGTCTCATTTAAAATATGCATTTTTGGGACCCGACGATTCCTTGCCAGTCATTCTTTCGGCCACTTTAGCGGGGGATCAAGAGGAGAAATTATTGAGAGTTTTGAGGGAATACAAATCTGCTCTTGGATGGTCTATTGCGGATATTAAGGGAATCAGCCCGTCCATTTGCATGCATAAGATTTTGATGGAGGAAGACTACAAACCATCCGTGGAGCATCAACGCTGTTTAAATCCAAATATGAAGGAGGTGGTAAAAGTCGAGGTTTTAAAACTCCTCGACGCTGATCTTTCCTATTTCTGATAGCAAGTGAGTAAGTCGGGTCCAAGTTGTGTCAAAAAAGGGTGGGATAACGGTTATTCAAAATGATAATAATGAATTAATTCCCACTAGGATTGTCACGGGGTGGCGTATGTGCATAGATTATAGGAAGTTAAATAAAGCCACTAGAAAAGACCATTTCCCCTTACCTTTTATTGATCAAATGTTAGGTAGATTAGCCGGACACGATTTCTATTGCTTTCTTGATGGTTATTCTGGGTATAATCAGATTTATATAGCCCCAGAAGACCAAGAGAAAACGACGTTTACATGTCCTTACGACATTTTCGCTTATAGGCGCATGCCTTTTGGATTATGTAATGCGCCGGCTACTTTTCAACGGTGTATGATGGCTATTTTTTCTGACATGGTAGAGCATTGCATTGAGATTTTTATGCATGATTTTTCTGTTTTCGGTGATTCGTTTGATATTTGTTTGAAAAATTTGCAGAATGTCCTAAAAAGATGCGAAGAAACAAATTTGGTTTTGAACTGGGAGAAGTGCCATTTTATGGTTCAGGAGGGCATTGTACTTGGCCACCGAATATCCTCACATGGAATTGAAGTCGACTGGGTGAAAATTGAAACAATCGAGAAGATGCCTCCGCCTACTTCGGTTAAAGGGGTAAGAAGCTTTTTGGGACACGCCGGTTTTTACCGCCGATTTATTAAGGATTTTTTGAAGATCACGAAGCCGTTGTGCAATCTGCTCATGAAGGATGTTCCGTTTGATTTTGATGAGTCGTGTAAAGAAAGTTTCGATTTATTCAAGAAAGCTCTAAGCACTGCACCGGTGATAGTCGCTCCAGACTGGGACCTTCCGTTCGAGTTAATGTGTGATGCGAGTGATTTTGCCATTGGGGCTGTTTTGGGACAGAGACGAGGGAAAGTGTTCCACGTCGTGTACTACGCAAGTCGAACACTTGACGATGCCCAAAGAAACTATGCCACAACGGAAAAAGAATTGTTGGCGGTGATTTTCGCTTTTGATAGATTCCGGGCATATTTATTGGGGACGAAAGTCGTAGTGTGGACAGACCATTCTGTAATAAAATACCTTTTGGAGAAGAAGGATGCTAAACCAAGGTTGATTAGGTGGGTGCTTCTCCTTCAAGAATTCAACTTGGAAATTCGGGACAAAAAGGGGACTGAGAATGTTATTGCCGATCACCTTTCACGGTTAGAGAGTCCCCTTGAGAAGGGAGAAAGTCAGCCACAAATCATGGAAACCTTTCCCGACAAGCAGCTCTACAAGTTGGGTTCACAACACGCGCCTTGGTATGCTGATTTAGTGAACTATTTGGCAAGCAAAAAAATTCCAAAGGACCTCTCGCGCCATCAAAAGAAGAAGCTGATTTCAGACGCTAAGTATTATTTGTGGGACGATCCTTTTCTGTTTAAAAGATGCCCTGACCAAATCATTCGCAGATGTATTCCGGATGAGGAAATCCACAGTGTGCTGAATCATTGTCATGCATCACCCTACGGTGGGCATTTTAGTGGAAATAGAACAGCGGCAAAGGTCATACAATCGGGGCTCTATTGGCCGTCATTATTCAAGGATGCTCACTCCTTTGTGTCAACGTGTGATCGGTGTCAACGGACGGGAAACATCTCAAGACGACATGAAATGCTGTTGAAAACCATACTTGAGGTTGAATTATTCGACATATGGGGGATCGACTTCATGGGTCCATTTCCTCCATCAAATAAGAATCTCTATATTTTGGTAGCCGTGGACTACGTCTCAAAGTGGGTTGAAGTGGTGGCACTACCAACGAATGGGTCCAATGTCGTAATCAAATTTATAAAAAAATATATTTTTATGCGATTTGGGACTCCACGTGCTATTATCAGTGATGGTGGTTCACACTTCGACAACAAATTCCTTGATGCGGTCTTGAGAAAATACGGAGTCATTCATCGTGTTGCCACAGCCTACCATCCTCAGACGAGCGGTCAAGTCGAGATATCAAATCGAGAGCTAAAGTGGATCCTAGAAAAAACAGTCAGCTCGTCTCGAAAAGATTGGTCTTTTAAACTCGATGATGCACTTTGGGCGTACCGTACTGCGTATAAAACACCTATCGGGATGTCGCCTTACAGATTGGTTTATGGGAAAAGTTGCCATTTGCCCGTAGAGATGGAACATCGTGCTTACTGGGCGATAAAGAAATTAAACTTTGATCTGAAATCTGCCGGTGAAAAGCATTGTTTGCAGCTGAACGAGTTGGAGGAAATTCGCCACAATGCGTACGAAAATGCGAAGCTTTATAAGGAGTGGACAAAGATTTGGCATGATAAGCACATCATGCAGCGAGAGTTTGTCCCGGGTCAATAAGTGTTGTTATTTAATTCTCCCTTAAGGTTATTCCCCGGGAAATTGCGTTCACGATGGTCGGGACCGTTTACCGTAGTTCAAGTGTTCCCACACAGTGCAGTGGAAGTACAAAAAGATGACCGCAAATTCAAAGTTAATGGACAGCGGTTGAAGGCCTACTTGGTAAATCCAATAGACGCGCAGGAGAAGAGCGTCGTCTTATCCACCGCCGGATGAATGTTAGAAAAGTCCGACTAAAGACTATAAACTTAGCGCTTCTTGGGAGGCAACCCGAGTTTTAGTAGTAGTAGCTTTTCATTTTCAGTGTTTTCTTTCATTTTAGAGTCGATTGTTTTCATCAATTTTGCTTTGATATGCTTATCTCCCGCTTTCTAAGTGTTTTCTTTTGAAAATTCTATGCAAAAATCATCCCAGGTGAAATTTGAGCTAAGGGCCGCGGCACAAGGATAGTGAGCCGCGGCACACACGAGTTGAAGGAAAAAGGCAAACCGAACTGTACTCTGTGCCGCGGCACGACCTTACTGAGCCGCGACACACCAGGTCCATAAGCCGCGGCACGTTGCTGCTGAGCCGCGGCACGCCAGATGCCAAAGATACGCCCAGGAAACTGTACTCTGTGCCGCGGCACGGACCAAATGAGCCACGGCACACTAACACGATGAGCCACGACACGCGTACATTGAGCCGCGGCACTTGGCGTCATTACAAAAAGTTCCAGGCAGACTGTACTATGGGCTGCGGCTCACTTAAGCTGTGCCGCGGCCCCCGCCGCAAATGGGAACGCCCAGCATTCTTTCATATACTTCATTGGCCGACCCCAGCTCATTCTTTCACGTTCCGCATGGTGTAGTCGATGAGTGTGCAGGCTCGCCGGACGAGGCCGGCACCAGTTCATGAGCGGACAGTAGGGGAGTACTTGACCTTGTCTCTTATTGCATTTTACTATTTTTGTCCATTGAGGTCAATGTACGTCCTAAGTTTGGGGGGGGGGGGGTTTACTTTCTGTTGCTGTACTTATTCGTTTGCATTTTTCGTTATTTTTCGTTATTTTTTGTTGCTAGCCTTGCTTGTCGTGATATCATTTGCATTCGTGAATTTTTCGTGCATCTTTTTGTGTAAAACTGATGTTACGATATTGATTTCTCTCTGAAGAAACGATTGAGTTTTAGTCGAGTTGTAGTCAGCGATATCTGTTTCTGTTGAGTATTCATTTAGGTCCGAAATTTTTTTCGTTTTTGTAGAAATCTTAGCAGATAAGAAAGGAGACATACGTGTTTTCAAATCTCCGTCTATACGTTTGGTTACACCTTTCGTGTAACTAGTCGTCCAGTAACATGAGTCGTGTTGGCACTTAATTTGAGTTTAGAGTCGGACAGTTTTTCCCAAGAAAAAGTCGAGATTTAATTTGTTCTATGATGTGAAGTCTAGTAACCGGGGGTATTCACGTGACCCGTTGTGTATTCTCGCGTAAAACGACAACCCTGATTAGACTAGTGGTTTAGAGATTTTGCATGTGCCGATGATGGGGAGCCTAGTAACCGGGGATATTCGCATAACCCGTTGTTTACTCTCGCGTAAAACAGCGACCTTGAATCGGACATGCGGGAATAGCTATTCGAGTTGTTTCTCCGCGGTGGAGGGGAACTTAGTAACTAGAAGCATCCATATGCCCCATGAGTGTCTTTTACGTCAAACGGTTCCCCAATACATGAGAATGGAATTCCACCCTAGGATTATCCCGATGAAACATCCCGAGATCCGAACCTAGTGGTCAACTCGAATCATCTTATTGAGCATATAAAAGGGAATACTGTCCGAGGGTTATTTTTTTGATGACGAAACTCTGGAAATTTTTGCCACTAGACTGTGGGACTGGGTGAGTTGGCTTGTTTATTTTTAACCCTTCATATTGACGGTCGGTTAAATTCACGTTTGTTAATCTTTGAGCTTGATTTTCTTCATGCACGTTGATTAGGACTAAAATTGGTTACTTTGTGGAATCAGTGTCCTCGATGTGACTCACTATTACGATACTTGTATTATTCTTTGAGGAATTCAAGGTAGTATTGATTAAGTTGAGCACTATGGATTTGCACGATCATTCACGATATTCTTTTATTTATAATCAATTATTTTTGCTTGAGGACAAGCAAAGACTCAAGTTTGAGGGTATTTGTTAGGCGTATTTTTATACGCTTATTTATCATTGTATTGTATTCCTTTATGATTAAATCTGCATAAATGAGCTTTTAATGCACTATTCTTATATGTTTTGCAGGGAATCGGAGTCCGGAAGCCGAAACGATGAAAAACGGGCGAAAACGGCAAATTTTGGCCTGGGGCCGCGGCACGAACCAAGTGAGCCGCGGCACACGATGACAACCAGCGAGCCCCGAATGGACTATACCGGGGGCCGAGACACAAGGATGCTGAGCCGCGGCCCAGGAGGAAAAATAAGCGCCCAGGTATTAGGCGCTGAACATGGTGAGCCGCGGCACAGATTAAGTGAGCCGCGTCCCACAGGACGGTTTTGATGTGTTAGCCGCGATTCTGGGCCATTTTTGGAGCAGTTCTCGACCTAATCACACAGACGCATTTTGGAGGCTGAGGAGAGTTATAAATAAGCATTCAAGGTCATAATTGAGAGGATTATCATCGGAGGATCGATCATCATCAAGGAAGAGAAGCAGAAACCACCAAGGAGCAGAGTGCGGAAGCTAGAGAACGGAGGAATCCGAGCTCTTGAACTGCGTTTGATCTTTACGCTTTCTTTAATTATTTCTGTACTTTTATTTTTTAGCATGTCAGGCTAAAAACCAGTTCTAGGATTTTGATGAAACCGAGGCTTTGACGAATTTGCTTTTGATTATCTATATAATTCCCTTTTCTGTTGAGTTTTCCCAATTATTTTTAATGCTTTCAATTATGTGGCCTATAATTGAATTGTTTTAATTACGCAACTCGAATTGGGAGAGGAGAGTTTGTTGTTGCCCAAAATAATTATCCGAAGATTAATACTGCTGGAAGACGGACAACAAACAACAATTGCGGGAGCACTTTCGAGAGAAGATAAATAATACAAGATTTGCCGGGTTTGTTAGGCCCGGGCTTGAATGCTCTCGCGAGATGATATTAATACGAATATTCGTGGATACAAGTATTAATGAGAGAAATCTAAATACAATGAGTGTAAAAAGACTCTGTTAATCCGGCTCTTGAGCGAAGCTCGGTGTTCTTCGTCCCCGCCGATCGTCTTCCTGATGAGAGAGGCCGGGAGAAGTAAGACTGAATGATAGCTGTTGTCAAGAGTTGGAGATTAGCCAAGTGCTTGATGTTTTTCTTCTGTATGGTGTGAAATCCGAAGGAAGTTGAAGTTCTGGAGCCTTTGTGCGGTAAAAGTTCGGTCCCTTGGACAAGTGCTGGGAGCCATGTATATATAGGGGCAACCGGGTCCTGTCCTCTAGCGGGCGATTGCCTTCCGGCCATTATAATAATGGGGCGATCGTCCGCCGGCCAATATTATAATGGGGCGATCACCATTTGTTGGGCTAAAGTCGAGGAAGAGGTGGCGATGCACTAAAGTCAGCTTCAAAGACGGCCAGTGGCGGTCCAATGAGGGGCCAGCACACGTCCGGAGTCAGTCACATGCGGCCCTATTGACAGCTTTCGGCGGCTTGTCGGCTGGTGGAGAGATCCTGCCAGGCTGTGGTCAATGGCCCGAGGTTCGCGGATCTTGTCTCGGCTCTTGCACGTGGTGCCAGTCTTGAGGCTCGGCCTTTGCCGACTGGATGGCCATCGGCGCTGATCGACATGAGGCGGTCGTCTCTAGCTGGTCATCAGAGGTCGCCATCGGCCGATTCTTGAGGTCGGCATTGGTCGGTCACCAAGGGTCGATCGGCAGATGCCGAGAGAGGATCGCCCGCTTGTCGGCCGCCAGAGTCGGTCGGCAGTGCCGAGGATGGTTGTCGCTTATCGGTCGCCAGAGTCGGTCGCCGAGTACCGAGAGGCGATCGTATTTGATGTCGATCGCTCGGCACCGGATCGGTCACAGGACCTTCGGATGGCGATGTAGCTTGTCCGCATTGGTTAAGGCTTGGCCGCCGGTCGGCTGATCGCGGTCTGCCTTGGCCGCTCGGCAGTGACTCGGTCGCCCGACCTCCGAGGCGATCGCCGGTCGGAAGGTGTTAATTCTTGACACAACAATTGCCCCCCAGCTTGCTCCTATGTTGAAGACATGGGGCAAGGTGGTTCTTGCGGGCGATCATGTATGGATGAGGACGGGCGATCTGAGCTGACTTAGGATTCGGACTTGGGCTATCATGGTCGATTGGCTAGCTATCTTTCGGTCTTGTACCTGCAAAAACAACATTGGCCGATCCCCCACGGAAACTTGGTGGTTTCGCTTGTTTGAGGAATCGTGCACAGTCGCGGAGATCGATGGACCGACTCCATGACCGTGTCTTTGGTGCGCGAAGACATTGAGTGTCTCGTGACTCACTTTATTATGAGGGTCCTCTGTTAGCCGCGCCGCCTCGTATTTAAACGAAGGGCGTGCGGTCTCGGTCTAGAGGAGTCCTTGCGCGGGGCAGCGTCGGATGAATCAACTCCACGCCCGCGGCTTGTTAGCTCTGCTTCCACCTCGGCCAGCCATGGAGATGGCCGACCTCGACGGTGTACGTTGAGACGGGGTTGTGGCATGGGTCCACTGATTAATGTTGGAGAGCCCTCAGACTACGCCGGCCTCGTATTTAAACGAAGGGCGGGCGATCTCGGCCGAAAGGGACCTTGCATGGCCGAAGCAGCCGGTTCCATCGACTGCCAGGGCCATGGCTTTATGATGTGCGGTGGAGGCGATCGCGAGCCTTAGTTCCTCATGTTAAATGCTGGACTGTAGATGGCGATCGTGTCCTCCGGATTGGTGATGATGTAGCGTGATGATCGGCGATCGGGCCGGGAGACTGGCGATCGTCGCTCGTCAGCCGATCGCTTTATTCGTAGGCTGATATCGGCGATCGGGCGGGAGTTAGTCCCTCATTTAAAATGGTGGACTGTAGGCGGTGAGCGAGTCCTCTGGCACTGCTGGATAGTAGCGATCGGGCTGGGAGACTGGAGGTCGTCGCGCGGGCGCCGATCGCTCTACTCTTAGGCTAAGAAGAAACCTCTGCCTGGACAGGAAATCTGCGGCTCTAGCCCGGAAGGCTGCATTGGTCGTCGGTTGGGTCTTCGTGAGATGCCTGAACATAGGCGAGAAGCCCTGGAAACCTCCTAGGACCGCGTAGAGGGCGGTCTCATCGTTTACCGGCTCGCCGTTGAGGATGATCACGTCTACCCGGTCGATGTAGTCCGAGTCGGACTCCTCTTCTCCCTGCTTGATTTGCATCATGCGAAGGCGACCTTCTGGCCGGATGACCCTGGTGGCGAAGTGTTCCGTGAAGACGTGCGCCAGCTCGTTAAAGGAGCCAATGGACCGAGGTGGCAATGAGGTGTACCACCGGTGGGCGAGGTCGTCTAGTGTCAGAGGGAACATTCGGCACCGGGTCGCGTCCGATGCCCCACACCCGGTCATGTAGATATTGAACTTCCTTAGGTGCGTCTGGGGGTCCGATCGCCCCTCGTACATGGGTGTTTGCGGGGGAGCGATCCTGTGCTGCACGGGGGCGAGCTCGATGTCGATCGCGAGCGGCTCGCTCGGCTCGGCGATCGTCTTCATGGCGCCTGCCCCGGATTGCAGGAGCGCCTTCATGTCGTCGATCTGACGTTGCATCGCAGCTATCGCCGTGGCTCGGTCGCTTGCCGATCGGCTTTGGGGGCGGGAGCCGAGGCGATCGTGTACCGATCTCCGGACTCCGCTGCTGCCGACCTCGGCAATTTGGCGAGGGGGAGCCAGACGGCTGGGCTGCCTTCTGGGAGCCGGGTAGGCCGAGCTCCTGGTGACGGACTCAAACTCCGTCGTCTCGTAGCTGGGGCCGGACTGCCCCGGTCGCCAGGTCGGGTCACTGCCCAGGCGATCGAAGACAGAGGTGCCCCGGCTGCCGAGCGCCTCTTCTTGCGGACGAGAGCCTCCTGGCGATCGCTCGGCCAGTAACGCCTTGAGCTTCCGCTTGGACTTCCGGCGGGAGGCCGAGGGGGTGATAGAGGGAGGCGCGTTGAGAGCACTCCGTCGTTCCTGAAGGGCGGCTATGGCCTCTTCGATCTGTTCATTGGTTCCGAACTGATCGAGCGAGTGGCTCGGGCCGCCGTCCCGGGATGGGATCGAGCGTCTCGATCAGCGGCCGCTTCCACCATCGGCCGCGCTGACCGGGACGGAACGGGGTCCGCCGGCTGGCCGGGCCGCTTTCTTCGACGCGGAGGCGGAAGACATGATTTCTGAAGGATTACTTTGAAGTGCAGTGATTGTCACTTCAAGGATCAGCACCGAGAACATTGAGTGTTCTTCGGGACGGTAGGTATAAAAATTCGAGGGTTGGATCCCCTTCCTCTAGCGCCAATTGTTGTTGCCCAAAATATTTATCCGAAGATTAATACTGCTGGAAGACGGACAACAAACAACAATTGCGGGAGCACTTCCGAGAGAAGATAAATAATACAAGATTTGCCGGGTTTGTTAGGCCCGGGCTTGAATGCTCTCGCGAGATGATATTAATATGAATATTCGTGGATACAAGTATTAATGATAGAAATCTAAATACAATGAGTGTAAAAAGACTCTGTTAATCCGGCTCTTGAGCGAAGCTCGGTCTTCTTCGTCCCCGCCGATCTTCTTCCTGATGAGAGAGGCCGGGAGAAGTAAGACCGAATGATAGCTGTTGCCAAGAGTTGGAGATTAGCCAAGTGCTTGATGTTTTTCTTCTGTATGGTGTGAAATCCGAAGGAAGTTGAAGTTCTGGAGCCTTTGTGCGGTAAAAGTTCGGTCCCTTGGACAAGTGCTGGGAGCCATGTATATATAGGGGCAGCCGGGTCCTGTCCTCTAGCGGGCGATTGCCTTCCGGCCATTATAATAATGGGGCGATCACCCGAGCTGTTGGGCTAAAGTCCAAGGAAGAGGCTGGCAGTCTGCCTAAAGTCCAAAGCTACAGGAGGCAGTCAGCTGGGCGGTCCAATGAGGGGCCAGCACACGTCCGGAGTCAGTCACATGCGGCCCTACTGACAGCTTTCGGCGGCTTATCGGTTGGTGGAGAGATCCTGCCAGGCTGTGATCAATGGCCCGAGATTCGCGGATCTTGTCTCGGCTCTTTCACGTGGTGCTAGTCTTGAGGCTCGGCCTTTGCCGACTGGATGGCCATCGGCGCTGATCGACATGAGGCGGTCGTCTCTAGCTGGTCATCAGAGGTCGCCATCGGCCAGTTGCTGAGGGTCGGCATTGGTCGGTCACCAAGGGTCGATCGGCAGATGCCGAGAGAGGATCGCCTGCTTGTCGGTCGCCAGGAGTCGGTCGGCAGGTGCCGAGGGATGGTCGTCCGCTTATCGGTCGCCAGGAGTCGGTCGCCGAGTACGGAGAGGCGATCGTATTTGATGTCGATCGCTCGGCACCGGGACTGGTCCTGGGACCTTCGGATGGCCGATGTAGCTTGTCCGCTGGGTTAAGGCTTGGCCGCCCGGTCGCTGGTCGACAGATCTGCCTTGGCCGCTCGGCAGTGACTCAGTCGCCCGACCTCCGAGGCGATCGCCGGTCGGAAGGTGTTAATGCTTGACACAACAGAGTTGGTGAGGAAATATTCATGAGAACCGTTTTATCTTGTGAGATAGGAATATACTCATAGGAACTATGTGGCCTTTTTGAAGATTCCGTGCCTTTTGCCTATTGTCGAATTAATTCACCTAGGGATAGAGTGTATTATTCGCCTTAGAAAAATCTACTGACCTCGGGAGAGGCGGTAGAGTACTTTAGCAACCTTCGCCTTCAATAAATTGGGAAATCATTAACTTCAGATAATCGAGAGTAAATTCGAATAAACCGAGGTGGATTCACAATCCTAGATTTATTCATTATTTGATTTTCTTTATTCAATCAATCGTCTTTACTATTTATTCTTTATTGATTTTCTTTAATTAGTACTTGCAACTCAACTTTCGACAGTTCAAATAAAATTAGAATATATATAAATCGGTAATTAGTAAGTCAGTTCTCATGGGAACAATATCTTACTCATCATTTTATTACTTGTCTACGATAACGTGCACTTGCATTAAACGAAATTCGCAACCGAATGCAAAAGTACAAACATGGTCACCCGAAGGCAGAAGTACAAGGAAAGCTACAATAATTACAAGCCAAAAACAAAAACAAAAAGAAGGACGTAGAACCTCAGGCTGCCCCTTCATAGCCTTCACCTTCGACCGCTGGATCGGCCTGCGCTCCCTCGCCGGCCTCTAGAGCTGCCTCCCCGTCCTCCGGGGCATTTGGATGAACGATATTTTTGGGAGTCAGGTACCAGCTCAGGTCTACATCGATATCCGAGAGGTCCAAGATCGGCATGGAGAAGGCAGGATGAAGAGGATGCTCCAGCGCGTATGCCTTGAAGTTTTCATCCAGAGGGCCAACCTCCAGCCCTCCCTTCTTAGCGGCGCGGAGCGAATCAGCGAACGCCATGTAGTAGGCAAACTCGCTGACAAACTCCACGTTGAGAAAAGGATCGGCCTTGGTCGCCTCCAGCTTTTCTTTCAACTCCGCAACCGCCTGTTGCGCGCCCTGAAGCTCGGCCTCCTTAGCAGCCGTCTCTCCCCTCGATGACGCCAGCTCGCTAGTCAGCCGAGCGACAGTCACCTTCAGCTGATCGGCTTCCTTCTAGGCAGCCGCGTACGACCGAAGGGCCTCTGTCATCTGATCCCGAAGCCGGTCGACCGTCGCCCGGGCCCGCTCAGAATCCTGTTTCGCCAGCTCAAGATCTTAACTTGCCCATTTAGCCGCTTCCAAGTAATCCTTCTCCATAGCTACGATCCTGTCGGCAAAGTCGGAGTTCTTTTTTCGAGCAGCCTCGAGGTCCGAATGGAGACGAGCAGTAGAGGGCCGCCCCTCATAGTCCTATACAGCTTGAGCGGCTATCGTCCCCACTTGGAGGGTCAGGGCAAGAGTCGCCTGCACTGCGTCTCCGGACCGCCGGCGCGCGATCGCATCCAGGTCGGTCGTCCAAGCCTTCGGTAGGGAAGAGATAGCCCGGGAGACATAGTGAGGGACGTCGCAAGCCTCGCGGGGAGACATGCTCGCCAGAAAGTCCAACACCATCGGCAAGGTGTTCGGTTCGGCAAGGCGGACCCTGCAACAAGAACAAAGGGGCCAATACATCTCCTACGCAAGTGACAAAACTCAACAGATGAACCAAGCTTACCTTTCGACCTTCTCGGGGTCACGGCCGAAGAACGGTTTCCCATGAGGGGTCTCGGCCTCGACGATCGCCATGGTTTGCAGATAATCCGACAAAGGCATAAGCTCGTCCACCAAGGGGACCGCGGTAAGCGGAGGCGCGGGGATCGGCGGCTCACTAGCAGGGGCAGAGACTGGGGATTCCCCCGACCTCTGTCGTTTGTGGTTCAGCCGGAGTCCCTCCTCCCAAACCACCTCCTCCGCAGTGATCGGATCCACATGGGGCCACACCTCCAGGATAAGAGGTAGCGCCACCGGGGGAACTCGACTCGACTTCTTTTGGCGCAGGCGACTCAAAACTCCGGGCTTTAACATGGCGATCTCTGGCGGAGGCTCCAGGAAGCGAGGGAAACGGACCTCTGCAATAAGAAATGATCAAATAACGGTTAGACACATTCTTCAAACAGGACGATCGCCAAGCAAAAGGAGATCGTAGAAATTTATACCTGGAACCGAAAGGTGTCGCGGAAAACGGAATAACCAAGCAGACAACCAACAACTCTCTTTGTTAATCCGGTGAGCATCTAGATCGTCGTCCGGCAGACTACGTATCCGTTCCCAGATGACCAGAAAATCGAAAGGTAGCTCGTCAGCCGCCGGAATATGGAAACCTGCAAAAGAAAGACCAAATTAGACCAGTTCAGAACATATCCGAACAAAGGGAGAGTCAGAACCCTTACTCGGATTCCTCTCCCGAAAGCCAGTGGGAATATCTAGCTCGCCCGTGGGATTGTTGCTCGATGATGCCTTCCATGCACCGCCGACCTAGAACCATTTCGCCGGATCGCCCCGCACCTTGTTCGGGACCCTAAGGATCACCCAACCAGAACGGCCTTGGATAGGGTAACCTCCGATGGACCCCTTCTGAACCGTCAGCTTGAATAACTGGTTCATATCCAATGGCGAGGGAAGGCGGTACAGTCGGTGACCGCCGAACAAGGTGAAGGCATGGACGATCTGGAGCCAGGCGTTCGGCGTTAGCTGAAGCGGCGCCACATTCCAAGCGACCAACAGATGGGAGACAGCAAATGACAGAGGGAACCGCAACCCGGCCTCCATTATTGCCTCATTCGTGGCGACCATACCCTCCGGAGGTTGGTCGGCTCTCTCGTTCTCGGCAGGCGCAAAAGGATCCACATCTGAAGGGACATGATACCTCTCCCACCAGATGGCCAGGTCCTTCCTGGTCGCCGAGTTCCTGATCTGGCCGAGGGACCACTGAGAGCGTTGCGCGGCCCAGAACAACGACTGCTTCGCGGATTGATAGGGATGAGCAATCGAGTACTCCCGATAGTAGAACTTGGGACACGGACCAGCCAACCTCTCCATGATTTCTGCGAAGGCCAAATAGGCTTGGCCAAAGGCTCTATGTTGCTCCCAGTATGCCCTCACCGCCAAATCCTTCTCCATCAGCAAACGTTTTTGCTCAGCCGCCGCCTCCCTCGTGGCGTAGTCCTCGTTTAATAGTGCCTCGACTTCCTTGGGGTTAATACCGGCGTGGATGGCCTCGGCAGCCGTCGCCATATGGAATCTCGCGGAGGGTCCTTCCCGAACATTCACTACACCAAAATGGCCGATTTGTGACCTTTTTATAAGCGCTATTTGTCACCGCTAATAACCGTGACATATATTGTCACGGCTACAGACGGTGACAAATGATAAAAAGTGACAATTAAATTGTTTGTCACGGCTTTTAACCGTGACAAATTTAAAGAGATTTTTGTCACGTTTGTTAACCGTGACAAGTTCGTTACAAGTTTAAAAAAAAATTTATCGCGGTCCCAGATTTTAAAAATCAGAAGCAAAATATCCTTCTCTCTTCGCGACTGACTTCACCCTCTTCCTCTCCCAACCTATCGGCGCTCTCTTCCTCCCCCACTCTCCTTCTCGCGACGGAAGAAAGCCGCTCTCTGTCTCCGTCCGGCCATCGAATAGTAAAGCATCTCTTCCGAGAAGTCATCGCACTGTTCGTCAATCCAACTGGTATTCTTCTCTCCGTTTTTATGAACCGTTCCAATTTCAATTCGATCTGCTCAGCATTATAAGACAGCAAAAGAGACTGGTGTTTATGCGTCTGTCAACATGAGCAAATTTTTCAAACTAATTTTGATACATTTTTGGCCCTACTTATTGTATTGTGTACTGTTGCTTTTTTTTGTCAGATTATTTTTTCCCCTTTTCATTTTGCAAACTTCCGTTTTTTTGTCAGATTATTGTTTCCCCTTGCTTGCAATGCCGTTTTTTTTTGTGATTTTTATGTGTTTTGATAAATCGGAAGTGGCCGGAAGTGGCCGAAATGCCGATAGAATTTTAATCGGACGCTATCGCTTTCAATGCTGAAGTTTTTTTTTTTGAGTTTTTTTAGGTGTTTGATTCTGTTGTTGCCACTTTTTTTTATGTGTTTGATTTACGGGGCAGGATAATGTAGTCGCTTGTGATGGTATGATCGGGTGAATTTCTTTCCTGGAGCTGCATTTAAGTTTCAAAATGAGTTTTTTTTTCTTTTTAATTTATAAGCAGGCAAGAGTGGGCTAATATTTCTTAAAAATGGATGGCATGGCATGTAATATCCGCAATTTTCGATTTTCGGTAAATTTCTCTTTTCGGCCGGAGTCCGTTTTGACGACTCGCTCATGACCGTTTCGTCATTTCGAGAATGATTAATTCTGCACTTTTTGTCATCCGAGTTCGTTTCGGTATCGTTTTGTTGAGTTCCGAGCTTTTTAGCGACTTTTCCGCACTTGAGTTCGATTCTTGCGAATCTCGTCCGAAACTGTTGTTTCGAGTTTCTCGTAAGTTCATTTAATGTTATTATTCATGTTGCGAGCTTTGATTTGGTGTTTCGATCGCGTATCGTGATTTTCGGACGTTTTGGGCCATTTTCGTAATTTTCCAAAGTTTTGGGTAATTACTTCCGTTGTTGAATTCCGAGCCTTCGGGTGGTCAGAATTGTGTGTTCTCTTAGCTCTTAGATTCGTCTTTGCGAGTACGTCAGAATCGTATCATCGATTCGTATTCGAGTTCGGATTTCGGGGTCGTTCGGGCCGGAGTTGGCCGGCCGAGTCATGGCCGGCAACACAGGGCCAGGCCGGCAGCGAGTCACGGCCGGTAGTGCTCAGCGGCTCCCAGCCGAGTCACGGCCGGCGGTGCTCAGCGATTTCGCCGAGTAGTCCGTGGGCCGCAGACAGCCGGGCAGGCCGCGGCACACTCTGTGGCATTTTTCGGCCAAACCGACCGTGTCTGGTGCCGCGGCACACTCGGCCGAGCCGCGCGCCTTGCCGACCACTGGGAGCCATTTTTGGGCCTGTGCCGCGGCACACTCACGCGGCCATGCGGCACCTATTTATGGTCCTGCACATGGGTTTTTGGCCATTTTTCTCCTTCTTCTCTTTCTCTTCCGCGGCTGAGGGTGATCCTACCATGGAACCATGTTGTTTAACAACAAATCCATGAAGTTCTTGAGTTCATATCATCAATCAATCATCCGTTATAATCCTTTGATCCAACGAATCAAGGTAACCTTCCTTAGAACCCTAATTTCGTGAATTTGGGGGTTTTTGCGTTTTTTCCGATTCGTTCCGTATTATTGATTAATTCATGATGGATATGATTAATATTGGTAGTATTGTTGTGTTTAACATCATTTAATCCATTGTTCTTCGTCGAATCGAAGTATATTTCTTGATTTCCTTCAAATTGGCTTTTTGGGGGATTTGTCCTTTATCTTGTTTTTCATCCGTTTTTGATGGATCGATTATGGTTAAATGATGTTGTTAAACATATTCTATGGATTGTATATCCATATATTAACTTGGAATTTCGTTTTCGGGTTTTGACGGAACGAATCGTGTTCTTGGCCGTTTTGGGGGAAACGCTTGAACTTTCGTCATTCGGTCTTTGAATTCAGCGACTTTGGGTCGTACTTTGGAATTCATTTTCATTGTTATTGTTTTCGTTCGTAGTTCTTTGTTGCGGATTGTCGTTCAGTGGAGTCGGCGAGTTCGTAGTCGGTTCGTGCCAACCTACCTCGGCCGATTCTCCGCGTTGTGGTTTTTCGAGGCAAGTATCTTGCCCATACATTACGTGTTTTGTGGATATTATGGTTGTTAATCATCGACATGTGCTAAATAAATATTAATAACCATTTTTCAAAAGAATCGGTATATTTAGCATCATGGTTTTAGTAAAGGTGACTCGTGTGTGTGTGGAATTCATGTGCTTAGTTGAATATGTGTGCTAGTGTCAAGTATAGAATCACCTTACTTTCTTGTGATGTCATTGCATATGATTATGTCATTGGTAAATGTAAAGTGTAATTCTCTTGACAAATTATGTGCTTGGAGTCACGTGGCTATGGATGAATATGTGAGTTTTTGGTGATATTGGTTGTGTCGTTCGGTGCTGTTGAGATCTTGTGCTCCCTTGTGAATTGATATAGTTCTGGGTCGTGAGTACGTGTTGGATAATTTGGCCATTCTAGCAAGGTACCTCGACTATATATATTTTGTGTGTTTGACCTTTGAGAGTCATGGTTTTGTAATCTGCGAGTTGTTACTCTTCCACCTGGGGATGGCATGTGGCCTCTGGGGGCCGATACTAATGGGTACGGCCACGGAAGTGGACTTGGGTGCGTGTGTTGATGTTCTTCCACCTGGGGACGATTCGACGGGACCTTTGGGGACCGATACTAATGGGTACGGCCGCGGAAGTGGTTTTCCACCTGGGGACGGTCCGACGGGGCCTATGGGGGCCGATACTAATGGGTACGGCCACGGGTTACCAAGTGTGGTTTCTGTGATATTGATGTTGATGTTTTGATAACTATTGTGATATGTTCCGGAGTATCACAATGCTTTATGCTCGGGGTCGAGATACATTATATATCGAGTCTTGGTGTTTGGCTAGAATGGCATAAGAATAATGTGTTATGTGTAATGTGTCCTTGTAAGTGAATTGCAGTGGATGATCGGGTCGGAGGCCCTGTGTTTTGTGACCGGAATGGTTGGGTCGTGGACCCCGTGTCTTGTTAACGGATTTGCATTTTGGAAAATGAACTTTGGGGTTGTGACCCTAAATGACTTTCGAGGAATTAAGAACTTTTCAATTTCTAATGTTTTCAAAACTCCCGAGATTTGGAAATGTTTTCAAAGTGCTTACTTGCTTCGTTTCTACTTTCAAGACTTGAACTATTTTTAACTAAATATATCTCGGGAAGTCTTTCGTTGTATTCTCGGAATGTGTTGTGTATGGCTCGTATTTGCACTTTATACTTGCACTAGCGAAACAGTGGAGTTTTGCTAACCCCCGAGTAATCGGGGGGTGGATATCTGTATTGTATCCAGTACACGCAGGTTTTCGGGAGCAAGACAGATCGATACGAGGATGATGAAAGACGAATGATACTAATCACACGAAGGCGGTTTGGGTTCGATTAGTCGGAGTCCATTGTATTGTCTTTTCCGCTGTCTTATTGTTTGTGGTGGTAATTATTTTACCCTTGCGTGGGTATGAGTCTGGATGAGTTTATGTATTTTTATTTGTAAGTCAGTGTCGAAAGACCAAATCGGTGTATTGGTTTGTTATTTTGATTCGTCGGTATGTAATGTAATGTGTTGTTTTGATGTCTAGCCTGGTGGATCCTCACGGAGAGGGTCTGCGGCGTGTAATATTCCCGGTTCGATCTGGGGGTGTTAAATTTATGGTATCAGAGCTTAGGTTGAGGAAACCTAGGCTGTCGGGTCGAGTTATGTGTTGTTGAGTCTTGTATTGTTAGATTTTATCTGACTGAGTCGTGTCGCGACGCGTCGTTTGGAGTGTCGGCCGTGATTAGTATCAGGGTGCAGCCATCATCTTCGTGCGATCTGTGGATGTAAGTATCCCTACTACGGGTTGTACCACAAGCTATACGAGCCTGTGTGACTCTGTGTTATGTAGTTAGTATTTGAAGGTGCATCGTGAGTAAGTGACATATATTTGTTGATTCCCGTCTTGCGCTAAAATGTAGAATGATATTGCTGAATGTATCTTTGTATAAACCGTTTTTCTTGCAACGGTATAAACCTTGAGATTTTAAGTTTTCGAATCTTTTCGGGGAGAGTCACGTAAAATTTTTAAAATGTCCTCCAAGGGAGTAAAAAGTTGATTTTCGTATGTTGACCCCAAGGCTGTAAGTTCTGAAAACTCGAATTATTGATAATTCTTTTCCACTGTGTACTATAAGTTTTCAAAATAGGAGTTTTGAACTCAAATGAGTTCTACAAAATATACTCAAGACGTGACCCTTGCTTTTAACTTTTCGGTTTTGATTGACAATTGCCTTTTGATGGTTGCTCATGATGTGTTGTAATTATGTGAATCGATGGCTTTGAGATTCGAATATTATTGTTGTTTATTTGTGACCTTCGATTCCAGTAATGTCATATATATGTTCGTAATCATGTTGCTAAAATAGAACCGTTAGCGCACGCTAAGTGTAAGGCTAGCGCGCGCTAATGCAGCATGGTTAGCGCACGCTAGTTATGTGTTGTAGCGCGCGTTAGTCAGTCTGGACAGAGGCTAGGGAACTACATTTCTTTTAGCCGTTAGGCCTAACCTTAGCAGTCAATCACCCGGGACTGTATTCTATGTGTGTTGTCAAGTAATGACAACTGTTTGGTATGAATGTGCGTTATGATTTTTTTTTTTCGTTGCGCTAAGTGATAATTAATTGAGTTCGGCAAATTGATAAATTATGTCTGCCGCGAGTGTGTTCGAACACGCTTTTCTAAAACTTTCATAAGTTTGTGCAAGTGCGATTAACCGGCGGCTTCGTATGAACTTTGGAAATTGTTTGAAATTTGCGAGCCGGCCTAGGATTCTCAAATAAAACCTCGACGGTATTTGAAAGAGTTGTTTTAAAGTACCTTGAACATTTTGTAAAATATTACCGTCGTTGATGTTTGTGAAGTGTTGGGAGAATTTTCGAAAATAATTTTAACATATTGTTGCATTTTCAAATAATTCGAGTGAATGATTTTCAAAAATCTTTCACACCATAAAAATATTTTATTTCAAAAACCAATGCGATTTTTATTTTCAAAAATATATAGTGAAAGATGAAAAATCTCACTCGATGTAAAGTTCAAACTCGGATTCGGAAATGTTAGAGTATATAAGAATGATTTGATGATCTTGCATGGTTAACTTGTTAGTTGTTAACGGCGATGATGATACGTAGAGGCATGATGACTTCAAATGATTTCAAATGAGACGGTTAAAGTATGTTGTTTACAAGTTTTGATGAAACAAACCGAGGTACCAAAAGTACTTTTAAAGTTTATTTTAAATAGCATACAAATCCAAGGATTTTCAAAAGATTTCCTTTAAAAGGATACCTCGTGAATTTTCTTTTCGAGTTGTTATTGGTTACCTTATGTGATATGTCGTGCTGAGTTGGTACTTTAGTATAATATTTTGCAAAGTTGTGCAATCGTATTGAGTGGGGATCCGCTTAGTATGCCGTTGGGCAGAGGACACAGTCGTGACCACGATACTAATGGCCATGAAGATCGGATGTGGACCAAGAGGGTATAGTCGGGAAGGCTGCTATTCCGACGCCGTTCTCGTTGTTTAGGTTTCGGGACGAAACCTCTTTTAAAGGTGATATGATGTAATACCCACATTTTTCTTTCTTTCTCTTCTGTTTCGTCCAACCGTATCGACTGACCGTGTTCGTTGATGCTTCGACACAGTGTTGTTTCTCACCTTTGTCATTCGAGCGAGTTCTGATATTGTCCCAAATTGATCTATATATCGTTGTGACCTTTCCAAGTTCGGAAAATTAGTCTCGTTTTCGATCTTCCAACCCTTGGGCGGTGGAATTCCGTATTTGTTCAGCGATTGGCTCGCGTTTTGATTGATGCACCGTTGGGTTGGTTAATCGTATTGATTTTCGTCCATTGTGTTCTGTGATTGTTCGGATAATTGACTTGACTATATTATCCGTTTGATGACGCTTGTCATTGTTGGTTTTATTATATTCCTAACGGCAACGTTGTGTTGGTTGTCGCGGAGCGTGTTTTCACGTCGTATGTCTCCTTGCGTTTCTTGCAGCGTTTCGCCGTCGGGCGCGAGTTTTCGGTTTTTGCGTATCTCGTCGAGTTCTCCTGGCAGGGGATATTGCTTCTCCCTACTTATTTTAAGTTTCGGGACGAAACTTCTTTTAAGGAGGGTAGAATGTAATATCCGCAATTTTCGATTTTCGGTAAATTTCATTTTTCGGCCGGAGTCCGTTTTGACAACTCGCTCATGACCGTTTCGTCATTTCGAGAATGATTAATTCTGCACTTTTTGTCATCCGAGTTCGTTTCGGTATCGTTTTGTTGAGTTCCGAGCTTTTTAGCGACTTTTCCGCACTTGAGTTCGATTCTTGCGAATCTCGTCCGAAACTGTTGTTTCGAGTTTCTCGTAAGTTCATTTAATGTTATTATTCATGTTGCGAGCTTTGGTTTGGTGTTTCGATCGCGTATCGTGATTTTCGGACGTTTTGGGCCATTTTCGTAATTTCCCAAAGTTTTGGGTAATTACTTCCGTTGTTGAATTCCGAGCCTTCGGATGGTCGGAATTGTGTGTTCTCTTAGCTCTTAGATTCGTCTTTGCGAGTACGTCATGTAAGTATCATCGATTCGTATTCGAGTTCGGATTTCGGGGTCGTTCGGGCCATCGGAGTTGGCCGGCGAGTCATGGCCGGGCAACACAGGCCCCAGGCGGCTTGGCGAGTCACGGCAGTAGTGCTCGGCGGCTTCTGGCCGAGTCACGGCCGGCGGTGCTCGGCGATTCTGGCAGCGATCCGTGGGCGGCAACCAGTGGCGAGGCGCGGCACACTCTGTGGCATTTTTTCACCAAACCGATCGTATCTGGTGCCGCGGCACACTCGGCCGAGCCGCGGCACTGCGCCGACCACCAGGAGCCATTTTGGGCACATGCCGCGGCACACTCCCGCTGGGCCGCGGCACACTGTGCAGCCTATTTATGGTCCTGCACACGGGTTTTTGGCCATTTTTCTCCTTCTTCTCTTTCTCTTCCGCGGCTGAGGGTGATCCTACCATGGAGCCATGTTGTTTAACAACAAATCGATGAAGTTCTTGAGTTCATATCATCAATCAATCATCCATTATCATCTTTTGATCCAGCGAATCAAGGCAACCTTCCTTAGAACCCTAATTTCGTGAATTTGGGGGGTTTTGCGTTTTTTCCGATTCGTTCCGTATTATTGATTAATTCATGATAGATATGATTAATATTGGTAGTATTGTTGTGTTTAACATCATTTAATCCATTGTTCTTCGTCGAATCGAAGTATATTTCTTGATTTCCTTCAAATTGACTTTTTGGGGGATTTGTCCTTTATCTTGTTTTTCATCCGTTTATGATGGATCGATTATGGTTAAATGATGTTGTTAAACATATTCTATGGATTGTATATCCATATTTCAACTTGGAATTTCGTTTTCGGGTTTTGACGGAACGAATCGTGTTCTTGGCCGTTTTGGGGGAAACGCTTGAACTTTCGTCATTTGGTCTTTGAATTCAGCGACTTTGGGTCGTACTTTGGAATTCATTATCGTTGTTATTGTTTTCGTTCGTAGTTCTTTGTTGCGGATTGTCGTTCGGTGGAGTCGGCGAGTTCGTAGTCGGTTCGTGCCAACCTACCTCGGCCGATTCTCCGCGTTGTGGTTTTTCGAGGCAAGTATCTTGCCCATACATTACGTGTTTTGTGGATATTATGGTTGTTAATCATCGACATGTGTTAAATAAATATTAATAACCATTTTTCAAAAGAATCGGTATATTTAGCATCATGCTTTTTGTAAAGGTGACCCGTGTGTGTGTGGAATTAATGTGCTTAGTTGAATATGTGTGCTAGTGTCAAGTATAGAATCACCTTACTTTCTTGTGATGTCATTGCATATGATTATGTCATTGGTAAATGTAAAGTGTAATTCTCTTGACAAATTATGTGCTTGGAGTCCCGTGGCTATGGATGAATATGTGAGTTTTTGGTGATATTGGTTGTGTCGTTTGGTGCTGTTGAGATCTTGTGCTCCCTTGTGAATTGATATAGTTCTGGGTCGTGAGTACGTGTTGGATAATTTGGCCATTCTAGCAAGGTACCTCGACTATATATATTTTGTGTGTTTGACCTTTGAGAGTCATGGTTTTGTAATCTGTGAGTTGTTACTCTTCCACCTGGGGATGGCATGTGGCCTCTGGGGGCCGATTGTAATATCCGTAATTTTCGATTTTCGGTAAATTTCTTTTTTCGGACGGAGTCTGTTTTGACGACTCGCTCATGACCGTTTCGTCATTCTGAGAATGATTAATTCTACACTTTTTGACATCCGAGTTCGTTTCGGTGTCGATTTGTTGAGTTCCGTGCTTTTTAGCGACTTTTCCGCGCTTGAGTTCGATTCTTGCGAATCTCGTTCAAGCTATTTGTTTGAGTTTCCCGTAAGTCCGTTTAACTTTGTTAGACGTGTTATGAACTGTTTGGTTATTCGATCACGTATCGTGATTTTAGGCGTTTGGGCCATTTTGTAATTTCTTGGAAGTTACGGGTATCCGTATCTGTAAGTGTTGTCTCGACCCGTTTCTTGGTCGTGTATGATTAATTATGGTATTATGTTTTCATTTCGGGTCGTTGATGTTGTCCGTGAACTTTTCGTCGTGTTCGTTAAAATGCGTTTTGGAAATCGGGTCGTCGAGCCGGTGGTCAGTCTTGGCCCGGACGGTTCTGGGGCCGGCCGGACGGTTGAGGCGGGCGGACGATTGTAGGCACCGGCCGGACAGTGCGGCGAACCGGCGTAGCACACCCTACGGCCGGAAGGCTGCGCTTCGGCAGTGTAGCGCCTGTCTCAGCCGCTTTAACGCCTTCTCGGGTGCAGGCGGTGGAGTCACAGGGGTTACGGAATCGGTCATGCTCGGCGGGTAGCGCCGCTATTGTCGGCCAGCTGCGTGCCTTCTGGCCGGCGAGTAGCGCCGCCTTCTGGCCGGAAAAGGCTGCGCCACGCTACTGGCCGGCGATCTAGTCCGAAGGCCTTTGGATCGCGGCACAGGCGATAGCGCCGCTTTCAGCGGCGACTGGCGCGCTAGTCCGACCAGTATAAATGTGGTGGCAGTCACATTTCATTTCGTTTTCACTTCCTTCCTTCCCGTCCGCGAATGGCGATTCATGGTGTGAAGCCATGTTGTTTAACAACAAATCCATGAAGTTCTTGAGTCCATAACATCAATAAATCGTCCGTTATCAACCTTTGATCCAGCTAATAAAGGTAATCTTCCTTAGAACCCTAATTTCGTGAATTTGGGGATTTTTGCATTTTCGTCCGATTCTTTCCGTGTTGTTGATTAATTCATGATGGGTATGATTAATCTTGGTAGTATTCTTGTGTTTAACATCATTTAATCCATTGTTCTTCGTCGAATCGAAGTATATTTCTTGATTTCCTTCGAATTGACTTTTTGGGGGATTTGTTCTCGATCTCGTTTTTCATCCGTTTTTGATGGATCGATTGTGGTTAAATGATGTTGTTAAACACATTCTATGGATTGTATATCCATATATCATCTTGGAATTCCGTTTTCGGGTTTTGACGGAACGAATCGTGTTCTTGGCCGTTTTGGGGGAAATCCTTGAACTTTCGTCATTTGTTCTTTGAATTCAGCGGCTTTGGGTCATACTTTGGAATTCATTTTCGTTGTTATTGTTTTCGTTCGTAGTTCATTGTTGTGGATTGTCGTTCGGTGGAGTCGGCGAGTTCGTAGTCGGTTCGTGCCAACTTACTTCGGCCGATTCTCCGCGTTGTGGTTATTCGAGGCAAGTACCTTGCCCATACTTTTCTTATTTTATGGATATGATGATCGGTGATCGTCTTGGTGTGTTTGTTTGGTTGTTTGAAATGAAGTTTCAAAAGATTTCGGTTTGGCCTCGTTAAAGGCTTTCTTTCAAATGGCGTGTGTGTTTTGTGAATGGTGTGTTTTGGGGATTGATTATGATTTGGTTATTTTGAACGTTGAAGAATTTGATGATGATACTCCTATTGTTTAAAGTTATGGGATCGTGTATTCCGTATTTAATCTTGTTATGGTGTTTTTGAAGAGTTTGATAACGGCGTCGAGTAAGTGGCCATCTCTAGTGAGTATTCTTAATGAACTTACATTCTTAGCATATTAGTATTGCATGAGTAACTTGTGTGTGTGTATGCTCACTATGGGTTAGATCCGACGGGGTCTCGGTAGGGGTCCACAGAGACGTGGATCGACGAGCTTGCTTTTAACCACTACGGGTTAGATCCGACGGGGTCTTGGTAGGGGTCCACAGAGACGTGGATCGATGGTTAATTGTGGTGCATTTTGCAACTGTGATTTGGATTATTGGCGTTTCCGGAAACGAGTATTTTGAACGGTTTTCATTTGCATGCATTGACTAAGTGTGTAAGAGGTAAGTTGTTCGTTTGGCCTACTTGGCTAGGATGGCTCTAGAGTATTTTGTTGTTTATGTTTTAAATCCTTTATTTGTGGATTTTGATGTTGGGAGACGAACCTTGTGGTCGTTCTTGTGTACTGTGAGTTGATGAGATTTGGGGCTAAAATCCCAATGGTTTTGTAAAAGTCGTTTTACGGATTTGGGGCTAAAATCCCAACGGTTTGGTTAATGTCATTTTTCAGAAAGTAAACCTTTGGGGCGGTGACCCCTTTTGTCTTTGGATTTTGAAAAGTAGGATTTGATAATCCTAAATTGTGTTCTATTAAAACTCTCGATGGCATTCTAAACCGTTCTATAAATTACTTCCATTGATTTATGATATTTCGATTTTGAAATGCTTTCTCAAACTCTTGCCTCGGGAAGTACTTTTCGTTTCGTTTGGATCTTTGAGGATTCCTGGTTATTGTTATTCGTGGAATGTGAATTGTATGGCTCGTATTTGCACTTTGTTCTTGCACTAGCAAAACAGTGGGGTTTTGCTAACCCCCGAGTATTCGGGGGGTGGATGTCTGTTTTTGCATTCAGGTTTTGGAGCATAACACAGGGTCGGCACGAAGGATGATGAAAGATGATCGATACTAATCACATGAGGAACCGTACTTTTTTTATTGGTTCAGTTGTACTCTATTTTTCCGCTGCTATATTTTCCCGTTGTACGGGTGTGGTTGTATTTTGACCCCTGCGTGGGCATGAGTTGTATTTGAGTTGTATGTATTTGTTGAAAGACCAAATCGGTCTACTGAGTCATTTTAGCCTGAAAGGCATGGTTGGGTTGTTATATGTCGTTACCAGCCTGGTAGATCCTTGAGGAAATGTTCTACGGCGTGTAATATCCTTGAGCGGATTGGGGGTGTTACATAAATGGTATCAGAGATTAGGTTGAGGAAAACCTAGGCTATCGGGTCAAGTCGTGTTGTTTGAGTCTTGTTTCGTCGGATTTTATCTGACTGAGTCGTGTCGCGACGCGTCGTTTGAGTTTGTTGGTCGTGATTAGTATCGTGGGGCGATCATCATCTTCGTGCGACCTGTGGAAGTAAGTCTCCCTCCTTTGTATTATGCCTCGTGTGACACGAGCTATTTTACGATTATTTGTTAAGTAATGGAATCCTTATGTGAATTTTGATTTCACGATATTTATTTAGTCGACTCTCATATTTGATTTATACGAGGAGTGTCGTCGCTTGTGATGTCTTTTTATTGTTGTTTTTGTCCGTTGCTGATGATTTTCGAATCGATTTGCACGTTTTACAAGTTCTCTTGTGGAAGCCTTGTGCTTATACACGTTCGACTTGTTCACTAGCCAGTGCGGGTGGGTCTTTAGAGGCCTCGAATGAGGTCAGTGGTTTTGCTCTGAATATGGTATTTTATCGTTTATTTCCGTTTAAAGACATATTGTCTTGATTTTAAACGTTTTGATGCGTGTACTAGGAGTTGTTTTAGTAAACGTCGATATGTGTGAGTTTTGGGCATTCTGGACTATTGGATTTTTGAAAACCTTGAGTATCTTAGAAAAATAAATTTCGAGACATACTTTTCAAATGAGTTATTTTCTTGTGGTACATCCTAGGTGCCACAATATATTTCAAAAATTTTCTACTTCGAGGACCAAAATGCTTTGAGATATTTTCAATGTTTTAGAAACACTTTTATTTAGACCCGAGGGTCGAATATTCTGAAAGTTTTCACTACGAGAAAGTGTCCTCATTTTTATCAAATGCGAAATGGTTCTCCAATGTCTCGATAACGATGTTTCACGTTTGTACTTTTTGAAAGGTGATACTCAAGATCAACCGGTGTTCTTCTAAATTATTCTCAAAATGAGGTTTTCGTTTTTAAAACCTATCCATTCCCGTTTGAGGGCTGGGTATGTATGTATGATGTTCGCGTTGTCATTTTGATACTTTCTCCCGAGTATGATCGAATTGGCGGTGTGAGCGTTGAGTCGCTTTCCACACATTGGTTGTGCTAGCCCCCTGTGAGAGGCGGAATGTTGGTATTGAATGTTGCCATCTCATGGTGATTTCTGCGTTATCGCGCATGTGCGAGCTGTTAGAGCTTGGTTTGGTATGACCGTGTGCATCGGTGATGGTTCCGTTATGTGTCGGTTGTTTAATGTCTTGTTGCCTTGCTTCCGTTTTTGTGAATTTCGTGGACGAGGTCGGAGGTAATGCCCCTACTATTTTGACTTCTGTATTTTCTCTTTCCCCAGTCTATCGATTCGCTCATGTTCGTTGGTACTTTATGAACTTGTTCTGTATTTCGGTTTCATCGTCCGAACGAGCTGTGATCTTGTTGTGGGTCGATCTGGTTATCGATGTGACTTTTTCGGGTTCAGTTCGATTCTTGTGAACCTTGTTCGGGAGTGACATCATCTGGTTCTATTAGTTCTTTTATTCGAAGTGGATCGGATTTGGAACTCTTATGTTTTCGACTCTGTCGACTCATTTATGTTCGTTGACATTTCTGAGCTTGTCCTGCCCCTTGTTTTTGTTTATCGAACGAGTGTGGTATTGTTTCGGAATAACTCGTTTGTCGTTGTGACTTTTTAGTTGCTATTCCCTTTCCTGTGGATCTTATGTGAATGCACATCCTGTTGTTTTCACCGGATCATATATTGTCTCGAGTCGAGATGTGACCCTTGGAGTTGTTTGAATTTTATTATCCTTCGTGATTCGAACATGATTCTTCGATTTTTGTTGTCTCGATCGTTGTGGTTCGATCGTTTGATTGTTCGGTTTTTATTGATCTCGTTCCGTGATTGGTGAACATTCAGGCTCCTTCGTAATTCCCTTCAGTTCGGGAAATTAGTTTCGTTTTCGATCTTCCAGCCCTTAGGCGGTGGAATTCCGTATTTGTTCAGCGTTTGGCTCGCGTTTTGATCAATGTACCGTTAGGTTGGTCAATCATATTGATTTTCGTTCGTTGTGTTTTGCGATTGTTCGGATAATTGACTTGATTGTATTATCCATTTGATGACGCTTGTCACTTGTTGGTTTTAGTATATCCCTAACGGCGACGTTGTGTTGGTCGCCGTGGAGCGTGTTTACACGCCGTATATTCCTTTGCGTTGTTTGTAACATTTCGCCGTTGGGCGTTAGTTACGCATTCTTGTGTATCTCGTTGAGTTTTTCCTGGCGGAATATTTCTTCTCCCTACTTGTTTTAAGTTTCGGGACGAAACTTCTTTTAAGGATGGTAGAATGTAATATCCGCAATTTTTGATTTTCGGTAAATTTCTTTTTTCGGACGGAGTCCGTTTTGACGACTCGCTCATGACCATTTCGTCATTCTGAGAATGATTAATTCTACACTTTTTGACATCCGAGTTCGTTTCGGTGTCGATTTGTTGAGTTCCGTGCTTTTTAGCGACTTTTCCGCGCTTGAGTTCGATTCTTGCGAATCTCGTTCGAAACTGCTGTTTCGAGTTTCTCGTAAGTCCATTTAACTTTGTTAGACGTGTTGTGAACTTCTGTTTGGTTATTCGATCACGTATCGTGATTTCCGGGCGTTTTGGGCCATTTTGTAATTTCTTGGAAGTTACGGGTATCCGTATCTGTAAGTGTTGTCTCGACCTGTTTCTTGGTCGCGTATGATTAATTATGGTATTATGTTTTCATTTCGGGTCGTTGATGTTGTCCGCGAACTTTTCGTCGTGTTCGTTAAGTAAGTTTTAGGACCTCGGGTCGTCGAGCCCAGGTGGTCGGGTCCTGGCCGGACGGTTGCGGGGCCCAGCCGGACGGTTGCGGGGCCAGGCCGGACGATAGTGGGCACCGGCCCGGACAGTCTGCGGGAACCGGCGTGCGCACGCCTTCTGGCCGGAAAGGCTGTGCGCTAACCGGCAGTGTAGCGCCTTCTCGGGCGGCTTTAACGCCTGTGCTCAGTGCAGACAGTGGAGTCACAGGGTTACGGAATCGGTCATGCTCGGCGGTAGCGCCGCGCTTCTGTCGGGCCAGCGTGCGCTTCTGGGCCGAGTAGCGCCCTTCTGGCCGGAAAAGGCTGCGCCACGCTTACTGGCGGCGATCTAGTCGAAGGCGGCTGGATCGCGGCCTCGGCCGATAGTGCCTTCTTTCAGCGACTGGCGCGCGCTAGTCGGCCCGATATAAATGTGGTGGCGATCACATTTCATTTCGTTTTTCACTTCCTTCCTTCCCCGTCCGCGAATGGCGATTCATGGGTGACGAAGCCATGTTGTTTAACAACAAATCCATGAAGTTCTTGAGTCCATAACATCAATCAATCGTCCGTTATCACCCTTTGATCCAGCGAATCAAGGTAATCTTCCTTAGAACCCTAATTTCGTGAATTTGGGGATTTTTGCATTTTCGTCCGATTCTTTCCGTGTTGTTGATTAATTCATGATGGGTATGATTAATCTTGGTAGTATTCTTGTGTTTAACATCATTTAATCCATTGTTCTTCGTCGAATCGAAGTATATTTCTTGATTTCCTTCGAATTGACTTTTTGGGGGATTTGTTCTCGATCTCGTTTTTCATCCATTTTTGATGGATCGATTGTGGTTAAATGATGTTGTTAAACACATTCTATAAATTGTATATCCATATATCATCTTGGAATTCCATTTTCGGGTTTTGACAGAACGAATCGTGTTCTTGGCCGTTTTGGGGGAAATCCTTGAACTTTCGTCATTTGTTCTTTGAATTCAGCGGCTTTGGGTCATACTTTGGAATTCATTTTCGTTGTTATTGTTTTTGTTCGTAGTTCATTGTTGTGGATTGTCGTTCGGTGGAGTCGGCGAGTTCGTAGTCGGTTCGTGCCAACCTACTTCGGCCGATTCTCCGCGTTGTGGTTATTCGAGGCAAGTACCTTGCCCATACTTTTCTTATTTTATGGATATGATGATCGGTGATCGTCTTGGTGTGTTTGTTTGGTTGTTTGAAATGAAGTTTCAAAAGATTTCGGTTTGGCCTCGTTAAAGGCTTTCTTTCAAATGGCGTGTGTGTTTTGTGAATAGTGTGTTTTGGGGATTGATTATGATTTGGTTATTTTGAACGTTGAAGAATTTGATGATGATACTCCTATTGTTTAAAGTTATGGGATCGTGTATTCCGTATTTAATCTTGTTATGGTGTTTTTGAAGAGTTTGATAACAGCGTCGAGTAAGTGGCCATCTCTAGTGAGTATTCTTAATGAACTTACATTCTTAGCATATTAGTATTGCATGAGTAACGTGTGTGTGTGTATGCTCATTATGGGTTAGATCCGACGGGGTCTCGGTAGGGGTCCACAGAGACGTGGATCGACGAGCTTGCTTTTAACCACTACGGGTTAGATCCGACGGGGTCTCGGTAGGGGTCCACAGAGACGTGGATCGACGATTAATTGTGGTGCATTTTGCAACTGTCACTACTACAAAACAGACATTTAACATCGGTTTTTTTGGACATTTAACATCGGTTTTGGAACCGATGTTAAATGTCGCGATGTTAAAATTAACATCGGTTTCTAATAACCGATGTTAAACTTCGATTTTAACATCGGTTGTTATAACAACTGATGTTAATTTTAATATCGCGATATTTAACATCGGTTAGGACAACCGATGTTAAATTTCTCGATTTTAAAATTTTATCGGACGCTGACTAGCCCAACCCAACCCCAACCCACACACTCGCCCAACCACCCGCACCACTGCACTAATCCCCACCAACCTACAACAAATACCATTAAATTTCGTTGTTGGTGGGTTTCGAACTCACCACCTCTTGCTTGTGGAAGTGTGATATTACCACTCCGCCAGATGAACTTCTTGTATATTTTTTGCTATGTGTTATATTTATATACTATATACATTTATAAATTTATATAAATATAAGATAATTTAATATATATATATATATGTATATATATATTAACAAATTGAAAATTTATTTTTTAAAAAATCTAGAATATTAATATTAAAAGTCGGATATTCTTATTTAAAGCTCGAAAATAAAAAATAATAAATTTAAAAATACGAATCTGATTTATAATTAATATTTAATCTGTTTTTTTTATTTTTAGATTTTTTGTAAAAATATAAAATAGTTTTTTATGAAAAGTAAAAAAATTACAAAAATAAAAACTAGCAGGTTTTTAAAAATATATATAATAATTCAGTTTTTATTTATTTACGGAAAATAATATTCCACTTTTTTTCAAAACTTTAAATAAAAATATCCGATCTTTATTTTCTATTTTCGAACTTTAAATAAAAACATCCGATTTTTATTTTTTATTTTCGAACTAATGTTTATTTTTTATTTTCGAACTTTAAATAAAAACGTCAAATTTTTACCTTTTATTTTTGAACAATAAATATAAACATACCATTTTTAATATTAATATTCCGGATTTTTTTTAAAAAAATAAAGTTTCGATTTTTAAAAAAATTCCAGTTTTAAAAAATTTAACATCGTTTATACTAAAACCGATGTTAAATTACAAATTAACATCGGTTTTTCAAAAAACCGATGTTAAATTAAAAATTAACATTGTTTAACATCGGTTTTTTTAAAAACCGATGTTAATTTGTAATTTAACATCGGTTTTAGTATAACCGATGTTAAACTTTTTAAAAAATCTGAAACTTTTTTTAAAAAAATCGAAACTTTATTTAAAAGTTAACATCGGTTTTTCTAAAAACCGATGTTAAATTAAAAATTAACATCGGTTTTTCTAAACCGATGTGAAATGGATTAATTTAACATCGGTTTTTTGCAGAACCGATGTTAATTTGTTTTAAAATTTTCAATTATGCCACCGCATCTTTTTTAACATCGGTTTTTACAAAACCGATGTTAAACGAGCGATGTTGAATGTCTTTTTTGTAGTAGTGTGTGATTTGGATTATTGGCGTTTCCGGAAACGAGTATTTTGAACGGTTTTCATTTGCATGCATTGACTAAGTGTGTAAGAGGTAAGTTGTTCGTTTGGCCTACTTGGCTAGGATGGCTCTAGAGTATTTTGTTGTTTATGTTTGAAATCCTTTATTTGTGGATTTTGATGTTGGGAGACGAACCTTGTGGTCGTTCTTGTGTACTGTGAGTTGATGAGATTTGGGGCTAAAATCCCAATGGTTTTGTAAAAGTCGTTTTACGGAATTGGGGCTAAAATCCCAACGGTTTGGTTAATGTCATTTTTCAGAAAGTAAACCTTTGGGGCGGTGACCCCTTTTGTCTTTGGATTTTGAAAAGTAGGATTTGATAATCCTAAATTATGTTCTATTAAAACTCTCGATGGCATTCTAAACCGTTCTATAAATTACTTCCATTGATTTATGATATTTCGATTTTGAAATGCTTTCTCAAACTCTTGCCTCGGGAAGTACTTTTCGTTTCGTTTGGATCTTTGAGGATTCCTAGTTATTGTTATTCGTGGAATGTGAATTGTATGGCTCGTATTTGCACTTTGTTCTTGCACTAGCAAAACAGTGGGGTTTTGCTAACCCCCGAGTATTCGGGGGGTGGATGTCTGTTTTTGCATTCAGGTTTTGGAGCATAACACAGGGTCGGCACGAAGGATGATGAAAGATGATCGATACTAATCACATGAGGAACCGTACTTTATTTATTGGTTCAGTTGTACTCTATTTTTCCACTGCTATATTTTCCCGTTGTACGGGTGTGGTTGTATTTTGACCCGTGCGTGGGCATGAGTTGTATTTGAGTTGTATGTATTTGTTGAAAGACCAAATCGGTCTACTGAGTCATTTTAGCCTGAAAGGCATGGTTGGGTTGTTATATGTCGTTACCAGCCTGGTAGATCCTTGAGGAAAGGTTCTACGGCGTGTAATATCCCTGAGCGGATTGGGGGTGTTACACCGATACTAATGGGTACGGCCACGGAAGTGGACTTGGGTGCGTGTGTTGATGTTCTTCCACCTGGGGACGGTTCGACGGGACCTCTGGGGACCGATACTAATGGGTACGGCCGCGGAAGTGGTTTCCCACCTGGGGACGGTCCGACGGGGCCTCTGGGGGCCGATACTAATGGGTACGGCCACGGGTTACCAAGTGTGGTTTCTGTGATATTGATGTTGATGTTTTGATAACTATTGTGATATGTTCCGGAGTATCACAATGCTTTATGCTCGGGGTCGAGATACATTATATATCGAGTCTTGGTGTTTGGCTAGAATGGCATAAGAATAATGTGTTATGTGTAATGTGTCCTTGTAAGTGAACTGCAGTGGATGATCGGGTCGGAGGCCCTGTGTTTTGTGACCGGAATGGTTGGGTCGTGGACCCCGTGTCTTGTTAACGGATTTGCATTTTGGAAAATGAACTTTGGGGTTGTGACCCTAAATGACTTTCGAGGAATTAAGAACTTTTCAATTTCTAATGTTTTCAAAACTCCTGAGATTTGGAAATGTTTTCAAAGTGCTTACTTGCTTCGTTTCTACTTTCAAGACTTGAACTATTTTTTAACTAAATATATCTCGGGAAGTCTTTCGTTGTATTCTCGGAATGTGTTGTGTATGGCTCGTATTTGCACTTTATACTTGCACTAGCGAAACAGTGGAGTTTTGCTAACCCCCGAGTAATCGGGGGGTGGATATCTGTATTGTATCCAGGTACACGCAGGTTTTCGGGAGCAAGACAGGATCAGTACGAGGGATGATGAAAGACGAATGATACTAATCACACGAAGGCCAGTTTGGGTTCAGTTAGTCGGAGTCCATTGTATTGTCTTTTCCGCTGTCTTATTGTTTGTGGTGGTAATTATTTTACCCTTGCGTGGGTATGAGTCTGGATGAGTTTATGTATTTTTATTTGTAAGTCAGTGTCGAAAGACCAAATCGGTGTATTGGTTTGTTATTTTGATTCGTCGGTATGTAATGTAATGTGTTGTTTTGATGTCTAGCCTGGTGGATCCTCACGGAGAGGGTCTGCGGCGTGTAATATTCCCGGTTCGATCTGGGGGTGTTACATGGCAGGGGTATCCTTGTTTATTGATTGACCGAACTTCAAAATTAGATCAGTTAACTGTACTTATGGAGAGAGGTTTCCAGATTTATACTTATAAATTATTAGAATTTGTGCCTCAACTATAATATATGATACATACTTCTCTTGTAATTAATAAATTCTTTGGAAGTGAATATTAGTATTGCAACCAGTGTTCTTAGTATCTCTATTTCTAACTACATTCAGGGAATATACTAGCATGTATATAGATCTTGCATGTATCTAAATTTTTATGTTGTTTCTCTTGCACTTTTTGTTTAATATTGATTTTCATATTTCTATTTTTTGTGAACTTACCTAATGTTGTGTTCTTTCGTATAGCTTAATAGAACTTGCTACTGATTTCTTGGACTAGTTGGGAACATTCTTCAAGTTTCTTGCGAGGAAACAAGGTATTTTTTTATTTGTATGGTAGTTAGATGCTCTCACGGCGGCTGGTCCGTGCATATTGTCATGTTGCATAATAGTTAGATGCTCTCACGGCGGCTGGTCCGTGCATATTGGCATGTTGTATAATAGTTAGATGCTCTCACGGCGGCTGGTCCGTGCATATTGGCATGTTGTATAATAGTTAGATGCTCTCACGGCGGCTGGTCCGTGCATATTGGCATACTGCATAATAGTTAGATGCTCTCACTGCGGCTGGTCCGTGCATATTGTCATGTTGCATAATAGTTAGATGCTCTCACGGCGGCTGGTCCGTGCATATTGGCATGTTGTATAATAGTTAGATGCTCTCACGCCGGCTGGTCCGTGCATATTGGCATGCTGCATAATATTTAGATGCTCTCACGGCGGCTGGTCCGTGCATATTGACATGTTGCATAATAGTTAGATGCTCTCACGGTGGCTGGTCCGTGCATATTGACATGTTGCATAATATTTTTTCTTGGAAAATAGTTTTGCTTGGAGGGTCATTGTATTTGAGAAAAAATTTTGTAGGAATCAGAACTTTTTATACATTGTCTCTAGATAGAGAAACATGCATATAAAAATGCAAAAGTGAAAGTCTATGTAATTCAAAAGCACCAAACATATACTTTTTTCCCTACTAAAAAAAGAATCAAATTATAAGCAAATGGATTTAAAATTTTTAATACAGTATAAAAGCGCCACGGTTCTTTAGTGGTTGAGATCAAAGATAGAGAATGTTAATTTAAGAGTCAAAGTCATATTTTTTATGAAAGAAAAAGTTAAAGTCATAGTGATCCTTTGTGACCTTTTTTTTGTGTAGAATCGATGGGGTTTCCACTTTATAAAGAGTGGATGGGCGAAGTTAATAGGGTCGGGGATGTGCATGTTAAAGGGGTCAAAGACTTTGTGAAATTTGCAAGGCAAAATCTAAATAGGAAAGAGATCTCGTGTCCATGCGTGCGTTGCAGAAACGGTAAACGTTTGAGATGGACAGAGGTTGAGTTGCATTTGATTAAGTGGGGTATGCAACAAGATTACATGTTTTGGGTGTTTCATAGGGAAAGAGATACGCCTTATATTCCAGAACATCTCACACACGAGGGCACGAGTCAAGTAGAGGTAGACCATTTGGTACAACCTAGATTAAACGACCTCATCGATGATGCTTACAGATTCCATGCAATGCAAGTAGACCATACTTCAGAAGTTGACGTTCTTCGCGGAGAAGGAAATTATCAAGATCAAAGAGAAGGCTTTGCGGCTAATGTTTATAATGAAGTCCACCATGACAATGAGTATATACATTTAAAAGCAGCGTCGACAAGACCTTTATATCATGATTGTGACTTAAATCACACATTGTTGTACGCTCTGGATGGTTTGCACAATTTAAAGAGTCGTTTTGGCTTGTCGGGCAATAGTGTGACAGAAATTCTTCGTTGGGCTAAGGATTTGCTCCCTAAAGAGAACACACTACCCGATAACTATCCCAATATGAAGAGTAGTTTGAAAGGGTTGGGGATGAAGTACAAATCCATTCATGCTTGCAAGTACGACTGCATTTTGTATCGGAAAGAACATAAGGATAAACTGAAATGTCCAGTTTGTAATGAACCTAGATTTGTCGAGAAGATTAATTTGAAAAATGGGAGCAAAATAGATACAAAAGTACCCCGCAAGGTGTTGAAGTATTTTCCTGTAGCTCCCAGGTTGACGAGACTTTTCAGTGTACCATGGATAGCAGAGGCAATGACTTGGCATGCTCGAGCAGAGGTAGGAGAGAATCTTATGCGTCATCCCATTGATTCATCCATATGGAAGTCGGCAAATTTACGACACCCGAACTTTGCGCAGGAAAGTCGCAATATTCGCCTTGGAATATCAACTGACGGGTTTAACCCATTTGGTAATATGAGTACAAACCATAGTACTTGGCCGGTCATTCTAGTGCCTTATAATTTGCCCCCTTCTTTGTGTATGCAAAAGAAGTTCTCAATTCTATGTTTATTGATACCAGGACCAAAGGCACCGAGTGATGACATTGATGTATATTTGGCGCCACTTGTTGATGAATTGAAGGAGTTGTGGGCTAAAGGTGTGAAGGCGTTTGATTCATACAGGCAAGAGTGGTTCACTTTGAAATCTATGTTGTTGTGGGCAATCCATGATTTACCGGCCTATGGGACATTATCTGGGTGCAATGTGCATGGTTACTTGGGATGTCCTGTTTGTGGAGAGAACGTTGAATCCTCATGTCTTGATAGTGGCGGTAAGATTTTTTATCATACACACAGGAGATTTTTGCCAGTTGGTCACAAGTTCAGGTTAATGCAAAATAATTTCCTTCTAGAAGGCGTCGAATCCCGCTTAGCTCCTATAAAACTTTCGGGTTGGGAAATGGAAGAAAAAGCAGCGAAGGTCGATCAAAGACTTAGGGGAAAACACCCTCGAACTTTGACTCTGAAACGTAAAAGAAAGAAAGAAATGGAAAAGAGCGCTTGGTCTAGGAGGTCGATTTTGTTTGATTTGCCCTATTGGAAGGAACATTCAGTACGTCACGTGATAGATTTGATGCATGCGGAGAAGAATGTCATTGAACATCTTGTAGGCACATGCTTAGATGGGGCTCATTCGAAAGATGGAGTGAAGGCACGTGATGACCTGCATAAGATGAGGGTAAAAAGATCATTATGGGTGAAAGATGATGCTAGAACCGGAAAGAAGATTATCCCAGTTGCAGCTTTTACTTTGAGCAATGATGAAAGGAAGGTGTTGCTCGATACACTATACGAGTTGAAGGTGCCTTCTAATTTCTCATCAAATTTTCGTAGGATAGTGAGTTACGCAACACATGATTTGAAACAGTGCAAGACTAATTATTGGCATGTCATAATGCAACTAGTCCCTTTGTTGTTTGGCCATCGTTTTTCCAAACATAAGGATCTCCGGAGGGCTATTATGCAGATAAGCTTGTGCTTCACTCTATTATGTGAAAAGGTCGTTAACAGAAAACACATGATGGCGGCAAAAACAACTCTAGCTGAGGCAACCTGTGTTCTAGAAAAGTACTTTCCTCCCTCATTCTTTGATATAAGCATCCATTTGTTGGTGCATTTGTGTGATGAAGCACTGATATGTGGCACGGCTTGGTATCGGTGGATGTATCCATTTGAACGTTTAATGAAAATATACAAAGAGTACGTTAAGAATCCGCGGTACATTGAGGGGTCCATTGCGGAGGAGTACATTACAGAAGAAGCTTCCTTGTATGCTAAGGAATACATGCCAAATACAGACACTACAGGTCGTGAATGCTTTGTTGACGAACCAAATGAATTTGCTGATGAGCATACTTTAGGGAAGGGCAAGAAAGTGACACTAACGAGTACACAATATGAACAAGTGACTCGATATGTTTTTGAGACTCACATTGACATTGATAATTGGAAAGCATAAGTACCATTAATCGTGATATATTGATATTTTAAGTTTATTGTAATTACTATATAATTCTTTATGTTTATTTGGTACATAGGCAATTTGATGCATCCGGTCCCGGCAAAAAGAGGAAAAGAGTTACTAGTGCAGACAGTGAATTTAGGAATTGGGTAGAGAGTGAGGTACTAAATATATGTTGTTATTCCTTGGTTTATATTTTTCCTTATCTAGTCTTTTCGTAACGCAAGTCCTTTCATTATTTCAGTTGTTGAAAATTGGTGACGTCACATCGAGGCTTGCACGACTAGCGAATGGGCCTAGTTTTGTTGCCAAGTCGTATGATAAATACCGGCTCAATGGCTTTGTATTCTCTACTAGCGCATACGATCAAAGACTTGGTCGAAAGCAAAATAGTGGAATTTCATATAAAGCCCTTACGTATTTCAGGTCGAGTGCAAAAGATAAAAACTTGATAGAAGCCGAGATGACATATTACAGGATTATACGAGAGATTTGGGTACTAGACTATACAAGTTTCACTGAAACAGTCTTTTATTGCGACTGGGTCCGAGTGGAAGATAAGGCCGCATGTATGATAGACCCTGACTCTCACATGGTGAAGGTAGATTTGACTAAGTTGAAGAGCAATAATTTAATTAACGACGAGCCCTTTGTTTGTGCATTCCAAAAGTTGAAGCAAGTGTACTACTCAAAGAGCCCTAATAATGACCCATGGTCTGTTGTTCTATATTCTCCCAAGCGTTTGACCACATCCATCGATGACATAGAGGCACCTGTTGAGTATCAGTCTATTTTGAATGATAATCCGGAATTGAAGAAATTTCTAGACTTTCTAGAATAGGTTAAGTGATGTATTTTGAAGAAATGTTTGGTTATTTCTATTTTTAAGAAATGTTTGGTTATAAACAAAGGAAATTTCTGCAGCTATTCTATAACTGTTTTTTTTGCAGCTTCTGTTGTTTTTTGCTTCTGAGTAGATTCTATATCATATATTTCTGGAAAGATATGTGTGTCTAGTTTCTAAAACACTTTACGGTGCAAAAATTGGAGTTTTCTACAAAGAGTTATGATCAATCTCCCACAATGACACGAATCTGCCAGAATAGAGGTGTGTGGACATAGCAGTAACTTTACGGTTTAAACTATATCAACTGGTTGTGAACTAGATTCTATATCATATATTTCTGTAAAGGTATGTGTGTCTAGTTTCCAAAACACTTTACGGTGCAAAAATTGGAGTTTTCGAGAAAGAGTTATGATCAATCTCCCACAATGACACGAATCTGCCAGAATAGAGGTGTGTGGACATAGCAGTAACTTTACTGTTTAAACTGTACCAATTGGTTGTGCACTAAATTCTATATCATATATTTCTAGAAAGGTATGTGTGTCTAGTTTCTAAAACACTTTACGGTGCAAAAATTGGAATTTTCTACAAAGAGTTATGATCAATCTCCCACAATGACACGAATCTGCCAGAATAGAGGTGTGTGGACATAGCAGTAAATTTACGGTTTAAACTGTATCAATTGGTTGTGAACTAGATTCTATATCATATATTTGTGGAAAGGTATGTGTGTCTATTTTCTAAAACACTTTACGGTGCAAAAATTGGAGTTTTCTACAAAGAGTTATGATCAATCTGCCACAATGATACGAATCTACCAGAATAGAGATCTGTGGACATAGCAGTAAGTTTACGGTTTAAACTGTAACAATTGGTTGTGAACTAGATTCTATATCATTTATTTCTGGAAAGGTATGTGTGTCTAGTTTCTAAAAAACTTTACGGTGCAAAAATTAGAGTTTTCTACAAAGAGTTATGATCAATCTCCCACAATCACACGAATCTGCCAGAATAGAGGTGTGTGGATATAGCAGTAACTTTACTGTTTAAACTGTACCAATTGGTTCTGAACTAGATTCTATATCATATATTTATGGAAAGGTATGTGTGTCTAGTTTCTAAAACACTTTACGGTGCAAAAATTGGAGTTTTCTACAAAGAGTTATGATCAATCTCCCACAATGATACGAATCTGCCAGAATAGAGGTGTGTGGACATAGCAGTAACTTTACGGTTTAAACTGTACCTAATGGTTGTGAACTAGATTCTATATCATATATTTCTGGAAAGGTATGTGTGTCTAGTTTCTAAAACACTTTACGGTGCAAAAATTGGAGTTTTTTTACAAAGAGTTATGATCAATCTCCCACAATGATACGAATCTGCCAGAATAGAGGTGTGTGGACATAGCAGTAACTTTACTGTTTAAACTGTACCAATTGGTTGTGAACTAGATTCTATATCATATATTTCTGGAAAGGTATGTGTCTAGTTTCTAAAACACTTTATGGTGCAAAAATTCGAGTTTTCTACAAAGAGTTATGATCAATCTCCCACAATGACACGAATCTGTCAGAATAGAGGTGTGTGGACAAAGCAGTAACTTTATGGTTTAAACTGTACCAATTGGTTGCGAACTAGATTCCATATCATATATTTATGGAAAGGTATGTGTGTCTAGTTTCTAAAACACTTTACGGTGCAAAATTTGGAGTTTTCGACAAAGAGTTATGATCAATCTCCCACAATGATACGAATCTGCCAGAATAGAGGTATGTGGACATAGCAGTAAGTTTACGGTTTAAACTCTACCAATTGGTTGTGAACTAGATTCTATATCATATATTTCTGGAAAGGTATGTGTGTCTAGTTTCTAAAACACTTTACGGTGCAAAAATTGGATTTTTCTACAAGGAGTTATGTTCAATCTCCCACAATGACACGAATCTGCCAGAATAGAGATGTGTGGACATAGCAGTAAATTTACTGTTTAAACTGTACCAATTGGTTGTGAACTAGATTCTATATCATATATTTCTGGAAAGGTATGTGTGTCTAGTTTCTAAAACACTTTACAGTGCAAAAATTGGAGTTTTCTACAAAGAGTTATGATCAATCTCCCACAATGATACGAATCTGCCAGAATAGAGGTGTGTGGACATAGCAGTAACTTTACGGTTTAAACTGTACCAATTGGTTGTGAACTGGATTCTATATCATATATTTATGGAAAGGTATGTGTGTCTAGTTTTTAAAACACTTTACGGTGCAAAAATTGGAGTTTTCTACAAAGAGTTATGATCAATCTCCCACAATGACATGAATCTGCCAGAATAGAGGTGTGTGGACATAGCAGTAACTTTACGGTTTAAACTGTACCAATTGGTTATGAACTAGATTCTATATCATATATTTCTGGAAAGGTATGTGTGTCTAGTTTTTAAAACACTTTGCGGTGCAAAAATTGAAGTTTTCTACAAAGAGTTATGATTAATCTCCCACAATGACACGAATCTGCCAGAATATTCAAAGTCTTGGTATTTCCGTTTTCTTGCAAAAATTGGTTTTTTCCGTTTCTGTTTTTTTTTGCTGTTTTGTTCTGTTTCCAGTGCTGGTCTGTTGCTATTTGATAAGTTTGTTTTACTATTTGGATACTCTTTGAATATAGAATAAATACAGGTAATGACATCTTCAAGTCAACATCATGCCCAAAATAATATAGTGTCGTATGATACTCCCCACACCGGAGAATCCATCGTTGATCAACGGACAAAAGTTAAATTCAATTTGCATGGTCTGATCATAGAAGGTAAAACTCATTTGTTGAACCGGTGCTTGGCTTTGTTGAAATCCCATATCGGTCTTGCCTATGGAAAATGGACAGATGTTGAAAAACCAAAAAAAGATGACATGTGGAAAACCCTCTTTAAAGAATTCATTACACCGGTGGAGCGAAAAGAGGAGGTCTTAAAAGAGATGGGCTTACAGTTAAAGACGTGGAGGAGGAATATACGTGCAAAATATCTTAAAGGTTTAGACATCAATGGAATTAAGGCATTGAAGGATCAAGTTCCAGAAAAAGAACTAATCCCTCTTAGCGAATGGAATTTATTCATCAAACGCGAAGCAACGTAGGAGAAAATGGAGCAAAGAAAGAAAGGCAAAGAGAGCAGGGCTAAAAAGACCGATGCGCACTGTCTCGGTCGACAATCGTATGCTGAAAAGGCCGAGGAAATGGTATGTATGATCCATTTGAATGGAGAATGATCTCATAAATTTAGTCTTCTCGTGTTTATTTCTTTGTTTAATGTATTTGACTTGTATAGTTATTGTTTGCTTGTATTTGACTTGTATAGTTATTGTTTGCAGAAGCGTAAGAATCCACTTGGACCACTACCTGAGCTATCAGATCTTTATATAGAGGCTCGTAAGCAAAGAAAAACTGGGAAAATTCATCCTAATGCAGTTGAAAATGTGGTAAGTTTCATTACTTTCTTTAGCACGTAAACGACAAAAATATGAATCCAACTAATGATGAAAATATTAATATTTTTTCTTAATATATTTGGCAGCAAAAATTGTCTGATAAAGTGTCTGAGTTGAAAAACAGTCAAGATTCATCGAGTGAAGTTAGTTTGGAAACTGATGCGTTGACCGTGTGTTTCGGGAAAGACACTAGAGGTAGGACTCGTGGTGTAGGTCCAATGTGTAAAACTAAAGTGAAGAGCATTCTTCCAATACGCATAGAGATTGAGTGTGTAAAACAGTCTAACGTGGAAGTGAAGCAAGACATTAATGAGATTAAAGAATCCATTAATAATATATTAAGAGCCATGACTGAATATCATAAACGTCCTCTCCAACAATCTCCACACCAAACTATTGTCTCGAATCCTTCAAGCCCGTTGACTCCAATGCATTCCGCATCCTCTTCATCATCAAATTGTGGGATATTTAGCTTGTGAGATGCATCAAAGAAGATTGCAACTGGAGTGATTGTTTCAACGGCAACTACGGGAACGATTGTACATGGTCATGCATTGGTGGACTTTGAACGTAAAGTTCTAGTAATTGACGTCGTTCCAGGAGAAGAGGGACAAAGTTTGTATCTACATAGTCAAGGGTGTGCCACAAATATCAAGGAAATCGAGGGTAGTTGGGTGGTATGGCCTATATGGTTGCTAAAATGATTTGAGCGTTAAGTCTTACTTTTGTTAAGTATTTTTTATGAAATTGAACACTATGTGTGTAACTTGAGAATTTGAACACTTGCGTGTTGTTTATGAATTTGAACAAATGATGAATTTAATTAGTACATTCTGTGATATTAAAATGATGTGGGTGTGGTGATATTAGAATTTGTGTTATATTAAAATTATGTCCGATTTATCACTGCTAAAGGAGGTGACAAAATTAGAAGTCACTGAACATTTGTCACCTTCAACAGCGGTGACAAAGTTAGATATTGTCAATGTTCATAGAGGTGACGATATGAGGTGACAAATACAGATATTTGTCACCATCATGGCTAGTGACAAATTAAAACAGTTGTCACCTCCTATGACAGTGACAAATACAGTGACTAGTGTTTTTTATGTACCCTTTTCAAGGTGTAACTTTAGCGGTGACAATGGAATTTTGTCACCTTCAGTAGCAGTGACTAAGGGATTTGTAACCCCTGAAAATGTCACCTTCAATAGCAGTGACAAAATCCATTTGTTACTGCTTTTAGCAGTGACAAATCGGCCATTTTGGTGTAGTGATTCGAAGTCCCGGCGGCGGAAGTGGTGCCCATTCCAGACGATGAAGGTACCCCAGACATTCTCAAAAATAAAAGGGAGAAAAGTGAGTGTTTCTTACCGAAGGGTTGAATCGATCGACGATCGGCAGGTAAAAGCTTCAGAAAATTTTCGGGCTATCTTCCTCTCCGATGAAAACGCATAAGGTTTCTAACTCTGTAACCCAGACCCTTTTTATAGGAGAAGGCGGGGGCTTCCATGCAAATAAGGAGAATCTCGAGGGCTGAAGTGCAACCGTCGGTTAGAGTCGCAATCAATGCCTCCCTTGAAACCCGCGTACGCATTGTTTGAAGGACACGCCAGATGAGGAGTCTTAACTAACCGTCGGTCTCCCCCAACAGGAACACGACACGTGCCCCGGAGACTTTTCCACGACCGCTGTCATTTCCCGCTCATTTCAGCGACCGACCACGTCGTCCAAATTCAAAACCAATCGCTCAAAGATGATCGACCGTTCCGTAAAATGCTGAGTCACTCGTCAAAGTTAAGTGATCGCCAGTAGAACCACCTCACCCCATGTATCCAACATCGGAGCGAGCTGGGGGCAATTGTTGTGTGGCGATTTATACGCCTCGACGGCGATCAGTATAAGGGCCGAGCGACCGAGTTCACGACCAAATGAGCAACGGCGAACTTCTCGAAATGAAGGTAACAGTCCACCTTCAAGTATCTAGCGATCGACTCCCAAGGCAATCACTCTTCGGCACCTAGCGATCGACTCTGGTGCCCGATCAAGGACGACCATCCTGCGCCACGTACAAGGCCATCGTCCATCAAGTCTACAAAGACTGGATCACGAAGCAAGGACCCATGTGCAGATCCGCGAAAAGCGCCGCAGAACACGGATCGTTGACTCCAGCCCATCAGCAGCTGTCAGTGAAAAGGACGACCTCACCTACCGACAGACTCGCCGAAAGGTCCTAGGTAGGGCCTCCCAAGACAGCAACATAGACGCTTGTTGGCCTCTTATTGGTTCGTACTTCTGGCAGCCAGCAACTTCTGCGGATTTTAAGGAGACCAACCCATGTGCGAAAGACGATCGCCCGCTTATTATAATACAGCAGAGGCGATCGCCCAGCGACTCCCAGTCTTATAAATAGAGAACCTACAGCAACTGGAGAAAGGTTCCGGAAAACGTTCAGAAAATTATCTCCTCTCGGCTTTCTCTCTTGAATCTATTCTAGGATTTCTCTCTCATTACCTCTCAACCAAAAGATGGTTGGCAGAGGCAAGAATTCCCTACAGTTCGGATTCGAAGAGATTCACAAGCTCAGGAGCTCAGACATTCAGCTAACACACACTGTGAGAGACTGTCGATTTCTCACAGTCGTCACAGCACTCCATCGTTGTTACAAGAACTCACATAGCATCATCTCTGGTTCTGCCAGCAATCTTCAGCACTCGTTAGCTAATATAACTAGGGTCTTTACACTCATTGTAATTGTACTCATTAATATTTGTACTCCCAAGTATTTGTATTAATAATATCTCGCGAGAGCATTCAAGCCCAGGACTAACAACCCCGGCAAATCTTGTGTTATTTACTTTCCCCACGGACATGCTCTCGCATTTGTTTGTTACTCAACCATTCCAGTAATATCATCTCCGGATAATATTTTGGGTAACAACATGTTATAAATCTAACGGCTGTGGATGACCACTTAATCAGGTACGTTGATGTATTATAGTAACCCTAACTTGGGTATTATATTGCTTGGACTCCAAGCTATTGTACTCTATAAATAGAGACTCTCACCCTCAGTTGTAATATACAATAATTTTACATTCTATATTCTATTCTCTGTCCTCTCTTTTTGTGTACGACACATTATCAGCACGATGCTCTAACAGTAGAATTTTTTTTCATCTGATTTCCAAAATTCGCAAAAAAAAACGCGAGCAAATTTTTTGCACTGTGAGCCTGAAATTTTGACAGCAACTTTTCAACATAAATATCTATATATTCAACGGTGGAGATTGGATTTTGCGTAATATTTCTTACTGAATTTGTTGTCGAACAGAAGCATATATGAAGATAAACGATTAATTTTTTTTATGCCCTGCTTCTGTTCTACAATATGCATAACTGAAGGTTTCTTGAATTCCTATTTGCTTTGAAATAACGCCCACTAATAAGTTTTGCACATTTGCTACTTTTTCAACTTAATATCAAACCAAATTACGAAGAAAAAAATTGATTTCCTTACCTTCCTATTTTACCCTTTAAAAGGTTTTAATTATAGAGATGCGACAACTTGGTTTCAATTTGGATTTTTGCAAACTCTTGTTCAATTAGTTCAGTTATCAATAAAATTGAAAATTTTCTTCTATAATAACTTTCCAGTAATTAAGAATATGATCAAAGCCATAATTTTTTTAAAACTATAATGGCTATTTATTTTTATCTGAGTTCGTTTTATAATATTTTAGTTTTCACGTTGTTGTATACGTGGTATAGACCATATTTTCATATTTATGGTTCCGAAGAACGCTTAATCACATTGTCGTATATGTGACTAAATCACACTGTTGCATGTGTGATTATGAACACATTGTTGTATATGTGGTTCAATCGAACACACTGTTGTATGTGTTGTTCAATAAATTACATTGTAATACGTGATTGATGGTGCAATTTTGAGTGTATAAGTCGCATTGTTGTATATGCGATATATTGAGGAATAAGTAATAATTACATTGTTCTATATGTAATTTGATAATGCTTAACATTGTAGTGAATTTCTTAATTATAAGCCTCTAATATTAGTTCTTGACTGATGTTGAACCTTACAAAGCTTTACTTCAAAGCTCTTGATGTGAGCGGGGATAATTATATGACATAGAGATCGGAAGCAAAATTGCATCTTCAGTCTGTTGTTACCCAAAATATTATTCGGAATGATTTGCTGGATATGGCTATGGGTGCGTAACAAACAAAATGCAAGAGCACGAGCGATGGAATAAAAATAACACAAGATTTGCTGGGGTTGTTAATCCCGGGCTTGAATGCTCTCGCGAGATATTATTAATAATAATACTTTGGAGTACAATTATTAATGTTAGAGTACGATTACAATGAGTGTAATGACCCTTGTTGTCTAGCTCTTGAGTGCTGATGATTGCCGGAAGAACCAGAGTTAATGCTCTGTGAGTCCTCGTTACAAAGATTAAATATAGTGAGCTTTCTTTTATGCCGAACGTCTTTCTTGTCTCTGGGATTTCTCTTCAGGGGAATTCAACTCTCCCTTCCCAAATGTTGGAAGTCTCCTATTTATAGAAGATGAGGTAGTTGGGATGTCTTAATCCCAAACAGGCGATCGCCTTTCCCGCATTAAATGCTCATTAAACGGGCGATCATCTCAGCACGTGGGTCGGTTTCCTTAAAGTCCACAGTTGCTATAGGTAGCCAAACGAGCGAACCAATGAGAAAGCAACACGTGGCCTGCGACTCGGTCTTGGGAGGTCCCACTTAGGGCGCCTTTTGCAGGTCTGTCAGTAGGTGAGAGGCTGTCCTTATCACTAACAACTGGTGATGGGCTGGAGTCAAAAAGCCTTCTCCTGCTGCGCCGTTTGCGGGTCTGCATGTGGGCCTTCTTCCCGAAATTCAGTCTTCATAGACTTGACGGATGTCGGCTCTACATGTGGCATAAGACGGTCATCCTTTGTCGGGCACTAGAGACGATCGCCCTGTAAGATGATCGCTAGGTACTTGAACTTGATCTAACATCTTCGTTTGGTAAGTCTGCCTTGGGATCATTTGCGCTGACTTTGGTCGCTCGGCCCTTGTGCTGATCGCTGTTGAGGCGATCGCCTCTTCCGAGGCGTATTAATCACCGCACAACAATTGCCCCCCAGCTCGCTCTGATGTTAAAGACGTGGGGTTAGTTGGTTCCACTGGCGATCGTTTGAATTAATAACGAGCGACTCATCACTTTATGGAACAGACGATTGTCTTCTCGAGCGAATTTTGATTTTGAATTTGACGACCTACTCGGTCACTGAAAAGAGCGGGGATTAAAATCTGACTTGAAACGTCATTGGAGCACGTGTCGCGTTCCTGTTGGGGGAGCCCGACGGTTTGTCAGACTTATCCTCTGGCGTGACCTCGAAACGACACGCACGCGGGACTCGAGGGCGGTATTAAAGTTGGACTTTTCCGACCTTTGCGCTTCGGCCCTTGAGACTTTGTTTATTTGCCCAGAAGCTCCTGCTTTCACCTATAAAAGGGACTAGGATTTCTGGGTTAAAACCTATTTGCACTTTTGTCTGAGAAGAAAGATTGCCGGATTCCTTTGAAGCTTCGTGTTGCCGAGCGTCGTTCGACTCAGACTTTTTAGGTAAGAAAAAACCTTTTGTCTTTTTTTTTTGGAACATTTTGTTCCATACATATTATAATAAGGTTTTGATGATTTAAGTTGTTACACAATATAAAACAACAAAGATACGAAGCAAAGCATCAAAGAAGACGAAGTGCAAAAAGCTGGAATTTTACAAGGCTAACGTACGTAACCTTTCAAGATTAGCGTACGTAATATGGCAAGAATAACATACGTAAGGTATGTGAGTTAACGTACGTAAAGGTGTTCAAATCAGATGAACGTTGGGAAGAGTCAAAGTCAAAAAGGCGGCAACGGATATATGACGTCAGCGATGATGTATACGTAACATATGTAATGGACGATACACTAACGTACGTAACACAAAATACGAAAGCCACTAAACTATTTTATGAAGGAGCTAACGTACGTAACCGGTGTTGGTTAACGTACGTAACGCTATAAGCGTACGTAATGGAAAGCTTATAGCATACGTAATCAACGCACAGGAGGCTAACGGCTAGTTTGGGTGATGAAGCCTATAAATACCACATCCTTGGTATTCATCCATACAACAACTTCAAGCAAACATCTCATTGATCAGATATTCATATTGATATTATCATTGTTGTGATATTGAGCTTATATTGTTAGTTTGAGTTTTTATACATTCAACATTATACATGAGAGGTAAAAAAAAGATACGATTGGATTCGGTGTTATTAGGATCAAGGATCCCGTATTGTTATAATCGCAATCGCTATCTAGTGAGGTTTATCTAGTATCGAGAGAAAGCTAGAGCGGTTGATTCCTTGTCTGATAGAAAAGGAAAATGGTTTAACTTGGACCAACACAAAGACAAGTACGAGTGGTTTATCACGGACCAATTGTAATATCCGCAATTTTCGATTTTCGGTAAATTTCTTTTTTCGGACGGAGTCCGTTTTGACGACTCGCTCATGACCGTTTCGTCATTCTGAGAATGATTAATTCTACACTTTTTGACATCCGAGTTCGTTTCGGTGTCGTTTTGTTGAGTTCCGTGCTTTTTAGCGACTTTTCCGCGCTTGAGTTCGATTCTTGCGAATATCGCTCGGCTGCTTTGAAGTTTCCCGTAAGTCCGTTTAACTTTGTTAGACGTGTTGTGAACTTCGGTTTGGTTATTCGATCACGTATCGTGATTTCCGGGCGTTTTGGGCCATTTTGTAATTTCTTGAAAGTTACGGGTATCCATATCTGTAATTGTTGTCTCGACCCGTTTCTTGGTCGCGTATGACTAATTATGGTATTATGTTTTCATTTCGGGTCGTTGATGTCGTCCGCGAACTTTTCGTCGTGTTCGTTCCGTGCATTTTCGGAAATCGGGTCGTCGAGCCCTGACGGTTGCGGGATCGCCGACGGTGGCGGGATCGCCGGCCGATTGCGGGCACCGGCCGGACGGGTGTGGCAGAACCGGCGTAGCGCACGCTACGGCCGGAAGGCTGCGCGCGCTAACCGGCAGTGTAGCGCACGCTACCGGCCGCCTAACGACGCCATCGGCCGGACAGTGGGGTTTCGAGGTTCTCGACTCGGCCAGATCGGCAGTAGCGCACGCTACGCCGAGCGTAGCGCGCGCTAGTCGGCAGCGTAGCGCACGCCGTTGGACGGCTAGCGTACGTTACAGCCGGCGATTCGATCCAGCTGGCTCTTTGGGCCATGCTAGCGCGCAGGCTTCCGGCGGTAGCGCACGCTAGCGGGAGTCGGGTCGACAGGTTTGGTCGGCAGGGTTGGTCGGTGATGCCGGGTCGTGTGGGCCCTGGCCGAGGGTACTCAGCCGATACCGGCCGATAGCGCACGCTAGTCCGGGAAGGCTAGCGCACGCTAGTCTGGCCCAGTATAAATGTGGCTGAGTAGTCACATTTCACTTCATTTTTCATTTCCTTCCTTCTCCTTCCGCGAATGGCGATTCGTGGGTGACGAAGCCATGTTGTTTAACAACAAATCCATGAAGTCCTTGAGTTCATAACATCAATCAATCGTCCGTTATCATCCTTTGATCCAGCGAATCAAGGTAATCTTCCTTAGAACCCTAATTTCGTGAATTTGGGGATTTTTGCATTTTCGTCCGATTCGTTCCGTGTTGTTGATTAATTCATGATGGGTATGATTAATCTTGGTAGTATTCTTGTGTTTAACATCATTTAATCCATTGTTCTTCGTCGAATCGAAGTATATTTCTTGATTTCCTTCGAATTGACTTTTTTGGGGGATTTGTCCCGATCTCGTTTTTCATCCGTTTTCGATGGATCGATTATGGTTAAATAATGTTGTTAAACATATTCTATGGATTGTATATCCATATTTCAACTTGGAATTCTGTTTTCGGGTTTTGATGGGACGAATCGTGTTCTTGGCCGTTTTGGGGGAAATCCGTGAACTTTCGTCATTCGTTCTTCGAATTCAACGGCTTTGAGTCGTGTTTTAGAATTCATTTCATTGTTATTATTTGTCCTTCGTAGTTTATGAACGTGAGTTGGCGTTCGGTGGAGTCGGCGGGTTCGTAGTCGGTTCGGGCCAACCTACTTCGGTCGATTCTCCGCGTTGTTCTTATTCGAGGCAAGTACCTTGCCCATACTTTTCTCGTTTTATGGATATGATGATCGGTGGTCGTCTTGATGTGTTTGTTTGGTTATTTGAAATGAAGTTTCAAAGGATTTCGGTTTGGCCTCGTTAAAGGCTTTCTTTCAAAACGCGTGTGTTTTGTGAACGGTGTTTTGAGAATTTATTATGATTTTATTATTTTGAACGTTGAAGGATTTGATGATGATACTCCTATTGTTTAAAGTTATGGAATCGTGTATTCCGTATTTAATCTTGTTATGGTATTTTGAAGAGTTCGATAATGGTGTCGAGTTAATGGCCATCTCTAGTGAGTATTCTTAATGAACTTACATTCTTAGCATATTAGTATTGCATGAGTAACGTGTGTGTGTGTATGCTCACTACGGGTTAGATCCGACGGGGTCTCGGTAGGGGTCCACAAGAGACGTGGATAGACGAGCTTGCTTTTAACCACTACGGGTTAGATCCGACGGGGTCTCGGTAAGGGTCCACAGAGACGTGGATCGACGGTTAATTGTGGTGCATTTTTCAAATGTGATTTGATAATGGCATTTCCGGAAATGAGCGCTTTTGAACGGTTTTCATGATTGCATGCATTGACTAAGTGTGTAAGAGGTTAGTTGTTCGTTTGGCCTACTTGGCTAGGATGGCACAAGAGTATTTTGTTGTTTGTTTTAAATCCTTTATTTGTGGATTTTGGTGTTGGGAGACGAATCTTGTGGTCGTTCTTGCGTACTGTGAGTTGATGAGTTTTGGGGCTAAAATCCCAATGGTTTTGTAAAGGTCATTTGACGGGTTTGGGGCTAAAATCCCAACGGTTTGGTAAAGGTTATTTTACGGAAAGTAAACTTTGGGGCGATGACCCCTTTTGTCTTGTGGATTTTGAAAAGTAGGATTTGAGAATCCTAAATTGTTTTCTATTAAAACTCTCGATGGCATTCTAAATCGTTTTATAAATTATTCCTATTGATTTATGATATTTCGATTTTGAAAGGTTTTCTCAAACTCTTGCCTCGGGAAGTATTCTTCGTTTTGTTTGGATCTTTGAGGATTCCTGGTTATTGTTATTCGTGGAATGTTAATTGTATGGCTCGTATTTGCACTTTGTTCTTGCACTAGCAAAATAGTGGAGTTTTGCTAACCCCCGAGTATTCGGGGGGTGGATGTCTGTTTTTGCATTCAGGTTTTGGAGCATAACACAGGGTCGGCACGAAGGATGATGAAAGATGATCGATACTAACCACATGAGGAACCGTACATCGTGTGTTGGTTCAGTTGTACTTTATTTTCCATTCTTTGTATTGTTCCGTTATGCAGTGTAGTTGTATTTTGTCCCTGCGTGGGCATGAGTTGTATTTGAGTTGTATGTATTTGTGGAAAGACCAAATCGGTCATCGAGTCATTGTAGCCTTGAAGGCATTGTCGAGATGTTAAACGTTGTTACCAGCCTGGTAGATCCTCGAGGAGAGGGTCTACGGCGTGTAATATCCCTGAGTGGATTGGGGGTGTTACATAAATGGTATCGGAGCTTAGGTTGAGGAAAACCTAGGATGTCGGGTCAAGTCGTGTTGTTTGAGTCTTGTTTCGTCGGATTTCATCTGACTGAGTCGTGTCGCGACGCGTCGTTTGAGTTTGTTGGTCGTGATTAGTATCGTGGGGCGATCATCATCTTCGTGCGACCTATGGAAGTAAGTCTCCCTTCTTTGTGTTGTGCCTCGTGTGACACGAGCTATTTTTATGATTATTTGTTAAGTGGTGGAATCCTTAAGTGAATTTTGATTTCACGATATGTATTTAGTCGACTTTCGTATTTGATTTATACGAGGAGTGTCGTCGCTTTTGATGTCTTTTTATTGTTGTTTTTGTCCGTGGCTGATGAATTTCGAATCGATTTATCGCTTTACAAGTCTCTTGTGGAAGCTTTGTGCTTATACGCGTTCGACTTGTTCACTAGCCAAAGGTGAGAGTATTTTATCAGTGGTTTTGTTCTGATTGTGGTATTTTATCGTTTATTTCCGTTTAAAGAAATATATTGTCTTGTCTTTAAACTTTTTGATGCGTGTGCTAAGAGTTGTTTTAGTGAACGTCGGTATGTGTGAGTTTTGGGCATTCGGCCTATCGATTTTTGAAAACCTTGAGTATCTTAGAAAAACAAATTTCGAGACATACTTTTCAAATGAGTTATTTTCTTGTGGTACATCCTAGATGCCACAATATATTTCAAAATTTTTCTACCTCAAGGACCAAAATGTTTTGAGATATTTTCAACACTTTTATTTAGACCCGAGGGTCGAAAATTTTGAAAGTTTTCACTAAGAGAAAGTGTCCTCATTTTTATCAAATACGAAATGGTTCTCCAGTGTCTCGATAACGATGTTTCAAGTTTGTACTTTTTGAAAGGTGATACTCAAGATCAACCGGTGTTCTTCTAAATTATTTTTAAAATGAGGTTTTCGTTTTTAAAACCTATCCATTCCCGTTTGAGGGCTGGGTATGTATGTGTGATGTTCGCGTTGTCATTTTGATACTTTCTCCCGAGTATGACCGAATTGGCGGTGTGAGCGTTGAGTTGCTTTCCACACATTTGTTGTGTTAGCCCCCTGTGAGAGGCGGGATGTTGGTGTTGAATATTATCGCCTCGTAGTGATTCCTGCGTTATCGCGCATGTGCGAGCTGTTAGAGCTTGGTTTGGTATGACCGTGTGCATCGGTGATGGTTCCGTTATGTGTCGGTTGTTTAATGTCTTGTTACCTTGCTTCCGTTTTTGTGAATTTCGTGGACGAGGTCAGAGGTAATGCCCGTACTATTTTGACTTCTGTATTTTCTCTTTCCCCAGTCTATCGATTCGTTCATGTTCGTTGGTACTTTATGAACTTGTTCTGTATTTCGGTTTCATCGTCCGAGCAGTGTGATCTTGTTGTGGGTCGATCGGTTATCGATGTTACTTTTTCTGTTCGATTCGATTCTTGTGAACCTTGTTTGGGAGTGACATCATCTGGTTCTACTAGTTCTTTTATTCGAAGTGGATCGGCTTTGGAACTCTTGTGTTTTCGACTCTGTCGACTCATTTATGTTCGTTGACATTTCTGAGCTTGTCCTGCCCCTTGCTTTTGTTTATCGAACGAGTGTGGTATTGTTTCGGAATAACTCGTTTGTCGTTGTGACTATTTAATTGCTATTCTCTTTCCTGTGGATCTTACGTGAATGCGCATCCTGTTGTTTTCACCGGATCATATGTTGTCTCGAGTCGAGATGTGAACCTTGGAGTTATTGTTTGAATTTTATTATCCTTCGTGATTCGAACATGATTCTTCGATTTTTGTTGACTCGATCGTTGTGGTTTGATCGTTTGATTGATCGGTTTTTATTGACCTCGTTCCGTGATTGGTGAACATTCAGGCTCCTTCGTAATTCCCTTCAGTTCGGGAAATTAGTTTCGTTTTCGATCTTCCAGCCCTTAGGCGGTGGGATTCCGTGTTTGTTCAGCGGTTGACTCGCGTTTTGATTGATGTACCGTTGGGTTGGTCAATCATATTGATTTTCGTTCGTTGTGTTTTGTGATTGTCGGATAATTGACTTGGCTATATTATCCGTTTGATGACGCTTGTCGCTTCTTTGGTTTTATTATATCCCTAACGGCGACGTCGTGTTGGTCGCCGTGGAGCGTGTTTACACGCCGTATATTCCTTCGCGTTGTTTGTAACATTTCGCCGTTGGGCGTTAGTTGTGCATTCTTGTGTATCTCGTTGAGTTTTTCCTGGCGGAATATTTCTTCTCCCTACTTATTTTAAGTTTCGGGACGAAACTTCTTTTAAGGAGGGTAGAATGTAATATCCGCAATTTTCGATTTTCGGTAAATTTCTTTTTTCGGACGGAGTCCGTTTTGACGACTCGCTCATGACCGTTTCGTCATTCTGAGAATGATTAATTCTACACTTTTTGACATCCGAGTTCTTTTCGGTGTTGTTTTGTTGAGTTCCGTGCTTTTTAGCGACTTTTCCGCGCTTGAGTTCGATTCTTGCGAATATCGTTGGCTTCATTGCTTGAGTTTCCCGTAAGTCCGTTTAACTTTGTTAGACGTGTTGTGAACTTCGGTTTGGTTATTCGATCACGATCGTGATTTCCGGCGTTTTGGGCCATTTTGTAATTTCTTGAAAGTTACGTATCCGTATCTGTAATTGTTGTCTCGACCCGTTTCTTGGTCGCGTATGACTAATTATGGTATTATGTTTTCATTTCGGTCGTTGATGTCGTCCGCGAACTTTTCGCCATGTTCGTTCCGTGCGTTTTAAATCGGGTCGCCGAGCCACGGCAGTTCTTGGGCCGGACGGTGGCGGATCGGCCGGACGACGATTGCAGGCACCGGCCGGACGGTGCGGTAGAACCGGCGAGCGCACGCTTCGGCCGGAAAGGCTGCCGCTTAACCGGCAGTGTAGCGCCACGCTTCCGGCCTAACGACGCCATCGGGCGGACAGTGGGGTTTCGAGGTTCGACTCGGCCAGATCGGCAGGTAGCGCACGCTACGCCGAGAGTAGCGCGCGCTAGTCGGCAGCGTAGCGCACGCCGTTGGCCGGCTAGCGACGTTACCTGGCCGGGCGATTCGATCCGATGGCTCTGGGCAATTGCTAAGCGCGCAGCTTCCGCCGTAGCGCACGCTAGCGGAGTCGGGTCGACAGGTTTGATCGGCAGTTTTGGTCGGTGATGCCGGGTCGTGTGGGCCCTGGCCGAGGGTACTCGGCCGATACCGGCCGATAGCGCACGCTAGTCCGGGAAGGCTAGCGCACGCTAGTCTGGCCCAGAATAAATGTGGCTGAGCAGTCACATTTCACTTCATTTTTCATTTCCTTCCTTCTCCTTCCGCGAATGGCGATTCGTGGGTGACGAAGCCATGTTGTTTAACAACAAATCCATGAAGTCCTTGAGTTCATAACATCAATCAATCGTCCGTTATCATCCTTTGATCCAGCGAATCAAGGTAATCTTCCTTAGAACCCTAATTTCGTGAATTTGGGGATTTTTGCATTTTCGTCCGATTCGTTCCGTGTTGTTGATTAATTCATGATGGGTATGATTAATCTTGGTAGTATTCTTGTGTTTAACATCATTTAATCCATTGTTCTTCGTCGAATCGAAGTATATTTCTTGATTTCCTTCGAATTGACTTTTTGGGGGATTTGTCCCGATCTCGTTTTTCATCCGTTTTCGATGGATCGATTATGGTTAAATGATGTTGTTAAACATATTCTATGGATTGTATATCCATATTTCAACTTGGAATTCCGTTTTCGGGTTTTGATGGGACGAATCGTGTTCTTGGCCGTTTTGGGGGAAATCCGTGAACTTTCGTCATTCGTTCTTCGAATTCAACGGCTTTGAGTCGTGTTATAGAATTCATTTCATTGTTATTATTTGTCCTTCGTAGTTTATGAACGTGAGTTTAGGGCTGGGGGCGGGGCGGTTTGGGGCGGGGCGAGAGTGTAACCGCACCCGCCCCGTATTTTTTGTGCGGTGCGGTTTTATGCGGGGCGGGGCATTTTTACAACTTAAAACCGCACCGCGCCACACTTTTCGCGGGTCAAGAAGGGAGCGGGGCGGGGCGGGGCGGAGTGAAATAGGATTTTAACTATTTTTTTGTTTTTTATCTTGTTATATGCGGGGCGGGGCGGGACGAAGCGGGGCGGGGTGGGACTGATGAAATAATAATAAAACCGCACTCGTTTTATATTTTTTTTGGCGGTGCGGGTTTGATGCGGGGCGGGAAATTTTGATATATCAAACCGCACTCCCTCGCCATTTTTGCGGTGCGTTGGCGTTCGGTGGAGTCGGCGGGTTCGTAGTCGGTTCGGGCCAACCTACTTCGGTCGATTCTCCGCGTTGTTCTTATTCGAGGCAAGTACCTTGCCCATACTGTTCTCGTTTTATGGATATGATGATCGGTGGTCGTCTTGATGTGTTTGTTTGGTTATTTGAAATGAAGTTTCAAAGGATTTCGGTTTGGCCTCGTTAAAGGCTTTCTTTCAAAACGCGTGTGTTTTGTGAACGGTGTTTTGAGAATTTATTATGATTTGATTATTTTGAACGTTGAAGGATTTGATGATGATACTCCTATTGTTTAAAGTTATGGAATCGTGTATTCCGTATTTAATCTTGTTATGGTATTTTGAAGAGTTCGATAATGGTGTCGAGTTAATGGCCATCTCTAGTGAGTATTCTTAATGAACTTACATTCTTAGCATATTAGTATTGCATGAGTAACGTGTGTGTGTGTATGCTCACTACGGGTTAGATCCGACGGGGTCTCGGTAGGGGTCCACAAGAGACGTGGATCGACGAGCTTGCTTTTAACCACTACGGGTTAGATCCGACGGGGTCTCGGTAGGGGTCCACAGAGACGTGGATCGACGGTTAATTGTGGTGCATTTTTCAAATGTGATTTGATAATGGCATTTGCTTTAATGAGCGCTTTTGAACGGTTTTCATGATTGCATGCATTGACTAAGTGTGTAAGAGGTAAGTTGTTCGTTTGGCCTACTTGGCTAGGATGGCACAAGAGTATTTTGTTGTTTGTTTTAAATCCTTTATTTGTGGATTTTGGTGTTGGGAGACGAATCTTGTGGTCGTTCTTGCGTCGTGAGTTGATGAGTTTTGGGGCTAAAATCCCAATGGTTTTGTAAAGGTCATTTGACGGGTTTGGGGCTAAAATCCCAACGGTTTGGTAAAGGTTATTTTACGGAAAGTAAACTTTGGGGCGATGACCCCTTTTGTCTTGTGGATTTTGAAAAGTAGGATTTGATAATCCTAAATTGTTTTCTATTAAAACTCTCGATGGCATTCTAAATCGTTTTATAAATTATTCCCATTGATTTATGATATTTCGATTTTGAAAGGTTTTCTCAAACTCTTGCCTCGGGAAGTATTCTTCGTTTTGTTTGGATCTTTGAGGATTCCTGGTTATTGTTACTCGTGGAATGTGAATTGTATGGCTCGTATTTGCACTTTGTTCTTGCACTAGCAAAACAGTGGAGTTTTGCTAACCCCCGAGTATTCGGGGGGTGGATGTCTGTTTTTGCATTCAGGTTTTGGAGCATAACACAGGGTCGGCACGAAGGATGATGAAAGATGACCGATACTAATCACATGAGGAACCGTACATCGTTTGTTGGTTCAGTTGTACTTTATTTTCCGCTGCTGTATTGTTCCCGTTGTACGGGTGTAGTTGTATTTTGTCCCCTGCGTGGGCATGAGGTGTATTTGAGTTGTATGTATTTGTGGAAAGACCAAATCGGTCTACTGAGTCATTGTAGCCTTGAAGGCATTGTCGAGATGTTAAACGTTGTTACCAGCCTGGTAGATCCTCGAGGAGAGGGTCTACGGCGTGTAATATCCCTGAGTGGATTGGGGGTGTTACACCAATAGAAGACGTGATTGTAAACAGTTATCCCTCGACCGATAAAAGAGAGGTTTAGAGGTTTTATCTTGAACCAATAGAAAAATATATTGAGAGAGGACGTAGGCTCATTTATAGCCAAACCTCTATAAATCCGTGCGTCGTTTAATTTCCGCACATTTAATTTATGCTTCAGCAATACGGCACATATTCCGACCTTGCCCCAACAATTGGTATCGGAGCAGTTCCTCCAATACACAGCTTAACATCCGAGGAGTCGATCCAAATGGCGTTCTAATTTGCTCCAATTGAAGGCCTTGCTCTAAATCGACCACCATTTTTTGATGGCACAAATTTCATGACTTGGAAGAAAAAGATGTCGATCTTCATTCGTGCTTATGATATTGATATTTGGAAGATCATTTGTCCTGGCCCGAAAGTTCCAATCAAATCCGACGGATCTCTCAAGAGGTTCGAAGAATATAATGATGAGGATTGGAAGAACGACAATTTAAATTGTAAGGCTACTCAACTCTTATATAATGCCTTAAATCCGGAAGAGGTCAATCGAATCTCATCGTGTGAAAGAGCTAAAGAAATATGGAAAATTCTTGAAATCACACACGAAGGGACAACTCAAGTCAAGGAGACGAAGATCAACATGCTTCTCCATGACTACGAGTTATTCATGATGAAAGGTGACGAGTCCATCACCAATATGCTCGACCGATTTTCGGTCATCACCAATGGACTAGCTTCATTCGGTAAACCATTATCTGGTAGTGAAAAAGTCAAGAAAATTTTACGATCACTACCTAGCGAATGGGACGGCACCGTGACTGCGATCAAGGAATCTAAAGATCTCAATACGATTGATTTTAGAGCACTCGTTGGTTCGCTAATTAATTATGAGATAGTGTTAAAATCACGAAGTGTCAAGCCAAAGCCGAAGGAACAATCAATAGCCTTGAAGGCTAAGATGTCTAAAAAGGAAGTAATCCCGGTTGAAGAAAGCGACGAGAATCAGCATATTATGCCAAGAATATTAATAAGTTCCAAACCTTATTAAACCGGAGAAAGAAAGACATCTCGGGCGAATCTAAGAAATTCGACAACTCTTGTCGATTATGTGGGAAACCAGGCCACTTTGCCAAGAATTGCCGTGCTAAACCAAAGAAGGAGGTTCTCGTCGCAACATGGAGCGATGACGACGAAGATGATGATTTTATCAATCAAAATAATCTCGTTCTCATGGCCCGGAGTTCATTCGACGATAGCAACGTCGAAAGCCAAGTAAGTAATTCTCACGGTGAATTATTTGAAGCATTTGAATTATTGCATACGGATTATCAAAATGCTTTATCTGAAATTAAATCCCTTAAATCCAAAAATAAATAATTGGAAAATGAGATTTCCAAAATTATTGAAAAGGGAAAATCTATTGAGATCGATCATTCAAAATGCCTTGAAAACGAAAATACTTTAAAGAATGATCTTGTTAAAATTCAAACTGAGCTGAAAAATTTAACGAAGAAATTTTCTCTCGGAAACGAGAAATTTGAAAATATGCTCTCGGTTCAGAAATTTACCTTGAACAAACAGGGGTTGGGATTCACATCTCGTTCTAAAAACGAATCATTAAATTTAAAGATAACCCCATTGTGAAAAATATTTGAAAATTGGGCATCACATTTCTAACTGAAAAGCCCACACCGGACAATTAAAATTAAAAAGATTTGGGTCCCTAAATGAACAATTATTTCAAATATAGTCTATATTTTAAATGAAAAACCAACTCTCGGTTGGATCCCCAAAAATTGATTTTTTATCAAAATATTTTACTTAGGGGGAGTAATAATTTTTTAAGAGAAGATAATATTTTCAGGGGGAGTTTATACCCTATTCATGCATATAATTATATTTATCATTTGGTATCATACATATTTTATATTTGGTATCATTATATATATTTTTTTACTTTTTGATGAAAACAAAAAGGGGGAGAGAAAGGAGAATGGGATTAACCCTGAAAGGGAGAGAAAAATCGAAATCGAAGAAAAGTCGAAAAGATGAAAGTGAAAAGAAAAATGAGAAGACGTAAAGATGATGAAAATTTGAAAATTCGAAAAGAAAAAGAGAAAGAAAGAAGGAGTTGAAAAATAAATAGGAGAAGAAACTAACGAAACGGACAAAGTCAAAAACTTTGGTCTGTACACATATACATATATGTGTATTTTTTGCAGGTAAATCCCATTGACGAAGTGTTGTTTTGTAATCATCAAAAAGGGGGAGATTGTTGGAACATATTGTTCCACACACATTATAATAAGGTTTTGATGATTTAAGTTGTTACACAATACAAAACAACAAAGAGACGAAGCAAAGCATCGAAGAAGACGAAGTGCAAAAAGCTGGAATTTTACAAGGCTAACGTACGTAACCTTTCAAGATTAACGTACGTAATATGGCAAGAATAACTTACATAAGGTATGTCAATTAATGTACGTAAATGTGTTCAAATCAGATGAACGTTGGGAAGAGTCAAAGTCAAAAAGGCGGCAACGGATATATGACGTCAGCAATGACGTATACGTAACGTATGTAATGGACGATACACTAACGTATGTAACACAAAATACGAAAGCCACTGAACTATTTTATGAAGGAGCTAACGTACGTAACCGGTGTTGGTTAACGTACGTAACGCTGTTAGCATACGTAATGGAAAGCTTATAGCGTACGTAATCAACGCACAGGAGGCTAACAGCTAGTTTGGGTGATGAAGCCTATAAATACCACATCCTTGGTATTCATCCATACAACAACTTCAAGCAAATATCTCATTAATCAGATATTGATATTGATATTATTATTGTTATGATATTGAGCTTATATTGTTAGTTTGAGTGTTTATACATTCAACATTATACACGAGAGGTAAAAAAAAGATACGATTGGATTCGGTGTTATTAGGATCAAGGATCCGGCATTGTTATAATCACAATCGCTATCTAGTGAGGTTTATCTAGTACCGAGAGAAAGCTAGAGGGGTTGATTCTTTCTCCGATAGAAAAGGAAAACGGTTTAACTTGGACCGACACAAAGACAAGTACGAGTGGTTTATCACGGACCAATAGAAGACGTGATTGTAAATGGTTATCCCTCGACCGATAAAAGAGAGGTGCAGAGGTTTTATCTTGAACCAATAGAAAAAGATACCGAGAGAGGACGTAGGCTCATTTATAGCCGAACCTCTATAAATCCGTGCATCGTTTAATTTCCGCACATTTAATTTACGCTTCCGCAACACGGCGCATATTCCGATCTTGCCTCGACAATTGGTATCGGAGCAGTACCTCCAATACACGGCTTAACATCCGAGGAGTCGATCCAAATGGCGTTCCAATTTGCTCCAGTTGAAGGCCTCGCTCTAAATCGACCACCATTTTTTGATGGCGCAAATTTCATGACTTGGAAGAAAGATGCTGATCTTCATTCGTGCTTATGATATTGATATTTGGAAGATCATTTGTCTTGGCCTGAAAGTTCAAATCAAATCCGATGGATCTCTCAAGAGTTTCGAAGAATATAATGATGAGGATTGGAAGAACGACAATCTAAATTGTAAGGCTACTCAACTCTTATATAGTGCCTTAAATCCGGAAGAGGTCAATCGAATCTCATCGTGTGAAAGTGCTAAAGAAATATGGAAATTCTTGAAATCACACACGAAGGGACAACTCAAGTCAAGGAGACGAAGATCAACATGCTTCTCCATGACTACGAGTTATTCATGATGAAAGGTGACGAGTCCATCACCAATATGCTAGACCGATTTTCGGCCATCACCAATGGACTAGCTTCATTTGGTAAATCATTATCTGGTAGTGAAAAAGTCAAGAAAATTTTACGATCACTACCTAGCGAATGGGACGACACCGTGACTGCGATCATGGAATCTAAAGATCTCAATACGATTGATTTTAGAGCACTCGTTGGTTCGCTAATTAATTATGAGATAGTGTTAAAATCACGAAGTGTCAAGCCAAAGCCGAAGGAACGATCAATAGCCTTGAAGGCTAAGATGTCTAAGAAGGAAGTAATCCCGGTTGAAGAAAGCGACGAAGAATCAGCATATTATGCCAAGAATATTAATAAGTTCCAAACCTTATTAAACCGGAGAAAGAAAGACATCTCGGGCAAATCTAAGAAATTTGACAACTCTTGTCAATTATGTGGGAAACCAGGCCACTTTGCCAAGAATTGCCGAGCTAAACCAAAGAAGGAGGTTCTCATCGCAACATGGAGCGATGACGACGAAGATGGTGATTTTATCAATCAAAATAATCTCGTTCTCATGGCCCGGAGTTCATTCGACGATAGCGACGTCGAAAGCCAAGTAAGTAATTCTCACGATGAATTATTTGAAGCATTTGAATTATTGCATACGGATTATCAAAATGCTTTATCCGAAATTAAATCCCTTAAATTCAAAAATAAATCATTGGAAATTGAGATTTCCAAAATTAATGAAAATGGAAAATCTGTTGAGATCGATCATTCAAAATGCCTTGAAAACGAAAATACTTTAAAGAATGATCTTGTTAAAATTCAAACTGAGCTAAAAAATTTAACGAAGAAATTTTATCTCGGAAATGAAATTTGAAAATATGCTCTCGGTTCAGAAATTTACCTTGAACAAACAGGGGTTGGGATTCACACCTCATTCTAAAAACGAATCCTTAAATTTAAAGATACCCCATTGCGAAAAATATTTGAAAATCGGGCATCACATTTCTAACTGTAAAAGCCCACACCGGACAATTAAAATTAAAAAATTTTTTGTCCATAAATGAACAATTATTTCAAATATAGTCTATATTTTAAATGAAAAACCAACTCTCGGTTGGATCCCCAAAAATCGATTTTTTATCAAAATATTTTACTTAGGGGGAGTAATAATTTTTTAAGAGAAGATAATATTTTTAGGGGGAGTTTATACCCTATTCATGCATATAATTATATTTATCATTTGGTATCATACATATTTTATATTTGGTATCATTATATTTATTTTTTTACTTTTTGGAAAACAAAAAGGGGGAGAGAAAGGAGAATGGGATTAACCCTGAAAGGGAGAGAGAAATCGAAATCGAAGAAAAGTCGAAAAGATGAAAGTGAAAAGAAAAATGATAAGACGTTGAAAAGATGATGAAAATTTGAAAATTCGAAAAGAAAAAGAGAAGGAAAGAAGGAGTTGAAAAAGAAATAGGAGAAGAAACTAACGAAACGGACAAAGTCAAAAACTTTGGTCTGTACACATATACATATATGTGTATTTTTTGCAGGTAAATCCCATTGACGAAGTGTTGTTTTGTAATCATCAAAAAGGGGGAGATTGTTAGAACATATTGTTCCACACACATTATAATAAGGTTTTGATGATTTAAGTTGTTACACAATACAAAACAACAAAGAGAGAAAGCAAAGCATCGAAGAAGACGAAGTGCAAAGAGCTGGAATTTTACAAGGCTAACGTACGTAACCTTTCAAGATTAGCGTACGTAATATGGCAAGAATAACGTAGGTAAGGTATGTCAGTTAATGTACGTAAAGGTGTTCAAATCAGATGAACGTTGGGAAGAGTCAAAGTCAAAAAGGCGGCAACGGATATATGACATCAGCAATGACGTATACGTAACGTATGTAATGGACGATACACTAACGTACGTAACACAAAATACGGAAGCCACTGAACTGTTTTATGAAGGAGCTAACGTACGTAACCGGTGTTGGTTAACGTACGTAACGCTGTTAGCGTACGTAATGGAAAGCTTATAGCGTACGTAATCAACGCACAGGAGGCTAACGGCTAGTTTGGGTGATGAAGCCTAAAAATACCACATCCTTGGTATTCATCCATACAACAACTTCAAGCAAACATCTCATTGATCAGATATTGATATTGATATTATTATTGTTGTGATATTGAGCTTATATTGTTAGTTTGAGTGTTTATACATTCAACATTATACACGAGAGGTAAAAAAAAGATACGATTGGATTCGGTGTTATTAGGATCAAGGATCCGGCATTGTTATAATCACAATCGCTATCTAGTGAGGTTTATCTAGTACGGAGAGAAAGTTATAGGGGTTGATTCTTTCTCCGATAGAAAAGGAAAACGGTTTAACTTGGACCGACACAAAGACAAGTACGAGTGGTTTATCACGGACCAATAGAAGACGTGATTGTAAATGTTTATCCCTCGACCAATAAAAGAGAGGTGTAGAGGTTTTATCTTGAACCAATAGAAAAAGATACCGAGAGAGGACGTAGGCTCATTTATAGCCGAACCTCTATAAATCCGTGCATCGTTTAATTTCCGCACATTTAATTTACGCTTCCGCAACACGGCGCATATTCCGATCTTGCCCCAACAATTGGTATCGGAGCAGTACCTCCATTACACGGCTTAACATCCGAGGAGACGATCCAAATGGCGTTCCAATTTGCTCCAGTTGAAGGCCTCGCTCTAAATCGACCACCATTTTTTGATGGCGCAAATTTCATAACTTGGAAGAAAGATGTCGATCTTCATTCGTGCTTATGATATTGATATTTGGAAGATCAGTTGTCTTGGCCCGAAAGTTCCAATCAAATCCGACGAATCTCTCAAGAGTTTCGAATAATATAATGATGAGGATTGGAAGAACGACAATCTAAATTGTAAGGCTACTCAACTCTTATATAGTGTCTTAAATCCGGAATAGGACAATCGAATCTCATCGTGTGAAAGTGCTAAAGAAATATGGAAATTCTTGAAATCACACACGAAGGGACAACTCAAGTCAAGGAGACGAAGATCAACATGCTTCTCCATGACTACGAGTTATTCATGATGAAAGGTGACAAGTCCATCACCAATATGTTCGACCGATTTTCGGTCATCACCAATGGACTAGCTTCGTTCAGTAAACCATTATCTAGTAGTGAAAAAGTCAAGAAAATTTTACGATCACTACCTAGCGAATGGGACGGCACCGTGACTGCGATCATGGAATCTAAAGATCTCAATACGATTGATTTTAGGGCACTCGTTGGTTCGCTAATTAATTATGAGATAGTGTTAAAATCACGAAGTGTCAAGCCAAATCCGAAGGAATGATCAATAGACTTGAAGGCTAAGATGTCTAAGAAGGAAGTAATCCCGGTTGAAGAAAGCGACGAAGAATCAGCATATTATGCCAAGAATATTAATAAGTTCCAAACCTTATTAAACCGGAGAAAGAAAGACATCTCGGGCGAATCTAAGAAATTTGACAACTCTTGTCGATTATGTGGGAAACCAGGCCACTTTGCCAAGAATTGCCGAGCTAAACCAAAGAAGGAGGTTCTCGTCGCAACATGGAGCGATGACGACGAAGATGATTATTTTATCAATCAAAATAATCTCGTTCTCATGGCCCGGAGTTCATTCGACGATAGCAACATCGAAAGCCAAGTAAGTAATTCTCACGATGAATTATTTGAAGCATTTGAATTATTGCATACGGATTATCAAAATACTTTATCCGAAATTAAATCCCTTAAATCCAAAAATAAATCATTGGAAAATGAGATTTCCAAAATTATTGAAAAGGGAAAATCTGTTGAGATCGATTATTGAAAATGCCTTGAAAATGAAAATACTTTAAAGAATGATCTTGTTAAAATTCAAACCGAGCTCAAAAATCTAACGAATAAATTTTCTCTCGGAAACGAGAAATTTGAAAATATGCTCTCAGTTCAGAAATTAACCTTTAACAAATAGGGGTTGGGATTCACACCTCGTTGTAAAAACGAATCCTTAAATTTAAAGATACCCCATTGCGAAAAATGTTTGAAAATCGGGCATCACATTTCTAACTGTAAAAGCCCATGCCGGACAATTAAAATTAAAAAGATTTGGGTCCCTAAAGGAACAATTATTTCAAATATAGTCTATATTTTAAATGAAAAACCAACTCTCGGTTGGATCCCCAAAAATTGATTTTTTTTCAAAATATTTTACTTAGGGGGAGTAATAATTTTTTAAGAGAAGATAATATTTTCAAGGGGAGTTTATACCCTATTCATGCATATAATTATATTTATCATGTGGTATCATACATATTTTATATTTGGTATCATTATATATATATTTTTACTTTTTGATGAAAACAAAAAGGGGGAGAGAAAGGAGAATGGGATTAACCCTGGAAGGGAGAGAAAAATCGAAATCGAAGAAAAGTCGAAAAGATGAAAGTGAAAAGAAAAATGAGAAGACGTCGAAAAGAGGATGAAAATTTGAAAATTCGAAAAGAAAAAGAGAAGCGAAGAAGGAGTCGACAAAGAAATAGGAGAAGAAACTAACGAAACGGACAAAGTCTAAAACTTTGGTCTGTACATATATACATATATGTGTATTTTTTGCAGGTAAATCCAATTGACGAAGTGTTGTTTTGTAATCATCAAAAAGGGGGAGATTGTTGGAACATATTGTTCCATACACATTATAATAAGGTTTTGATAATTTAAGTTGTTACACAATACAAAACAACAAAGAGACGAAGCAAAGCATCGAAGAAGACAAAGTTTAAAAAGCTGGAATTTTACAAGCCTAACGTACGTAACCTTTCAAGATTAGCGTACGTAACATGGCAAGAATAACGTGCGTAAGGTATGTCAGTTAACGTACGTAAAGGTGTTCAAATCAGATGAACGTTGGGAAGAGTCAAAGTCAAAAAGGCGGCAACGGATATATGACGTCAGCAATGACGTATACATAACGTATGTAATGGACGATACACTAACGTACGTAACACAAAATATGAAAGCCACTGAACTGTTTTATGAAGGAGCTAACGTACGTAACCGGTGTTGGTTAACGTACGTAACGCTGTTAGCGTACATAATGGAAAGCTTATAGCGTACGTAATCAACGCACAGGAGGCTAACGGCTAACGGATTTAAGCAAACATCTCATTGATCAGATATTCATATTGATATTATTATTGTTGTGATATTGAGCTTATATTGTTAGTTTGAGTGTTTATACATTCAACATTATACACGAGAGGTAAAAAAAAGATATGATTGGATTCGGTGTTATTAGGATCAAGGATCCGGCATTGTTATAATCGCAATCGCTATCTAGTGAGGTTTATCTAGTACCAAGAGAAAGATAGAGCGGTTGATTCCTTGTCCGATAGAAAAGGAAAACGGTTTAACTTGGACCGACACAAAGACAAGTACGAGTGGTTTATCATGGACCAATAGAAGACGTGATTGTAAATGGTTATCCATCGACCGATAAAAGAGAGGTGCAGAGGTTTTATCGTGAACCAATAGAAAAAAGATACCGAGAGAGGACGTAGGCTCATTTATAGCCGAACCTCTATAAATCCGTGCGTCGTTTGATTTCCACACATTTAATTTACGCTTCCGCAACACGGCGCATATTTCGATCTTGCCCCAACAATTGGTATCGGAGCAGTACCTCCAATTACATGGCTTAACATCCGAGGAGTCGATCCAAAAGGCATTCCAATTTGCTCCAGTTGAAGGCCTCGCTCTAAATCGACCACCATTTTTTGATGGCGCAAATTTCATGACTTGGAAGAAAAAGATGTCGATCTTCATTCGTGCTTATGATATTGATATTTGGAAGATCATTTCTCTTGGACCGAAAGTTCCAATCAAATCCGACGGATCTCTCAAGAGTTTCGAAGAATATAATGACGAGGATTGGAAGAATGACAATCTAAATTGCAAGGCTACTCAACTCTTATATAGTGCCTTAAATCCATAAGAGGTCAATCGAATCTCATCGTGTGAAAGTGCTAAAGAAATATGGAAAATTCTTGAAATCACACACGAAGGGACAACTCAAGTCAAGGAGACAAAGATCAACATGCTTCTCCATGACTACGAGTTATTCATGATGAAAGGTGACGAGTCCATCACCAATATGCTCGACCGATTTTCGGTCATCACCAATGGACTAGCTTCGTTCGGTAAACCATTATTTAGTAGTGAAAAAGTCAAGAAAGTTTTACGATCACTACCTAGCGAATGGGACGGCACTGTGACTGCGATCATGGAATCTAAAGATCTCAATACGATTGATTTTAGAGCACTCATTGGTTCGCTAATTAATTATGAGATAGTGTTAAAATCACGAAGTGTCAAGCCAAAGCCGAAGGAACGATCAATAGCCTTGAAGGCTAAGATGTATAAGAAGGAAGTAATCCCGGTTGAAGAAAGCGACGAAGAATCAGCATATTATGCCAAGAATATTAATAAGTTCCAAACCTTATTAAACCGGAGAAAGAAAGACATCTCGGGCAAATCTAAGAAATTTGACAACTCTTGTCGATTATGTGGGAAACCAGGCCACTTTGCCAAGAATTGCCGAGCTAAACCAAAGAAGGAGGTTCTCATCGCAACATGGAGCGATGACGACGAAGATGGTGATTTTATCAATCAAAATAATCTCGTTCTCATGGCCCGGAGTTCATTCGACGATAGCGACGTCGAAAGCCAAGTAAGTAATTCTCACGATGAATTATTTGAAGCATTTGAATTATTGCATACGGATTATCAAAATGCTTTATCCAAAATTAAATCCCTTAAATTCAAAAATAAATCATTGGAAATTGAGATTTCCAAAATTATTGAAAATGGAAAATCTGTTGAGATCGATCATTCAAAATGCCTTGAAAACGAAAATACTTTAAAGAATGATCTTGTTAAAATTCAAACCGAGCTCAAAAATTTAACGAAGAAATTTTCTCTCGGAAACGAGAAATTTGAAAATATGCTCTCGGTTCAGAAATTTACCTTGAACATACATGGGTTGGGATTCACACCTCGTTCTAAAAACGAATCCTTAAATTTAAAGATACCCCATTGCGAAAAATGTTTCAAAATCGGGCATCACATTTCTAACTGTAAAAGCCCACACCGGACAATTAAAACTAAAAAGATTTGGGTCCCTAAAGGAACAATTATTTCAAATATAGTCTATATTTTAAATGAAAAACTAACTCTCGGTTGAATCCCCAAAAATTTATTTTTTATCAAAATATTTTACTTAGGGGGAGTAATAATTTTTTAAGAGAAGATAATATTTTCAGGGGGAGTTTATACCCTATTCATACATATAATTATATTTATCATTTGGTATCATACATATTTTATATTTGGTATCATTATATTTATTTTTTTAATTTTTGATGAAAACAAAAAGGGGGAGAGAAAGGAGAATGGGATTAACCCTGGAAGGGGGAGAAAAATCGAAATCGAAGAAAAGTCGAAAAGATGAAAGTGAAAAGAAAAATGAGAAGGCGTCCAAAAGATGATGAGAATTTGAAAATTCGATAAGAAAAAGAGAAGGAAAGAAGGAGTCGAAAAAGAAATAGGAGAAGAAACTAACGAAACGAACAAAGTCGAAAACTTTGGTCTGTACACATATACATATGTGTATTTTTTGCAGGTAAATCCCATTGACGAAGTGTTGTTTCATAATCATCAAAAAGGGGGAGATTGATGGAACATATTGTTCCATACACATTATAATAAGGTTTTGATGATTTAAGTTGTTACACAATACAAAACAACAAAGAGACGAAGCAAAGCATCGAAGAAGATGAAGTGCAAAAAGCTGGAATTTTACAAGGCTAACGTACGTAACCTTTCAAGATTAGCGTACGTAATATGGCAAGAATAATGTACGTTAGGTATGTCAGTTAACGTACGTAAAGGTGTTCAAATCAGATGAACGTTGGGAAGAGTCAAAGTAAAAAGGCGGCAACGGATATATGACATCAGCAATGACGTATACGTAACGTACGTAATGGACGATACACTAACGTATGTAACACAAAATACGAAAGCCACTGAATTGTTTTATGAAGGATCTAACGTACGTAACCGGTGTTGGTTAACATACGTAACACTGTTAGCGTACGTAATGGAAAGCTTATAGCGTACGTAATCAATGCACAGGAGGCTAATGGCTAGTTTGGGTGATGAAGCCTATAAATACCAGATCCTTGGTATTCATCCATACAACAACTTCAAGCAAACATCTCATTGATCACATATTCATATTGATATTATTGTTGTTGTGATATTGAGCTTATATTGTTAGTTTGAGTGTTTATACATTCAATATTAAACACGAGAGGTAAAAGAAAAGATACGATTGGATTCGGTGTTATTAGGATCAAGGATCCGGCGTTGTTAGAATCACAATCGCTATCTTGTGAGGTTTATCTAGTACCAATAGAAAGCTAGAGCGGTTGATTCCTTGTCCGATAGAAAAGGAAAACAGTTTAACTTGGACCGACACAAAGACAAGTACGAGTGGTTTATCACAGACCAATAGAAGACATGATTGTAAACGGTTATCCCTCGACCGATACAAGAGAGGTGCAGAGGTTTTATCTTGAACCTATAGAAATCCGTGCGTCATTTAATTTCCGCATATTTAATTTACGCTTCCGCAACACGGCGCATATTCCGATCTTGCCCCAACAGTTTTTCCTTTCTTTTTTGAAGACGTCCGGAGGAAAACTAATGGGGTATGAGATGGGTAGCACTTCTGCCGCCGGGACTTCGACCGCTCGGGATGAAATCTACACGGAGTTCCATGTGGAGATAGCTATCGAGGCTATTCGCACCGGGATTGTGTAGGTCACAAGTCGTCCAGATACAAGTCTAGAGGGGGGGGGTGAATAGACTTGTAGAAACTCTTAAACTCTTTTTCACGAAGAGTGAGTTTCTTCAGCTGATAGGTAGACAAATGACTTGGAGTCGTTTGTTCTTTAATATATGCGGAAGTCAGCTGATGACGAATAGAAAGCAACTAATGAAACACTTAACAATGAATGCAGCAGTTAAAGGTATGATGCAATAAAAACAGTAAGTAACGCAGGCAATTATAGTGGTCTTAGAGGTGGGGTAATCCTCTACTAATCCACTTTTCTCCAAACCAGTTGGAGATGAATTCACTATAATTTTCAACCAGTGATAAATATTACAGTGATTCAAACCACACTACAACAGCTTCCAACCAGTGGAAATCCGTGCCATTGTACACACTTGACTGCCTTGCACCTCTTGATCCTCGATCCTTGGATGCCTTTACAGTCTCTTACTTCAACCAGTGAAGTACCCCGTAATCAGGATTATAGACAAGAGTTTTTTTCTTCTCCAACTAAGAGCTTCTTTAAGTATGAACTTTTAGAACTGCTCTTTTCATGATGCTATTGATTGCTTTAGATTGCTTGATTGCTTTGATCGCTTGAATGTATGTTCGCACCGGTAGTTGCTCAGCTTCAAATCTTCGGATATATATAGGTCACGATCTCTGAGCTTTTTCCTTGTAGCCGTTGCAAATCTTTTGAACAAATCCGTCGGTTGAAGGGAGACTTCATTGTTTAATCTTTCTGAACGTTGCAAGGATGGATTCCCTTTATTTTATTTTGTCTTCCGACCGTTGTGAAGACTTCTGCATGTGAGCGCCGAATCTTTTGAATATAAAACGATTAAAGTCTTCAAGGTGGGTCTTGATGATTTGTTTAAATCATATCTCTAGCGGGAATCACTCCAATTTGTCTCTTTACGTTGCATGTGACTTTCCGTAATACTTGACTTTTCAACGCATGCTGACGTGGACTTGGAGTACTTGGTTGCCTTCGACTAGGCTGATATGCAGCTAACATCTCTGTAGTCAGGACCTCTCGGCTGTTCACTGTTTGTGACTTATCTGATCAGGTGACTTCCCTGAGGTGCCTTGGCTGCAGTTTGGTCAAACTTCTCTGATAAAATTTGTTGACCAGAGCTACTCTGACTGGACTCGGCTGATCCTCTTTGATGGACTTAGCTGTACTTGGTACTTAACCGATTTTCAGCCTAACTAATTTTTGGCCTACAGAAGATACTCATTTGGTTCTTCTTTAAATTTTGCCAAGTTTTATACTCAACATATTTGGCCTATGGAAGATACTCATTTGGTTCTTCCTTACATTTTTGCCAAGTTAAACATTTGATTTTATATTTATGACATCATCAAAATCTAACAAGTATTCCTAACAAATTCCCCCTATTTTGATGATGGCAAAACTCTAAACAAGTAATCAAATGACCAAGTCTAATATTGAGACAACTGGAAATTGTCATTCAACAGACTGTTATAAAAATTTTTCTGACTTGATTATGATTGAAATTTACAAGAAAGTTTTTACAGGTACAGAAAATAAAAAATTACAAGTACAAAGAAATAAAGTCATCTGCCTCTTCCTCTGCCTCTGCGAATAGGCTGTTTGGCAGGTCTGAATGGTTTAGCTCCAATTGGTCTTATCTTGACTGGAGCTAGACCATATTTTCTCTTCACAACAAGAGCTGTAAAGTCTTGTTCTTGCTGTGATGTAAATCTATTCTCAAGACATAACTGCTTGATTTCTCTTTGAAGCTCTAGCTCATTCAGCTCATTGTCCAGACGGGTTGGCGCTTCCTCTGCTCTGAATGAGGGGATCATAGGATAAGCATTTCGTTCCTTAGCATGCTTCTTCAGAATAGTCCAGAGTTTTGGGTAAGCTTCTTCCATGAAATTGATGAAGATCTGCTGTGGGGAGAATTTATCATCCTGGAGTATTTCCCAGACGTAATAATCTCTGATAAATTTCTTCTTTGCAGTTCCCCACATGGGCAGAGCTTCATATGGAATAAAGTCCTCAACATACCACAGCTCCTTTCCTTCCCATTCTAGAGTAGGCCCAAAACCTCCTCTAGTCCTCCTCCTCTTTCCTTCAGGCTGGTCAGCCTGGTCATCTGGATCCGCAGCTCCCTTCCTCTTCAGACTTGAGGGTCCTTCAATTTGAAGGACATCTTGCTTCTTCTTTGACCTTATCTCTCTTTCTTCCCCCTGAACTCTCTCTTCCCCCTTTTTGCCAGCATCAACAAGGGTAGTTAACTGCTGCTCCATTCTGCTCATCCAATCAGTCATGCCAAATGGCATTCTGTTGTTGGTAGGGGGAGGGGGCTGAGGAATCTCTCTCTGCAGTAGAGTGTCGATCTTGGCATTGATTGATTGAAGGTCAGGAGTGACCTGAGACGTCAGCAGCTCTCCAATTGTATCTTTGACTATTTGCCTGATCAGCTCAGTCAAGGCAGGAGATATCTGAGCTGATGGAGAGTGCTCTCCTGAGCCTTCTGCAAAAGAGCCACTAGACTGCAGGCTTCTGTCTGCAGCTGGTAGTCCATAGGGGGTTTTCTCCGGGGTCCCTGACCTGGAGTCTTCAGCTAGCTCTGCATCTAGGCTGGTGTACCGGGCAGGTACCACAGTCCTGTCTGCAGCTTCGTGAATAGGCTCTGGCTCCGGCTCTGGCTCCTTTTCTTTTTCTTTTTCTTCCTCTTTCTCATGATCCTCCTCCTTCTCTTCTTCTTCCTTTTCTTCAATATTTTCTTCCTCCTCATCCTTTTCTTTTACATTCTCTTTTTCAGCTCCTGCATCTCCTCCATCATCATCATTATTATCATCATTGTCATCATCCTTGTCCTCGTTTTCTCCATCTTTTTCTACCTCTTCTCCTTCTTATTCTTCTTCTTCATCAGCCAACTCTTCTGTTTTCTCAATTTCTTCTGACTGTTTTTCAACTAGAGTGTTTTCTTCTGTTTTTCTCTCTTCCTGCTTTTCTTCTTCTTCTTCAACAACCAAATCAACAACTTTATTATTTCCTTCTCCATCTACCTCCTCAATTCTAATCTCTTTTTCAACTTCCTCCTCCTCCTCTTCTCCAAAAGAACCATCAAAAATGCTAAGCATTATAGAATGGATAAATTGGTCCATGTTTGTTTTAAAATGGGACATGAACCAATTATCTTGGAGGATTAATACTAAGTCTGATTCTTTTCAAAAGTGAATCAGAACCTCCTCAGTGGCTTGGGGATATTCCCAACCACTAGTTTCAATGTAGGTTTGAAGGTTTGAAAATGTCATAGTTTTGAAGAACTTCCACTCTTCAAAAATATTTACAAAAGAGTGTTTTAATGCTTGTGGCTTAACAAGCTGGAGTTGCTCAATTGATAGGTTGAAAGTATTGTTTTCTAGCAGGTTAAAGGTATAATCAGCTTCAGGGATAGAAATTATGAGACCTGCTTCTTCTTCTTCGGAAATGTAGGCTGGGGGGGTGAGAACAGGTACAATCCGAGTCTCGAGGGTGCACAGTGCAGGTCTTCCGGATGAATTGGTGATCTGGCTGAGGGGCTTGCAAGGTGTTCAGACTGCTCTTCCTCACTAAATTGCAGTTTCCTTGGCCTCTTGGGAGAGGGTTCTGGTGATGACTGCAGAATAGAGGGTCCTTCAGGGGCTGGTCCCCTTCTCTTAAATCTGACTGCAATGGGAGTGTCGTCGGACTCGGTGTCGGACTCGACTGCAGTTGCGATATCAGCTGCAGGTCTGTCCGACTCTCCTGATGAATAGTATCTTGGATATGTCCTTGTGTCCGGCAGCTCCTTCAACATCTGAGCTGCTCTCCCAGTGCCTCCGAATTTCCTCACCTTCTCTTGGTCCATATGACCAAGCCTTTTATTGGGGTGGAAGGGGTCAGTGTTTCCCTTTGCCACACCAGTCTTCTCCAAAAACCAACTTAGCTGCGTTCCAAACGCCAGCTTTGTTTTGAATCTCTTCTCATCGTCAAGCCACTCGACTTTGTTGACCTCTCGCACGAGTTGCCTGAAGATGTAATCTGCCCAGTCAACTTCTTCTTCCTGAATCAGTGCTCCCAGCACCATAAACTTTGACGACGACAGTTGATCATAACTGCCGGCCATCCCCATTATTATTTTGTTGGTAATGTCCAACGCAAAACGGTAAATCCTCTTAAGTTCACTCCTCTTGGCAGTGAATTTCAGTTTTTCCGGGATATTTTCCACCTTAATCTTTTTCCAGGTTTCGGCGGCGGATTGCTTGAGAGCTTCGACTGCTAAACCACGGTGCTTCATTCCGAAGACAGTACGGATCGTCTATCGAGATATGCTGACTGGTATTCCGCCAACTGTGCTATGAATTCCGTCTTGAATCAAATAAGCTTCGCTATAGAACTCGATGACATCCTCTTTGTACAGGTGTTGAGGATTGATGTCTAAAATGGGTAGATCCCATTAAGCTTCATCGCGCGAATCAGATTAAGCAAGTCGTAGTCCTCCAGATTGGCTTCCAATAAGCCTTCAAAGTCGACGACCAACGAGAAAATGATCTGGTCTTTCACCGCCTTCAAATTAACTCCTTCGAAAGATGCCATTTCTGCAAATAGAAGATTTTAGTGTATTTGGTGTTCAAGAAATTTTGCTCTGAAAAATCTAGGGTTTCTGTGAGCGTAAAGAGTAAAGTGAAAGGTCTTCTTTCCTTATAAAGAAGATGAAAAGACATTTGTATTAATTTATTATATATTTGAAATGGTGGTACGCCTTTTGATATTCTTTTGAATTTCAAATTTGAATATGTGGCCCATTTTAAAATTTGACGGTTGATTCTGATTGGCCACCGTGGAGGTTGATTTAATAGGGGATTGACGCGTGTATTAAAATTGCCACTAGGAAAATATATATTTAACTGCCAGTTGTTAACTAAAATTAATATAATATTATAGATGTAGCAGATAATAATTAAATATTCAGAGGTCAGTTTAGAAAACTTAGCTGGTCTAATTTGTTGACTGTTGACCGCTCTGTATCAGGTGAGTTGACTTATCGCCTGGTATTCTGATCAGCTAGGTTGCTTTGTCCGTCCTTCGTCTTCTCGCCTGCATCAGCTAGGATCTGATTCTTCAGTTGGGGTCCGTCCTTCCTCTGAAATGCTTTAACTTGCTTCAGTACTAGATTCCCAATCTAGTAATCCAAGGTCTCTGCTCAGCTCCAGAAATCTTTCTTCTGGCAAGGGTTTAGTGAAGATGTCAGCTATCTGGTAGTCTGTGCTGACTCTTTCAACTCTAACCCTTTTGTTAAGCACATGGTCTCTAATGAAATGGTGCTTAACATCAATGTGCTTCGTCCTTGAGTGCAAAACTGAGTTGTTGGTTATTGCAATAGCACTATTGTTGTCACACCAGATAGGAACTTCATTTTCAATGATATTATAATCCCTTAACTGTTGTCTAATCCATAGAATCAGGCACAATAAATACTGCAGCCTAGGTATTCGACTCAGAGTGGAGATAGAGTTAGAAACCTGCTTCTTGCTAAACCAGGATATCAGTTTGGTTCCTAGGAATTGACACGTTCCACTAGTGCTCTTCCTGTTGATTTTGCATCCTGCGAAATCCGCATCTGAGTATCCTGACAGCTCGAAATTATCATCCTTGGGATACCATAGTCCAACATTAATTGTAGACTTAAGGTACTTTATTATCCTCTTGGCTGCATCTAGGTGTGATTGCTTCGGCTTGGACTGGAATCTTGCACAAACTCCAACGGCATATGATATGTCTCGGCTCTTGCAGTGAGGCGAAGAGATCCAATGAGTCCTCCGTAGGGTTGAGTCCACTGATATGCCTGCCTCGTCTGCATCCAGGTGAGTACTTGTGCTCATTGGAATTCTTGCGGGCTTGGCTGATTCCATTCCATATCTCTTGATAAGATCTCTGGTATACTTTGCTTGGTTGATGAAAATTTCTTTTTCCATCTGCTTAACTTTTAGTCCGAGAAAGAAGTTAAGCTTTCCCATCATACTCATCTCAAATTCTCCTTGCATGAGGTTGGAGAATTTCTCGCATAGCTCTGGATTGGTTGATCCGAATATGATGTCATCCACATAAATCTGGACTATTAATATGTGGCCTTCGTGCTCCACTCTGAATAGGGTCTTGTCCACCTTCCCTTTGCAAAATCCATTTTTCTCAAGAAACACATACAGTGTTTCATACCATGCTCTTGGTGCTTGCTTAAGTCCATACAGAGCCTTCAACAGCTTATAGACTTTGTCTCCTTTGACAAAACCTGGGGGTTACGCTACATAGACTTCTTCTTCTAGGATTCCATTCAGAAAAGCACTCTTTACATCCATCTGATATACTTCAAAGTCCTTAAATGCAGCATATGCGAGGAATAGTCTGATGGCCTCTAATCTTGCAACAGGTGCATAGGTTTCATCAAAATCTATTCCCTCACACTGTGCATAACCTTTTGATACAAGTCTGGCTTTATTCCTAACAACAGCTCCGTCTTCATCACTCTTATTTTTGTACACCCATTTGGTGCCAATAACTTTCTTGTGATCAGGTCTGTATGTTAGTTCCCAAACTTTGTTTCTTTCCATCTGCTCCAATTCCTCTTGCATGGCATTAATCCATGAATAATCTTCCAAGGCTTGTTCTGTGGTTTTAGGTTCAATTTGCGACATAAAACATGAGAACATCGCCATTCCTGCTGGTAGGGTTGACTGTCTCGTCTTAACTCCATCAGTCAACTTTCCGATAATTTGCTAAATTGGGTGATCCTTGAGCCATTTGGGGATATCGTCCTCTTCTGGGTTTGTTCCCCCTGTTGGATTGCCTTGGTGGATTTCTGCATCAGCTGGGTTCTGGTCTGCAACTGGATCAGCTACCGTCTTGTCATCTGCAGGTTGATTCTGATCTGCAGATGAGTCTTTGTCAGCTACGGCTGGGTCTTCTTCAGCAGCAACTGGATCAGATAGGTTTGGTGATCCTGTCTGATCTGCAGTTGGGTCTTTAGCAGCTGCAGTTGGGTCATCAGGCTGGTCTGCAGGTGAGTCCACCATTCCAGTGTCATGTACAATGACTTCTTCAAGGGTTGCTGACTTGAGCTTGTTCTCAATTAGCTCAACTTGTTTCCTGTACTCAACGTTAGATTCATCAAAAACAACATGGGGTGTTTCCTCCACAACTAAGGTTCTTTTATTAAAAACTCTATATGCCTTGCTTCTTTGGGAATATCCCATAAATAGACCGTCATCAGTTTTAGCATCAAAGGCATTTAGCTGTGTTTTACCGTTGTTGTGGATGAAACACTTACAACCAAAGACATGAAAGTAAGCAACAGTAGGAGTTCTATTATTCCAAACCTCATAGGGAGTTTTGCCATGTCTCCCTACTATCATACTCTGCTCAGGTGTGACAGTGTGTTAACAGCTTCAGCCTGTAACCTTTTAGGCAGTCCGCTCGCAATCATGGACCTTGCCGCTTCCTTCGTGGTTCTGTTCCTTCTTTCAAAGAACACCATTCTGTGGGCGTCCCTGGCCGCAGAGCTCATGCTGGATCCCATTCTGATCGCTGTAATTAGTTATCGCCTTGTTGAGAAACTCTCCTCCTCTATCTGATCTGATCTTGATTATGGAAAGGGATTTCTCATTCTGGATCCTTCTCAGCAGCTCAGGTAACTTGGTCAAGGTTTCACTTTTCTTATATAGGAAGATAATCCAAGTGTACCTTGAATAATCATCTACTATAACAAGTGCATGCTTTCGGCCGCTCAAAGTCCTTGGCTTGATAGGACCAAATAGATCCATGTGGAGTAGATCTAAGATCCTTGTTTTGAGCGTTGTAGGCTGAACTGGCTTGAACGATGCCTTGGTCTGCTTTCCTTTCTGACATGCATCACAAAGTGCTTCCTTCTTGAATGCTTCATTTGGAAGTCCTTTGACCAGCTTCTGAGAACTAATCTTGTTGATGGCTTTGAAGTTCAGGTGACAGTCTTTTGTGCCACAGCCATCCATTCTCAGCTACTGTCTTGGATAGAAAACAGGAGTTAGGTATTCTTGTGTTCCAATCAATCATCTAGACATCTCTTCTTCTGAAGCCTTGTAGCTTTATTTCTCCAGATAAGATGTCTATCACCATACACTTCAAGATGGTGAATACTACTAGGTTCTTCTCGTCACATAATTGGCTTATGCTTAGGAGGTTGTACTTGAGTCCTTTGACATAATGAACTTTGGATATCACAATGTTTCCTCGGTGCAGCTCTCCAAAGCCTTTTGTCTGTCCTCTAGAGCTATCTCCAAAGGTTACATCGGGACCTCTTTCTTTGATGTATTTGGACAGTATCTTCTTGTTCCCGGTCATATGCCTCGAGCATCCAGAATCTACGAACCATTCTTCACCTCCAAAATTTGAGCTTGTGGAGATGTAGTTGTAGTCCTTCCACCTTTTCTGCAATTAGACAAGCAGAGATTTAGGTACCCAAATATGTGTGGGTCCTTTGGGGTTAGCTGGTTTCCTAGAGAATTGATTTCTCCTTGGTTTATAGAAATTGTTATTATTATTATAACCCTCATAGGGTGTGTAAGTTCGAGGTCTAAATCTCCTGTTGGGATTGTATACCGGATATTCCTCAAAATGTTGATAGTGTGGGCCATTTCTAAATCTAGGCTGAGACCATTTATTAAATCTTTGTGGTCTCCACACTTGTTCATTTTGGTAATTAGGATAACCTTGAGGTTTCCATCTGCCCCTCCCATTATGAAATCTGTTTTTGGGGAGTTATTGGTAATAGTGGGCATGTTGTCTGGGCTACTGCTTTTGCCTGGGCCACTGCCTAGTCGCCTGTCTAGGTGGCTGCCTGGTGTAACCTGACTGCAGCCTAGACATTTGACTTGGTTGTTGCCTGTTTTTGAATATCGGTTTATACGTAGGCTCAACAGTCGAGACAATTGTTTCTCCCTTGATAAATTTTCTTTTAGAACTAGAGGGAGTGTGTGGATCATATCCTAGGCCTGATTTGGAATATAGTGGCCTTTTGTTGGTACACAATTCTTCCAGGGTTGAAGACGCCTTCACGGAGGTTATTTCCTGCGCCTGAGTCTTATTCACCTGTGTCAGCTTAGTAAACTCGTTTTTGGCATGAGCAAGTGCAGCTGATTTTTCTTTAAGTAAAATGGTTAGTCTGTTTATCTCAGCTGTATTAACGTCAGCCTGGTTTTTAAAGTTAGCTGCAGTTATCTCAACCTTATTTAAATCTAGGCTGAGTTTTTCGAAATTATTTTTCAGCTGCCTATTCTCATCTTGCAGCTGAGTCTTCTCTGCTGATACAGTTTGGTGTGCAGATTTGAGTGTTTCAAAATCTTTAAATAACTGATTTACCGATTCATGTAGATCCATATCTTGTGACATGGATGAGCTATTATTTGAACCGGTGGGTTTAGAAGTTACCTCTTCATCAGCTAGGTTTGCCATCAGGCAGTCATACTCCTCATCTTCATCAGAAAAGAATGCGCTGCTTGATTCGACATGCTCCTGGTCTTCTCCGATGAGGGCCTTTCTTCTATCTTCTTTTCTGCCCACCTCCTTCTTGGTTTCGTCCTTCTTAAGCTCGGGACAATCCATTTGGATGTGTCCGATCTTGTGACAATTGTAGCATTCTACTTTCCAGCTTCCAGCCTTCTGGTTCCTTCTTGGATTCTCCTTATAATTTTTCTTATATTTGGAGTAGTTCTTTCTAAAATTGCTGAACCTTTGCATTATAAATGTCATTTCTTCCTCAAAATCTAGTGGATTTGGAGGTTTCACATCAGATAGGCTTTTGGCAGGGGACTCGGCTGCAAATGCGATTCCCTTCTCTGCAGGCTCAGTTGAGGATGAACTTGGAAGTTCGAACTCATAAGCCTTCAGATCAGAGAACAGCTCCTGAATCTTTATCTTATTCAGGTCCTTGGACTCTCTCATGGCCACAGCCTTCATGCTACATTCGGGGTTGAGAGATCTGAGAACCTTTAGTGCCATTTCCCTGTTGCCATAGGTTTTGCCCAGGGAGTTGATCTCATTAATAATCTCAGTGAACCTTGTGTCCACTTGATCTATGGATTAACCATTCTTCATTTTAATGTTGTCAAATTTTTGGATAGCAATTGACAACTTGTTTTCTTTGATCAGCTCCGTTCCTTCACACATTAGGGCTAATGTGTCCCAGATTTCTTTGGCATTCTTACAGTTCTTGATCTTGACCATGGTGGATTTGTCAAGAGTTTGATATAACACATCTCTGGCCCGGTTATCAAGATTGGCCAGCTTTCTTTCTTCGGGAGTCAGCTCCGTCCTCTTCTTAGGAATCTTCTCTGGCTTCCCTGCTGCGATCTCCTCTGCTGTGTTGTCCTTCTCAAAGATGAATGGACCGTCCTCGATGATGCACCACATGTCGTCATGAATCGAAGATAAGTGTGCCTGCATCCTTATCTTCCACAGATCATAGTCATCAACTGAAAACATAGGGAGTCTAGAGTGCATGTGTTCCATTATAAAGTGAGAGTAAAGATTTATATATCTGATATAGATCTGGTTCGTGAAATAAATGAACCAACCTCTCCGATACCACTTGTAGGTCACAAGTCGTCCAGATACAAGTCTAGAGTGGGGGTGAATAGACTTGTAGAAACTCTTAAACTCTTTTTCACGAAGAGTCAGTTTCTTCAACTGATAGGTAGACAAATGACTTGGAGTCGTTTGTTCTTTAATATATGCGGAAGTCAACTGATGACGAATAGAAAGCAACTAATGAAACACTTAACAATGAATGCAACAGTTAAAGGTATGATGCAATAAAAACAGTAAGTAACGAAGGCAATTATAGTGGTCTCAAAGGTGGGGTAATCCTCTACTAATCCACTTTTCTCCAAACCCGTTGGAGATGAATTCACTATAATTTTCAACCAGTGATAAATATTACAGTGATTTAAACCACACTACAACAGCTTCCAACCAGTGGAAATTCGTGCCGTTGTACACACTTGACTGCCTTGCACCTCTTGATCCTCGATCCTTAGATGCCTTTACAGTCTCTTACTTCAACCAATGAAGTACCCCGTACTCAGGATTATAGACAAGAGTTTTTGTCTTCTCCAACTAAGAGCTTCTTTAAGTATGAACTTTTAGAACTGCTCTTTTCACGATGCTATTGATTGCTTTAGATTGCTTGATTGCTTTGATCGCTTGAATGTATGTTCACACCGGTAGTTGCTCAGCTTCAAATCTTCGGATATATATAGGTCACGATCTCTGAGCTTTTTCCTTGTAGCCGTTGCAAATCTTTTGAACAAATCCGTCCGTTGGAGGGAGACTTCATTGTTTAATCTTTCTGAACGTTGTAAGGCTGGATTCCCTTTATTTTATTTTATCTTCCGACCGTTGTGAAGACTTCTGCATGTGAGCTCCGAATCTTTTGAATATAAAACGATTAAAGTCTTCAAGGTGGGTCTGGATGATTTATTTAAATCATATCTCTAGCGGGAATCACTCCAATTTGTCTCTTTATGTTGCATGTGACTTTCCGTAATACTTGACTTTTCAACGCATGCTGACGTGGACTTGGAGTACTTGGCTGCCTTCGACTAGGCTGATATGCAGCTAACATCTCTGCAGTCAGGACCTCTCGGTTGTTCACTGTTTGTGACTTATCTGATCAGGTGACTTCCCTGAGGTGCCTTGGCTGCAGTCTAGTCAAACTTCTCTGATAAAATTTGTTGACCAGAGCTACTCTAACTGGACTCGGCTGATCCTCTCTGATGGACTTAGCTGTACTTGGTACTTAACCGATTTTCAGCCTAACTAATTTTTGGCCTACAGAAGATACTCATTTGGTTCTTCTTTACATTTTGCCAAGTTTTATACTCAACATATTTGGCCTATGGAAGATACTCATTTGGTTCTTCCTTACATTTTTGCCAAGTTAAACATTTGATTTTATATTTATGAAATCATCAAAATCTAACAGGTATTCCTAACAGATTGAACCCGCGGAGGTCGAAGAACTCTTTAACCAAGCCGATGCAGCCAGGGCGGCGGAGGCCAAGCCAAGGCATTCACTGGCCGAAGAGGAGATGTAAGTGAAGGCGTACTGGGAGTGAAACAGTTCGGCAAAGCCTTTTCAGACTTTTCCGAACTTATTGAGAAATTGGCCGGCCCAATTCCCAAGTTTGATTTATACTAGTACTCGATCGCCCATCTATATCAACCCGAAAGCCGGACGCTGTTCCGGGTCGTGCGCTGCTCCCCGTGGTCCCTTTGCCAGATTAGAAGCTCGGTGACCAGGAAAGATTTGTACCACTGGAGGGTGAAGTTCCACATCCCCTCCGATGTTTGCCTCTATGTGCCCGCCGAGAACGAACGTGCCGATCAACCCCCTGAGGGTATGGTCGCCGTTAATGAGGCGATAATGGAGGCCAGACTGCGGTTTCCACTGCCGTTCGCCGTTTCCTACTTGCTGACCGCCTGGAATGTGGTGCCGCTTCAACTGACGCCAAACGCCTGGCTACAGATCGTCTGCACCCTTACTTTGTTCGGCGGTCACCGGCTGTACCGTCTTCCTTCGCCACTGGAGATGAACTATCTCTTCAAACTGACGGCTCAGAAGGGCTCCGTTGGCGTCTACCACATCCAAGGTCATTCAGGCCGGGTGATTCTTGGGGTTCCGAACAAAGTCCGGGGTGATCTGACGAAGTGGTTCTGGGTCGGCGGTGCGTGGAAGCCGGCCGCGAGCAACAATCCCACCGATGAGTTGGATATCCCCACCAGTTTCCGGAAGAGGAATCCTAGTAAGGGTTTTGACTCTCCCTTTGTTCGGATATATTCTGAACCGATCTAATTTGGATTTCTTTTTGCATGTGCCATTATTCCGGCGGCAGGCGAGCTAGCTTTTGATTTTGCGATCGTTTGGGAGTGGATACGTAGTCTTCCGGACGACCACATAGATGCTCTCCAGATCAACAATGAAGCCTGCTGGTTGGCCGCTCGGCTATTTCATTTTCCTCACCACTTAAGGATTTCAGGTACGAATTTTCACGATCTTCCTTTTCTTGACGATCGTCTTGCGGCTGAGGAAGGTGACTAACTTTTGCTGATTGTTTTCTTTGCAGAAATCCGCTTCCCTCGCTACCCAGAGCCCCCGACAGAGATCGCTATGTCGAATCCCGGGATTACGAGTCACCTGAGCCAAGGGAAGAAAATGCGCTGAGTTCCTGCTGCGCCGCTACGACCTATCCCGGAGCCAAGGCCTCTCCTGGAGCCGGTCACCAGTGAACAAGAGCCTTGGGAGGAGGGAGAACTTCGGCTCAATTGCAAGAGGCAGAGGGTGGAGGAGCCCTCGTCCTCTGCTACTGTGGGTGTGCCTACCGTGGCACTACTGATCATCGTGCCTCCGCTTTCCGTGATTCCACTGGCGGAGGGGTCCACGCCCTCCTCGACATTCCTGGAAGCCGCGGCGGTTGCCCGCGCTCAGACCTCTCGTGGGAAGCCGTTCTTTGGCCGCGACCCGGAGAAGGTCGCAAGGTGAGCCTGATTGCTTTGATGGGTTATGACATTTCCTTATGTTGGAAATATACCAACTCTTTTGTTCTTGGTACAGGGTCCGTCGCGCCGACCCAAACTGCTCGCCACTGGTGCTGGATTTCCTATCGAGCAATGCTCCTCGCGAGGCTTGTAATGTCTCTCACTACGTTGCTCGGGCTATCTCCGCCGTGTCGAAGGCCTGGATGACTGACCTGGACACGATCGCACGCCGGCGATCTTCTGATGCGATGCAGGCGACCTTCGCTCTAGCTCTTCAGACGGCGACGATGGCTGCCCAGGCCGTGAAAGACTATGAGGGGCGGCCCTACACCACTCGTCTTCAAGCGGACCTCGAGACTGCTCGAAAACAAAATGCTGAGCTCGCCGATAGGCTTGTGGCGATGGAGAAGAGCTCTGTGGAGGCGGCCAACAGGGCCATCCCTGATCTTTATCGGGCCCGGGCGGCAAATGACAGGATGCGGGATCAGATGAGGAATTCCCGCAGTGTAATACCCGAGATTTCTGATATGTATTTGAACCTTGTGATATTGTAATTGTTGCATTTTGATCTGAGTATTATTCTCCGTACTTCATGATCCGGTGTTGTTGAGCGCAGGATTTCATGAATGTGTTTTAAGTGGTGATTTTGCACATGTAGCGCACGCTATCGACTTAGCGTAGCGCACGCTAAATTGGGTTCGTAGCGCACGCTATGTATGAACCTTAGCGCACGTTATACGTAGTCAGCATGATTAAGACAGGGTGGTAGGTGAGATCGGCTGTGGTTCTCGGTCGGATCATGTTGGGATGAACCTGGACGGCTTTCGGGAAAAGCCAAGTCAACGCAGTAGCGCACGCTACTGATATTAGGATAGCGTACGCTAAATGCTGAGTACAGTGTAGTCAGTAAGCTTCGTATGGCCATTAGCGCACGCTATGGATAGGGACTAGCGCGCACTAATAACCATTTCCTATATATAGGACAGCACACTTTTTCATTTTTCAGATCTTTTCACTTCCCAAATCCGAATTTTTGAGCTTAGAGAGTTACTTCCTCCATCCTTAACCTCTCATATCACCCTCCTAGCACGAGTTTGAAGATTTCAGATCATTGGAGATTGGTGTTCAAGCCCTCGGTGTTGGATTTCTTCAAGTTCCTTCGTGTTCTTCGCTACTTTGAGGTAGGTGATTCTTCACCAATATTAGTAGTATTCTGAAGGACGTTTTGATCATGATTTGGGATTATCGAGTCAGCTAAATTCGTAAGTAGTCGAACATCATGTGTTAGAAGGATGTTTTCGATGTTTCGGTACTTATTCATCGTATAATTCATTGAACCTATTAGTTTCGGAACTCCTAGCATATTCATGTAGCTTCAAACCGATTATGACCAGTATATGGAGATTACCACGTTCTTATGTCTTTACATAAATAAATCATACGTTTTGGGACATGGAATGGATTGAACTTAGGATATTTTCTTGAAGGTCAAAGATGAATTATGTTGTTGTGATGATTATATGTATCCTTGTATCTCGTAGTCGTTTACTCCGTAAAGATATTTCACAAACCGTATGAGCATGATATGCACGGAGATGACATGTATTAACACTGTAGATTTCATGAGTTTCATCACCATTAGATCAAGTTTTCTTCCCAGTAGTAAACTGCCATGCACGATTAGTGCACAATAAGATATGTATATTAACGTGCACTATCGGGAATGAGTTAATGTACGCTACGTTTGGTACGTAACGTACGTTATGTCATCAGTCGAGTCAGTCGGCTGATCAGAGAGAAATTTCAGTACATAGCTAGCGTACGCTAGACTTGGTCATTTGTGTACGTTAACAGGCAGACTTAGTGCACGTTACGTAGAGTACGTAGCGTACGCTAAGTAGTTCAGGCAGATTACATATTTAGAGCTTTTGGCCGTAGACCGGATTGATAGGCATTCGTATGACTTGAGATGAATTCTATATCATTTCTTTTGTTAAGGTTCGCGCTTGCTACGTTGATCGAAGGAGGCGGTCTTCGAGTGTGTTGAGATCATTGGAGTGTTTAGTTCTTGCCAACTTCGAGGCAAGTATCGTAATGTGTTAATATTGGTATTTTGAGCATGCATGTGGTTTATTCATGTTGTTAAATATGGGAATTAATTCGTTGAATTGTCATGATATTCGTTATCTAGTGTTTGTATGTTCATGTTGATGGACATAGCGTTTTGGCATATATGTATGCATGAGTTGTTTTTGTGTATGTTGTACGATCTATGCTGAGGGCGCTGGATCGGATGTCCACCTCGTGTTGGTCCGACGGGATCATCTTGGGATCTAGGCTGAGGGCGCTGGATCATTGGACGGGTTTTTCCACCTCGTGTTGGTCCGACGGGATCATCTTGGGATCCATGCTGAGGGCGCTGGATCATTGGAATACACATGCTGTGTTAATGGAATCTTGTGGATTCGCATTGTCGGATTCCGGTAGCGGAAGTCCGTGTGGTGTATCATGTTATGTATTGTTGATGCATATTCGATTTATTTAAAATGATACTTGTACTAGCATTGTTTTGCTAACCCCTTCGGGGGTGGACATTTGTTTTGATGTTCAGGTAGCCGAGGAGCGGGGAAACAGACACAGTACCGACGTGACGACGAAGGGGCTCAGTGATGTTTGTTGTTTTTGTGATTTGTCTTCTTGATTCATTTACAGTACTCAAGTACGTGTGTCTTATTAATATCATTTCGATATGGTTGTATTAATTAACTCTTTGAATCAGTTGGAACCGGTTTGTAACTTGAATTTATGTGGTATTGTTGTATTATATTCACATTCTTTTAATTAGCCTTGTAAATCCTTACTTAAAGGGTTTACGGCGCTGTAATTATTCCGAATATCTCGGGTGTTACAGAATATGGTATCGGAGCTAAGATTCATGGATATCTTGGCAGTCGGGTTTTAGTTGGGTCTGTTTACGTTATTTGATTTACGGGTCGTTCGTAACATCACTGTTCCGCCAAAGTCGTCATGTGGACCGTGGTTGTAAGTCTCCTAATCTCTTATACTACCGTTTTACTTAATTTCTATTTTGTGAGTATTGACGGGCTTTATTTTTGAAAATTTTGTCCTGGATATTGAGAAATTGTGTTTACAGTATGTTGACAGGAGGACGTGGACGCGGACGCGGACGCGGACGTGGTTACATGAGACAGGAGGATTCCGCAACTACCCCAGAATTATCGGCTAGTCGAACCGATTCCCATTCTGGAGGACGGCAGGGATCAGCGAATGACGACGCAAATCCTAACATGCTGGGAGTGCTTCAGCATGTGGTGGCTCTGTTAAACCAGTTCGCTCAGGTAGTTGACCGCATGCAGACGGTGATGGGACAGCAGCACCACGTGGATAACCGGGGAGACAGATGGCTTGCTGAGGTGGTCAAATTACACCCGCCAAAATTTGACGGATATGCTGAGGCACTTACTTGGGATCATTGGCTAAAGGAGTTAGAGAAGATATTTGCGGTTATTAACTATCCCGAAGACCGAAAAGTTCCTATTGCCCAGTATTTTCTGACTGGTGGGAAGCTATTCGACCCGAGAATCATAATGCTGACTAGACGGAATTCAAACTAATGATGGAAGCACAGTATTGTCCTCGTCCAGTTAGAGAGGCAAAAATCCGAGAGTTTTTCTCACCACAGAGTTCGGAAGCATCTATGACAGACATAATCAAGACTTTTAACCATCAGCTGACTTGTGTGCGACACTTGGTCAGAATGGGGCAGAAAAGATTTTTCATTTCGATATGCGGATGAAGCCGGAGATTCAACAGTACATGTCCGGATTCGAGTGTACTACGTTGCGACAATATCAGGACAAAGCGCTGGCTTACGACATGAAAGAGGTGGTGATGGAGAAATCGATGGAGGCAAAGAAGCAGAAAGTGACCGGCAATTTCTCAGAAAACAAGAGTGGTGGGGCCCGCAAGGGCCAATCTTCCTTTTATTCATCTAGGAAACCTCCACATCCTTCTAGAGGTGGAAAGAAGTTCCGGACAACATCAGCAGTTTCGGACGCATCAAAGAAATGCTATAATTGTAGTCGAGTAGGGCATATTCGACGTGATTGCCCCGCATCTTCTGTGACTTATTTCGATTGTGGGCAAGAAGGGCACCGTGCGGCTTTCTGTGGAGTTGCGACTAGATCATTTGGTACTCGCACTCCAGCGCAAGTTCCGAAGGATATAAGTGTGAACCAGACGCAGCAGAGTGGATTTCAGCAGCAGAATGTTGGGAAGAGAGAGACATCCAGTGCTGGGTCCATTCCTCTGCGCCTGTTCGAGATGAGGAAATCTGACGATCAGAACACTACTGTTGAATCAGGTATGATTCAGATCCTTTTGCAACCAGTTAGTTTCTTATTCGATTCAGGAGCTACACATTCTTTCATATCGTTGAACTGTGTTAACCATTTGAAAATCTCGTGTTTATTTGATTGTGAACCTTATGTTGTGGGTTTGCCGAGCGGAGAGAGAATTGTGGGAACCCTAGAAGCTAGGGACTTTCCAGTGTCTATAGGATGGAGAGATTGGCCATCGAATCTTATTGTAGTTGACATCCATGGTGACGATTTAATTCTCGGAGACGATTGGCTCAACCATTATGGAGCTATTTTGAATTACCGAAGGAGAGTCATTTCTATCATTGCTGATGACGGATCCGAACACTTATTCAGAGGATGGATACCGGGAAGCTCGGGAAAATTGATCAAAGCGATGAAAGCTGTGAAATTACTGAAGCAGGGTTGTCACGGATTTTGGTGCTACGCCATGAAGAAAGAAGAAGGAGTAGAGCTCTCATCTATTCCAGTTGTGAATGAATTCTCAGATGTATTCCCTAACGAACTACCTGGGTTACCTCTGCAGAGAGAAGTGGAGTTCACTATCGAATTATAGCCTGGAGCCGCTCCTATTTCCAGAGCGCCATACCGCATGGCGCCAACCGAGATGTATGAACTAAATAAGCAACTGGAAGGGTTACATTCAACCTAGCGTTTCTCCTTGGGGAGCACCCGTTCTATTTGTCCGGAAGAAAGATGAATCCCTCCGATTATGTATCGATTACAGGGAGCTAAACAAGGTAACCATCAAGAACAAGTATCCTATACCTCGGATCGACGACTTGTTCGATCAACTGCAAGGGGCAAGGGTATTCTCGAAGATTGACTTGAGATCAGGATATCATCAGTTGAGAATTAAGGAATTGGATATACCGAAATCTGCTTTCAGATCCCGGTACGGACACTATGAATTTGTGGTGATGCCATTCGGACTTACCAATGCTCCTGCGGTATTTATGCAATTGATGAATCGGGTATTCTTAGAATACCTAGATAAGTTTGTGGTCGTTTTCATTGATGACATCTTGATCTATTCGAAAAACACAGAGGAGCATGCCGAGCATTTGCGTGTGGTTTTGAGCACCTTGAGGAATGAGCAGCTTTATGCGAAGCTTTCCAAATGCGAGTTCTGGCTTGGGGAAGTAACTTTCCTTGGGCATGTGATATTAGAGGACGGAGTTCAGGTGGACCCGAAGAAAGTCGAAGCAATCTTGGAATGGGAAGCTCCTAATAACGTGAAAGAAGTCTGAAGCTTCTTAGGACTTGCTGGATATTATCTCCGTTTTGTAGAGGGATTTTCCAAAATTGCTCGTCTACTCACTCAGCTGTTACAGAAAACTCAAAAGTTCACGTGGGATGAGAAATGCCAGGCTGGTTTTGATGAACTTAAGAAGAGACTGACGACAGCACCTATATTTGCATTACCAGATGGAACTGATGGATTCATGGTATACAGCGACGCTTCAAATCAGGGTCTGGGATGTGTGTTGATGTAAAAGGATAAGGTGATTGCCTATGTTTCTCGGCAGTTGAAACCGTACGAAGTTAATTACCCAACTCATGATCTGGAGTTAGCAGCTGTGGTCTTTGCCTTGAAAATTTGGCGACATTATTTATACGGCACTCATTGTCAGATCTTTACAGATCATAAAAGCCTCAAGTACATTTTCAGTCAGAAAGAATTAAACATGAGGCAGAGAAGGTGGCTGGAATTGATCAAGGACTACGACTTGGAAATTCTCTATCATCCAGGTAAAGCAAAAGTAGTAGCCGATGCATTGAGCCGTAAACCTGTTTCTCTTCGATTGTTGGAAGCACTTACGTCCCAAACTAGTGTTCAACGAGAACTGATCCGCGAAGGGATTGAAGTATGGTCACCAGGAATCCAAGGGCAACTATATGTGATGGAACTGACTTCGTCACTAGTCGAGGAAATCAAATCTAAGTAGTTGAACGATTCTCTGATCCTTCGGTTATATGACGAAGTAAAGAAAGGAAAGGCCCCAGGATTCGTGATACAAGATGATGGAGTTTTGAGATTTCAAAGTCGACTTTGCGTTCCCGATGATGATGATTTGAGACGGACAATCCTGAAAGAAGCTCACAGCGCGCCCTATTCTATTCACCCGGGCAGCAGTAAGATGTATAAGGATCTAAAACAAAATTTCTGGTGGGGAAATATGAAGAGGGACGTAGCAGAGTACATTTCGAAGTGTTTGACTTGTCAGCAGGTTAAGATTGAACATCAGCGACCTACCGGAATGTTAAAGCCGCTTCCGATCCTTGAGTGGAAGTGGGAGGATATCTCGATGGATTTCATCACCAATATGACAAGGACCAAGACGGGAATGAACATGATTTGGGTTATAGTTGATCAACTAACCAAGTCGGCTCACTTCCTAGGAATTAAAGACACGTGGGGACCCGAGAAATTGGCACGAGTATTTATTGCAGAGATAGTCAGATTGCATGGGATGCCGAAGACCATTATTTCAGATCGAGATGGTCGTTTCGTGTCGCACTTCTGGAAGGCAGTTCACAGGGCTTTGGGGACCGAGCTAAACTTCAGCACGGCTTATCATCCCCAAACGGACGGTCAGTCCGAAAGGACTATACAAATAGTAGAAGACATGCTTAGAGCTTGTACTTTGGATTGGTCAACTGATTGGGAAGTTCACTTGCCATTGATTGAATTCACCTACAACAATAGTTGGCATACTTCTATTAGGATGGCACCATTTGAAGCTTTGTATGGGAGAAGATTCCGATCACCCCTGTGCTGGGATGATTCTTCGGAATTGATCAGGACGGAACCAGAATTGAAAGTTCACACTCAAGAGAAGATAGCTTTGATTCAGGAAAGGCTGTTGACTGCCCAGAGTCGACAGAAGTCTTATGCATATGTGCGTCGTTGCCCGCTAGAGTTTGACATTGGGGACCACATACTATTGAAGGTGTCTCCTACATGAGGAATTTTCCGTTTTGGGGGAAAAGGTAAGCTAAGTCCGAGATATATCGGACCATTTGAGATCCTCGAGAGAGTTGGGGATTTAGCATACAGGTTGGCCTTACCGCCATCGCTGAGTCACGTTCACAATGTGTTTCACGTATCCCAATTGTGGAAGTATGTACCGGATCCCAGTCATATCATTGAGTTCGATGAGATCGAGATAGCTAATGACGGAACCTTCGAGGAGAGACCAATCAAGATACTTGAGAGAGGATAAAACAATTGAGGAATAAACCAATACCCTTGGTTAAAGTACAATGGTCACGGCACGGAGTTGAAGAGGCCACTTGGGAAACGGAGGACAATATGAAGACTAGGTATCCGGAGTTGTTTTCATCTTAAGTTTCGGGACGAAACTTCTTTTTAGGGAGAGAGGATGTAATACCCAAGATTTCTGATATGTATTTGAACCTTGTGATATTGTAATTGTTGCATTTTGATCTGAGTATTATTCTCCGTACTTCATGATCCGGTGTTGTTGAGCGCATGATTTCATGAATGTGTTTTAAGTGGTGATTTTGCACATGTAGCGCACGCTATCGACTTAGCGTAGCATACGCTAAATTGGGTTCGTAGCGCACGCTATGTATGAACCTTAGCGCACGCTATACGTAGTCATCATGATTAAGACACGGTGGTAGGTGAGATCGGCTGTGGATCTCAGTCGGATCATGTCGGGATGAACCTGGACGGCTTTCGGGAAAAGCCAAGTCAACGCAGTAGCGCACGCTACTGATATTAGGATAGCGCACGCTAAATGCTGAGTACAGTGTAGTCAGTAAGCTTCGTATGGCCGTTAGCGCACGCTATGGATAGGGACTAGCGCGCGCTAATAACCATTTCCTATATATAGGACATCACACTTTTTCATTTTTCAGATCTTTTCACTACCCAAATCCGAATTTTTGAGCTTAGAGAGTTACTTCCTCCATCCTTAACCTCTCATATCACCATCCTAGCACGAGTTTGAAGATTTCAGATCATTGGAGATTGGTGTTCAAAGCCTCGGTGTTGGATTTCTTCAAGTTCCTTCGTGTTCTTCGCTACTTTGAGGTAGGTGATTCTTCACCAATATTAGTAGTATTCTGAAGGACGTTTTGATCATGATTTGGGATTATCTAGTCAGCTAAATTCGTAAGTAGTCGAACGTCATGTGTTAGAAGGATGTTTTCGATGTTTCGGTAGTTAGTCATCGTATAATACATTGAACCTATTAGTGTCTGAACTCCTAGCATATTCATGTAGCTTCAAACCGATTATGACTAGTATATGGAGATTACCATGTTCTTATGTCTTTACATAAAGGAATCATACGTTTTGGGACATGGAATGGATTGAACTTAGAATATTTTCTTGAAGGTCAAAGATGAATTATGGTGTTGTGATGATTATACGTATCCTTGTATCTCATAGTCGTTTAATCCATAAAGATCTTTCACAAACCGTATGAGCATGATATGCACGGAGATGACATGTATTAACACTGTAGATTTCATGAGTTTCATCACCATTAGATCAAGTTTTCTTCCCAGTATTAAACTGCCATGCACGGTTAGCGCACGCTAAGATATGTATATTAACGTGCGCTATCGGGAATGAGTTAACGTACGCTACGTTTGGTACGTAACGTACGTTATGTCATCAGTCGAGTCAGTCGGCTGATCAGAGAGAACTGTCAGTACATAGCTAGCGTATGCTATACTTGGTCATTTGCGTACGTTAACAGGCAGACTTAGCGCACGTTACATAGAGTACGTAGCGTACGCTAAGTAGTTCAGGTAGATTACATATTTAGAGCTTTTGGACGTAGACCGGATTGATAGGCATTCGTACGATTTGAGATGAATTCTATATCATTTCTTTTGTTAAGGTTCGAGCTTGCTACGTTGATCGAAGGAGGCGGCCTTCGAGTGTGTTGAGATCATTAGAGTGTTTAGTTCTTGCCAACTTCGAGGCAAGTATCGTAATGTGTTAATATTGGTATTTTGAGCATGCATGTGGTTTAGTCATGTTGTTGAACATTGGAATTAATTCGTTGAATTGTCATGATATTCGTTATCTAGTGTTTGTATGTTCATGTTGATGGACATAGCGTTTTGGCATATATGTATGCATGAGTTGCGTTTGTGTATGTTGTACGATCTATGCTGAGGGCGCTGGATCGGATGTCCACCTCGTGTTGGTCCGACAGGATCATCTTGGGATCTAGGCTGAGGGCGCTGGATCATTAGACGGGTTTTTCCACCTCGTGTTGGTCCGACGGGATCATCTTGGGATCCATGCTGAGGGCGCTGGATCATTGGAATACCCATGCTGTGTTAATGGAATCTTGTGGATTCGCATTGTCGGATTCCGGTAGCGGAAGTCCGTGTGGTGTATCATGTTACGTATTGTTGATGCATATTCGATTTATTTAAAATGATACTTGTACTAGCATCGTTTTGCTAACCCCTTCGGGGGTGGACATTTGTTTTGATGTTCAGGTAGCCGAGGAGCGGGGAAACAGCCACAGTACCGACGTGACGACGAAGGGGCTCAGTGATGTTTGTTGTTTTTGTGATTTGTCTTCTTTATTCATTTACAGTACTCGAGTACGCGTGTCTCACTACGCCATAGATGGCCTACGGCAACTCCTACAAAATGTTGCAAGAAGCAAAAAAAACGTTGCTGTAGACAAAAAAATCGAAACGGAAACACTTTTTTGGTGTTGCACTTTTCACCGCTGCCGTAGGTCCCTATAGCAACACTTATGTCACCTACTGCAACACCAACTCCTTTTGTTGCCATAAGACTGCAAGGCATCATTAACTATAGTCTACGGCAACATTAAACAAGTGTTGCAGTAGAGATCAATTTTACGTAAGTAGGCCTATGTGGACCCCACATGTAGGTCTGATGTAGGACCCACATGTGGGCCCCATCTATGGGCCCCATATGTGGGTACGATACGGGCCCCACTGTGGGCCCCATACCCTGTTGCAACACTTTTTTGCAACACTTTTTAAGTTTTTGCAACACCTTTTAGTAAGTAACTGCAACACTATGTGCCACCTACTGCAACACTTTCACAAAAAAAATTGATACGAAATATTTATTTATATTAATTACCCATCCATTACAATTCAAAATCCATCCATTCAAAATCCATCAATTCAAATCCATCCATACATCATCCATCCAAAATATCTAAAAAGCAGTACTTAAGGTTTACTTAAAACACTGAACTTAAGGTTTAACACAACGACCAAAAGCCATGAAATACGGTACTTAAAAAATAGAAAATCTAAGATGTAGCATCTCCTCCGGTAATAGGAGTGCCGTTGTCATTATCACTTGATATTGTGGGACAAAGTTCCACCAAATTGATGTTCAAGCTTGGGTTTACTTCGCCTAATTTCTTAAGCACCCAAGTTAGGTTCTCGTGCACCTTCTTATTCACCCGTGCATCTACTTCTTCTTGGACCTTATTCTCCAGCTTTTCTTCCATTTCGTCAACAACTTCTTGCCTAATTTTGGTCGTCAAGTCACTGATCTGCGAGTTTGTCGCGCCAGAAGTGGAGCATTTATCAGACTTCACACATCTTCCTATAAGCCATGAAGGACCATGTGCTTTTCCATCCAATAGAAGTTTATTGACACCTTCAGTTGGTCCTGATAAATCAGGACCAATCACCTTTTCAATTTTGTCCTAAAAAACAAAACCACAGCTATGTCAAATTAAATAGACTTGAATGGAAGAATACACCTGGCATGTGATCAACTAAATAATAGAACACTTACAATTATGAACTTAGTTACTTTCCCATCAGTCATGTACTCGCGACCCTCTTTTCGCTTACGAGTCTTAACAAAAAGTGCTCCATGAACACAAAATTACAAGCATCACGTAAAATAATGTCTAAAACAGAAGTAAAAAAAAAATGAAAATGAACTGATGTAATTTTCATTTGAGAAGCAATTAACAGATGAAAATGAAAATTGCAGCCTAAGATCATCAAAATAAGGATAAAAAAAATCATACGCCATCCATATATAACTGGGCCTTGTCAGCATCAGTCCTATTCTTGAACTCAATATATGCAAATCCTTTAGGAATGTTAACCTGTATATAAAAATGATGTCCAAATTAAAGTATGCATACAGCTGGTTCTGAATTCAATGCAGAAAAAAGGAGTAGAAAACTTACAACATGGTCAATTGCCAACCGCACATTCACTACTTCACAAATTGGGACAGCTGAAATGCCCAAACCTGAGGAAGGAATGGAGTTTCTACTTTGACTGCATTGGGAGAGCATTCACAGCTAAATGTTCAAATTTTGATGCTCTTAATCAAGTCACACAGCAAATTGGGTACTCTCTGTTCTCTGGTCATAATTTTAACTTTGGCCATGCATTAATTAAATATATTGGTAGTAAGATTAAGGAGGATAGTATTGTAGTGTATTAATCTAGATTCTTGCAATTAATATTCTCTGATCTTTTACCCAATGTAACATTTGCTAATGATGTGAAGGTCCCACATTTTCAACTTAACAAAAGATGTTTTCAGGATTTGATATCAAGGATGTCAAGAAAGGTAATTCACTACCTGCCTTGTTTAATCCACCATAGATCATGCAACTCTTAGAGTTGAGAATGCCTCCATCTTCCCAAACACTGAAGCCAAACTCTGATGTCTCTCAACAGACATCAGTTTCAAAAGATTGAACAGACATCGAGATACCTGCACATGATTAAAGATAATTTAAATGGAGTTGAATCTTTGGTACAATAATATTGAGAGAGGATTTTTGTATGTTGTCTTTACAATCTTAGATTCACGGAGGGAGTGATGATCTCAGTAAAGAGAACCATTAGTATGTAAAATTGCGATTGACCACTTGCAATGGACTGAATAATTGAAAACAGAGAGAGTCCATGATGCAAAACCTGTTAAAAATATAATAACTGATATGAACAAAACATGAATAGATCTACTAGACTGCCAGACTTCAGAGGTTTGGAAAACAAAACCCAGAGAGATAAAGAAAGGAAATAAGGCAAAAAATTACACATATAGTCCATTATCACTCTATCCAACATGATTTTGTATACTTACATACTCCAAACCATCTAAAGCTGGAAAACTCCAAATAATCATTGTCGAGTCTGATAAAAAATGACCAAGGGATATCTATATCAATATGAGAAAAGAGAAGTAAGAACCTATGAGAACATAATGTCACGAAACAACTATAGAGTTAGTAAATAAAGATACTCGGTACCCAATCCGATTAACTGTTTATTTAAATCAACATGAGGACATTATAAATGCCATCTACTACATCTTATCTTACAGAGAATTAAGATTTATGAAATTTCCACCCTTATTTTTTCTAAACATTTAATATCCTGCAGCATTGATCAAGAACCATATAGTTTAATATAATTACTCAATCAGACAAATCAAAAGAAATCTGTCAACACCCTCTCACAAGTATTCAAAAACCTAGCTTCAAGATAAGACTTAAGTACATAAAAGCTCGTAACTCAAATACTAAAATCTCACATTTTAATCACATAAACAACTTTAAAGTTCAGTAACCTAGTACAAAAATCATTATTGCCTCAAATTAGATGGACTCCCGTAAATCAAAATTAACAACTCACAGAACCTGAAAAAAAACTAATTCATCCCAATTCATCGAATTAACACAATATCAACACCCACTCAACCAAAAAAACGTTAAATTAGAGCGCCAAAACCCTAATTGAACACTTCAATTCAATCGAACAGGGAAAAGTAGAAAAAAAAACTCACATGTGAAGAGCTTCAAGAAATTTATCATGCTCAGGCTCAGTCCAGCTCTCCCTGGACTTGCTAATGGTGTAGGGTTTACGGATTTTCTGGGAAGGGTCATCGGCGGAGGGAGTAGCGGCGGCGGTGGAGGTAGAGAAGGAGCCGAGATTGGGGAGGGCCATTCCCATTGGATCCAAGTAGAAGCCCTCACGTGCGTTCGGATTCAATGATACCATGTACTACTGCATAATTGTGTGTGTGTGTGTGTGTGTGTGTGTGTGTGGTCAGGGTTATGTTATGAGTGAAAGAAGGAAAGGGGAAATGATTTTAGGCCGTCGACTTTTTTGTGTTGGAGAGTTACGATAGACATCTTTGTTACTGTTTACAGCCAACTCGAACCGTCTAACAATGAGCTAAATTAGATGCACCATTTGGTTTATCCCTGTTCCAAAAATATACTCACCTACTTTACGGTTAATTATTCTATCCAGATAATTATTTTAAATAATTATTTTAATTTTTAATTTTATAAATATTATAGTTTTTTTAATTTTTTCATATCAAATCTAATTAAAAAGTATTACTTCTCAATAAATATCATACTCCATTTCAATCAAAATTAATTAGTTCTCAAGTAAAAGATTATTTAATTTTAATTTTACATAAAAAAATATGAAGTTTTTTTTTAAATAGTACATCTACGGCAACACTGTGTCATAAAATGTTATAGCATGTAACACTTTGCTACTAAGGCAACACTTTGTAAACATATACAGCAACATCAAAAAAGTAATGTTGCAGCAAGTAAAAATTTTAGAGCTACTACAACATTTTTGAGCGCAACACTAATAAAATCCGTTGTCGTAGGCCATCTATGGCCGGAGCCCTTCCAGTCCCAGCGTCTGGAAGGGTGGTATTATACCAGCGCCTACGTGGCGCTGATATGGCGCCTACTAGGCGCTGATGTGGTATATTTTAATATAAAAAAATAGTAGGGGTGATACAAAAACACCCCTACTATCAAAACCTTACTACATATACAACATCCGGTACAACCCCTACAAAGCATGGTGTAGATAGTAGGGGTGTTTTTATATCACCCCTACTATTTTTTTATATTAAAATATACCACATCAGCGCCTAATAGGCGCCACATCAGCGCCACATAGGCGCTGGTATAATACCACCCTTCCAGACGCTGGGACTGGAAGGGTGCCGCATCTATGGCGTAGTGTCTTATTAATATCATTTTGATATGGTTGTATTAATTAACTCTTTGAATCAGTTGGAACCGGTTTGTAACTTGAATTTCTGTGGTATTGTTGGATTATATTCACATTGTTTTAATTAGCCTTGTAAATCCTTACTTAAAGGGTTTACGGCGCTGTAATTATTCCGAATATCTCGGGGTGTTACACGCAGGTCGCACGCTGCTGCACAGAAGGAGGTTGCTGAGCTGAAGGCGATCGTCGACCGGCTGACCGGCGAGCTGACGTCATCGAAGGAAGAGGTGGCCGCCAAGGTTGCCGAACTCCATGGCGCCAACCAAACGCTTGCGGGGCTTAGGGAGAAGCTAGAGGCGACCGAGGCCGATCCCTACCTTAACGTGGAATACGTCAGCGAATTTGCCTATTATATGGCTTATGCTGACGCAATCAGTGCTGCTAAGAAGGGAGGGCTCGAGGTCGGCCCTTTGGCTGATAACTTCAAAGCCTATGTGCTTGAGCACCCTTTGCAGCATGCCTTCTTCATGCCGATCCTAGTCTTCTCCTTGGATCATCAGGTCGACTTGAGCTGGTATCCGTCGCCCGACAACCTTGTTCACTCGGATGCCCCAGAGGACGGGGGTGCAATGCCTGATGCTGGCAAGGGAGCGAATGCCGATCCTATGACCGGGGGAGATGGCTCGGCAGGAACACCCTAAGCTAGCTTGCTCTTTTTTTTTACTTGTAATTTTCTAGGCTTCCCTTTTTGTATTTTGCCCTCGGGCGACTGTGATTGTACTTCAAATGAAATGAAATGAATATTTCCTTATCTGATTTCTTTTTTGTATGTTCATCTTTCCGAATCTTCTGCATTTGACCTCATACAAAGGTGTTTAGGAGGAGCGATCGTCGTACGTACAGCTCCAAATGAATTGATATACTTAAACTCATATTGGTAACTTTCAGAACAAAGTCGATCGTCGTAGGTATAGCTGAACAAGGCTGACCGTCGTATGTACAGCTCCACCCCCTCTTTTTTTGTTTACTTAGTGAGAGTAAGGGAACAAAAATAAATCGTTTAGCGAGCGATCTTTGGTCTAGTTCTTGCGATTTTCAATTTTGCAGATTCCTTGAGGAAGGCCGACTATCTCGGCCTCGAGGAACCTTGCACGGTCGAGGAATTCGATGGAACCGACCTCTGCAACCATGTCTTGTGCGCGAGCGACATTCCGTCTGATGGTCTATGTCTCGCGACTCCCTTAATTGTGAGGGTCCTCCGTAGGCTACTTTTTGCCTCGCACTGTAGCGATGGGGCAAACGATCTCAGCCTGGAGGAGTCCTTGCACGGAGCGCCGTTGGATGAATCGACTTCGCGATCGTGGATTGTTAGCACTTTTCTGCCTGGGACCGACATGTTAGATGGCTGACCTTCGAGGGCATATGTTGTGACGGGGGGCAGGACACGTCGCATTGTCCGGGTCCACCATGTTAGATGATGGACCTTTCAGGGCGGGCGAGCGTGTCCATAGATCAATTTTTGTAGGGTCCTTCGGCTACGCCTGCCTCGTATTTAAACGAAAGGACGAGCGATTTCCGCCCAAAGGAACCTTGCATGGACGGGCTGTCGGTTCCATCGACCTCCACAACCATGGCTGCACTTTTCTACCTAGGATCGTAATGTTAGATGGCAATCCTCGATGGTATACGTTGTGTTGGGGGAGGCGATCGCTTGCCTAGGTCCATCATTTTAGATGACGAACTTTATAGGGTGAGCGAGTCATCCTCTTTTTGGAGGCGTTGCTCAGGTAGTAGCCTTTGGTTTGTTCTGCCGAAGCGAATCACTTTGGGAGAATTTGAAAATCTCGTTAAGCACTTTGCATATTGAGTAAATGAATACAGGGTGTTTCTACTTATAATACTTCTTCAAATGGATGGCGTTCCAGGGATATTGGTCCGGAGTGCCGTTTGGGTGTTGGAGCTCGTAGGATCCTTTGGTTAGCCACTTAGATATCCTGAACAGGCCCTCACAGTTCGGACTGAATACTCCCGTGTGGGTCTGGATCTTCTTGAGGACTAGGTCACCCACTTGAAATCGCCTTTCTTTGACCTTTGAATTGAAGAACTTTTCGGATTCCTTTTGTGGATCGTGTTCTTCATTTCCGAGGTCAGTCGTCGTTCTTCGAGCATATCCAAGTCGATTCAACGAGCTACATCATTGTCCGTCGTCCGTTGTTGTGCAGTTCGGTGGCTAAGGACGGCGATCTTCGATAGGATCACTACTTCTATTCCGAAAGCGAGGGCAAATGGGGTTTCGCCGATTGAATTTCTTGTCGTCGTTCAGTAGGACCACAAAACATCCAGGAGCTCGCTCGCCCAGTGCCCTTGCCGGGATTTGAGTCTGGCTTTGATAGTGTGCTTGAGGATCATGTTTACAGCCTCTACCTGCCCGTTTGTTTGAGGCTGGTAAGGGGCCGAGAACAACTTTTTTATTCCCCATTTCCCGCAAAATTGCATGACTTCCGAACCGTCGAACTGCTTTCCGTTGTCGGAGATGATAGCCTAAGGTAGACCGAAACGACAGATGATGTTTTCCCAAATGAACTTAATTACTTGCTCTTGGCCGATCTTGTTGAGTGGTTCGGCCTCTGCCCATTTTGTGAAGTAATCAACCCCCACGATGGTGAATTTACATCCCCCCGGTGCTGTTGGAAAAGGACCGATGAGGTCGATACCCCATTGGGCGAACGGCCACGGACTATACATAGAGGTGAGCTGCTCGGGGGAGAGCTTAATGTTCGGGACCATTATTTGACACCAGTGACAAGATCGGGCGTAGGTGATTGCATCCTTTCGCAGGGTAGATAAGGGAGTCGGCACATGAATGGTTTATAGCTCAAATACTTAATCATTCGCAAGTCGATGAAACTTGATTGGGCGTTAAGTTTATGTGAAGACTTGTATGACGTGTTCTTTGACATAGAGAGTGCCTGTCGAACACTAATGGTTAGTAGGAGCACACATTATAGGTATGCTAATTGGATTAGTATACTCGAACCGACTCACCGTCGATTCGTCAGACGGATTTCACTCTGGGACAGTCAATGATGGAGTCGAAAGGTTGTGATAGCTATTCGTGAACCTTCGACTTGAGGATTTAGTAGGGATGTGCTTGTGATGTTAAGATTTTTCATTCCAGTAGTTGGACCCTATAAACCGGGAGGTGGGGGTCAACCTCGACGAGCATCTTAACGGGCAAGTAGCAGGTCCTACTGAATACCAAGATAGAATTCTTTCTCCCGTTACTGAGCGGGTTATATGTCCTATGCAGTTATTGGCAGATGAGATCATAAGTCTTTGGCCAAAGCATTGGAGCTAGTTGTATTGGAACACGAGAGCTCAATGATCTCGATTTGCATTAACGCATGCATAGCGTCAAGAACAGATAGGGTTTGACTGACCGTGACCCTATATCTTGATTGGGACATTTGAAAGAAGGGTTTATACGTATACTGGTATTCACGACACAATGGTTCTTGAATGATCCCAGTCATTCGTTCTCAGTTGGGGTACAGTGTAGGCCGACAGAATAGCTAGGTGGTGCTACTACTCTTTGGTTCCTCCCATTGCTGACTGAAACGAACCTACTGAGTCGCGCAATAGGATTACGATGGAATGAATCGAGCTTAATCTCTCATTATTAATATTAGATATTGGATATATAATTTGGGACATTGGATGTCTAAATTGATTTATTGGATAAATTAATTTACGGCCTAATTAATTAAATAAATTACCGGGTGGTTAATTTAATTCATGAATATAATTATTTCTTGGAGAAATTAATTATGTAATTATGTATTTGATATGATTAATTAATTGGATTAATTAATCGATATAAATACATCGGAATGAAATCGGAGTTTATCTGTTTAGACTCACGGGAGTCCGAAACGGATCGAACTCATCCGACTCCTTCTAGATGACCGCCACTTTTTCCTTCCCCTTTCCTTTGGTCATTGTCTCCACGTGTTTTTGGATGACTTATGTGAGTCAAGGGGACCAGATCATATTATTTATCTATATAGGTGATTTGGTCATGATTGTGGAGGATATTATGTAGAATAAAGTGAAGACTCTTATCACTTCTTCCTTACCCATTCCATCCGCGAATAGCAAGTGAGAGAGAGAGAAAATAGTTTTCTCAATTGTCTTCATCTTCTTCTTCATTTCTTCTTGGTAATTCTTGGAGAAAAATCAAGAAATCAAAAGAGAGAATATTCATCAAATTCAATAGCTTCATCACTTAGCTCTAGCCGTATCCTTGCAGGATAGCAAGGTGATCGTCATCCCATTCGTTTCTCCGGCGCGTGGCAAGTAGAGGCGTTGTATTTTCGACGTTGGATCATTCGGGTGCTTGGAGCGCTTTGGATCGTAGAGAAATCGTTTAAAGCTTGGGGAATAGCTCAAGAGAAGGAATCCATTTAATCAACGGACTATAAGGGTGAGTTTCTATATCTCTTGTGTTTTCATTTATATATTCGTATATACGTAGCTCGATCGATCCTCGTAGGGATTCAGATCGAATTAATTTTCATTTTACCGCTTCCGCTGGGCCTTCGTTTTAGGCAACGAATCCCAACAGTGGTATCGGAGCGTAGGTCTTGCGATCGTATATACGTATTAGCATTTGGAATGCTTGATTAGATGGTGAATGATTTGGAATCATTTAGTCATAATCGTGGTATATGTTTTACGTTCGTTGTAGTAATATTTTTCGTAAGTTTATGTCTAATATAAATCTTATTTTTCTGGGAAATGTGATTTATATTGAAGATATGAATGTTGAAAAATATAGATATTGGATATCCGGTTGAAAAACTATCCCTAAATTGCCGTTGGACGGTCCGGTAGTGGTCCGAAAAGGGGGGACGCGGCGCAGGGCTCAGGGGCCGCGGCCCAGGGCTGCTGGGCAGCCCGACTGCTGCCCAATGTTGTTTTCGGGAGCAGTTCAGCCCGTTTTCGGACCCGTTTCCTGCTTGTTTTCTTCGTGTATACCTAAAAATGATTTCCCACATTTTAAATTGGATTTATTATGATTAAAATGATTTATGGTATTTCATTTTATAAGGGAAAATTAATTTATTGGAATACTTGTGATTGACCGAATTATTTTGAACGTTTTCATATTACCGATTGTGTGAATCGATTGGATCGGTTTGTTTTGTTGATTGGATCAATGTATCTCTACGATTTCCATTTATATAGTATTTATTGGATGAATGCTTTTGAATGGGGATGTGGTTCGTGGACTTAGTTTTTGAATCGTTTAATTTATTCGATTGGGTTGTAAAGGCCGTTTTGAGCCTATTTATTTTACTAGAAATATTTGTATCTAAGATGCAATTTACAATGTAAAATTTATATGTAATGACGAAGACTGGAGGAAGATCCGTTTCGAGAAGACGAAGATTCAAGACGAAGACTTGTAATTAGATTATGGAGTTTTTGTTTTCTAGGAACGGTCCATGAACCACATGTTGGTAGCAACTAGGTTGTGTATGGTTGTTTCATATTAAATGAATGCCACAAACGCGCTTAAATGATTAATGTGCTAAGTGTAACGTTAATCGCGAAAATTCTCCCACGACAAATTATTAAGTTTATAAGGTTTCAAGTTTTTCCTTCCCTCCATCGAGCTTTCGGGAAATTGAAATCCAAACCGGATGTTCTATGGTTTCGAGTTATCGGGGTAGTCGTTCGGGGAGGACGGATAAATTACTGGGAGCGCACTGGATGCCTTCGGTTGGAGCAAATTTTATCCCTAGAAACCTGATAGGTTGCCGGATAAAATTCAATTGTGAAACTGATTTGCATCGATGGTATAAACTTAAGTTGTTCACGAACCATAGAAACCGTATAGGTTGAGGGGAGCGAACAAGGGGAAAAAGAATATCGAATCACCCATTAGATGGGTTGGTGTTGGACACCACTTTATGAAAATTAATAGACAAGAATAGAAAAGACCTTAATTCTATACTCAGAACATAATATAGCGAGTCACTAATTAATCTGTTATACTTAATGCAGACATAACTCTCAATATGGCAATGAATCCACTCGCAATTCTACTCGATAAGAACACCCTGATTGGACCTAACTTGGTAGACTGGTTCCGCAATCTGATAATTGTCCTCAGTATAGAGGCACTGGGATACGTCTTGGAGAGGGACATTCTGGCGACTCCTGTGCAGACCAGAGCCAATCAGGAAGATATTGAAAACCACGAAAAGTGGGTTAAGAATGACGTGAAAGTCCGTGCTTATATGATGGCTTCCATGTCTAATGAGCTTCAGAGAGCTCATGAGAAAATGACTTCTGCTAGGCAGATTCTATCTCACTAAAACGAACTTTATGGTGAGCACAACAGAACTGCTAGATATGAGATATCCAAGCAACTGTTTGGTACAAGGATGAAGGAAGGTGAGAAGGTTGGAGAACACGTCCTCAAAATGATATCCATGATCGAGAGATTGGAGGCTCTTGATTTTAAAATAGATACTTCTCTCCAAACCGACCTTATCCTACAGTCTCTCCCTGGTTCCTTCTCACAGTTTGTTATGAACTTCAACTGCAAAGAGATTGCATGTAATTTAGCTAGGCTAATGAACAAACTTGTGACCGCTCAGTCTCCGATAAAGACTCTGTGGATGAAGGAGTCTGCTCTTGTGATTTCTTCTGGACCTCGGAGGTCTAAGAACAAAAAGAAAAAGACCAAGAAGTAGACTGGACCACATGTCAAGGACTTCAAGGTCAAAGGCAAAGCCCCAACGGTTCCAAAGAGCAAGAAGAAAGACGCTTGTCTCAAGTGCGGTGAGCTGGGCCACTGGGCTAGAGACTGTCCGATTCTTCATGGCACTTCAGGTACAAAAATTTTAGTTTTGGAAACAAATTGTTCTGCTACTGTATTTTCTACTTTCTGGATACTGGATTCGGGTGCTAGTTCACATATTTGCACCGTGAATCAGGATCTGGAACAAAGTAGGAAGCTTGGAGCTGGAGAAGTTATGATCACAGTCGGAAGCAGGCATAGTGTCGAGGCGACCGACATAGGATCACTTCTTTTGGGTTTAGAATCCGACTTTATTTTGACTTTAGAAGATGTACTTGTTTTTTCCAAGGGGCACAAAAATATTGTATCCATTTCGGTCATGGACCGAAAAGGCTTTTCATTTTTCATTGATGATGGTTCCTGCAAAATTTATTTCAGAAATAAACTACTAGCTGCTACATTGTTAAATGGACTATATCATCTAAATCTCAGCAACAAAGTAGTTGTAAAACTATGACTAGAAAACGTGGTAGGGATGAAACCATTCAAGTTTTGAAATGGCATCTTAGACTTGGTCATGTTGGTCACACCAAGGTTTACAAGATGGAAAAAGATAGACTTATGGGTCCATTGGGATCGGATCCCTTTCCTACTTGTGAATCTTGCCTTAAAGGCAAAATGACTAAGTCTCTCTTCACAGGGACTTTTGAAAGAGCCGCTAATAAACTGGGATTAATCCATACCTACGTATGTGGTGCTTTGGAAGCAGCACGTGATGGATATCAATATTTCATTATGTTTACAGATGATCATACTAGGTATGGTTATCTATACTTGATGAAACATAAATCCGAGGCCTTTGAGAAATTCCAGGAATTCAAGGCCCTAGTCGAGAAACAAACTAGTAATCATATCAAAGCACTTCGGTCGGACCGAGGTGGCGAGTATATGAGTACGGAGTTTGACGAGTTCCTTAAGGAACATGGAATAGTTTTACAACTAACACCTCCAGGTACTCCTCAGTTAAATGGTGTGTCAGAAATAAGGAACCGGACCTTGTTGAACATGGTCCGTTCCATGCTGGGCTATACTGACTTACCGATTTACCTGTGGGGGTATGCACTCCTGACTGCCGCTTACATCTTGAACAGATGTCCTTCCAAATCCGTTCTTAAAACTCCACATGAGATGTGGGAGGGCAGGAAACCAAGTCTTAATCATATTAGGATTTGGGGATGTCCCGCCTACGTCAAGAATACTAGGGTGGAAAAGTTGGAAGCGAGGTCCGCAAAGGGACGTTTCATTGGATTCCCATCTGGGACGATGGGGTATCTATTCTACATGCCCGAAGATCGAAAGTTCGTTGTTGCTTTACAAGCACACTTCCTGGAAGATGAGTTCATTCAGGAAGGCGGAGCAGGTAGAAGTATTTCTTTGGAAGAATACAATGAAACTCCTAAGGAGACACCTGTACAATAAATTGGAACCGAACCTTCTGAAACACAAGTACAACCACCTCGTAGGTCTAGTAGGGTGTCTCATTTACCTGATAGGTATGGGCTTGTGCACTTGGAGGAGATGGGTCTCCATGAGGTTCCAAGTGATAGCCAAGAGACCGACCCAACGACCTATGACCAAGCGATGGTGGATGTAGACTCTGCGAAATGGCGCGAAACTATGGAAGCTGAGATAGACTCAATGCATGTCAATTAGGTCTGGACTCTAGTAGACCGCCCCAAGGGCATAGTGCCTATTGGGAACAAGTGGATCTACAATGGAAAGACTTATGGTGATGGCAAGGTTGACGCCTATAAGGCCAGGCTTGTGGCAAAGGGTTATACCCAGAAGGAAGGGATCGATTACCATGATACCTTCTCGCCCGTATCCATGATCAAGTCTATTCGCATGATGCTTGCTATAGCTGCCTACCATGATTATGAGATATAGCAAATGGACGCAAAGATGGCTTTCCTTTATGGATTCCTCGAGGAGGAAATCTATATGGAGCATCCTAAAGGCTTTGTGTCCGAATTTGATATTCAAAAAGTGTGCAAGCTTCAACGTTCCATTTATGGACTGAAGCAAGTGTCACATAGTTGGAACCTTCGTTTTGATGAGGCGGTCAAAGAGTTTGACTTCGTGCAAAATGAGGAGGAACCTTGTGTATACAAGAGGGTTAGTGGGAGCAAGATCGCATTCTTAGTACTATATGTGGATGATATTCTACTAATAGGAAATGATGTGGGAATGCTTAGTTATGTGAAAGCTTGGGTTTCGAGTAATTTCTCTATGAAAGACTTGGGAGAAGCAACCTATATTCTTGGAATTCGACTCTACCAGGATAGAGCGGAGAGAACAATAGGTCTTTCCCAAGCCCTCTATATAGATAAAATCTTAAAGCGATTTAAGATGGATGATTCTAAAAGAGGGTTCCTACCGATGCGACATGGTATAAAACTCTCCTTGAAGATGTGTCCTCAATGCGAGGAACAACGAAAGGAAATGAGTAATATACCATATGCTTCGGCCGTGGGTAGCCTTATGTATGCTATGTTGTGTACAAGACCTGACATTGCGCATGCTGTAAGCGTGGTGAGTAGGTTTCAGGCAAACCCAGGTAGGGAACATTGGACTGCCGTAAAGAACACTCTCAAGTACTTAAGAAGGACTAGAGATATGGTTCTGATGTATGGCGGTGGAGAATTAGATGTGGTGGGATTCACTGATATGGACTTCCAAGGACTGAAGGACGATTTGATGTTTACTTTTGGCTACATATTTACTCTTCATGGAGGAGCAGTATCTTGGCGTAGCGCCAAGCAAAGCGCGACTGCTGATTCCACCTGTCAGGCTGAGTATCAAGCAGCCTCGGAGGCTTCCAAGGAAGGGTTCTGGATTAAGAAGTTTCTGGGAGAACTTCAAGTGATACCATGTGCTGAGCTGCCTGTTCCGCTGTACTGCGACAACGACGGAGCTGTAGCACAGGCCAAGGAGCCGAGGTTTCACAACAGTACCAAGCACATTGAGAGGAAGTATCATCTCGTAAGAGAATTTGTTCGCAAGGGATACATTGTGCTGCATAGATTAGACTCATCCGACAACGTCGCTGATCCACTGACCAAGCCACTTTCTAAGACTAGCTTGGAGCGTCATCTGGAGAACATGGGTATTAGATACCATAGTGTGTGGCATTGAGTGCAAGTGGGAGATTGTTAGGAGTATGCCCTCGAATGCCACTCAGAGGATGTTGAGTGAGGGCATTGTACTTGTAATTATGTAAATCATTAATATAAGGCAATGGATGTTTCTTTATTTACTAGAAGTTACTAGCATTCCTAACTCGTAAATATACATATAGAAACCAGTCCGTGTATTTGAGAGCAAAACGTTCCACTCCTTATTGGATAGGGGGTTGGCACTGGAAAGGTTTATAGCTCAAATACTTAATCGTTCGCAAGTCGATGAAACTTGACTGGGCGTTAAGTTTATGTGAAGACTTGTATGACATGTTATTTGACATGGAGAGTGCCTGTCGAACATTAATGGTTAGTGGGAGCACACGTTATAGGTATGCTAATTGGATTAGTATACTTGAACCGACTCACCCTCGATTCGTCACACGGATTTCACTCTGGGATAGTCAATGACGGAATCGAAAGATTGTGATAGGTATTCATGAACCTTCGACTTGAGGATTTAGTAGGGATGTGCTTGTGATGTTAAGATTTTCATTAGAGTAGTTCGACCCTATAAACCGGGAGGTGGGGGCCAACCTCGTCGTGCATCTTAACGGGCAAGTAGCAGGTCCTACTGAATACCAAGATAGAATTCTTTCTCCCGTTAATGAGCGAGTTATATGTTCTCTGCGGTTATTGGCAGATGAGATCATAAGTCTTTGGCTAAACCATTGAAGCTAGTTGTATTAGATACACGAGAGCTCAATGATCTCGATTTGCATTAATGTATGCATAGCGTCAAGACCAGATAGGGTTTGACTGACCGTGACCCTATATATTGATCGAGACATTTGAAAGAAGGGTTTATACGTATACTGGTACTCACGACAGAATGGTTCTTGAATGATCCCAATCATTCGTTCTTAGTTGGGGTACAGTGTAGGCCGCTGTTAGGCGTATTTTATGCGCTTATTGATCATTATTTTATATCCATCTTGAGCCTAAATCAGCATAAATGAGCTTTTAATGCACTATTCTTATATGTTTTGCAGGAAATCGGAGTCTGGAAGCCGAAATGATGAAAAACGGGCGAAAACAGCAGTTTTTAGTCATGAGCCGCGGCACAAACCAAGTGAGCCGCGGCACACGAAGACAACCAGCGAGCCCCGAGTGGACTGTACCATGAGCCGCGGCACAGCTTAAGTGAGCCGTGGCCCAGGAGGAAAATATGCGCCCAGGCATCCGGCACTGAGCAGTAGGGGCCGCGGCACAGATTTAGTGAGTCGCGGCCCACATGGCGGTTTTGGCTGAGCCTTCCGCGTTTCTTCGCCGTTTTGGAGCCTGTTCTCGACCTAATCACACGGACGCATTTTGAAGGCTGATAACAGTTATAAATAAGCATTGAAGGGCTGAAAACAAGGAGGAAATCAAGGGAGATCGATAGACATCGCGGGACAGAAGAACACAAGGAGGAGATTTGTGGGCGACGACAAGACCACGGATCCCTACGGTTTTTCTTAATTTTTCCGCATCTTAGTTTCTAGATCTATTCGAGTAGGATTTTGATTATAGCCGATTACATGACGGTTTGATTTATTTATTATTATTTCAATTTATTCGTTATTCTATTGAATTGGATTCTTCTTACTGTTCTTAATGCTTTTTTAATTGTGTGGCCAACAGTTGAATTGTTTTGAATGTCTTTATGGATTCGGGAGATGAAATCTAGGCATAGTTCTTGTGAGAAAAATCATGATTATCGTGAGATAGGGATATACTCATGGGAATTGTGAAGCCTTTTTATTGTGGGGATTCTTGAACTGTTTTAGCTATTAATTATCTAATTTGAATAGGGATATATCGAGTTAATAATTCGTAGTATTTTCTATCGACCTTGGGAAAGGCTGTAGAATAATTTAGGAATTCCTGGATTACTATCAATTGAATAAAAGTGATTTGAATTGAATAAATATCATTCCTGATTGTTTGAGGTGAAAATCATAATCCTACACCCTTATTAGTATTATTATTATTAGTACTATTATTTATTTTTGGCAATTAGTTTAGAAATAAAATTCTATATAATTGTTCTTCAAATAAAATTACGAGTTGACTATATTTTGGTACTTGGTGAAATCAATCCTCGAGGGAACGATATCTTACTTACCACTTTATTACTTGTTGACACCGTGCACTTGCAGCATAGTGTGAGGGATTTCCTCACAACAAGTTTTTGGCGCCGGTGCCGGGGACTGATTTTTTCGCTAATATCAATACCAAGCGACTCTAATTTTAATTTGAAGTTTTTTCTTTTTAGTCTCTATATTTTTATTTTTTTCATTATGTTTTCCTTTGATTATAGTGACCCTTGGCATTTCATAAATTTCAATGTTCTTGATAATTTGCCTAATAGGGTCAGTCAGCCCCCTCCCCCGAAACAAAAGACCATGTTTGAACAATGTGTAGATGCTCTCGAAAATTTTGATAGTACCCTTCTTGAGCGAGAATGTGCACGTCGTGGTCTTGAGATTCACTATGGTTATTTTCCAGCTCATATATTTCGTAGTGAAGTTGAGGGGGAGGTTGAAAAGAAAGACATGCTGAGTTTTAGGCTTGATCCCCCAGCACCTGATAATTACATAAAGTGTGATGAGCTTGTAGAAGAAGTTATCATTGATGATGTTTCCAAAGAAATTTCATTAATTTGTCATCAAACTTCGAACAATAAGGTGAACACTTTTGTGCCTAAAATTTTATTAACGGTGCCGCGCATAATTTTTCCTAAATCCATAATGGGAGAGATTGACCCCATTACTTTTGATTGTGTTGAGGATGATTCTTTGAGTTCAAATGTGGTTGTTCATGATATGTATTTATTATTTACCCATTCGAACTCTGCTTATTTTTTCTTGCCTTATAACTATTATATTCTTCCATCATTTTTTGGTTGTCCGCATAATTATTCTTACTCATTATTTTCGGCAACCGGGCATGAACCAAAGCCTCATTTGTGGAATAAGAGGCTCATAGATTGCAAGAAGGGGGCATTTGGCAATCTCCCTAGAAAGAAGCCACGTTAATTTTTTATTTGCCACGTCGTGCTCAAGACGTAAAATAGAGTGCTTGATGGGAGGCAACCCATCATTTTTACTTGCTTTCTAGTTAGTTGTTTTTATTTGATTTTTAGTTAATAATTTTTTCCTTTGTTTTGTTTTTTCATTTGGATTCGTGTATTCTTGTGGCCCTTATTTCTCTAATAATGTTTTTTTAACTCCAATGAGTATTATCCTTCATATTCTAGTCTTTTTTGACTTAATGTCTACAGTTATTTAATGACTAGAGACTAAGTTTGGGGGTCCCTGGTGATGTTGGGCATTACTTGAAGTATGACAGACGATTCCACTCAGACATGTGCTGGCGTTCAAGGTGACATTTGGAATAAGTTTCACTTTTCCTTATCTCTTTTATTTTCACATGAGTTTTATTATTGATGATGTTATGTGTAGTGGAATAAATTGAAGCATGCGATAATTTTCTTAATTTTTCTTGGGTATAAATTGCGATTGTTTTATTGTCCTTGCATGCTGTTGATGGTTAAAAACGTGAATTTTTCGTGAATTTTTTGTGCCTCCGTGTGTAAAACTGATGTTACGATATTGATTTCTCTTGGAAGAAACGATTGAGTTTAGTCGAGTTGCAGTCAAGCGATATCTGTTTCTGTTGAGTATTCAATTAGGTCCGAAATTTTATCATTTTTTGTAGAAATCTTAGCAGATAAGAAAGGAGACATACATGTTTTCAAATCACCGTCTATTTGGTTATACTTTTCGGTTAGCTAGTCGTCCAGTAACATAAGTCGTGTGGGCACTTAAGTTGAGTTTAGAGTCGGATAGTTTTTCCCAAAAAAAAGTCGAGATATTATTTGTTCTATGATGGGAAGTCTAGTAACCGGGGGTATTCACGTGACCCGTTGTTTACTCTCGCATAAAACGCCAACCCAAATTAGACTAATGGTTTAGAGTTTTCGCATGTGCCGATTATGGGGAGCCTAGTAACCGGGGGTGTTAGATTGGTACCGCCACTAGAAGGGGGGTTGAATAGTGCGGATAAGAGTATTGTACTCTTTTCGTGCGGAAGCAAAAATATCGGAGTAATAAAAATGCGGAAAAGAAAGAACACAAGGAATTGTTCGAGAGGTTCGGCTATTAACGAAGCCTACGTCCCCTACCTGGTGTTATCGACTAGGACTTTTCTTAGAACTTGGAATTTGCACTTTCTAGTTTAGTGCCAACTTCTTACAACTTCTTGATTTCCGGGCTCAAGAACAACCTCACAAAAGCACTCTTGTTTTTCTAGGTACAAGATAACCTATACACAAAATAAATGCGAGTAGGAACTCGACTTTCACGATATATCGCTCTTAGATACAAGAATGAAGATTGGAAATTATAGAACAAATCTTCTCGTATCACAATCTAGAATAGGTATATCTCTCAAAATGTTTGCTTGATATTGCTTGAGTATGCTAGTAGGCTCAGAATGCTTGTGTGTCTTCAATCTCCATGACGGTGGCTATTTATAGCCTTCTTGAGCTCAATTTCCCGTTGGAACAGTTTAACTGGTTACGTACGTTATATGCTGTTGGTTACGTACGTAATATTATGGTCAAAGATCCGTTGATTGAGACGACTTGTTGCAACGGCTAGTGGCTTTTCCAACGGTCAGAATAATTCAAGCCTTACGTACATTATATAGCTCTGGTTACGTACGTTACCTGTACAGAAAAACTTACGAAAATAGTGAATGTTACGTACGTTATAAAAGATGCGTTACGTACGTTAACTGTACTAAAAATCTTGCAGACAACTGTGAATGTTACGTACGTTAATGTGATGTGTGTTACGTACGTTAACTGAAGAGAAAATATGTTTTAAGTAAATTTTGGTTTTAATAACACATCATCAAAATGATCTAAAAAATATTGTTCCAACAATCTCCCTCTTTTTGATGATGACAAAATTTACGTATGTGAGTTTTTGAAAACATGATTTTAATAAAAATTAAAATCTCCCCCTGAACACGAGCACTGCAAAAATTAATATGCTCCCCCTGAAAACGCGCACGGGTTATTACAAAAGTTGATTTAAAAAACGAATACATATTATTCTCCCCCTTTTTGTCATTAACAAAAAGTTGAGAAAACCTGCAAGAGACATCAATGATACGCATAATAATCAACATAATCCAAGTCAATGATTAAACAAAATGATAACCAAAATGATGCATAAAAAGATAGTCATTACAGTCAAAACATAAACATGAAATGTTTGGTCTTTTAATAAAACAGGAAACATCATCATCAGAAAGGATAGCCCGACTAGTCAAGGTCCGCATCCGGAGGTGTCGGCGGTATCCCAAAATGTGTGCAGATGTTCTTCACCATGATCTTGATGTCGCTCATGTCCTTCTCAAGCCTATCCATCCGAGAAGCCATCTGGGAAGAAGAGGATTCCGGACGAGGACGGGAGGAACCAAGCTGAGATGACGGACGAGGTCTAGTATGTTTGATCCCCCTCGATGTGATCCTCTCCTCCGGTCTCGGAAGAGTGCCCCCATCTATGAGCCGATCATCATCTTTGATATACGCAAAGTATATCCATCCACGATTTCTCGTGCGAAGATACCTCATCGTCCGTAACGTCCCCTCGGTGACGAGGCTCCCCCTAGGAATCGGAACCCCATGGACCCCAGACAGATCAACTCCTGCTTTCTCAAAAATTTCAGTTAAGATAGAACCAAACGGCATTCCCGATTTTCTCTGTCGATCAACTTTCGCGTAGCTCTTTTTGTGTAAAATTTGACCCTTTTCCACGAACCATTTTAGCACAATAGACGCGAAGTTGACTTGGTGATCCTTCCACACATGATAAATAATCTCCATATCGATATTCACAAGTCGAAGTTGAGCATTAACTTTAGGCATAAGACAACGAGTGATAGCATCGTGAAGCAAACGAATGTTTATCCCAAAGTCATTGTTTTCAAACTGCCCGGAATGAACATTTATAACGGCTTTGTCCGACAAAAAATCACGGACTTTGGACTCGTGAACACCATAGCTTTCATCATCGGACCAGTCGTTAATGACTTCGTCCGGAGGAGCAAACTCTCCTTTGCATCGAAAACCCTCATTAGGGAGACCAAAAATCTCCGAAAGTTTCGCCTCATCAAAGGATATTGATTTACCACGCACAAGAGAATTAACAACAGCAAGTCCGTCGGCATCATAAGTGACAAAAGAATTTGCATAAAACTCTTTTACACAGTCCTCATAAATTGGTCGAGCAAGACTAACGAACCGATTTATCCCAAGCATATCGAAGAATTCTTCGATAGCAACACCAACACAGTTCAGAGATTCAAAATCAAAGTGGTGACTCGGAGTTACCTCTTCGTCAATAAGGATTTCGTTGAAAACTTTCATGGCTTGAGCATTCTGAAATGATGGATCGCCGGAAGCCGTGGAGGATGTTTGGGAGGTTTCTCCACTTCTCTTTTTTTCGGTTCTGGATGCCATGAAGATTGAATCGGTTGAAAAGTGAAGGTTTGATGGATAATCTTGAAGTTTAGGAAGATTTGCAGGCAGTTCGTCGTCAATGTCGCTAGGGATTTGTAGGAAATGAAAAGGGGACTGACGATGTGGGTTTATATATGTTAGGGTCAACGATCGCTTACATACGTTATATCCCTTATGTAACGTACGTAACGTAAAAACCTAAACTTTCTGGAGTGAAACCTGCGTTTCGTTATGTACGTAACGAACCAACCTCTAACGTATGTAAGGTCCTATTACGTACGTAATGGACTGCGTCTACCGTACGTAAGCAAGACCAAATGAATAGTCTTTTCCTTTCGATGATGTCCCGATTTAAATGACCATTTAATGTGACTATGTTGAGTATGCAATATTTAAAAATGATCAGCATGTCCCATTCCTAAATTTATGCGAATAAAGTTGAAAGCTTCTTCGGGTAATGGTTTTGTAAAAATATCCGCCAATTGTTCATTAGTACCAACAAATTGGAGACGAACATTCCCGTTTTGGACATGGTCACGAATAAAATAGTGACGAATTTCGATGTGTTTTGTCCTACTATGCAAAATGGGGTTTTTACTTAAATTAATGGCACTTGTATTGTCACAAAAAATAGGAGTATTTTTAAGTTCGATGCCATAATCAAGTAATTGATTTTTGATCCAAAGAACTTGTGCACATGCACTTCCCACAGCCACATATTCTGCTTCAGCTGTGGAAGTAGCGACACTAGTCTGTTTCTTACTTCCCCATGAAATTAAACATGAACTCATAAAATGACAAGTTCCGGTGGTGCTTTTTCTATCAATTTTACATCCACCAAAATCGGCATCACTATAAGCAAAAAGTTGAAAATCAATGCTGGAAGGATACCATAGGCCTAAACCAGCAGTATATTTTAAATATCGAAAAATCCGTTTACATGCAATGAGATGAGATTCTTTAGGGTTTGCTTGAAAACGAGCACATAGACAGTAGCAAACATTATATCGAGTCTAGATGCGCTTAAGTAAAGTAAGAATCCGATCATACCTCGATAAATCTTGTTTTGGTCAATGATTTACCTTTTTCATCTTTATCGAGTTTAAGAGTGGAAGACATAGGAGTGGATATTTCTTTGCAATCTTCCATCTTAAATTTCTTTAGAAGCTCATTGACGTACTTGGATTGGTGAATGAATATTCCGTCATTGAGTTGCTTAATTTGGAGTCCGAGAAAGTTTTTCAACTCTCCCATCATACTCATTTCGAACTCTCCCTTCATAAGATTTGAAAATTCTTTGGACAGAGTTTCGTTAGTTGCACAAAAAACAATATCGTCCACATAGATTTGACAAATTAACATATCATCACTTAAGACCTTAATAAATAGAGTATTATAAACATTACCTCTTTTATAACCATTTGAGATAAGAAAAGAGCTTAGACGATCATACCATGCTCTCGGAGCTTGTTTTAATCCATAGAGAGCTTTATGGAGCTTGTACACATGATCCGGATGATCATAGTCTTCAAAACCCGGAGGTTGCTTGACATAAACTTCCTCCTGGATGATTCCATTTAGGAACACACTTTTTACATCCATTTGATGGAGTTTGATCTTCTTGTATGTGGCAAAGGCACAGAGAAGACGAATAGCTTCAAGACGAGCAACAGGAGCGAACGTCTCTTCATAATCTAAGCCTTCTTCTTGATTATAACCTTGGGCGACCAACCTCGATTTATTTTTAATAGGGAGACCATCATCATTGGTTTTGATTTTATGAACCCATTTGGTACCAATGATTGATTTGTCTACCGGTGCCGGAACTAATTCCCAAACTTTATTTCTTTCGAATTAGTTTAGCTCTTCTTGCATAGCAATAGCCCAATTCTCATCATTTATGGCCTCATCGATATTCTTTGGTTCTGTAAGAGAAATAAATGCAATATTGTTAATACAATCATTTATATTTCTCCTAGTTCGTACACCTTCATCGATTTTTCCGAGAATTTGTTCCATCGGATGGTCTTTCACATTTGCCCAATCTTTAGGAAGGTTGTAAGTATTTTCCTCCTGTTTGTCCGAGCTTACGTCGAGCTTCTCCAACTCCTTTGATACTTCGGATACTTCGTTAGTTGGAACCATACCTGCATCATCATCAAAAACAACCTTTCTCGGGGGTAAAACTGTATCATCGAATTTTACATGAATGGACTCTTCTACCGAGCCTCTTCTACAATTAAATACACGATAAGCTCTACTATTAGTAGAATAACCAAGAAATATTCCAATAGCTGATTTAGAATCGAATTTACCCAAATTGTCTTTTCCATTATTATGAATGAACACTTTACAACCAAATGGATGAAAATAAGATAAATTGGGCTTTTTACCTTTAAAAATCTCATAAGGAGTCATCATTTTGTTCCTCCTGAGATGGACACGATTAATAACATAACAAGCAGTGTTAACGGCTTCGGCCCAAAAGTATTTAGGAAGACCATACTCGTTGAGCATTGTTCGGCTCATTTCTTCTAGAGAGCGATTCTTCCTCTCGACAACTCCATTTTGTTGAGGTGTCCGAGGTGCCTAAAAGTTGTGCCCAATACCATATTTATCGCACCAATCTTCAAAGAGATTAGAATCAAATTCTCCACCATGATCGGTTCGAATGGCGATAACTGGTAATTCTTTTTCCTTCTAGGTAACCTTACACCACTTAACAAACTGGTTAAAAGCATCATCTTTATTGGCTAAGAATTTTACCCAAGTAAATCTTGAAAAATCATCGACAATAACTAAAGTATAAAGTTTACCTGTTAGACTGGCATGTCGAGACGGACCAATTAAATCCATATGAATTAATTCAAGAATGCGACTAGTGGAAATTTCCATTTTTGGTTTAAACGAGCCTCTTGCATGTTTACCTTTAATACAGGCCTCACAAATGTGGTTTTTTCTAAAATTCAATTTTGGTAGACCACGAACAATATCATTTTTGGCCAATTTTGAAAGAAGTGGTAAAGAGGCATGTCCCAATTTTCGGTGCCAAACAATGGCATTTTCATCGTACGAAAGTAGACATTTTTCGTTAAAAGAAGATTCATCTTGGAGATCAACAATGTAAATATTTCCATAACGCAATCCAATAAAAACGATTTGGTCTTTTCTCATTGCCGTGCAATGCGTAATTTCAAAAATTAATTTAAGACCGGTGTCACATAGTTGGGAAACACTTAGGAGATTATGGCAAAGTCCATCAACAAATAGAACATTTTCAATAGTGGGTAAAGGTTTCTTACCAATTTTACCTGTCCCTTTTATTTGGCCCTTTTTATTATCGCCAAAGGTAACACAGCCACGATCTTCCTTTTTCAGCTCCGTGAAGAGATGTTCATTTCCACTCATGTGATTTGAACATCCACTATCAACATACCATTTATTTGATAATGTTGTCTTCCTTGCTTGTACCTACAAAAATCATTTTCTTCCGTTTTATAGGTACCCAGGCTAATTTGGGTCCTGAGGAGTTAGATAAAAAAACTTGGTTTTTAACAATGGTCCCTTTTGGTACCCAAATTTGCTTAACCCTTATAGTACGTCTAGAGTTTCGACAGTAGGTTTCGGTATGTCCAGGTTTAAAGCATTTTGGACATGATGGAATTCCTGTTTTTAAAGTGTCCGAATCTTTTGTGGTAATTTCTAAGGACTTTTTCATTGGAAATGAATTATACCCAAGTCCTTGTTTTGAAAGAGAAAATTTTTGACCAAATAATAGTTGCTCAAATTTGTCATTACCACATGAGAATTTTCTAACATAGAGTTTTAACTCTTTCTGAGTTTTGTGCAATTCATCTCTCAGAATTTTCTCGGTTTCCAAGCAATTTGTATGATCAATCGAAACTTCCTTGTTTTTCGATAATTTAGCATTTTCATTTTCAAGGAGTTTTATTTTCTTTTTCAATTCTTTATTACTATTGCAGGCCTTTTCGTATTCATTATTTAGAGATTCAAAAGCATCAAGTAGTTCTTCATGAGAATCACTAACCTCGACTTCTTCGTCACTATCTTCGGATGCGCGGGCCATTAGAGCAAGATTGGTTTGGACTTGTAGTTCATCATCCTCATCATCGTCACTCCATGTGGCGACAGAAACCTCCTTTTTTTTGAACTTTTCATGAGGTGGTTTTGATGAACTTATTGGAGCAGCAGCACGACAATCTTTTGCAAAATGGCCTGGAACGCCGCACCTTCGACAAGTGTTGTCGAACTTTTTGTTTTGAGGGAAGTGAGTCTTTTTGGATTCATCCCTTGATTCTTGCTTGATATCTCTCCGGCGCCTTTGAAGAAGATTTTTAAATTTCTTTATGTTTTTGGCATAAAAGGCGGTTTCTTCGTCCTCTTCTTCGATAGGTTCATCCTCTAGATCGCTTTCTTCTTTCGCTTTGAAAGCGATAGTCCTTTCTCTCTCCTTAGGTTTTGGTTTCGAGCTTCGAGATTTGATGACGATCTCATAATTAATGAGAGATCCGATGAGAGCGCTGAATTCTATTGTATTGAGGTCTTTCGACTCCATGATAGCCGTAACGGTAGCATCCCATTCTCTTGGTAGAGACCGAAGGATTTTCTTGGCTTTGTCACTACTTGATATCGGTTTCCCGAATGAAGCTAGCCCATTTGTGATTGCCGAGAAACGGTCAAGCATAGTGGTAATGCTTTCTTCTTCTTTCATGGTGAAGAGTTCATAATCGTGAAGAAGCATATTGATTTTGGTTTCCTTAACTTGACTCGTACCTTCATGAGTGATCTCTAACATTTTCCAGATTTCTTTTGCCGTCTCGCAGGAAGAAATTCTATTGTGATCTTCTGGATTGAGAGCACAATAAAGCAATTGAGTGGCTTTACTGTTGAAGTGATCGTTCTTCCAGTCGGCATCGTCGTACTCTTCAAAACTTTTGAGAGAGCCATCCGTCTTCTTAGGAATGGTAGGTCCAAGGGCAATGACCTTTCATATTTCAATATCGTGAGCTCAGATGAAGATGGACATCTTCTTCTTCCATGTCATAAAGTTTGAACCATCGAAGAAGGGAGGGCGATTGAGAGCGTTGCCTTCAACGGAGGAAAGGATAAAGGCCATTTGGATCTTTTCTCTAGCGGGTGTTAATCCGGTGATAAAGAGACCTCTCCGATACCAATTGTTAGATTGGTACCGCCACTAGAAGGGGGGTTGAATAGTGCGGATAAGAGTATTGTACTCTTTTCGTGCGGAAGCAAAAATATCGGAGTAATAAAAATGCGGAAAAGAAAGAACACAAGGAATTGTTCGAGAGGTTCGGCTATTAACGAAGCCTACGTCCCCTACCTAGTTTTATCGACTAGGACTTTTCTTAGAACTTGGAATTTGCACTTTCTAGTTTAGTGCCAACTTCTTACTACTTCTTGATTTCCGGGCTCAAGAACAACCTCACAAAAGCACTCTTGTTTTTCTAGGTACAAGATAACCTATACACAAAATAAATGCGAGTAGGAACTCGACTTTCACGATATATCGCTCTTAGATACAAGAATGAAGATTGGAAATTATAGAACAAATCTTCTCGTATCACAATCTAGAATAGGTATATCTCTCAAAATGTTTGCTTGATATTGCTTGAGTATGCTAGTAGGCTCAGAATGCTTGTGTGTCTTCAATCTCCATGAAGGTGGCTATTTATAGCCTTCTTGAGCTCAATTTCCCATTGGAACAGTTTAACTGGTTACGTACGTTATATGCTGTTGGTTACGTACGTAATATTCTGGTCAAAGATCCGTTGATTGAGACGACTTGTTGCAACGGCTAGTGGTTCTTCCAACGGTCAGAATAATTCAAGCCTTATGTACGTTATATAGCTCTGGTTACGTACGTTACCTGTACAGAAAAACTTACGAAAATAGTGAATGTTACGTACGTTATAAAAGATGCGTTACGTACGTTAACTGTACTAAAAATCTTGCAGACAACTGTGAATGTTACGTACGTTAATGTGATGTGTGTTACGTACGTTAACTGAAGAGAAAATATGTTTTAAGTAAATTTTGGTTTAATAACACATCATCAAAATGATCTAAAAAATATTGTTCCAACAGGGGGTATTCGCGTGACCCGTTGTTTACTCTCGCGTAAAACAGCGACCTTGAATCGGACATGCGGAAATAGCTATTCGAGTTTTTTCTCCGCTGTAGAGGGGGACTTAGTAACTAGAAGCATCCATGTGCCCAATGAGTGTCTTTTACGTCAAACGGTTCCCCAATATATGAGAATGGACATCCACCCTAGGACTATCCCGATGAAACATCCCGAGATCCAAACCTAGTTGTTAACTCGAATCTATATTATTGATCAAACATAAGGGAAGGCTGTCCGAGGAGTAATGTCGATTATGAAACTCTTAAATTTTTGCCACTAGACCATGGAACTGGACGAATTGGCTTGTTTAATCTAACCCTTCATATTGACGGTCGGTTAAATTCACGCTTGTTAATCTTTGAGCTTGATTTTCTTCATGAACGGTTGGTTAGGACTGAAAATGATTACTTCTTGGAATCAGTGTCCGTGGATGTGACTCACTATTACGACACTCGTATTATTCTGTGAGATTTTCAGGGTAGTATTGATTAGGTTGAGTACTATGGACTTGCATGAGTATTCACGATACTTTTTGTTTAAAATTGATTCTTGCTTGAGGACAAGCAAAGGCTCAAGTTTGGGGGTATTTGTTAGGCGTATTTTTATGCGCTTATTGATCATTATTTTATATCCATCTTGAGCCTAAATCAGAATAAATAAGCTTTTAATGCACTATTCTTATATGTTTTGCAGGAAATCGGAGTCCGGAAGCCGAAACGATGAAAAACAGGCGAAAACAGCAGTTTTGGGTCATGAGCCGCGGCACAAACCAAGTGAGCCGCGGCACACGAGGACAACCAGCGAGCCCCGAGTGGACTGTACCGTGAGCCGCGGCACAGCTTAAGTGAGCCGCGGCCCAGGAGGAAAATATGCGCCCACGCATCCGGCGCTGAGCAGTAGGGGCCGCGGCACAGATTTAGTGAGCCGAGGCCCACATGGCAGTTTTGGCTGAGCCTTCCGCGTTTCTTCGCCGTTTTGGAGCCTGTTCTCGACCTAATCACACGGACGCGTTTTGAAGGCTGATAACAGTTATAAATAAGCATTGAAGGGCTGAAAACAAGGAGGAAATCAAGGGAGATCGATAGACATCGCGGGACAGAAGAACACAAGGAGGAGATTTGTGGGCGACGACAAGACCACGGATCCCTACGGTTTTTCTTTATTTTTCCGCATCTTAGTTTCTAGATCTATTCGAGTAGGATTTTGATTGTAGCTGATTACAAGACGATTTGATTTATTTATTATTATTTCAATTTATTCGTTATTCTATTGAATTGGATTCTTCTTACTGTTCTTAATGATTTTTAATTGTCTGGCCAACAGTTGAATTGTTTTGAATGTCTTTATGGATTCGGGAGATGAAATCTAGGCATAGTTCTTGTGAGAAAAATCATGATTGTCGTGAGATAGGGATATACTCATGGGAATTGTGAAGCCTTTTTATTGTGGGGATTCTTGAACTGTTTTAGCTATTAATTATCTAATTCGAATAGGGATATATCGAGTTAATAGTTCGTAGTATTTTCTATCGACCTTGAGAAAGGCTTTAGAATAATTTAGGAATTCCTGGCTTACAATCAATTGAATAAAAGTGAAATGAATTGAATAAATATCATTCCTGATTGTTTGAGGTGAAAATCATAATCTTACGCCCTTATTAGTATTATTATTATTATTAGTACTATTATTTATTTTCGGCAATTAGTTTAGAAATAAAATTCTATATAATTGTTCTTCAAATAAAATTACGAGTTGACTATATTTTGGTACTTAGTGAAATCAATCCTCGAGGGAACGATATCTTACTTATCACTTTATTACTTGTTGACACCGTGCACTTGCGGCATAGTGTGAGGGATTTCCTCACAACAAGTTTTTGGCGCCGTTGCCGGGGCAATCACAAAATATGCTACTATTGCTAGGCTGGCTAGGTGATGCTACTACTCTTTGGTATGCTACAATTAGATGGATATAAAATAATGATAAATATGCCTAACAGTCGCCAGGCTGGCTAGGTGATGCTACTACTCTTTGGTTCCTCCTATTGCTGACTGAAACGAACCTACCGAGTTGCGCAATAGGATTGACGATGGAATGAATCAAGCTTAATCTCTCATTATGAATATTAGATATTGGATATCTAATTTGGGACATTGGATGTCTAAATTGATTTATTGGATAAATTAATTTATGGCCTAATTAATTAAATAAATTATCGGGTGATTAATTTAATTCATGAATATAATTATTTCTTGGAGAAATTAATTATGTAATTATGTATTTGATATGATTAATTAATTGGATTAATTAATCGATATAAATACATCGGAACGGAATCGGAGTTTATCTGTTTGGACTCACGGGAGTCCGAAACGGACCGAACTCGTCCGGCTCCTTCTAGATGGCCGCCCCTTTTTGCTTTCCCTTTCCTTTGGTCATTTCTCCACATGTTGGTGGATGTCTTATGTGAGTCAATGGGACAAGATCATATTAATTATCTATATAGGTGATTTGGTCTTGATTGTGGAGGAGATTATGTAGAATAAAGTGAAGACTCTTATCACTTCTTTCCTACCCATTCCATCCGTGAATAGCAAGTGAGAGAGAGAGAAAATAGTTTTCTCAATTGTCTTCATCTTCTTCTTCATTTCTTCTTGGTAATTCTTGGAGAAAAATCAAGAAATCAAAAGAGAGAAAATTTGATAAACATACTTAGAGTATATTCATCAAATTCAATAGCTTCATCACTTAGCTCTAGTTGTATCCTTGGAGGATAGCAAGGTTATCGTCATCCCATTCGTTTCTCCGGCGCGTGGCAAGTAGAGGCGTTGTATTTTCGACGTTGGATCATTCTGGTGCTTGGAGCGCTTTGGATCGTAGAGAAATCGTTTAAAGCTTGGGGAATAGCTCGAGAGAAGGAATCCATTTAATCAACGGACTATAAGGGTGAGTTTCTATATCTCTTGTGTTTTCGTTTATATATTCGTATATATGTAGCTAGATCAATCCTCGTAGGGATTCGGATCGAATTAATTTTCGTTTTATCACTTCTGCTGGGCCTTCGTTTTACGCAACGAATCCCAACAGTTGGTAGGTCGCCCCCGCATTTTTCAGACCGAATGGAATTCAGACCCAAAAGAACACGTCTTTTTCCGTGAGGAATGATGTGTGTTTTACGTCTTTCTCCGCCATTGGGATTTGTTGGTATCCAGCGAAGGCATCCATAAACGACATCATTTCGCAACCTGTCGTGCTATCGACCAAGTGGTCAATGTGAGGCATTGGAAAGTGATCTTTCGGACAAGCCGTGTTGAGGTCGGTGAAATCAATGCATAACCTTCAGTAGTCGCTCGCCTTCTTTACGAGCACCACGTTAGCCACTCATTGTGGCTCGTCGGTAGCTACCCCGATCAATTTATTGTCGAGCAGCTTTTTGACTTCTGCGTCTAGCGTAGCATATTTTTATGGACTAAACTTCCTACATTTTTGGTGAACAGGCTTCCTTGCCGGGTCGATCTTCAGATAGTGGCAAGCATGTTCAGGATTTATGCCGACCATATCTTGATGCGACCAGGCAAAGATTCTGATGTTCTTTCATAGTAAACTGATCAGATCCTCTTTTAGCTCGGGATCGATGCTCGAGCCGATCTGCACTTCCCGCTCTGGGCGAGCCGGATCGATTGTTATACTTTCCAACTCTTCGGTGGGGATGGTGGCTTCTCGTTTATAGCAATCGCCAGACTCGATCCTTGGATCAACATCGAGGCTTGGCTTGAAGCCAATCCGCGGTTCGATGTTGTCCGACGATCGATGTTAGATACTGTCTTCTGAGTTGGGCTAGTACGAGGTGTTTGGCTCGTCGATCTCCATTGGTTGGTTGTCGATCATCCCAGTGTTACAAACATGACAATAAATGTTTAAAGGAAGGGCTACAACACAAGTGTAGTCCAAACACTTCTTTGCCACTAGCTGATCTCCTCTTACAGTACCGACTATCCCTTCGGTAGTGGGGAAATTGATACAATAAAAGAAAGAGGAGGCGACCGCCTCAAAGGTTTCTAAAAAGGGTCGACCTCCATTATAGATGCTGGGCATGTCTATGATTACAAAGTTTAGGTTCCTAGTGATCTTAACCTTAGGATTGTAACAACAGACTAGCTCGACGGAGAGCTTGATCCTTCCATAGGCTTTGACTGTGTTGTCGCCGAACCCTTGAAGCACGGTTCCGAATGGCTTGATGAATTTGGTCAGGTTGCCGAACTGGTCCAGAGCAGACTTGAATATGATGTTGCAAAAGATCCCGTTGTCAACCAGCACGTGGTCGACCGTTTTTCCAAGGATACATGCAGAGATCACCAAGGCATCCCCCTTGGGGAACTACACTCCCTCCCTATCTTTGTTGGAGAAGGAGATGAGCGCATCTTTGGAGATGGTTGGCTCTGGGGGCATCACGACATGGACTCCGGCGAACGCCCTCACCTCGACCTTCTATTTTTTGTTTGACATGGTGGAAACCGGGAAAGGACCTCCGAGATTTCCACCTCCTGATTGAAGCATATTGACCCGGCCGTCGGGGTTGATCGTAGGGATCGACTCATCTGAGTCCTCCGGATCATTTCATTCGATTCTGGCGACCGGATTGGGAGGTTAATGGTCGTCGTTCTGTCGACGATCGAGGCCCCCGGTACTTTCTGCCCGGGGCTCCGTCTTGGTTACTAAATTGTCCAGCTTGCCTTCCTCGAACAATCTCCAGAGTTGTATGAGGAGGTCGCGACATTGGCTGGTGTTGTGGCCAGGACTTTTGTGGTAGGCACAAAATTTATTGCGGTCCAGATGACCATTATCCCTCATTGGCTTTGGCTTGCTTAGCCATTGGCGCCCCTTGATGGCGTTGAAGATATGGGCCGGAGTTAGATTGTGGTTGTAGAAGAGGTGGACCTCCACGTACTCGAAGGCCTTGAACTCACCGGGTGGCTTCGCGGCCGCCTTTCTGGGCTTGGCGATCGCCTTCTTTAGGATGGGAGATGGCGCCTTCCTCTCTCCGGTTGCCCTCTCGCCTAGGCGAATGGTGAGCAACCTCTGCCTAGCCAGAAAGTCAGCGGCTTTGGCGCGGAAGATCGCGTAGGTTGGGGGGATGTCCTTTGTGAGGTGCCTGAACATGGGAGAAAGACCATCGAAACCCCAGGACCGAGTAGAGGGCAAGCTCGTCGCTTATGGGCTTGCCGGTGAGGACTATTTCATCCACCCAGTCGATGTAATCTTCATCGGACTCGTCTTTCCCCTGCCTGATCTTCATCATGCGGTGGGGACCTTCTGTCCGAGCGACCTTGGAGGTGAAGTACGACGTGAAGTCGCTCGCCAGCTTTTCAAAACAGTTAATTGAGCACGGTGGCAATGAGATGTACCACCTATTGGCCAGATTGCCAATGTTAATGGGAACATTAGGCATTTCATCGTGTCTGACGCCCCACATCCAGTCATGTAGATCCGGAACATGCTTAAGTGAGTCTCGGGGTCTGATCTCTCCTCATACAAAGGTGTTTGAGGAGGAGCGATCTTTGGTAGCACGGGGGAAAGCTCGATCTGGACAACGAGCAGCTCACTTAGTTCGGCGACCTTTCTCTTGGCGCCTGCCCCAATTTCTAGGAGCGCATTCATATCGTCGAGCTGGCGCTGCATTGCGGCCATCACCGTAGCTTGGCTGCTCGCGGTCTGGCTCTCGGAGCGGGAGCCGAGGCGATCATGTACCGATCTCCAGGCTCTGTTGTAGGCGACGAGGTCTTTGCCGCCGAGCTCGATTTTTCGGCGAGGGGGAGCCAAATGGCTGACCTGTTTTTTGGGAGTTGGTTATGCCGAACTCCTGGTGACGGATTCGGACTTCGACGTCTCATGGCTGGGTCCAGAATGCCCAGGTTGCCATGAAGGATCACTTCCTAGACGGCTAAAGACGGAACTGTCCCGCCTCGCGAGTGCCTTTTCTCGTGAATCGGGGCTTTCTGACGATTGCTCGACATATAACCCATTGAGCTTTCGTTTGCCCGCGCAGCGGATGGCTGAGGGGGTAATAGTGGGCGCATTGCATGCTCTCCCTCACTCCCTTAGGATGGCCATGGCCTCCTCGATCTGTTCCGCAGTTTGGAATTGATCGAGTGAGAGGCTGGGGACGTCCCTCGGGGGCGGGAGTGAGAGTCTGGCATCGCTGCGGTTGCCTTCCGCCATAGGTTGGGACTCGGTTCAGGCCGGAATAAGGCATCCGGCAGACCGTAAGGTGGCTCTCTTCGAGGTGGTGGCAGACGTCATTATCTCGAGGGTTTTTCTTTGAAGAACAGTGAGTGTTTCTTCATGTATATGTTCCGGAGAATAGTGAGTGTTCTTCGAAACGGTCAGAGAGAAAATAAAGGTTTAGCCCTTCCTCTAGCGCCAATTGTTGTTACCCAAAATATCATTCGGAATGATTTGCTGGATATGGCTATGGGTGAGTAACAAACAAAATGCAAGAGCACGAGCGATGGAATGAAAATAACACAAGATTTGCTAGGGTTGTTAATCCCGGGCTTGAATGCTCTCCCGAGATATTATTAAGAATAATAATACTTTGGAGTAGAACTATTAATGTTAGAGTACGATTACAATGAGTGTAATGACCTTAGTTGTTTAGCTCTTGAGTGCTGATGATTGTCGAAAGAACCAGTGTTAATGCTCTGTGAGTCCTCATTACAAAGATTAAATATAGTGAGTGTTCGTTTCTGCCGAACGTATTTCTTGTCTCTGGGATTTCTCTTCAGGGGAATTCAACTCTCCCTTCCCAAATGCTGGAAGTCTCCTATTTATAGAAGAGGTGGTAGTTGGGATGTCTTAATCCCAAACGGGCGATCGGCTTTCCCGCATTAAATGCTCATTAAACAGGCGATCGTCTCAGCACGTGGGTCGGTTTCCTTAAAGTCTGCGGCTGGTATAGGCAGCCAAATGAACGAACTAATGAGAAAGCAACACGTGCCCCGTGACTCGGTCTTGGGAGGTCCCACCTAGGGCGCCTTTTGGGGGTCTGTCGGTAGGTGAGAGGCTGTCTTTGTCACTAACAGCTGGTGATGGGCTGTGTTGGAATATTTATTCCACATACTAATAAATAAGTTTTTTAATGATTAAGTTTCTAAACAAAACAAAACAACTTCGAGTCGAAGCAAACATCGAAGCAGACAAAGACGCAAAAAGTTGGACAAAATACAAAGCTAGTGCACGCTAGATATAAAGGTTAGCGCACGCTAACAGGTCTCGGCTGCAGATCAGACAAGTTCAAAGTAACTTGAAGTGAAGTCACCTGATGAAGATAGCGCACGCTACACCATGTTTATTAATACACGCTATCGACTCCATATTACCGTTGTGAAGAGATTCAAACACGGAATGACGTATGCAGTGAAGTCATCTTAGCGCACGCAACAAATGATACTTAGCGCACGCTAAACATCAAGTTTGAGTCTAGTCAATCAATCCATTGGGGAGAATCTGCTACAAGTCAAAAAGTATTAACAGATATATGACGCATGCAATGATGCAGGATTAGCGCACACTAAGGAAGGAGTATCAGCACACGCTAACAGTAAGAGATAGTAGCCACTGGACTAAAACTGAAAGACGTTAACGTACGTAACATGCTGTACATAATGTACGCTAAGCCAAAAATGCGCGATAGCGCACGCTAAGGGGGAAGAGCTAGCGTACGCTAGCAAGTCAACTGGCAGTAACGGCTAGTTTGTGGAAGAAGGCTATAAATAGCAAATGAGTTGGTATCATTCCACAACAACATTGAACAATTCATATACACTTGAGATATCATTGTAAACATTATAGTTGTGGTTCTTGAGCTTAAATTAGAGTGATTGAGTGTGATACACTAAATCATACATAAGTGAGAAAAAGAAAAGAGACGATTAGATTCAGTGTTATTAGGATCAAGGATCCGGCATTGTTAAAATCGCAATCGCTATCTACTGAGGTTTATCTAGTACCAATAGAAAGCTATAGTGGTTGATTCCTTGTCCAATAGAAAAGGAAAAATAGTTTTTCTCGGACCGATAGAAGACGAGCTTGTAACGGTAATCCCTCGACCGATAGAAGAGAGGTGCAGAGGTTTTGATCTTGAACCTATAGAAAAAGATACATCACAAGAGGACGTAGGCACATTTGGCCGAACCTCTATAAATCCATGTGCCATTTATTTTCCGCTCTTTATATTTACGCTTCTACAGAAACGGCGCGTATACCGATATTACTCCAACAATTGGTATCGGAGCACTACCTCCAATACACGGCTTAACATCCGAGGAGTCGATCCAATGGCGTTTCAATATGCTCCCGTCGAAGGCCTTGCTCTCAACCGATCACCATTTTTTTATGGCTCAAAATTTATGACGTGGAAGAAAAAGATGTCGATATTCATCCGAGCATATGACATCGAGCTTTGGAAGGTGATTTGTCTTGGTCCGAAAATTCCGACGAATTCCAACGGTACCCTTAAAACTTTCGATGAATATGACGATTTCGATTGGAAAAATGATCACTACAATTGTAAGGCAACTCAACTTCTTTATTATGCCTTAAATCCGGAAGAACACAACCGGATATCATCGTGTGATAGTGCCAAAGAAATTTGGAAAATGCTTGAGGTAACACACGAAGGTACGTCTCAAGTCAAGGAGACGAAGATAAACATGCTTCTTCACGAGCACGAATTATTCCAAATGAAGGACGATGAATCCATCACGATAATGCTTGACCGTTTTTCGGTAATCACAAATGGATTAGCATGTTTCGGAAAACCACTTTCGAGTAGTTAGAAAGTAAAGAAAATTCTGTGATCACTACCTCGAGAATGGGACAGTACGGTGACGACCATAATGGAATCAAAGGATTTAAATACTCTTGATTTTAGTGCTCTCGTTGGTTCTCTTATCAACTACGAGATTGTTCTAAAATCTCGGAATGCCAAACCGAAACCGAAGGAAAGGACGATTTCCATGAAGGCTAAGATGTTGAGAAAGAAAGAAGAAATCCCGGTGGACGAAAGCGACGAAGAATCGGCATATTATGCCAAGAATATTAATAAGTTCCAAAACTTATTAAACCGGAGCAAGAAGGACATCCAAGCAGGCGAATCTAAGAAATTCGACAACACTTGTCGATTATGTGGTAAACTAGGCCACTTTGCTAAGAATTGTCGGGTTAAACACAAGGAGGTTTTAGTTGCAACATGTAGTGACGAAGATCCTGATGAAGATTTCATGAATCAAAATAATCTCGCGCTCATGGCCCGGAGTTCATTCGACGATAGCGACGTCGAAAGTCAAGTAAGTAATTCTTACGACGAACTTTTTCAAGCATTCGAGTTACTACATACCGATTATCAAAATGCTTTAAATGATATTAAATCCCTTAAATCTAAATATAAATCTTTGGAAAATGAAAATTCCAAAATTCTTGAGATGGGAAAGTTTGTTGAAATCGATCATTCAAAATGCCTTAAAAACGAAAATACGTTAAAGAATGATCTTGTTAAAATTCAAACCGAGCTAAAAAATTTAACGAATAAATTTTCTCTCAGAAACGAGAAATTTGAAAAATATGCTCTCGGTTCAAAAATACACCTTAAATAAAGAGGGGTTAGGATTCAAACCACGTTTTAAAAACGAATCCGTAAATTTCAAAATACCTCGGTGTGAAAAATGTTTGAAAATCGGGCACCATATTTCAAACTGTAAGAGCCCAAGATGGACGATTAAAGTTAAGAAAATTTGGGTTTCTAAAGGAACAATTGTTTCAAATATCATCTACGTCTCAAAATAAAAACCGACTTTCGGTTGGATCCCCAAAAATTAATTTTTATCAAATTGATATTTTACAAAGGGGGAGATAATATTTTCAGGGAGAGATATTTCATATTATTGCATATTTTTTATTCATGCATATTTTTTTTTCAAATTGGTATCCTTTATATTTTTACACTTTTTACTGAATACAAAAAGGGGGAGAAGAAGTTGAATCGGATAAAAGCGTCATGAAAGATATGACGAGAAAAATAAAAATCGAGGAAGTCAAAAAGGAGAAGAAAGCATACAAAAAGGGGGAGATACGAATGAGTTGAAAAATGAAAAACGAAGAAGTCCAAAATGACAGAAAAAGAAAATAATGGATGAAACTAACGAAACGACCAAAGTCGAAAACTTTGAAACGTATATATATATTATTTTGCCGGTTTTACCCAATTCAAGAGTTGTTTTGTAATCATCAAAAAGGGGGAGATTATTGGAATATTTATTCCACATACTAATACATAAGTGTTTTGATGATTAAGTTGCTAAACAAAACAAAACAACTTCGAGTCGAAGCAAACATCGAAGCAGAAGAAGATGCATAAAGCTGGACAAAATCCAGGCTAGCGCATGATAGATATAACGGTTAGCGCACGCTAAGGGGTCCTGGATGCAGATCAGACAAGTTCAAAGTAACCTGAAGTGAAGTCACCTGATGAGGATAGCGCACGCCACACCATGTTTATTAACGCACACTATCGAGTCCATATTACCGTTGTTAAGAGATTCAAACACAGAATGACGTATGCAGTGAAGTCATCTTAGCGCACGCAAAACATCAAGTTTGAATCTAGTCAATCAATCCGTTGGGGAGAATCTGCTACAAGTCAAAAAGTATTAACGGATATATGACGCATGCAATGATGCAGGATTAGCGCACGCTAAGGAAGGAGTATCAGCGCATGCTAACAGTAAGAGACAGTAGCCACTGGACTAAAACCGAAAGACGTTAACGTACGTAACATGCTGTACATAATGTACGCTAAGGCAAAAATGCACGATAGCGCACGCTAAGGGGGAAGAGCTAGCGCACGCTAGCAAGTCAACTGGAAGTAACGGCTAGTTTGTGGAATAAGGCTATAAATACCAAATGAGTTGGTATCATTCCACAACAACATTAAGCAATTCATATACACTTGAGATATCATTGTAAACATTATAGTTGTGGTTCTTGATCTTAAATTAGAGTGATTGAGTGTGATACACTAAATCATAAACTAGTGAGAAAAAGAAAAGATACGATTGGATTCGGTGTTATTAGGATCAAGGATCCGGGATTGTTAGAATCACAATCGCTATCTACTGTGGTTTATCTAGTACCAATAGAAAGCTAGAGTGGTTGATTTCTTGTCCAATAGAAAAGGAAAAACAGTTTTTCTCGAACCGATAGAAGAAGAGCTTGTAACGAGGTTTTGATCTTGAACCTATAGAAAAAGATACATCAAGATAGGACGTAGGCATGTTTGGACGAACCTCTATAAATCTGTGTGCCATTTATTTTCCTCTCTTTATATTTACGCTTCTGCACAAACGGCGCATATACCGATATTACTCCAACAATTGGTATCGGAGCAGTACCTCCAATACACGGCTCAACATCCGAGGAATCGATCCAATGGCGTTTCAATATGTTCACGTCGAAGGCCTTGCTCTCAACCGACTACCAATTTTTGATGGCTCGAAATTTATGACGTGGAAGAAAAAGATGTCCATATTCATCCGAGCATATGAGATCGATCTTTAGAAGGTGATTTGTCTTGGTCCAAAAATTCCGATGAATTCCAACAGTACGCTTAAAACATTCGATGAATATGACGATTCCGATTGAAAAAATGACCACTACAATTGTAAGGCAACGCAACTTCTTTATTGTGCCTTAAATCCAGAAGAACACAACCGGATATCATCGTGTGATAGTGCCAAAGAAATTTGGAAAATGCTTGAGGTAACACACGAAGGTACGTCTCAAGTTAAGGAGACGAAGATAAACATGCTTCTTCACGAGCACGAATTATTCCAAATGAAGAACGATGAATCCATCACGATAATGCTTAACCGTTTTTCGGTAATCACAAATGGATTAGCATGTTTCGGAAAACCACTTTCGAGTAGTGAGAAAGTGAAGAAAATTCTCCGATCACTACCTCGAGAATGGGACGGTACAGTGACGACCATAATGAAATCAAAAGATTTAAATACTCTTGATTTTAGTGCTCTCGTTGGTTCTCTTATCAACTACGAGATTGTTCTAAAATCTTGGAATGCCAAACCGAAATCGAAGGAAAGGACGATTGCCATGAAGGCTAAGATGTCGAGAAAGAAAGAAGAAATCCCGGTGGACGAAAGTGATGAAGAATCGGCATATTATGCCAAGAATATTAATAAGTTCCAAAACTTATTAAACCGGAGGAAGAAGGACATCCAAGCGGGCGAATCTAAGAAATTCGACAACACTTGTCGATTGTCTCGTAAACCAGGCCACTTTGCTAAGAATTGTCGGGTTGAACCCAAGGAGGTTTTAGTTGCAACATGGAGTGACGAAGATCCTGATGAAGATTTCATGAATCAAAATAATCTCGCGCTCATGGCCCGGAGTTCATTCGAAGATAGCGACGTCGAAATTCAAGTAAGTAATTCTTACGACGAACTTTTTCAAGCATTCGAGTTACTACATACCGATTATCAAAATGCTTTAAATGAGATTAAATCCCTTAAATCTAAATATAAATCTTTGGAAAATGAAAATTGCAAAATTCTTAAGAAAGGAAAGTTTGTTGAAATCGATCATTCAAAATGCCTTGAAAACAAAAATACGTTAAAGAATGATCTTGTTAAAATTCAAACCGAGCTCCAAAATTTAACGAAGAAATTTTCTCTCAGAAACGAGAAATTTGAAAAATATGCTCTCGGTTCAAAAATACACCTTAAATAAAGAGGGGTTAGGATTCAAACCACGTTTTAAAAATGAATTCCTAAATTTCAAAATACCTCGGTGTGAAAAATGATTGAAAATCGGGCACCATATTTCAAACTATAAGAGCCCAAGATGGACGATTAAAGTTAAGAAAATTTGGGTTCCTAAAGGAACAATTGTTTCAAATATCGTCTACGTCTCAAAATAAAAACCGACTTTCGGTTGGATTCCCAAAAATATATTTTTATCAAATTGATATTTTACAAAGGGGGAGATTATATTTTCAGGGAGAGCTATTTCATATTATTGCATATTTTTTATACAGGCATATTTTTTTTTTCAAATTGGTATCCTTTATATTTTTACACTTTTTACTGAATACAAAAAAGGAGAGAAGAAGTTGAATCGGATAAAAGCGTCATGAAAGATATGACGAGAAAAATAAAAATCGAGGAAGTCAAAAAGGAGAAGAAAGCATACAAAAAGGGGGAGATACGAAGGAGTTGAAAAATGAAAAATGAAGAAGTCGAAAATGACAGAAAAAGAAAATAATGGATGAAACTAACGAAACGACCAAAGTCGAAAACTTCGAAACGTATATATCTATATCTATATCTATATATATATATATATATATATATATTATTTTGCTGGTTTTATCCAATTCAAGAGTTGTTTTTCAATCATCAAAAAGGGGGAGATTATTGGAATATTTATTCCACATACTAATAAATAAGTGTTTTGATGATTAAGTTGCTAAACAAAACAAAACAACTTCGAATCGAAGCAAACATCGAAGCAGAAGAAGATGCATAAAGCTGGACAAAATACAGGCTAGCGCATGCTAGATATAAAGGTTAGCGCACGCTAACGGGTCCCGGCTGCAGATCAGACAAGTTCAAAGTAACCTGAAGTGAAGTCACCTGATGAGGATAGCGCACGCTACACCATGTTTATTAACGCACACTATCGAGTCCATAATACCGTTGTGAAGAGATTCAAACACAGAATGACGTATGCAGTGAAGTCATCTTAGCGCACGCAACAAATGATACTTAGCGCATGCTAAACATCAAGTTTGAATCTAGTCAATCCATCCGTTGGGGAGAATCTGCTACAAGTCAAAAAGTATTAACGGATATATGACGCATGCAATTATGCAGGATTAGCGCACGCTAAGGAAGGAGTATCAGCGCATGCTAACAGTAAGAGACAGTAGCCACTGGACTAAAACTGAAAGACGTTAACGTACGTAACATGCTGTATATAATGTACGCTAAGGCAAAAATGCACGATAGCGCACGCTAAGGGGGAAGAGCTAGCGCACGCTAGCAAGTCAACTGGCAGTAACGGTAGTTTGTGGAAGAAGGCTATAAATACCAAATGAGTTGGTATCATTCCACAACAACATTGAACAATTCATATACACTTGAGATATCACTGTAAACATTATAGTTGTGGTTCTTGAGCTTAAATTAGAGTGATTGAGTGTGATACACTAAATCATACACTAGTGAGAAAAAGAAAAGATACGATTGGATTCGGTGTTATTAGGATCAAGGATCCGGCATTGTTAGAATCACAATCGCTATCTACTGCGGTTTATCTAGTACCAATAGAAAGCTAGAGTGGTTGATTCCTTGTCCAATAGAAAAGGGAAAACAGTTTTTCTCAGACCGATAGAAGACGAGCTTGTAACGAGGTTTTGATCTTAAACCTATAGAAAAAGATACATCAAGAGAGGACGTAGGCATGTTTGGACGAACCTCTATAAATCCGTGTGCCATTTATTTTCCTCTCGTTATATTTATGCTTCTGCACAAACGGCGCATATATCGATATTACTCCAACAATTGGTATCGGAGCAGTACCTCCAATGCACGGCTCAACATCCGAGGAGTTGATCCAATGGCGTTTCAATATGCTCCCGTCGAAGGCCTTGCTCTCAACCGACCACCAATTTTTGATGGCTCGAACTTTATGATGTGGAAGAAAAAGATGTCGATATTCATCCGAGCATATGAGATCGAGCTTTAGAAGGTGATTTGTCTTGGTTCGAAAATTCCGATGAATTCCAACGGTACGCTTAAAACTTTCGATGACTATGACGATTCCGATTGAAAAAATGACCACTAAAATTGTAAGGCAACTCAACTTCTTTATTGTGCCTTAAATCCGGAAGAACACAACCGGATATCATCGTGTGATAGTGCCAAAGAAATTTGGAAAATACTTGAGGTAACACACGAAGGTACGTCCCAATTTCAGGAAACGAAGATAAACATGCTTCTTCACGAGCACGAATTATTCCAAATAAAGGACGATGAATCCATCACGATAATGCTTGAACGTTTTTCGGTAATCACGAATTGATTAGCATGTTTCGGAAAACCACTTTCGAGTAGTGAGAAAGTAAAGAAAATTCTCCGATCACTACCTCGAGAATGAGACAGTACGGTGACGACCATAATGAAATCAAAATATTTAAATACTCTTGATTTTAGTGCTCTCGTTGGTTCTCTTATGAACTACGAGATTGTTCTAAAATCTTGGAATGCCAAACCGAAATCGAAGGAAAGGACGATTGCCATGAAGTCTAAGATGTCGAGAAAGAAAGAAGAAATCCCGGCGGACGAAAGCGACGAAGAATCGGCATATTATGCCAAGAATATTAATCAGTTCCAAAACTTATTAAACCGGAGGAAGAAGGACATCCAAGCGGGCGAATCTAAGAAATTCGACAACACTTGTCGATTATGTGGTAAACCAGGCCACTTTGCTAAGAATTGTCGGGTTGAACCCAAGGAGGTTTTAGTTGCAACATGGAGTGACGAAGATCCTGATGAAGATTTCATGAATCAAAATAATCTCGCGCTCATGGCCCGGAGTTCATTCGATGATAGCAACGTCGAAAGTCAAGTAAGTAATTCTTACGACGAACTTTTTCAAGCATTCGAGTTACTACATAGCGATTATCAAAATGCTTTCAATGAGATTAAATCCCTTAAATCTAAATATAAATCTTTGGAAAATGAAAATTGCAAAATTCCTGAGAAGGGAAAGTTTGTTGAAATCGATCATTCAAAATGCCTTGAAAATGAAAATACAATAAAGAATGATCTTGTTAAAATTCAAACCGAGCTCCAAAATTTAACGAAGAAATTTTCTCTCAGAAACCAGAAATTTGAAAAATATGCTCTCGGTTCAAACATACACCTTAAATAAAGAGGGGTTAGGATTCAAACCACGTTTTAAAAACGAATCCATAAATTTCAAAATACCTCGATGTGAAAAATATTTGAAAATCGGGCACCATATTAAAAACTGTAAGAGCCCAAGACGGATGATTAAAGTTAAGAAAATTTGGGTTCTTGAAGGAATAATTGTTTCAAATATCGTCTACGTCTCAAAATAAAAACCGACTTTCGATTGGATCCCCAAAAATTAATTTTTATCAAATTGATATTTTACAAAGGGGGAGATAATATTTTCAGGGAGAGCTATTTCATATTATTGCATATTTTTATTCATGCATATGTTTTTTTTCAAATTGGTATCCTTTATATTTTTACACTTTTTACTGAATACAAAAAAGGGGAGAAGAAGTTGAATCGGATAAAAGCGTCATGAAAGATATGACGAGAAAAATAAAAATCGAGGAAGTCAAAAAGGAGAACAAAGCATACAAAAAGGGGGAGATACGAAGGAGTTGAAAAATGAAAAATGAAGAAGTCGAAAATGACAGAAAAAGAAAATAATGGATGAAACTAACGAAATGACCAAAGTGGAAAACTTTGAAACGTACACACACACACACACACACACACACACACACATATATATATATATTATTTTGTAGGTTTTATCCAATTCAAGAGTTGTTTTGTAATCATCAAAAAGGGGTAGATTGTTGGAATATTTATTCCACATATTAATAAATAAGTGTTTTGATGATTAAGTTGCTAAACAAAACAAAACAACTTCGAGTCGAAGCAAACATCGAAGCAGACGAAGATGCAAAAAGCTGGACAAAATATAGGCTAGCGCACGCTAGATATAAAGGTTAGCGCACGCTAACGGGTCCCGACTGCAGATCAGACCAGTTCAAAGTAACCTGAAGTGAAGTCACCTGATGAGAATAGCGCACGCTACACCATGTTTATTAACGCACGCTATCGAGTCCATATTACCATTGTGAAGAGATTCAAACACAGAATTACGTATGCAGTGAAGTAATCTTAGCGCACGCAACAAATGATACTCAGCGCACGCTAAACATCAAGTTTGAATCTAGTCAATCAATCCGTTGGGGAGAATCTGCTACAAGTCAAAAAGTATTAACGGATATAAGACGCATGCAATGATGCAGGATTAGCGCACGCTAAGGAAGGAGTATCAGTGCACGCTAACAGTAAGAGACAGTAGCCACTGGACTAAAACTGAAAGACGTTAACGTACGTAACATGCTGTACATAACGTACGCTAAGGCAAAAATGCGCGATAGCGCACGCTAAAGGGGAAGAGCTAGCGCACGCTAGCAAGTCAACTGGCAGTAACAGCTAGTTTGTGGAAGAAGCCTATAAATACCAAATGAGTTGGTATCATTCCACAACAACATTGAGCAATTCATATATACTTGAGATATCATTGTAAACATTATAGTTATGGTTCTTGAGCTTAAATAAGAGTGATTGAGTGTGATACACTAAATCATACACGAGTGAGAAAAAGAAAAGATATGATTGAATTCGGTGTTATTAGGATCAAGGATCCGGCATTGTTAGAATCACAATCGCTATCTAGTGAGGTTTATATAGTACCAATAGAAAGCTATAGTGGTTGATTCCTTGTCCAACAGAAAAGGAAAAACGGTTTTTCTCGGACCGATAGAAGACGAGCTTGTAACGGTAATACCTCGACCGATAGAAGAGAGGTGCAGAGGTTTTGATCTTGAGCCTATAAAAAAAGATACATCGAGAGAGGATGTAGGCACGTTTGGCCGAACCTCTATAAATCCGTGTGCCATTTATTTTCCACTCTTTATATTTATGCTTCTGCACAAACGACACATATACCGATATTACTCCAACAATTGGTATCGGAGCAGTACCTCCAATACATGGCTTAACATCCGAGGAGTCGATCCAATGGCGTTTCAATATGCTCCCGTCGAAGGCCTTGCTCTCAACCGACCACCATTTTTTGATGGTTCGAACTTTATGATGTGGAAGAAAAAGATGTCGATATTCATCCGAGCATATGACATCGAGCTTTGGAAGGTGATTTGTCTTGGTCCGAAAATTCCGACGAATTCCAACGGTACGCTTAAAACTTTCCAAGAATATGATGATTCCGATTGAAAAAATGACCACTATAATTGTAAGGCAACTCAACTTCTTTATTGTGCCTTAAATCCGGAAGAACACAACCGGATATTATCGTGTGATAGTGCCAAAGAAATTTGGAAAATGCTTGAGGTAACACACGAAGGTACGTCTCAAGTAAAGGAGACGAAGATAAACATGCTCCTTCACGAGTAAGAATTATTCCAAATGAAGGATGATGAATCCATCAAGATAATGCTTGACCATTTTTCGGTAATCACAAATGGATTAGCATGTTTTGGAAAACCACTTTCGAGTAGTGAGAAAGTAAAGAAAAATCTCCAATCACTACCTCGAGAATGGGACAGAACGGTGATGACAATAATAGAATCAAAAGATTTAAATACTCTTGATTTTAGTGCTCTCGTTGGTTCTCTTATCAACTACTAGATTGTTCTAAAATCTCGGAATGCCAAGCCGAAACCGAAGGAAAGGACGATTGCCATGAAGGCTAAGAGGTCGAGAAAGAAAGAAGAAATCTTAGTGGATGAAAGCGACGAAGAATCGGCATATTATGCCAAGAATATTAATAAGTTCCAACACTTATTAAACCGGAGGAAGAAGGACATCCAAGCGGGCAAATATAAGAAATTCGACAACACTTGTCGATTATGTGGTGAACCAGGCCACTTTGCTAAGAATTGTCCGGTTAAACCCAAGGAGGTTTTAGTTGCAGCATGGAGTGACGAAGATCTTGATGAATATTTCATGAATCAAAATAATCTCGCGCTCATGGCCCGGACGTCGAAAGTCAAGTAAGTAATTCTTACGATGAACTTTTTCAAGCATTCGAGTTATTACATACCGATTATCAAAATGCTTTAAATAAGATTAAATCCCTTAAATCTAAATATAAATTTTTGGAAAATGAAAATTCCAAAATTCTTGAGAAGGGAAAGTTTGTTGAAATTGATCATTCAAAATGCCTTGAAAACAATAATACGTTAAAGAATGATCTTGTTAAAATTCAAACCGAGCTCAAAAATTTAACAAAGAAATTTTTTCTCGGAAATGAGAAATTTGAAAATATGCTATCGGTTCAAAAATACACCTTAAATAAAGAGGGGTTAGGATTCAAACCACATTTTAAAAATGAATCCGTAAATTTCAAAATACCCCGGTGTGAAAATTATTTGAAAATCGAGCACCATATTTCAAACTGTAAGAGCCCAAGATGGACGATTAAAGTTAAGAAAATTTGGGTTCCTAAAGGAATAATTGTTTCAAATATCGTCTATGTCTCAAAATAAAAACCGACTTTCGATTGGATCCCAAAAATTAATATGTATCAAATTGATATTTTACAAAGGGGGAGATAATATTTTCAGGGGGAGATATTTCATATTATTGCATATTTTTTATTCATGCATATTTTTTTTTCAAATTGGTATCCTTTATATTTTTACACTTTTTCCTGAATACAAAAAGGGGGAGAAGAAGTTGAATCGGATAAAAGCGTCATGAAAGATATGACGAGAAAAATAAAAATCGAAGAAGTCGAAAAGGAGAAGAATGCATACAAAAAGGGGGAGATACGAAGAAGTTGAAAAATGAAAAACAAAGAAGTCAAAAATGACAGAAAAAGAAAATAATGGATGAAACTAACGAAATGACCAAAGTCGAAAACTTTGAAACATACATATATATATATATATATATTATTTTGCAGGTTTTATCCAATTCAAGAGTTGTTTTGTAATCATCAAAAAGGGGGAGATTGTTGGAATATTTATTCCACATACTAATAAATAAGTGTTTTGATGATTAAGTTGCTAAACAAAACAAAACAAGTTCGAGTCGAAGCAAACATCGAAGCAGACAAAGACGCAAAAAGCTGGACAAAATACAAAGCTAGAGCACGCTAGATATAAAGGTTAGCACACGCTAACGGGTCCCAGCTGCAGATCAGACAAGTTCAAAGTAACCTGAAGTGAAGTCACCTGATGAGGATAGCGCATGCTACACTATGTTTATTAACGCACGCTATCGAGTCCATATTATCGTTGTAAAGAGATTCAAACACAGAATGACTTATGCAGTGAAGTCATCTTAGCGCAGGCAACAAATGATACTTAGCGCACGCTAAACATCAAGTTTGAATCTAATCAATCAATCCGTTGGGGAGAATCTGCTACAAGTCAAAAAGTATTAACGAATATATGACGCATGCAATGATGCAGGATTAGCGCACGCTAAGGAAGGAGTATCAGCGCACGCTAACAGTAAGAGACAGTAGAAACTGGACTAAAACTGAAAGATGTTAATGTACGTAACATGTTGTACATAACGTACTGTAACACCCCCAAACCACTCGGGAATATTACAGCGCCGCAGACCCTCTCCGCGAGGATCTACCAGGCTAAAAACAAAACAATGCATCACTTCACATGCCGACATGGCTACATAAAGGACCATTAGACCGATTTGGTCTTATATCACAACACACACAACAATACATGCAAGATCCTTGCCCAGAACACATACCCACGCAGGGGCTAGAATACAATAACACTTCCATAATTCGAGAAAATAACACATCGGAGGAATAACCAACACGACTCTACTAAATACTCTATAATTGATCTTCACGTGATTAGTATCTTCGTCTCCCATCTTCCTTCGTATCGATCATGTGATTCGCTCCCCAGCTACCTGCAAGTACCTGGACGCAATATAGACATCCACCCCCCGAATACTCGGGGGTTAGCAAAACTCCACTGTTTTGCTAGTGCAAGTATAAAACCAAAAGTACAAGCCATACACAACGTGCTTCAAGAATATAAAATCTTGAATATATTTCCCGAGATAAATCACTTAATCAAAACAGTTTGATTTATAAAAGGTCGGAAAAGAACCATGTGTCTCATACAAAATATTTTACGGTCTCGGGAGTTTGAAAACATTTGGAAATAAGGAATTCTCAAGTCTTTCGAAAACACTTGGGGACACGGCCCAAAATCATCTTTCCAAAATACGATTCCGATAATAATATGCGGTTCCACAAACCAATTCACAACACATGGGGTCCAAGACCCGAATCATAAGCCACAGGGTCCACGACCCGAATCACATACCACATGTTCCTAAGGATTATTCGCGTCCCGTGCTAACAAGCCACGAACCTCAGATGCTCCCGTAGAACATACCTGAGTGAATAACCCAACAGGAAGCCATACCAAAAATCACATGTCCTCGTGGCAACAACCACAGAACCATTCCAAATCACAACCATAAGTTATCCCGGCATCGGGCTAACAAGCCACGAACCTCGGAGTCCCCGCAAGTCATACCCGATGATAACCCCACAAGTTATCTCGGCATCGGGCTAGCAAGCCCCGAACCTCGGAGTCCCCGCAAGACATACCCGAATTGGATAACCCTACGGTCACGCCCGACCCATACTAGTAAGTATGGATCCCGGAGATTCAACAATCCTACCCGGAGGCACATCACTTTCAGCAATCACATCACAATGAGCAGAACATTAAGCCAAGCAACACTTAAACATCACAACCTCCTTTCAAAGGAGTAACAACTAATATCCCACGTAATACATTCTTAACGAACAAGTACACATAACATTACGTAATCCCCGGCAAAGGATTACGGTCTAATAAACTCATTCAAAGTGACCATATCATCTTTTCAACATACAAATCCAACACACATATTCCGAGAACACATATATTCACGTAGTACATAAATTATCGTTGAAAGACAACATTTATCGAGAATATACCGATCCCTCTTTACGTTCATTAAACATTGGGTTTCACACGAATTCCTTTACCATTAATTACGCCTACGAAACATGAAAGATATGGACAAGATACTTGCCTCGATATCACGAGCGACGAAACGACGAACGGGCACGATCGGGAAACCTTCGAACCTCCAAAAACGATCAAGACTTCGACAGCCCACGAATACTACGAAAATAGCATCACCACAATTCAATAACACTAATCGAAATCCGAAACGATCCTAAAAACGACAAGGATCTAAGTATTCTCAAAGAAATCAAGAATCGTTGATCCGGGCGATAAAAATCGATGAACGGTTAACAAAATTTGAAGATTACGGTCAAGACAAACAAGAACAAATAACCGATCAGATGAGATCGGTCAAGAATCACAAATCCAAGCAAAAACCCCAAATTTAAGAAAATAGGGTTCTAACAAGAGATTACCTCGATTTGGACCAAGAAGACGATTAGATGTTGTTAAACATCTACAAATCCGCTCAAAGATGAAGCTAGAAGAAAAGGATCGGTCCTACTCGCCTGGATCTCACTCCCGTCGAAGGGATGAAGAAAAGTGGGAAATGACGACTTAATCGCTGTCAAGATTTATCTTGATGCTTATTAGCGTGCGCTAATCACCCTTCATTAGCGTGCGCTAATGGGGTCAACGCTCCAGAGAAACCGCATATAACATAGTTAGCGTGCGCTAGCCAACAGCCGTAGCGCGCGCTAAAGGGTCACAAAACCACCCAAAGAGCCTGGACAATCGCACTCTACCGAGTAGCGTGCGCTAGAAAGAAGAGGGAGCGTGCGCTAAGCGGTCGATAGCGTGCGCTAGCTATCGGCCTTAGCGTGCGCTAACAAAGCTCGATCCCACCAAAGAGCTACCGGATCGCTCGAATCGCCGATTAGCGTGCGCTACACATTCAGTAGCGTGGTCTAAACACCACGCAGTAGCGTGCGCTATGCTTCAAGCATTAGCGTGCGCTACACCACAAAATCTCAAAAACTCACAAAGTGGTCCAAAATGCCTCCAAAAACATGTCCCAACAAGTCACAACCAAACATGGCACGAAATTCCTACGATGAGGACAATGACAATCCGATAAAACCCAGAAAACCCAACGAATCCGGAATAAAGATCTCGGGTATTACATTCTACCCCTCTTAAAAGAAGTTTCGTCCTCGAAACTTGAAACATGGAACGAACGATGCAAAACAAACTCAGATAACACACGATCCGTTGCCGAAATAACAAAACACGACGAACGAAAATCAATACGGTTGAACAATTCAACAGTACATCAGTCAAAACACGAGCTATTCGCTGAACCAATACGAATATCCACAGCCCAAGGGTTGAAAGATCGAACACAAAACTAATTTCCTGAACTCAAGGAAATTACGAAGGAGTCCTAACGCTCAACAATTACGAAACGAGATCAACAAAAACTGAACCATCAAATGATTGAGTTACAACGATCGAGGCAACAACAGTTGATCAATCATGTTCGAATCACGACGAACAATAATACTCAAACAACAACCCCAAAGTTCACATCTCGACTAGAGATAATATACGATCCAGTGAAGACAACAAGATGTGCATTCACATAAGATCCACAGGAAAGGGAATAGCAATTTGGAGAGTCATAACGACAAATGGGTTATTCTGAAACAATACCACAACTCGTTCGATCAATAAAAGCACAGGACAGGACAAGATCAGAAAATATCAACGAATGTAAACGATTCGACAGAGTCGAGAGTACAGAGTTCAAAATCCGATCCACTTCAAATAAAAGAAGTCAATCTCTGAATTTCGAAACAACAAAGCAAGGGAAATAATTCAACATGCAACTGATAGACCACGCCCCTCCGGGACTATTCGGAGTCGATCCTGATATCAAAGTTCAAGTCCCTGCCTCGGAATGCTCGGTAACCATCTCGCAAAAGCCGAACCTTGTCCTCGAGTCCGCACTGTAACACGCATCGGGTGGGGAAGGACAATGTGCACGAACATGTCCCGCCACATTACAAGTTAAAACATCTCCCGGCTTTACCAGAGTCGAATGCACGACTTGGAACTCTCGGCCCACGCATCGAGCGATGGAGCTTCACAATGGAAAGGCTACGACATTGAAAACTAGAAACGCCAACTCCCGTACTGGCCCACACGGTCATCGGACTTCTTCTGCTTCTTCGACTCGGACACACGCTCCGATGATAACGAAGCTAGTTCACGGGCTAATGCTCGATCTTGATAGTCCCTCAACGAAGTGCAATTGAATCCCGACATATATACGCGAATATCCGGCTTCATCCGTCTGTCAAAGTGAAGGATCCTCTCTTCCTCGGTTCTCACCCGGTCTCGCACATAACTGAGTTGTTTGCTATAATCAATGATAGCTTGCAACACCGATATATCTTGCGGTTCTGCCAAGTAGAATTCGCGAACCCTCTGCTCTCTAATCGGTTTTGGACAGAACTCAGCCTCCATAAATGCCTGGAACTCCACCCACGTGACATCACAATCACGAGGTTTAACAGCTTCCCACCAATTAGCAGCATCCTTGTCGAGAAGGTACTGAGCGATAGGTACCTTCCGCTCTTCAGGACATCCGACAGCCTCGAAAGTCTTTCCCAACTGGAAAATCCAATCATCCCAGCCCAACGCATCTGCAGCACCGGCGAATCGAGGGGGATTCATATGAACTACCTCGCGAAGCCATTGATTTACACCAACGTTCTGACTCGCGTCAATGCTACGTTGAACCACCTGGGTCAACTGAGTCATCTGAGTCGCTACTTGTTGCAATATAGTAGCAACACCCAAACTAAAATCATTCCCAGCGGCATTCTCTCGATTCCGCATCTGATCCCCATGGCCATCAGCGCCACGGTTACGACCACGACCTCTGCCCCTCGGCATACTAATAAACAACAACCTAAGGTAAAGAAAGATCATAACACATAGCAAGATATTTAAGTCTATGTCTTTAATCCAACATCATTAAATCATATACATATTACCATTTAATTCCAGCTAGAGCACAATATACAAACTATTATACCAACAATCTTCATTTATAATGCCGTTGTTATGCGATTTATAAATGCAATGAAATTGAAGTCATCCATTATATAAAAATCATTCCCCGTACGGTTTCCGTGCCGGAACTCACCAAGTCGAAAACCATTTTCGAAAACGTTCCAAAAATGCCAGAAAGGCCGATGACGGTAATACTTTTCCAAATACTCCCCAAAAGTCATTTTTCAAATACCAAATACCGTCACCAAATACCATTTGAAATTACAAGGCGTAGACGCGAAAACTCAATAGTTTCAAAATATATGTTAAATTGCCCGACAAAAGAGTTGGGAAAAAGGGTCAAAGAAATAATTCAAATTTACAAACACGAAAGGTCATTTTGAAACACACACTATTTGGTAAAAGTACCAAAAAGTCATTTTGAACTTTACACACGCAATGACAAGAATACAGTTCAAATTACACATAACCACACCCAACAATTGTTATTCATGAACAACACACATGGAGTACCGTCTCAAACGGTCAGCTTAACAATCGCAAAAGTTAGACTTACGGCCAGAATGTAGTTTCCGAGCTTACGCTCGACGTTAAGGTATGATTCAACAGAGACTTAGCGTGCGCTAGCCATGCCACGTTAGCGCGCGCTAGCTATACTAATTCAGCAACACATTCATGAACATATACCAAATAATGCCAAAAGCCGAATGTTACATATAAACAACAACATACGAATCCAAGCGCCAACAATTTACATTCTCACCGCATATCGTTTAATCGAAAAAAAAATTGAAGGCGGAAGTCACGTCTCAAGTAAACTATTGGTAGACCTCGTTTAAGCATTTAAAATCAAGTTTTTGAAAATTTTCAATGCAAGATGAAAATATAATATGTGTAGTTTGAATTCTCAAAATCTTTGGTCTCGAGGTCATCATACGAAAATCAAATCATTTTTTTTTTTCTCGAAGGATATTTTTAAATAGAATTTACGTGACTTCCCCAAAACATTTGAAATTGAAATATCACATTGATAAACTTTTATTGAGTAACCAATCCAAAACATCACTCCTGTAAAAACGATTTCACACAAAGATGTATACATATATACATGCATACCGGTACTACTCTTTATTCCAACACAATACGAGAATCAAACAAGTATGGAGTCAGTATTCACGAGGCACAATTAAACTCCACATAATAACACAGAATCACATAAAAATCGTATAACACGAGACACAACAAAATAGGGAGACTTACATCCACAGATCGCACGAAGATGATGGTTGCACCTCGATACTAATCACGACCGACAACTCGGACGACGCGTCGCGACACCACTCAGTCAGACCAAATCTGACAAGACAAGACCCGACAACACTCAACTCAACCCGACAGCCTAGGTTTCCCCAACCTAAGCTCTGATACCATATTCTGTAACACCCCCAAACCACTCGGGAATATTACAGCGCCGCAGACCCTCTCCGCGACGATCTACCAGGCTAAAAACAAAACAATGCATCACTTCACATGCCGACATGGCTACATAAAGGACCATTAGACCGATTTGGTCTTATATCACAACACACACAACAATACATGCAAGATCCTTGCCCAGAACACATACCCACGCAGGGGATAGAATACAATAACACTTCCATAATTCGAGAAAATAACACATCGGAGGTATAACCAACACGACTCTACCAAATACTCTATAATTGATCTTCACGTGATTATTATCTTCGTCTCCCATCATCCTTCGTATCAATCCTATGATTCGCTCCCCATCTACCTGCAAGTACCTGGACGCAATACAGACATCCACCCCCCGAATACTCGGGGGTTAGCAAAACTCCACTGTTTTGCTAGTGCAAGTATAAAACCAAAAGTACAAGCCATACACAACGTGCTTCAAGAATATAAAATCTTGAATATATTTCCCGAGATAAATCACTTAATCAAAACAGTTTGATTTATAAAAGGTCGGAAAAGAACCATGTGTCTCATACAAAATATTTTACGGTCTCGGGAGTTTGAAAACATTTGGAAATAAGGAATTCTCAAGTCTTTCGAAAACACTTGGGGACACGGCCCAAAATCATCTTTCCAAAATACGATTCCGATAATAATACGCGGTTCCACAACCCAATTCACAACACATGGGGTCCAAGACCCGAATCATAAGCCACAGGGTCCACGACCCGAATCACATACCACATGTTCCTAAAGATTATTCGCGTCCCGTGCTAACAAGCCACGAACCTCAGATGCTCCCGTAGAACATACCTGAGTGAATAACCCAACAGGAAGCCATACCAAAAATCACATGTCCTCGTGGCAACAACCACAGAACCATTCCAAATCACAACCATAAGTTATCCAGGCATCGGGCTAACAAGCCACGAACCTCGGAGTCCCCGCAAGACATACCCGATGATAACCCCACAAGTTATCTCGGCATCGGGCTAGCAAGCCCCGAACCTCGGAGTCCCCGCAAGACATACCCGAATTGGATAACCCTACGGTCACGCCCGACCCATACTAGCAAGTATGGATCCCGGAGATTCAACAATCCTACCCGGAGGCACATCACTTTCAGCAATCACATCACAATGAGCAGAACATTAAGCCAAGCAACACTTAAACATCACAACCTCCTTTCAAAGGAGTAACAACTAATATCCCACGTAATACATTCTTAACGAACAAGTACACATAACATTACGTAATCCCCGGCAAAGGATTACGGTCTAATAAAATCATTCAAAGAGACCATATCATCTTTTCAACATACAAATCCAACACACATATTCCGAGAACACATATATTCACGTAGTACATAAATTATCGTTGAAAGACAACATTTATCGAGAATATACCGATCCCTTTTTACGTTCATTAAACATTGGGTTTCGCACGAATTCCTTTACCATTAATTACGCCTACGAAACATGAAACGTATGGACAAGATACTTGCCTCGATATCACGAGCGACGAAACGACGAACGGGCACGATCGGGAAACCTTCGAACCTCCAAAAACGATCAAGACTTCGACAGCCCACGAATACTACGAAAATAGCATCACCACAATTCAACAACACTAATCGAAATCCGAAACAATCCTAAAAACGACAAGGATCTAAGTATTCTCAAAGAAATCAAGAATCGTTGATCCGGGCGATAAAAATCGATGAACGGTTAACAAAATCTGAAGATTACGGTCAAGACAAACAAGAACGAATAACCGATCAGATGAGATCGGTCAAGAATCACAAATCCAAGCAAAAACCCCAAATTTAAGAAAATAGGGTTCTAACAAGAGATTACCTCGATTTGGACCAAGAAGACGATTAGATGTTGTTAAACATCTACAAATCCGCTCAAAGATGAAGCTAGAAGAAAAGGATCGGTCCTACTCGCCTCTGGATCTCACTCCCGTCGGAAGGGATGAAGAAAAGTGGGAAATGACGACTTAATGCTGCTGTCCAGTATTTATACTGGACAGTTATTAGTGTGCGCTAATCACCCTTCATTAGCGTGCGCTAACGGGGTCAACGCTCCAGAGAAACCGCGTATAACATAGTTAGCGTGCGCTAGCCAACAGCCGTAGCACGCGCTAACGGGTCACAAAAACCAGTCCAGTAGCCCCTGGACAGAACTGCACCTACCGAGTAGTGTACGCTAGAAAGAAGAGGGAGCGTGCGCTAAGCAGTCGATAGCGTGCGCTAGCTATCGGCCTTAGCGTGCGCTAACAAAGCTCGATCCCATCCGGAGCTACCGGATCGCTCGAATCGCCGATTAGCGTGCGCTACACATTTAGTAGCGTGCGCTAAACACCACACAGTAGCGTGCGCTATGCTTCAAGCATTAGCGTGCGCTACACCACAAAATCTCAAAAACTCACAAAGTGGTCCGAAATGCCTCCAAAAACATGTCCCAACAAGTCACAACCAAACATGGCACGAAATTCCTACGATGAGGACAATGACAATCCGATAAAACCCAGAAAACCCAACGAATCCGGAATAAAGATCTCGGGTATTACACGTACGCTAAGGCAAAAATGCGCGATAGCCCACGCTAAGGGGGGAGAGCTAGCGCACACTAGCAAGTCAACTGGCAGTAACGGCTAGTTTGTGGAAGAAGGCTATAAATACCAAATGAGTTGGTATCATTCCACAACAACATTGAGCAATTCATATACACTTGAGATATCATTGTAAACATTATAGTTGTTGTTGTTGAGCTTAAATTAGAGTGATTGAGTGTGATACACTAAATCATACACGAGTGAGAAAAAGAAAAGATACGATTGGATTTGGTGTTATTAGAATCAAGGATCCGTCATTGATAGAATCACAATTGCTATCTAGTGAGGTTTATCTAGTACTAATAGAAAGCTAGAGTGGTTGATTCCTTGTCCAATAGAAAAGGAAAAACAGTTTTTCTCGGACCGATAGAAGACGAGCTTGTAACGGTAATCTCTCAACCGATAGAAGAGAGGTGCAGAGGTTTTGATCTTGAACCTATAGAAAAATATACATCAATAGAGGATGTAGGCACGTTTAGCCGAATCTTTATAAATCTGTGTGCCATTTATTTTCTTCTCTTTATATTTACGCTTCCGTACAAATGGCGCATATACCTATATTACTCCAACAGGCTGTAGTAAAAAAGCCTTCTCCTGCCACGCCATTTGCGGGTCTGCACGTGGGCCTTCTTCCCGAGATTCAGTATTCGTAGACTTGATGGATGTCGGCTCTACCTGTGGCATAAGACGGTCATCCTTGGTCGGGCACTAGAGACGATCGCCATGTATGACGATCGCTAGGTACTTGAACTTGATCTGACATCTTTGTTTGGTAAGTCTGTCTTGGTTCATTTGACGCTGACTTTGGTCGCTCGGCCCTTGTGCCAATCGCCGTTGAGGCAATCGCCTCTTTCGAGGTGTATTAATCGCCGCACAACACAGTCAAACAAACTTGATCATGCTATCAAAGAAGAAACATTGGGAATAATAAAGGGAACTCAAACTCTCCAAACAAGCAAGGCAATAATTACCATAGATGTGGCAAAGAGGGACATTATTTCAAATTTTGTCGAACTCCAGCAGAGCAGATTGATAAGCCCAAAGCTCCCACAATGTGGAGCAAACTTGTTTGATGGATTCAATTAGTCCAATTAATGCCCCCACTTTGACACCTCTGATTTCTTTGAGGATATGACCAATGACCAATTTGAGGAAAAGCTGGATCTTCCACCTTCACTATAATAATTTCTTTTATCTCCATCTAAGTTTAATTTTTTTAGTATGTTTTAAATCTTACAAAATTAATGTTTGCATTATCATGGAAAGGCTAGGCCATGAGAGTCGGTTTTGTTTTAGCAAGATATGAATCATTGAACATGCTTATGAATATTTTCTAGTTAATTATTTGAATTTGTTTATGTTTGTGGTAATGGAATCTTATTTTATGATAAAGGTGTGGATGGACACATGGAGAAAAATGATACAGATATGTGTTTGGTGGATAGTGCTACTACTCATACAATTTTGAAGAGTCAGAAATTTTTCTCTAAAATTTTATTTGATACACATAAAGTGTCAACTATAGCTGGGCCAACTCATATAATTGAGGGCTATGGAAAAGCACACCTCATGTTACCTAATGGTACCCAAATATTTTGCAGAATGCGTTATATTCAAGCAATTCAAGGAGAAATTTACTAAGTTTCAAAGATATACACATAAATGGGCACCATATTGAAACTCGAAATAATAGTAACAAAGAGACTCTGTGTATCATATCTAATGTTGGGATCAAGAAGCTCACATTAGAATAGTTCTCCTATTTTTCAGTGGGTCTTTATTGCACCAAGATCAGTGTAACTGAATCCCACTCGAATGTGGTGAAACAGAAGAAGCATCATCGTGCTTTGTGTACAATTTGGCATGACCGTTTGGGTCACCCTGGGCAAACTATGTTCAAGCGGATCATTGGCAATTTTTGTGGACATACATTAGAGAAATACCATATCGACTTACCTAAGAATTATTTGTGTGTCCCATGTTCACAAGGAAAGATAATAATTATACCATCTTTCTTAAAGGTTGAGACTGAATCTCCTGCTTTCTTACAAAGAATACAAGGTGATATATGTGGTCCTATTCATCCTACTAGTGGACCATTTCAGTATTTCATGGTAATGATTGATGCATCATCTAGGTGGTCACATGTTTGTTTACTGTCAACTAGAAATTTAGCTTTTTTCAATCTATTAGCTCAGATCATAAAGTTTAGAGATCACTTTCTAGATAACCATATCAAATCAATTAGATTGGATAATGCGGCTGAATTTACATCACAAACATTCGATAGTTATTGTACTTCTCTAGGGATTGAATTAGAACATCCTGTTCCGCATGTACATACATAAGACAGATTAGCTAAGGCATTCATTAAACGTCTTCAATTTATAGCCAGACCGTTAATCATGCAATCTAGTTTGCCACTTACTGTTTAGGGACATGCCATCCTACATGATGCATCTCTAATTAGGCTTTAGCCTTCTGCTTAAGACAGTTTCTCACCTCCACAACGTGTTAGTGGTAGGTAACCTAACATATCATACTTAAGAAAATTTGGGTGTGCAGTTTATGTTCCAATTCCGCCTCCAAAGAGAACAAAAATGGGTCCCCAAAGGCGTTTAGGTATTTATATTAGTTTTGTGTCTTCATCTATAATAAAATATCTTGGGCCAATGATAGGGAATGTATTCACCTCAAGATTTGCAGATTGCCAACTCTACAGTGTGAAAATAAGATACTAAAAATGATACATTTGCAGGAAATTACAGATAAATTGCCTGATACATTTAATGATGTGGCAAAGGTAACAAAATCGCATGTGCCAACTATGAATGTGCCAGCCAGAATAAATGTTCCAGTTGGACAAGGTCCAATGCCGGCGGCAAATGACTCTACTACACGCCAGAAGCACGTTAGACCTATAGGTTCCAAGGATAGTGCTCCTAGAAAAAGAGATCCAGTGCAACATCTTGTCCTGATAAAAGCCTGGTAAAGGCTTTCCATAAATAAATAATGAAAATGAAGAAGTTCTCAAATTCACTGAAATGTCTATGATATCCCCTGATGAGGAGGCACAAGTACCTGAAAATGATGAGATCGCAATTTTTCATACATGTTCAGGTGAATTGTGGGACACAAAGGCATTTGTCATCGATGAGTTGCAATATAGGACAATGATGATGATCATGAACATGAACCACGTAGTGTAAATGAATGTCGACAACGAAAAGATTGGCCAATGTGGAAAGATGTTTTTCAAGCAGAATTAAATTCTCTAGAGAAATGTGGTGTGCTCGGACCTATAGTGGAAATGCCAAAAGTTGTAAATCCTGTCGGGTTCAAATGGGGTTTTGTAAGAAAACGAAATGAGAGAAATGAAGTTGAAAGATATAAAACCCGACTTGTAGCACAAGGATTCTCTCAAAGACCCGGGATTGATTATGAGGAGACATACTCCCCAGTTATGGATGTTATTACTTTTAGATATCTAATTAGTCTTGCAGTTTCTGAAAACCTTGATATGAGGCTCATGGATGTTGTAACTGCATATCTATATGGATACTTGGATACTGACCTATATATGAAAATCCAAGAAGGATTTAAAATACCAAAGGCAAAGTCAAAAGGGATGTGTTCGATAAAACTAAGACGAGCACTATGTGATACCCGTACTTTCTGTAAATTTTTTGTTTTGGTTTTTTTGTAATTTGACTCTCGTTGTAAGTGTTTAGCGAATTGTTGTTGATTTTGGAGTTCATATCATTTGGAATTTTCTCTTTCTTGTTCGAGTCGTTGTTACATTGGATTTTGATGTGATTCTATCACCTGTGCGTGAGGTGTAACGCACGCTACATTTTCCTCATAGTGCATGCTATGTGATAAGGTTAACGCACGCTAGCTATACTGCAGTGGCGCGCGCTAGCATCACGATAATGCACGCTAATGTTCGGGCAGTGCAGCAGGCAGTGGGTTCTGGACTATGATTTCTAGACTTCAACTAACAGGTAGCGCACACTACTAGTATTCCTAGCACACGCTAAATGAGCAGGTAGCGCGCGTTAAACCCTTCGTAGCGCATGCTAACGACACCGAACAGAAGCTACTAGACTACCCGGTGAACCTGTTAGCGCGTGTTATTCTCAAGCATTAGCGCACGCTGATCACCATTTAGTATAAATAGGACACATCAGCACACTATTCGTCATTTTTTCATTCTTTCTCCTCCCTTGGGCGATTTCCAATGATTTTGAGTGATTTTTGAAGATCCGAGCGAGATATCATCATCTACCAACAGATTCAAGCTTCTAGTTCGGATTATTCAACGTTTAATCTTCTCCACCGCTCCAAATCGAGGTAAACTTCGCATAACACTATATTTTGGGGAATTGGGGGTTTCTTCGCAATCTCTTCAATTTAGCTTGTTGATATGATGGAAATATGTTGGGTATGGATTATCTACCTATGATAAATGTTTTTCCTACAAAATTAATGGTATATTTTCCTTATTGTTGAGAATTGAGATGGTTGATTGTGATTCACCATCTAGGAGTTTTGTTGACGGATTACATGTATCGTAGGTGGGATTTTTGGGTGGATTCCAACTTATTTGCATGTCGATTGATTATTGATAGTTGGTTACGAACTTGTCTAGGTTCGGAGTTGTTGATTCCTTCAATCTTGGTACCTTATTGTTCGTACCCTTTTTCTCTCGATCTAGGCAAGTAATTCTTGTGAAGGTTATATTCTTAAATGTGAAAAATAATGCATATGAGTGTGAGAGTTTTATATGTTCACTCTGGGAGGGTCTGACGAGGCCTCAGAGGGATTTACGCATTGATGGGTCCATGGTTAATCAGGGAGGATTTTTCACTACTGAGATATATTGGATAATTGCATTTTCCGGAAATCATTATCATTGCTTTAAAATTTATGAATGTGCTTTAACGTGTAAGATGTGACGGTTCACTTGTATTACTTGCACTAACCCCCTTTTCGGGGTGGGAAAACTCGTTTCTTGTCTTTCAGGTTCGAAGAATCCAAGCGAACGAGCACTGAGGCTGTACGACGATGAGGGCGAGGCGTGATACTGTGATGGATTATGTCCTTTCCTTTGAACATTGTCTTTTGGACTGTTTTATCCATGTATTATTAGATGATACTCAAGTACTATATGAGTTTCCTTTCTGGTTGATGTATTAACTCTCGTACTTTCTTGAGATATTTTGTATTTATTCGCTAGAGTTTCCATTGATTGCCGCTGATTTATTGATCCCTGTTTGGATATCATGAGTTTGGATATGTATGTGTAAAAGTTAGCCTGGTGGGTCCCCGGCAGGGATTCACGGCGCTGTAATATCCTCCGAATATCTCGGCAGGGAAAGTTTTCTAGTGGCAAAGGCGGCAACCAACGGGGGTCTCAGTCAGTAAATTATCCAGTGAGAGGGTCTTCCCGTGCGTCTGGAAGTAAACGAAATTTCAGAGTTGGTATTAGTGTGTCCAATCGGGTCGTGACATGTTTTAATTGTGGCCAGCAAGGTCATCTTAACCGTGATTGCAACCTACCTCATTTAAAGTGTTATAATTGCGGCCAGGAAGGCCACAAATCTATGTTTTGTACCGAGGAAGAAAAGACACTTGGGGCTCAAGCGTCCGTTCCTATGTCTGGAGAATCGAGTGGTAATCAGAAATCATCCGTGGGTCACCCATCCCAGAGTTTCGGTCGGGGAAGAGGCCGGGGTTAGTCCGTTAGAGGGGGAGCTTCCAGTGCTGGTTCGACACAACCACATGTTTACGAGATGATAAGAGTTGATGATCCAGAGGTGACCGTGGCTACAGGTATCGTTTATGTTCTATTTCATCCAGTTAGGGTGCTTTTCGATTCCGGTGCTTTGTATTCATTCATCTCTTTAGATTGTGTGCGTCGATTGAATATTGAGTGCTTGTCTGCTTGTGAACCATTTGTGGTTAAAATGCCTAGCGAGGATAGAATCATGGGAAATAAGGAAGTTAGAGACTGTCTGGTGTTAATTGCAGAAAGAGTGTGGCCTTCGAAATTGATCGTCGTGGATATCGTTGATGAATATTTGATCCTTGGAGATGACTAGCTTGATAGACACGGAGCGGTAATGAATTATCGCACGAGAGTTATATCGATGTTGGTCGAATACGGTAGAGAACATTCATTTACGGGGCACAAGAGGGGATGTCCGAAATTTATAATTAGCGCCATGAAGGCGTCGAAACTCATTAGAGAAGGTTGTGTGGGGTATTGGTGTTATGCTGCGAGAGTAGAGGACGGGAAGGCCGAACTTTCCTCGATTCCAGTAGTGAACAAGTTTTCGGATGTTTTTCCTTATGATTTGCCAGGATTACCACCGGAGCGTGAGATTGAGTTCACAATTAATTTAGAATCAAGTGCAACCCCGATTTCTAAGGCACCGTACCGTATGTTGGAATATTTCATTCCAAATATTCATTAATCGAGTTTTGATGATTAGTTTTTAAACAAAACAAAACAACAAGAAGGAAAAGTCAAATGATCAGCCAAGATGGGAATAGTTACCTGATCAGTCGAGAACAAAGTTACATGATCATAAAGTCACCTGATAGAGTATAACGCAGAGGAGATAATGTATGCTACCTTATCAGACGAGTGAAAGCTGACTGCAGATAGACAAGCTTAATGCACGCTATGTGCATTGCATAGCGCACTCTATCGAAGGTAATTTAACATACGTAACACAGATATGTTAACCTACGTAATGAGTTGTTTCAGAATTCAAACAAGATGAACGTTGGGAAAAGTCAGGGTCAAAGTCAAAGAATCAAACGAATAGTTTGACAAAAGCAGGCAACGTATATGTGCTTAACGCACGCTACAATGCATGATTTGTTAGGAGCATGGCCTAGAATGCCACTCAGAGGATGTTGAGTGAGGGCATTGTACTTGTTATTATATAAATCATTTATATAAGGTAATGGATGTTTCTTTATTTACTGGTAGTTACTCGCGTTCCTGACTCATAAATATATATAAAGAAACTAGTCCGCATATTTGAGAGCAAAACATTCCACTCCTTATTGGATAAGGGGGTCGGCACTGGAAAGGTTTATAGCTCAAATACTTAATCGTTCGCAAGTCGATGAAACTTGACTGGGCGTTAAGTTTATGTGAGGACTTGTATGATGTGTTCTTTGACATGGAGAGTGCCTGTCGAACACTAATAGTTAGTGGGAGCACACGTTATAGGTATGCTAATTAGATTAGTATACTCGAATCGACTCACCCTGGATTTGTCACACGGATTTCACTCTGGGACAATCAATGATGGAATCGAATGGTTGCGATAGGTATTCGTGAACCTTCGACTTGAGGATTTAGTAGGGATGTTCTTGTGACGTCAAGATTTTCATTAAGTAGTTCGAACCTGTAAACCAGAAGGCATGGGTCAACCTCGACGTGCATCTTGACGGGCAAGTAGCAGGTCCTACTGAATACCAAGATAGAATTCTTTCTCCTGTTAGTGAACGGGTTATATTTCCTATGCGGTTATTGGCAGATGAGATCATAAGTCTTTGACCAAAGCATTAGAGCTAGTTGTATTAGATACACGAGAGCTCGATGATCTCGATTTGCATTAACACATGCATAGCGTCAAGTAAAGATAGGGTTTGACTGACCGTGACCCTATAACTTGATCGGTACATGTCAAAGAATGGTTTATACGTATACTGGTATTCACGACAGAATGGTTCTTGAATGATCCCAATCATTTGTTCTCAGTTGGGGTACAGTGTAGGCCGCCAGACTGGCTAGGTGGTGCTACTACTCTTCGGTTCCTCCCATTGCTGACGGAGATGGACCTACGAGTCGCGCAATAGGATTGACAATGGAATGAATCGATCTTATTCTCTCATTATGAATATTAGATATGGGATATCTAAATTTGGGACATTGGATGTTTAAATTGATTTATTGGATAAATTAATTTATGGCCTAATGAATTAAATAATTTACTGGGTGATTAATTTAATTCATGGATATAATTATTTCTTGGAGAAATTAATTAGGTTATTATGTATTTGATATGATTAATTAATTGGATTAATTAATCGATTTAAATACATCAGAACGGAATCAGAGTTTATCTGTTTGGACTCATGAGAGTCCGAAACGAATCGAACTCGTCCCATTTTTCATCTAGGCCGGCCCCTATTTCCACCTACTTTCCCTTTATCTTTGTTTCCAATTCTTAATGGAAGACAAGGACTTTTGTGGGGCTATCACTAATGTGGCATGAGTTGTTCAACATATGGGTTGAATTAGAATAAGAAGTGAAGACTTCTATCTCTCATCAATCAACCATTCATTTGATACGATTCTTGTGAAAGAAAGAGAGAGAGAGAGAACTTAGAGTTCATTTTCATGGTCTTCAACTTCATCTTCATCTTCTTCATTCTTTTATTCAATTTCCTTAGAGAAACATTGAGAGAAAAATAGAGAGATAATAGATTAAACACTTGGAGTGTAATAATCTTTATATTCAAGCTCCTATAATCTTGTTCTAGCTGTATTCTTGGAGGATAATGAGATTTACTCGTTTTGGTCGTTTCTCCGGCGCGTGGCAAGTAGAGACGCGGTATTTTCGGCGTTGGATCATCCATGATCTTGGAGCGTATTAGATCATAGGGAAATCAACTATAGCTTGGGGAATAGATCAAGAGAAGGATACCATTCAATCAACGGACTACGAGGGTATGTTTCTCGTATCTTTTGTGTTTCATTTTTGATATTCGTAAATACATAGCTCGATCAATCCTTGTAGGGATTTGGATTGAATTAATTTTTGTTTTACCGCTTCCACTGGGCCTTCGATTTAGGCACCCAATCCCAACAGTGGTATCGGAGCATAGGTCTTGCGATCGTATATACAATATTGGCATTTAGAATGCTTGATTAGATGATGAATGATTTGGAATCATTTATAGTCATAATTGTGGTATATGTTTTTCGTTCGTAATAGTTATATTTTTCGTAAGTTTATGTCTAAATATAAATCTTAAATTTCTGGGAAAGATGATTTATATTGAAGATATGAAAATTAGAAAATATTGATATTGGATATCCGGTCGAAAACTAGCTCTGAATCGTCGTCGGACGACTTTTCGGACAACAGGAAGCTGCTAGGGTGACTCGGCCGTGTCTTGTTTGACACGGGTCGTGTCCGGCAGTCCCCAGGCCACTGCCAGGCAGACCCGGCCATGTCTGGCAACATGAGCCGTGCCAGGCAGGATGACCCGAGCGTGTCAGGCGACACAGGCCGTGCCTGTCCGGCAGGCTTCCGAGCGTGACTCGACCCTGCCTTTCGGGACAAGGCGTGTCTGCCGGCAGACTGCCAAAGGTGATTCGGCCTGGCAGGCCTGTTTTCGCCCCGGCTTGATTTTTTCGTGTATTCCATAAAATTAATCTCCCACATGTTAAATTGGATTTAATACGATTAAAATTATTTATGGTATTTCATTTTATAAGGGATATTTGATTAATTGGAATATTTGTGGGTGACCGAATTATTTGAATATTTTTCATATTACCAGTTGTGTGAATCGATTGGATCGATTCTAATTGTTGATTGGATCAATGTATCTCTATGCTTTCCATTTATATAGTATTTATTGGATAAATGCTTTTGAATGGGGATGTGGTTCATGGACTTGGTTTTGAATCGTTCGGTTTTTATTCGATTGGGTTGTAAAGGCCGTTTTGAGCCTATTAATTTTACTAGAATTGTTTGTATCTAGAATGCAAATTTTCAATGTAAACTTTATATGTAATGACGAAGACCGGAGGAAGATCCATTCGAAAAGACGAAGATTCAAGACCGAAGACTTGTAATTAGATTACTAAGTTTTTTATTCTAGGAACGGTCCATGAACTACATATTGGTAGCAACTAGGTTGTGAATAGTTGTTCATATTGTATGAATGCTCCAAACGCGCTTAAATGGATTAATGTGCAAAGTGTAACATTAATCGCGAATTCTCCCATGACAAACCGGATGTGCTATGCTTCCGAGTTATCAGGGTAGTCGTCCGGGGAGGATGGATAAATTACCGAGAGCGCATTGGATGCCTTTGGTTGGATCAAATTTTATCCCTAGAAACCTGATAGGTTGCCGGATAAGATTCAATTGTGAAACTGATTTGCGTCGATGGTATAAATTTATCTTGTTTACGAACCATAGAAACCGTATAGGTTGAGGGGAACGAACAAGGGGAAAAATAAGATCGAATCAACCATTAGATGGGTTGGTGTTGGACACCACTTTATGAAAATTAATAGACAAGAAACCTGTTCGGTTGCCCTGTATTAAGATTTATAAAGAACTCGATCACCACTATGAAGTAGAGCGACGATACTTCCGGATTTCACATGGGAGTGTGTTATTCCGATAATAATAGTGGGAGATGGGTAACAAGAATAGAAAAGACCTTAATTCTATACTCAGGTCATAATTGAACGAGTCACTAATTTAATCTATCATACTTAAAGCAGACATAACTCTCAATATGACAATGAATCCACTCGCAATTCTACTCAAAAATAACACCTTGATCGGACCTAACTTTGTGTATTGGATCCGTAATCTGATGATAGTCCTCAGTATAGAGGCACTAGGATAAGTCTTGGAGACGGACATTCCAGCGCCTCCAGTGCGGACTAGAGCCAATCAGGAAGAGATTGAAAACCACGAAAAGTGGGTTAAGGATGACGTAAAAGTACGTGCTTACATGATGGCTTGTAAAACCCCTTAAATTCGATAACTTATCACATGTATAATGTATCAAATCATGATGTAATTTAATAATAGTTATTTTATGACATAATATAACCTACATCTATTTTATTTTATTTCACTCTTTAACTTTGTAATTTACTTAATAAACCAAATAATAAAAATTAAAATAGTGTGTTGATTCACCTATTAGGCTATTTGTCAACACCTAACTACATGTGGACTCACTAATGGACTCAACCCAACTCATTAAAAATCATAAGACTTGAAGTTACACTTCAAAGCCCAACCCAACTAATTAAATCATTTACCATTTTAATTATACTCTTAATTTTAAAAAAAAAATAATATATATATATATATATAAAGATCTCAATACGCTCGATTTTAGTGCCCTCGTTGGTTCACTAATAAATTATGAGATAGTCCTTAAATCTCGAAATGCAAAGCCGAAACCGAAGGAAAAATCAATAGCTTTAAAAGCAAAGATGTCAAGGAAAGAAGACATCCCGGTTGATGAAAGCGACGAAGAATCGGCATATTATGCCAAAAATATTAATAAGTTCCAAAACTTATTAAACCTGAGAAAGAAAGACATCAAGACGAGCAAATCTAAGAAATTCGACGGTTAGGTAAAACAGGCCACTTCAGGAAGAATTGCGGAGCAAATCAAAAGAACAACAAATATTTTGGAAGAACAACACATACACACAAAATATTTTAAAGAATGATCTTTGAAAGTTCAAGACGAACTTAAAATTTTGACAAAGAAATTTTCATGTGGTAATGATAAATTTGAACAAATTTTATCGGTTCAAAAATTTACTTTAAACAAACAGGGGTTAGGATTCAAACCGCATACTAAAAACGAATCTTTAAATTTCAAAATACCCCGTTGTGACAAGTGTTTAAAAATTGGGCACCATATTTCAAATTGTAAAAGCCCACGACAGAAGATTAAAATTAAAAAAAAATTGGATTCCTAAAGGAGCCACTATTCCAAACATCGTCTATGATAATGAAAAACGACCGACTTTCGGCTGGATTACCCATTTTTTACATACATTTTTTTGCATACACCTTATTATCGATATTTATTATCATTTATATACGATTTTTGCTGATAACAAAAAGGGGGAGAAAATAGTTGAATGTGATCAAAAGAAGAATGATATAAGGAGGAGAAAAATCGAAAGAATAAACAAAGAAGTTGAAAAATAAAAAGAAGAAAGTCAAAAAAGAATAAACGAAGAAGTTGAAAAATAAAAAGAAGAAGTCGAAAAGGAGAAAAAGAAAAGATGGGAGAACTAACGAAACGATCAAAGCCGAAAACTATGATTCGTACAAATATATATATATATATATATATATATATATATATATATATTATTTTGCAGGTTTTATCCAATTCAAGTTATTGTTTTGTAATCATCAAAAATGGGGAGATTGTTGGAATATTTTATTCCAAGTATTCATTAATCGAGTTTTGATGATTAGTTTTTAAAAAAAACAAAAAAACAAGAAGGAAAAGTCATATGATCAGCCAAGATGGGAATAGTTACCTGATCACTCGAGAACAAAGTTACCTGATCATAAAGTCACCTGATAGAGCATAACGCAGAGGAGATAACGTACGCTACCTGATCAGATCAGTGAAAGATCACTACAGATAGACAAGCTTAACGCACACTATGTGCATTGCATAGCATACGCTATCGAAGGCAATTTAACGCATGTAACACAGATATGTTAACGTGCGTAATGAGTTGTTTCAGAATTCAAACAAGAAGAACGTTGGGAAAAGTCAGGGTCAAAGTCAAAGAATTAAACGGATAGTTTGACAAAAGCAGGCAACGGATATGTGCTTAGCGCACGCTATAATGCATGATTAACGTGTGCTAATGTGTGTACTTAACGTACGTAATATGAAGTGACAACGTACGTAGAGGAAGAAATGAAAGCCAGTGGACTGAAAGTGGAAGCTGATACGTACGCTACAGGATATCTATAACGTACATAACGAGCTTAACGTACGCTACGCAAGAAGGCTAGCACACGCTAAATAGTCGAAAGGAGCTGATGGCTAGTTGGAGGAAAATGGCTATAAATACCAAACCATTTGGTATCAAACCACACAACAACCTTGATCAAATCATTCATACTTGAGATATCATTGCAATCATTCTAGTTGTTGTATTTGAGCTTATATTGTTTTGTGATTGAGTGTTATACACAAAATCATACAAGAGAGGAATAAGAAATGATAAGATTGATTTCGGTGTTATTAGGATCAAGGATCCGGTATTGTTAGAATCGCAATCTATATCCACGTGAGGTTTATCTAGTACCCATAGAAAGCTAGATTGGTTGATTCCTTGTCCAATAGAAAAGGAAAACGGTTTAACTTGGACCGACAAAAAGACAAGTGATTGAACGGTTAACTCAGACCGATAGAAGACGAGTTTGTAACGGTTATCCCTCGACCGATAGAAGAGAGGTGCATAGGTTGATATTTAGCCTATAGAAAAAGATACCGAGAGAGGACGTAGGCACGTCTGGCCGAACCTCTATAAATCTTGTGTCGTTTATTTTCTGCATCTTTATTTAAATCGCTTCCACAACATGAAAGAGTTTTATAACTCTATCTCCAAACGGAGATACCGAGCAATCTTGCACCAACACCGTATGGCACCTTCAGAAATGTAGGAGTTGAAGAGACAGTTGGGAGAGTTTTTGGATAAGGGGTATATTAGACCTAGTGCTTCACCTTGGGGTGCGCTGGTCTTGTTCGTAAGGAAGAAAGATAGTTCACTGTGTTTATGTATCGATTATCGGGAACTAAACAATGTGACCATTAGGAATAGATATCATTTGCCTACATTGATTTGTTTGATCAATTACAGGGAGCTGCAGTATTCTCAAAAATTGATTTGAGGTCTGGGTACTATCAGCTTCGAGTGAAGGAATCCGACATTCCTAAAACCATTTTCCGTACAAGGTATGGGCATTATGAGTTTGTGGTTATGCCATTTGGGCTAACCAATGCGCTGACAGTGTTTATGCAGTTGATGAATAAGATATTTATTGAGCATCTTGATAATTGTGTAGTCGTTTTCATCGATGACATTCTTGTCTATTCTCCTGATGACGAAGAACATGCTCTGCATTTACGAACATTGTTGGAAATTTTGAGGGCTCAGCGTCTGTATGCAAAATTTTCTAAATGTGAGTTTTGGTTGAAGGAAGTTATGTTTCTCGGACATGTGATTTTAGCCGAAGGGGTCCGAGTAGATCCCCAAAAGATTGAGGCAGTGTTAGATTGAACACCACCTAAGAATGTGAATGAAGTTAATACGTTTTCGGGTCTTGCTGGATATTATCAAAGGTTCTTCAAGGGGTTATCTAAACTTGATCGACCACTCACTCAATTACTCCAGAAGTTTGAAAAGTTTGAACGGAACGAAGAGTGGCAATAAAGTTTCGAGGAGCTAAAAAAGCGTTTGACTACCGCGACGGTTTTTAGCCCTACCTCAGGGAATCGGTGGTTATTCGGTTTATTGTGATGCGTCAAGCCAAGGACTTGGGTGCGTACTCTTGCAGCACGATAAGACTATAGTCTATAATTCACTGCAACTTAAACCGTATGAGTTGAATTATCCTACCCATGATTTGGAATTGGCTGCAATAGTGTTTGCACTAAAGATCTGGCGTCACTATTTATACAGTTCTTCATGTCGGATTTATACCGACCATAAGAGTTTAAAATACAATTTCAGCCAGAAGGAATTGAATATGAGTCAGCGTCGTTGGTTGGGGTTGATAAAGGATTATGACTTAAAGATCCTTTGCCATCCATGAGAAGCCAACGTTGTAGCAGACGTGTTGAGCCGGAAGTCAGTATCACTTCAGATGCTCGAAGTCCTCACACCCAAAGTGAAGATCCGACAAGAGTTGATTGATCACGGAATCGAAGTATGGGATTCAGCCGGTTCAGGGTCAGTTGTGTACTCTCGAGATTACTTCGTCCTTGGTTGATGACATCAAGAGGAAGTAGGGGAATGATCCGATGATCATCCAATTAAAGGTGGATGTGGAGAAGGGGAAAGCCCCTGCTTTTATGATCCACGAGGATAGTATTTGAGATTACAGGGAAGGCTCTGTGCCCCAAATGATTCAGAGTTGAGACAAAGAATACTCCGAGAAGCCCAGGCCACACCTTACTCAATCCATTCTGGAACGAGTAAGATGTACAAAGATCTTAAGAGGAATTTTTGGTGGAGGAATATGAAGAGAGATGTTAAGGAGTTTGTATCACGGTGCTTGATATGCCAACAAGTTAAAATCGAACATCAGAGACTAGCCGGGCTATTGAAATCTCTTCCTATTCCCGAATGGAAATTGGAAGATATCACTATGGATTTCATCACCGGGATGCCCAGGACTAAAACTGGAATGAATATGATTTGGTGATTGTTGATCGATTGACTAAGTCGGCACACTTTCTTGGCATTAAGAATACTTGGGGACCGGAGCGATTGGCTCAGATATTTATAGCAGAGATCTTGAGATTGCATGATACAAGAAAGACTATTGTTTCCGATCGAGATGTTCGCCTTGTGTCGCATTTTTGTAAATCGGTCCATCAGGTTTTGGGCACCAAGTTGAGATTGAGTACTTCTTTTCATCCGCAGTCCGATGGTCACACCGAACAGACGATCCAGACATTAGAAGATATGTTGCGGGTGTGTGCCCTGTACTGGAGTGGTGATTGGGAAGTGCACCTACCGTTGACCTAGTTTACTTATAATAATTAGCATGCATCGATCATAGTGGCACCTTTCGAAGCATTATATGGTAGGTGGTGTAGATCCCCACTTTGTTGGGATGAAGCTTCGGAAATTGTTGGGACAGAGCCAGATATGTTGATGGAAACCAAAGAGAAAATCTCTATCATTAGAGATAGATTGTTGACTGCCAAAGTCAACAAAAATCATACATTGATCGTCGTCGACCCTTAGAATTTGATGTGGGAGATCATGTCCTACTCAATGTATCACCGAAGAAAGGTGTCTACAGGTTCGGGAAGAAGGGAAAGCTTAGGCCGAGGTATATTGGGCCATTTGAAATTCTCGACAGAGTCGGTGAGTCGGCCTATCGGTTGGCGTTACCTCCAGCCCTTAGTCACGTTCACAATGTATTTCACATTTCTCAACTGAGAAAGTACGTCCCAGACCCAAGTCATATCATTGATTACGGGGATATCGAGATAGCAGATGATGTCACATTTGAGGAAAGGCCAGTGAAGATCCTGGAGCATCGTGAAAAGCAACTCCGGCACAAAACCATTCCGTTGGTCAAAGTACAGTGGTCGAGGTACGGAGTTGAGGAAGCAACATGGGAAACCGAAGAGAGCATGTGTGATAGATACCTAGAGCTATTCATTTCTTAAGTTTTCGGGACGAAACTTTATTTTTGTAAATTTTCCGTTTTGGTGTTTTTGTAATTTTGACACTCGTTGTAAGTGTTTAGCGAATTGTTGTTAATTTTGGAGTTCGTATCATTTGGAATTTGCTCTTTCTTGTTCGGATCGCTATTATATTAGATTTTGATGCGATTCTATCACCTGTGCGTGAGGTGTACAGCACGCTACATTTCACTCATAGCGTATGCTATGTGATGAGGTTTACGCACGCTAGCTGTACTACAGTGGCGCACGCTAGCATCATGATAATGTACGCTAATGTTCGGGCAGTGCAGGAGGCAGTGGGTTCTGGACTCTGATTTCTAGACTTCAACTAACAGGTAGCGCACGGTACTAGTATTCCTAGTGCATGCTAAATGAGAAGGTAGCACGCGCTAATCCCTTTATAGTGCACGTTAATGACACCGGACAGAAGCTACTGGACTACCCGGTGAACCCGTTAGCGCACGTTATTCTCAGGAATTAGCGCACGCTAATCACCATTTAGTATAAATAGGAGACATCAGCACACTATTCGTCATTTTTCCATTCATTCTCCTCCCTTGGGCGATTTGCAACAATTTTGAGCGATTTGTGAAGATCATAGCGAGATATCATCATCTACCAACATCTTGAAGCTTCTTGTTCGGATTATTCAATGTTTAATCTTCTCCACCGCTCCAAATTGAAATAAACTTCGCATAACCCTAGATTTTTAGGAATTTGGGGTTTCTTCGCGATCCCTTCAATTTAGCTTGCTGATATGATGGAAATATGTTGGGTATGGATTATCTACCTCTGATACATATTTTTCCTACGAAATTATTGGTAAATTTCCGGTATTGTTGAGAATTGAGATGGTTGATTGTGATTCACCATCTAGGAGTTTTGTCGATGGATTACATGTATCGCAGGTGGGATTTTCGGGTGGATTCCAACTTATTTGCATGTAGATTGATTATTGATAGTTGGTTACAAACTTGTCTAGGTTCGGAGTTATTGATTCCTTCAATATTGGTACCTTATTGTTCGTACCCTTTTCTCTCGATCCAGGCAAGTAATTCTTGTGAAGGTTATATTCTTAAATGTAAAAAGTAATGCATATGAGTGTGAGAGTTTTATACGTTCACTCTGAGAGGTCTGACGAGGCCTCAAAGGGATCCACGCATTGATGGGTATGCGGACATTTGTGTTAACCACTTCGGGAAGGTCTGACGAGGCCTCGGAGGGATTCACGCATTGATGGTGTAATATCCGTATTTTTCCTTTCTCCGATATTTTCATTTTTGGTGTATTTTTTGTTTTTAGCAACTCGCTTGTAATCGTATTGATGTTTTGGGAATATTTAATACTGGACTTGTTCTACTCAATTCTGTGTTTAATGTAATTTCTGTTGCTATTTCATTCGATTCTCGTAATCGTTGTTCGGAACCGCCGCCTCGGGGTTGCCGCAGATCCATCTCATGTTATTATGCATGTTGTGAGGTTTTGTTTGTTGTTTCGATCATGTATCATGTATTTCGGTTGTTTTGGGCCGTTTTATAATTTCCCAAAGTTTTGGGGTGATTACTAACGTTATCGTTTTCCGAAACTTGGGATAGTCGGAATCATGATTGCTTTTAGCGCTTTAGTTCTGACTCGATCTTGTCGTTCGTGTCTTCTTCGGTCCGTTGTTTGGTGTCGTATGCGCATTGTTTTCATCCGAGGTGGAATTCGCTGTTTTCCATCTTTTGGTGCTGTCTGTGCTACTGTCTGCACTCGCTAGCACGCGCTATTTCTGCTGTATAGCGCACACTAGTGTCGTTGAGTAGTGCACGCTACGTTCGTTTTGTAGCGTGTGCTAACAACTCGAGCACAATAGTGGGAGTAGGTTGTTTATGCTCCCTGCTCTCTGGACGAGCAGCTTAGTGCACACTAAATTATATATTTGCGCACGCTATGATGTAGACTTAGCGCACGCTGGGTGTCCGGTAGCACGCGCTAATTTGGTAGTCCAGAGTGGGCAGAATGTTTCTAGACTGAGTCTGGTGTTCAGGTAGTGCCCGCTATGGCCCGATAGCACGTGCTATCGAGGGTTGTTAGCGCATGCTATTTCCTGGTAGTGCACGGTAACAGGCCAGAACCGTAGGTCTGGACTACCTTTGACTGGGTAGCGCGCACTAACCGTGAGCCGTTAGCGCACGCTGATCCTTCTGTTTATATATACTAGAGAGTTGACCCAGATTCGCCACTTTTCTCATTTCTTCTCCTTCCCCGCGGCCGAGCGTTCCTAAGGTGATTTGGAGGCGATTCCCTTATTCTAATCACTTCAGATATCATTTTCCTTTAGTTCTTGGTATAGATTAACAACAACTACTCGTGTTCTTCGTCTTCAATCCAAGGTAATCTCTTAGAACTCTATTTTGGGAAATTTGGGGGGGTTTGAGTTTTTGTCCGATTCTTTTCATATTGTTGATTAATCCTTGATGTATATGATTAATCTTGGTCGTATTCTTGTTTTCCCTACGAGTTCATGGTAAGTTTCGTGATATTTGTGAAATCAAGAGGGTTCGGTTGCGATCCGTCCTCGTCGTTGTTTTTGTACGAACTTACATGAATCGTAGGTGGTTTTATGGGTGTATTGCATTTCCATACTCGTTTAGAAATGGTTGTGATTGTGTTTTTCAAATCGTTAGGTTCGGGTTTATCGGTTCCTAGTGATCGTGGTTGATTTTACCTTTTCGTTCGTGTCGTCGTCAATTACTCAAGGCAAGTATTCTTGTGAAACCTTTATGCTTAACATGAAATGGTGATGTATGATACTTGTGTGCTTTGCTCACTCCGGGATGGTCTGACGGGGCCTCGGAGGAATCCAGTGGTTTAGCCCTGGATTCACGAGCTTGTTGGCTAGCCAGTCCGGGAGGGTCCATTGAGGCCTCGGATGGGACCAGTGGTTTATCCCCGGTCCTAGGCGATGCATGTGCGTGATTTTGATTTTTGACTATGGCCAGTTCGGGAGGGTCCATAGAGGCCTCAGATGGGACCAGGGGTTTAGCCCCGGTCCTAGGCAAATTGATTATTGACTGTTTGTTTTCCGGGAAAAGACATGTTTGGTTTTGGTTTTTGAAATAATCTGATGCATGTACTTAGAAATGTGTAAGCAAATGGTTTGCCTTGATTACTTGTACTAGCGTAATTGCTAACCCCTTTGGGGAAATTCTTGTCATGAATTTCAGGTTATGTTCATCTGGACGAGCGGGCATTGGGACAGTACGAGGATGCTAGCTAGGGTTGTTGACGTGTGCAAATGAGTTTCTTTATTTCTGTTGTCCCATTTTGATAGGGTTGTTTTCCAACTTGTGAACTTATAGGTAGTACTCGCGAGTACTTAGGCATTTTTACTCGGATTATGGTTTGTAACGTTAAATGTTATTTATGATTGTCAGGTGATGTTTGTTTCGCCGGTTATGCCGGGCATTTTATTTAATTGTCGTTCGGTGATGTGTGTTTTCTCACTAATTGTGACGGTTAGACGAGTGGTATTTATTATTTAGCTTAGTGAGTCGCAGGTAGGGCCCCACGGCGCTGTTATATACCCTGAATATCTTGGGGGTGTTACAGAAAATGGTATCAGAGCACTAGGTTTATGGATACCAAGGCTTGTTGGTTAATTGGGTCTAGATGTGCTTTGTTTTGAACATCGTCACCCCGCTGCCATCATATAGGTACTTCTAGTGCTCGTAAGATTTCCTTACTCAATTCCTTGTTTCCTTGTATCGTACTTCCAATTCTTGAACTGGGACTGTTTTTCCTCTCATACTTATCATCAAATTGTTGTTGCTTCTCCTTATCTCCAGTATGGATGCTGGAAGAGGTCGCATTAGAGGTCGTGTCCGTGGTCGTGGATGCGGCCGGCGACGTGGGGTAGCCAGTGGGGAGGCCACGTCACACTCTTCGGGAGCCGTCAGTAATGATGGTCGTCAGTGTTAGGAGTATGCCCTCGAATGCCACTAAGACGATGTTGAGTGAGGGCATTGTACTTGTTATTATGTAATTCATTATCATAAGGCAAACGGATGTTTCTTTATTTACTGGTAGTTACTGGCATTCCCAACTCGTAAATATATATATATATATATATATATAAACTAGTCAGTGTATTTGAGAGCAAAACATTCCACTCCTTATTGGATAAGGGGGTCGGCACTGGAAAGGTTTATAGCTCAAATACTTAATCGTTCGCAAGTCGATGGAACTTGACTGGGTGTTAAGTTTATGTGAAGACTTGTATGACGTGTTCTTTGACATGGAGAGTGCCTGTCGAACACTAATGGTTAGTGGGAGCACACGTTATAATTATGCTAATTGGATTAGTATACTCAAACCGACTCACCCTCAATTCGTTACACCGATTTCACTCCGGGACAGTCAATGACGGAATCGATAGGTTATGGTAGGTATTCGTGAACCTTCGACTTGAGGATTTAGTAGGGATGTGCTTGTGATGTTAAGCTTTTCGTTAGAGTAGTTCGACCCTGTAAACCGGAAGGCGGGGGTCAACCTCTACGTGCGTGTTGACGGGAAAGTAGCAGGTCCTACTGAATACCAAGATATAATTCTTTCTCCTGTTAGTGAACGGGTTATATGTCCAATGCGGTTATTGGCAGATGAGATCATAAGTCTTTGACCAAAGCATTGGAGCTACTTGTATTGGATACACGAGAGTTCGATGATCTCGATTTGCATTAATCATGCATAGCGTCAAGTACAAATAGGGTTTGACTGACCGTGACCCTATAACTTGATCGGGACATTTGAAAGAAGGGTTTATATGTATACTCGTATTCACGACAGAATGTTTCTTGAATGATCCCAATCATTCTTTCTCAGTTGGGGTACAGTGTAGGCCGCCAGGCTTGCTAAGTGGTGCTACTACTCTTTGGTTCCTCCTATTGCTAATTGAGACGGACCTACCGAGTCGCTCAATAGGATTGACGCCAGAATGAATCGAGCTTATTCTCTCACTATGAATATTAGATATTGGATATCTAATTTTGGGACATTGGATGTCTAAATTAATTTATTGGATAAATTAATTTATGGCCTAATGAATTAAATAAATTACTGGGTAATTAATTTAATTTATGAATATAATTATTTCTTGGAGAAATTTATTATATTATTTTATATTTGATATGATTAATTAATTGGATTAATTAATTGATATAAATACATCGGAACAGAATTGAAGTTTATCTGTTGGACTCACGGGAGTCCGAAACGAACCGAACCCTTTCATTCCTTCTAGATGGCCGCCCATTTCCTCACCTTTTTCTTAGTTCTTGTTTCCACCTTAATTGGTGGATGACTTGAGGTATGAAGGGGATAACATCTATTAATATATCTTTATTGGTGATATTGTCTAATATGGTGGTAGAAGTATAATAAAAGGAAGAAGACCAACTCTCCCAACACACACCTTGTTACATCCGTGAGATTGAAAGAGAGAAGGAGGACAAATTGTTTTTCCAGGTCTTCACCTTTTATTCCTTGTTCTTGAGAGTTTTCTTGGAGAAAATATCAAGAGATAAAATTGAGAGATATAGATTGAGCACTTGGAGTGTTATAATCTTGATTAGCAAGCTTCTATAATCTTGTTCTAGCCGTATCTTTGGAGGATAACGAGGTTCGGTCGTTCCGGTCGTTTTTCCGGCGCGTGGCAAGTAGAGACGCGGTGTTTTCGGTGTTGGATCATCCAAGAGCTTGGAGCGGATTGGATCGTAGCGAAATCAACTAAAGCTTGGGAATCGCTCAAGAGAAGGACACCATTTAATCAACGGACTACAAGGGTATGATTTTTGTATCTTTTTGTGCTTCGTTTTATATTCGTATATACGTAGCTCGATCGATCTTCGTAGGGATTCGGATCAAATTAATTTTTAGTTTACCCCTTCTGTTGGGCCTTCGTTTTTAGGCACCGAATCCCAACAGTGGTATCGGAGCGTAGGTCTTGTGATCGTATATACGATATTTAACATTTGCAATGCTTGATTGGATGTTCTTATGATTTGGAATCATAATCGTATTAATCGTTGATTTTCTATTGTTCATCTAAAAATTAATTTTTCATGATTTTATGTTACAATATATATCTATTTTTCTTTGGAAAAACTGATTTAATATGTAATATAAAGTTTAGAAAAATATTACTTTTGGAATCGGGGCGAAAAAATGAGCCGAAAACATAAACGGACCTGGCAACTTGGAGCTAGCCGGGCGCTGCCTCGCGGTCCCAGGCAGCAGATCGCGATCCAGGCCGGTCCTGCTCAGCAGCCCGCTGGGCAGCTTGCTGGGCAGTGCCCCGGGCTTGGTCCGGCCATGTTTTTCGACTCCGTTTTTTACATTTCGTTCGGTAATTAATTTCCCACATATTAAATTAGATTTAGTTGGACTAAGATATAATTATGGTAATTTTATTCTTAGGAGAATTAATTTAATGAAATATTTTCTCGTCCGAAACAAGTTAAAATTAACGGTTCTTTTAATTAATTAGATTAATTCGTTTGGATAGATTAATTTATATTGATTGAATCAATATTTAGATTAATTATGAATGCCATTTATTTTAATATGTTTGATGCATTATTTTTGAATGGTGATGTGGTTCATGGACCTAGTTTTGAATTGTTCGGTTTTATTCGATTGGGTTATAAAGGCCGTTTTGAGCCTATTTATTTTACTAGAAATATTTGTATCTAGGATGCAATTTTTCAAATGTAAAATTTATATGTAATGACGAAGACCGGTGGAAGATCCATTCGAGAAGACGAAGATTCAAGACCAAAGACTTGTAATTAGATTATGATGTTTTTGTTCTAGGAACGGTCCATGAACTACATGTTGGTAGCAACTAGGTTGTGAATTTATTCATATTGTATGAATACATAAACGCACTTAAATGAATTAATGTGCAAAGTGTAACATTAATCGCGAAAATTCTCCCACGACAAATTATTGAGTTTGAAAGGTTTCAAGGTTTTCCTTCCCTCCATTGAGCTTTCGGGAAATTGAAATCCAAACTGGATGTGCTATGCTTCCGAGTTATCGGGGTAGCCATTCGGGGAGGATGGATAAATTACCGGAAGCGCATTGGATGCCTTCGGTTGCAGCAAATTTTATCCCTAGAAACCTGATAGGTTGCCGGATAAGATTTAATTGTGAAACTGATTTGCATCGATGGTATAAACTTAACTTGTTCACGAACCATAGAAACCGTATAGGTTGAGGGGAGTGAACAAGGGGAAAAAGAAGATCGAATCATCCATTAGATGGGTTGGTGTTGGACACCACTTTATGAAAATTAATAGACTAGAAGCCTGTTCGGTTGCCCTCTATTAAGATTTATAAAGAACTTGATCACCACTATGAAGTAGAGGGAATGATTCTTCCGGATTTCACATGGGAGTGTGTTATTACTATAACTATAGTGGGAGCTGGGTAACAAGAATAGAAAAGACCTTAATTCTATACTCAGATCATAATTGAACGAGTCACTAATTAATCTGTTGTACTTAATGCAGACATAACTCTCAATATGACAATGAACCCACTCGCAATTCTACTCGAAAAGAACACCTTGATCGGACCTAACTTTGTGGATTGGCTCCGCAATCTGATGATAGTCCTCAGTATAGAGGCACAGGGATACGTCTTGGAGACGGACATTCTGGCACCTCTAGTGCGGACAAGAGCCCATCAGGAAGAGACGGAAAACCACGAAAAGTGGGTTAAGTATGGCATAAAAGTCCGTGCTTACATGATGGCTTCTATGTCTAATGATCTTCAGAGAGCTCATGAGAAAATGACTTCTGGTAGGCAGATTCTATCTCACTTAACCGAGCTTTATGGTGAGCACAGTTGAACTGCTAGATATGAGATATCCAAGCAACTGTTCGGTGCAAGGATGAAGGAAGGTGAGAAGGTTGGGGACCACGTCCTCAAAATGATATCTATGATCGAGAGATTGGAGGCTCTTGAATTTAAGATGGATGCTTCTCTTCAGACCGACCTTATCCTATAGTCGCTCCCTGATTCCTTCTCACAGTTTGTTATGAACTTCAACTGTAATGAGATTGCGTGCAACTTAGCTGGGATAATGAACAAATTGGTGACCGCTTAGTCTCAAATGAAGACTTCGCGGATGAAGGAGTCTGTCCTTGTGATTTCTTCTGGATCTCGGAGGTCCAAGAATAAGAAGAAAAAGACTAAGAAGCAGACGTGACGACAAGTCAAGGACCTAAAGGGTAAGGGCAAGACCCCGATGGTTCCGAAGAGCATGAAGAAGGACCCTTGTCTCAAATGCGGTGAGCTGGTCCACTGGGCTAGAGACTGTCCAATTCCTTATGGCACTTCAGGTACACAACTTTGAGTTTTGGAAACAAATTATTCTGCTACTGTATTTTCTACTTTATGGATACTGGATTCTGGTGCTAGTTCTCATATTTGTACCGTGAATCAGGATCTGGAACAAAGTAGGAAGCTTGGAGCTGGGGAAGTGATGATCACTGTCAGAAGCGGGCATAATGTCGAGGCAACCGACATAGGATCACTTCTTTTGGGTTTAGAATCTGGTTTTGTTTTGATTTTAGAAGATGCACTGGTTTTGCCCAAGGGGCATAAAAACATTGTATCCATTCCGGTCATGGATCGGAAAGGCTTTCCATTTTTCATTGGTGATGGTTCCTGCAAAATTTATTTTAGAAATAAACTAGTGGGCACTGCTACATTATTCAATGGACTGTATCATCTAAACCTCAGTAACAAAGTCGTTGGGAATACTATGACTAGGAAGCATGGTAGGGATAAAACTAATCAAGTTTTGAAATGGCATCTTGGACTTGGTCATGTTGGTCAGACCAAGATTTACAAAATGGAAAAGGATGGACTTACGGGTCCATTGGGATCGGATCTCTTTCCTACTTGTGAATCTTACCTTAAAGGCAAAATGACTAAGTCCCCCTTCACAGGGACTTTTGAAAGAGCCGCTGATAAACTAGGATTAATCCATACCGATGTATGTGGTGCTTTGGAAGAAGCACGTGATGGATATCAGTATTTCATTACATTTATAGACGATCATACTAGGTATGGTTTTGTACACTTAATGAAACATAAATCTGAGGGCTTTGAGAAATTCTAGGAATTTAAGGCCCTATTCGAGAAACAAAATGGAAATCATATGAAAGTCCTTCGGTCGGACCAAGGTGGTGAGTATATGAGTACGGAGTTTGATGAGTTCCTTAATGAACATGGAATAGTATAACAACTAACACCTCCAGGTACTCCTCAGTTAAATGATGTGTCAGAAAGAAGGAACCAGACCTTGTTGAACATGGTCTGTTCCATGCTGGGCTATAACGACTTACCAATTTACCTGTGGTGGTATGCACTCCTGACTGCTGCATATATCTTGAACATATGTCCTTCCAAATTCGTTCCTAAAACTCCATATGAGATGTGGAAGGGTAGAAAACCAAGTCTTAATCACATTAGGATTTGGGGATGTCCCACCTATGGCAAGAATACTAAGGTGGAAAAGTTGGAAGCGAGGTCCGCGAAGGGACGTTTCATTAGATTCCCGTCTGCGATGATGGGTTATCTATTCTACATGCCCGAAGATCAAAAGATCGTTGTTGCTTTGCAAGCACACTTCCTGGAAGATGAGTTCATTCAGGAAGGTGGAGCAGGTAGAAGTATTTCTTTTAATGAATACAATGAAACTCCTCAGGAGACACCTGTGCAAGAAATTAGAACCGAACCTTCTGAAACACAAGTACAACCACCTCGTAGGTCTAGTGGGGTGTCTCATTTACCTGAGAGGTATGGCATTGTGCACTTGGAGGAGCTGGGTCTCCATAAGGTTCCAAGTGATAGCCAAGAAGCCGACCCAACGACCTATGACCAAGCGATGGTGGATGTAGACTCAGCAAAATGGTGTGAAGCTATGGAAGCTGAGATAGACTCGATGCATGTCAATCAAGTCTGGACTCTAGTAGACCGCCCCGAGGGCATAATGCCTATTGGGAACAAGTGGATCAACAGGAGGAAGACTGATGGGGATGGCAAGGTTGACGCCTATAAGGCCAGGCTTGTGGCAAAGGGTTATACCCAAAAGGAAGGGATCGATTACCACGATACCTTCTCGCCCGTAGATATGATCAAGTCTATTCGCATGATGCTCGCTATAGCTGCCTACCACAATTATGAGATATGGCAAATGGACGTAAAGATGACTTTCCTTAATGGATTCCTCGAGGAGGAAATCTATATGGAGCCGGCTAAAGGCTTTGTGTCCGAGGTCGATATTCAGAAAGTGTTGCAAGCTTCAGCGTTCCATTTATGGACTTAAGCAAGCTTCGCGTAGTTGGAACCTTCGTTTTGACGAGGCAGTCAAAGAGTTTGACTTCGTGCAAAATAAATAGGAACCTTGTGTATACAAGAGGGTTAGTGGGAGCAAGATCGCATTCTTAGTACTATATGTAGATGACATTCTACTAATAGGAAATGATCTGGGAATGCTCAGTTCTGTAAAAGCTTGGCTTTCGAGTGAATTCTCCATGAAAGACTTGGGAGAAACAACCTATATTCTTGGTATTCGGCTCTACCCGGATAGAGCGAAGAGAACGATAGGTCTTTCCCATGACCTCCTCGAAGATGTGTCCTCAAAGTGAGGAACAACGAAAGGAAATGAGTAATATACCATATGTTTCGGCGGTGGAGAATTGGATGTGATGGGATTCACTGATTCAGACTTCCAAGGACAGAAGGACGATTCGATGTCTACTTCTGGCTACATATTTACTCTTAATGGAGGAGCAATATCTTAGCGTAGCGCCAAACAAAGTGCGACTGCTGATTCCACCTATCAGGCTGAGTATCAAGCAGCCTCGGAGGATTCCAAGGAAGGTGTAATATCCTAGAATTTTGCTATGATTTTTCGCATTATTTTATCAGAGTTGTACTGTACAGAGTGGGTGCGATGCAGTATGGATGAATAATTTTGGGAACTGTGACAGTCGTGCCAGTATATCTATTGAGGTTATTTTTAATTCTAGGATATTACATGCTTGATATGCTTTTCGATGTCTGATATACTATATGAGTATTTGTACAATTATTGTACTTGGTTGACAATTACATTTGAGTATGAGAATGTTATCAGAATGAGCATATGTATTCAGTATGTCGTGTGTACGTATTCAGTATATGGAAAAAGCAGACAAGAGCAAAAATGGCTAAGTATGAAAGCCATTACGTAGGTTAAATAATGGAGCTTACGTACATAACTAAGCAAGCTTAACGTACATTAAGTTCTATACACAACGTACGTTAAGAAGGGAATCAGATGGGTCCGAGCTGTAGTCGGTAGGTAGGCCTGGTGTCGGCAGCTTTCGGCGTGGATGTGGATAGGCGAGTCAACCTCGAACCTTACGTGCGTTAAATATGGAGCATTACATATGTAAACAAGTAAAATATTGTAGCAAGTCAACCGCTACATTCCGAACGCTATGGCTACATGCTACAAAATAAGATAATGAGTTCTGGATGCCGATAACGTATGCTCTATAGGACATGTAGCATACGTTAGGAGGGCTTACGTACGTTAATAATGGGCGCTAACGTACGTAAACTACTGGACGGATTATATAACTAAGGTCAGTCTTTCATTTCCTCATGAGAGGAAACATATCTTTTCCTCCCAAACTTCATTCCTCCTCACTCGTGATCCTATTTCCGACCCTCATACATTGGTTAAGACCTTGATGAGTTGATTAGAAGCTTGAAACTTGGAATTCTTGATGTTTTTGTAAGTGCTTGGTCATTGTGGTTCTTCTTCAAGAGGTATGTTGGATAACTCCGCTCTTTGATTCGGATTTTGATATTGTATTTGACGTTCTTCTTCGTATAATGATGGTTACGGTGTTGTTGTTATTATTCTTGAGGTTGTATGAATTTTATATTGAGGAACAAAATGATGTATGCCTTGGATTATGAATTAGATGATGGTTTAGATGATAGAACCCATCAAATTACGTTGTTATGTTGGCTACAAATATGATTATGGATTAATTCATGTTCTTGAAGAACTCTTGAGTTATATGTGGTGATTTTACGAAAATCTGAAATATTACGGTTAATTTCGGTATATGGTTATTCGTGATGAAAACCGGTAATTGAATTTCTATGAATTTACAAGGATGAGCCGTGTTAATCCGTAAGTAAGATTTAAGTCGGGATTTAGAATGTTGAGAAACTTGTTAGGATTGATTGATTATCGAATTGCGGCTTGTATTCGTATTGTTTGAATTGTAATGGTTTGGTTTCGTATGATCGAGATATCATTGAACCGTTGAGTTTGATTGGTTGATTATATCGGTTTTCGATTGTTATCGAACGTATCGTTAATTGATCATTGCATTAGGTTGCGTTAAGTGATCGTTGATGATTAACCGTTGTGCTACGGTTGAGATTGGAGAATGCATGGATCGCCTTGGTCGGGGCTAAGGAGCTTGTAGATGAAGACGACGGGATTGGTAATAACTTCATCGTATCGGTATCGAGGCAAGTTATGCTTGCTCAGTTCATAATGTTTAATAAATGGTTTCAGTTTCATTTCATTTATGATTCATATAGCAATGGTATTATGAAATATGAATTGTCGGGATGAGGGTATGTATATTATGCTTATATAAATCATAATGTATATGATTTTAAAGATGTCTAGTGAAAACGGAGATGTGAATTATATTTGTACTATTGTACGAGAAGTTAAATATCAAGGCTAGTTATCATTGAACTCGAGATGGTGGTTTGGTATTAGTGATGGACTGTACTTCATTTTGGATTATTCGGATAACCATGTATTCGTTCAGGGATGTTGGTCGTGGAAAGGTTAGTGTCCCCAGCTTGAGGTAATTAATATTGCTAAATTATGACAATCATCCTGTTGCATTATTGCATGTGTGTGTTGATGCTTCATGTGGTGAATGTGCATCATTGTTTGTTACATTTTATGATGTGCTCTTTCTTTGAGCTGTAATCCGTTGGGCTGATGTGTAGGGGGATAAGACCCAAATGGCACCCATGTTCCGGGGTATTCCTGTGTGGATACTTTCGTGACCCTTAGTTGCGACCTTGGGGTATTTTGTGATTGCATGTAATGCGTTGGGGGATAAGACCCAAATTGGGCACCTATGTTCCAGAGTATTCCTGTGAGATGCTTCGGCGACCCTTGGCTGCGGCCTTGGTGTTTATGTGCTAATATTATATGCATCGTTTAGCATGCTGTGAACTGTTGTCTAGCGGAGATATGACATTGTGGTCGGGTCGGTCTTTCATGATCGAGTTATCGTTGCTCACTTGGGGAGTCTTCTGATCCTTGTTGGATATGCATTTCTTCGAGATTCATTGTCATGTTGCATTGTGACATATCTGGAGTCAGATACGTTCTGATCGGTTATGTGAAAGATTTTCAGGGCGGGCACGTGTAGCATGTGTTGGTTTCGACCTCATATTGAACCGTGCACACGAGACATACTTCGTGAGGCTGATTAAGTATGAGACTAGACGTGCATCTGATCAATACCCGAGGATGGCTTGTACACGGACAGATTTTTGGATTGGGCATATCGTGACGTCCATCTAGAGTCTTATCGATTGGTCGTTCACAGTCCATGTATAATCAGATCTGTTCGATAGTCGGGTTTGTCTTCGAGATCCCGTATATGTGATTTGTATATGGTTGACGATTTTATTCTCTCGTGTATCTGTTCCCGTTGACCTTTATTGATCTTTTCGCAGTTTACCGTATCGCTGGTATTCTCGGTTGTTGATCCTTTATTGATCTTGTTGGAGTTTACCGTATCGTTGGTATTCTCGGTTGTAGATCCTTCATTGATCTTGTTGGAGTTTACCGTATAGTTGGTAATCTCGATTGTAGATCCATCATTGATCTTGTTGGAGTTTACCGTATCATTGGTATTCTTGGTTGATGATCCGTCATTGATCTTGTTGGAGTTACCATATTGATGGTCAACTCGTCTGTTATTGACCCTTTATTAATCTCGTTTGGACACCCTATCGTTGGTAATCTCTTTCGTTATTGATCCTTATTGATTCCGTTTGGAGTTTGCCTTACCGTTGGTATCCTCGATCGTTGTAGATCCTTCATTGATCTTGTTGGAGTTTACCGTATCATTGGTATTCTCGGTTGTTGATCCTTCATTGATCTTGTTGGAGTTTACCGTATCGTTGGTATTCTCGGTTGTTGATCCTTTATTGATCTTGTTGGAGTTTACCGTATCGTTGTTATTATCGGTTGTTGATCCTTTATTGATCTTGTTGGAGTTACCGTATCGTTGGTATTCTCGGTCGCTGATCCTTTATTGATCTTGTTGGAGTTACCACATCATGGTATTCTCGTTCGTGGTTGATCCTTTGTCGATCTTGTGTGGAGTTATCATGTCATTGATATTCTCGTTCTGATGCATTAGTTGGTTATTATTATTGATTGTGTGAGCATTCATACTTTGTATTGATATTCGGGACTTGCCATTATTTCGGGATAGTTGATCTCCAGATATATTGTGATATAGATTTTATCAGAATTGGGATCCCATTGTGCCATCCAGCGGACAGAATCGGACATGGCCAAATTATTCCATATTGAAGATATGTTTATGTTCGAGAATCTTGGTATCGTTTCTGATACAGTACAGATGGTTATTTTCGAATTCATTCATCACATGACAATACGAGGTGTGAAATGAGGTGAGGGTTGATTTGATATAAGTTACCACGAATTGGTAAGGTTATTACAGTAAGATTACATGGAAATATTCTTACTGTGTAATTACATTGATATGAAATTGTTTATGTGGATGTGATCATTATCATTGTTGAGTATTGTGGCTGACCCCATCATGGGCTTTATCTTTTAGGTACTCGGAGATCGAGCTAGTAGCAGTCGTGAAGGGACGAGCTTTCTGGTGATACTGCCTATGGCATGGTTATTGGGATTTGAGTATTCTTTTCTAGATGTTATGATTCCACTGCAAATGTATTTAATCATGTCTCTATCCACTGCGTGTGTAATTTTATAATGGCATTCAGTATTTTTTCAACTCGTGTATACTTTCTAAATGTCCTTTTGGCGTCTTCGCCTTGTGCTTTCAAATGGTTTTTTATGACGGTATTTGGGAACTATATTTCGTAAAACACTTGGGTATTTAAAAAATTACCGTTTTTGCCTCGTTGGCGTGTTTGAAACGTTTGCGAAAATAATTTTAGCCTTGTGGGTTCCAGTGTGGGGCCCACGGTGCTGTAATATTCCTGGTTGGTATTGGAGCTTGGGTTTCGTAAAACCTGGGCTGTGTGTTATGTGGCTCTACCGGTGCGGTAGTAGCGTGACTTTTGAAAATAATTTATCTGACTTTCGAGTCAAACTGATTTTTGGAGGTTCCAAAATATTTGAAATATTTTTAAATTGCTATTTGTTATATTGGTGTGTGTTGGCATTGTGCTGAGACTTTGTATGGGATTCGTATGCTAGTATCACGGGAGATCATCGATTTCACGGACCTGTAAATATGTTCTTTCAGTTATTTGGTTTTGATGATGATTATTTGAGCATGATGACATGATTTTGAGATATTTCGGGATTGAGATATTGATTATGATAGGATTTTAAGTTTCGAGCTTATTTAAGTGGGAAGATATGTAATATCCTAGAATTTCGCTATGATTTTTTGCATTATTTTATCTGAGTTGTACTGCACAGAGTGGGACCGATGCACTATGGATGAATAATTTTGGGAACTGTGACAGTCGTGCCAGCATATCTTTCGAGGTTATTTTTAATTCTAGGATATTACATGCTTGATATGCTTTTCGATGTCGGATATACTGTATGAGTATTTGTACAATTATCGTACTTAGTCGATAATTGCATTTGAGGATATTGTGCATCAGATGTATCATATGAGAATGTTATTGGAACGAGCATATTTATTCAGTATGTCGCGTGTACGTATTCAGTATATTGAGACGGCAGACAGGGGCAAAAATGGCTAAGTATGAAAGCCATTACGTACGTTAAATAATGGATCTTACGTACGTAACTAAGCAAGCTTAACGTACGTTAAGTTGTGTACACAACTTACGTTAAGAAGGGGATCATACGGGTCCGAGCTGTGGTCGGCAGGTGGCCCCGGTGTCGGCAGCTTTCGGCGCGGATGTGGACAGGCGAGTCAACCTCGAGCCTAACGTGTATTAAGGATGGAGCATTACGTACGCAAACAAGTAAAATACTATAGCAAGTCAACCGCTACATTTTGTACGCTATGGCAAGGAAGCTACGTATGTAATGCATGCCACAAAATAAGACAGTGAGCTCTGAATGCCGATAACGTACGCTCTATAGGACATGTACCGTATGTTAGGAGGGCTTACGTACGTTAATAATGGGCGTTAACGTACGTAAAGTGCTGGACGGATTATATAACTAAGGTCGGTCTTTCATTTCCTCACGAGAGGAAACATATCTTTTCCTCCCAAACTTCATTCCTCCTCACTCATGATCCTATTTCCGACCCTCATACATTGGTTAAGACCTTGATGAGTTGATTAGACGCTTGAAACTTGGAATTCTTGATGTTTTGGAAGTGCTTGGTCATTGTGGTTCTTCTTCAAGAGGTATGTTGGATAACTCCTCTCTTTGATTCGGATTTTGATATTGTAGTTGACGTTCTTCTTCGTATAAAGATGGTTACGGTGTTGTTGTTGTGATTCTTGAGGATGTATGAATTGTATATTGAGGAACAAAATGATGTATGCCTTGGATTATGAATTAGATGATGGTTTAGATGATAGAACCCATCGGATTACGTGGTTTGTTTGGCTACAAACATGATTATGGATTAATTCATGTTCTTGAAGAACTCTTGAGTTATATGTCATGATTTTACAGAAATTTGAAATATTACGATTAATTTCGGTATGTGGTTATTCATGATGAAAACCGGTAATTGAATTTATATGAATTTACAAGGATGAGCCGTGTTAATCCGTAAGTAAGATTTAAGTCGGGATTTAGAATGTTGAGAAACTTGTTAGGATTGATTGATTATCGAATTGCGGCTTGTATTCGTATTGTTTGAATTGTAATGGTTTGGTTTCGTATGCTTGAGATATCATTGAACCGTTGAGTTTGATTGGTTGATTATTTTGGTTGTTTATTGTTATCGAACGTATCATTAATTGATCATTGCATTAGGTTGCGTTAAGTGATCTCTGATGATTAACCATTGTGCTGCGGTTGAGATTGGAGAATGCATGGATCGCCTTGGTCGGGGCTGAGGAGCTTGTAGATGAAGACGACGGGATTGGTAACAACTTCATCGTATCTGTATCGAGGAAATTTATGCTTGCTCAGTTCATAATGTTTAATAAATAGTTTTGATTTCATTTCATTTATGATTCATATAGCAATGGTATTATGGAATATGAATTGTCGGGAAAAGGGTATGTATATTATGCTTATATAAATCATAATGTATATGATTTTAAAGATGTCTAGTGGAAACAGAGACGTGAATTATATTTGGACTATTGTACGAGAATTTAAATATCAAGGCTAGTTATCATTGAACTTGAGATGGTGGTTTGGTATTAGTGATGGACTGTACTTCATTTGGATTATTCGGATAACCATGTATTCATTCAGGGATGTTGGTCATGGAAAGGTTAGCATCCCCAGCTTGAGATAATTAATATTGCTAAATTATGACAATCATCATGTTGCATTATTGCATGTGTGCGTTGATGCTTCATGTGGTGAATGTGCATCATTGTTTGTTACATTTTATGATGTGCTCTTTCTTTGAGCTTTAATCTGTTGGGACGATGTGTTGGGGGATAAGACCTAAATGGCACCCATGTTCCGGGGTATTCCTGTGTGGATACTTTCGTGACCCTTGGTTGCGACCTTGGGGTATTTTGTGATTGCATGTAATGTGTTGGGGAATAAGACCCAAATTGGGCACCCATGTTCCGGAGTATTCCTGTGAGATGCTTCTGTGACCCTTGGCTGCGGCCTTGGGGTTTATGTGCTAATATTATATGCATCATTGAGCATGCTATGAACTATTATCTAGCGGAGATACGACATTGTGGTCATGTCGGTCTTTCATGATCGAATTATCGTTGCTCACTTGGGAAGTCTTCTGATCCTTGTTGGATATGCGTTTCTTCGAGATTCATTGTCATGTTGTATCGTGACATATCTGGAGTCAGATTCATTCTAATCGGTCATGTGTAGGATTTTCAAGGCGGGAACGTGTAGCATGTGTTGGTTTCGACCTCATATTGAACCGTGCACACGAGACGTTCTTCGTGAGGCTGATTAGGTACGAGACCAGATGTGTATCTGATCAATACCCGTGGATGGATTGTACATGAACATATTTACGGATCGGGCATATCGTGATGTCCATCTTGAGTCTTATTGATTGGTCGTTCACAGTCCATGTATAATCAGATCTGTTCGATAGTCGGGTTTGTCTTCGAGATCCCGTATATGTAATTTGTATATGGTTGACGATTTTATTCTCTCGTGTATCTGTTTCAGTTGACCTTTATTGATCTTTTTGGAGTTTACCATATCGTTGGTATTCTCGGTTGTTGATCATTTATTGATCTTGTTGGAGTTTACCGTATCGTTGGTATTCTCGGTTGTTGATCCTTTATTGATCTTGTTGGAGTTTACCGTATCATTGGTATTCTCGGTTGTTGATCCTTTATTGATCTTGTTGGAGTTTACCATATTGTTGGTATTCTCGGTTGTAGATCCTTCATTGATCTTGTTGGAGTTTACCGTATTGTTGGTATTCTCAGTTGTAGATCCTTCATTGATCTTGTTGGAGTTACCATATCGATGGACAACTCGTCTGTTATTGACCCTTTATTAATCTCGTTTGGAGTTCACCCTATCATTGGTAATCTCGTTCATTATTGATCCTTATTGATTCCGTTTGGAGTTTTCCTTACCGTTGGTATCCTCGGTCGTTGTAGATCCTTCATTGATCTTGTTGGAGTTTACCGTATCGTTGGTATTCTCGGTTGTTGATCCTTCATTAATCTTGTTGGAGTTTACCGTATCGTTGGTATTCTCGGTTGTTGATCCTTTATTAATCTTGTTGGAGTTACCATATCGTTGGTATTCTCGATCGCTGATCCTTTATTGATCTTGTTGGAGTTACCACATCATGGTATTCTCGTTCGTGGTTGATCCTTTGTCGATCTTGTGTGGAGTTATCATGTCATTGATATTCTCATTCTGATGCATTGGTTGGTTATTATTATTGATTGTGTGAGCATTCATACTTTGTATTGATATCCGGGACTTGCCATTGTTTCGGGACAGTTGATCTCCAAATGTATTGTGATATCAGTTTTATCAGAATTGGGATCCGATTGTGCCATCCAGCGGACAGAATCGGACATGGCCAGATTATTCCATATTGAAGATATGTTTATCAGAATTGGGATCCAACTGGTATCGTTTCTGATATAGTACAGATGGTTATTTTCAAATTCATTCGTCACTTGAGAATACGAGGTGTGAATTGAGGTAAGGGTTGATTTGATATAAGTTACGACGAATTGGTAAGGTTATTATGGTAAGATTACATGGAAATATTCTTACTATGTAATTACATTGATATGTAATTGTTTATGTGGATGTGATCGTTATCATTGTTGAGTATTGTGGCTGACCCCGTCGTGGGCTCTCTTTTAGGTACTCGGAGATCAAGCTAATAGCGGTCGTGAAGGGATGAGCTTTCCGGTGATACTGGCTATGGCATGGTTATTGGGATTTGAGTATTCTTTTCTGGATTTTATGATTCCGCTGCAAATGTATTTAATCATGTCTCTATCCGCTGCGTGTGTAATTTTATAATGGCTTTCAGTATTTTTTCAACTCGTGTATACTTTCTAAATGTCCTTTTGGCGTCTTCGCCTTGTGCTTTCAAATGGTATTTTATGACGGTATTTGGGAACTATGTTTTATAAAACAGTTGGGTATTTAAAACATTATCGTCTTTGCCTCGTTGGCGTGTTTGAAACGTTTGCGAAAATAATTTTAGCCCTGTGGGTTCCAGTGTGGGGCCCACGGTGGTGTAATATTCCCGGTTGGCTTTGGGAGTGTTACAGAAGGGTTATGTTTTAAGAAGTTTATGGGAGAACTTCAAGTGATACCATGTGACAATGACGGAGCTGTAGCGCAGGCCAAGGAGCCGAGGTTTCAACAGTACCAAACACATTGAGAGGAAGTATCATCTCGTAAGAGAATTTGTTCGCAAGGGATACATTGTGCTGCATAGAGTAGACTGAGCCGACAACGTCGCTGATCCACTGACCCCGCCACTTCCTCAGATTAGCTTAGAGCGTCATCTGGAGAACATGGGTATTAGATACCATAGTGTGTGGCATTGAGTGCAAGTGGGAGATTGTTAGGAGTATGCCCTCGAATGCGACTCAGGGGATGTTGAGTGAGGGCATTGTACTTGTTATTATATAATTAATTATCATAAGGAAAATGGATGTTTCTTTATTTACTGTTAGTTACTGGCATTCCTAACTCGTATATATATATATATATATATATATATATATATATATATATATATATATATATATATATATATATATATATATATATATATATATATATACTCTGTATATTTGAGAGCAAAACATTCCACTCCTTATTGGATAAGGGGGTCGGCACTGGAAAGGTTTATAGCTCAAATACTTAATCGTTCGCAAGTCGATGAAACTTGACTGGGCGTTAAGTTTATGTGAAGACTTGTATGACATGTTCTTTGACATGGAGAGTGCCTGTCGAATACTAATGGTTAGTGGGAGCACACGTTATAGGTATGCTAATTGGATTAGTATACTCGAACCGACTCACCCTCGATTCATTACATGGATTTCACTGCGGGACAGTCAATGACATAATCGATAGGTTGTGATAGGTATTCGTGAACCTTAGACTTGAGGATTTAGTAGGGATGTGCTTGTGAAATTAAGATTTTCATTAGAGTAGTTCGACCCTATAAACCAGAAGGCGGGGGTCAACCTCGACGTGTATCTTGACGGGCGAGTAGCAGGTCCTACTGAATACCAAGATAGAATTCTTTCTCCTGTTAGTGAACGGGTTATATGTCCTATGCAATTATTGGCAGATGAGATCATAAGTCTTTGGCCAAAGCATACGAGCTAGTTGTATTGGATACACGAGAGCTCGATGATCTCGATTTCCAATAACTCATGCATAGCGTCAAGTACAGATAGGGTTTGACTGACCGTGACCCTATAACTTGATCGGGATATTTGAAAGAAGGGTTTATATGTATACTGGTATTCACGACAGAATGGTTCTTGAATGATCCCAATCATTCGTTCTCAGTTGGGGTACAGTGTAGGCCGCCAGGCTGGCTAGGTTGTGCTACTACTCTTTAGTTCCTCCCATTGCTGACTGAGACGGACCTACCGAGTCGCGCAAGATGATTGACGACGGAATGAATCGAGCTTATTCTCTCACTATGAATATTAGATATTGGATATCTAATTTTGGGACATTGGATGTGTAAATTAATTTATTGAATAAATTAATTTACGGCCTAATGAATTAAATAAATTAGTGGGTAATTAATTTAATTCATGAATATAATTATTTCTTGGAGAAATTAATTATATTATCTTGTATTTGATATGATTAATTAATTAGATTAATTAATTGATATAAATACATCGGAATGGAATTGAAGTTTATCTGTTTGGACTCACGGGAGTCTGAAACGAACCGAATCCTTTCGTTCCTTCTAGATGGCCGCCCATTTCCTCACCTTTTCCTTAGTCCTTGTCTCCACCTTAATTGGTGGATGACTTGAAGTATCAAGGGGACAACATCTATTAATATATCTTCATTGGTGATATTGTCTAATAGGGTGGTTGAAGTATAATAAAAGGAAGAAGACCAACTCTCTCTACAAACACTTTGTTACATCCGTGAGATTGAGAGAGAGAAGGAAGAAAAATTGTTTCTCCAGGTCTTCACCTTTTATTCCTTGTTCTTGAGAGTTTTCTTGGAGAAAATATCAAGAGATAAAATTAAGAGATATAGATTGAGCACTTGGAGTATTATAATATTGATTAGAAGCTCCTATAATCTTGTTCTAGCCGTATCCTTGGAGGATAACGAGGTTTGGTCGTTCCGGTCGTTTCTCCGGTGCATGGCAAGTAAAGACGCGGTGTTTTCGGCGTTAGATCATCCAAGAGCTTGGAGCGGATTGGATCGTAGGGAAATCAACTAAAGCTTGGGGAACCGCTCAAGAGAAGGACACCATTTAATCAACAGACTACAAGGGTATGTTTTTCGTATCTTCTTGTGCTTCGTTTTACATTCGTATATACGTAGCTCCATCGATCCTCGTAGGGATTTGGATCGAATTAATTTTCATTTTACCGCTTCCGCTGGGCCTTTGTTTCTAGGAACCAAATCGCAACAGTCAGGGCCATACTGCCACTCAAGATGATACAGCCGGCAATGGCGCCGACATCGGTGTTGCAGCTATGATGCAATAAATGGTGAACCAAATGGCTGCAATAGCCCAGGCTGTTCAGAACCCGGCTCCAGCTCGTGCTGCTCAGGCCGGAATAGATCGTTGGCTTCAGGATGTCCCCAAGATGCATCCTTCTCATTTTTCCTGGGCTTCAGACCCAATTGACTGGGAGAGGTGGATCAAGGAGATGTCTAGGATCTTCGTTGCCACCAGCTGTCCTGAAGATCGTAAGGTCCCTATTGCCCAATATTTTCTCACTGGGGAGGCTGCTGATTGGTGGGAGGCCGTCGAGCCTCGGGATCACGTCGCTTCATGGGCCAAGTTCAGACACCTTATAGAAACTGAATACTGTCTGTGGCGGGTTCGTCAGGCCCGAGTCCATGTTTTTATGATGCTCAGCCTCGAGATATTCCGGTTTCTCAGGCCATTGTGGATTCCAACCGGGAGTTGGGCTATGTGAAGTCCCAGGTTAAGGAGGAGGATGACAAGATTTGCCACTTTTCCAGGCGGATGAAACTTTGCCACTTTTCCAGGCGGATGAAACCGAAGATTCGCGATTACATGTCTGGGCTCGCCTGCACCACTCTAAAGGAATATCAGAGTAGATCTCTTGCTTATGATATGTCCTTGAAGGCCAGTGAGGAGGCTCGACAAAGTAAGAAGCAGAAGTCTGTCGGTAACTTTTCGGGTCACAAGGGTGGAGTTCAGCAGAAATCTCAGTCTGCAAATATTCTTGCTAGCGGTTTGGCTCGTTTCTCTGGGGGCTTTTGAGGTACTGCCTGTGCCTCCGCTCGTGAGATCAGATGCTATAACTGTTGCCAGCTGGGCTATAGGAACCGAAAGTATCCTCGTCCATAGTTGGCATGTCATACTTGTGGCCAGTCGGGCCACAAGGCTTCCTTTCGTGATCGTGTGGGGAAGACTCTTGGTGCCCAGGATTCTTTTCCAGTACCTAAGGAACCGAGTGTAAACCAAGGGTCGTTTGCTTCTCAGTCTCCGCAGAGTGTTGGCCGAGGGAGAGGTCGGGGTCAGCCCGCTAGAGGGGGAACTTCTAGTGTCGGCTCCACTCTTCCGCGTGTTTATGAGATGAGGCGGGCCGATGATCTAGCATCCACCGTGTCCATAGGTACCATTCATATTCAGTCATATCCTGTCAGTGTGCTTTTTGATTCGGGTGCTACGCATTCATTCATCTCTCTGGAGTGTGTGTGCCGTTTGAGTCTTGACTGTTTGTCACCTTGTGAGCCTTTCATCATTAAACTCCTTAGCAGTGATAGAATCGTTGGTGATCGAGAGGTCTGAGACTATTCTGTGTTTATTTGTGAGAGGGCTTGGCTCTCTAATCTTATTGTTGTGAGTATTGAGGGTGAGGATTTGATTCCCGGGGATGATTGGCTCGAGCGGCATGGTGCAATCATGAACTACCGCATGGGAATCATCACCATGTTAGCCGAGGATGGCACCGAGCACTCTTTCGCGGGATGAAAGAGTGGAAACCAGAAGTTCGTAATTAACGCCTTGAAGGCGATGAGACTCCTGCGGAAGGGGTGTACTGGTTATTGGTGCTACGCCTTGAAGGCGTAGGATGGTGGAGTCGAGTTTTCATCGATTCTAGTTGTTAATGAGTTCTCAGATGTCTTTCCTGATGAGTTACCCGGGTTGCCACCGGGCCGTGAGGTTGAGTTTGCTATCGAGTTAGTGCCGGGTGCGGCTCCAATTTCGAAGGCGCCGTATCGTATGGCACCTTCAGAGATGGCTGAGTTGAAGAAGCAGTTGAGTGAGCTTCTTGAGTCGGGGTATATTCGACCGAGCGCTTCGCCTTGGGGCGCACCGGTCTATTTGTGCGGAAGAAGGATGGTTCGCTACGTTTATGTATCGACTATCACGAGCTAAACAAGGTGACCATCAAGAACAAGTATCCCTTGCCGAGGATTGATGACTTGTTTGATCAGTTGCAGGGAGCTGCAATATTCTCGAAGATCTATTTGAGATCGGGTTACAATCATCTTCGGGTGAAGGAGTCCGATGTTCCGAAAACAGCTTTTCGGACGAGATACGGACATTATGAGTTTGTGGTTATGCCCTTCGGGTTAACTAACGCGCCAACAGTGTTCATGCAGTTGATGAACAAGGTCTTCATCCAGTATTTGGATAAGTGTGTCGTCGTCTTCATTGACGATATTCTTATTTATTCGAAGAACGAGGAGGAGCATGCGCATCAGTTGCATGGGGTGTTAGACATTTTGAAGACCGAGCGACTCTATGCGAAGTTCTCGAAATGTGAGTTCTGGCTAAAGGAGGTGATGTTCCTGGGTCACGTGATTTCAGCTGAGGGGGTCCATGTGGATCCACATAAGATTGAGGCAGTGTTGGATTGGGCACCGCCTAAGAATGTGAAGAAGATTCGTAGTTTCTTGGGTTTGGCTGGCTACTATCGTAGGTTCGTCGAGGGGTTCTCGAAACTGGATCGACCACTTACAGTGGTTCCAGAAACCCAAGAAGTTTGTCCGGAATGACGAAAGGTAGTCGAGTTTTGAGGAGTTGAAGAGGCGTTTGACTTCAACCCTGATTTTAGCATTGCCGTGTGGCAACGAGAGTTTTGCTGTTTACAGCGATGCTTCGGGTCAAGGTCTTGGGTGTATGTTGATTCAGCACAACAAGACTATCGCGTATGCGTCGAGACAGTTGAGGCCATATGAGCTCAACTACCCTACTCAAAATTTGGAGCTAGCGGCAGTTGTTTTTGCGCTCAAGATTTGGCGTCACTATCTTTTTGGCTCTGCATGTCAGATTTTTACTGATCATAAAAGTCTGAAGTACATATTCCCTCAGCGGGAGTTGAATATGAGGCATATGAGGTGGTTGGAGTTGATTAAGGATTATGAACTCTAAATCCTTTATCATCCAGGCAAGGCGAACGTCGTGGCTGATGCATTGAGTCGGAAACTGGTTGCGTTGCGGATGCTTGAGATCCTTACGTCTCAATCGGATCTTCAGAGGGATTTGATTGAGTTGAGTGATGAGATTTTGTTGCCAGGAGCTGTCGGGAAACTTTGCACTTTGGAGATTTCGTCGTCGTTGGTCGATGAAATTAAACTTAAGCAGTTGGAGGATCCGATGATTACTAAAATCCGAGAGAATGTTCTTAAGGGAAAGTCTCTTGGGTTTTTGATTCATGAGGATGGCGTGTTGAAATTCTAGAGTCGGCTTTATGTACGGAACGACTTGGAATTGAGGCAGGGTATTTTGCGTGAGGCCCATGCTATGCCTTTCTCAGTTCATCCCGGTTCAAGTGAGATGTACAAGGACCTAATAAGGAACTTCTGGTGGAACAACATGAAGGAGGAGGTCGCACGGTTTGTAGCAAGAAGTTTGACTTGTCAGCAGGTCAAAATCAAGCATCAACGACTGGTCGGGTTATTACAGTCGCTTCCCGTTCCGTAATGGAAATGGGAAGATATTTCGATGTACTTCATCATGAGCTTGCCGAGATCGAAGTCTAGTATGAATATGGTTTGGGTGATTGTGGATCGTCTGACCAAGTCGGCGTATTTTTTGGGCATCAAGGATACTTGGGGTCCGGAGACGTTCGCTTGTGTGTTTATTGCGCAGATTGTGAGGCTTCACGGTACTCCGAAGTCTTTTATTTCGGATCGGGATGGCCGTTTTGTATTGTACTTTTGGCAAGCGGTACATAAGGCATTGGGTAATCATTTGCGTATGAGCACTTCTTTTCATCCTCAGTCAGATGGGCAGTCGGAACGCACTCTCCAGAAATTTGAGGATATGTTGCGTGCTTGTGCCCTCTATTGGAGCAGTGACTGAGAGGAGCATTCACCGTTGATCGAGTTCACGTACAACAATAGTTGGCACGCATCGATCAAGATGGAACCGTATGAGGCGCTTTATGGACGGCGATGTTGATCGCCGATTTGTTGGAAGGAGGCCTCCGATTTGGTCGGGACCGAACCAGATATCGCTATGGAGACGAGGCGAAAGGTAGAATTCATTCGGGAGAAAATGTTAACTACTCAGAGTCGACAGAAATCCTATGCTGATGTCCATCATCTACCTTTGGAATTCGAGGTGGGAGACCATGTTTTGCTAAGGGGAGTTTTTCGCTTCGGGAAGAAGGAAAAGTTGAGTCCGAGATTTATTGGGCCCTTTAAGATTCTCGAGAGAGTCGGCGAGTTGGCATACCGTTTGGCGTTGCCTCTGGCCTTGAGTCACGTTCATAGCATTTTTCATGTTTCCCAGCTGAGAAAATATGTTCCGGATCCTAGTCACGTCATCGACTATAGTGAGATCGATATCGCTGAGGATATTACCTTCGAGGAGGGTCCCTTGAAGATTTTGGAACACCGTGAGAAGCGGCTGAGGCATAAGACCATTTCTTGGTCAAGGTGCAGTGGTTGTGGCATGGTGTCGAGGAGGTAACTTGGGAAACCGAGGATAATATGCGTGCTAGGTACCCCGAGTTGTTTGTTTCTTAAGTTTCGGGACGAAACTTATTTTTAGAGGGGTAGAATGTAATATCCGCATTTTTCCTTTCTCCGGTATTTTCATTTTTGATGTATTTTCGTTTTTAGCAACTCGCTTGTAACCGTATTGATGTTTTGAGAATATTTAATACTGGACTTTTTGTCATCTGAGATCGTTTCGGACTTGTTCTACTCAATTCCGTGTTTAATGTCATTTCCGTCCCTATTTAATTCAATTCTCATAATCATTTTTTGGAACCGCCGTTTCGGGGTTCCTGCAGACCCATCTCATGTTATTATGCATGTTGTGAGCTTTCTTTAGTTGTTTCGATTATGTATCTTGTATTTTGGATGTTTTGTTCCATTTTTTAATTTCCCAACGTTTTGGGGCGATTACTAACGTTGTCGTTTTCCGAACCTTTGGGTAGTCAGAATTGTGTTTTCTTTTAGCGCTTTAGTTCTGACTCGATCTTGTCGTTCTTGTGTCTTCTTCAGTCTGTTGGTGTCGAATGCGCGTTGTTTTCATCCGAGGTGGAATTCGCTATTTTCCATCTTTGGGTGTTGTCTGTGCTATTGTCTGCACTCGCTAGCGCGCGCTATTTCTGCTGCATAGTGCACGCTAGTGTCGTTGAGTAGCACACGCTACGTTCATTTTGTAGCGCGTGCTAACGACTCGAGCACAGCAGTGGCAGTAGGTTGTTTCTACTCTCTGCTCTCTGGACGAGCAGCTTAGCGCACGCTAAATTGTATATTAGCGCACGCTATGATTTAGACTTAGCGCACGCTGGGTGTTCGGTAGCGCGCGCTAATTCGGTAATCCAGACTGGGCGGAATGTTTCTGGACTCGGTCTGGTGTTCAGGTAGCGCACGCTATGGCCCGACAGCGCGCGCTATCGAGGGGCTATTAGCGCACGCTATTTCCTGGTAGCGCACGCTATTTCCTGGTAGCGCACGCTAACGGGCCAGAACCATCAGTCTGGACTAACTTTTATTGGGTAGCGCGCGCTAATTGTGAGCCGTTAGCGCACGCTAAACCCTCTAGTTGTATATACCCGAGAGTCGACCCAGATTCGCCACTTTTCTCATTTCTTCTCCTTCCCCGCGGCCGAGCGATCCTAAGGCGATTTGGAGGCAATTCCCTTCTTCCCATCACTTCAGATATCATTTTCCTTGAGTTCTTGGTATAGATTAACAACATCTACTCGTGTTCTTCGTCCTCGATCCAAGGTAATCTCTTAGAACCATATTTTGGGTAATTTGGGGATTTTTGAGTTTTTGTCTGATTTGTTCCGTATTGTTGGTTAATCCTTGATGTATATGATTAATCTTGGTGGTATTATTGTTTTCCCTACGAGTTTATGGTATGTTTCGTGATATTTGTGAAATCGAGAGGGTTCGGTTGCGATCCATCCTCGTCGTTATTTTTGTACGGACTTACATGAATCGTAGGTGGGTTTTCGGGTGTATTCCATTTCCGTACTCGTTTAGAAATGGTTGTGATTGTGTTCTTCGAATCGCTAGGTTAGGGTTTATCGGTACCTAGCGATTATGCTTGATTTTACCTTTCTGTTCGTGTCGTCGTCAATTACTCAAGGCAAGTATTCTTGTGAAACCTTTATGCTTAATATGAAATGGTGATGTATGATACTTGTCTACTTTGCTCACTCCGGAAGGGTCCGACGGCGCCTCGGAGGAATCCAGTGGTTTAGTCCTGGATTCACGAGCTTGTTGGCTAGCCAGTCCGGGAGGGTCCATAGAGGCCTCGGATGGGACAAGTGGTTTAGCCCCGGTCCTAAGTGATGCATGTGCGTGATTTTGATTTTTGACTATGGCTAGTCCGGGAGGGTCCATAGAGGCCTCGGATGGGACCAGGGGTTTAGCCCCGATCCTAGGTAAATTAATTATTAACTGTTTGTTTTCCGGGAAAAGACATATCTCGTTTTGGTTTTTGAAATAATCTCATGCATGTACTATGAAATGTGTAAGCGAATGGTTTGCCTTGATTACTTGTACTAGCGTAATTGCTAACCCCTTTGGGTACCCGTTTTGGGGAAATTCGTGTTAAGAATTTCAGGTTATGTTCAGATGGACAAGCGGGCATTGGGACAGTACGAGGATGCTGGCCAGGGTTGTTGACATGTGCAAATGAGTTTCTTTATTTCCATTGTCCATTTCGATATGGTTGTTTTCCAACGTGTGAACTTATAGATAGTACTCGCGAGTACTTAGGCATTTTTACTCGGATTATGGTTTGTAATGTTAAATGTTATTTATGATTGTCAGGTGATGATTGTTTCGCCGGTTAATGCGGGCGTTTTATTTAATTATCGTTCAGTGATGTGTGTTTTCTCGCTAACTATGATGGTTAGACGAGTGGTATTTATTATTTAGCCTGATGGGTCCCAGGTAGGGGCCCACGACGCTGAATATCTTAAGGGTGTTACAGAAGGGTCCACGGTTAATCAGGTAGGATTTTTCACTATTGAGATATCTTAGATAATTGCATTTTTCGGAAATCATTATCATGGCTTTGAAATTTATGCATGTGCTTTAACGTCTAAGATGTAACAGTTCACTTGTATTACTTGCACTAACCCCATTTTGGGGGTGGGAAAACTCGTTTCTTGTCTTTCAGGTTCGAAGAATCCAAGCGAACGAGCAACGGGGAGGTACGACCATGAGGGCGAGGCGTGATACTGTGATGGATTGTGTCCTTTCCTTCGAACATTGTCTTTTGGAATATTTTATACATGTATTATTATATGGTACCCGAATACTATAGAAGTTTCCTTTCTGGTTGATGTATTAACTTTCGTACTTTCTTGAGATCTTTTGTATTTATTCGCTAGAGTTTCCATTGATTGTCTCTGATTTATTGATCCCTGTTTGGATATCGTGAGTTTGGATGTGTTATGTGTAAAAGTTAGCCTGGTGGGTTCCCGATAAGGATTCACGGCGCTGTAATATTCTCTGAATATCTCGGGGGTGTTACACACTATATAGGTTAAAACAATCCGGAAGGATATGGTACAACTGTCTTAGTATATATTTGACTAAGGATATAAAAATAGTCAAACTTTCCCTTGTGTCTTCATCAAGAAATCTGTAGATGGATTTGATATAGTAGCAGTATATGTAGATGATATTAATCTTATCGGGCACTCCAAAGAATAGGAGAAAACTGCTAACTACTTGAAGAAAGAATTCTAGACGAAAGACTTAGGAAAAACAATAATTTATCTCGATTTACAAACGGAACGGAATTCCAATGGAATTTTACTCCATCAATACAGATATATTGAACGGGTCTTGAAACGGTTTAGAATGGATAAAGCACATCCGCTTCGTACTCCTATGGTTGTAAGAAGTTTGGATTTAGATAAAGATCCATTTCGACCAAGGGAAGAACATGAAGATATTCTTGGTCCTGAAGTCCATACTTAAGTGCTATTGGAGCACTCTTATATCTTGCACAATGCACTAGCCCTAATATTACATCTGCAGTCAGTTTATTGTCCGATATGGTTCTGCACCTATAAGAAGACATAGGAATGGTATTAAACATATATTGAGATATCTTCGTGGGACAACTGACATGGGGTTGTTTTATTCTTGTGATTGCACTAACGACTCTCGTCTAGTTTGTTATGCAGACTCAGTTTATCTTTCTGACCCCCATAAGGGATGCTCCCATACAGGTTATATTTTCATTAATAGCCATGCAGCTATATCATGGAGATCAACAAAGCAAAGTACTATTGCAACGTCCTCTAACCATGCAGAATTGATTGCACTCCATGAAGCAACAAGAGAAAGTGTGTGGTTGAGATCGATAATTCAACATATCCGAGGATATTGTGAGTTAACCCCAACCATAAATGAACCAATGACTATTTATGAAGATAATACCGCCTGCATTGCTCAAGTAGAAGAAGGGTTTATCAAAGGTGATCGAACCAAGCATCTGCCACCAAGATTGTTCTACACACGTGAGCTTCAACGAGGAAAGGTGATAGCTGTGAAACAAGTAAGATCAAGTGACAATTTAGCAAACTTGTTCACAAAAGCACTGCCGAAGTCAACGTTTTAGAATTTTATATATAGGATAGGCATGCGTTGACTCGATCATCAAACCAATTAGTAGTTGTGTCTTTAATTGAGAGGAGTAATGTTTCAGGTAGCATTTACTCGAGGGGGAGCATTTTTCAGGACTACAACGCGTTGTACTCTTTTTTCCTTCAATAAAGTTTTATCCCAGTGGATTTTTCTTATCAAGGTTTTAACGAGGCAACATATGCGTGTCCAACACTGTCCTAAGTTCATCATATTGTACTCTTTTTTCCTTAGCTATGGTTTTTTTCCATAAGGATTTCCTTGATGGGATTCCATGACTAAAAATGAGTTACACAGCGGAAAATAAACTGGTCCAACCGAATAAATCCAAACCCCAAAAATGGATCGATCAAGCATCGTATAAACGAATATAAAATGGCAAAGATAAAATTAAGAGATCATACCCTCGTTGACCTTTGATAATATATTCTTGAAGGAAAAAATTCCCGAGCCAAGCTTTGATCGTTTACCGGTCACCAACATGAACACGAATCCAATTCGTTCAAACTTGATGAATGATCAAAACCCCGAATATGCCGAGTGTCTCTATGTTTTCACGCGTCGGATATATTATGAGTATGACCTCGAATGCCACTCAGAGGATGTTTAGTGAGGGCATTGTACTTGTTATTATGTAAATCATTATCAAAAGGCAAATGAATGTTTCTTTATTTACTAACAGTTACTGGCATTCCTGACTCGTAAATATATATATATATATATATGTATATGTATATGTATATAGAAACTAGTCCATGTATTTGAGAGCAAAACATTCCACTCCTAATTGGATAAGGGGATCGGCACTGGAAAGGTTCATAGCACAAATACTTAATCGTTCACAAGTCGATGAAACCTGACTGGGCGTTAAGTTTATGTGAAGACTTGTATGATGTGTACTTTGACGTGGAGAGTGCCTGTGGGACACTAATGGTTAGTGGGAGCACACGTTATAGGTATGATAATTGGATTAGTATACTCGAGCTGACTCTCCCTCGTTTCGTCACACGGATTTCACTCCAGGACAGTCAGTGATGGAATCGAAAGGTTGTGATAGGTATTCATGAACCTTCGACTTGAGGATTTGGTAGGGATGTGTTGTGACGTTAAGATTTTCATTAGAGTAGTTCGACCCAGAAAATCGGAAGGTGGGGGTCAACCTCGACGTGCGTCTTTACGGGCAAGTAGCAGGTCCTACTGCATACCAAGATCGAATTCTTTCTCCTGTTAGTGAACGGGTTATATGTCCTATGCGGTTATTGGCAGATGAGATCATAAGTCTTTGTCCAAAGCATTGGATCTAGTTATATTGGATACACGAGAGCTCAATGATCTCGATTTGCATTTACTCATGCATAGCGTCAAGCACAGATAGGGTTTGACAGACCGTGACCCTATAACTTGATCGGGACATTTGAAAGAAGGGTTTATACGTATACTGATATTCACGACAGAATGATTTTTGAATGATCCCAATCATTCGTTCTCAGTTTGGGTACAGTGTAGGCCGCCAGGCTAGCTAGGTAGTTCTACTACTCTTTGGTTCCTCCCATTGGTAACTGAGACGGACCTACTGAGTCGTGCAATAGGATTGACGACGGAATGAATCGAGCTTATTCTCTCATTATAATTCTTAGAGATTGGATTTCTAATTTATTGGACATTGGATGTCGAATTAATTTCGAGAAATTGGATGTCTAAATTAATTTATTGGATAAATTAATTTACGGCCTCATGAATTAAATATAATATTGGGTGATTAATTTAATTCATGAATATAATTTCTTGGAGAAATTAATTATGTTATTTTGTATTTGATATGATTAATTAACTGAATTAATTAATTGATATAAATACATCGGAACGGAATTAGAGTTTATCTGTTTGGACTCACGGGAGTTCGAAACGAACCAAACTCGTCCCGGTTCTTCTAGATGGGCCACCACCCCTTCACCTACTCCGTCTTGGTCTTTGTCTCCACTTTCATAAGTGGAAGACCAAAGACTTTGGGACATATCATATCTTTTATGATATGGGATAGGTGATTAATATAATGAGGAGGGAAGAATAAAGTGGGAGACTTTTTCTTTCTTTGCAAGAGTGATCTCACGGCATATACAAGAAAGAGAGAGAGAGAGATAATACTTCTCTTGGTCTTCTTCACCATTTTCTTCTTCATTCATTTTCTACATAATTTTCTTAGAGATAAATTGTGAGAAAATATTGAGAGATTTCGAGTTATACACTTAGAGTGTTATAATCACATTTGATAGCTTCTATCATCCAATTCTAGCCGTAATCTTGAAGGTTAATTGGGTAATTGTCATTTCGTTCGTTTCTCCGGCGTGTGGCAAGTAGAGACGTGGTGCTTTCGGCGTTGGATCATCCAATAGCTTGACGAATAGGATTCGTGGGAAGAGCATCTAAAGCTTGGGAAATCATCTTCAAGGAGTACACCATTTAATCAGCAAACTACGAGGGTATGATTTCTAATCTTACTTTGTTTCATTTTATATTCGTATATACGTAGCTTGATCGATCCTCGTAGGGATTCAGATCGAATTAGATTTGTATTATTGCTTCCGATGAGGCTTCGTTTTAGGCACCGAATCTCAACAGTGGTATCAGAGCATAGGTCTTGCAATCGTATATACAATATTTAGCATTTGGAATGCTTGATTGGATGGTGAATGATTTGGAATCATTTATAGTTATAATCATGGTGTATGTTTTTCGTTCGTTGTAGTTATATTTTTTGTAAATTTATGTCTAAATATAAATCTTTAATTTCTGGGAAATGTGATTTATATTGAAGATATGAAAGTCGGAAAATATTGATATTGGATATCCGGTCGAAAATCTAGCCCCGAATCGTCGTTGGACGACTTTTCGGATGAAAGTGGAAGTCTGCCCAGGTGACCCGACCGTGTCATTTTTGACACGGGCCGTGTCCGGCGGCCAGTCTAGCGACTGGATGGGTGACCCGACCGTGCCAATCAGCACGGGCCATGTCGGGGAGGCAATCCCGGTTCGTTTATTTCGTGTGTTCCAAAAAATTAATCTCCCGCATGTTAAATTAGATTTAATATGTTTAAATGATTTATGGTATTTCATTTTACAAGGAAAATTTGATTAATTGGAATACTTGTGGATGACCGAATTATTTCGAACGTTTCCATATTACCGGTTGTGTAAATTGATTGGATCAATTCTATTTATTGATTGGATCAATATATATTTATACGCTGTATCCATTTATTTAGTATTTATTGTATGAATGCTTTTGAATGAGGATGTGGTTCATGGACTTAGTTTTGAATCGTTCGGTTTTATTCGATTGGGTTGTAAAGGCCGTTTTGAGCCTATTTATTTTACTAGAATTATTTGTATCTAGGATGCAATTTTTCAATGTAAAATTTATATGTAATGACGAAGACCGGAGGAAGATCCATTCGAGAAGACGAAGACTCAAGACCGAAGACTTGTAATTATATTACGGGGTTTTGATTCTAGGAATGGTCCATGAACTACAGGTTGGTAGCAACTAGGTTGTGAATGTTTATTCATATGGTATGAATGCAACAAACGCGCTTAAATGAATTAATGTGCAAAGTGTAACATTAATCGCGAAAATTCTCCCACGACAAATTATTAAGTTTAAAAGGTTTCAAGGTTTTCCTTCCCTCCATCGAGCTTTCGGAAAATTGAAATCCAAACCGGATGTGCTATGCTTCCGAGTTATCGGGGTAGTCGTTCGGGAGGATGGATAAATTACCGGGAGCCCATTGGATGCCTTCGGTTGGAGCAAATTTTATCCCTAGAAACCTGTTCGGTTGCCGGATAAGATTCAATTGTGAAACTGATTTCCGTCGATGGTATAAACTTAACTTGTTCACGAACCATATAAACTGTATAGGTTGAGGGGAGTAAATAAGGGGAAAAAGAAGATCGAATCATTCATTAGATGGGTTGGTGTTGGACACCACTTTATGAAAATTAATAGACTAGAAACCTGTTCGGTTGCCCTCTATTAAGATTTATAAAGAACTCGATCGCCACTTTGAAGTAAAGCAAACGATACTTCCGGATTTCATATGGGAGTGTGTTATTTCGATAAAAATAGTGGGAGTTGGGTTAAAGAATAGAAAAGACCTTAATTCTATACTCAGATCTTAATTGAACGAGTCACTAACAAATATGTCATACTTAATGCAGATGAGCATAACTCTCAATATGACAATGAACCCACTCGCAATTCTACTCGAAAAAAACACCTTGATCGGACCTAATTTGTGGATTGGTGCCGCAACCTGATGATAGTCCTCAGTATAGAGGCAGTTAGATATGTCTAGGAGATGGACATTCCGGTGCCTCCGGTGCGGACAAGAGCTATTCAGGAAGAGATTGAAAACCAAGAAAAGTGGGTTAAGGATGACGTAAAAGTCCATGCTTATATGATGGCTTCTATGTCTAATGAGCTTCAGAGAGCTCATGAGAAAATGACTTCTGCTAGGCAGATTTTATCGCACTTAACCGAGCTTTATGGTGAGCACAGTCGAACTACTAGATATGAAATATCCAAGCAACTGTTCGGTGCTAGGATGAAGGAAGGTGAGAAGGTTGGGGATCATGCCCTCAAAATGATATCTATGATCGAGAGATTGGAGGCTCTTGATTTTAAGATGGATACTTTTCTTCTAACCGACCTTATCCTACAGTCTCTCCCTGATTCCTTCTCACAGTTTGTTATGAATTTCAACTGTAGTGAGATTGCGTGCAACTTAGCAGGGTTGATGAACAAACTGGTGACCGCTCAGTCTCAGATGAAGACTCTATGGATGAAGGAGTCTGCCCTTGTGATTTATTCTGGACCTCGGAGGTCTAAGAATAAGAAGAAAAAGACCAATAAGCACACGGGACCACAAGTGAAGGACCTTAAGGGTGAGGGCAAGGCCCCAATGGTTCCAAAGAGCAAGAAGAAGGACGCATGTCTCAAATGCGGTGAGCTGGGCCACTGGGCTAGAGATTGTCCAATTCTTCATGGCGCTTCAGGTACAGAACTTTTAGTTTTGGAAATAAATTGTTCTGCTACTATATTTTCTACTTCTTGGATACTGGATTCAGGTGCTAGTTCTCATATTTGTACCATGAATCAGGATCTGGAACAAAGTAAGAAGCTTGGATCTGGGAAAGTTTTGATTATTGTCGGTAGCGGGCATAATGTCGAGGCAACTGACATATGATCACTTCTTTTGGGTTTAGAATCCGTCTTTGTTTTAACTTTAGAAGATGTACTTCTTTTGCCCAAGGGGCATAAAAATATTGTATCCATTCCAGTCATGGATTGGGAAGGATTTTCATTTTTCATTGGTGATGGTTCTTGCAAAATTTATTTTCGAAATAAACTAGTGGGCACTGCTACATTGTTGAATGGACTGTATCATCTAAATCTTAGTAACAAAGTTATTGTGAATACTATGACTAGGAAGCATGGTAGGGATGAAACTAATCAAGTTTTGAAATGGCATCCTAGACTTGGTCATGTTGGTCAGACCAAGGTTTACAAAATGGAAAAGGATAGACTTATGGGTCCATTGGGATCGGATCCCTTTCCTACTTGTACATCTTGCCTTAAAGGCAAACTGACTAAGTCCCCCTTCACAGGGACTTTTGAAAGAGCCGCTGATAAACTAGGATTAATCCATACCGACGTATATGGTGCTATGGAAGCAGCATGTGATGTATATCAGTATTTCATTGGATTTACAGATGATCATACTAGGTATGGTTATGTATACTTAATGAAACATAAATCCGAGGCCTTTGAGAAGTTCCAGGAATTTAAGGCCCTAGTCGAAAAACAAACTGGAAATCATATCAAAGCACTTCGGTCGGACCGAGGGGGCGAGTATATGAGTACGGAGTTTGACGAGTTCCTTAAGGAACATGGAATAGTATCACAACTAACACCTCCAGGTACTCCTCAGTTAAATGGTGTGTCAGAAAGAAGGAACCGGATCTTGTTGAACATGGTCCGTTCTATGCTGGGCCATACTGACTTACCAATTTACCTGTGGGGGTATGCACTCCTGACCGCCACTTATATATTGAACAGATGTCCTTCCAAATCCGTTCCTAAAACTCCACATGAGATGTGGGAGGGCAGGAAACCAAGTCTTAATCACATTAAGATTTGGGGATGTCCCGTCTATGTCAATAAGACTAAGGTGGAAAAGTTGGAAGCGAGGTCCGTGAAGGGACGTTTCATTAGATTCCCATCTGGGACGATGGGTTATCTATTCTACATGCCCGAAGATCGAAAGATCGTTGTTGCTTTGCAAGCACACTTCCTGGAAGATGAGTTCATTCAGGAAGGCATAGCAGGTAGAAGTATTTCTTTGGACGAATACAATGAAACTCCTCAGGAGACACCTGTACAAGAAGTTGGAACCGAACTTTCTGAAACACAAGTACAACCACCTCGTAGGTCTAATAGGGTGTCTCATTTACATGAGAGGTTTGGCCTTGTGCACCTGGAGGAGCTGGGTCTCCATGAGGTTCCATGTGATAGCAAAGTGACCGACCCAACGACCTATGATCAAGCGATGGTGGATGTAGACTCCGCGAAATGGCGTGAAGCTATGGAAGCTCAGATAGATTCGATGCATGTCAATCTGGTCTGGACTCTAGTAGACCGCCCTAAGGGCATAGTGCCTATTGGGACAAGTGGATCAACAAGAGAAAGACTGATGGGGATGGCAAGGTTGACACCTATAAGGCCAGGCTTGTGGGAAAGGGTTATACCCAGAAAGAAGGCATCGATTACCATGATACCTTCTCACCCATAGCTATGATCAAGTCTATTCGCATGATGCTTGCTATAGCTGCCTACCACGATTATGAGATATGGCAAATGGACGTAAAAACGGCTTTCCTAAATAGATTCCTCGAGGAGGAAATCTATATGGAGCAGCCTAAAGGCTTTGTATCCGAGGTCAATATTCAGAAAGTGTGCAAACTTCAGCTTTCCATTTACGGACTGAAGCAAGTTTCGCGTAGTTAGAACCTTCGTTTTGACGAGGCGGTCAAAGAGTTTGATTTCGTGCAAAATGAAGAGGAACCTTGTGTATAAAAGCAAATTAGTGGGAGCAAGATCGCATTCTTAGTACTATATGTAGATGACATTCTAGTAATAGGAAACATTGGACTGCCATAAAGAACGTTCTAAAGTACTTTAGAAGGCCTAGAGATATGGTTCTAATGTATGGAGGTGGAGAACTTGATGTGATGGGCTTCACTGATTCAGACTTCCAAGGACATAAATGATTCGATGTCTACTTATGGCTACATATTTACTCTTAATGGAGGAGAAGCATCTTGGCGTAGCACCAAGCAAAGCGCGACTGCTGATTCCACTAGTCAGGCTGAGTGTCAAGCAGCCTTAGAGGCTTCTATGGAAGGGTTCTGGATTAAGAAGTTTCTGGGAGAACTTCAAGTGATACCATGTGTTGAGATGCCTGTTCCGTTGTACTATGACAACGACGGAGCTGTAGCGCAAGCTAAGGAGCCAAGGTTTCATGACAGTACCAAACACATTGAGAGGAAGTATCATATAGTAAGAGAATTTGTTCGCAAGGGATATATTGTGCTGCGTAGAGTAGACTCAGCCGACAACGTCGCCGATCCACTAACCAAGCCACCTTCTCAAACTAGCTTGGACCGTCATTTGGAGAACATGAGTATTAGATACCATAGTGGTTGGCATTAAGTGTAAGTGGGAGATTGTTAGGAGTATGCCCTCGAATGCCACTCAGATGATGTTGAGTGAGGGCATTGTACTTGTTATTATGTAAATCATTATCAAAAGGCAAATGAATGTTTCTTTATTTACTAGTAGTTACTGGCATTCCTGACTCATAAATATATATATATATATATATATATAAACTAGTCCATGTATTTTAGAGAAAAAGATTACACTCCTTATTGGATAAGGGGATCGGCACTGGAAAGGTTCATAGCTCAAATACCTAATCGTTCGCAAGTCGATGAAACTTGACTGGGCGTTAAGTTTATGTAAAGACTTGTATGACGTATTCTTTGAAGTGGAGAGTGCCTGTCGAACACTAATGGTTAGTGGGAGCACACATTATAGGTATGCTAATTGGATTAGTATAGTCGAACCGACTCACCCTCGATTCGTCACACGGATTTCACTCGGGGACAGTCAATGACGGAATCGAAAGGTTGTGATATGTATTCGTGAACCTTCGACTTGAGGATTTGGGGGGGATGTGCTTGTGATGTTAAGATATTCATTTGAGTAGTTTGACCCAGAAAATCGTAAGGTGGGGGTCAATCTCGATGTGCGTCTTGACGGGCAAGTACCAGGTCCTACTGAATACCAAGATAGAATTATTTCTCCTGTTAGTGAACGGGTTATATGTCCTATGCGGTTATTGGCACATGAGATCATAAGTATTTGGCCAAGGCATTGGAGCTAGTTGTATTGGATACATGAGAGCTCAATGATCTCGATTTGCATTAACTCATGCATAGCGTCAAATACAGATAGGTTTTGACTGACTGTGACCCTATAACTTGATCGGGACATTTGAAAGAAGGGTTTATATGTATACTGGTATTCACGACAGAATGGTTTTTGATTGATCCCAATCATTCATTCTCAGTTGGGGTACAGTGTAGGCTGCCAGGCTGGCTAGTTGGTGCTACTACTCTTTGGGTCCTCCCATTGCTAACTGAGACGGACCTACCGAGTCGCGCAATAGGAGTGACGACGGAATGAATCGAGCTTATTCTTTCTTTATAATTATTAGATATTGGATAACTAATTTATTGGACATTGGATGTGTAATTAATTTAGGGACATTGTATGTCTAAATTAATTTATTGGATAAATTAATTTACGGCCTAATGAATTAAATATAATATTGGGTGATTCATTTAATTCATGAATATAATTATTTCTTTGAGAAATTAATTATGTTATTTTATATTTGATATGATTAATTAACTAGATTAATTAATTGATATAAATACATCGAAATGGAATTGCAGTTTATCTGGTTGGACTTACGGGAGTCCGAAACTTACCAAACTCGTCCCGGTTCTTCTAGATGGGCCGCCGCCCCTTCACCTACTCCCTATTGGTCTTTGTCTCCACTTTAATAAGTGGAAGACCAAGGACTTTGGGACATATCATATCTTTTATGATATGGGATAGTTGATTAATATAATGAGGAGGGAAGAATAAAAGTGGAAGACTTCTCCTTTCTTTGCAAGAGTGATCTCACGGCATATACAAGAAATAGAGAGAGATAATACTTGGTCTTCTTCACTATTTTTCTTCTTCATTCATTTTCTACATAATTTTCTTAGAGATAAATTGTGAGAAAATATTGAGATATTGTGAGTTATACACTTAGAGTGTTATAATAACATTTGATAGCTTCATCATCTAATTCTAGCCGTAACCTTGGAGGTTAATTGGGTGATTGTCGTTCCGTTCGTTTCTCCGGCGCGTGGCAGGTAGAGATGCGGTGATTTCGGTGCTGGATCATCCAATATCTTGACGAATAGGATTCGTGGGAAAAGCATCTAAAGCTTGGGGAATCATCTTCAAGGAGTACACCATTTAATCAACGGACTATGAGGGTATGATTTCTAATCTTCCTTTGTTTCGTTTTATATTCGTATATACATAGCTTGATCGATCCTTGTAGGGATTCGGATCGAATTAGCTTCGTATTATTGCTTCCGATGCGCCTTCGTTTTAGGCACCTAATCTCAACAGGATATTGATCGAAAAAATAATATATCAATCCATTCTCAAAGAACACGGCTGAGAATCGATATAGTAATTTTCTTCTATTCTCTTCTTCCTTTTCTTTCTCTCTAACATGAACAAGACTTGAAGAAAAAATTCTTCTCCCCCTCTCAAATGTAGCTCACGGCCAGCAGGAGTTTTTAATGTGTGTGTGTGTGTGTTTCAACTCTTGAAAATGGTGTGATAAACTATCTAATATATAATACAAAGTGAGATCAAAATGATGAGAGTCTAAATCTTATCCATTTGTCTTCACCCTTCATATTATAAGTTTATCACATCCCATACACATGCAAGACACCTTCCATGCATGAGAGGGGGGCGGCCCACTAGAGTTTGGTGAGAAAACGAGCTGAGCCACTCGGTTCGTGTATCAGACGTTCGTTAAGTACACTTCATTTTTTCTCAAATGTATTTGTACTTAATTAATTAATCTAATTAATTAATTTTATAAGATATAAAATTATAATAATATATTTCCAAGAAATAATTATTTATGAATGAAATTAATCACCCGCTAATTAATTTCAATTCACTAGACCGCATGATTTATCAAATAAATCAAATTAGATATTTAATATCTAATATTACAGAAGAGATAATAAATACATATTTATCCATCAAATATCATTGTGCGCAACTCCGTAGGTCCATCTCAATCGGTAATGGGAGGAACCAATGAGTACGGGTAACACTTAGCCAGTCTAGTGCTTCGTACTGTAACCCAACTAAGAACGAATGATCGGATCATTCCAAAACTATTATGTCGTGAATACCATATACATATAAACCCTTCAATCATATGTCCCGGTCAAGTATTAGGGTCACGGTAAAGTCAAACCCTATTATAACTTGACTCTATGCTTTCTATTAATGCAAACTGAGATCACCGAGCTTTCGTATATCAATACAACTAGCTCTAAATGCTTTGGTCAAAGACTTATGATCTCTTTTGCTATTAACCGAATAGGACATTTACCTGCTCACTCACAGGAGAAAGAATAATATCTTGGTATTCAGTAGAGACTGCTACTTGCCCACTAAGTTGTATTTTGAGGTTGACCCCATCAACCGGTGATTGGGTCGAACTACTCTAATGACTAACTTAATGTCACCAGCACATCTCCTGCTGAAACCTCAAGTCAAAGGTCCACGTATACCTATCACAACTATTCAATTCATTCATTGACAATCCCATAGTGATATCCATGTGACGAATCGAGGTGAGTCATGTTTAAGTATTCTAATCCCATTAGCATACCTATATCGTGTGCTCCCACTAACCCTTAGTGAAGACAGGCACTCTACATGTCAAAGTAAATGTTATACAAGTCTTGTCTAAACTTACTGCCAGTTAATTTTATCGACTTGTGAACCAGTTAAGCATTCTTATATAATGACATGGAATGTTTGTTAAACTTATTGCCCAGTTAATTTTTATCGACTTACTGTCTATAAGGAGTGGAATGTTTGCTCTAAAATACAAGGAATATTATTTTATATACCAAATCACAATGCTTGTGATATACAATAATATAGAAATAATAAATTCCTTGTTTAATGTTCATAATTACAATACAATGCTCTCACTCTCTCATCTTCTGAGTGGCATTCGAGGGTATATACCTAACAATCTCCCAATTGCACTCAATGCCACAAACTATGGTATCTAATACCCATACTCTCCAGATGTCTCTCTAAGACCTTCTGAGATAGTGGCTTGGTAGGCGGATCACCAACGTTATTTGCTGTGTCTACTCTCTGCAGTATAACATTCCCTTTCTGAACCATTTCTCTAACGAAATGATACTTTCTCTCAATATGTTTGGTGTTGTGGTGAGCCCTAGGCTCCTTAGCCTGTGCAACAGCTCTGTCGTTGTCACAAAACAGCGTCACGAGCTTCTCTGCATTAGATACCACTTGAAGTTCCTCAGTGAACTTCGTAATCCAAAATACTTCTTTAGTAACCTATGTGGCTGCATGATATTCGGCTTGACATGAAGATATTGCGGTCGAGATTTACTTGGCACTTTTCCAAGAGACTGCCCCACCATTCAGAGTAAAGATATACCCTGATGTGGACATCAGAGCATCTATGTCCACCGAAAAATCTGAGTCTGTATAACCCATCACTCAAAGTTCTCCACCGCCATATGTAAGAACCAAGTCTTTAGTCCTCTTCAGATACTTAAGAATGTTCTTCACAGCAGTCCAATGTTCCTACCCTGGATTTAACTAAAACCGACTTACTACACTCACAGCATAGGCAATGTCCGGTCTAGTATGAATCATAGCATACATAAGGCTGCCAAACGCCGAAGCATAGGGTACCTTGCTCATTTCCTTCCTGCCTTCCTCACTTTGAGGACACATCTCTAAGGAAAGTTTTGCACCATGTTGCATAGGTAAGAACCCTCTTTTAGAATTTCCCATCCTAAATCGCATTAGGATCTTTTCTATATAGAGGGCTTGGGAAAGACCTAATATTCTTTTCGCTCTATCCCGATAGAGTCGAATACGTAGAATATAGGTAGCTTCTCCCAAGTCTTTTATTGAGAACTCTTTAGAAAGCCAAGCTTTCACAGAACTGAGCGATCCTACGTCGTTTCCTATAAGTAGAATATCATCTACATATAGTATTAAGAACACAATTTTGCTCCTACTAACTTTTTTGTAAATATAGGGCTCCTCTTTGTTTTGGACAAAATCAAACTCTTTGACTGTCTCGTTAAAATGAAGATTCCAACTTCACGAAGCTTGCTTCAGTTCTTAAATGGCACACTGAAGGTTGCATACTTTATAAATAATGGTTTGAGATATGAATCTTTTAGGCTGTTCCATGTAAATCTCCTCCTCGGGAAATCCATTTAGGAATTCTGTTTTCACATCCATTTGCCATATTTTGATAATATAATTGGGATGCTATGGCAATCTTCATGTGAATAGACTTAATCATAGCTAAGGCGAGAAGGTCTATAAATAATCAATTCCTTCTCTTTGGGAATAACCCTTTTCCACAAGCCTGGCCTTATAGATATCAATCTTGCCATCTCCATCAGTCTTTTTTTATAGGTCCATTTGTTTCTAATAGGCACCATGCCCTTAGGATGATCTACTAAAGTCCAGACCTGATTAGCATGCATTGATTGATTCTATCTCAGGTTCCATAGCTTCTTGCCACTTGGCGGAGTCAACGTCTACCATCGCTTGGTCATATGTAGAAGGATCATTCTCTTGACTACTTTATGTTGTCTCATGGACACCCAGTTCCTCTTAATACAGATATCCATACCCCTCAGGTAATTGAGAAATTCTACTAAACTTGCGAGGTTGTGTTTGTATTTCAGAAGGTTCGGTTCTAATATCTTGCACATGTGTCTCATTTGGTGTTTCTTTTATTTCTTCCAAAGAAATATTTCTACATGCACCTCCTTCCTGAATGAACTCATCTTAGAGGAAGTGTGCTTGCAAAGCAACGATAATCCTATGATCTTCGTGCATGTAGAATAGATATCCCATGGAATCCGCTGGATATCCTATGAAATGACCTTTCATAGACATAACTTCCAATTTCTCTACTTTAGTCTTCTTGACATAAGTACGGCATCCCCAAATCCTAATGTGATTAATACTTGATTTCCTACCTCTCCACATCTCATGTGGAGTGTTAGAAATGGATTTGGAAGGACATATGTTCAAGATATGTGCAGCAGTGAGGAGCGTGTGACCCCACAGATAAATCTGTAGATCAATATAGTTAGGCATGGAGCGAACCATGTCCAACAAGCTTTGGTTCCTTCTTTCTGATACACCTTTTAACTGTGGACTAGCTAGAGGAGTGAATTGTGACACTATTCCTAGTTTTTTTAAGAACTCATCAAACTCAATACTCATGTACTCACCACCTCGTTCTGACTAAAGAGTTTTAACATGGTTACCTGTTTGGTTTTCAACTAGGGCTTTAAATTTCTTGAATTTATCAAAAGCTTCAGACTTATGTTACATTAAGTACACAAACCCATACCTAGTATGGTCATCGGTGAATGTATCGAATTACTGAAAGCCATCTCATGCCACTTCAAAAGGGCCACAGGCGTCGGTATGGATCAATCCAAGTTTTTCAGCAAATCTTTCAAAAGTCCCTGTGAAGGGTAACTTAGTCATTTTGCCTTAAAGGCAAGATTCAAAAGTTGGATAGGGATCCTAACCCAATGGACCCGTATGCCCATCTTTCTCCATTTTATGAACCTTGATCTGACCAACATGACCAAGTCTAAGATGCCACTTAAATGCTTGGTTTATTTCATCCCACCACGCTTCCTAGTTATAGTGTTCACAATTGTTTTATTCTGTAGATTCAAATGGTATAAATCATTTAATAATGTAGCAGTACCAACCAATTATTTCTAAAATAAATTCGACAGGACCCATCTTCAATAAAGAAGTGAAATCCTTTTCGGTCCATGATCGGAATTGATATAATATTTTTATGCCCCTTGAAAAAACAAGTACATCATCCAAAGTAATTATAAAACCGGATTCTAGATCCAACAGAAGTGATCTGATGTCAGTAGCCACAACACTATGCCCGCTGCCGACTGTCACCATCACTTCTCCAACTCCAAGCTTTCTACTTTGTTCCAGATCCTGATTCATTGTACATATGTGAGAACTCGCACCAGAATCAAGTCACTACTACAAAAACAGCATTTAACAGCGGTTCTGGAGCCCCTTTAACAGCGGTTTTCGGAACTGCTGTTAAAGGTACCCTTGTTAAATAATTTTTTTTTAAATATTATTTTTCTAACAGCGGTTGTATAAGAACCGCTGTTAAAATTTTTGAAATAAAAATATCAATTGAGCTTGCCCCTGCTCACATCACTTGACTCGCCCTTGCCTAGGTCGCACATCCACCGCCAGCTCTTCACCACTTGCCCGCCACACTGTAAATGTTCATTTTTGTGTATTTTTGTTGCTCATGGGATTCGAACCTATGACCTCCATAAGGTAGATGTGGTATCAAACTGTTGAGCTGAAGTCATTTTCTGTTATTTTTATTGCTTTATTTTATATAAATGTAGAACAAATCATATATATGTATATATATAGGTTTTTTAATATTTTCAGAATTATATTATATACATTAAAGTTATAATGTATATTATATATTAAATTTAATCAAACTGATAATTAAACTTTTATGGTTTATATTATTAATTAAGATATTATATTATTATAGAATAATAATATAATTTTAGAAAAATTATATTACATATTAAAAATTATAAAGTATTTGTTGCATATAATCATGCTGAAAATTAAAATTTTATAATGTACATTAAAAATAAATATGTTATATTATATATTATAATGTACATTCTTTTATTATATGTAATAAAATTATAATACATTATATAATGAAAATTATAGAGAAAATATAGAAATAATTCGTGTTCATTCAATAATGTCGAAATATAGTCTTATGAGCATATATATACCCTAGGAAAGCTAGAGTTAACAATACATAATTAAATAACAAGCACACGAATTTTTAAAATTTTGCAATTAGGTCCCGAAAAATAGAAAAACACAAAATTGAGGGCCTAAACATCATTTTTGGGCTAAAAAACGACGGACCTCACTCATTGTAGTGACCCTTGCTCAGTGAGCCGATTTCGATAAGAAAAGGCTGAGTTCATCCCAAAAATCACAAACAAATATTTTTCAAATATTTCAAAAATGCCCCCGCTCTAAATATCAAATAGCTATCTCGTCCACTACATCAAATGTATACATATAATTATATAATAAATTTAATCATGCTGAAAATTAAAATTTATAATTTATATTGAATATTAATATATTTTATTATATATCAATATTAAAATTTTATATTACATTATATATTGAAAATTATAATACATAAATATTTTGTACGAATTAAATATAAGAAAAAATTATAATTTATATATATATATTATATAAATTATTAAATTGTATAAAAAACCGTTGTTAATAGGAAAAAAAGCACACTTAACAGCGGTTCTACAAATAACTGCTGTTAAATGTGCAGTTTAACAGCGGTTGTTTGTAACAACCGCTGTTAAGTGTTTTTTTTAACAACGGTTATTTAATAACCGCTGTTAACTGATCTTTTAACAGTGTTTTTTTATAACCGTTGTTAAATTGATATTTTAACAGCGGTTTTTTAAAGAACCGTTGTTAATTTATTACACAATATTTACAGGTATGCCACCGCGTCATTTTAAAAATTAACAGCGGTACTTTAAAAACCGCTGTTTAACGGCGGTTTTTGAACAACCGCTGTTAAAGGCCACTTTTGTAGTATTGAGTATCCAAGAAGTATAATAAACAGTTATAGAACAATTCATTTCCAAAACTAGTAGTTCCGTACCTGACGGCGCATTATGGTCAAGTTTTGGACAGTACCTCCTCCAGTGTCCTAACTCACAATTTGGCTTGAACTTGTAACACCCCTAATCCACTCAGGGATATTACACATCGTAGACACTTTCCTCAAGGATCTACCTGGCTGGTAACTAAAATCAAACATCAAAATATCGCCTTCAAGTCTAAATCACGACCCAGTATGTAATATCCGCATTTTTTTTTCTTCCCCTTGTATTTTTATTTTTGGTGCATTTCTCGATTGTAGCGACCCTCGTGTATCTTTCAGTGTAACTCTTCCGTCAACTATTGATCTGATTCTCGTAATTATTGTGCGGAACCGCCGTTTCGGGGTTGCCGTGGATTCATTCTATGCTATGATGCGTTTTAAGGTGTTCCGTTTGATGTTTCGTTCGTATTCTGTTGTAGTGGACCGTTTATGTTCTGTACCTAGCGCACGCTAATTTGTCTGCATAGCGCGCGCTAGAAGTCTCCTTGTAGCGCACGCTACGTTTACTTAAATGGCGCGCTAGCGAAGTGAACCACAGGGGTGGCGGTTCAACTCCCGAGGCCTGCGGGTATCGGATTAGCGCACGCTATCTTGTCTAGCGCATGCTAATGTTGGGAGACTAGCGCCACGTTAAGTTGTTCGATGGCGCTAGCGTGGTATCGATCTTGGGCGGTTTACTCTCGAACTCGATCAGTGCTAGTTAGCGCACGCTACGCTTGTATGGTAGCGCACGCTAACGGATCGTGGGTTACGGGCGGTTTGTCACGGACTCGGCCCGATGTCCGGTAGCGCACGCTATTGGTCGGCAGCGCACGCTACCGAGAAGCTATTAGCGCACGCTACGTATCGAGTAGCGCACGCTAACGCCAATTACAGCTCTTGGGATCGGGATGCTAGCGGTAGGGTTTGGAACCTTATCCCGTTAGCGCACGCTAACCTTGAGGTTTTAGCGTGCGCTAACACTCCCTGGCTATATAAACCAGGGAGTTGACCGAGAATATCACAATTTCTCATTTCTCTCCTTCTTCCGCGGCCGAGCGACTCCAGAGGCGATTTGAGGCGATTTTATTCTTCCAATCACTTCAGAGATTCTTTTGCTTGAATTCTTGGTGTAGATTAACATCATCCACTTGTGTTTCTCATCCTAAATCCAAGGTAATCTCTTAGAACCCTACTTTTGGATAATTTGGGGGTTTTGGGGTTTTCTTTCGATTCGTTCCGTTTTGTTGGTGGATTCATGATGAATATGATTAATCTTGTTGATATCATTAGTTTTCCACGGATTCATGGTATATTTTCATAGTTTTGCGAAATCGAGAGGGTTTGGTTGTGGTCCGCCCTCGTTGTTACTTTTGGTACAAATATACATGAATCGTAGGCGGGTTTCCGGGTGTATTCCATTTCCGTAATCGTCTAGAGTTGGTTGTGATTGTGTTATTCGAATCGTTTGGTTCATTTCCGCCGGTTCCTTGCGGTCGTGTTCAACTCTTCCGTTCCGTTCGTGTCATCGTCTATTTAATCGAGGCAAGTATCCTTATGAACTTACAATCTTGACATAGTAGTATTGTATGAGAAATGGTGTGTGTGTGTATGCTCACTACGGGTTAGATCCGACGGGGTCTCGGTAGGGGTCCACAAGAGACGTGGATCGACGAGCTTGCTTTTAACCACTACGGGTTAGATCCGACGGGGTCTCGGTAGGGGTCCACAGAGACGTGGATCGACGGTTAATTGTGGTGAAATTTTACAAATGTGTTTTGATATTGGCATTTCGGAAATGAGTGCTTTGAGCGGTTTTCTTTATTGCATGCATTTACTATATGTGTAAGATGTAAATTGTTCATTTGGTTACTTGTACTAGCGTAATTGCTAACCCCTCTGGGGACCCGTTTTGGGAAATTCGTTTTATGAATTTGAGTCGGAGTTCATCGGGACGAGCGGTATTTGGACCAAGATTACGGATGATGGCCATGCGTGATGATTGTGCATAAGTGACGTCTTAATGTCTTTTTGTCTTTCATCTTTTGTGGCTTTTGAACTAGTAGTTGTACTCGAGTACTTAAGAGTTCTTGTTCGTCCGGATTGTATTGTTGCCTTTATGTTTGTGTTGATTGATGATGTTATGTTTGACCGGTTGAACCGGGTGGTTTATTCGGTTTTGCGTCTTTATGACATGGTGTTGGTTTGTCGTTTATGTGAGTCGATGAGTATGATGCTGTTCAGCCTGGTGGGTCCCATATAGGGATTCACGGCGCTGTAATATACCTCGAATATCTTGAGGGTGTTACAGAAAATGGTATCAGAGCCCTAGGTTTATGGATACCTAGGCTTGTCGGTCTATTGGGTCTTGTGGTGTTTTGCACATCATCGTCACGCTGCCATGATTCCGGTACTACCAGTGTCCGTAAGTTTTCCTTCCTCTGTTCATTAATTCCTTGTATCATACCTTTGATTCTCGACTGGTAATCGTTCTTTTCTTGTACTGATCCTCGTATGGCTTTTGCTACTTATTTAACTCCAGTATGGATGCTGGAAGAGGTCGTGGTCGCGGTCGTGGTCGTGGGCCCGGGGGCGTGGGCGGCCGGTGGGGCGGCCACGTCACGATCTTGAGGCCGGCGATCGCGACCGTCATAGCCATGCTTCTTCTCGGGGCGTGCGATCTCGGTATTGCGGCCGTTATGCAACAAATGGTGAACCAAATGGCGGCAATAGCTCAGGCGGTTCAGAACCCGGATCAGGCCCACGCTAATCGGGGCGGAGCGGACCGTTGGCTCCAAGATGTCATCAAGATGCATCCTCCTCAGTTTTCGGGAGCTTCAGACCCGATTGGCTGGGAAGGGTGGATCAAGGAGATATCTAAGGTCTTCATTGCCACTAACTGTCCTGAGGAACGTAGAGTCCCTATTGACCAATACTTTCTCATAGGGGACGCTACGGACTGGTGGGAGGCCGTTGGGCCCAAAGACCATGCTGCTTCGTGGGCGGAGTTTCAAGAGTTGATGGAGACTGAGTATTGCCCGTGGCCAGTCAGACAGGCTCGGGTACATGCTTTTTATGATGCTCAACCACGGGAAATCCCCGTAGCTCAAGCTATTGCAGATTTTAACAAGGAGTTGGGTTATGTAAAGACCCAAGTTGTCGAGGAGAGTGACAAGATTTTCCATTTCTCCAGACGGATGAAGTTGCCGATTCGGGACTATATGTCGGGGCTTGTATGCACTACCTTGAAAGATTACCAGAGCAGGGCCCTTGCTTATGATATATGCAGACGGCGAGTGAGGCGGCCCGCGAGAGTAAGAAACAGAAGTCCGCCGGGAACTTTTCGGGCCACAAGAGTGGGGGTCAGCAGAGATCCCAATCTGCTAACTTCCCCGCCGGTGGTGGTCCAGCTAGTTCCGCTGGGGGTCCTCGTGGAACTACCAGTGCTCCTTTCCGTGATGTGAAGTGTTTCAATTGTGGTCGTACAGGCCACGTCAGTCGTACTTGTTTAAGCCCTTTGCTGACGTGTAATCAGTGTGGCCACCGCCACAAAGCCGCTTTCTGGCCGAGAGGGAGAGAATTCTTGGTGCCCGGGCTTCCATTCCAGCGCCTAGGGAACCAAGTGTGAATCGAGATCGTTTGCTCCTCGGTCTCCGCCGAGTGCTAGTCGGGGAGAGGTCGGGTCAGCCCTCTAAGGGGGAGCTTCGGTGTCAGCTCCGCCCATCCGCGGGTTTATGAGATGCGGAAAACCGATGACCAGTGACTCTGGTGGCGGCAGTACCGTTTATATTCTTTCTCATCTGTCGGTGTGCTTTTCGATTCGGTGCTACGCATTCATTCATATCTTTGGATTGTGTGCGCCGTCGAGTCTCGATTGTTTGATGCCTTGTGAACCCTTCATCGTTAAGCTTCCTAGCGGCGATAGGATCGTTGGTGATCGGGAGGTTCGAGGCATTACTGTATTTATTTGTGAGAGGACTTGGCCCTCTAATCTTATTGTTGTGAGTATCGAGGGTGAGGATTTGATTCTTGGTGATGATTGGCTCGAGCGGCATGGTGCGATCATGAACTACCGCACGAGAATCATCACTATGTTAGCCGAGGACGGCATCGAGCACTCTTTCGCGGGCGAAAGAGGGGAAACCGTAATTCGTCATTAATGCCTTGAAGGCGATGAGTCTCTGCGAAAGGGGTGTCTTGGTTATTGGTGCTATGCCTTGAAGGCGGAGGATGGTGGAGTCGAGCTTTCGTCGATTCCAATCGTTAATGAGTTTCTGATGTATTTCTGACGAGTTCTGGGATTGCCACCGGATCGTGAGGTTGAGTTTGCTATAGAGTTAGAGCCGGCGCGGCTCGTATTTCAGCGCCACTATCGCATGGCACCTTCGAGAGATGTCCGAGTTGAAGAAGCGGTTGAGTGAGCTTCTTGAGTCGGGTATGTTCGACCAGCGCCTCGCCTTGGGGCGCCAGTCCTGTTTGTGCGGAAGAAGGATGGTTCACTACGTTTGTGTATCGACTATCGCGAACTAAACAAGGTGACCATCAAGAACAAGTATCCTTTGCCGAGAATTGATGACTTGTTCGATCGATTCTGAGGAGGTGCGGTATTCTCGAAAATTGATTTGAAATCGGGGTACTATCGGCTCCGGGTGAGAGAGTCCGATGTGCCGAAAACAACTTTTGGACGAGGTACGGACATTATGAGTTCGTAGTCATGCCTTTCGGGTTAACTAATGCACGCGGTGTTCATGCGATTGATGAACAAAGTTTTTATCGAGTATCTGGACAAGTGCGTCGTCGTCTTTATTGTGATATTCTTATTTATTTGAGGAATGAGGAAGAGCATGCCCATCATTTGCGGATAGTATTAGACATTTTAAGGACCGAGCAACTCTATGCAAAGTTCTCGAAATGTGAGTTAATTTGAAGGAAGTGATGTTTTTAGGTCACGTGATTTCGGTAGGGGGTTCGTGTGGATCCATGAAGATTGAGGCCGTGTTGGATTGGGCACCGCCCAAGAATGTGAAGGAGCTCCGTAGTTTCTTGGGTTTAGGCGGCTACTACCGTAGGTTCGTCGAGGTTTCTCAAAACTAGCTCGGCCACTCACGCGATTGCTCCGAAATCCGAGAGGTTCGTGCGGAATGACGAGAGGCGATCGAGTTTCGAGGAGTGAAGAAGCGGTTGACTTCAGCCCGGTTTTGGCGTTGCCATGTGGCAACGAGGTTTTGCCGTTTATAGCGATGCTTGGTCGGGGTCTTGGGTGCGTATTGATGCAAAGACGGCAAGACCATTGCCTATGCGTCGAGACAATTGAGGCCGTATGAGTGAACTACCTACTCATGATTTGGAGTTAGCGGCGATCGTTTTGCGCTCAAGATTTGGCGTCACTACCTTTTCGGCTCTACATGTCGATTTTACCGATCACAAAAGTCTAAATACATATTTACTCGGAGAGTTGAATATGAGGCGGAGGAGGTGGTTAGAGTTGATTAAGGATTATGACCTCGAAATCCTTTATCATCCGGTAAGGCGACGTCGTGGCCGACGCCTTGAGTCGGAAACCGATTGCGTTGCGAACGCTTGAGATCCTTACGTCTCGGTCGAGCTTGGAGGGCTTTGATCGAGTTAGACGTTGAGGTCTCGTTGTCGGGAGTCGTCGGGCAACTTTGTGCTTTAGAGATTTCATCATCTTTGATCGATGAAATTAAGTCAAGCAATCGAGAGGACCCGATGATTACTCAAATCCGAGAGAACGCGTTCTTAAGGGAAAGTCTCCTGGGTTTGTGATTCACGAGGATGGTATTTTGAGATTCAGTCGGCTTTGTGCCGAACGACTCGAGTTGAGGCGAGTATTTACGGGAGGCCCATGCTACACCTTATTCCGTTCACCCTGGTTCGAGTAAGATGTACAAGGACCTGAGAAGAAATTTCTGGTGGAATGATATGAAGGATGAGGTCGCACAGTTTGTAGCGAGATGTTTGACTTGTCAGTAGGTTAAAATCGAGCATCAGCGACCGGCTGGGTTATTGCAGTCACTTCCCGTTCCGGAATGGAAATGAGAAGATATATCGATGGATTTCGTTTCGAGTTTACCGAGATCGAGGTCGGGCATGAATATGGTATGGGTGATTGTTGATCGTCTGACCAAGTCGGCACATTTTCTGGGCATCAAGGACACTTGGGGCCCGGAGAAGTTGGCTCGTGTGTTTATCGCGCAGATTGTGAGACTTCACGGTACTCCAAAGTCTATTGTTTCGGATCGTGATGGCCGTTTCGTATCGCACTTCTGGCAGGCGGTGCATAAGGCATTGGGTACCCGTTTACATTTGAGTACCTCTTTTCATCCCCAGTCAGATGGACAATCGGAACGCACTATCCAGACGTTCGAGGACTTGTTGCGTGCCTGTGCTCTCGATTGGAGTAGTGACTGGGAGGAACATTTGCCATTGATCGAATTCACGTACAACAACAGTTGGCACGCGTCGATTCGGATGGCACCGTATGAGGCACTTTACGGGCGGCGATGTCGATCACCGATTTGTTGGAATGAGGCGTCCGATTTGGTCGGGACCGAGCCGGATGTCGTTTTAGAGACGAGGCGGAAGATAGAGTTAATTCGGGAACGGATGTTGGCGCCGAGTCGGCAGTCGTATGCGGCGTCCGTCGTCGACCTTTGGAATTCGAGGTGGGAGATCACGTTTTGCTAAAGGTGTCGCCGACGAAGGAGTTTTCGTTTCGGGAAGAAAGGGAAGTTGAGTCCGAGATTTATCGGCCCCTTTGAGATTCTCGAGCGAGTAGGTGGGTTGGCATACCGTTTGGCGTTACCTCCGGCCTTGAGTCATGTTCATAGCGTTTTCCATGTTTCCCAGTTGAGGAAATATGTCCCGGATCCTAGTCACATCATCGATTATGGTGAGATTGATGTCGCCGAAGATGTTACTTTCGAAGAGCGCCCTTTGAAGATTTTGGAACATCGTGAGAAGCGATTGAGGCATAAGACCATACCTTTGGTCAAGGTGCAGTGGTCGAGACACGGTGTCGAGGAGGCAACTTGGGAAACCGAGGATAGCATGCGTGCTAGGTACCCCGAGTTGTTTGTTTCTTAAGTTTCGGGACGAAACTTATTTTTAGAGGGGTAGAATGTAATATCCGCATTTTTTTTCTTCCCCTTGTATTTTTATTTTTGGTGCATTTCTCGATTGTAGCGACCCTCGTGTATCTTTCAGTGTAACTCTTCCGTCATCTATTGATCTGATTCTCGTAATTATTGTGCGGAACCGCCGTTTCGGGGTTGCCGTGGATTCATTCTATGCTATGATGCGTTTTAAGGTGTTCCGTTTGATGTTTCGTTCGTATTCTGTTGTAGTGGACCGTTTATGTTCTGTACCTAGCGCACGCTAATTTGTCTGCATAGCGCGGGCTAGAAGTCTCCTTGTAGCGCACACTACGTTTACTTCGTAGCGCGCGCTAGCGAGTGAACCCTGGGGGTGGCAGTTCAACTCCCAGGCCTCTGGACTGTCGCATTAGCGCACGCTATCTTGTCTAGCGCACGCTAATGTTGGGAGACTAGCGCACGTTAAGTTGTTCGATGGCGGCGCTAGCGCTGGATCGATCTTGGGCGATTTACTGCGAACTCGATCAGTGCTAGTTAGCGCACGCTACGCTTGTATGGTAGCGCACGCTAACGGATCGTGGGTTACAGGCGGTTTGTCCTTTGGACTCGTGATGTCCGGTAGCGCACGCTATTGGTCGGCAGCGCACGCTGAGAAGCTATTAGCGCACGCTACGTATCGAGTAGCGCACGCTAACGCCAATTACAGCTCTTGGACTGGGACGCTAGCGGTAGGGTTTGGAACCTTATCCCGTTAGCGCACGCTAACCTTGAGGTTTTAGCGTGCGCTAACACTCCCTGGCTATATAAACCAGGGAGTTGACCCAGAATATCACAATTTCTCATTTATCTCCTTCTTCCGCGGCCGAGCGACTCTAGAGGCGATTTGAGGCGATTTTCTTCTTCCAATCACTTCAGAGATTCTTTTGCTTGAATTCTTGGTGTAGATTAACATCATCCACTTGTGTTTCTCATCCTAAATCCAAGGTAATCTCTTAGAACCCTACTTTTGGATAATTTGGGGGTTTTGGGGTTTTCTTCCGATTCGTTCCGTTTTGTTGGTGGATTCATGATGAATATGATTAATCTTGTTGATATCATTAATTTTCCACGGATTCATGGTATATTTTCATAGTTTTGCGAAATCGAGAGGGTTTGGTTGTGGTCCGCCCTCGTTGTTGCTTTTGGTACAAATATACATGAATCGTAGGCGGGTTTCCGGGTGTATTCCATTTCCGTAATCGTCTAGAGTTGGTTGTGATTGTGTTATTCGAATCGTTAGGTTCATTTCCGCCGGTTCCTTGTGGTCGTGTTCAACTCTTCCGTTCCGTTCGTGTCATCGTCTATTTAATCGAGGCAAGTATCCTTATGAACTTACAATCTTGACATAGTAGTATTGTATGAGAAATGGTGTGTGTGTGTATGCTCACTACGAGTTAGATCCGATGGGGTCTCGGTAGGGGTCCACAAGAGACGTGGATCGACGAGCTTGCTTTTAACCACTACGGGTTAGATCCGACGGGGTCTCGGTAGGGGTCCACAGAGACGTGGATCGACGGTTAATTGTGGTGAAATTTTACAAATGTGTTTTGATATTGGCATTTCCGGAAATGAGTGCTTTCGAACGGTTTTCTTTATTGCATGCATTTACTATATGTGTAAGATGTAAATTGTTCATTTGGTTACTTGTACTAGCGTAATTGCTAACCCCTCTGGGGACCCGTTTTGGGGAAATTCATTTTATGAATTTCAGGTCAGGTTCATCGGGACGAGCGGGCGCTGGACCAGTACACGGATGATGGCCATGCGTGATGATTGTGCATAAGTGACGTCTTAATGTCTTTTTGTCTTTCATCTTTTGTGGCTTTTGAACTAGTAGTTGTACTCGAGTACTTAAGAGTTCTTGTTCGTCCGGATTGTATTGTTGCCTTTATGTTTGTGTTGATTGATGATGTTATGTTTGACCGGTTGAACCGGGTGGTTTATTCGGTTTTGCGTCTTTATGACATGGTGTTGGTTTGTCGTTTATGTGAGTCGATGAGTATGATGTTGTTCAGCCTGGTGGGTCCCATATAGGGATTCACGGCGCTGTAATATACCTCGAATATCTTGAGGGTGTTACACAGTAGACCGATTATGTCTTTCAATTAATACATACAACTCAATCTCAATAAATACCCACGCAGGGGTCGAAATACAACACGCTCCCGTACAACGGGAAAAATACTACACTGGAAATAACTACAACTAAACCAATACAACATCGTATGGGTACTCATTTAATTAGTATCGATCATTCATCATCCGTCATGCCAACCCTGTGATATGCTCCCCGAAACCTGAATGTACCTGGACGCAAAATAGACGTCCATCCCCCGATTACTCGGGGGTTAGCAAAATTCCACTATTTTGTTAGTGCAAGTACAAAGTGCAATTACGAGTCATACAAATTGTATTCCAAGAATTATAATAATCAAGAATCCTCAAAGATTCAAACATAACGAAAAAAATACTTCCCGAGGAAGAGAGTTTGAGTAAAACTTTCCAAATTCGAAAGATCACAAATCCAGAGAACGATTTATAAAATGCTTTAAAATGCCCTCGGAGTTTTTAACAAAAAACCATTTAGGATTATCGAATCCTTCTCCTTTCAAATACTAAAAGGGGTCACCGCCCAAAGATTTGCTTTCTCAAATAAAAACCTGCAATGATTCACGGGGTCCACAACCCACACCACGTGTCCTCGACGGACATAAAATCAACAAACCATAACCACCCAAGATACGAAATCTTGGTTACACGTCCAAGGTACTCAACCCTGACAACACATATCCACAATTATATCCATGATACCGTGATCGCTTGCCACATATCACCGTAAGTCTTCTTAGGCTCTCACGGTTGGACCGATCACTTGCCGTGTCCTGACCACCATGATCACAAGCTATGTGTCACCGTAGACCTTGTAAGAACATCACGGTTGGACTATGACAAATACTTCACATTCACAAATCAGTACACTACGGTACACATCACAATATCAAGCAACAAAACACATCTGTAATCATATCCATGATACCATGATCGTTTGTCACGCATCACCGTAAGTCTTCTTAAGCTCTCACGATTGGACCGATCACTCGCCATGTACCGACCACCATGATCACAAGCCACGTTTCACCATAGACCCGGTCCGAATATCACGGTTGGACTATGACCACACATTCACATCACACAACACAATACACTAAGTATATCACAATAATCCACCCAAAGGCAACAAACACTTAGCACGACACAATTGTCGAATCACAACGCACCGAAATGAGATAATATATACATATATATCATCAAATCACATCACCAACATCAAAATATCCATAGGAATCACTTAATCATTCACAAAATACACACGCGTTTTGAAATAGGGCCTTTAACGAGGCTAAATCGAAGCTTTTGAAAGTTCATTTTAAACAACCAAACAAACACATTTAGATGATCACCGATCATCATATCCGCAAAGCAGGAAATGTATGAACAAGGTACTTGCCTTGAATAATCGTCTGTGAATATTCCGCAGAACACGGTTGATCGGAAAGCTTCGAAACCCTTGATGTTAGAAAATGAAGACGACGACGAACGGAAGGGTTCAATATGAGCTCCTCACAAGGAACTCGACCCTAACATCATATCATCAATAAATCAACGATCGTATGAGGAAGAATAATCATAGAACGCCCGAATCCCCTCCATGACATTCTACCGGACAACTTCAAGGCGTCGATTAAGAACTCAATAAAACGACGAATCCTTAGCAATCAAACCATGGAACAACAAGGAAATTGGTAGAATACAACTTAATAATCAATAATTCACCACTAATCTAGGTTAATTCGGACTAAACGGAAGAAATCAAGAAAAATCCCCAATTTCCCCAAAACTAGATTTGTAGGAAATCTAACCTTGATTCGGTCGATCGGAGGAGGTTATGGGATGATTAATCAACGTTAGAAACAAAAGAACCTCATGTATTGATAGACTAACACCATGTATTCATGTTCTACAAGTCTCGGCCGCGGAGGAGATTAGTTGGGTGAGAAAATGAGTGAAGAAATCATCTGCACGATCATATTTATACTGCCCAGCAACGCACGAGCAGAAACGCACGAGTGGCCGGTCGTGCGCCAAGTCGTGCGCGCCACTGCCAGGAGTCTGCCGAGACGCTCGAGCACCAAGCACGAGCACCTGCTCGTGCGCGCATAGTCAGGGCCACACGAGCACCGGATCGTGCGCCATGCTCGTGCGCACCTCGCAGGTTCCTGCCGCACCTGGCCGGCCAATGCCCAATCGACATGACTCAACGACTCAAATTTCTGAAAACATATGGAACGAACATGATGAAACGCTCGCGGAAAACATCATTGATCCGAAATGAAATATCATGAAACAAATCACCACATATGACCACAAAATCAGTCAACGAGAAAATAATAACAATTGCCGACAACCGAGAAATATTCGGTCTAAAGAGAAAAAATTTCAAATTAACCAGAACGAAAATATTGAGTATTACAGAACTACTTCTTGCCTTTCTTCTTATTATTCTTGGACCTCCAAGGCCCAGAGAAATTACAAGAGTAGCCTCATTTGGCTTTGTCTTCATCTAAGACTGTCGTGCTCAGTTTGTTCATCAGCCCAGCTAAATTACATGCAATCTCATTGCAGTTAAAGTTCATGACAAACTGAGTGAAGGAGTCAGGAAGTTATTGAAGAATGAGGTCAGTCTGGAGAGACACATGCATACTAAAATCAAGAGACTCCAATCTCTCGATCATAGATATCATCTTGAGGACGTAGTCCCCAACTTTCTCTCCTTCCTTCGTTTGAGCACTAAACAACTGTTTCGATATCTCATACCGAGCAGTTCGGCTGTGCTCCCCATAAAGTTCAGTCAGATGTGCCAGAATCGCCCCTAAAAATGGCATTTTCTCATGGGACCTCTAAAGCTCATTGTTCATAAGAGGCCATCATAAAACCACGGACCCTGACATCATCTTTAACCCATTTATAATGGGCATTAACTTCTTTCTGATTAGCCCTGGTCCTTGCAGGAGCTGGTGGGATGTCTGCCTCTAAGACGTATCCCAGCGTCTCCAAACTGAGGACTATCTTTAGATTCTGGAGCCAGTCCACAAAGTTGGGTCGAGTTAGAGTGTTCTTTTCAAGTAGTATTGTGAGTGGGTTAATAGTCATTTTGAGAGATGTCTGTTAACTGCAGAGAATAATTAAGATTCATTAGTGATTATTTAATTATGATCCGAGTAAGGAATTTTAAGGACTTTCTTTATTCATAACTCGGCTCCCACTATTTTATCGGCATTTGCACACTCCCATGTGAAATCCGGAAGTCAAGGTTGACTTTATAGTGGTGATCGAGTTCTTTACAATGTTCAATACAGGGCAACCCATTCGGTTTCTATTCTATCATTCTTTTTAAGTGGTGTCTAACACCAACCCATCTAATGGATGATTCAATCTTCTTTTACCCCTAGTTCACTTACCCTCAACCCATTCGGTAGCTATGGCTCGCTGAACTATCTAAGTTTAAACCTTCAACTCCTATTAGTCTGAAAATTGAATCTTACCTGGAAACCCATATGGTTTCTAGGGGCTTGATTTGTCACAACCAAAGGCATCTAATGCACTCTAGGAATTTATCAACCTTCCCCAAAAATATTACCCCCGACATACTCGGAAGAATATTCCGGTTTAGATTTCAATTTTCCATGAGATTGGTGAAGGGTAGGAAACCTCGTTACCTTTATAACATAGTGTTTGTAAATGGGAGTTTAACGCGGTTATATGTTACACTTTGCACCTTAATCTGTTTATAATCGCGGTTTGTCATTTTGTTTGTTTGTCATACAATATGAAAACATGCACAACCTAAAATTAACAACATTCAGTTCATGGACCATTACCGAGTCTTCATCGAATCGATAAAAATACAAGTAATCTAATTAAAAATCTTGAATCTTCATCTTCATGGCGGTTTGTCCTCGGCTCTTCGTGATAGCTAATTTATTATATTTATAAAATTTGCATCCTATACAAATTTACTAAAAAAAGTAAATCGGCTCAAAACTATAACAACCCCAAGATGTTCAGGGTATATTACAGTGCCGTGGACCCCTACGCGGGATCCACCAGGCTAAATAATTAATACCGCTCATCTAACCATCTCGTTTAGTGAGAAAACACACATCACCAAGATGAAAATTAAATAAAACACCCGGTACAACTGGTAAACCAGACATCACCAAAAATCATAAATAACATTAAGTATACAAACTATTTTCGAAATTAAAACGCCTAAGTACTCGTGAGTACTGTCTATCAGTTTACAAGTTGAAAACAAGTTTAAAATGGGCAACTAAAATAAAGGACTCTTTTGCACACGTCAACAACCCTGTCCAGCATCCTCGTAGTGCTCCAGTGCCCGCTCGACCGGTTGAACGCAACTTGAAATTCATAACACGAATTTCTCCAAAACGGGTCCCGAAAGGGGTTAGTAATTATGTTAGTACAAGTAATCAAGGCAAACCATTCGCTTACACATCTCATAGTACATGCATCAAAATGTTTCAAAATCAAGACATGTATTTGAAGCAGTACGAACTAACTCATCATTTGAACTAACTCAGACTCTAGGAAACTGTTCCTTTTCACTAATTCATCATTCTTAACTTTAAGATCATTCCTTTCATGTGTAAGAATTCTGAAATTAGTCATTAAATTTTTAAATTCAGCCTGAACAGATCTAATACCATCAGAGTCTAAGCTATCAACAGAGTCATGAGATAGAATTGATACCTTATTTGATGAGGATGGAGAATTCTTTGGAGAATCAGGATTTGCTGAAGATGTAGCCATCAAAGCAATGTTTTCATAATCAAATTCACCTTCAGAGTCACTGGAATCAACCCAATCCTTCTGTGTGACCATGAGTACTTTGCCCTTTCCAGAGTTCCTAGGTTTTTTACACTCACTTGCAAAGTGACGAAGCTCACCGCAGTTGAAGCACTTTATCTTTGCCTTATCAAGCTTGATGACTGTACTTTTGCCTTTGTCGCTCTTCTTGCCATCATCTTTAGTGAATGACCTTTTGCTAAACCTTCTCTTGTTGAATCTACCCTTTTTGAAAGATTTAGCAAACATAGAAAAAAGTTCCTGCATATCAGATTCAAAATCATTATTTTTAGAGTCTGAGTCAGTAGACTCTGACTCAAAAACAACTTGCTTTTACTCTTTGAGTCTTTCCCAGTTGACTCAACGGATTGTTCCTTTGACAGGTTCTCAGGTTCAGTTTGAGCAGTAAGAGCAATAGTCTTAATCTTTCCTTCACTCCTACTCTTATTTTGTTGCCTGTCTAGTTCATAAGCTCTGAGTTTTCCATAAACTGCTTCTAATGATATCTCATCCAAATCATTAGCTTCTTCTATAGCAGAAATCTTCTCATTAAATAAATCAAGTAGAGCTTTCATGAATTTTGAATTCATATCTTTCAAGTCATAGTACTTATCAGGCATAGCCATCTCATTGATGAGTTTGGTAAACCTATCATAGGTTTCAGTAAGGGACTCATCAGACATGGACTCAAAATACTCATATTGCTGTATGAGAAGTGCCCTCAAATTCTTTCTGATAGGCTTAGTCCCTTCACAGTGAACCTTGAGTTTGTCCCACATCTCTTTGGCAGTCTTGCAGGAGAGAACATAGTTGGTGAGAACAGAATCCAGACTATTGAACAGTATGTTTCTCACCTTTGCATCTTTAAGTACACTCTCTTTGTCCTCTTTGATTCATTCAGACTTTGGCTTCTCAGCAAGGTGCTCCTCAACGACTTTACCATCAACAGTGGCTTGAGGGATAACCTTTGTTAGAACAGATGGTCTATCTCTTATCCTGTCAAGATAGTGAGGGTTTGTTGCCTCCAAGTGATGCAACATCTTTACTTCCCAATGAGTACACTTATGCCTCTTAAGCATGGGGATCTTTGTGTTTCCGTCCTTGTTTCCAGACATATTTGTAGATCTTTTTTATTAGAATTAATCAACCTGCTCGGATACCAATTGTTATCCCGAATATACTTGTAGAAGGGGGGGTTGAATACAAGTATAACAATCATGTCTATTTTTTAAATCTTTATAAGTAATAACAAGAACACAACAAAGATGATAAAACTATTTGTATTAATGATAAACAATCAATTACAAACTCTACCAAAGGTGTACGAGTACATTTAGCAGCTGCTCTCAATATAAATATCTCTTTGTAAAAACTTATTCTCTAAAGCTATTACAGATGATTCTCACACTTTTCTGGCTTTGATATTTTGTGTGTTTCGTGTATTCTCATGTGTATATTACAATGACAATGATCGAGTATTTATACTAAACCTATCAACTAAAACAATAAGTAATAATCTATACAAGGAATCAGGAATAAGTTCCTATGTGCCAGTTGATAGTTTCCACCATTAAATTGATTTTTTTCTTCATGCACACTCCTTGCTTTTATTAGAACACTCGATCCTATTTTGTAGCGATTTCCAGTTTCTGCAGCATTAAGTATTTATCAGAGTCTGTCGTAGTCTCTGAAAAAGTGTAGACTCTGAAATCTTCTATCCTTTGATTTCAAAATCTCTGATGCAAGTTACGTAAACTCTGATGTACAGCCTCTGAACAATTAAACTCTGAAATCATCTATCTTCTGATTTCATAGTCTCTGATCCATTAAACTCTGAAATCATCTAACTTCCTATTTCATAGTTACTGATCAGCTGAGCTTCTCTAAAATTGTTCCAAGTGCTACGCCCTTTATAAGATCAGGGTTTATATAAGAAATGCACTACTATTCTATTCTATACATCATCAACTATTGAATTATTCCTAACTTCTTCAACCACCTAGTTAGATGCCTTTTCCTTATCGTATTTGGATTGTGCTGTAACTGATTTCTTTGGAACATGCTCAATGAAGCCTTCTTTTCCCCCTTCGTCTTGGTATCAGTCAGCAAAGCTAGTTGAGATTGAACATCCAGCAAGGTTTCAGCAAGCATTGTAGAGGTGGTATCAAACTTCTCATTAGATTGCATGACTGCATTGACAAGTTTGGCATTAGATTCCTTGAGCTCCTTTACTTCAGTTTGAAGCATCACCATCTCATTTTTATCCTTGAATTGCCGAGTAAAAGCATTTGTAGCAATGGCCTTCCTTTGCTTATATTCAGATGAGCATCTCCCTCACAGGCACTTCAGATGGGATCTTGTCACCACATATGTTCTTGAAAAGTACCTTGATCATAGGGGAACTTTTGCTATTTAGATTGAGAATGTTGTCAGTAGCAGTGATAATCTGGTGCGAGAAGTTTTGAGAGAGAATATTTCTATCTCCAGAGTTGAGATTCTTTTCTTATTGGACTCATTTTGAGCATTGACATAGGCAATGGACGGAAATTTGAGCATGAGATCATCAAAAATATTCTTCACAGTCCTTTTGAGAGAACTGAGTTGGCTTGCATAAGAGTTTGAACACCTTTCCCGATGAAGCTCTTTATGGAAGGAAGTGCCGATCACCGGTATGTTGGGATGAAGTTGGTGAATGAAAGATATTGGGATCAGAACTAACTCGGCATACGAAGGAAGCTCTGGAACTTATTCAGAAGAGACTGTTAGCTGAACATAATAGACAAAGGAAATATGCAGATGTAACACCCCCAATCCTCTCAGGGATATTACACGCCGTAGACCCTTTCCTCAAGGATCTACCAGGCTGGTAACAAAATCAAATATCTAAACATCGCCTTTAAGTCTGAAATGACCCAGTAGACCGATTGGGTCTTTCAATTTTTACATACAATTCGATCTCAAAACATGCCCACGCAGGGGGTCAAAATAAAACATTCCCGTGCAACGGGGAAATACTGCAGCAGAAATAAACTACAACTAGGCCAACACAACATCGAATGGGTTCTCATGTGATTAGTATCAATCAGCTTTCATCATCCTTCATGCCAACCATGTGTTATGCTCCCCAAAACTTGAATGCAAAACAGACATCCACCCACTGATTACTCGGGGGTTAGCAAAATTCCACTATTTTGCTAGTGCAAGTACAAAGTGCAAATACGAGACATACAATTTATATTCCAAGAATAATAATAATCAAGAATCCCCAAAGATTCAAACAAAGCGAAAGATACATCCCGAGGCAAAGGGTTCGAGTAAAACTTTCCAAATTCGATACATCGCCAATCAAGAGAACACTTTATAAAATATTTATAGAAATGAAAGGCCTCGGGAGTTTTAACAGAAGGATTAACGAATCCTTCTCTTTTCAAAGAAACCAAAAGGGGTCACAGGGTTCAAAGCCCATGTCACGTGTCCTCGACGGACATAAAGTCAACAAAATATAACCACCCAAGATACTAAATCTCGGTAACACGTCCAAGGTACTCAACCTGCCAAACACATCCAAAATCATATACATAACACCGTGAACACATGCCACGTCATCTCATGGTTGGGTCAATCACTTGTTGTCTCCTGACCAAATGATCACATGCCATGTGGCACCGTAGGTGTTCTTAGGCGCTGACGGTTGGATCAATCACTTGTTGCATCCTGACCCCATGATCACAAGCCATGTGTCACCGTAGTTTTTCTTAGGCTCTCACGGTTGGATCAATCGCTTGTTGCATCCTGACCACATTATCGCATGCCATGTGTCACCGTAGACCCCGCCCATGTCCACACATTCACACAAATAACATAGTACACCAAGGATATCCAAATAATTCACCCAGAGGCAACAAACACTTAGCACGACACAAACGTCAAACCCCAACGCACCGAAATGAGGCAATATATGTACCACGCATTATCGAGCGCAACATCAACACCAAACATATCCATAGGATTTACATAATCATTTTCGAAACACACCAATCACAAAATACACACGGGTTTTGAAAGAGAGCCTTTACGAGGCTAAACCGAATCTTTTGAAAGTTCATTTCAAACAACCAAACAAACACATTTAGACGATCACCAATCATCATATCCACAAAACAAGAAATGTATGGACAATGTACTTGCCTCGAATAATAACAAACGTGGAGAATTGACCGAAGTAGGATGGCACGAACCGACTATGAACCCACCGACTCCGCCGAACGCCCACCTGCGACAATAAACTAAAACTACGAACGACAATAACAACAATGAAAATGAATTCCATAGCACGACCTAAAGCCGCTGAATTCAAGGAAAAAATGACGGAAGTTCAAGGGTTTCCCCCAAAACGGCCAAGAACACTAATCGACCCGACAAAAACATGAAAATGGAATTCCAAACCGAAATATGGATATACAATCCATAGGATGTTTAACAACATCATTTAACAGAAATCAATTCATCAAAATCGGATGGAAAAGGAAATCAAGAACAAAACTCCCCAAAAGTCAACTCTAGGGAATTAAGAAAAATACCTCGATCCGACGAAGAACAATGGATTAGATGATATTATAATCACATAGGATACTCCAAAACACCTTGGATGGAGTAGAAATCGGCCAGAATTCCAAACCCTAGTCGTCCTCATCTCAAACCTGCGGAGAGAAGAAGAAAGGAAGTGAAAATGGTGAAAAACGACTGTTGTCAACTATATATACTGGATAGCTTAGCGTGCGCTAATCTTCACTTATTAGCGTGCGCTATCGAAGCATCAATAACAGACATTCTGCCAAAACGTACAGTTAGCATGCGGTAACCACAATAGTTTAGCGTGCGCTAACGAGACCTCCAGACCCAGTCCAATAGCTTCTGGACTGCCTCAAACTACCAGTTAGCGTGCGCTAACACAACCATAGCGTGCACTAACTACAGCACCTTAGCGCGCGCTATCCACCTGTATGTAGCATGCGCTATCGGCTCAGAATGACAGCAAAAGTAGTCTAAAAATGGGTACGACGGCGGATTTCTCCGACCGAATCTTCAAGTTCGAGATACACACGGAAAGCTCCAAAATATAATCATACTAAGAGATTGAGCTCTAATTAAACTCATACGCGACCATGGAAAGGGTCAAAACAACAAATACGAAGGCAGATACCCACAAATTTGGGAAATTACAAAATGGCCCAAAATGCCTCGAATTCACGATACGTGATCGAATAACCAAACCGAAGCTCCCAACACATATGACAACGTTAATGAACTTACGAGAAACTCGAAACAACAGTTTCGAACGTGATTCTCAAGAATCGAACTCAAGTACAGAAAAGCCGCTAAGAAACACGGAACTCATCAAAACGACACCGAAACGAACTCAGATGACAGAAAGTGTAGAATTAATCATTCTCAGAATGATGAAACGTCATAAGGCATCCGTTAAAACAGACTCCTGCCAAAAAAAAAGAAATTTACCGAAAATCGAAATTGCAGATATTACATACTACCCTCCTTAAAAGAAGTTTCGTCCCGAAACTTAAAAATAAGTAGGGAGAAGCAATATCCCACCAGGAACATCTCAACGAGATACACGAGAACCGCGTAACTTACATCCATCGGTGAAATGTTGCAAGAAACGCAAAGAAACATACGGCGTGAAATCATGCTCAACAACAATCATCACAATGTCACAAGCAAAAACATAATAAAACCAACAAGTGTCAAGTATCACCAAACAGATAGCAAAATCAAATCAATTATGCGAACAATCAAGAAACAAAAGGCACCTATTACAAGAAAACATGCACATTCGAAAAATAAGAATTAAACGCACAACGATCCGCAAAGGTAACCCCAAAGAACTCCGACCATGCCAAAATTCTCGAAAACCACGCTAGGAATCTCCGTGTCTTTTGGAGCAGAGATGCCACTTGATCTCCAAACCTCTCAGCTACCATCTCACAATGCCCGACTCGGTGTCCCAAATGACCGTAATCGAAACAGCTAACTAACGGTGAAGGACAACTCTTCGCGGTATGAGATCACGCAACAACTATCGATCAACCGCAATTGAATATCAATGATCGAACAAAAATGATCGAAAAACAATGATCGAAAAACAATGATCGAACAACAACGATCGAACAACAATGATCGAATAACAACAATCAAACAACAACGATCGAATAACAACAATCGAACAACAACGATCGAACAACAATGATTGAACAACAAAGATCGAATAACAAAGGTCGAACAACGACTCCGAAATTCACACTTCAACTCAAGACATTAAAAGAGATTTTAGAAACTAAAAGATGTTACTTTTGAACAATGTTCATAAGAATCAAACCGAACTCAGAAAAGTCACAGCGATAACCAGATCGATCCAAAACAATATCACGACTCATTCGAACGATAAAAACCGAAATACATAACAAGTTCAAAAAGTATCAACGAACACGTGCGAGTCGATAGAATTGAGAGGGAAAAAAATGCAGAAGTCAAGATAATACAGGTATTACATTCAACCTCTTTTAGAAGAAGTGTCATCCTCGAGACTCATAACAACGGAAGCAAGGCAACAACACCACAAGCAACCGACAGGAACATCTTTTAAGGGCCTCTCAGAGCCGATCCTGATATCTATGCTGAAGTCCGTGCCCCGGAAGACTCGGTAACCAACTCGCAAGACTGGATTTTGTGTCCCTCAAGTCCACACTTGTAACACGTTATTAGCGAAAAGGATAATTTGTACGTACATGCCCCGGCACATTACAGTTGAAGCACCTCGGCATACCGAATATACAACTGCTAGGTACAATGGAACATAACATCGCAAAACAACATACCGGAGATGCCAACTTAGCACAACATATCAACGTAAGGCAACCCAAATATACAAAATCACAACAACGACGGCATACATTCAGCGATTTCAACGGCCCGAACAATAACCAGCACACAATCATAAAACATCACGAAACAATCACAGATGTACACAATCATACAAACCCAAGCTCTAACAGCTCGCACAGGTGCAATAACAAGCAAATCACCACGAAACGACAACATTAAATACCAACATCACACCTCTCACAGGGGGCTAACACAACAAATGCGTGGCGAATGACTCAATGCTCACACCACCAATTCAATCACAACTCGGGGACTAACACCCTAACGACAATGCTATAATCATATGCACATTCCCTGACCGCAAACAGGAATGATAGGTTTTAAAAACGAAAACCACCTTTTCAAAAATAATTTGGAAACACCAGTTGATCTTAAGTATCACATTTCGAAAAAGTAATAAAAACAGCATCATCGCGACTTTGAAAAATCATCTTGTGTTTGATAAAAATGAGGTCATCTTTATTTTAGTTAAAAACTTTCATAAATATTCGACCTTCGGGTCTAAAAAAATGCGTTTCTAAATTACTGAAAATATCTCAAAATATTTTGGTAACTCTGCCTGTGGGTGTCTTCTTGACATTCATTGCCGGTCCCAAGCCCGGATAAAAGAGGAGGGTTGCGGTAGGTTAGTGGCAGCCAGCGTAAAACTCATCACATTCCATGGACATGAATCAAACTTTGAAAATCGTTGGGGCGTATCCTCAGAAGCGATGCGCTGCATTTCATAGGCCCGGGTGCAGTGATAAGTATGCGAGGGTTGTTAGATCGTATCCCAAAAGCGGCGCGCCACCTTCACATCTAAGGGTGGTGTCAAATGAGCAAGGATGCGCTAAACTTCATAGGCCCGGGTGTAGTGGAAAATATACAAGGGTTTCTAGGTCGTCACCCGGAAGTGGCGCGCCACCTCAAAGTATGGGTGTGGTGTCAAAGTTCAAGGATACTTGCAGCGTGGATGAGGACAGATAGAGAAGTTAGTTCATGCAACTAGTAAGGATAGTAAGGTGCGGTTTGGAACTTGGAACGTTGGCTCTTTGACGGGGAGATCAGCAGAAGTGGGGGAGGTTATGAAAATGAGGAGGATTCACATAAGGTGTCTACAAGAGACTAAGTGGGTTGGCGAAAAGGCAAGAGTGTTAGCTCCTTTGAGTTACAAGCTTTGGTACTCTAGAAAGGATAGAAGTAGAAATGGTATGGGGTATTGTCATTGATAAAAAAATCATTGATGATGTGGTGGAAGTGTCAAGAAAGAGCGATAGAATAATGACTATTAAGCTTGTGATAGGGGATGAGTTTCTAACTATCATAAGTGCTTATTCACCACAAGTAGGATTGGATGTATCGATCAAACAAGAATTTTGGGAAGATTTGGAAGAGGTTGTCGAACGAATTCCTATGGGTGAGAAATTGATCATTGCTGGTGACCTCAATGGGCATGTCGGTGTTAGCAGAGATGGATTTGAGAGCATTCATGATGGCTTTGGTTTTGGGGATAGGAATGAAGCAAGAAATGGTATATTAGATTTTGCATTAGCTCATGACTTGGGTATTATGAACACTTGGTTCGAGAAAAGGGACTCTGATTTGGTGACATATAGAAACAAAGGTAATGAAAGTCAGATTGATTTCTTTTTAGTAAGGAATGTTTGGAGGAAAAGTTTTACTAATTGCAAGGTGATACCCGGTGAGAGTGCTGCAACGCAGCATAGGGTTGCGGTGCTTGACTTTCGAGGTAAGAGGCACTTAAGAAAGAAAAGACCACAAGTTAGCCCTCGAATTAAGTGGTGGAAGCTCCAAGGGGAGAGTAGACATACTTTTGTGGCTAAGATTGCTGATAGTGGTATTTGGTCTAATTGTACGGAGATGGATATAGATTCGATGTGGAACTTATTGGAGCTTAATATAAAGGAAGTTGCAAAAGAAGTCCTGGGAGAATCTAAAGGAAACAGACCATCAAGTAAAGACACATATTGGTGGAATGATGAAGTTAAGCAAGCGATAAAGACCAAACGTGAATGTTATAAGGTACTGGGTAAATGCTCGAGTGATGAGAATTATGAGAAGTACAAGAAAGCTCGAACAGAAGCTAAAAAGGTAGTGCGAAATGCCCGATCAAAGGTCAATCAAGAATTATATGTAAGATTAGATACAAAAGAAGGGGAAAAAGATATCTATAAACTTGCTCGAATGAGAGAGAAGAAGACGCGAGATATTGGAAAAGTTAAATGTGTAAAAGATACTGACCAAAAAGTTTTGGTTCAAGATAAAGAGATAAAAGAGATATGGAGGTCATCCTTTGATACCCTATTCAATGACCATCAAGAACAAGATATTGGGAATTTAAACATCTCTTCAAGTATGGTTAATCGAGAGTTTAAGAGGAGAATTCAAAAGGGTGAAGTGACAATGGCATTGAATAATATGGGGTCAAAGAAAGCAGAAGGACTAAATGGTATACCTATTGAAGTTTGGAGGTGTTTGGGGGAGAGAGGGATCGAATGTAATACCCGTAATTTCGATTTTTCGGTAATTTTTCTTTTTTGGCAGAAGTCTGTTCTGACGAATTGCCCATGACCGTATCATCATTCTGATAATATTTAATTCTGCACTTTTTGTCATCCGAGTTTGTTTCGGTATCATTTTGTTGAGTTCCGTGTTCTTAAACGGCTTTTCCGCACTTGAGTTCGATTCTTTCAAATCTCGTCTGAAACTGTTGTTTCGAGTTTCTCGTAAGTTCATTTAATGTTATTATTCATGTTGTGAGCTTTGGCTTGGTGTTTCGATCGTGTATCGTGTATTTCAGACGTTTTGGGCCATTTTCGTAATTTTCCAAAGTTTGGGGTAGTTACTTTCCGTTGTCGAATTTCGAGCCTTCGGGTGGTCGGAATCGTGTGTTCTCTTAGTGCTTGGATTCATATTTGCGAGTACTTCATAACCGTATCTTCGATTCTTATTCAGGTTTGGGTTTCGGTGTCGTCTGGGCCGTCGGAGTGGCCACGGCCGAGCCATGGCCGCACAGTTTGGAACTGGCCTGGCCTGGCCGAGTTACGGCCGTAAGGTGCTGGTTACGGCCGTAAGTGATCGGCAGGCATGGCCTGACGAATGCCGGTTACGGCCGTAAGGGCCGAGAGTTACGTCCGTACGAGTGCTAGGCAGCTTCCGGACAAATGCCGGTTACGGCCATAAGAACCTGCCGGGTACGACCGTAAGTGCCGAGTTACGGTCGTAAGGCCCAGTCGGTTACGGCCCTAAGCGATCGGCAGGCGCTGGGCGGATTTCGATGAATGCCGGTTACAGCCGTAAGGCCCTATCGGTTACGGCCGTAACCCTTCCGGCCATATATTGGCCTGGCTCGGCCAGACTTCGTTTTTCTCACTTTTTCCTCGTTTTTGTGCGGCTGCGGACGGGAGTGACCGGTAGGAGGTGTTCTTGTCCGATTCTACTCATTTCCAAAGCATTTTGGAAGATTATTGTTGATTATATCACCATCCAATCCGTGTTCTTCGTCGAATCAAGGTATATTTCTTGATTTTCCTCCAAGTTGACTTTTTGGGGAATTTGTTCTTGATTTCGAGTCTAGTCCGATTTTGATGAATCGGTTGATGTTAGTAAACATTATTAATCGTGTTATATGGATTGTATATCCATATCTTCGATTTGTTCAATCCCATTGATGATTCTTAGGTTCTTGAGGAGCTTTGAACAGTTAGTGTTCGATTAAATGCCTCAAAGAGTTTCCTTCGATCGATATGTTGTTTTCGATTGATATTCTGTTATTGAATGAATTGTATTTCATTCAAGGTTGTTCGAGCACTTGTAATTATCGGAGGACGCCTTTTGTTGCTCGTGGAAGGATTTCATCGCCTTCGGTTGAGGCAAGTTTTATACTTGTACTAGTCAATGAGATTAATGTTATCATATATGTGTATGAATGTGTTGTATCATTCCGAGACTTAGTCACTTCATAAGTTCCTTGATATTAGGGGATCGTTCGATACGATACTCTTCGGCAATTATGCCAAATGTTTATTATCATTCATTAATGGCCGGTAAGGCATTGAGGTATTCGTTGTTAATGTTATTGTCGATCGCCGGTTCACGGTATCGATGTATCAATTGTTGTTGTTAATATTGATGTCGATCTAGACGTCGTTGTAATCATTGTTATTAATGTTGGCGTCCTGTCATTCATGTTGTATTGGCCGATTGAAGGCATTGTCGTATTTCGTTCTCATCTTCGTCGTTGGTAGCCGATTACATGTGCCGAGGCATGCATTGTATCATTGTTATCGATTGGCCGTTCCAAGGCAATCTACGTGCTCAGTCACTCGCTGCATCATTGTTATCGGTTGGCCATTCTAAGGTAATCGAGGTATTGAATTGGGGCTGTCGAGGATAGTTCCCATCTGTTGTGTCGATGTTATCAATTGACCATTCTAAGGTAATCGAGGTATTTAATTGGGACCGCCGAGGACGGTGCCCATCCGTGAGTCATCTTTATCGTGTTGTCCGACTCAAGGCAGCACACTATCATTCTCGTGAATTCGGTAATCTTCGGATCGTTGCCGTTCTCGGCTAGTGCTCTTTATGGGTAAGTTTGGGGTTTGAACCTTCACGGTTGGATTTCCAACACCTACAATTCGGTAGGTCACGGCCATTGGATGGCCTATTTGTGATACGGCTTCGTGCCGTGGCTTCGGCCCTATTTGTGATACAGCATCGTGCCGTGGCTTCGGCCCTATTTGGGATACGGCTTTGTGCCGTGGCTTCGGCCCTATTTGTGATACGGCGTCGTGCCGTGGCTTCGGCCCTATTTGTGATACGGCTTCGTGCCGTGGCTTCGGCCCTAATTGTGATACGGCTTCGTGTCGTGGCTTCGGCCCTAATCGATACAGCTTCAGGCTGTTTTTGCTTCAGGTGATTGTGATTTATGACAACTTCGGCTGAGTGGCTTTCAGGCCTTTGTGATTGTATTAGTAATTTCATTGGAGCCTTCGGGCATTGTGATTCATAATTAATTCAGTTCTGGTTTGGTTCATGTCGTGTAATTCATTGTGGTACTCTATAATTATGATTCGCCGTTAGGCATTTACATTCTAACCTGTCGAACAGGTATTAATAGTATGCCGTGGGCATAGTGTTTCACGAATGATCAGTTCTTACATTGGTTTGTGAGCATCTCGTATTATTATTATCATTGTACAGTTTCATTCTGCCTTTGGATGCATATCATGTTATACATGTATTTGATGTTCATTATCTGGATGACTGACCCCATGGGGGTGGAACATGTTTTCATGTTTTAGGTGCTTGCGAGGAGAGAGTTGAGACACAGGGGCATGATGATCGCGACGAGGCATTCGAGCGATACTAGTCCGAGTTGTTCATGTTGGTCAGTCAGTTGGAGTGTTCTCCACTTTGCCAGTCATTGTCATTATGTATTACCCGAGCAGATACTCGTGGATGTTGTTGTATTTTATTTTTTGGCCATGTAGGCCCATCGTTGTCGTTGAAATTCCTTGTCGGAATATTGTGTCGGATATCATGGTAGGGACTATGATTTTCCCTTGTTGTTTAATTTAATGTATTTTAGTCATGTTCGCCTGGTGTATCTCCTGGCGTGGGGTCCACGGCACTGTAATAACCCAATAGGATTTGGGGGTGTTACATCGAATGTGTAACTATGATTTTCAATAAGATTTGGAGAAGCAATAAGATGCCATCATCATGGAGGAAAAGTATTCTCGTCCCTTTGTATAAGAACAAAGGTGATGTTCATGATTGTTCTAATTATCGCGGAATTAAACTAATGAGTCATACCATGAAGTTGTGGGAACGAGTGATTGAACAAAAGATCAGGAAATGTGTAAAGATAACAGAAAATTAGTTTGGATTTATGCCTGTAAGATCGACCATGGAAGAAATTTATCGAGATAAAAAGAAAGATCTACATATGGTTTTTATTGATTTAGAGAAGGCATATGATAAAGTACCAAGGGAAGTACTTTGGTGGGCCTTAGCAAAGAAGGGTGTATCGCGGAAATATATTGACATTATAAATGACATGTATGAGGGAGCTAGTACAAGTGTACATACTAATGTTGGGAGGACAGAAGAATTCCCTATTACGATTAGGGTGCATCAAGGATCTGCTCTTAGTCCTTTCTCTTTGCCATAGTCATGGACGAATTGACAAGAGAAATTCAAAATGACATTCCGTGGTGTATGATGTTCGCAGATGATATTGTGTTGATTGATGAAACGAAGGTTGGAGTGCAACAGAAGTTGGAACTTTGGAGGGATACTTTGGAAGCTCGAGGCTTTAAGCTGAGCAGAAGCAAGACTGAATATATGAAGTGTACGTTTAGCGAAAACAGTGATAGAGAGGCGGGGATGATCACATTTGATGGAAAAGTTGTTCATGGATCCACTTTCTTTCGGTATCTTGGATCTATTATCCAAAAGGATGGAGAGCTAGATGGCGATGTGGCTCACACAATAAAGGGTAAATTTTACCTCACGGCAATTAGGCCTGCACTGTTATATGGCACCAAGTGTTGGACTGTAGAACAGTGTCACATTCAAAAGATAAATGTGGCGGAGATGCGTATGCTACGATGGATGTGTGGTCATACAAAAAAGGATCGGCTCAGAAATGAGGTGATTAGAGAAAAGGTAAGAGTTGCGTCTATAGAAGACAAGATGATGGAGAATCGATTACGATGGTTTGGTCATGTGATAAGAAAACCTGTTGATGCCCCAGTGAGGAGGCTTGAAAGTTGGGGAACAAGTAATATTGTGAAAGGTATAGGAAGACCCAAGAAAACTTAGATAAAGATAATTGAAAATGATATGCAGTTTCTTGGAATTGGAGAAAGTATGGCGATGGAGAGGCAAATGTGGCGGGAAGGAATACGGATGGTGGATGGAATCTGATTCTTTTTTTATCTGTATTTTGTTCCTATTTTCTTTTATTGCATGTTATCTTTTAATTTATTTTTCAGGATTTTTTATTTTTTTTCTTTTTTTTAACATTCATTCTCTTTTTTTATTTTGCTCTTTTCTCTAATTTTTTCCCTCTTTTTTCCCTTTATGTTATTTATGTAACGATCATTGACGGTTTCAAAGTTTGATTCATATTAGCCGACCCCAAATCATATTGGGAATAAGGCTTAGATATTGTTGTTGTTGTTGTATCTCAAAATATTGTGGTCCTCAAAGTGGAATAATATTGAAACATACAGTGGCACTAGTAGGCACCTTGAAAATACCGCGAGAAATAATCTATTTTAAAAGTACATCTCGAAATTTATTCTCTATGATACTAAAGGTTTGAAAAAAAATCCATTAGGCCAGAATGCCCAAAACTCACATGTATCGACATCTGCTTATACATCTCATAGTACACGCATCAAATCGTTTCTAAATCAAAACAAGGCATGTCTTTTATGGAAAACAAATAGTCAAGTAATCACAATTGAAAACCGCCTAGGATCGGGGGAAACCACTAATCCCATTCGAGGCGTCTAAGACCCTCCCGAACTAGCCATAATCATAAATCAAATCACGCACAGGCATCGCCTAGGATCGGGGTGAAGCCACTGGTCCCATTCGAGGCCTCTAAGGACCCTCCCGAACTGGCTAGCAAACAAACTCGTGAAGTCGGAGTGAAGTCACGGATTCCCCTGAGGCCTCGTCGGACCCTCCCGGAGTGAGAAAATCAAACACATATATATTTCTATTCCATATTAAGAACAAAGGTTTCACGAGAACACTTGCAAAATAAGAAAATCATTTTGAAATCATTAGGAGCGGACAAAATCAATAGTCACAAATACATTAGCAGCGACACCACACCTCGTATAAACAAAATATGAGAGTCAAATGACCACATATCACGAAACCAAAATCTACATAAAGATTCCATCACTTAACAAATAATCTTACAAGTAGCTCGTGTCACACGAGGCACAACACAAATAAGGGAGACTTACACCCACAGGTCGCACGAAAATGATGCTCCCTTCGATACTAATCACGACCAACAACTCAGACGACGCGTCACGACACGACTTAATCAGACAAAATTCGACGAAACAAGACTCAACAGACACTGTCCAGATGAAAACACGACTCAACAATGCCCAACTCAACCCGATAGCCTAGGTTTCCACAACCTGGCTCCGATACCATTTATGTAACACCCCCAATCCTCTCAGGGATATTACACGCCGTAGACCCTTTCCTCAAGGATCTACAAGGCTGGTAACAAAATCAAACATCTAATCATCACCTTTAAGGATGAAATGACCTAGTAGACTGATTTGGTCTTTCAATTTATACATACAATTCGATCTCAAAACATGCCCACGCAGGGGGTCAAAATAAAACACTCCCGTGCAACGGGAAAATATTGCAGCAGAACTAAACTACAACTAGGCCAACACAACATCGAATGGGTCCTCATCTGATTAGTATCGATCATCTTTCATCATCCTTCATGCCAATCATGTGTTATGCTCCCCAAAACCTGAATGCAAAACAGACATCCACCCCCGATTACTCGGGGGTTAGCAAAATTCCACTATTTTGCTAGTGCAAGTACAAAGTGCAAATACGAGACATACAATTCATATTCCAAGAATAATAATAATAATGAACAATCCCCAAAGATTCAAACATAGCGAAAGATACATCCTGAGGCAAAGGGTTCGAGTAAAACTTTCCAAATTCGACAGATCGCCAATCAAGAGAACAATTTATAAAATATTTTTAGAAATGAAAGCCCTTGGGAGTTTTAACAGAAACCATTTAGGATTAACGAATCATTCTCTTTTCAAAGAAACCGAAAGGGGTCACAACCCAAAGATTTGCCTTCTCAAATAAAAACCAACAACAATTCACAAGGTCCAAATCCCACGTCACGTGTCCTCGATGGACATAAAGTCAACAAAATTTAACCACCCAAGATACGAAATCTTGATAACACATCCAAGGTACTCGACCTCGCAAAACACATCCAAAATCATATACATAACACCGTGAACACATGCCACGTCGTATCATGGTTGGGTCAATCACTTGTTGTCTCCTGACCACATGATCGCATGCCATGTGGCACCGTAGGTGTTCTTAGGCGCTGACGGTTGGATCAATCACTTGTTGTATCCTGACCACGTGATCACAAGCCATGTGTCACCGTAGTTTTTCTTAGGCTCTCACGGTTGGATCAATCGCTTGTTGCATCCTGACCACATGATCGCATGCCATGTGTCACCGTAGACCCCGCCCATGTTCACACATTCACACACATAACATAGTACACCAAGGATATCCAAACAATTCACCCAGAGGCAACAAACACTTAGCACGACGCAAACGTCAAACCGCAATGCACCGAAATGAAGCAATATATGTACCACGCATTATCGAGCGCAACATCAACACCAAACATATACATGGGATTCACATAATCATTTACAAAACAAACCAATCACAAAATACACACGAGTTTTGAAAAAGAGCCTTTAACGAAGCTAAACCAAATCTTTTGAATGTTCATTTCAAACAACCAAACAAACACATTTAGACGATCACCGATCATCATATCCACAAAGCAAGAAATGTATGAACAAGGTACTTGCCTCGAATAATCACAAATGTGGAGAATCGACCGAAGTAGGATGACACGAACCGACTATGAACCCGCCGACTCCGCCGAATGCCAACCCGCAACAATAAACTAAGAACGACAATAACAACAATGAAAATGAATTCCATAGCACGACCTAAAGCTGCTGAATTCAAGGAACAAACGACGAAAGTTCAAGGGTTTCCCCCAAAACGGCCAAGAACACTAATCGACCCGACAAAAACATTAAAACGAAATTCCAAACCGAAATATGGATATACAATCCATAGGATATGTTCAACAACATCATTTAACAGCAATCAATTCATCAAAATCGGATGGAAAACGAAATCAAGTACAAAACTCCCAAAAAACAATTCTAGGGAATCAAGAAAAATACCTCAATCTGCCAAAGAACAATGGATTAGATGATGTTATAATCACCTAGGATACTCCAAAAACACCTTGGATGGAGTAGAAACCGGGCAGAAGTCCAAACCCTAGTCGCCCTCGTCTTAAACCCACGGAGAGAAGAAGAAAGGAAGTGAAAATGGTGAAAAACGACTGTTGTCCAGTATATATACTGGATAGCTTAGCATGCGCTAATCTTCACTGATTAGCATGCGCTATCGAAGCATCAAAAACAAACATTCTGCCAAAACGTATAGTTAGCGTGCGCTAAACTATTGTGGTTAGTGTACGCTAACGAGACCTCTAGACCCAATCCAATAGCTTCTGGACTGTCTCGAACTACTAGTTAGCGTGCGCTAACACAACCATAGCGTGCTCTAACTACAGCACCTTAGCGCGCGCTATCCACCTGTATGTAGCGTGCGCTATCGAATCAGAATGACAACAACGGTACTCTCAAAAATGGGTACGACGACGGATTTCTCCGACCGAATCTTCAAGTTCAAGATACGCACATAAATCTACAGAATATGATCATACTAAGAGCTTGAGCTCTAATCAAACTCATACGCGACCATGGAAAGGGTCGAAACAACAAATACGAAGGTAGATACCCACAACTTTAGGAAATTACAAAATGGCCCAAAATGCCCGGAATTCACGATACGTGATCGAATAACCAAACCGAAGCTCTCAACACGTATAACAATGTTAATGAACTTACAAGAAACTCGAAACAAAAATTTTGAATGAGATTCGCAAGAATCGAACTCGAGTGCGGAAAAGCCGCTAAGAAACACAGAATTCATCAAAACTACACCGAAACGAACTCGGATGACAAAAAGTGCAGAATTAATCATTCTCAGAATGACGAAACAGTCATAAGTGAGCCGTTAAAATGGACTCCTGCAAAAATAAAATAAATTTACCGAAAATCGAAATCGCGGATATTACATACTACCCTCCTTAAAAGAAGATTCGTCCCGAAACTTAAAAATAAGTAGGGAGAAGCAATATCCCACCAGGAACATCTCAACGAGATACACAAGAACCACGTAACCTACGCCCATCGGCAAAATGTTACAAGAAATGCAAAGAAACATACGGTGTGAAATCATGCTCAACGACAATCATCACAATGTCACAAGCAAAAACATAATAAAACCAACAAGTGTCAAGTATCACCAAACAGATAGCAAAATCAAATCAATTATCCGAACAATCAAGAAACAAAAGGCACCTATTACAAGAAAACATGCATAGTCGAAAAATAGGAATTAAACGCACAACGATCTGCAAAGGTAACCACGAAGAACTCCGACCACGCCGAAATTCTCGAAAACCACACTAGGCATCTCCGTGTTCTTTCTGAGTTGAGACGCAACTTGATATCCAAACCTCTCAGCTACTGTCTCGCAATGCCCAGCTCGGTGTCCTAAATGACCGCAATCGAAACAGCTCACTAATGGTGAACGACAACTCTTTGCGGTACAAGATCAGGCAACAACAATCGATCAACCACGATTGAACAACAACGATCGAACAACTATGATCGAACAACAACGGTCGAACAACAACGATTGAACAACAATGATCGAACATCAATGATGGAACAAAAATGATCGAACAGCAACGATCCAATAACAACGGTCGAACAACAACGATCGAACAGCAATGATCGAACAACAACGATCGAATAACAACGGTCGAACAACGACTCTGAACTTCACACTTCAACTCAAGACATTAAAAGAACTTGTAGAAACTAAAAGATGTTACTTTCGAACAAGGTTCATAAGAATCGAACCGAACTTGGAAAAGTCACAACGATAACCAGATCAATCTAAAATAATATCACGACTCGTTCGAACGATAAAAACCAAAATACAGAACAAGTTCAGAAAGTATCAACAAACACGAGCGAGTCGATAGAATTGAGAGGGAAAAAAATGCAGAAGTCAAAATAATACGGGTATTACATTCAACCTATCTTAAAAGAAGTGTCGTCCTTGAGACTGACAACAACGGAAGCAAGGTAACAACACCACAAGCAACCGACAGGAACATCTTTCAAGGGCCTCTCAGAGGCAATCCTGATATCTATGCTGAAGTCCGTGCCCCGGAAGACTCGGTGACCAACTCGCAAGACTGGATTTTGTGTCCCTCAAGTCCACACTTGTAACACGTTATTAGCGAAAAGGATAATTTGTACGTACATGCCCCGGCACATTACAGTTGAAGCACCTCGGCATACCGAATATACAACTGCTAGGTACAATGGAACATAACATCGCAAAACAACATACCGGAGATGCCAACTCAGCACAACATATCAACGTAAGGCAACCCAAATATACAAAATCACAGCAACGACGGCATACATTTAGCGATTTCAACGGCCCGAACAATAACCAGCACACAATCATAGAACATCACGAAACAATCACAGATGTACACAATCATACAAACCCAAGCTCTAACAGCTCGCATAGGTGCAATAACACGCAAATCACCACGAAACGACAACATCAAATACCAACATCACACCTCTCACATAGGGCTAACACAACAAAGGCGTGGCGAACAACTCAACGCTCACACCACCAAGTCAATCACAACTCGGGGGCTAACACCCTAACGACAATGCTATCATCATACGCACATTCCCTGACCGCAAACAGGAATGATAGGTTTTAAAAACGAAAAACACATTTTCAAAAATAATTTGGAAACACCAGTTGATCTTAAGTATCACATTTCAAAAAAGTAATAAAAACAGCATCATCGAAACTTTGAAAAATCACCTTGCATTTGATAAAAATGAGGACATCTTTCTTTTAGTTAAAAACGTTCAGAAATATTTGACCTTCGGGTCTAAACAAATGTGCTTCTAAATTACTGAAAATATCTCAAAATATTTTAGTCCTCAAAGTGGAATAATTTTGAAACATACAGTGGCACTAGTAGGCACCTTGAAAATACTGCGAGAAAATAATCCATTTTAAAATTACGTCTCGAAATTTATTCTTAAGATACTCAAGGTTTGAAAAAAAAATCCATTAGGCCAGAATGCCCAAAACTCACATGTATCGACATCCGCTTATACATATCATAGTACACGCATCAAATCGTTTCGAAATCAAAACAAGGCATGTCTTTTCCGGAAAACAAACAGTCAAGTAATCACAGTTGAAAACCGCCTAGGATTGAGACGAAACCACTAATCCCATTCGAGGCCTCTAAGGACCCTCTCGAATTGGCCATAATCCTAAATCAAATCACGCACAGGCATCGCTTAGGACCAGGGTGAAGCTACTGGCCCCATTCGAGGCCTCTAAAGACCCTCCCGAACTGGCTAGCGAACAAACTCGTGAAACCGGAGTGAAGTCACGGATTCTCCCGAGGCCTCGTCGGACCCTCCCGGAGTGAGCAAATCAAACACATATACATTTTTATTCCATATTAAGAACAAAGGTTTCACGAGAACACATGAAAAATGAGCAAATCATTTTAAAATCATTAGCAGCGGACAAAATCAATAGTCACAAATACATTAGCACCGACACCACTCCTCATATAAACAAAATATGAGAGTCAAATGACCACATATCACGAAACCAAAATCTACATAAAGATTCCATCACTTAACAAATAAACATACATGTAGCTCGTATCACATGAAGCACAACACAGAGAAGGGAAACTTACACCCACAGGTCGCACGAAGATGATGATCGCCCCTCGATACTCATCACGCCCAACAACTCAGACGACGCATCGCGACACGACTTAGTCAGACAAAATCCGACGAAACAAGAATCAATAGACACTGTCCAGATGAAAACACGACTCAACAATGCCCAACTCAACCCGACAGCCTAGGTTTCCACAACCTGGCTCCAATACCATTTATGTAACTCCATCAATCCTCTCAGGGATATTACACGTCGTAGACCCTTTCCTCAAGGATCTACCAGGCTGGTAACAAAATCAAACATCTAAACATCGCCTTTAAGGCTGAAATGACCCAGTAGACCGATTTGGTCTTTCACTTTATACATCCAATTCGATCTCAAAACATGCCCACGCAGGTGGTCAAAACAAAACACTCCTGTGCAATGGGAAAATACTGCAGCGAAAAAAACCTACAACTAGGCCAACACAACATCGAACGGGTCCTCATATGATTAGTATCGATCATCTTTCATCATCCTTCATGCAAACCCTGTGTTATGCTCCCCAAAACCTGAATGCAAAACAGACATCCGCCCCCCGATTACTCGGGGGTTAGCAAAATCCCACTATTTTGCTAGTGCAAGTAAAAAGTGCAAATACGAGACATACAATTCATATTCCAAGAATAATAATAATCAAGAATCCCAAAAGATTCAAACATAGCGAAAGATACATCTCGAGGCAAAGGGTTCGAGTAAAACTTTCCAAATTCAACAGATCGCAAATCAAGAGAACAATTTAGAAAATATTTTTAGAAATGAAAGCCCTCGGGAGTTTTAACAGAAGCCATTTAGCATTAATGAATCCTTCTCTTTTCCAAAAAACCGAAAGGGTCACAGTCCAAAGATTTGCTTTCTCAAATAAAAACCAACAACAATTCACAGGGTTCAAAGCCCACGTCACATGCCCTCGACAGACATAAAGTCAACAAAATATAACCACCCAAGATACGAAATCTCGGTAACACATCCAAGGTACTCGACCTGGCAAAACACATCCAAAATCATATACATAACACCGTGAACACATGCCACATCATCTCACGGTTGGATCAATCACTTGTTGTCTCCTGACTACATGATCGCATGCCATGTGTCACCGTAGGTATTCTTAGGCACGCACGGTTGGATCAATCACTTGTTGCATCCTGACCACATGATCACAAGCCATGTGTCACCGTAGTGTTTCTTAGGCTCTCACGGTTGGATCAATCGCTTGTTGCATCCTGACCATATGATCGCATGCCATGTGTCATCGTAGACCTCGCCCATGTCCACACATTCACACACATAACATAGTACACCAAGGATATCCAAACAAGTCACCCAGAGGCAACAAACAGTTAGCACGACACAAACGTCAAACCACAACGCACCTAAATGAGGCAATATATGTACACACGCATTATTGAGCGCAACACCAACACTAAACATTTCCATAGGATTCACATAATCATTTACGAAACACACTAATCACAAAATACACAAGAATTTTGAAAGAGAGCCTTTAACGAGGCTAAACTGAATCTTTTGAAAGTTCATTTCAAACAACCAAACAAACACATTTAGACGATCACCGGTCATCATATTCACAAAACAAGAAATGTATGAACAATGTACTTGCCTTGAATAATCACAAACGTGGAGAATCGACCGACGTAGGATGGCACGAACCGACTATGAACCCGCCGGCTGCGCCGAACGCCAACCCACGACAATAAACTACGAACGACAATAACAACAATGAAAATGATTTCCATAGCGCGACCTAAGCCGCTGAATTCAAGGAACAAACAACGAAAGTTCAAGGGTTTCCCCCAAAACGGCCAAGAACACTAATCGACCCGACAAAAACATGAAAACAAAATTCCAAACCGAAATATGGATATAAAATCCATAGGATATGTTTAACAATATCATTTAACAGCAATCGATTCATCAAAATCGGATGGAAAGCGAAATCAAGAACAAAACTCCCAAAAAGTCAACTCTAGGGAATCAAGAAAAATACCTCGATCCGACGTAGAACAAGATGATGTTATAATCACTTAGGATACTCCAAAACACCTTGGATGGAGTAGAAATCGGCCAGAATTCCAAACCCTAGTCGCCCTCGTCTCAAACTCGCGGAGAGAAGAAGAAAGGAAGTGAAAATGGTGAAAAACGACTGCTGTCCAGTATATATACTGGACAGCTTAGCGTGCGCTAATCTTCACTGATTAGCGTGCGCTATCGAAGCATCAAAAACAAACATTCTGCCAAAATGTACAGTTAACGTGCGCTAACCACAATAGTTTAGCGTGCGCTAACGAGACCTCCAGACCCAGTCCAATAGCTTATGGACTGCCTCGAACTACCAGTTAGCATACGCTAACACAACCATAGCGTGCGCTAACTACATCACCTTAGCGCGCGCTATCCAACTGTATGTAGCGTGCTCTATCGACTCAGAATGACAGCAACAGTACTCTCAAAAATGGGTACGACGAGAACAAACTCGTGAAGTCACGGATTCCCCCGAGGCCTCGTCGGACCCTCCCGGAGTGAGCAAATCAAACACATATATATTTCTATTCCATATTAAGAACAAAGGTTTAACGAGAACACTTGCAAAACGAGCAAATCATTTTGAAATCATTAGCAGCGGACAAAATCAATAGTCACAAATACATTAGCAGCGACACCACTCCTCATATAAACAAAATATGAGAGTCAAATGACCACATATTACGAAACCAAAATCTACATGAAGATTCCATCACTTAACAAATAATCATACAAGTAGCTCGTGTCACACGAGGCACAACACAAATAAGGGAGACTTACACCCACAGGTCGCACGAAGATGATGATCGCCCCTCGATAATAATCACGACCAACAACTCAGACGACGCGTCGCGACAAAACTTAGTCAGACAAAATCCTACGAAACAAGACTCAACAGACACTGTCCAGATGAAAACACAACTCAACAATGCCCAACTCAACCCGACAGCTTAGGTTTCCACAATCTGGCTCCGATACCATTTATGTAACACCCCCAACCCTCTCAGGGATATCACATGTCGTAGACCCTTTTCTCAAGGATCTACCAGGCTGGTAACAAAATCAAACATCTAAACATCGCCTTTAAGGCTGAAATGACCCAGTATACAAATTTGGTCTTTCAATTTATACATACAATTCGATCTGAAAACATGCCCACGCAGGGGGTCAAAATAAAACACTCCCATGCAACAGGAAAATACTGCAGTGAAAATAAACTACATCTAGGCCAACACAACATCGAAATGTTCCTCATGTGATTAGTATCGATCATCTTTCATCATCCTTCATGCCAACCCTGTGTTATGCTCCCCAAAACCAGAATGCAAAACAGACATCCACCCCCCAATTACTCGGGGTTAGCAAAATTCCACTATTTTGCAAGTGAAAGTACAAATTGCAAATACGAGACATACAATTCATATTCCAAGAATAATAATCAAGAATCCCCAAATATTCAAACATAGCGAAAGATACATCCTGAGGCAAAGGGTTCGAGTAAAACATTCCAAATTCGACAGATCGCAAATCAAGAGAACAATTTAGAAAATATTTTTAGAAATGAAAGCCCTCGAGAGTTTTAACAGAAACCATTTAGCATTAACGAATCCTTCTCTTTTCCAAAAAACCGAAAGGGGTCACATCCCAAAGATTTTCTTTCTCAAATAAAAACCAACAACAATTCATAGGGTTCAAAGCCCACGTCACATGTCCTCGACGGACATAAAGTCAACAAAATATAACCACCCAAGATACAAAATCTCGGTAACACATCCAAGGTTCTCAACCTGGAAAAACACATCCAAAATCATATACATAACACCGTGAACACATGCCACGTCATCTCACAGTTGGATCAATCACTTGTTGTCTCCTGACCACATGATCGCATGCCATGTGTCACCGTAGGTATTCTTAGGTGCTCATGGTTGGATCAATCACTTGTTGCATCCTGACCACATGATCACAAGCCATGAGTCACTGTAGTGCTTCTTAGGCTCTCACGGTTGGATTAATCGCTTGTTGTATCCTGACCACATGATCGCATGCCATGTGGCACCGTAGACCCCGCCCATGTCCACACATTCACACACATAATATAGTACACCAAGGATATCCAAACAATTGACCCAGAGGCAACAAACACTTAGCACGACGCAAACGTCAAACCATAACGCACCGAAATGAGGCAATATATGTACACACGCATTACCGAGCGTAACATCAACACCAAACATATCCATAGGATTCACATAATCATTTATGAAACACATCAATCATAAAATACACACGGGTTTTGGAAGAGAGCCTTTAACTAGGATAAACCGAATCTTTTGAAAGTTCATTTCAAACAACCAAAAAAACACATTTAGACGATCACCTATCATCATATCCACAAAACAAGAAATGTACGAACAAGGTAATTGCCTCGAATTGTAATACCAGGATTTTGAGTATATATTTTTCGCATTATTTTATCTGAGATATACTGGATAGCTTGGTGTCTATATAGTATGGGTAAAATAAATTGAGAACTAAGACAGCTGTATTGGTATAATTGTCATAGTTGGTCGACAATTACATTTGAGGATATCTTGTATCAGGTTACCGTACTTTTGATATTGAGTATATCATGTGAGAATATTATTGGATTGAATATATGTATTCAGTATGTTGTGTATATGCATCTGGTATATCGAGACGACGGACGAGAACAGTTGGAAATGGCTAAGTACAACCACGTTAGCGCACACTACAATGTAAACCTAGCGCACGCTATGATGTATACGTAGCGCACGCTACGGTGTATACTTAGCGCACGCTGCGGTGTATATTTAGCGCACGCTAAGAGGTTTGTGTCACGTACGCTAACGTGGACCCCTAACATACGTAAGGTATTCTGGATAAGGCTCGGGAGGTGGCCGACAGGTAGGCCCAGGTTCATTTTTATATGCACTTAGCGCACACTAATGCATATAGTTAGCGCACGCTAACATCAGATCGGTCAACAGAGAATCTTGACTTTGACAGGCCACTTTCGGCGTGTGGACCCGGGCATCTTCGGGGAAGGTACAGATTGTTGGGTCAACGACGATTAGTGCACGCTAATATGGAAGATTAGCGCACGCTAATGGTGTATTACTGTAACAGTTCAACGATTGTACCTACGTACGTTATTGCATGGATATTACATACGTAAGATGATATACGAAGCAAGGCAGTAGTCTCTGGACTGCCCGATAGCGCATGCTATCAATGAAGGATAGTGCACGCTAGGGCTGTAGCGCACGCTAAATATAAGGTTTAGCGCATGCTAGTAAAATGCTTTATAAATGGGGGCAGATGGGTGTTGAGAGGCATTCTGTCCATTCCTTTCCCTTCAGTCGATAGATAGAGCCTTGGGAGGTATTTTAGGTTCCCAAACACTGAGAGATGATCCTCTTTAACAAGATTTAGATGGAAAGCATTGATTAAAGCTTTGTTCTTGATGTTATTGATGATTCTTGGAATGGAGTTCATAGAGAGAGTTTTGAGGTTCCAAATACTGGATTATGGTGATCGTCCTTATCAACATTTGGAGCTTGGAATCGATTGGAAATGGAACCTTGAGAATCAACGCATTTCATCGAAGAGGTAATTAACTTTCACTTTAGTTTTCGTCTTGGATTGTATATGATGTTCATGAGTTGATAATCGTCATGATTATGAGTTGCATGACCGAACTATCTTAATGTTATTGTTGATATGCAGATATTGATATGATTCGTATGGTTTTGTATGGCATCGTTCGTCTTATTGAGATATATTGGTTAATCCTTCTTCTCATTTTTTGGATGTTGATGTTGTTGTTGATATCACATTCTTATGATGATAGTTATGGTGTTTTTTATCTCCAGGAGATATGGCGATTTATGTCTCCCTTCATTTTGGATTTTGATGTTACGATGATATATAGATATATATATGACTTGGGTGATTATTTACATGTTAGTATATCGGATTATGATGGTTGTCATGAACATGATTATGGAATCATGATATTCTTGGTGTTCTTGGTATATATCACATCAAAAAGGAAGGATATATATTGGTTTGATTATAAACATGGATAAGATAATTGAGACTAACATTATGTTTATTTTAATGATTGAGTTCATATGATAAGATATGGATCATGATGATGAGATTGAATGTGGAAAGGTTGTGATTGATCTTGGAGTATGGTTTTCGTTACATTCATATTCATAGTCGCAAGGTGTTAGTCGATGCTTGGAATGCATGCAACTGCACGAGGTTAGCGCACGCTAGCTGACTGCCTAACGCACGCTAACTTGTGACCCTTAGCGCACGCTACGTTATGTGTTTAACGTGCGCTAAGTAGGCAGACAGTGTAGTCTTTTCGTGTTGTGGTTATGGGTTCGTGATTAATTGATTTGGGTTGTTCGGATTTATGTTTAAATGGGATATTGTGGAACCGTTGAGTTTGATTGGTTGGTTATATCGGTTGTTGAGTATTATCGAATGTGTGTTAATCGATTATTGAAATAGGTTGTGATGTTTTGATCTTGGATTATGATCGTTGTGTTTCGGTCGAGGTTGAAGAATTTATAGATTACTTTTGGTCAGGGCTGAGGAGCTCGTAGACGAAGGCAATGGATTTGGTAACGACTTCGTGGTATCGGTATCGAGTCAATTTATGCTTGTTCAGTTTATAATATTTAATGAATGATTTTGATTTCATTTCATTTATAATTCATGTAGCAATGATATTATAAATATAAATTATCGGGATGATGGTTTGTATATTGTGTTTTGGTTTGGATTAAATCATAATGTATATGGTTTATATGTGTTGGTGAAGATGGAGATGTGAGTCATATTTGGTATGTGATATGGAATGTCGGATATCGAGGGTGGTTTACTGTATCGATAGTTATGTCGGGACGGTGGTTTGTTGGTATAAATGGACTATACTTATTTCGGGATTATTCGTATAACTGTGTATTCGTTCAGGGACGTCGGTTCACGGACAGATTGTCTTTGACTTGAGGTAATTTAAGTGTTGTTCAGTTATGAGGGTAATTATTCTGTTGAATTGTTGTATGTGTTGTATGTTGAGGTTCCATATAATGAGATTCGTATTGGTTGTTCGTTGAGGGATGTTGATCCCAGGACTATTGTTGGTATTAATGGTTGTGTTGATTGTTTGATTAGGGAATGTTGATCCCAGAACTGTTGTCTGAGATTGTTGATCGTATGGATTATCCTTTGGGGATTGTGATCCCAGAATGGCTGTCTCGGATATTGTAGGTCATGTCGATCTTTCATTATCCGTGTGTCTTTGTTCACTTCGGTGGGTCTTTTGATCCCTATTGTATATGTGATTCTTCGAGTTTCATTGTCCTGTTGCATCGTGACATATCTGGAGTCATATATGCGTGCCGATCGGTCATGTGTAGGATTTTCAGGGCGGGCACATATAGACGTGTGATGGGGTCATGTCCTCACATTGGGCTGTACACATGAGAAGATTACTTCGTGAGACTGATTAGGTACAAGACCACACGTATATTTAATCGATACCCGGGGTGGCTTGTGCACGGACACATTTTCTGATCGGGCGTACTGTGACGTCCATCTTTGATCCATATTGTTTGGTTGTTCATAGTCCATGTATGATTGGATATGTTCGATGGTTTGCGACTTGTTGTCATACGCCTGAGGGTATGTTCGACAGTCGGGGTTATCTTCTTTGAGATCCATTATTGTTGATCGTTTAGAGCATACCTTGTTGAGGGTATTCTTGGTCGTTATTGGTCCTTTCTTGATCGTTTGGAGTTTACCTTGTTGAGGGTATTCTCGATCGTTATTGGTCCTTTGTTGATCGTTTGGAGTTTACCTTGTTGAGGGTATTCTCGGTTATTGTTGATCCTTTGTTGATCGTGTTGGAGTTTATCATGTTGATGGTATTCTCGGTTATCGTCGATCCTTTGTTGTCGCATTGGAGTTTATCATGTCGATGATATTCTCGGTCGATGTTTTGGTTGATATGGTTATTAATCGCATCAGCATTCGGACTATACGTCGATGTTTTAGGACTTGTTATATTTGTGTTGTGGCAGTTGATCTACATATATATTGTGTTATATTGGTTTTATCCAGATTGAGATTTGATGGTGCAAATCCGATGGATAGGATTTGGCACGGATGAATCAATTCACGCTTATGAGTTATGATGATGTTTTGAGGATTCTTGGTATTGCTTGAATACAGTACAGATGGTTGTAGTTGAGTTCATTTCGTCATTTGAGAATGTGAAATGTGGAATATGGTAAGGACTGCTATGGGTTGGTAAAGTTATGACGGTAAGATTACGTTGGTAGTATTCTAACAGTATTATTACAATGGTATGTAATTATTTATGATGATGTGATCGATATTATTATTGAGTATTGTGGTTGACCTCGTCGTGGGCTTTATTTTAGGTACTCGGAGATCGAGCTGTTAGCGGTCGTGAAGGGATGAGCCTCCCGGGTGATTCTGGCTGTGGCATGTGTGGAGAATTGACTATTCTTTCTGGTTGTTTTATTCCGCTGCAAATCTGTATTTTGAACATTGTTTTTATCCGATGCGTGTGTATTTTTAAAATGGCCTTTTGGCATTTTGCAAATTTGGGTTATTTCATCAAACTCTTTTTCCTAACTATTTTGTTAGTATGTTTAAGTGGCGGCTTAACGTACATTTTGAAACTGTTGAGTTTTGGCGTTTTCGCCTTGTATTTTCAACTGGTATTTTGTGACGGTATTTGAGAACTATACTTTGAAAAACATTTGAGTATTTAAAACATTACTGTCACTGCCTTTTTGGCGTTTTGAACCTTTTAGAAAATAGTGTTTAGCCTGGTGGGTTTCGGCGCGGGGCCCACGGCGCTGAAATATCCCGAATGGTTTTTTGGTGTTACAGAAGATGATATCAGATCTTGGGTTTTTTGAAACCCGGGCATGTGTGTTATGTGGCTCTACCAGTACAGTGGTAGCGTGATTTTTGAAAATGATTTTCCTGACTTTTGAGTCAAACCGATTTTTAGAAGTTCCAAAATTTTTGAGATCGTTTCAAATTGCTAGTTGTGATATTGCTGTGTGTTGGTTGTGTTGAGACTTCGTATGGGAGTCGTGTGCTAGTATCACGGGAGATCATCGGCTTCACGCGCCTTTAAGTATATTGGTTTGGTTATTCGCTTGTGGCGACGATTGATTGCTTTTGTGATGATCTGTTATTTGTGACAGGGTTGCAAGTTTCGAGGACGAAACTTATTTTAAGGGGGGTATGTAATACCCAGATTTTCAGTATAAAATTTTCGCGTTATTTTATCTGAGATATACTGGATAGCTTGGTGTCTATACAGTGTGGGTAAAATAAATTGAGAACTAAGACAGTTGTATTGGTATAATTGTCGTAGTTGGTCGACAATTACATTTGAGGATATCTTCTATCAGGTTATCGTACTTTTGATATTGGGTATATCATGTGAGAATATTATTGGAATGAATATATGTATTCAGTTTGTCGTGTATATGCATCAGGTATATTGAGATGATGGACGAAACGGTTGGAAATGGCTAAGTACAGCCACGTTAGCGCACGCTACATTGTAAGCCTAGCGCACGCTATGATGTATACGTAGCGCACGCTACGGTGTATACTTAGCGCACGCTAAGAGGTTTGTGTTACGTACGCTAAGGAGGATCCCTAACGTACGTAAGATAATTTGGATAAGGTTCGAAAGGTGGCCGATAGGTAGGCCTAGGTTGATTATTATATGCACTTAGTGCACGCTAATTTATATGGTTAGCGCACACTAACATCAGATCGGTCAACAGGGAATCTTCGCTTTGGCAGGCCACTTTTGGCATGTGGACCCCGGGCATCTTCGGGGAAGGTACAGATTGTCATGTCAGCGACGATTAGCGCACGCTAATATAGAAGATTAGCGCACGCTAATGGTGTATTACTGTAGTAGGTCAACGACTGTATTTACGTACGTTATTGCATGGATATTACGTACGTAAGGTGATATACGAAGCAAGGCAGTAGCCTCTGGACTGCCCGATAGCGCATGCTATCAAGGAAGGATAGCGCACGCTAGGACTGTAGCGCACACTAAGGTGTCGCGCATGCTAGTAATATGCTTTATAAAAGGGGACAGACAGGTGTTGAGGTTCCCAAACACAAAGAGATGATCCTCTTTAACAAGATTAAGATGGAAAGCATAGATTAAAGCTTTGTTCTTGAAGTTATTGATGATTCTTGGAATGGAGTTCATACAGAGAGTTTTAAGGTTCCAAACATTGGATTATGACGGAGTTGATCATCCTTATCAACGTTTGGATCTTGGAATTGATTGGAAATGGATTCAACCTTGAGAATCAACGCATTTCATCGAAAAGGTAATTAATTTTCACTTTGGTTTTCGTCTTGGATTATATATGATGTTCATGAGTTGATAATCGTCATGATTATGAGTTGGATGACCGAACTATCTTGATGTTATTCTTGATATGCGGATATTGATATGATTCGTATGGTTTTGTATGGTGTTGTTCGTCTTATTGAGATATATGGGTTAATCCTTCTTCTCATTTTCCGGATGTTGATGTTGTTGTTGATATCACCTTCATATGATGATAGTTATGGTGTTGTTTATCTTCAAGAGATATGGCGATTTATGTCTCCCTTCATTTCGGATTTTGATGTTGAGATGATATATGGATATATATATGACTTGGGTGATTATTTACATGTTAGCATATCGGATTATGATGGTTGTCATGAACATGATTATGGAATCATGATATTCTTGGTGTTCTTGGTATATATCACATAAAAAAGGAAGGATATATATTGGTTTGATTATAAACATGGATAAGATAATTGAAACTAACATTATGTTGATCTTAGTGATTGAGTTCGTATGATAAGATATGGATCATGATGATGAGATTGAATTTGGAAAGGTTGTGTTTGATCTTGGAGTATGGTTTTCGTTACATTCATATTCGTAGTCGCAAGGTGTTAGTCGATGCTTGGAATGCATGCAACTGCACAAGGTTAGTGCACGCTAGCTGACTGGCTAATGCACACTAACTTGTGACCCTTAGAGCTTGCTATGTTATATGTTTAACGTGCGCTAAGTAGGCAGACAGTGTAGTATTTTTGTGTTGTGATTATGGGTTCGTGATTAATTGATTTGGGTTGTTCGGATTTATGTTTAAACGGGATATTGTGGAACCGTTGAGTTTGATTGGTTGGTTATATTGGTTGTTGAGTATTATTGAATGTGTGTTAATCGATTATTGCAATAGGTTGTGATGTTTTGATCGTGGATTATGATCGTTGTGTTGCGGTCGAGGTTGAAAAATTCATAGATTGCTTTTGGTCGTGGCTGAGGAGCTCGTCGACGAAGGCAATGGATTTAGGAATGGCTTCGTGGTATCGGTATCAAGGCAAGTTATGCTTGTTCAGTTTATAATATTTAATTAATGATTTTGATTTCATTTCATTTATAATTCATATAGAAATGATATTATAAATGTAAATTGTCGGGATGATGGTTTGTATATTTTGTTTTGGTTTGGATTAAATCATAATGTATATGGTTTAAATGTGTTGGTGAAGACGGAGATGTGAGTCATATTTGGTATGTGATATGTAATGTCGGATATCGAGGGTGGTTTACTGTATCAACAGTTATGTCAGGACGGTGGTTTGTTGGTATAAATGGACTATACTTATTCGGGATTATTCGTATAACTGTGTATTCGTTTAGGGATGTCGGTTCATGGACAGACTGTCTTCGACTTGAGGTAATTTAAGTGTTGTTCGGTTATGAGGGTAATTATTCCGTTGAATTGTTATATGTGTTGTATGTTGAGGTTCCGTATAATGAGATTCGTATTGGTTGTTCGTTGATGGATGTTGATCCCAGGACTATTGTTGGCATTAATGGTTGTGTTGATTGTTTCATTGGGTAATGTTGATCCCAGAACTGTTGTCTGAGATTGTTGATCGTATGGATTATCCTTTGGGGATTGTGATCCCAGGATGGTTGTCTCACATATTGTCGGTCATGTCGATCTTTCATTATCCGTGTGTGTTTGTTCACTTTGGTGAGTCTTTTGAACCCTATTGTATATGTGATTCTTTGAGTTTCATTGTCATGTTGCATCGTGACATATCTGGAGTCATATCTGCGTGCCGATCGGTTAGGTATAGTATTTTCAGGGCGAGCACATATAGACGTGTGATGGGGTCATGTCCTCACATTGGGCTGTGCACACGAGAAGATTACTTCGTTAGACTGATTAGGTACAAGACCACACATGTATTTGATCGATACCCGGGGTGGCTTGTGCACGGACACATTTCCGGATCGGGCGTACCGTGACGTCTATCTTTGAGCCATATTGTTTGGTCGTTCATAGTCCATGTATGATTGGATATGTTCGACGGTTTGCGACTGGTTATCATACGCCCGAGGGGTATGTTCGATATTCAGGATTATCTTCTTTGAGATCCATTATTGTTGATCGTTTGGAGTTTACCTTGTTGAGTGTATTCTTGGTCGTTATTGGTCCTTTGTTGATCATTTGGAGTTTACCTTGTTGGGGTATTCTCGATCGTTATTAGTCCTTTGTTGATCGTTTGAAGTTTACCTTGTTGAGGGTATTCTCGATTATTGTTGATCCTTTGTTGATCGTGTTGGAGTTTATCATGTTGATGGTATTCTCGGTTATCGTCGATCCTTTGTTGTCGGATTGGAGTTTATCATGTCGATGATATTCTCGGTCGATGTTTTGGTTGATCTGGTTATTAATCGCATGAGCATTCGGACTATACATCGATGTTTCAGGACTTGTTATATTTGTCTTGTAGTAGTTGATCTAAAGATAAATTGTGTTATATTGGTTTTATCTAGATTGAGATTTGACGGTGCAAATCCGACGGATAGGATTTGGCACGGATGAATCAGTTCACGCTTATCAGTTATGATAATATTTTGAGGATTCTTGGTATTGCTTGAATACAGTACAGATGGTTGTAGTTGAGTTCATTTCGTCATTTGAGAATGTGAAATGTGGATTATGGTAAGGATTGCTATGGGTTGGTAAAGTTATGACGGTAAGATTACATTGGTAGTATTCTTATAATATTATTACATTGGTATGTAATTATTTATGATGATGTGATCGATATCATTATTGAGTATTGTAGCTGACCCCATCGTGGGCTTTATTTTAGATACTCGGAGATCGAGCTAGTAGCGGTCGTGAAGGGATGAGCCTCCCGGATGATACTGGCTGTGGCATGTGTGGAGAATTGACTATTCTTTCTGGTTATTTTATTCCGATGCAAATGTGTATTTTGAACTTTGTTTTTATCCGCTGCGTGTGTATTTTCAAAATGGCCTTTTTGCATTTTGCGAACTTGGGTTATTTCGTCAAACTCTTTTTCCTAACTATTTTGTCAGAACGTTTAAGTGGTTGCTTAAAATACATTTTGAAACTATTGAGTTTTGGCGTTTTCGCCTTGAATTTTCAACTGGTAATTTGTGACGGTATTTGAGAACTATACTTTGGAAAACATTTGAATATTTAAAACATTAGCGTCATTGGCCTTTTTGGAGTTTTGAACTTTTTAGAAAATAGTTTTTAGCCTGGTGGGTTCCGGTGCGGGGCCCATGGCGCTGTAATATCCCGAATGGTTTTGGGGGTGTTACACGAATAATCACAAACGTGGAGAATCGACGAAGTAGGATGGCACGAACCGACTATGAACCCGCCGGATCCTCCGAATGCCAACCCACGGCAATAAACTACGAACGACAATAACAACAATGAAAATGAATTCCATAACACGACCCAAAACCGCTGAATTCAAGGAACAAACGACGAAAGTTCAAGGGTTTCCCCCAAAATGGCCAAGAACACTAATCGACCCGACAAAAACATGAAAACGGAATTCCAAACAGAAATATGGATAAACAATCCATAGGATATGTTTAACAACATCATTTAGCAGTAATCGATTCATCAAAATTGGATGGAAAACGAAATCAAGAACAAAACTCCCAAAAAGTCAACTCTAGGGAATCAAGAAAAGTACCTCGATCCGACGAAGAAGAATGGATTAGATGATGTTATAATCACGTAGGATACTCCAAAACACCTTGGATGGAGTAGAAATCGGCCAGAAGTCCAAACCCTAGTCGCCCTCATCTCATACCCGCTGAGAGAAGACGAAAGGAAGTGAAAATGGTGAAAAACGACTGTTGTCCAGTATATATACTGGACAGCTTAGCGTGCGCTAATCTTCACTGATTAGCATGCGCTATCGAAGCATCAAAAACAAACATTCTGCCAAAACATACAGTTAGCGTGCGCTAACCACAATAGTTTAGCGTGCGCTAAGGGGAAGCCTATTATGCATTGCTCGGGGGGCCTTGATAGCAAGGTTCAAAAGTGTGCCATAAGTAGTAGAGAGAAAATGGGATAGGACAAGCCAGGGCAACGAGACCTCCAAACCCAGTCCAATAGCTTCTGGACAGCCTCGAACTACCAGTTAGCGTGTGCTAACACAACCATAGCGTGCGCTAACTACAGCACCTTAGCGCGCGCTATCCACCTGTATGTAGCTTGCGCTATCGACTCAGAATGACAACAACAATACTCTCAAAAATGGGTACGACGACAAATTTCTCCGACCGAATCTTCAAGTTCAAGATACGCATGAAAAGCTCCACAGTATGATCATAATAAGAGTTTGAGCTCTAATCAAACTCATACGCGACCATGGAAAGGGTCGAAACAACAAATACAAGGCAGATACCCACAACTTTAGGAAATTACAAAATGGTCCAAAATGCTCGGAATTCACGATACATGATCGAATAACGAAACCGAAGCTCCCAACACGTATAACAACATTAATGAACTTATGAGAAACTCGAAACAACAATGTCAAACGAGATTCGCAAGAATCGAACTCAAGTGCGGAAAAGCCTATAAGAAACACGGAACTCATCAAAACAACACCGAAACGAACTCGGATGACAAAAAATAAATAATTAATTATTCTCAGAATGACGAAACGGTCACAAGCGATCCGCTAAAACGGACTCCTGCCCAAAAAAAAGAAATTTACCAAAAATCGAAATCACGGATATTACATACTACCCTCCTTAATAGAAGTTTCGTCCCGAAACTTAAAAATAAGTAGGGAGAAGCAATATCCCACCAGGAACATATCAACGTGATACACAAGAACCATGTAACTTACGCCCATCGGCGAAATGTTACAAGAAACGCAAAGAAACATAGGGCGTGAAATCATGCTCAACGACCATCATCATAATGTCACAAGCAAAAACATAATAAAACCAACAAGTGTCAAGTATCACCAAATAGATAGCAAAATCAAATCAATTATCCGAACAACCAAGAAACAAAAGGCACCTATTACAAGAAAACATGCACGGTCGAAGAATAGGAATTAAACGCACAATGATCCGCAAAGGTAACCACGAAGAACTCCGACCACGCTGAAATTCTCGAAAACCACACTAGGCATCTCCGTGTCCTTTGGAGCGGAGATGCAACTTGATCTCCAAACCTCTCAGCTACCGTCTCGCAATGCCCAGCTCGGTGTCCCAAATGACCGCAATCGAAATAGATGACTAACAGTGAACGAAAACTCATCGCGGTACGACATCACGCAACAACAATCGATCAACCACGATTGAACAATAATAATCGAACAACAACGATCGAACAAAAATGATCGAACAACAACGGTCGAACAACAACGATCGAACAATAATGATCAAACAACAATGATCGAACAACAACGATTGAACAACAATGATCCAGTAATAACGGTCGAACAACAACAATCAAACAACAATGATCGAAAAACAATGATCGAATAACAACGATCGAATAACAACGGTCGAATAATGACTCCGAAGTTCACACTTCAACTCAAGACATTAAAAGAGATTGTAGAAACTAAAAGATGTTACTTTTGAACAAGGTTCATAAGAATCGAACCGAACTCGGAAAAGTCACAACGATAACCAGATCGATCCAAAACAATATCACGATTCGTTCGAATGATAAAAACCGAAATAGATAACAAGTTCAGAAACTATCAATGAACACGAGCGAGTCGATAGAATTGAGAGGGAAAAAATGCAGAAGTCAAAATAATACGGGTATTACATTCAACCTCTTTTAAAAGAAGTGTCGTCCCCGAGACTCACAATAATGGAAGCAAGGTAACAACACCATAAGCAACCGACAGGAACATCTTTCAAGGGCCTCTAAGAGCCGATCCTACTATCTGTGCTGAATTTTGTACCCCAAAAGACTCGGTGACCAACTCGCAAGACTGGATTCTATGTCCCTCGAGTCCACACTTGTAATAGGTTACTGGCGAGAAGGACAATTTGTACGTACATGCCCCGGCACATTACAGTTGAAGCACCTCGGCATACCAAATATACAACTGCTAGGTACAATGGAACATAACGTCGCAAAACAACATACCGGAGATGCCAACTCAGCACAACATATCAACGTAAGATAACCCACATACACAAAATCACAGCAACGACGACATACATTCAGCGATTTCAACGGCCCAAATAATAACCAGCACAAAATTACAAAACATCACGAAACAATCATAGATGTACACAATCAAACAAACCCAAGCTCTAACATCTCGCACAAGTGCGATAACACGCAAATCACCACGAAACGATAACATCAAATACCAACATCACACCTCTCACAGAGGGCTAACACAACAAATGCGTGGCAAATGACTCAACGCTCACACCACCAATTCAATCACAACTCGGGGGCTAACACCCTAACGATAATGGTATCATCATACGCACATTCCCTGACCGCAAACAGGAATGGTAGGTTTTAAAAACGAAAACCACATTTTCCAAAATAATTTGGAAACACCAGTTGATCTTAAGTATCACATTTCGAAAAATTAATAAAAACAACATCATCGAGACTTTGAAAAATCATCTTGCGTTTGATAAAAATGAGGATATTTTTCTTTTAGTTAAAAACTTTCATAAATATTCGACCTTCGGGTCTAAACAAATGCGTTTTTAAATTACTGAAAATATCTCAAAATATTTTGATCCTCAAAGTGGAATAATTTTGAAACATACAGTGGCACTAGTAGGCACCTTGAAAATACCGCGAGAAAATAATCCATTTTAAAAGTACGTCTCGAAATTTATTCTCTAAGATACTAAAGGCTTGAATAAAAAATCCATTAGGCCATAATGCCCCAAACGCACATGTATCGACATCTTCTTATACATCTCATAGTACACCCATCAAATCGTTTCGAAATCAAAACAAGGCATGTCTTTTCTGGAAAACAAACAGTCAAGTAATCACAGTTGAAAACCGCCTAGGATCGGGGCGAAACCACTGATCCCATTCGAGGCCTCTAAGGACCCTCCCGAACTGGCCATAATCATAAATCAAATCACGTACCGGCATCGCCTAGGACCAGGATGAAGCCACTGGCCCCATTCGATGCCTCTAAGGACCCTCCTGAACTGGCTAGCGAACAAGCTCGTGATCCGGAGTGAAGTCACGGATTCCCCAGAGGCCTCTTCGGACCCTCCTCGAGTGATCAAATCAAACACATATACATTTCTATTCCATATTAAGATCAATAGTCACAAATACATTAGCAGCGACACCACTCCTCATATAAACAAAATATGAGAGTCAAATGACCACATATCACGAAACCAAAATCTACATAAAGATTCCATCACTTAACCAATAATCATACAGGTAGCTCGTGTCACACGAGGCACAACACAAAGAAGGGAGACTTACACCCACAGGTCGCACGAATATGATGATCGCCCCTCGATACTAACCACGACCAACAACTCAGACGACGCGTCGCGACACGACTTAGTCAGACAAAATATGACGAAAAAAGACTCAACACACACTGTCCAAATGAAAACACGACTCAACAATGCCCAACTCAACCCGACAGCCTAGGTTTCCACAACTTGGCTCCAATACCATTTATGTAACACCCCCAATCCTCATAGGGATATTACACGTCGTAGACCCTTTCCTCAAGGATCTACCAGGCTGGTAACAAAATCAAACATCTAAACATTGCCTTTAAGGCTGAAATGACCCAGTAGACCAATTTGGTCTTTCAATTTATATATACCTTTCGATCTCAAGACATGCCCATACATGGGGTCAAAATAAAACACTCCCGTGCAACGGGAAAATGCTGCAGCGGAAATAAACTACAACTAGGCCAGCCAACACAACATAGAACAGGTCCTCACGTGATTAGTATGCTCCCCAAAACCTGAATGCAAAACAGACATCCATCCCCCGATTACTCGGGGGTTAGCAAAATTCTACTATTTTGCAAGTGCAAGTACAAAGTGCAAATACGAGACATCCAATTCATATTCCAAGAATAATAATAATCAAGAATCCCCAAAGATTCAAACATAGCGAAAGATACATCCCAAGGCAAAGGGTTCGAGTAAAACTTTCCAAATTCGACAGATCGCCAATCAAGAGAACAATTTATAAAATATTTTCAGAAATGAAAGCCCTCGGGAGTTTTAGCAGACACCATTTAGGATTAACAAATCCTTCTCTTTTCAAAGAAACTGAAAGAGGTCACAGCCCAAAGATTTGCTTTCTCAAATAAAAACCAACAACAATTCACAGGGTTCAAATCCCACGTCATGTGTTCTCGACGGACATAAAGTCAACAAAATATAACCATTCAAGATACAAAATATCAGTAACACATCCAAGGTACTCGACCTGGCAAAACATATCCAAAATCATATACATAACACCGTGAACACATGCCACATCATCTCACAGTTGGATCAATCACTTGTTGTCTCCTGACCACATGATCGCATGCCATGTGTCACCGTAGGTATTCTTAGCCGCTCACGGTTGGATCAATCACTTGATGCATCCTGACCACATGGTCACAAGCCATGTGTCACTGTAGTGTTTATTAGGCCCTCATGGTTGGATCAATCGATTGTTGCATCCTGACCACATGATCGCATGCCATGTGGCATCGTAGAACCCGTCCATGTCCACACATTCACACAAATAATATAGTATACCAAGGATATCCAAACAATTGACCTAGAGGCAACAAAAATTAGCACGATGCAAACGTCAAACCACAATGCACCGAAATGAGGCAATATATGTACACACACATTACCGAGTGCAACATCAACACCAAACATATCCATAGGATTCACATAATCATTTACGAAACACTTCAATCACAAAATACACGGGTTTTGAAAGAGAGCCTTTAACGAGGCTAAATCGAATCTTTTGGAAGTTCATTTCAAACAACCAAACAAACACATTTAGACGATCATCGATCATCATATCCACAAAATAAGAAATGTATGAACAAGGTACTTGCCTCGAATCGTAATAACCGAATTTTCAGCATAAATTTTTCGGATTATTTTATTTTATATATACTGGATAGCTTGGTGTCTATACAGTATGGGAAAAATAAATTGAGAACTAAGACAGCTGTATTGGTATAATTGCCGTAGTTGGTCGATAATTACATTTGAGGATATCTTGTATCATGTTATCGTACTTTTGATATTGGGTATATCATGTGAGAATATTATTGGATTGAATATATGTATTTAGTATGTCGTGTATATGCATCTGGTATATCGAGACGACGGACGAGAATAGTTGGAAATGGCTAAGTACAGCCACGTTAGCGCACGCTATAATGTAAGCCTACTGCACGCTATAATGTATACGTAGCGCACACTACCGTGTATACTTAGCTCATGCTAAGAGGTTTGTCTTACGTACGCTAAGGAGGACCCCTAACGTGCGTAAGGTATTCTAGATAAGGCTCGGAAGGTGGCCGACAGGTAGGCCCAGGTTGATTATTATATGCACTTATCGTACGCTAATGCATATGGTTAGCACACGCTAACATCAGATCGGTCAACAGGGAATCTTGGCTTGGCAGGCCACTTTAGGCGTGTGGACCCCGGGAATCTTAGGGGAAGGTACAGATTGTTGGGTCAACGACGATTACCGCAAGCTAATATGGAAGATTAACGCACGCTGATGGTGTATTACTGTAGCAGGTCAATGACTGTATTTACGTACGTTATTGCATGGATATTACGTACTTAAGCTGATATACGAAGCAAGGCAGTAGCCTCTGGACTGCCCGATAGCGCACGCTATCAAGGAAGGATAGCGCACGCTAGGGCTGTAGCACACGCTAAGGTTTAACGCACGCTAGTAATATGCTTTATAAAAGGGGACAGACGGGTGTTGAGAGGCATTCTGTCCATTCTCTTCCCTTCAGTCGATAGAGAGAGCCTTGGGAGGTATTTGAGGTACCCAAACACTGAGAGATGATCCTCTTTAACAAAATTAAGATGGAAAGCATAGATTAAAGCTTTGTTCTTGAAGTTATTGATGATTCTTGGAATAGAGTTCACAGAGAGAGTTTTGAGGTTCCAAATACTGGATAATGATGGAGTTGATCATCCTTATCAATGTTTGGAGCTTGGAATTGATTGGAAATGAATTCAACCTTGATAATCAACATATTTCATCGAAAAGGTAATTAACTTTCACTTTGGTTTTCGTCTTGGATTATATATGATGTTCATGAGTTGATAATCGTCATGATTATGAGTTGGATGACTGAACTATCTTGATGTTATTGTTGATATACGGATCTATCTTGATGTTATTGTTGATATACGGATATTGATATGATTCGTATGGTTTTATATGGTGTTGTTAGTCTTACTGAGATATATGGGTTAATCCTTCTTCTCATTTTTTGGATGTTAATGTTGTTGTTGATATCACTTTCATATGATGATAGTTATGGTGTTGTTTATCTTCAAGAGATATGGCAATTTATGTCTCCCTTCATTTTGGATTTTGATGTTGAGATGATATATGGATATATATGACTTGGGTGATTATTTACATGTTAGCATATCAGATTATGATGGTTGTCATGAACATGATTATGGAATCATGATATTCTTGGTGTTCTTGGTATATATCACATCAAAAAGGAAGGATATATATTGGTTTGTTTATAAACATGGATAAGATAATTGAAACTAACATTATGTTGATTTTAATGATTGAGTTCGTATGATAAGATATGGATCATGATGATGCGATTGAATTTGGAATGATTGTGTTTGATCTTGGAGTATGGTTTTCGTTACATTCATATTCATAGTTGTAAGGTGTTAGTCGATGCATGGAATGCATTCAACTGCATGAGGTTAGCGCACGCTACCTGACTGCCTAACGCACGCTAACTTGTGACCCTTAGTGCACGCTACGTTATGTATTTAACGTGCGCTAAGTAGGCAGACAGTGTAGTATTTTCGTGTTGTGGTTATGGATTCGTGATTAATTGATTTGGGTTGTTCGGATTTATGTTTAAACGGGATATTGTTGAACCGTTGAGTTTGATTGGTTCGTTATATCGGTTGTTGAGTATTATCGAATATGTGTTAATCGATTATTGCAATAGGTTGTGATGTTTTGATCGTGTATTATGATCGTTGTGTTGAAGAATTCATAGATTGCTTTTGGTCGGGGCTGAGGAGCTCGTAGACGAAGGCAATGGATTTGGTAACGGCTTCGTGGTATCGGTATCGAGGCAAGTTATGCTTGTTCAGTTTATAATATTTAATGAATGATTTTGATTTCATTTCATTTATTATTCATATAGCAATGATATTATAAATGTAAATTGTCGAGATAATGGTTTGCATATTCTATTTTGGTTTGGATTAAATCATAATGTATATGGTTTAATTGTGCTTGTGAAGACGGAGATGTGAGTCATATTTGGTATGTGATATGGAATGTCGAATATCGAGGGTGGTTTACTGTCGGTGGTTTGTTGGTATAAATGGACTATACTTATTTTGGGATTATTCATATAACTGTGTATTCGTTCAGGGATGTCGGTTCATGGACAGATTGTCTTCGACTTGAGGTAATTTAAGTGTTGTTCAGTTATGAGGGTAATTATTCTGTTGAATTGTTGTATGTGTTGTATGTTGAGGTTCCATATAATGATATTAGTATTGGTTGTTCGTTGAGGGATGTTGATCCCAGGACTATTGTTGGTATTAATAGTTGTGTTGATTGTTTCATTGGGGAATGTTTATCCCAGAACTGTTGTGTGAGATTGTTGATCGTATGGATTATCCTTTGGGGATTGTGATCCCAGGATGGTTGTCTCGGATATTGTCGGTCATGTCGATCTTTCATTATCCGTGTGTCTTTGTTCACTTCGTTGAGTCTTTTGATCCCTATTGTATATGTGATTCTTTGAGTTTTGTTGTCATGTTGCATCGTAACATATATGGAGTCATATCTGCATGTCGATCGGTTATGTGTAGGATTTTCAGGGCGGACATATATAGACGTGTGATGGATGTCCTCACATTGGGCTATGCACAGGAGAAGATTACTTCGTGAGACTGATTAGGTACAAGACCACATGTGTATTTAATCGATACCCGGGGTGGGTTGTGCACGGACACATTTCTGTATAGGGCATACTGTGATGTCCATCTTTGAGCCATATTGTTTGGTTATTCATAGTCCATGTATGATTGGATATGTTCGACGGTTTGCGACTGGTTGTCATATGCCCGAGGGGTATGTTCGACAGTCGGGGTTATCTTCTTTGAGATCCATTATTGTTGATCGTTTGGAGTTTACCTTGTTGAGGGTATTCTCGGTCGTTATGGGTCCTTTGTTGATCGTTTGGAGTTTACCTTGTTGAGGGTATTCTCGGTCGTTATTGGTCCTTTGTTGATCGTTTGGAGTTTACCTTGTTGAGGGTATTCTCAGTTATTGTTGATCCTTTGTTGATCGTGTCGGAGTTTATCATGTTGATGGCATTCTCGGTTATCGTCGATCCTTTGTTGTCGCATTGGAGTTTATCATGTCGATGATATTCTCGGTCGATGTTTTGGTTGATCTGGTTATTAATCGCATCAGCATTCGGACTGTACGTCGAAGTTTTAGGACTTGTTATATTTGTCTTGTGGTAGTTGATCTACAAATATATTGTGTTATATTGGTTTTATCCAGATTGAGATTTTACGGTGCAAATCCGACGGATAGGATTTCGCACGGATGAATCAGTTCACGCTTATAAGTTATGATGTTGTTTTGAGGATTCTTGGTATTGCTTGAATACAGTACATATGGTTGTAGTTGAGTTCATTTCGTCATTTGAGAATGTGAAATGTGGATTAAGGTAAGGATTGCTATGGGTTGGTAAAGTTATGACGGTAAGATTACGTTGGTAGTGTAACACCCCAAACTAGGCGGATATTACAGTGCCGTGGACCCCCGACTGGGACCCACCAGGCGGATGAAAATGAATGAATTACACAGGGTGAATGTAGTACCGAACCACATTACAACATTAATTACTCCGATGAGGAGTTTCATACAACACACCCAGGATAATACAGAATACATGTATATTTTATATGAAGATAAAATACACAACACTGAATGAAACGGAATAACCAAGTGAAAATGCAATGAAAATAAATGACAACAATAGGAATGATCGAAGGATTTGGGGCCCCCTACTAGTATCACTAGGACTCCTCGACATCAACATGCTATTCCCGTGCGTTTGCCTTGCCATGACCTGAAAAACAAAATCCCCAAACGGGGTCAGTTACAAAGAACAACAATCCTCAAGGGTTGAAAATACACAATTATGATTAATTGAAGTTATGAAATATTCTTAGTTATGAATTACGCTGAAGAGGAGTATCATAGTACGCCCGTAATGTTCTGTGTAAGTGTACAACACCCGTCCGTGTACCTAATTAGTCTCACGGTGTAACGCTTTCCCGTGTGCACGGTCTAATGTATCGGTGAACCCAATACAATAACCATCGTGTGCCCGACTAAAAATTCCACACAGCCACACCCGGCCACGCAATATGAACCCAGAAGGTCATATGAACGAGAATGACCGTAATTAATACTTGTTAATGTCAATTAATCACTTCAGTCATAAGGAACGACGGTTCCAATCTTTTCGTATTAATCATATTAAAACTTGTTAATGTCAATTAATCACTTCAGTCATAAGGAACGACGGTTCCAATCTTTTCGTTGAGCTATCATTCATTTCATTATTACCCTCATCTCGGTGAGTCATTCTTGACTTTGTCAGATTATTATTTATTCATTGATATTCATTACGGTCATTCTCGTTCATATGACCTTCTGGGTTCATATTGCGTGGCCGGGTGTGGCTGTGTGGAATTTTTAGTCGGGCACACGATGGTTATTGTATTGAGTTCACCGATACATTAGACCGTGCACACGGGAAAGCGTTACACCGTGAGACTAATTAGGTACACGGACGGGTGTTGTACACTTACACAGAACATTACGGGCGTACTATGATACTCCTCTTCAGCGTAATTCATAACTAAGAATATTTCATAACTTCAATTAATCATAATTGTGTATTTTCAACCCTTGAGGATTGTTGTTCTTTGTAACTGACCCCGTTTGGGGATTTTGTTTTTCAGGTCATGGCAAGGCAAACGCACGGGAATAGCATGTTGATGTCGAGGAGTCCTAGTGATACTAGTAGGGGGCCCCAAATCCTTTCAGTCATTCCTATTGTTGTCATTTATTTTCCGCTGCAGATTTTCACTTGGTTATTCCGTTTCATTCAGTGTTGTGTATTTTATCTTCATATAAAATATACATGTATTCTGTATTATCCTGGGTGTGTTGTATGAAACTCCTCATCGGAGTAATTAATGTTGTAATGTGGTTCGGTACTACATTCACCCTGTGTAATTCATTCATTTTCATCCGCCTGGTGGGTCCCAGTCGGGGGTCCACGGCACTGTAATATCCGCCTAGTTTGGGGTGTTACAGGTAGTATTCTTGCAGTATTATTACATTGGTATGTAATTATTTATGATGATGTGATCGATATCATTATTGAGTATTGTGACTGACCCCGTCGTGGGATTTATTTTAGGTACTCGGAGATCGAGCTATTAGCGGTCATGAAGGGATGAGTCCCCCGGGTGATACTGGCTGTGGCATGTGTGGAGAATTGACTATTCTTTCTGGTTGTTTTATTCCGCTGCAAATGTGTATTTTGAACTTTATTTTTATCCGTTGTGTGTGTATTTTCAAAATAGCCTTTTGGCATTTTCCGAACTTGGGTTATTTCGTCAAACTCTTTTTCCTTACTATTTTGTCAGTACGTTTAAGTGGTGGCTTAACGTACATTTTGAAACTGTTGAGTTTTGGCATTTTCGCTTTGTATTTTCAACTGGTATTTTGTGACGGTATTTGAGAACTATACTTTGAAAAACATTTGAGTATTCAAAACATTACCGGCATTAGCCTTTTTGGCGTTTTGAACCTTTTAGAAAATAGTTTTAGCCTGGTGGATTTTGTTGGGATTCGGTGCCTAAAACGAAGGCCCAGCGGAAGCAGTAAAACTAAAATTAATTCGATCCGAATCCCTACGAGGATCGATCGAGCTACGCATATACGAATATTAAATAAACAAATGAAGATACAAAATCATATCCTTGTCGTCTGTTGATTATATGGAGTTCCTTCTCTTGAGCTATTCCTCAAATGATCCAAAATGCTCCAAGCCCTTGGATGATCCAACGCCGAAAAACCGCGTCTCTACTTGTCACACGCCGGAGAAACAAATGGAATGAAAACACTCGATTAACCTCTAAGGTTATGGCTAGAATCAAGTGATGAAGCTTTGATTATAACACTCTAAGTGTTTAATTTATATCTCGTAATATATCTTGAATTTTCTCCAAGAGAACTCAAGAAAAAAAATGAAGAAGATGATGAAGACTTGAGAAGAATAATATTCTCTCTTTCTTTTCTTTCCTCACTCCTTCTGTTCACGTATGGAATCAAGTGAGTAGAAAAGAGAAGTCTTCCTCTTTTATTATATTCCTTTTCACAAGATACAACTCATCATATAAGTGATCAACCCCACCATCAAAAGATACCATGACCCCAATGTCTTTATCACTCAATAAAGAATGAAATAAAGACAAAATAAAGGTGGGTGTAAAAAGAGGGGGGCGGCTATGTGGATGAATCGGACGAGTTCAGTTCGTTTCGAACTCCCGTGGGTCCAAACAGATAAACTCTGATTCCGTTCCGATGTATTTATATCGATTAATTAATCTAATTAATTAATCATATCAAATACATAATGACATAATTAATTTCTCCATTCATGAATTAAATTTAATCACCCAATAATTTATTTAATCCATTAGGCCGTAAATCAATTTATCCAATAAATCGATTTAGACATCCAATGTCCCAAATTAGATATCCAATATCTAATATTCATAATGAGAGAATAAGCTTGATTCATTCCGTCGACAATCCTATTACGCGACTCGGTAGGTTCGTCTCAGTCAGCAATGGGAGGAACCAAAGAGTAGTAGCACCACCTAGCCAGCCTGGCGGCCGACACTGTACCCCAACTGAGAACGAATGATTGGGATCATTCAAGAACCATTCTGTCGTGAATACCAGTATACGTATAAACCCTTCTTTCATATGTCCCGATCAAGTTATAGGGTCATGGTCAGTCAAACCCTATCTGTACTTGACGCTATGCATGCGTTAATGCAAAACGAGATCATCGAGCTTTCGTGTATCCAATACAACTAGCTCTAATGCTTTGGCTAAAGACTTATGATCTCATCTGCCAATAACCGCATAGGACATTTAACCCGATGACTAACGGGAGAAAGAATTCTATCTTGGTATTCAGTAGGACCTGCTACTTGCCCGTCGAGATGCACGTCGAGGTTGACCCCCGCCTCCCGGTTTATAGGGTCGAACTACTCTAATGAAAATATTGACGTCACAAGCACATACCTACTAAATCCTCAAGTCGAAGGTTCACGAGTAGCTATCACAACCTGTCGATTCCGTCATTGACTGTCCCGGAGTGAAATCCGTGTGACGAATCGAGAGTGAGTCGGTTCGAGTATACTAATCCAATTAGCATACCTATAATGTGTGCTCCCACTAACCATTAGTGTTCCACAGGAACTCTCCATGTCAAAGAACACGTCATACAAGTCTTCACATAAACTTAATGCAGTCAAGTTTCATCGACTTGCCAACGATTAAGTATTTGAGATATAAACCTTTCCAGTGCCGACCTCCTTATCCAATTAGGAGTGGAACGTTTTGCTCTCAAATACATGGACTAGTTTCTATACGTATATTTACGAGTTAGGAACGCCAGTAACTTCCAGTAAATAAAGAAACATTCATTGCCTTATATAAATGATTTACATAATTACAAGTACAATGCCCTCACTCAACATCCTCCGAGTGGCATTCGAGGGCATATTCCTAACAATCTCCCACTTACACTCAATGCCACACACTATGGTATCTAATACCTATATTCTCCAGATGACGCTCCAAGCTAGTCTGAGAAAGTGGCTTGGTCAGTGGATCAGCAACGTTGTCGGCTGAGTCTACTCTGTGCAGCACAATGTATCCCTTGCGAACAAATTCTCTTACGAGATGATACTTCCTCTCAATATGTTTGGTGATGTTGTCAAACCTTGGCTCCTTGGCCTGCGCTACAGCTCCGTCGTTGTCGCAGACAATGAACAGCAAATTTCAAAGACATGGTATCACTTGAAGTTCTCCCAGAAACTTCTTAATCCAGAACCCTTCCTTGGAAGCCTCTGATGCTGCTTGATACTCAGCTTGACAGGTGGAATCAGCAGTTGCGCTTTGCTTGGCGCTACGCCAAGATACTGCTCCTCCATTAAGAGTAAATATGTAGCCAGAAGTAGACATCGAGTCGTCCTTCAGTCCTTGGAAGTCCGAATCAGTGAATCCCACCACATCCAATTCTCCACCGCCATATATCAGAACCATATCTCTAGTCCTTCTCAAGTACTTGAGAACGTTCTTTACGGCAGTCCAATGTTCCCTACCTGGGTTTGCGTGAAACCTACTCACCACGCTTACAGCATGCACAATGTCAGGTCTCATACACAATATAGCATACATAAGTCTACCTACGGCCGAAGCATATGGCATATTACTCATTTCCTTTCGTTTTTCCTCACTTTGAGGACACATCTTCAAGGAGAGTTTTATTCCATGTCGCATCGGTAGGAACCCTCTTTTAGAATCATCCATCCTAAATCGCTTAAAGATTTTATCTATGTAGAGGGCTTGGAAAAGACCTATTGTTATCATCTCTCTATCCCGGTAGAGTCGAATACCAAGAATATAGGTAGCTTCTCCCAAGTCTTTCATGGAGAAATTACTCGAAAGCCAAGCTTTCACAGAACTGATCATTCCCCACATCATTTCCTATTAGTAGAATGTCATCTACATATAGTACTAAGAATGCGATCTTGCTCCCACTAACCCTCTTGTATACACAAGGTTCCTCTTCATTTTGCACGAATTCAAACTCTTTGACCGCCTCGTCAAAACGAAGGTTCCAACTACGCGACGCTTGCTTCAGTCCATAAATGGAACGCTGAAGCTTGCACACTTTCTGAATATCGACTTCGGACACAAAGCCTTTAAGCTGCTCCATATAGATTTCCTCCTCGAGGAATCCATTAAGGAAATCCGTCTTTACGTCCATTTGCCATATCTCATAGTCGTGGTAGGCAGCTATAGCAAGCATCATGCGAATAGACTTGATCATGGCTACGGGCGAGAAGGTATCATGGTAATCGATCCCTTCTTTCTGGGTATAACCCTTTACCACAAGCTTGGCCTTATAGGCATTAACCTTGCCATTACCATCAGTCTTTCTCTTGTAGATCCACTTGTTCCCGATAGGCACTATGCCCTTGGGGCGGTCTACTAGAGTCCAGACCTGATTAACATGCATCGAGTCTATCTCAGCTTCCATAGTATCACGCCATTTCGTGGAGTCTACATCCACCATCGCTTGGTCATAGGTCGTTGGGTCAGTCTCTTGGCTATCACTTGGAACCTCATGGAGACCTAGTTCCTCCAAGTGCACAATCCCATACCTCTCAGGTAAATGAGACACCCTACTAGACCTACGAGATGGTTGTACTTGTGTTTCAGAAGGTTCAGTTCTAGTTTCTTGTACAGGTGTCTCCTTAGGAGTTTCATTGTATTCTTCTAAAGAAATACTTCTACCTGCTCCGCCTTCCTGAATGAACTCATCTTCCAGGCAGTGTGCTTGTAAAGCAACAATGATATTTCAATCTTCATGCATGTAGAATAGATATCCCATCGTCCCATACGGGAATCCAATGAAACGTCCCTTCGCGGACCAAGCTTCCAACTTCTCCATCTTAGTCTTCTTGACATAGGCGGGACATCCCCAAATCCTAATATGATTAAGACTTGCTTTCCCGCCCTCCCACATCTCATGTGGAGTTTTAGGAACGGGTTTGGAAGGACATCTGTTCAAGATGTAGGCGGCAGTCAGGAGTGCATACCCCCACAGGTAAATTGGTAAGTCAGTATAGCCCAGCATGGAATGGACCATGTTCAACAAGGTCCGGTTCCTTCTTTCTGACACACCATTTAACTGAGGAGTACCTGGAGGTGTTAGTTGTGAAACTATTCCATTTTCCTTAAGGAACTCGTCAAACTCCATACTCATATACTCGCCACTTCGGTCCGACTGAAGTGCTTTGATATGATTACCAGTTTGTTTCTCGACTAGGGCCTTGAATTCCTGGAATTTCTCAAAGGCCTCGGATTTATGTTTCATTAAGTATAAATAAGCATACCTAGTATGATCATCTGTAAACGTAATGAAGTATTGATATCCGTCACATGCTGCTTCCAAAGCACCACAAACGTCGGTATGTATTAATCCTAGTTTATCAGCGGCTCTTTCAAAAGTCCCTGTGAAGGAGGACTTAGTCATTTTGCCTTTAAGGCAAGATTCACAAGTAGGAAAGGGATCCGATCCCAATGGACCCATAAGTCCATCTTATTCCATTTTGTAAACCTTGGTCTGACCAACATGTCCAAGTCTAAGATGCCATTTCAAAACTTGATTGGTTTCATCCCTACCACGTTCTCTTGTCATAGTATTCACAACTACTTTGTTGCTGAGATTTAGATGATACAATCCATTTAACAATGTAGCAGTACCCGCTAGTTCATTTCTGAAATAAATTTTGCAGGAACCATCACCAATGAAAAATGAAAAGCCTTTTCGGTCCATGACCGGAATGGATACAATGTTTTTGTGCCCCTTGGGAAAAACAAGTACATCTTCTAAAGTCAAAACAAAGCCGGATTCTAAACCCAAAAGAAGTGATCCGTCGAACTTGTTAACTCATTAATCAATCAGTTCATTTCACTATTCAGTTGTTGATCTTGAGGATCGTATCATTAACCTTGTTAATTGTTTAAGATAATCATTTCAAGGATTTCATCCGATAATCTCGTCACTTCAGTTGATCATTCATGTAATCATTGCGTTTGAGCGCGTGTGCTCATTTTCATCCTTTCATAACGTAATCATAATGTGATATTCATGCGAGATATATAATCATCTTGTGACTTTCCCACTTCATAATGGAAAGAGCTGGCATAGGACGCGGGGGAAGAGACTGCGATGCGGGCCGAACCCCGAGAACTCGTGCGAATACGCATGCGAATGCGAGGAATAATGCTAATTCATCGAGAAGCGACGCGCCACTCATTCTCCTGGAAATGATCATTCACTGTCAGGGAGTCGTACCCGGGACACAGCTCATTCAGAGGGTGTTCGGGTTAACCCACTCGCTTTTATGCAGGGCATGATGGCCCAGATGACTCAAATGGCACGCCTCATGGAGACGATGCAGAATAAAGCTACTCGGAATCAACAGGCTCCTCCGCCGCCACCTCAAGGGCAGGAGAGGGGTGTGAGCAGTATTATTGGCGACATGTCTCGCTAGAGACCACCTACCTTTGAGGGCTCATCTGAGCCGGAGGATATTGTTCATTGGCTTGAGCATTTCGAGAAGTTATTTGCTATGGTGGATTGCCCCGAAGGGTATAAAGACTCTCATGTACTTGGTAAGAGCGCTCATTCGTGGTGGTTATCGTTGAAGCCCACCGACGGATCATGTACTTGGGATCAATTCAAGACTCTCATGATGGAAAGGTATTATCCGGCCCCACTCAGAGAGGCCAAGTTATCGGAATTACTCACTCCCGACCTCTCAGCGGACGATGATGTTCTTGCCATTGCCGAGAAATTTCAGGAGATTCTCCCTTTCGCCTCGTCTATTATTCACTCCGAGGTGGACAAGATCAAGTATTTCAGCAAGAGGTTGAAGCCTCGTATGCGGATCCAGTTGCTTAATCACAATTGCACCACTCTGGCCGAATTCATTGAGAAAGCTCTTACTTATGAGCTTACTGCTAAAGAGATTGCTAAGCAACAACCTTCATCTGCTGGCAAGAAGTCTAAGAATCGTAATCAGTCTGACGGCAGTCAGGCCACTTTCAAGAAACCACGTGCGGGCTCTACTTTCACCTAGCGACTTCCTATGGCGCCCAGACCCAAGGAATCTCAGTCACGAGCGGCCAGTTCGGCCATTATCTATTTCAACTGTGGAGAACAGGGTCATTACAGCACGAAGTGCTTGAGGCAAACCGTCACGTGCAATAACTGTGGAATGGCGGGGCATAGGGCCCGTTATTGCCGAAAGGACTCCAAACCTACTCCGGCGTCATCTCAGGCCCCGAAACAGTCAGCGGTTCCGATTCAGGCTACTCAGTCTGCGCCCTTTAAGATGACGGGAGCTAACAAAGGCGGAGCCCACAGCTATCAGACAGGAGCATCCGGTTCCGGAGCTGGCAAGCCCCGAATTTATGAGATGAAGAAAGCTGATGATCCAGAAGCCTGAATGATCTCAGGTACACTCGAAATTCTATCTCAACCTGTGTATACCCTTTTTGATACTGGTGCATCGCATTCATTCATTTCCGAGTCATGTTTGAGTAGACTACGTCTGGGTAGTGCTACTAGTTGTGAGCCTTATGTCATTGGTCTACCTGATGGTAGAAAAATTATCGGGAATTGTGAGATTAAGAATTGTCCAATTTAGTTTCATGGCCGTGATTGGTTGGCGAGCCTAATCGTGGTAGATTTACCTTGAGCCGACGTCATCCTGGGTATTGATTGGATGGATCATGACGATGCCGTCATTAGTGTCCGTAAGCGTATGGTCACTATCATTTCAGACGATGGGGTCGAATGTGTATTTCAGGGAGGTAATCCCAGTTGTTCCGGGAGAGTCATCAACTTGATGAAAGCAGTGTACTCAATCAGGGGTGTGTCGGTTATTGGTGTTATATGGCCAAGACTGAGAAACCATCAGTAATGTTGATGGATATTCCTATAGTGGGAGAGTATGCCTATGTTTTTCCAGACGAGTTACCTGGTTTGCCTCCACAGAGAGATGAGGAATTCACGATTGAGTTGGAGCCTGGTACGTCTACGATATCGAAGGCACCGTACCGGATGGCCCCAACAGAAATGCAGGAGTTGAAGAATCAATTAGAGGATTTGACCGAGAAGGGTTATATCCGACCGAGTGCATCCCCGTGGGGAGCACCAGTGTTATTTCTCAAGAAGAAGGATGGTTCGTTCCGCTTGTGTATTGATTACCGAGAATTGAACCGGGTGACGATCAAGAATAAGTATCCTCTACCCCGTATCGATGATCTTTTGGATCAACTTCAGGGAGATTCAGTATTTTCCAAATTGACTTAAGATCTGGATATCATCAGTTGCGAATTCGAGAGTCGTATATCGCAAGGACGGCGTTCTGAACACGCTATGGTCATTATGAGTTTGTGGTGATGTCGTTTGGGTTAACTAATGCACCTACGGTGTTTATGGAATTAATGAATTAGGTCTTCATCGACTATTTGGATCAGTTCGTGGTTGTCTTTATTGATGACATTCTAATTTATTCTCGTGACGGGGAGGAACACGAGTTTCACCTTCATCAGGTGCTCGACGTGTTGAGACGAGAGCAACTTTATGGAAAGTTTTCCTAATGTGAATTCTAGATGTCCGAAGTGACGTTTCTCGGACATGTAATTTCATCATATGGAGTTCGTGTCGACCCTCAGAGGATGGAGGCTATCCGAGATTGGCAACCTCCGAAGAATGTTAAGGAAATCCGAAGTTTCCTCGGATTAGCTGGTTATTATCGGCGATTTGTGGAAGGATTTTCTAAAATTGCTCAACCCATGACGAACCTTTTAAGGAAAGATAAAAAATACACGTGGTCCTACGCGTGTCAGCGGAGTTTTGAGGTGTTGGGATTCCTCAGAAAATAAACGCAGTGGAAGAATAAACGGAATCCCTAAGAGGATCGATCAAGTAACGTATATACGAAAAGAAATACGAAGATCAAGGAATCAAAGTCCCATACCTTTGATGTCTCTGAAAAACCTTCGTATGATGATGATGATGATTAAAAGCCCTTCGTTCCAAACACCGAAAGCACGGTGCCTCTACTTCACACGCCGAAACTTGACGGAAAAATCAGCAAACTTCCTTTCTCTAAGAATGCGGCTAGGGAAGCTTGTAGGAATTTTTTCTCTCGATCTTTTCTACTAATAACTTGTCTCTAAGATCAAGTATATGCTGTAGAAAATTTTTCTCACTCTTGAAGCTCTCTCAAAAACGAAAATATTCACTTGGGGAAGGAAGAAGGAGACTTTTATGATTAAAAGACTTTCTTTTCACAATAATGCAAAGCCTCACATGTAGAAGATGCTTTTAAAAGCATATCTACTCCTCACATGATCCCACAAGTATATTATATAATGAGAGAGAGACAAAGTATAGAGGAGGGGGGACCTTATAGGGAATCTTCCAAGAAACGGGTCGAGTTAATTCGGCTCGTGTATTGGATGTTCGTCAAACGAATCCCTCGTGAATCGGATGTCGGTCAAACGAATCCGTTTCATTTCCAATATGGTTATACTAATTAATTAATCCAATTAATTAGTTATATCAAACACAAATATACATTTCTCTAAGAAATATAATTTATGAATTAAAGTAATCACCGAGTAACTTACTTACAATTCATAAGACCGCTATTTGATTTATCCGATAAATCACTAATATCTAATATTATAAGAGAGATTATTAATTCATATTTATCCGTCAATGATCCTCGCGCGCGACTCGTAGGTTCGCCTCACCGGCATTGGGAGGAATCAATGAGTGCGGCAAGACTTAGCCACTAGCGGGCCGCATCAGAAACCCCGACTGAGAACGAATGAACGAATCATTCCAGAACCATTATGTCATGAATACCATATACGAATAGACCCTTCATCAGATGTCCCTGTCAAATCTTCAGGTCACGGTAAAGTCAAACGCTACTGTTGAATAGACTCTATACATGTGTTGATACAAATTAAGACGGACTGATTAATAGTGTATCTAATACGACTATATCAGAATGCTTTGGCCAAAGACTTATGATTTTATTCGCCATTAACCATATAGGACATTCGCCTGCTCACTAACAGGCGTACAGTTAAGACTGCTACCTGCCCGTATAGTCCGTACTTCGAGGTCGACTCAGCAAGTAAGCAAATGAGTCTAACTACTCTAATGACAAACTAAACGTCACAGGCACATCTTCTACTGAACCCTCAAGTCAAAGGTCCACGTATACTATCACAACCTTTCGATTCGTCATCGACTCTCCAAGAGTGAATACCGTGATCAATCGAGTATGAGTCGTGTTCGAGTATACTGGTCCCACCAATATACTTATAACTATGCTATCAAGACGTGCACACGTCCTAGCATCAGTTATACAAGTCTTATTAAAACTTAATGTCCTGTTAAGTTTTATCGACTTGCGAACTAGTTAAGCATTCGAGCTCTAAACACTTCTAGTGCCTATCTCCTTATCTCCATAAGAAGTAGAATGTTCACTCTCAAATGCAAGGACTATTATTCTATATACCAAATCACAATGCCAGTGATATACAATAATATAGAAATAATAATTGCCTTATTAAATATAATATTCATAATTACAATAAAATTGCTCTCACTCTCTTATCCTCTGAGTGGCATTCGAGGGCATACATTCCTAACAATCTCCCACTTGCACTCAATGCCACAAACTATGGTATCTAATACCCATACTCTCTAGATGTCTCTCTAAGACCTTCTGAGATAGTGGCTTGGTAAGCGGATCAAAGAACGTTATTTGTCGTGTCTACTCTCTGCAAAGGTAACATTCCCATCCCGAACCATTTCTCTAACAAAATGATATTTTCTCGCAATATGTTTGGTGTTGTGGTGAGCCCTAGGCTCCTTAGCCTATGCAACAGATCCGTCGTTGTCACAAAATAGTGTCACGGGCTTCTCTGCATTAGGAACCACTTGAAGTTCCTCAGTGAACTTCTTTATCCAAAAAGCTTCTTTAGCAGCCTCCGTGGCTGCCTGATATTCGGCTTGACATGTAGAGATAGCAGTCGAACTTTGCTTGGAACTTATCCAAGAAACTGCCCCACCATTCAGCGTAAAGATATACCCTGATGTGGACATCTGAGCATCCATGTCCCCCGAAAAATCTGAGTCTGTATAACCCATCACTCTTAGTTCTCCACCGCCGTATGTAAGAACCAAGTCTTTAGTCCTCCTTAGGTACTTAAGAATGTTCTTTACAGCAGTCCAATGTTCCTGCCCTGGATTTGACTGAAACCGACTTACTACGCTCACAGCATAGGCAATGTCTGGTCTAGTACAAATCATTGCATACATAAGGCTACCTACTGCCGAAGCATAAGGTACCTTGCTCATTTCCTTTCTATCTTCCTCACCTTGAGGACACATCTTTAAGGAATGTTTTGCACCATGTTGTATAGGTAGAAACCCTCTTTTAGAATCTTCCATCCTAAATCGCTTCAGGATCTTTTCTATGTAGAGGGCTTGGGAAAGACCTAACATTCTTTTCGCTCTATCCCGGTAGAGACGAATACCCAGAATATAGGTTGCTTCTCCCAAGTCTTTCATTGAGAACTCTTTATAAAGCCAAGCTTTCACAAAACTGAGCATTCCTACGTCATTTCCTATAAGTAGAATGTCATCTACATATAGTATTAAGAACGCAATTTTGCTCCCACTAACCTTCTTGTAAATACAGGGCTCTTCTTCGTTTTGGACAAAATCAAACTCTTTGACTGTCTCGTTAAAACGAAGATTCCAACTCCGTGAAGCTTGCTTCAGTCTATAAATGGCACGCTGAAGTTTGCATACTTTATGAATATTGGTTTGAGATATTGATACGAATCGGTCAACATCATCAAATACAAAAAAGAAGATTATTCAACCAAGCTTGGTTGAGTCGCAGGCATGCATAAAATCCTCATGCAAAATACATGGACAAATTACCAATTCTCGCGCGCACGACGACTTCGTAGCAGTTTTAGTATTTTGTCCATAACTTTCTCGTCCGAAATCCGATTCAGGTGATTCAAGTGGCCATGGAAAGCTAAGAAAGAGAGCTACAAATCTTATGAGACCATGGGACCAAATTCGGACTCATTGGATCCCAGAAATGACAAAACCGACAGCATCATATTTGGTCCAAGATCATGAAGATTTTTGTCTCTTCTAGTTTCAAGACTTGATACGATATCTAATATTCCAATCGAAGAAGCTCCAATAAAAATCGACGTCCACGACGATACGCATGGCCATGCATCATTATACTTGGGAGAAAAGAATACGCGGATTGGAGTTACATTGTTAATCGGAATCGGAGTAACGTAAAATTCGACGACGGAATCGGTCCGAAAGCATGAAAAATCGGCCATATCATGCTTGAAAGGGACCTCACTTGACTTCATATCTTGGACAAGATAATGAAGATATTCTTTTCTTCCCCACCTCACTAAAAAACGGTCCATGCCAAGATTTGAAGAAGACTTCCATCCTTCATGTCATTGTCCTTCATGTCATTATCACCTACATAATTCCAAAGAAGATGATATCATAATCTACACCAAATCCTCCTAACAATCCTTGATGAAGCTCGGCCGAAGTGAAGAAATGGAAGGAAGGATATTTGGTTTTTCTTCATGTCCCCATCACTTAATAAGTCCAAGATGTCTTCATCAACAAAAATCCTCACTTAATAAGTCCAAGATGTCTTCATCAACAAAAATCCTCACTTAATAAGTCCAAGATGTCTTCATCAACAAAAATCCAAGATGCTTGGTATCTACTTGGAGACTTTCGGCCGAGATGGAAGTTGCTATGAAGTTTCGTTTTCTCGTTTTGTTGTATTTTTCTTTCGGTTGGAAACTACTATATATAGTAGTACTTGTAACATTTGTAAAAATCTTGAATCTTGAAATTTATAAAACATTGTATTTCTCTTGAAATATACGTTGAACGAGTTCAACAAAACCTTGGTTATTATTTCGACGCGTCTCGAGATTTTAACTTGATCAATTCTCAATAGGTCTTGGGAAGAGATTACTTTTATCGAGTTATAGGTCTAGTTCGATAAAACACATCCAAATCCGTATACACTACTACCTCACGGTCCACCTCTCCCCGGATAATTCGTATCATAAGTGGTATCGGAGCCCAAGGTCATCTCCTTGGGCGAGTTATTCAACGATTTTTTTTTTTGTGAAGAATAGAGCAGTCGGAAGAAAACAAAGTTTCCCGTGGATTCGACCGTTGGATCATTACGAAATTTTGACAAAGGTAAGCCAACTTCTTGAACTACAGTCTGAACGGTGGAGATCAGATTCTTTGATCATCTTCTTGGTTCATTCTTCACGGATTTCTTGGAAAATTTTCTGTCCGATTTCTTGTCAAGAACTATCTCTTGATTCTTGTTATGGATTTCTCCGAGCTCGATTTCTTGATGACACTCCGTGATGCACTAAACGGCTTACCGGAGCAACGTATGCAAGAAAGACGCAGAGACGAAGCCAACGATATGGATTTCTTGGCCAAATTCCGCAGCATACCGGAATTTCACGGAGATAGTAATCCAGATGCGTGCATAGATTGGCTCCATGCTTGTGAGGAGCACTCGGACTTCAAGGCTGCCCCGATCAACCACCGCGTTTCGCTGGTCACAAAACGCCTCCGTGGTAGCGCCGCCTTCTGGTGGCAAAAATTGAAACATCTGCTCACAACAACGTAAGCCTAAAATTACAGATTGGCAAAAATTCAGAAAATATTTCAAGCGAAGGTTCAAAGCCACATCTTACCACCAGTCGTTGTTTCCCCACCACCAATCCTTCGACGCCCCGCCGCCAACCTTTGATCAAAGATTTTTTTTTCATCGAAGAATTTCCAGCGAAGTTTTTTTTGACGAAGACGATGTCCCTACCACCATTTTCAATGAAGTAGACGAGACAGAGTTTTCAACGGAGCAATTCAACGAAGAAGATGAGTTGAGCCGTGTCTCCCTAGTCGACGAACCTAGATCTTGCTACTTTGATCATGGGCTAGTTGGTTGTGTTGGTCAAATTGACCAAAACGGACCAAATTATTTTAGTAACGCGAAACAAGATCACGGCCTTATGCTTTCTGAAACGGCTAATCTTGAAGATGAACTCTTTGTCACTGACGACTTTGATATGACAGAATTTCCTGCGGCATTTTTTGATGACAAAGAAGATGATGGTTGGAGTCGAACTACCCTATCGGAGCAAAGTGGTTCGTGTGACTTTGTTGCGGTACGAAACGAGCCCAGTGGATTAATTTTTGATGAGACATTATTGGAGGAGCACAGCAATATTAAAACGGAGTGTTGGTTAGATTATGACGGACCACCAGCATTTGATGAGGAACCAATTGATGAAGAGGAATCCGTAATAAATCCTATGGTTCCCACCGTAATAAATTCTGTGTTTTTCATTTTTGATGATGAACCCGAGAAATCAGTGTTTCCAATTCTGGAGGAGGAACCCGATGTGGAGTTAACTGCAAGGCCCCATTTCGTATATCCACTCATGTCATGATATCGGTATTACTCAAGTGAGTGATTATTACTATTTTAAAAATAAAGATAGTTATTTAGTTGGTGATAATCGAGGGGGCCCCACTACCTATCGTCTCAAGATTTTGGGTCATGTACGTATCATGACATCTTCGAGATCAAATACTTAGAGGCTTTAGTTAATTATCTTGGTGACGAAGGAGTTCTAATTGAGGACAATTCCCTTTAAAGAGAGAGGGTATGATACGAATCGGTCAACATCATCAAATACAAAAAAGAAGATTATTCAACCAAGCTTGGTTGAGTCGCAGGCATACATAAAATCCTCATGCAAAATACATGGACAAATTACCAATTCTCGCGCGCACGACGACTTCGTAGCAGTTTTAGTATTTTGTCCATAACTTTCTCGTCCGAAATCCGATTCAGGTGATTCAAGTGGCCATGGAAAGCTAAGAAAGAGAGCTACAAATCTTATGAGACCATAGGACCAAATTCGGACTCATTAGATCCCAGAAATGACAAAACCGACAGCATCATATTTGGTCCAAGATCATGAAGATTTTTGTCTCTTCTAGTTTCAAGACTTGATACGATATCTAATATTCCAATCGAAGAAGCTCCAATAAAAATCGACGTCCACGACGATACGCATGGCCATGCATCATTATACTTGGGAGAAAAGAATACGCGGATTGGAGTTACGTTGTTAATCGGAATCGGAGTAACGTAAAATTCGACGACGGAATCGGTCCGAAAGCATGAAAAATCGGCCATATCATGCTTGAAAGGGACCTCACTTGACTTTATATCTTGGACAAGATAATGAAGATATTCTTTTCTTCCCCACCTCACTAAAAAACGGTCCATGCCAAGATTTGAAGAAGACTTCCATCCTTCATGTCATTGTCCTTCATGTCATTATCACCTACATAATTCCAAAGAAGATGATATCATAATCTACACCAAATCCTCCTAACAATCCTTGATGAAGCTCGGCCGAAGTGAAGAAATGGAAGGAAGGGTATTTGGTTTTTCTTCATGTCCCCATCACTTAATAAGTCCAAGATGTCTTCATCAACAAAAATCCTCACTTAATAAGTCCAAGATGTCTTCATCAACAAAAATCCTCACTTAATAAGTCCAAGATGTCTTCATCAACAAAAATCCAAGATGCTTGGTATCTACTTGGAGACTTTCGGCCGAGATGGAAGTTGCTAGGAAGTTTCGTTTTCTCGTTTTGTTGTATTTTTCTTTCGGTTGGAAACTACTATATATAGTAGTACTTGTAACATTTGTAAAAATCTTGAATCTTGAAATTTATAAAACATTGTATTTCTCTTGAAATATACGTTGAACGAGTTCAACAAAACCTTGGTTATTATTTCGACGCGTCTCGAGATTTTAACTTGATCAATTCTCAATAGGTCTTGGGAAGAGATTACTTTTATCGAGTTATAGGTCTAGTTCGATAAAACACATCCAAATCCGTATACACTACTACCTCACGGCCGAAATCCATTTAAGTTCGGCCACCCCTTAGTAAATTTCAAGTGATACTTTGATACTTGTTAATCTTCCGTTGTATTTTATACGTATTACTTACGTAATTCGTATCATCTTCTTGTTCGATATTTTTTTTTGTTATATCCGATATTATTCACATACAAAATACATCCGAAAAACTTCATATTCGTAAAAGCCTTCCGCTATCATACACTTACATATACTCCGACCGATACGTATCCACCTCTCCCCGGATAATTCGTATCAGATATGAATCCCTTAGTCTGTTCCATGTAAATCTCCTCCTCGAGGAATCCATTTAGGAATGCTGTTTTCACATCCATTTGCCATATTTCATAATCTAAGTGGGCTGCTATAGCAAGCATCATGCGAATATACTTAATCATAGCTACAGGCGAGAAAGTCTCGAAGTAATCGATTCCTTCTCTTTGGGAATAACCCTTTGCCACAAGCCTGGCCTTATAGGTATCAACCTTGCCATCTCCATCAGTCTTTCTCTTATAGATCCATTTGTTTCCAATAGGCACTATGCCTTTAGGACGATCTACTAAAGTGCAAACCTGATTAGCATGCATTGAGTCTATCTCAGCTTCCATAGCTTCTTGCCACTTGGTGGAGTCAACGTCTACCATCGCTTGGTCGTATGTATAAGGATCATTCTCTTGACTACTTTCTGTCATCTCATGGACACCCAGTTCCTCTTGATGCAGATAGCCATACCTCTCAGGTATTTGAGAAATTCTACTAGACTTGCGAGGTTGTATTTGTATTTCAGAAGGTTGGGTTCTAATATCTTGCATAGGTGTCTCATTTGGTGTTTCTTTTATTTCTTCCAAAGAAATATTTCTACCTGTCCCTCCTTCCTGAATAAACTGATCTTCCAGGAAGTGTGCTTGTATAGCAATGATGATCCTATGATCTTCGTGCATGTAGAATAGATATCCCATGAAATCCCCTGGATATCCTATGAAACGACCTTTCACAGACCTAGTTTCCAATTTCTCTACTTTAGTCTTCTTGACATAAGGTGGCATCCCCAAATCCTAATGTGATTAAGACTTGGTTTCCTACCTCTCCACATCTCATGGGAGTCTTAGGAACGGATTTGGAAGGACATCTGCTCAAGATATGCACAAAGATTAAGGAGTGCGTAACCCCACGTATAAATCGGTATATCAAGATAGTTAAGCATGGAGCGAACCATGTCCAACAAGGTTCGGTTCCTTCTTTCGATACACCATTTAATTGTGGAGTAGCCGGAGGAGTGAATTGTGACACTATTCCTTGTTCTTTTAAGAACTCATCAAATCCGTACTCATGTACTCACCACCCTGGCCCGATCAAGAGTCTTAACACGGTTACATGTTTGATTTTCAACTAGGGCTTTAAATTCCTTGAATTTATCAAAAGCTTCAGACTTATGTTTCATTAAGTACACGAATCCATACCTGGTATGGTCATCAGTGAATGTAATGAAATATTGAGAACCGTCTCGTGCCACTTCAAAAGGGCCACAGACGTCGGTATGGATCAATCCAAGTTTTTCAGCAGCTCTTTCAAAAGTCCCTGCGAAGGGTAACTTAGTCATTTTGCCTTGAAGGCAAGATTCACAAGTTGGATAGGGATCTGATCCCAATGCACCTGTAAGCCCATCTTTCTCCATTTTATTGATCGCTCGAATTCGCGTAGTATGGTTTTCAAATCCGATCAATTTTAAAATTTGTAAAACCTCGAAGTATTTCCAAGGTATCGAACCCAAGGGAATTGATATGTCGAAAATAAAGGAAATAACTCTACTCAAAATTTGACTGCTATTTAGGAATCCGAAAATTTGGTTTGTTACTAATTATCTAACTTTAAAAATCGAAAAATAAAAATTAAATAAAAGATGAATTATCTAAATCAAGCAAATAAAGCAAATTAGCAAGATAAAATCACAAGTGAAAGCTAATTGATCCTAGGGTAGTATCATCTAATTGAGTTCACACAATCCATTCATTTTATTCCTTTTCCCCAAATTTTAATTCAATCCTAGAAATAATCACTCAGTCGATCTAGAATTCCGATCAAGGTAACCTAGAAAGATAGTTAATTTAAACCCTTTTTCCCGCTAAGGCTCAAAGAATTTAAATCACTTAAAAAGCGCCAACTTATTTATCTATGATTTATCTTACTCCACTTAGGTCTTAAGATCAAATCATATTGTGCATCAAGTATTTCCACTAATTAATTAATCCTTCCGGGCAAAATCAATTAGCTAACATGCATCGATTAAGGGCCCTTTAACCTAGCATGAGATTTAACACATCTTGAACACAAGCCTAGGATGAAAGGTAAAAAGGTAATCAAAGGAACATCATGTGAACATCAATTAAAATTACTAACCCTAGAATCAATCAATGAATTTAGCCAGACATAACTGAAATTAAACAAGAAATAGATGGAGAATGCATATTATTAATATGAAAAGAGAGATTACAACCCTTACGGATGAACTCCGAATCTTCAATCTCCGAAAAATAATAATTCCTCTCTTCCAAAAAGTTCTAATCTCCAAGGAATAAATCTTGCCAAAAATTGTAAAAATCTGCTCAAGATGATAAAGGATGAAAAAGAATGATGAAAAAGATAGTAAAACTAGGTCTAGGAGGGGTGTATATAGCCTATGGGAGTTACATTCCCGATTAGCCCTAATCTAGGAAACAAAATCTATCCAAAAGAGTCATAATCCGTCAAAATACGAGAGCCCGCGTAACAGCCTATCGGCCTGGCCTATCGGTCGATAGCTTGCCCGATAGTTGGTTCGTCGGTCGACTTTACTCGATAGGGCAGGAACACCTTTCGGACGCACCTATCGGCCGATAGGCTGGGCCGATAGGGTGGTCTGTCTCTTGCAAAAATCCGTTTCTTCCGTCCGTGACTCGACTCTCGGTCCTTTGTCTCGTTTTGGGTCCTTTTGGCTCTAAAAACCTGCAAACACACTAAAACCAACCCAAACGCGTAATACGGCTCGACTAATCATAAATAAGCCAAATACGAGCACATTAATCACGAAACGAGATAAAAACCTAGTATAAAATCCTAGAAAAATGTGGTAAAATTACCACTTATCAAACCCCCCCAAACTTAAGCCTTGTTCGTCCCGAACAACAAAAAGAAAAGAAAAAGAAAGTCGTGAATCATCGTGCAACTCATAGTGTTCAACCTAATCAATACTATCCTGTAATTATCTCTAAATAATCCGAGTGTCGTAAAAGCGAGCCGCACTCGAATAATGATTCCGCAAAGTAGTCAAGTTCAATCCTAATCATTCGCTCATGAAGAAAATCCACTCAAAGATTAACAAAACGTGAGTCAAATCGACTCAATATGAAAGGCTAAAATAAACAAGCTAGTTCGTCCTGCATACGCCTAGTGGCACAATTTTCACGAGTTTCATAACAAATAAACCTCGGACAGTATTCCCTTATATATATGTTCAAGAATTTGATTCGAGTTGACCACTAGGTTAGGATCTCGGGATGTTTCATCGGGGTAATCCTAGGGTGGAACTTCCATTCTCATGTATTAGGAAACCGTTTGACGTAAAAGACACTCATGGGGCACATGGATGCTTCTAGTTACTAAGTTCCCGTCTACAGCGGAGAAACAACTCGAATATATAATTTCCGCATGTCCGAATCAAGGTCGCCGTTTTGCGCGAGAGTAAACAGCGGATCACGCGAATACCCCCGGTTACTAGGCTCCCTATCATTGGCACATGTGAAATATCTAAATCACTAGTCTAATCAGAGTCGTCGTTTTACGCGAGGGTAAACAACGGGTCACGCGAATTCCCCCGGTTACTAGACTTCCCTTCATAGAACAACATTATCTCAACTTTTGGGAAAAACTGACCGACTCTAAACTCAATCTAAGTGCCAACACGACTAAAGAAACAGTACGACTCACTATACGGAAGATTTAACCAAACGTATTGACGGTGATTTTAAAACAAGTATGTATCGTCTCTTATCTGCCAAGACCTCTACAATCACGAAAAATTTTGGACCTCAATGAATACTATGCAAAACAGAAATAACTGACTACAACTCGACTAAAACTCGACCGTTTCTTCAGAGAGAAAAATAGTGTCGTAACATCGGTATCACACAAATAGAAGCTCGAAAAATTCTCGAATAAAGAAAAACTAAGACAAGCAAGGCTATCTAAAAAAATTAAAAATCTACCCAAGCAAGGCATCAAAGCAAACAACGAAAAGCAAATAAAAGCAAACACGAAAGCAAAAAAAAAAAAAAAACTACGCCCTAAAAAAATAGAAACTAGCAAACACACCAAACGAAAATGAACAAGAAAATCTAAAAACTAAGCAACAAAAGCCAAAACCACGCAACACCAATATGATAAGCACAAATAAAAACAACGGGCACTAACACAAGCAAAAAATGATAAAAGGCATACAAGGTACTCACATGTAAAGAAATTAACAAAGCCGCACTTCTCCCCCCCCCCCCCCAAACTTATTTCGCATCCCAAAGGAGGAATAAGTTTGAAAAGAAAAAGGAGTGGCTTTGTTAATGGAGTACCTGATCACTGTGGCGGAAATGGCGGGTTTGTCGGCGAGATCGGATCATAGCGGGCATGTGAATCGGGGAAAGGAGCAAAGTGGAACATCTCGTGTAGCATTCGGTTGTAGTGGTCCTCCTGGGCCCACCTATCTTCCTGCCTTTTCCTCTCTTGCTCCCTCCAAGCAATCTCCTCTTGTCGCCACACTCTGTCCTCTTCGGCTCGTTTCTCCACGAGCTCGTACAACTCATTGACCCGAGTGGCAACAACACCCACCCGAGTCTCAACCTCGCCCAGCCGAGTTCCCAAAGAACCAAACTCGGTTGTCAAAGAACGCATACTCGCCAAATGATAATTGTCTTGCGCCTGCATACTCTCCTCGTGCATCTCTCTCTCTCTCTCAAAAAAAATCTCGACTCAAAAGCCTCAAAATCCAGAGCTCTCATCTGAAAACGACTACCTCCACCTGTGGGAATCTCATCACGGCAGATACAGGGCCGGGTATGTCATATCGGGCTGGCCTATCGGCCGATAGGAACTACTGAAACTTACGTACCTCATATCGGGTGGGATATCGGTCGGTGTGGTCTGCCTATCGACCACTGCTTGTAACATAAAATTTTTTTTAATTTTCCTCAGCCTATCGGCCGGGCCTATCGGCCGATAGGCTCGCCCGATAGGATCGTCTGTCTCAAAAATTTTTCAACTCGTTCTATTTCACATACTTGGTCCCGTTTTTGCTTGGATATGGCGATTAAAGACCTGCAAGTATCCAAAACTCGGCGTGCATGGATTAGAACTTAACAAAACTAACAAAGCTACTACGAAACTAGAAAATACCAAAATCACGCAAACGAAGAATCGAAAGCAAACGAATAAAACGAACTAATATACATACGTTGGGTTACCTCCCAACAAGTGCTACATTTAACGTCTTTAGCTAGACGATATCTCATTCATTCCGGGTCTTCAGCGACTACTCCCCCTTGAACGGGTTTGTTGATATCAAGATAGCATACGTCCTTCTCATTAGATCGACTCTCGTTCGCCTCCAACATTCGAACATACTTTGGCAAATCCTCGTAAATTTCTTCAACATCGGAATGTGAGTAAATGGATTGTGAAATGCAATGCTCCAACAAGTCGGTCGGGGGCGGCATAATAGACTCAATTTCACAACATTCCTCGGGCGCATCATCGGGCTTCTTCATCGCGTCATAGATCAAAATTTTCAGATTTTGATCCTTAACCCGGAAGGTAAGATCACCCTCTTGGACGTCGATAAGTGCTCTCCCCGTCGCTAGAAACGGTCTCCCAAAGATCAATGGTTGATTCTCGTCCTCGGGCATGTCAAGAACTACGAAATCGGCCGGGAAGACTAAGTGTTGGACTCTAACGAACACATCCTCCACAACTCCCCTCGGATAAGAGATCGACCGGTCCGCCATGAGTAGAGAAATGGTAGTTGGCTTCATCTCCCCAATCTTCAACCTCTTAAAGATGGATAGAGGCATAAGATTGATGCTTGCCCCGAGATCACACAACACATTACTGAACGTTTGGTCGCCAATCATGCATGTAAAAGTAAAACGTCCCGGATCCTTCTGCTTGAGCGGGAGCTTGTTTTGAATGATAGCGCTACACTCCTCTGTCAAATTTATGGTTTCAAACTTCGCCAACTTCCTCTTGCTTGCCACATCGTCTTTCAAGAATTTAACGTAGCCCGGCATGTCTCTCAAAGCGTCTAGAAGTGGAATGTTGATATTCACCTTTTGAAACATGTCGATAAACCGTTGAAGCTTTTCATCATATCTCGACTTGGCCAATCGCTGTGGAAATGGAGCTTTTACCTCAAAATTCTTCACATTCGAACCTACAGGAGCCTTTCGACCGATAGGGGGGTCGATAGGCTCAACTGCTGGCATTCTGTCTGGGTATCGGGTGGGCCTATCGGCCGATAGTCTTGGCCGATGGGCCTGCTGCGTTTCATATTCCTTCTCGTTCTCGGCTCCCGTTCCTAGTACATCCTTGTTTCCAGATTTCTCAATTTCAGCCCCATGATTACTGTACCTTGTCCCACTCCGAAGCTCGATTGCGTTGCATTGTTGCGTCTTCGGGTTGGTCTCAGATCGCTCGGTAAAATGGCCCGGCTTATGAATTCCGGCTTGGGCGTTCGCCATTTGACTCATTTGGGTCTCCACCATCGACATCTGCTTTGTCAATGCTATCACTGAGTTTCCAATAGATGTCACACTATGCTCGAGAGCCCTGAACCTCTTGTCTACTTTATAAATAAAATCTTTTTGACTCGCCTCCAATCGTTCCAACATCTCTTCCATAGGTGTCTTAGCAATCGGCTCTTGAATAACCCCGTTTTTCACGTTAAATCCCGGTGGTGGCTGAAGAGCATTGTTCGGGTTGGCATAGGAGAAATTAGGGTGGTTTCGATTGTTCGGATAATAGTTTCCCCTATTTCCCCCTTGCCAGAAGTTTCCTCCTTGCACGTAATTTACATCCTCCTTAACTGAAATAGGCTCGTTTAGCTCTTCAAAAACTGAATTGACTCCCAAAGTATTCTTTTTTAGCATCTCAAGTTCTTTTTGTTGTCTTTCAAATTTCGCCTTCAAATCACCGTAGGCGTCCTCATCACCGGATGGAACCTTTCTTCTCGTCATCTTCCTATCGGTCACCTCCTCATAATCATTGTTGACTGCTAGATCGATGAGATTCTTGGCTTCTTCATAATTGTTAGCAAGAAATCCCCCTTTCGAGGAATAGTCCAACTCTCTTCTAGCCTTCCTCGTCAAACCCCGATAAAACCGAATGTAGATTTCTTCCTTGTCAATTCCATGCTGTGGGCATTTGCGAAGTAGCTTCTTAAATCGGATCCATGCCTCGTATAAGTATTCATCCTCATATTGCTCGAATTGCAAGATATCGTTGATTTGTTTTTGCACCTTCGAGGGAGGATAGAACTGTGCTAAAAACAACCGGGTCATCTCTCTCCAAGTACCAATTTCCTTCCGATCTAGGCTCTTGTACCAATCTAGCGCATCGTCTTCTAAGGAGAACCGGAATAGGCGGAGCTTAATGACATCCGGAGGCACTCCGTTTTGCTTGATGGTGGCACATATGTCCAAAAACGACTCAAGATGAGCGTTTGGATCTTCATTAACTCCTCCTCCGTATGTTTGAGACTTCACTGTAGCGATGAGGGACGGCTTAAGCTGGAAGTTGTTGGCATCAATCTTTCCCCAACCTCCTTCTTGATAATCGTCCAGCTTAGGTCGAAAGCGGGCATTCAAAGGGATCTTCTCGGGACGAGCGAGTTCTCGTGGTGGGTCACCAATGCCGGCCATGGTATCAACAAAAGGTATAGAAATAGTCTCGGTTCTCGCTTCTTGCTTCTTCCTCCTCAAAGACCTCTCAATTTCCAAATCCAAAGGAAATAAGTCCTTTCCTTGGGATCTCGTGATCATGCACCGCCTACAAGGAAGAGAAAACAAGATGTGAGGAAACGAGATCCAATATTAATAATAATAATAAACAACCTAAAGTAACAATCTCTTCTTTTTCGAATTATCCCCTTAAGTTTTCTATCAATTCCCCGGCAACGGCGCCAAAAACTGATCGCTCGAATTCGCGTAGTATGGTTTTCAAATCCGATCAATTTTAAAATTTGTAAAACCTCGAAGTATTTCCAAGGTATCGAACCTAAGGGAATTGATATGTCGAAAATAAAGGAAATAACTCTACTCAAAATTTGACTGCTATTTAGGAATCCGAAAATTTGGTTTGTTACTAATTATCTAACTTTAAAAATCGAAAAATAAAAATTAAATAAAAGATGAATTATCTAAATCAAGCAAATAAAGCAAATTAGCAAGATAAAATCACAAATGAAAGCTAATTGATCCTAGGGTAGTATCATTCAATTGAGTTCACACAATCCATTCATTTGATTCCTTTTCCCCAAATTTTAATTCAATCCTAGAAATAATCACTCAGTCGATCTAGAATTCCGATCAAGGTAACCTAGAAAGATAGTTAATTTAAACCCTTTTTCCCGCTAAGGCTCAAAGAATTTAAATCACTTAAAAAGCGCCAACTTATTTATCTATGATTTATCTTACTCCACTTAGGTCTTAAGATCAAATCATATTGTGCATCAAGTATTTCCACTAATTAACTAATCCTTCCGGGCAAAATCAATTAGCTAACATGCATCGATTAAGGGCCCTTTAACCTAGCATGAGATTTAACACATCTTGAACACAAGCCTAGGATGAAAGGTAAAAAGGTAATCAAAGGAACATCATGTGAACATCAATTAAAATTACTAACCCTAGAATCAATCAATGAATTTAGCCAGACATAATCAAATTAAACAAGAAATAGATGGAGAATACATATTATTAATATGAAAAGAGAGATTACAACCCTTACGGATGAACTCCGAATCTTCAATCTCCGAAAAATAATAATTCCTCTCTTCCAAAAAGTTCTAATCTCCAAGGAATAAATCTTGCCAAAAATTGTAAAAATCTGCTCAAGATGATAAAGGATGAAAAAGAATGATGAAAAAGATAGTAAAACTAGGTCTAGGAGGGGTGTATATAGCCTATGGGAGTTACATTCCCGATTAGCCCTAATCTAGGAAACAAAATCTATCCAAAAGAGTCATAATCCGTCAAAATACGAGAGCCCGCGTAACAGCCTATCGGCCTGGCCTATCGGTCGATAGCTTGCCCGATAGTTGGTTCGTCGGTCGATTTTAGTCGATAGGGCAGGAACACCTTTCGGACGCACCTATCGGCCGATATGCTGGGCCGATAGGGTGGTCTGTCTCTTGCAAAAATCCGTTTCTTCCGTCCGTGACTCGACTCTCGGTCCTTTGTCTCGTTTTGGGTCCTTTTGGCTCTAAAAACCTGCAAACACACTAAAACCAACCCAAACGCGTAATACGGCTCGACTAATCATAAATAAGCCAAATACGAGCACATTAATCACGAAACGAGATAAAAACCTAGTATAAAATCCTAGAAAAATGTGGTAAAATTACCACTTATCAAACCCCCCCAAACTTAAGCCTTGTTCGTCCCGAACAACAAAAAGAAAAGAAAAAGAAAGTCGTGAATCATCGTGCAACTCATAGTGTTCTACCTAATCAATACTATCCTGTAATTATCTCTAAATAATCCGAGTGTCGTAAAAGCGAGCTGCACTCAGAATAATGATTCCGCAAAGTAGTCAAGTTCATTCTAATCATTCGCTCATGAAGAAAATCCACCAAAGATTAACAAAACGTGAGTCAAATCGATCCAATATGAAAGGCTAAAATAAACAAGCTAGTTCGTCCTGCTACACGCCTAGTGGCACAATTTTCACGAGTTTCATAACAAATAAACCTCTGACGGATTCCCTTATATATATGTTCAAGAATTTGATTCGAGTTGACCACTAGGTTAGGATCTCGGGATGTTTCATCGGGGTAATCCTAGGGTGGAACTTCCATTCTCATGTATTAGGAAACCGTTTGACGTAAAAGACACTCATGGGGCACATGGATGCTTCTAGTTACTAAGTTCCCGTCTACAGCGGAGAAACAACTCGAATATATAATTTCCGCATGTCCGAATCAAGGTCGCCGTTTTGCGCGAGAGTAAACAGCGGATCACGCGAATACCCCCGGTTACAAGGATCCCTATCATTGGCACATGTGAAATATCTAAATCACTAGTCTAATCAGAGTCGTCGTTTTACGCGAGGGTAAACAACGGGTCACGCGAATTCCTGCTACTAGACTTCACTTCATTGAACAAAATTATCTCAAATTTTGTTAAAAATTGACCGACTCTAAACTCAATCTAAGTGCCAACACGACTAATGAAACAAGATTTACTCACTATCCTAAGATGTAACGAAACGTATTGAGTGTGTTTTTATAACAAGTATGTATCGTCTCTTATCCGCCAAGACCTCTACAATCACGAAAAATTTTGACCTCAATGAATACTATGCAAAATGAAATAATCGACTACAACTCGACTAAAACTCGACCGTTTCTTCAGAGAGAAAAACAGTGTCGTAACATCGGTATCACACAAATAGAAGCTCGACAAATTCACGAATAAAGAAAAACTAAGACAAGCAAGGCTATCTAAAAAAAATTAAAAATCTACCCAAGCAAGGCATCAAAGCAAACAACGAAAAGCAAATAAAAGCAAACACGAAAGCAAAAAAAAAAACTACTACGCCCTAAAAAAATAGAAACTAGCAAACACACCAAACGAAAATGAACAAGAAAATCTAAAAACTAAGCAACAAAAGCCAAAACCACGCAACACCAATATGATAAGCACAAATAAAAACAACGGGCACCAACACAAGCAAAAAATGATACAAGGCATACAAGGTACTCACACGTAAAGAAATTAACAAAGCCGCACTTCTCCCCCCCCCCCCCCCCCACAAACTTATTTCGCATCCCAAAGGAGGAATAAGTTTGAAAAGAGAAAGGAGTGGCTTTGTTAATGGAGTACCTGATCACTGTGGCGGAAATGGCGGGTTTGTCGGCGAGCTCGGATCATAGCGGGCATGTGAATCGGGGAAAGGAGCAAAGTGGTACATCTCGTGTAGCATTCGGCTGTAGTGGTCCTCCTGGGCCCACCTATCTTCCTGCCTCTTCCTCTCTTGCTCCCTCCAAGCAATCTCCTCTTGTCGCCACACTCTGTCCTCTTCGGCTCGTTTCTCCACGAGCTCGTACAACTCATTGACCCGAGTGGCAACAACACCCACCCGAGTCTCAACCTCGCCCAGCCGAGTTCCCAAAGAACCAAACTGGGTTGTCAAAGAACGCATACTCGCCAAATGATAATTGTCTTGCGCCTGCATACTCTCCTCGTGCATCTCTCTCTCTCTCAAAAAATCTCGACTCAAAAGCCTCAAAATCCCGAGCTCTCATCTGAAAACTACTACCTCCACCTGTGGGAATCTCATCACGGCAGATACAGGGCCGGGTATGTCATATCGGGCTGGCCTATCGGCCGATAGGAACTACTGAAACTTACGTACCTCATATCGGGTGGGATATCGGTCGGTGTGGTCTGCCTATCGACCACTGCTTGTAACATAAAAATTTTTTTAATTTTCTCACTTATCGTCGGGCCTATCGGGCCGATAGGCTCGCCCGATAGGATCGTCTGTCTCAAAATTTTTCAACTCGCTCTATTTCACATACTTGGTCCCGTTTTGCTTGGATATGGCGATTAAAGACCTGCAAGTATCCAAAACTCGGCGTGCATGGATTAGAACTTAACAAAACTAACAAAGCTACTACGAAACTAGAAAATACCAAAATCACGCAAACGAAGAATCGAAAACAAACGAATAAAACGAACTAATATACATACGTTGGGTTACCTCCCAACAAGTGCTACGTTTAACGTCTTTAGCTAGACGATATCTCATTCATTCCGGGTCTTCAGCGACTACTCCCCCTTGAACGGGTTTGTTGATATCAAGATAGCATACGTCCTTCTCATTAGATCGACTCTCGTTCGCCTCCAACATTCGAACATACTTTGGCAAATCCTCGTAAATTTCTTCAACATCGGAATGTGAGTAAATGGATTGTGAAATGCAATGCTCCAACAAGTCGGTCGGGGGCGGCATAATAGACTCAATTTCACAACATTCCTCGGGCGCATCATCGGGCTTCTTCATCGCATCATAGATGGAAATTTTCAGATTTTGATCATTAACCCGGAAGGTAAGATCACCCTCTTGGACGTCGATAAGTGCTCTCCCCGTCGCTAGAAACGGTCTCCCAAAGATCAATGGTTGATTCTCGTCCTCGGGCATGTCAAGAACTACGAAATCGGCCGGGAAGACTAAGTGTTAGACTCTAACGAACACATCCTCCACAACTCCCCTCGGATAAGAGATCGACCGGTCCGCCATGAGTAGAGAAATGGTAGTTGGCTTCATCTCCCCAATCTTCAACCTCTTAAAGATGGATAGAGGCATAAGATTGATGCTTGCCCCGAGATCACACAACACATTACTGAACGTTTGGTTGCCAATCATGCATGTAAAAGTAAAACGTCCCGGATCCTTCTGCGTGAGCGGGAGCTTGTTTTGAATGATAGCGCCACACTCCTCTGTCAAATTTATGGTTTCAAACTTCGCCAACTTCCTCTTGCTTGCCACAGCGTCTTTCAACAATTTAACGTACCCCGGCATGTCTCTCAAAGCGTCTAGAAGTGGAATGTTGATATTCACCTTTTGAAACATGTCGATAAACCGTTGAAGCTTTTCATCATATCTCGACTTGGCCAATCGCTGTGGAAATGGAGCTTTTACCTCAAAATTCTTCACATTCGAACCTACAGGAGCCTTTCGACCGATAGGGGGGTCGATAGGCTCAACTGCTGGCATTCTGTCTGGGTATCGGGTGGGCCTATCGGCCGATAGTCTTGGCCGATGGGCCTGCTGCGTTTCATATTCCTTCTCGTTCTCCCGCTCCTAGTACATCCTTGTTTCCGCATTTCTCAATTTCAGCCCCATGATTATCGTACCTTGTCCCACTCCGAAGCTCGATTGCGTTGCATTGATGCGTCTTCGGGTTGGTCTCGCATCGCTCGAAAATGGCCCGGCTTATGAATTCGGATTGGGCGTTCGCCATTTGACTCATTTGGGTCTCCACCATCGACATCCGCTTTGTCAATGCTATCACCGAAGTTTCCAATAGATGTCACACTATGCTCGAGAGCCCCGAACCTCTTGTCTACTTTATAAATAAAATCTTTTTGACTCGCCTCCAATCGTTCCAACATCTCTTCCATAGGTGTCTTAGCAATCGGCTCTTGAATAACCCCGTTTTTCACGTTAAATCCCGGTGGTGGCTGAAGAGCATTGTTCGGGTTGGCATACGAGAAATTAGGGTGGTTTCGATTGTTCGGATAATAGTTTCCCCTATTTCCCCCTTGCCAGAAGTTTCCTCCTTGCACGTAATTTACATCCTCCTTAACTGAAATAGGCTCGTTTAGCTCTTCAAAAACTGAATTGACTCCCAAAGTATTCTTTTTTAGCATCTCAAGTTCTTTTTGTTGTCTTTCAAATTTCGCCTTCAAGTCACCGTAGGCGTCCTCGTCACCGGATGGAACCTTTCTTCTCGTCATCTTCCTATCGGTCACCTCCTCGTAATCATTGTTGACTGCTAGATCGATGAGATTCTTGGCTTCTTCATAATTGTTAGCAAGAAATCCCCCTTTCGAGGAATAGTCCAACTCTCTTCTAGCCTTCCTCGTCAAACCCCGATAAAACCGAATGTAGATTTCTTCCTTGTCAATTCCATGTCAGGCATTTGCGAAGTAGCTTCTTAAATCGGATCCATGCCTCGTATAAGTATTCATCCTCATATTGCTCGAATTGCAAGATATCGTTGATTTGTTTTTGCACCTTCGAGGGAGGATAGAACTGTGCTAAAAACAACCGGGTCATCTCTCTCCAAGTACCAATTTCCTTCCGATCTAGGCTCTTGTACCAATCTAGCGCATCGTCTTCTAAGGAGAACTGGAATAGGCAGAGCTTAATGACATCCGGAGGCACTCCGTTTTGCTTGATGGTGGCACATATATCCAAAAACGACTCAAGATGAGCGTTTGGATATTCATTAACTCCACCTCCGTATGTTTGAGACTTCACTGTAGCGATGAGGGACGGCTTAAGCTCGAAGTTGTTGGCATCAATCTTTCCCCAACCTCCTTCTTGATAATCGTCCAGCTTAGGTCGAAAGCGGGCATTCAAAGAGATCTTCTCGGGACGAGCGAGTTCTCGTGGTGGGTCACCAATGCCGGCCATGGTATCAACGAAAGGTATAGAAATAGTCTCGGTTCTCGCTTCTTGCTTCTTCCTCCTCAAAGACCTCTCAATTTCCGGATCCAAAGGAAATAAGTCCTTTCCTTGGGATCTCGTGATCATGCACCGCCTACAAGGAAGAGAAAACAAGATGTGAGGAAACGAGATCCAATATTAATAATAATAGTAAACAACCGAAAGTAACAATCTCTTCTTTTTCGAATTATCCCCTTAAGTTTTCTATCAATTCCCCGGCAACGGCGCCAAATTGATCGCTCGAATTCGCGTAGTATGGTTTTCAAATCCGATCAATTTTAAAATTTGTAAAACCTCGAAGTATTTCCAAGGTATCGAACCCAAGGGAATTGATATGTCGAAAATAAAGGAAATAACTCTACTCAAAATTTGACTGCTATTTAGGAATCCGAAAATTTGGTTTGTTACTAATTATCTAACTTTAAAAATCGAAAAATAAAAATTAAATAAAAGATGAATTATCTAAATCAAGCAAATAAAGCAAATTAGCAAGATAAAATCACAAGTGAAAGCTAATTGATCCTAGGGTAGTATCATCTAATTGAGTTCACACAATCCATTCATTTGATTCCTTTTCCCCAAATTTTAATTCAATCCTAGAAATAATCACCCAGTCGATCTAGAATTCCGATCAAGGTAACCTAGAAAGATAGTTAATTTAAACCCTTTTCCCCGCTAAGGCTCAAAGAATTTAAATCACTTAAAAAGCGCCAACTTATTTATCTATGATTTATCTTACTCCACTTAGGTCTTAAGATCAAATCATATTGTGCATCAAGTATTTCCACTAATTAATTAATCCTTCCGGGCAAAATCAATTAGCTAACATGCATCGATTAAGGGCCCTTTAACCTGGCATGAGATTTAACACATCTTGAACACAAGCCTATGATGAAAGGTAAAAAGGTAATCAAAGGAACATCATGTGAACATCAATTAAAATTACTAACCCTAGAATCAATCAATGAATTTAGCCAGACATAACTAAAATTAAACAAGAAATAGATGGAGAATGCATATTATTAATATGAAAAGAGAGATTACAACCCTTACGGATGAACTCCGAATCTTCAATCTCCGAAAAATAATAATTCCTCTCTTCCAAAAAGTTCTAATCTCCGAGGAATAAATCTTGCCAAAAATTGTAAAAATCTGCTCAAGATGATAAAGGATGAAAAAGAATGATGAAAAAGATAGTAAAACTAGGTCTAGGAGGGGTGTATATAGCCTATGGGAGTTACATTCCCGATTAGCCCTAATCTAGGAAACAAAATCTATCCAAAAGAGTCATAATCCGTCAAAATACGAGAGCTCGCAGAATGACTATCGGCCTGGCCTATCGGTCGATAGCTTGCCCGATAGTTGGTTCGTCGGTCGACTTTACTCGATAGGGCAGGAACACCTTTCGGACGCACCTATCGGCCGATAGGCTGGGCCGATAGGGTGGTCTGTCTCTTGCAAAAATCCGTTTCTTCCGTCCGTGACTCGACTCTCGGTCCTTTGTCTCGTTTTGGGTCCTTTTGGCTCTAAAAACCTGCAAACACACTAAAACCAACCCAAACGCGTAATACGGCTCGACTAATCATAAATAAACCAAATACGAGCACATTAATCACGAAACGAGATAAAAACCTAGTATAAAATCCTAGAAAAATGTGGTAAAATTACCACTTATCATTTATGAACCTTGGTGTGACCGATATGACCAAGTCTAAGATGCCACTTAAGTGCTTGGTTCGTTTCATCCCTACCACGCTTCCTCGTTATAGTGTTCACAGTTGTTTTATTCTTTAAATTTAAATGGTATAAACCATTTAATAATGTAGCAGTACCAACCAATTTATTTCTGAAATAAATACGACAGGACCCATCTCCAATAAAGAAGTGAAATCCCTTTCGGTCCATGACCGGAATTGATACAATATTCTTGTGCCCCTTGGGCAAAACAAGTACATCATCTAAAGTAAGAATAAAACCAGATTTTAAATCCAACATAAGGGATCCGATATCAGAAGCCTCGACACTATGCCCACTTCCGACGGTGACCATCACCTCCCCGAATCCGACTTCCTACCCGTTCCAGATCCCGATTCATTGTACAAATGTGAGAACTCGCACCGGAATCAAGTATCCAAGAAGTAGAATATACATTCTGAGAACAATTTGTTTCTAAAACCGGTTGTTCTGCAGACCAAGGCGTATTACGGTCAACCTTTGGACAAGACTCTTCCAGTGGCCTAGCTCACCGCAGCTTGAGGCATACATCCGTTTTCTTGGCCCCCTTGCTCTTTTGAACCATTGGGGCCTTGCCCTTTCCCTTGTCGATCTTGGCTATTGACCTAATCGCTTCTTGTTCTTTTTCTTCTTATTCTTGGACTTCCAAGTCCTTAAGAAATCACAAGTGCGACTTCCTTTCCTTTGTCTTCATCTCGAGACTCGGGCATTTCAGCTTGTTCATTAGCTCATTTAAGTTACATGCAATTTCATTGCAGTTGAAGTTCATGACAAATTGTGAAAAGGAGTCAGGAAGTGACTGCAGGATAAGGTCAGTTTGGAGAGATGCATGCATCTGAAAATCAAGAGCTTCCAATCTCTCAATCATCGAGATCATTTTGAGGACATGGTCCCCAACCCTCTCTCCTTCCTTCATCCTGGCACCGAATAATTGCTTTGATATCTCATATCTAGCAGTTCGGCTATGCTCTCCACAGAGCTCAGCCAGGTGCGCTAAGATGGCTCGTGAAGACGCCATCTTTTCATGGGCATGTTGAAGCTCATTGGTCATTGAGCCTAACATGTACCCTCGCACTCTTATGTCGTCTTTTACCCATTTCTCATGGGCATCGACATCTTCCTGATTGGCTCGGGTTCTTGCAGGAGCCGCTGGGATGTCCGCCTCCAAGACGTATCCCAGCATTTCCATAGTTAGGACAATCCTCAAGTTCCGGCCGACCCACATAGTTCGGACTACCAGACGTTCTTTTCAAGTAGTATAGCGAGTGGGTTCATTGTCATATTGAGAATTTTGTTAACTGCAGAGAATAATTTGAGATTCGTTAGTGTTTGTTTAATTATGATCCGAGTAAAGAATTTAAGGACTTTCTTTATTCATAACTCGGCTCCCACTATTTTATCGGCATTTACACACTCCCATGTTAAATCCGGAAGTCTTGGGTGACTTCATAGTGGTGATCGATTTCTTTACAAAGTTTAATAGAGGGCAACCCATACGGTTTATATTCTATTATTCTTTATAAAGTGGTGTCTAATACAAACCCATCTAATGGATGATTCGATCTTCTTTTACCCCTAGTTCACTTGCCCTCAACCCATTTGGTTTCTATGGCTCGCTGAATTATCTAAGTTTAAACCGTCAACTCCTATTAGTCTGACAATTGAATCTTACCTGGCAACCCATACGGTTTATAGGGGTTTGATTTGTCACAACTAAAGACATCTAATGCACTCTAGGAATTTATCAACTTTCCCCAAAAATATTACCCCGACATACTCGGAAGAATAATATTCCGGTTTAGATTTCAATTTTCCATGAGTTTGACGGAGGGTAGGAAACCTCGTAACCTTTATAACTTAGTGTGTGTAAGTGGGAGTATTAACGCGATTATATGTTACACTTTGCACATTAATCCGTTTATAAGCGCGGTTTGTGGTTTGTCAATCATTCAAAATGAAAAAAAATAAATAGCAACCTAGTTACTACCAACATATAGCTCATGGACTTTTTCCTAAGTATTGGGCCAAGCCAAATAAAGAAAGGAAAAATACAGTATTGATTCATCGTCTTCTGGTCGGTCGTCTTCGGTCTTCGTCATAGCCATATGAATAATTACATCATTGAACAATACGTCATATTAAACATATTTTCTAGTAAAAATAAATAGGCTCAAAACGGCCTTTACAACCATATCGAATCGAACAAATCAACAACTAAGTCCACGAGCTTTATCACCATCACATAAGGCATTCCATACAACATGTAACGGTAAATGAAATTAAATAATCAACTAATATATTAATCCAATTAATATAAAAATTAATCTATTTAATTTCTACAATTTTAATCAAATTAATATTTATAATCGTCATTTTAATCCGTTCAAAGTAATCCGGCCAAAACAATATTCTCGTCTAATTATTTCCCTTCATAAAAAATATTCCAAATTTTTTATTAAATCCAATTATCTCCAATTTAATTTTAGGAAATTATTACAACGAAATATAAACACAAAAATGGAGTCCCGGAAAATCCAGATGTCGAGGCCCACGGCCGATTCAAAATCGGGCGAAAACCCGAGAACCACCCGGACCGAGTCACTCTCGCCATCGCCTGGATCGGCGAGCCGCTACTGATAACTACCGAAGTCATCGGCCGGCGAGCCGATCGAAGAAGTTCTTTGCCGGCAGCTGCGTCTTCGTGCGGTATTCGTGTTTAACCCCCATTTTTCTCATTTTTTCGACTCACTTCCAAAACGAAAAAGTTTCTTAACTTCATGAAGAAATTATAAATCAACAAAAATCAAAATTTTCAGATTTATAATTCACATAAAATAGTCGAAACTTGACTTACTACGAACGATTAAATTTCTTCGATTATATCTATTATGATTCTAAATCATAAACATCATCAAATAACATTCCAAATGCAAAGATGATCGTATATACGATATATTTGACCTCGCTCCGATACCACTGCTGGGATTCCTCAGAAAATAAATGCAGCGGAAGAATAAACGGAATCCCTAAGAGGATCGATCAAGTAACGTATATACGAAAAGAAATACGAAGATCAAGGAATCAAAGTCCCATACCTTTGATGTCTCTGAAAAACCTTCATATGATGATGATGATGATGAAGAGCCCTTCGTTCCAAACACTGAAAGCACGGTGCCTCTATTTCACACGCCGGAACTTGACGAAAAAATCAGCAAACTTCCTTTCTCTAAGAATGCGGCTAGGGAAGCTTGTAGGAATTTTTTCTCTCGATCTTTTCTACTAATAACTTGTCTCTAAGATCAAGTATATGCTGTAGAAAATTTTTCTCACTCTTGAAGCTCTCTCAAAAACGAAAATATTCACTTGGGGAAGGAAGAAGGAGACTTTTATGATTAAAAGACTTTCTTTTCACAATAATGCAAAGCCTCACATGTAGAAGATGCTTTTAAAAGCATCTCTACTCCTCACATGATCCCACAAGTATATTATATAATGAGAGAGAGACAAAGTAGAGAGGAGGGGGGACCTTATAGGGAATCTTCCAAGAAACGGGTCGAGTTAATTCGGCTCGTGTATTGAATGTTCGTCAAACGAATCCCTCGTGAATCGGATGTCCGTCAAACGAATCCGTTTTATTTCCAATGTGTTTATACTAATTAATTAATACAATTAATTAGTTATATCAAACACAAATATACATTTCTCTAAGAAATATAATTTATGAATTAAAGTAATCACCGAGTAACTTACTTACAATTCATAAGACCGCTATTTGATTTATCCGATAAATCACTAATATCTAATATTATAAGAGAGATTATTAATTCATATTTATCCATCAATGATCCTGTTGCGCGACTCCGTAGGTTCATCTCAGCCGGCATTGGGAGGAATCAATGAGTGCGGGCAGCACTTAGCCAGCCTAGCGGGCCGCACTGTAAACCCCGACTGAGAACGAATGAATGAATCATTCCAGAACCATTATGTCATGAATACCATATACGTATAGACCCTTCATCAGATGTCCCGGTCAAATCTTCGGGTCACGGTAAAGTCAAACCCTACTGTTGACTAGACTCTATATATGTGTTAATACAAATCAAGACCGACTGATTAATAGTGTATCTAATACGACTATATCGTAATGCTTTGGCCAAAGACTTATGATCTTATTCGCCATTAACCGTATAGGACATTCGCCCGCTCACTAACAGAGATAGAAACCTTTCTTGGCGTACAAGAAAGATCGCTACTCGCCCGTATAGTCCGCACTTCGAGGTCGACTCAGCAATTAAGCAAATGAGTCTAACTACTCTAATGACAAACTAAACGTCACAGGCACATCTTCTACTAAACCCTCAAGTCAAAGGTCTACGTATACTATCACAACCTTTCGATTCGTCATCGACTCTCCGAGAGTGAATACCGTGTGACTGAATCGAGTATGAGTCGTGTTCGAGTATACTGGTCCCACCAATATACTTATAACTATGCTATCAAGACGTGCACACGTCCTAGCATCAGTTATACAAGTTTTATTAAAACTTAATGTCCTGTTAAGTTTTATCGACTTGCGAACTAGTTAAGCATTCGAGCTCTAAACACTTCTAGTGCCTATCTCCTTATCTCCATAAGAAGTAGAATGTTCACTCTCAAATGCAAGGACTATTATTCTATATACCAAATCACAATGCCAGTGATATACAATAATATAGAAATAATAATTGCCTTATTAAATATAATATTCATAATTACAATAAAATTGCTCTCACTCTCTCATCCTCTGAGTGGCATTCGAGGGCATGAGGAACTCAAGAGCCGATTAATTTCAGCGCCTGTCCTTTCCTTGCCGCAAGGGACGGAAGGATTTGTAGTTTATAGTGATGCATCCGGACAGGGTCTCGGATGTGTAGTAATGCAGAACGGGAAAGTTATTGCTTATGCTACACGGCAATTGAGACCTTACGAGGTTAATTATCCGACCCACAACTTGGAGCTAACAGCCGTGGTATTCGTATTGAAGATTTAGCGTCATTATCTTTATAGCGTTACCTGTCAGATATTCATCGATCATAAGAGTCTAAAGTATATATTTACTCAGAAGGAGTTAAATATGCGTCAGAGGCGGTGGTTGGAACTAGTCAACGACTATGATATTGAGATACTTTACCACCCAGGCAGGGCGAACGTTGTCGCCGACGCCTTGAGTCGTATGTCTGTTCAGGAGCAGATGCTTGCTCGATTAACAGTTCAGAGGGAACTTCAGCAGGAATTCCTGAGACCCGAGATCGAGGTCTGGTTACAGCGAGTACAAGGGCAACTTTGTACGTTATAGATTTCATCGCCACTTGAGGAGGCGATCCGGGAGAATCATGGTTCGGACCCATTTTTGTTGCGCATTCGAGATGATGTGACTCAAGGGAAAGCCCCTGGATTTGTGGTCCACGAGGATGGACTTTTGCGATTTAAGAATCGATTGTGCGTACCGGCGAATGACGAGTTGAAAAACTCGATTTTGAGAGAAGCTCATGCTACCCCTTATTCCGTTCATCCGGGGTCTAGCAAGATGTACAAAGACTCGAAACAAAATTACTAGTTGAGTAATATGAAGCGAGAAGTGGCGGAATTTGTTTCGAGATGCTTAAACTGTCAACAAGTCAAGATAGAACATCAGCGACTGGCGGGTATGCTGAAACCTCTCCCTATTCCAGAGTGGAAGTGGGATGATATTTCAATAGACTTAATCACGAGTTTGCCGACGAGTCGTCGTGGCATGAATATAATTTGGGAAATTGTGGACCACTTAACTAGGTCAGCTCATTTTCTTGAGATTAAGGATACGTGGGGTCCCAAGAGACTTGCCCAGTTGTTCATCAAAGAGATAGTGAGATTTCACGGTACTCCTAAGAGTATCATTTCTGATCGTGACGGACGATTCGTGTCTCATTTTTGGAAATCAGTTCATCGTGCTATGGGAACTCAGCTTAATCTCAGCACAACTTTTCATCCTCAGTCCGACGGACAATCAGAGAGGACTATTCAGACTTTGGAGGACATGTAGAGGGCATGTGTTCTTGATTAGAAAGATGATTGGGAATCCCAACTACTGTTGATCGAGTTCACGTACAGCAATAGTTGGCATGATTCGATTAAGATGGAAGCTTACGTGGCCTTGTACGTTTGTCATTGTCGATCTCCTTTGTGTAGGGATGACTTATCAGAATCAATCGGCACCGAGCCCGATATGCTTATAGCCGCCCGTGAGAAGGTAGCTTTGATTAGGAGTCGTTTGTTGACCGCTCAGAGTCGGCAGAAATATTACGCAGATAATCGTCGTCAACGGTTAGAGTTCGAGACGGGTGACCATGTTTTGGTCAAGGTATCCCCGAGTCGAGGTATTTTCCGTTTTGGGAAGAGGGGAAAGTTGAGTCCGAGATTTATTGGACCGTTTGAGATTTTGGATCAAGTAGGCGAGCTAGCTTATCGATTGGCCTTACCTCCGGTGTTGAGGAGAATTCATAATGTTTTTCATGTCTCTCAGTTACGGAAGTATGTTGCCGAACCGAGTCACATACTTCAGTTCGACGAAATTGAGATCGTTGATGATCATTCGTATGAGGAACGTCCTATACGAGTCTTAGAGCGGCGAGTCAAACAATTGAGGAACAAAATGATTCCTTTGGTTAAAATTTAGTGGTCTAGACACGGAGTCGAAGAGGCTACTTGGGAAACCGAAGATAGTATGTGGGAGAGTCATCCCGAGTTGTTTGACCCTTAGTTTCGGGGACGAAACTCTTTTAAGGGGGGTGTATGTAATACCCGATTGTAATTCAGTCATTATCATTCAGTAATTATCGTTCAGTAATTGTCACTCAGTAATTTTCACTCATTAATGGTCATTTGTCACTCATATTCAATCATTGTATTCACCGTTCAGAGTAATTGTATCGTGTATCAATCGTCATTCATCATCAATCTAGTTGGAGAATCGTGCCGTGTTTATCATAGTTATCATATTCATAGTGTGCTGTGTGTGAGGAGTAGCGCACGCTACCTCTCAACACTAGCGCACGCTAGTGTAATTCAAGCAGGCAGTCCAGAAGGCACTGGACTGAAACTGAGTTGTAAGTTGCGCACGCTACGAATGGTAAGTAGCGTGCGCTAGTAGGCCGGAGTAGCGAACGCTATGCAGTCGATGTAGCGCGTGCTAAGGTCGGATCAGGCAGAGTCCAGTGGCTACTGGACTGATTTCAAATAATTCATATCGCACACTATTAGTGAGTATTAGCGTATGCTAATTGGTGTCAGTAGCGCATGCTGAACCTTAGATGTAGTGCATGCTATCGCGAGCAGGTCAGAGGACAGAAGATCTGGACTCCAGTACTGGGCATCAGATAATTCGTTAGGGCACGCTAACATTTTGAGTTAGCGCACGCTAAGTACATGGTCCTAGCGCACGCTACAAGAGGTACGTAGCGCACGCTACCATTGCGATCAGAGGGTACTAGACTACCCATACACCCGTTAGCGCATGCTATGCACAGGAGCTAGCGCACGCTAACTGGGATTTGCTATATATAGGACAGTCCAGCCCTTTCTTCATCATTTGTCATTTATCTTCATTCCTTCGGCGGTTTTGGGCGATTCTGGGCGATTTGGAGACTGTTCTTCGAGGTGCAATTATCAATCATCATCTTCAAACATATAATCCGGAGTAATCATCATTTCATCATCTTCAAACATCATAATCAAGGTAATAATCTCTCGGATCTAGAATTTCGGATTTTTAGGTTTTCCTTCCGATTTTCTTCGTGTAAGCTTGGATTGTTGTTGGAATATGTTAGATATGAGTTATCTGTAACACCCCAAACTAGGCGGATATTACAGTACCGTGGACCCCCGACTGGGACCCACCAGGCGAATGAAAATTAATGAATTAAATAATATAATTGTAGTACCGAACCACATTATATTACCAAATACTCCGATGAGGAGCTTAAGTACAATAGACCAGGACAATACAGAATACTAGTATATTTTATATGAAGATAAAATACACCACCCTGAATAAATAAACATCCCAAACGGAATTTGCAGCGGAAATACAAATGAAGAAAAGCAAAAATGACTGAAAGGATTGGGGCCCCCTACTAGTATCACTGGGACTCCTCGCCGTCAACGTGCTCTTCCCGTGCTTTTGCCTTGCCATGACCTCAAAACAATATCTCCCCCATCGGGGTCAGTTACACAGAACAACAATCCTGAAGGGTTGAATATACACAATCATGATATATCTCAATTATGAAATATCCTCTAGTTATGAATTTAAGCTGAAGAGGAGCATCATAGTACGCTCGTAATGTTCTGTGCAAGTGTACAAGATGAGAGTGCCCGGACACACCCGTCCTTGTACCTAATTAGTGTCACGGAGGTAAACGTTACCGTGTGCACAGTCCAATGTATCGGTGCACCCAACACATGACTATCGTGTGCCCGACTAAAAATTCCACACATCCGCACCCGGCCACGCAATATGAACCCAGAAGGTCACACGATCAAAAGTGACCATGATTATTATTAATGAATAACAACCCGTCAAGGGTCAAGAATGACTCACCGAGATAAAATAATAGTGAAATGAATGATAGCTCTTCGAAATGATTGGAACCGTCGTTCCTCGTGAATGAAATGATTATTTTGATAATTACATGTCTCAATATGATTAGTACACTGTGAATGATTATGATTTATGAATGAACAACAACGAAAGGAATGAGTATCCTTTTAACCGAGTAAGAATTAACTTACTCAACACCGATGAAGAATGTCCTTCCACAAACAAACGTCCTAAATGAGATGTCGGTCACTCGAACAACCTTGAATAACACAATTACCAACAATCCATTTAACATACGAATCAAAAACGATTATAACTAACTCAAAACATCGATACGACTACACCAAACTCATTGGGGCATTATATCAAACACGTTGTGACCAATCTTCAATTGTTTGCAACCAAACCTTAACTATATCAATATCAAATCCCCAAGAAGTGTTCCAAACCAACAAAACATCTTCAATACAATCAATAATCCAATATAAATGTCTAAATTCGTGATTACAACAACAACTAATCGAAAACCCCCAAATCCAACTCAATATTCAAAGTGTTCTTGAACAACCCTTCAATAATCCAATGAATATTCATACAGACTCATAATCAGACGTAGATCTCTTCATACAACATGATTATAACGTCCAAAACATCATACCTCAACACAAAATCGAAATCCAAGATGTTTGAAGAATATTACCTTTGAAGATCCAAACACTTTGATCCGAAGAATACACGTTATATCGACTATCCAAGCTTCCCAAACGAATGAAGATGATGAAAACCGAACACCCAAGTGATTGATGATGAAAAATCTCTCCCTCAAGCTCTCCCTCTCGGATACAAGGTGAAGAAATTAGAAAATGATCTCAAAGTCCCGTCCAAGTCCTATATAAACTGCCGAATGTTACAGCCGTAACTCGGCCTACTTACGGCCGTAACATCCCAAGTCAACGGCCTTACGGACGTAACCAACCATCTCGCACGGCTGTAACTCGGCTTCGTCCATAATCTGCCGATAGTCATACGGCCGTACCCGCATCTGCCTTATGGGCGTAACTCGCCCTCGTCCAAACACCTGCCGACCGTCATACGGCCATATCCGCACATGCCTTACGGGCGTAACTCGACCGATACGGCCGTACCCGGCCAAACTTACGGGCGTATGAAGCCTTCGTCAAAACTACCTGGGCACCCTGCCTGCATCATACGCCCATAACCGGCCAAGCCTTACGGCCGTACCAGCCTCATATTACGGCCGTACCAGCCTCATCTTACGTCCGTATGCCGCAACCCTTACGGCCGTAAGTCCCATTCGTCCGAACTGGCCTGAAATCAACGAACGCCTGTTATGGTCGTATCCGACAATCCTTACGGCCGTAACTCACCTTCGTTCAAATCCACCTTGAGCCAACGAATGCAGGTTACGGCCATAATGCCTGAATTGTTACGGCCGTAACTCGATGCTGGAAGTGACAAAAATCCGACAACTCCGTCTACTCGTTACAAACGGTGAATGATCCGACGTACAATACTTGTATGATTGTAAATAAGTCCAATAACACGTGATAGATGATACTTCCAACACAAGACTATATTCACGATGATTATAATAATACTCTCGTCTCGACTCTCAATCAGAGATGAATGACGATCGGTAACTGATACACGGTTACAAAATCCCAACGATGAAAACAAATGAATGAATCATGAATGATGAGTGATTGTTAATGAGTGAGAAATTACTGAGTGACCATTACTGATTGATAATTACTGAATGATAATGAATGAATTACAACCGGATATTACATTATCTACCTTGGATAAATGTAGTCCTATGGATTTGATAACATATATTTCGGATTTCATGTATTGTTGGGGTTTGATTCTAGAACACCTTGGAGTTAACTTTGATATTTGGGGGTTTTTGATTAGATGTTGTCGTTAACTCGTTTTGTGGATTCCTATGGTATTATTGATATCATTGGAGGTATTTTGTTGGTTTGAAATATTCATTTTGGAGTTGGTTTCGACATATTCGGGATTGGATATTATCAAAAGTTGTATGTTTGCTAAGTGTTTGTTTGAATGCCTCAATGAGTTCGAATATTGTTGTATCGACCTTTGAGTTAATCGTAATTCATGCTTCATACGTATATTGAGCGGATTATTTGTAATTGTGTCATTCAAGGTTGTTCGAGCGACCGACATCTCGTTTTAGGACATTGTTCGAGGAAGGACATTTCGATACCGGTATTGAGTAAGTTAATTCTTACTCGGTTAAAAGGATATTCAATTCCTTATGTTGTTGTTAATTCATACATGTGATTCACTCATAATATATCGTTAATGTCAAGACTTGTAATTATCAACTCATCATGTAACTCACGAGGAACGACGGTTCCAAAATCATTTCATTGAATCTATCACTCGTTGTATCATTACATCATCTTGGTAAGTCGTTCTTGATCCTTGTCGGACTCTATTCATTACTCCTCACCTTAGTCATTTTGTTCTGGTGATCTTCCAGAATTATATTGCATGGCCAGTTGGCGCATGTGTGGAATTTTAGCGGGGCACACTATAGTCATGTGTATATGCGGGACTCCGGACACATTGGACTGTGTGCATGGTAATGTGTATACGCGGGACTCCGGACACATTGAACCATGAGACTAATTAGGCCAATAGTGGGTGTATATGCGGGACTCCGGACACTCGGCTATTTGTGCTATTACTCAGTTCATTCGGGCGTACATTGATGCTCATCATTCAACTTAATTCATTAATTCATTCATGTGATTGTTGTATATTGTTCAACTCTTGAGGATTGTTGTTCTATGTAACTGACCCCGTTGGGGGATGTTGTTTTCAGGTCATGGCAAGGCTAAGGCACGAGAAGAGAACGTTGACGGCGAGGAGTCCCAGTGATACTAGTAGGGGCCCCCAGTCCTTTCAGTCTTCATGTTTTCTTCATTTGTATTCCGCTGCAGACTTCCACTTTAAATATTCATTTTAGCTGGTGTTGTATATTTTATCTTCATATAAAATATGCATGTATTCTGTTTTTATCCTAGGTGTGTTGTAATGAAACTCCTCATCGGAGTAATTTGATGATATAATGTGGCTCGGTACTACAATTATAATATTTAAGTCATTAATTTTCATTCGCCTGGTGGGTCCCATTCGGGGGTCCACAACACTGTAATATCTGCCTAGTTTGGGGTGTTACACTGACGAGGCCTCTGTAGTTCGGTACATGATGTGTACGAATGATGTTTGTGGCCGGGTAGGGTCCGTCGAGGCCTCCGGAGTTCGGTACATGATGTGTACGAACAGTGCATGTGGTCCGAGTAAGGTCCGTCGAGGCCTCCGGGGTTCGGTACATGATGTGTACGAACAATGATCGTATAACATTGATTGTTTGGATAACATTTTAAATATGGGTCTCGGACTCATAATGAATTCTTTTCGAGTGTGTTTTAAAATGAAAATCGGACCGAAGCCCTAACGACTACGAAAAGGTTTTGTAAATTGGGACTCGAGGTCCAAAAGAATTTCTACTTTAAAAATCCCCGAGATGATGAGTTCCTTTTCAAATATCTATTGCTTGAGTTCGAAATTCTAAAACTTCTCGGGAACATTTGATAATTGATTTCCATATTAAATTCGTAGTTGCTATTTACCTGTTGCATTTCGTATCGTATTATACTTGCACTAGTAAAACATTGGAGTTTTACTAACCCCCGAGTAATTGGGGGGTGGGTGTTTGTTTTGCATCCAGGTACATGCAGGTTCGGGGGAGCAGTCACAGGATTGGCACAAGTGGATGACGAGCTGCGATACTAATCAAGAGTTGAGAGTTATTTTGATTCTTGTAGCGTTGTCAGAGTTGATTTCAGTCTTCCGTTGTATTGTGTTTCGACCCCTGTGTGGGTAATTTAGTTTTACTCAGTTCTGTTGATGGAGTTGCATGACCTCATCGGTCTGTGTATTCATGTGTAAGTGACCTTAATGGTCTGTATTATTATATTGTTTGACCCTGGCCGGGCAAGCATTTGGTTGTTTATGGATGTTTAGCCTGGTAGATCCTTGTGGAAATGGACTACGGCGTGTAATATTCCCATACGATTTTGGGGGTGTTAGATTTATGGTATCAGAGCTTAGGTTGCGGAAACCTAGGCTGTCGGTTCAAGTCGAGTCGTGATTTGTCGAGTAATGTGTTGTCTCGTCATTCGAATTGTCGGGTGACTAGTTGAGTTGTGCGTAGTCACAGCGTGTCGGTTATGTTGTCGGATGAGATTAGTATCGTGGGCGACCGTCATCTCCCTGTGGCCTGTAGACGTAAGTCTCCTCTTTTATGCATAATATATGTGTTCATGATTTCATTTAAGTGTGATATTTGTGGTGCATAATTTTATTTACACGGTGTTGTGTAATGAAGTTGTATTCGATACTTGGATACACTATATGTATATAGAACTGGATGTATTGATGTTTTGCCCTTGAACCACCATGTGGGTTGGTATGGTGTGAACGTTGTGAACCTTGATGGGTTTCACGGTAGAGTTCGTGAGAGACTCCGATGAATGGTTTTGTTGTATGTTTAAACGTGATGCCATGAGATGTATGTGATTGAATTGGCGACCTTGTTTGCCATTTGGGCATGTGGTTTTAATGTCGACTATTTTGGATTGTTGTAATTATGCCCGCTACGGGTAGGTTTGAAAATGTTTTTCCTGAAAGACTCTACTCGTTTGAGCATTTTTGTGGAAATCAAAATTTTTGGAAAATATTCTGATGGTGTGGTTAAACAACGGTTTCTGTGGATTTTGAAATCGGTTGAATTGTGACAAGTTGGTCATGTATTTTCAAATAGCAAACATCAATCGGTATTTGGAAAATGTGTTTTAAAATACTTCGGACATTACAAAATACCACTGTCATTTTTATTACGATCGAATGGATTTTTGGAAAAATCTTGTTTTGCAAAACGACTCTAATTTTCGGAATTTAAATGTTATGTGTTTGTGTGTTGGGGGCTGCTGTGACAATTCTGTAGTCCTGCAACTAGTTTTTACGGTCGTAAGATGTTTTCCATTACGGCCGTAAGCTCAGAGTTGTTATGGCCGTAAACCGCATGTTGTTACGGTCGTAAACTTTTGACTGAGTCAGTTGTAATTTGTTGTTACAGTTGCATCTGTGCCCCTTTTACTGATTATTTAATCCCTGTAAATATATTCGTGATGGATGGCGTGGTAACATGTTGTTACCCTGTATAACGCTAGTAAAGATAATGATATATTGATAAGGTCGTTTTGACGATATCGTCTAGCGAAAATATTGCAGCCTCAACGTGTTGTTTTTCAAACTTGAGAATTTTAAAATTTTATCATTTGAATAATACCCCGGAAATATTTTATTTTTATTGCTAGTGTTTGGTCCCTACGATACGTGTGTGGTTTTGACCGTGTTTGATTAGGTGAAATCCAAACATCTCTGTTGATGTGACTGTGTGAATTATTTTTGAATGAAGTTCTAAAATTACAGTGTTAGTTTGTGCACTTGTGTGATGACTTGGAGTTGACGTTTTATCGTGCTGCTATTTATCGTCCTATGTTGACGTTTTAATGTTTGTTTGGTTGCATTATTCTGATTGGTCGTCCGTTCAATATGCCGAGAGGTCGAGGCCGAGGACGTGGTCGTAGTCGTGGTCGTGATCAGGAGCGTGAGAGGGTGACTCGCTCGTTGTCGAATGCCAATCAGCTCAGTACGGACGGTCATGATGACCCATCAGGTGATCAGCAGCAATCATCCAGAGGTAATGTTGACATTGGCGCTGCCACGATCCTTCATCAGGTGGCTAACCAGTTGGCGCATATGAATCAGACCGTACCCCGAGACGGGATTCCGGATGAGGATAACGGAGCTAGTAAGTGGTTATGAGTCGTGATGAGAATTCACCCACCCCGTTTCGTAGGTTCTTCGGACTCGTTAGGCTGGGAGAACTGGCTCTTCCAGATGGACAGGACATTTGATGCTGTAGCTTGCCCCGATGAGAGAAGAGTACCCATCGCCTAATACCTACTTAACAGGGAAGCTGCACACTGGTGGGAGGCCGTAGCGCCTAGTGATCGTACAGCTACTTGGGCCGAATTCAAGATTTCCATGGAGGCCGAGTATTGTCGGCCGCCTGTTAAAGAGCGCAGGATTGTCGAGTTTTTCTCGGCTATGCCCCGAGACATGTCGGTGTCTCAAGCAATAGTCGATTACAATCGATAGTTGTGTTATGTTCGGGAATAGGTGAAAAGTGAGGCAGATAAGGTTCGTTATTTCGATATGCGTATGAAACCTCATATTCGGCAGTGTATGGCTCCTTTTATGTGTACAACGTTGAAGGACTATCAAGATCGAGCCTTAGCATTTGAAATGGCTATGATGTCTACAGAGTCTGTACCGGTAGCGAAGAAGCAGAAGAGTTCCGATGACGCATCAGGAAGTGAGGGAATTGGTATTCCTAAACCTCGACCCTCGTATCAGTCGATTATGGGACCTTTTCGGTCAGCTAGAGAATCTAAAAGACCCAAGCCGGTGTCTTTGAGTTCTGGTGATGCTCCTAGGTGTTTCAACTGTAACGTTCTGGGCCATGAACGCGCGCATTGTAAGAAACCATCGGTGACTTGCTATAATTGTGGACGCGAGGGGCATCGAGTTCAGTATTGCGAGGTTGTTGCCAAGATGGTAGGGAACCGGAGTTCCATCCCTACTCCTGGAGGCCCCAGTGATGTCCAATGATAGTGTTTTTGGTACTCGTTGCGCGCATTGTTTCTCGTGTAGAGATGTATTTTGTGATGTTATTACGTTTGGAACTTGTTAAATGATATTTTGTTTTGAATAAGATCCCATATAGTTGTTGAACCTACGGAGGCGTGACAGTGGACCGCGGGGTCATGAGCATGGTATTTTATTATGTGGCGTTATATTTTGTTTCGTATCACTGTGATAACCTTAGTTTAAGTTTCGGGAGGAAACTAATTTTTAGTATGATAGAATGTAATATCCTGTATTCTCGTTTTCTGTTATCTTGAATTGTTTGTGTTTTGACGTCGGAAATTTTCTTGTTGATGAGTATCAGAGTGATTTCTATCGTGATATTCTATTTGTTTCTTTCGCATAGCCGTTTCAGTTGAGTGCGGCTTGTTGTCGCGTGTGTTTCTTTGATTAAATATGTGCATGTGATGTAACGTTAATTGCTCGTTATTGTTTTGAATCTTACTCGGTGGTGTTGTGTTGGTCGTCGTGGGGCGTGTTTTCACGCCGTATATTCCTTTGCGTTGCTAGTAACGTTTCGCCGATTGGCGAAATTTACGCGCTTCTTGTGTATCTCGTTGAGTTCTCCTGTCGGGAGATTGCTTCTACCTACTTGTTTTAAGTTTCGGGACGGAACTTCTTTTAAGGAGGGTAATATGTAATATCCGCAATTTCGATTTCTGGTAAATTTCTCTTTTGGCGGAAGTCCACCTTAACGACTCTGTTGTGACCGTTTCGTCATTCCGAGAATGATTAATTATGCACTTTTTGTCATCCGAGTTCGTTTCAGTATCGTTTTGTTGAGTTCCGTGTTCTTAAAAGACTTTTCCGCACTTGAGTTCGATTCTTGCGAGTCTCGTCTGAAATTGTTGTTTCGAGTTTCTTGTAAGTTCATTTAATGTTATTATTCATGTTGCGAGCTCTGGTTTAGTGTTTCGATCGTATATCGTGTATTTCAGACGTTTTGGGCCGTTTTCGTAATTTCCCAAAGTTTAGGGTAATTACTTTTCGTTATCGAATTTTGAGCCTTCGGGTGGTCGAAATCATGTGTTCTCTTAGCGCTTGGATTCGCCTTTGTGAGTACTTCGTAACCGTATCTTCGATTCATATTCAAGTTCGGGTTTCGGGTTCGTCTGGGCCATCGGATGTGGCCACGGCTGAGTCACGGCCGCACGTTTTGGAGCAGGTACTGGCCTGGCCGAATTACGGCCGTAAGGTGACGGTTAAGGCCGTAAGTGATCGACAGGCACAGGCCGGACGAATGCTGGTTACGGCCATAAGGCGTGATTAGGTACGGCCGTATGGGCGCTGTGCAGCTTCCGGACGAATGCCGGTTACGGTCGTACGGCGTTATCGGGTACGGCCGTAAGGGACTGGGCAGCTTCCGGACGAAGACCGGTTACGACCGTAAGGAGTGCCAGTTACGGCCGTAAGTTGTCGGCACACACTGGGTAGTATAAATATGATCGATCAGACGTGTTTTCACCCATTTTCTCACCTCGTTTCTTTCCCTTCCGCAGTTGGAGGATTGGTAGGCGTGGAGGCATGTTGTCAAGTGATGAATCCATGAAGTCTTGGAGTTCATATCATCGATTATCCATCCTATAACATCCTTTGATCGAGCGAATCAGGTCAGATTTCTTGAAAAATCCTAGTTTGGGAAAATTGGGGGTTTTGTTGTTTTTGTCCGATTTAACCGTAATAATTTAGGTTTGTGATGGATTGATGATTATTTAGATATATTCTATAAATTCCCTTGTTATTCCATGGTTGGATTGTATAGATTCGTCATTTTGGCCGAGTTCTTAATCGACGCCTTGAAGGTGTCCGATGAAAGGTCTTAGAGGGGGATTCGGGCATTTTGCGATTATTATTAATCGTACGATTGTTGATTTATTGTTGATATAACTTAGGAACGAAATCCTTGTGAAGAACTCGAGTCGGAACCTTTCCATTCGTTGCCTTCTTTGGGGTCCGATCTTCCCGGTCGAACCGTGTTCTTCGGAGTATTCGGTAGCGGTTATTAAGGCAAGTATTTTACTATACGAATTGTGTCTTGTGAATAGGGACATCATGTTATAGTTACGATGAATTGATTTATCTTAGCGAATATGATTCGTATGAATTGATTATTATGAACGATTGATAGTATCGATAATACCTTCACTTAGTTAATATTGTGGAATTGTGATGGATGTGCAATCATCGAAGTTTGTGCCGGGCATGGTTGGTCATTGTTGAGTTGTTGTGATGATTATGGTATTTGTGTTGTATTGGTTTACATACTTGATTATACATTTCGGTATAATGTGGAATGGCTTGACATTTGATGATTATTGAGTTCTGTCGTGTCAATGTGTGTGTGTGATCCAGGTAGGGTCCGACGAGGCCTCTGGAGTTCGGTACATGATGTGTACGAACAAGGTGTGTGATCCAGGTAGGGTCTGACAGTAATACCCGATTGTAATTCAGTCATTATCATTCAGTAATTATCGTTCAGTAATTGTCACTAAGTAATTTTCACTCATTAATGATCATTTGTCACTCATATTCAATCATTGTATTCACCGTTCAGAGTAATTGTATCGTGTATCAATCGTCATTCATCATCAATCTAGTTAGAGAATCGTGTCGTGTTTATCATAGTTGTCATCTTCATAGTGTGCTGTGTGTGAGGAGTAGCGCACGCTACGTACTCTCTTTAGCGTGCGCTAATTGAGTACGGGTAGCGCACGCTACCTCTCAACACTAGCGCACACTAGTGTAATTCAAGCAGGAAGTCCAGAAGGCACTGGACTGCAGCTGAGTTATAAGTAGCGCACGCTACGAATGGTAAGTAGCGCGCGCTAGTAGGTCGGAGTAGTGCACGCTATGCAAAAAGTGTAGCGCGCACTAAGGCCGGATCAGGCAGAGTCCAGTGGCTACTGGACTGATTTCAGATAATTCATAGCGCACGCTATGAGTGAGTATTAGCGTACGATAATTGGTGCCAGTAGCACATGCTGAACCTTAGATGTAGCGCACGCTATCGTGAGCAGGTCAGAGGACAGAAGGTGTGGACTCCAGTATTGGGCATCCGATAATTCTTTAGCGCATGCTAACATTTTGAGTTAGCGCACGCTACGCACAGGAGCTAGCGCACGCTAACTGGGATTTGCTATATATAGGACAGTCCAGTCCTTTCTTCGTCATTTATCATTTCTCTTCATTCTTTCGGCGGTTTTGGGCGATTATGGGCGATTTGGAGAGTGTTCTTCGAGGTGCAATTATCAATCATCATCTTCAAACATATAATCCGGAGTAATCATCATTTCATCATCTTCAAACATCATAATCAAGGTAATAATCTCTTGGATCTAGAATTTCGGATTTTTGGGTTTTCCTTCCGATTTTCTTCGCGTAAGCTTGGATTGTTGTTGGAATATGTTAGATATGAGTTATCTACCTTGGATAAATGTAGTCATACGGATTTGATAACATATATTACAGATTTCATGTATTGTTGGGGTTTGATTCTAGAACACATTGGAGTTGACTTTGATATTTGGGGGTTTTCGATTAGATGTTGCGGTTAACTCGTTTTGTGGATTCCTATGGGATTATTGATATCATTGGAGGTATTTTGTTGGTTTTGTTCCGGCAAATCCTTTCCTTATTGGTGTCTTACCTAATACTGGTTGTAGGGGGATAGAGTTATGGAAGGTTCTAGACTCTTCCAGAGGTAGTAGGATCCTGTTAGATGTCTTACCTTAACTAGGAATCCTATGTATGGAAGGACTCTCATTGTAATGCCTATATAAAGGCCCCTCTATTCATTGTTATCAATACGATTGATTTGCTGTCTTTTACTTTCTCCTCAAACATGTTACCAGCACGTAGCTCGAACGAAAAAAAAAAATCAGCCAGCCCTCCGCCGCCGCTAGCTCGCCCGCCCACGCCATCGCCAGCTTGCCGACGCCCGATCATTGCCACAGCGCGCCCACCACTGGCCGCTAGCCACCGCTATCACACAAGCCGCCGCCATCACCGCTGGCCACCGCCACTGCCCGTGCTATCCATTGCCCTGTACCGCCACACCGCTGCCATTGCCATCACGCTGCCACACACACTGCCACCGCCGCCGCTAAGCACTGCTGCCGCCATTGCCACCGCCTACCATCCAATGCTACCGCCTAATGCCACCGCCCAGCCGCCGCCAGCTGCCGCGAGCACCGCCGCCGCGCTGCCCGCGCCAGTTTCCGCTCAACTGCCGCCAGGCCGCGCCAGACCGCCGCCGCCCAGGACCACCGCTCCATCCGGAAAGCCGCCGATCCAGTCCAGCCGGGAAGCCGTCGCCGATCCAGTCCAGCCGGAACATCACCGCCGGACCGCCGCCAACCGTCGCCGCCGCCGACCGCCGCTGACCACCGCCGCCGGCCAGCTCTAGCCCAGCCAAGTCCGACCCGGTTCTGAATCTCGGACCAAAACCCGAACATCAACTTATCTTCGGAAGCCGCCAAAATTGCGCCTCCGGTTTCACGTCGTCGCATCGAGTACCAACCGGTAGATCGAAGCACACCACAAATTCAGCACATCCCTAATTTTATAATCGAGGTAACAATCTGACTTGTCCCTATTCAATTCTCTCCTTTTGGGAATTTTTCCTTTGGGGACATGGGTTCTTGGGTTCTTTATCTCCCACGCTACTTTGCAGTGGATGAGACCGCGAGAGAAGTCGGTATCTCTGTGTGTCGAAGAAAACTGTGTGACGGTCCTGGGGGAGTCACGGAATTGTTGAAAGTCGATACTTGTGGTTGTTGCATACACCACGTATCTGGGTGCGATCTGATATCGCCGTTTTTTTGTCGACTTTACTAAACAACAATTAAGGGAAGTAAATCAAGTAATAGTTATGTTACACGCTTTTAAAAGCATCGATTGTGACCGTTTACATTGTCACTGAAAATCCAACAAGACTAACTTCCTCTTGTTTATATCTTGTAGATGGCACAAAACTCCAATGTTCATCCGGAGTTCGACATCCTTGACCATGCTGGTAAGGAGTACCATAGGTGGGTCTCAGATGTTCGCTTGGCGTTCGTCGGTAAGAGATTTACCACCACCATCGTTCCCTCTAACGAGCCTATTGCTCAAGAACTGAGCGAGGAAACCAAGGCTACTGCACTGATGTACTTGCGTAGACATATACATCCGTTGTTGAAAAAGTGTTATATGAATTTGCAAACCCCCAAAGAACTATGGGTTACACTCAAACAACGATTTAATAATGTGCATGATCAGCGCTTCCCCGAATTGCAACTTCAGTGGGAGCAAATCCGATTTTTGGATTATGCGAATGTGGAAGCCTATAATCAAGCTGTCCTCGATCTTCGCGCTGATCTTGGTTTTTGTGGTGTCAAGAACTCTGATCAATATTTGATCGAGAAGACTCTTAACACGTTTCCCGTGGGAGCAAGTGTGATTGCTCATCAGCTGCGCGTTGCCTATGAGGAAGGGAGAATTAAAAATTCTAGTGACCTTATCTCCCACCTCACGAAAAAAGAAAGGCACCATGAGATTATTCTCAATAGCAATGCGCGCCCAGCTGGTACGAAGCCGATTTCGGAAGTGAATCAGGCTACCCACAGGAAGGCACCACGACAAAATAGAAAAGGCAATGCTACTCAGTTTTTGCAAGCACCACGGGTGCATGACCCGAGCATGAGAGGGAAAAGACGAGGTCGTCGTTCCAATGTGTGGAAGAGGCAAGGTGGCTCGGCCACGGGACCCATTGGAACCCAACCACATGGACCGCCTCCTGCCGCCGGGAATGGAACCACTCCAAAGGAAGGCTGGAATTGCTATACTTGCGGATCGAAGAAGCATACTTACCGCAATTGCAAGGCGCCAAAGAACATCCAAGCTTACTACAAGCACTATAAACAGAACTTGACTCAAGAGTCAAATTACATGGAGGAAGATAATGAGAATACGGAGGTGAACCATACTGAGATCCCGATTGAGATCCCTCCTCTCACCATTGCGGACAAAGACCAACATATGGATGTTGCCGACTTTGACTAGATCATTGTATTTTGACTAGTTTTACGCTTTGGTTATGTTTTGTCTTGTTTCTAGTTTCCGAGAACTACTTTGGATTTTCTATGAATGTAATAAAGTTGGCCATGATGAATAAAATTCTTTTAATTGTTGTGATTGTGCAAAAACGAATTTTATTTTTTCCCTTCGAAAGCATGTTTGGTTTATCACAAAATAATTGCTAGCAATGAATTGCTTGGTTAAATTGATACATTGGTGGATTTCACCAAAACTTTTGATGAAGACTAGGCGCATCCTCCTTGGTATTTGTTTATGCTTTGAAATTTCAAACGGAATCAGTGGTTTTTAAACAGCCTTAGCTGTACCGACATTCCTACTTTCTCTGCAAGTCTACCAAGTTGGAGTTACCGAAAGGATCATTAGACGAGATATAAATCGAACACCAAGATGCGTTTTGAAGTATTTAAACGCTCATATGGCCATATTACCATAGTATTGTATCAACAATAATGCCTTTGAAAAAGGCTTCAACCTTGCTCTATCACTCAACAATAGGGAAATACCAAAATAGCAACTTGAAACGAGCACTGAGATCTATGTTTAATGATCCAGAAAGTGCTCGACCTATGGACAGAAAGATACGGAAGTCTAGTTTTCAGAACAACTAACTGTTAGTCCATATCCTTCTTAACGAAGAAGTTATTACTGTTTTAGTGAACAAAGGTCAAGCTGCGCGGAAATTATTTCCAGCGATTGTGCTAACTTTGATCCTAACCGACTTGGTCGAATTTCCCCAAACTCGAAGTTAATGAGTTTTTGCTATATCTTTAATAACAAGACTAATCGAGTTTCATGTCTTATTGTAGATGTCTCGTGGCGAAATTGAGTGCCTTGCTGATAGTGGAACAACCCACACTATTCTTCGGAATAGGCAATTATTCAAGGATATTGTGCCATATATATCCTCAGTGACAACAATGATTGGTTCCTCCCAAGTAATTCAAGGGAGGGGACCTGCTCATTTCTTGCTACCTAATGGTACGCATATTAATGTCACAAATGCTCTCTATGCCCCAAGAGCAAACCGAACCTTGCTAAGTTTTAGGGACATCCGTGCCAATGGTTATCACCTTGATACACATTGTGAGAATGGGACAGAATTTTTGTGTGTTACTCTGGCAGAATGTGGAAGACGCCACGTTCTCGAGAAACTAATGAGTCTAAGTAGTGGTTTATACCAGACTACAATAAGGGTTATTGAATCCTATGCTGTGAGTCACGAACTGTGTGATTCCGAAGCGTACCAACTATGGCATGACCGACTCGGTCACCCTGTACGCGACATGATGATTCGCATTTTGAAAAACTCACATGGTCATCCGTTTTTCAAGTCCAGAAAATGATTGGAAGCACCACTCGATATCGGCATTGATGTGAGTGAGCTTGATACCGTATCACCGGGACTAAAGATCGCACGCCCTGATAAGGTTGACGGTGCATCTCTCGTAAATCCTGAGGCTTCCGTGGCAATTTCTAATGCCCATAAATCATTTTGCAAATCCTGTTCACTAGCAAAGTTGATACCCTCTCCGTCCTTTGTTAAAGACTCAACACAAAACATTCGCTTCTTACAAAGAATTCAATGGGACATATGTGGACCTATTCAGCCAGAATGCGGACCATTCAGATATTTTATGGTTCTGGTTGATGCATCGATGCGATGGTCACACGTCGCTCTGCTATCCACGAGAAACGCTGCATTTGCTAAACTCCTAGCACAAATCATCAAGTTACGGGCTAACCACCCCGACTTTCCAATCTCGTCATTAAGATTGGACAATGCTGGTGAGTTTACGACAAAGTATTTTGACGACTATTGCATGTCGATAGGGATTGAAGTTGAACATCTCGTTCCCCATGTTCATTCGCAGAATGGCCTTGCCGAGGCTATGAGTAAGCGGTTATAGCTTATCGCCCGAGCATTGGTATTGCGCACCAACTTGCCGATTTCTGCATGGGGTTATGAAATTTTGCATGCGACTATAGTTATTCGCTTTCGACCCACTGCCAATCAACCGTTTAGTGTGTACCAGTTGGTAACTGGATATGAGCCTGATATTTCACACTTACGCATTTTTGGTTGTGCAGTCTATGTGCCAATTACGCCTCCACACCGTACTAAAATGGGTCCGCAAAGACGATTAGGTATATATGTTGGCTATGAATCGCCTAAAATTGTCCGCTATTTGGAACCTTTGACAGGAGATCTCACATCGCAAGATTTGCAGATTGTCACTTTGATGAGACAAACTTCCCGTCGTTAGGGGGAGAGAGGAATCGACCGATTCCAGTTGAACGCAGGAAATTGTCTGGTGTTCTCCCTCCTTGCCTCATCAAGATCCCCGCACAGCTCAATCCGAGCTAGAAGTGTAACGTATTCTCAGTCTTCAGAAAGTTGCGGATTCGATGCCCGAAAGCTTTACTGATACTGCGAAAGTGACAAGATCTACCATTCCCGCTGCGAATGTTCCTGCAAGGTTAGAAGTCCCAGTTATAGGGCAAGGTTCAGCCGCCTAAAGGAATGATGCCCCCGACGTTAACCTTAGTGGTGGAACGGCTGCTTCGGCTGCTCTTATCCCTGCTCGAAAAAGGGGGAGGCCAGTGGGTAGAAAGGATACCGAACCTCGAAAGAGAAGAGGAATGGAGGCACAAAATCCTCTCATCATCGACACAGGGACTCTGTCACACGAGATTATCTCTGACTACGGATATGTCCTCGAATCAACAATGGAACAATCGACGGACGCATTGGAAACTTTGTTGATGTCAGAGAATAAAGAAATCTCGATGCAATGTATGAGTGAACACGTACTATTGGACAGGTCGTCCACGCTAGTCGATGATGCTTTTGCCTACTCCATCGCTCAAGAAATTATTGAAGATGACGACGCTGAGCCACGCTCGGTTGCTGAATGTCAACAACGAGCCGATTGGCCTAAATGGAAAGATGCAATGCAGGCTGAACTAGACTCAATGGCTAAACGTGAGGTATTTAGCCGTATCGAGCCAATACCCGTGGGGGTGAAACCAGTTGGACATAAGTGGGTCTTTGTTCGTAAACGTAATGATAAGGATGAGGTCATGCATTACAAAGCGAGACTAGTTGCCCAAGGCTTCTCGCAGCGCCCTGGCATTGACTATGAGGAGATGTATTCTCCCGTTATGGACATCATCACTTTCCGCTACTTAGTCATTTTGGTAGTGTCCGAAAAACTGAACATGCAGCTTATGGATGTGGTTGCAGCGTATCTTTATGGGGATCTAGATACGGATATTTATATGAAAGTCCCCGAAGGGATTTCATTGACCAAATCAAGTAGCTCTAAACCACGGAGCGCTTACGTTGTGAAATTGCGTCGTTCACTGTATGGGTTGAAACAATCCGGAAGGATGTGGTACAACCGCCTACGTGAATACTTGGTTGGGAAGGGATACGAGAACAGTGACATCTGTCCATGCATTTTCGTGAAAAGAACAGATACAGGATTCGTGATTGTAGCCGTCTATGTAGATGACATGAATGTCATCGGTACCATAGATGAGGTCAATGAAACGGCCCGCTACCTTAAATCCGAATTCGAGATGAAAGACCTGGGGAGGAATAGATTCTGCTTGGGCTTAGAGCTAGAACATCGAGATGATGGCATACTCATTCATCAGTCTGCTTATGTCCACAAAATGCTCAGGCGATTTAGTATGGACAAGGCACATCCTCTTGCTACCCCCATGATTGGTCGAAGTCTGGAAATGAACAAGGATCCGTCTCGTCCCTTAGAGGAGGATGAAGAGGTCCTTGGAGCAGAAACATTGTACCTTAGCACAATCAGTGCGTTGTTGTATCTGGCTCAATGTACTCGTCTAGACATCGCATTCTCTGTGAATCTTTCAGCGAGATTTAGCTCCGCCCCCATGATAAGGCATTGGAATGGAGTAAAACACATGTTTCGATACTTTAAAGGCTCCAGTGACCTTGGATTGTTCTTTCCCTATGCAAGACAGAGCGATATTCCGAAAGGAATTGTTGAGCTTAAGACGATGCATACCGACCGTCGATCTTCCTCTGATATTGCAGCTAAGCATGGTAGCTTGACTACCAGAAGTGCTAATGCGAGCAAGCTTACCCCTTATGCAGAGAATCCTAACGACACGTTAGTTGGATTTGCTGATGCTAGTTATCTCTCTGACCCGCATAAAGGACGTTCCCAAACTGGTTATGTGTTCACCATTGGGAATACGGCGATATCTTGGCGATCTACTAAGCAGACCGTAGTTGCTACTTCCTCGAACCATGCTGAGATAATTGCATTGCACGAATCCATAAAGGAGTGCATTTGGCTCCGGTCAGTCATAGACCATATATGAGGAACGTGTGGATTAGATCCCACTACAGCATCCCCTACTTGCATCCTTGAAGACAATGCGGCATGCATTGAGCAGATGAAGTTAGGTTTCATTAAGGGTGACAATACCAAGCATATTGTGCCGAAGTTCTTTTATAATCAGCAGCAGCAGAAATTGCTGAATATCGAAGTGAAACAAGTGATTTCCGATGAGAATATCACAGACTTGTTCACTAAGTCTCTGCTGAAATCTACATTTGAGAAACATGTGAGAAGCATCAGCATGTGTCGATTATCCGAGCTCAACTAATGATAGCTCAACGGAATGAGCCGTCATGTATACCTCAGGGGGAGTATGCTTCACATGATTCTGTCATTTGTAGTTGGTGCATTGTGCTCTTTTTCCTCACCAAAGTCTTTGTTTTTCCCACGGGGTTTTATTTGACTTGGAAAGGTTTTTTACCGAGGCAACACCTTATGCACCATGTTAGTATTAGTGTTCGACACAGGGGGAGTGTTCCGGGAAATCCTTTCCTTATTGATGTCTTACCTAATACTGGTTGTAGGGGGGATAGATTTATGGAAGGTTCTAGAATCTTCCAGAGGTAGTAGGATCCTGTTAGATGTCTTACCTTAACTAGGAATCCTATGTATGGAAGGACTCTCATTGTAATGCCTATATAAAGGCCCCTCTATTCATTGTTATCAATACGATTGATTTGTTGTCTTTTACTTTCTCCTCAAACAGGTTTGAAATATTCATTTTGGAGTTGGTTTCGACATATTCGGGATTGGATATTATCAAAGGATGTATGTTTGCTAAGTGTTTGTTTGAATGCCTCAATGAGTTCGGATATTGTTGTATAGACCTTTAAGTTAATCGTAATTCATGCTTGATACGTATATTGAGCGGATTATTGGTAATTATGTCATTCAAGGTTGTTAGAGCGACCAACATCTCGTTTTAGGACATTGTTCAAGGAAGGACATTTCGACACCGGTATTGAGTAAGTTAATTCTTACTCGGTTAAAAGGATATTCAATTCCTTATGTTGTTGTTCATTCATACATGTAATTCACTCATAATATATCATTAATGTCGAGACTTATAATTATCAACTCATCATGTAACTCACGAGGAACGACGGTTCCAAAATCATTTCATTGAAGCTATCACTCGTTGTATCATTACTTCATCTCGGTGAGTCGTTCTTGATCCTTGTCGAATTCTATTCATTACTCCTCACCTTGGTCATTTTGTTCTGGTGATCTTCCGGAATTATATTGCATGGCCAGTTGGCGCATGTGTCAAATTTTAGTCGGGCACACTATAGTCATGTGTATATGCGGGACTACGGTCACATTGGACTGTGCGCATGGTAATGTGTATACGCGGGACTCCGGACACATTGAACCGTGAGACTAATTAGGCCAATAGTGGGTGTATATGCGGGACTCCGGACACTCAGCTATTTGTGCTATTACTCAGTTCATTCGGGCGTACATTGATGCTCATCATTCAACTTAATTCATTAATTCATTCATGTGATTGTTGTATATTGTTCAACTCTTGAGGATTGTTGTTCTATGTAACTGACCCCGTTGGGGGATGTTGTTTTCAGGTCATGGAAAGGCTAAGGTATGGGAAGAGAACATTGACGGCGAGGAGTCCCAGTGATACTAGTAGGGGGGCCCAGTCCTTTCAGTCTTCATGTTTTCTTCATTTGTATTCCGCTGCAGACTTCCACTTTAAATATTCATTTTAACTAGTGTTGTATATTTTATCTTCATATAAAATATACATGTATTCTGTTTTTATCCTGGGTGTGTTGTAATGAAACTCCTCATCGGAGTAATTTGATGATATAATGTGGTTCGGTACTACAATTATATTATTTAAGTCATTAATTTTCATTCGTCTGGTGGGTCCCAGTCGGGGGTCCACAATACTGTAATATCTGCCTAGTTTGGGGTGTTACAGAGTTGGTATCGGAGAGTGGTTTTGAATACTACCTTCCGAGTCATGTCTCATTGAAATCATCGTTCATCAAACTAGTATCATTGGACCTTCACGTCACGTGTGACCCGTGCAAGAGACGAGCCCCTCAGACCAAAGAACAGTAAGGTTTCTGACGCCATGGTATAATTTCTGGCAATAAGAATCACTCATTCCTCATTTTCATTTGTGATCATGTTGAACTTGTTAACTCATTAATCAATGAGTTCATTTCACAGTTCAGTTGTTGATCTTGATGATCGTATCATTAACCTTGTTAACTTGTTCAAGATAATCATTTCAAGGATTTCATCCGATAATCTCGTCACTTCAGTTGATCATTCATGTAATCATTGTATTTGAGCGCATGTGCTCATTTTCATCGTTTCATAACGTAATCATAATCTGATATTGATGCGAGATATATAATCATCTTGTGACTTTCCCACTTCAGAATGGAAAGAGCTGGCATAGGACGTGGGGAAGAGGCCGCGATGCAGGTCGAACCCCGAGAAATTGTGCGAATACGCGTGCGAACGCGATGAATAATGCTAATTCATCGAGAAGCGACGCCGCCACTCATTCTCCTGGAAATGATCATTCACTGTCAGGGAGTCATACCCGGGACACAGCTTATTCAGAGGGTGTTCGGGTTGACCCACTCGCTTTTTTGCAGGGCATGATGACCCAGATGCCTCAAATGGCACGCCTCATGGAGACGATGCAGAACTCAGCTACTCGGAATCAATAGGCTCCTCCGCCACCACGTCAAGGGCAGGAAAGGGGTGTGATCAGTATTATTGGCGACATCTCTCGCCAGAGACCACCTACCTTTGAGGGCTCATCTGAGCCGGCGGATATTGTTCATTGGCTTGAGCATTTCGAGAAGTTATTTGCTATGGTGGATTGCCCCGAAGGGCATAAAGTTTCAGTTGCGGCTTACTATCTGGGTAAGAGCGCTCATTCGTGGTGGTTATCGTTGAAGCCCACCGACTGATCATGTACTTGGGATCAATTCAAGACTCTCATGATGGAGAGGTATTATCCGGCCCCACTCAGAGAGGCCAAGTTATCGGAATTACTCACTCCCGACCTCTCAGCGGACGATGATGTTCTTGTCATTGCCGAGAAATTTCAGGAGCTTCTCCCTTTCGCCTCGTCTATTATTCACTCCGAGGCGGACAAGATCAAGTATTTCAGCAAGAGGTTGAATCCTCGTATGCGGATCCAGTTGCTTAATCACAATTGCACCACTCTGGCCGAATTCATTGAGAAAGCTCTTACTTATGAGCTTACTGCTAAAGAGATTGCTAAGCAACAACCTTCATCTGCTGGCAAGAAGTCTAAGAATCGTAATCAGTCTGACGGCAGTCAAGCCACTTTCAAAAAACCACGTGCGGGCTCTACTTTCACCGAGCGACCTCCTATGGCGCCCAGACCCACAGAATCTCAGTCACGAGCGGCCAGTTCGACCATTACCTGTTTCAACTATGGAGAACAGGGTCATTACAGCACGAAGTGCTTAAGGCAAACCGTCACGTGAAATAACTGTGGAATGGCGGGGCATAGGGCCCGTTTTTGCCGAAAGGACTCCAAACCTACTCTGGCGTCATCTCAGGCCCCGAAACAGTCAGCGGTCCCGAATCAGGCTACTCAGTCCGCGTCCTTTAAGACGACGATAGCTAACAAAGGCGGAGCCCACAGCTATCAGACAGGAGCATCCGGTTCCGGAGCTGGCAAGCCCTGAATTTAGGAGATGAAGAAAGCTGATGATCCAGAAGCCCGAATGATCTCAGGTACACTCGAAATTCTATCTCAACCTGTGTGTACCCTTTTTGATAGTGGTGCATTGCATTCATTCATTTTCGAGTCATGTTTGAGTAGACTACGTCTGGGTAGTGCTACTAGTTGTGAGCCTTATATCATTGGTCTACCTGATGGTAGAAGAATTATCGGGAATCATGAGATTAAGAATTGTCCGATTCAGTTTCATGGACGTGATTGGTTGGCGAGCCTAATCGTGGTAGATTTACCTCAAGACGACGTCATCTTGGGTATTGATTGGATAAATCGTCACGATGCCGTCATTAGTGTCCGTAAGCGTATGATCACTATCATTTTAGACGATGGGGTCGAATGTGTATTTCAGGGAGGTAATCCCAGTTGTTCCGGGAGAGTCATCAACTTGATGAAAGCAGTGAGATTACTCAATCTGGGGTGTGTCGGTTATTGGTGTTATATGACCAAGACCGAGAAACCATCAGTAATGTTGATAGATATTCCTATAGTGGGAGAGTATGCCTATATTTTTCCAGACGAGTTACCTGGTTTACCTCCACAGAGAGATGTGGAATTCACGATTGAGTTGGAGCCTGGTACGTCTACGATATCGAAGGCACCGTACCAGATGGCCCCGACAGAAATGCAGGAGTTGAAGAATCAATTAGAGTATTTGACCGAGAAGGGTTATATGCGACCGAGTGCATCCCCGTGGGGAGCTCCAGTGTTATTTGTCAAGAAGAAGGATGGTTCGTTCCGCTTGTGTATTGATTACCCGGAATTGAACCGGGTGACGATCAAGAATAAGTATCCTCTACCCCGTATCGATGATCTTTTGGGTCAAATTCAGGGAGCTTCAGTATTTTCCAAGATCAACTTAAGATCTAGATATCAGCAGTTGCGAATTCGAGAGTCGGATATCGCAAGGACGGCATTCCGAACACGCTATGGTCATTATGAGTTTGTGGTAATGCCGTTTGGGTTAACTAATGCACCTACGGTGTTTATGGAATTAATGAATCGGGTCTTCATCGACTATTTGGATCAGTTCGTGGTTGTATTTATTGATGACATTCTAATTTATTCTCGTGACCGGGAGGAACACGAGTTTCACCTTCATCAGGTGCTCGATGTGTTGAGACGAGAGCAACTTTATGGAAAGTTTTCCAAATGTGAGTTCTGGATGTCCGAAGTGATGTTTCTCGGACATGTAATTTCATCATATGGAGTTCGTGTCGACCCTCAGAAGATGGAGGCTATCTGATATTGGCAACCTCTGAAGAATGTTAAGGAAATCCGAAGTTTCCTCGGATTAGCTGGTTATTATCGGCGATTTGTGGAAGGATTTTCTAAAATTGCTCAACCCATGACGAACCTTTTAAGGAAAGATAAGAAATACACGTGGTCTTACGCATGTCAGCGGAGTTTTGAGGAACTCAAGAGCCGATTAATTTCAGCGCATGTCCTTTCCTTGCCGCAAGGGACAGAAGGCAAGCGGAAGCTCAAAGGGCAATATGTCGAGAAATCGTCAGAAAGCCCCGAGCCGCAGGGAAAGGCGCTCGTAAGGCGGGACGACTCCGTCTTCAGTCTCCTAGGGAGTGCTCCCTCATGGCGACCCGGGCATTCAGGCCCCAGCCGGGAGACAACGGGGTCCGAATCCGTCTCCAGGAGTTCGGCATATCCAACTCCCAGAAGACAAGCCTGCCAACGGGCCCCCACTCGCCCAAGAAAGGAGCCCGGTGGCGGAGAACTTGTCACCTACCACGGGGCCAGGAGATCGGTACACGATCGCCTCGGCTCCCGCTCCGAGAGTCAATCAGCAAGCAGTCAAGCTACGGCCATGGTCGCCATGCAGCGCCAGCTCGACGAAATGAAGGCGCTCCTAGAAACTGGGGCAGGCGCCAAGAGATCGATCGCCGGATCGAGTGAGCCGCTCTCGGCCCAGATTGAGCTCTCCCCAGTTCAACCTACGATCGCTCCCCCCCCAAACACCTTTATATGAGGGGAGATCGGATCCTGAGACCCATTTGAGCAAGTTTTGGATTTACATGACCGGATGTGGAGCATCGGACGCGACGAAGTGCCGAATGTTCCCACTGACATTGGGCGACCTTGCCCATAGGTGGTACATCTCACTGCCACCGCGCTCGATCAATTGTTTTGAGAGGCTGGCGAATGACTTTACGTCGCATTTCGCTGCCAAAGTCGCTCGGCCAGAAGGCCCCCACCGCATGATGAAGATCAGGCAGGGGAAGGACGAGCCCGGCGAAGATTTCATCGACCGGGTGGACGAAATAGTCCTCACTGGCGAGCCCATTAGTGACGAGCTCGCTCTCTACTCGGCCCTAGGGGGATTCCATGGCCATTCGCCCATGTTCAGGCATCTTACGAAGGACATCCCCCCGACCTACGCGATCTTCCGCGTCAGGGCCGCTGATTTCCTGGCTACGGAGAGGATGCTCACCCTCCGCTTAGGCGAGGGATCTTCCGGAGAAGGGAAGGTGCCATCCCACATCCAGAAGAAGGCGGTCGCCAAGCCCAGAAAGGCGGTCGCAAAGCCACCCGACGAATTCAAAGCTTTCGAGGATGTGGAGGTTCACCTCCTCCGTAACCTCAACCTATCTCCGGCCCACATCTTTAACGCCATCAAAGGGCGCGAATAGCTTAACAAGCTAAAGCCAATAAGGGACAACGATCATCTAGACCACAGAAAATTTTGTGTCTACCACAAGAGTCCCGGCCACAACACCAGTCAGTGCCGCGACCTCCTCATACAACTCTGGAGACTATTCGAGGAAGGCAAATTGGATAACTTGGTCATCAAGCCAGAGCCCCGAGCAGAGAGGACCAGGGGGCGAGAGCGCCGACAGAACGACTGAATCTCTCCCAATCCGATCTCCATAATCGAGCAAAATGAGCCGGAGTATTCAGACGAATCAATTCCTCCGGTCAACCCCGGCGGCAGGATCAATATGCTTCAGGCGGGAGGTGGAAACCTCGGCAGCCTTTCCCCGGTCTCCACCATGTCGAACATAAAATAGAAGGCCGAGCTGAGGGCGTTCGCCTAGGTCCACGTCGTGGTACCCCCAGAGCCGGCCATCACCAAGGACGTGCTCATCACTTTCTCCAACAAGGATAGGGAGGGAGTGCAGTGCCCCAAAGAGGATGCATTGGTAATCTCTGCATGTATCCTTGGGAAAATGGTCGACCGCGTGCTGGTTGACAATGGGAGCTTTTGTAACATCATATTCAAATCCGCTCTTGACCAGCTCGACAACCTGACCAAGTTCATCAAGCCATTTGACACCGTGCTCCAAGGGTTCGACGACAGCACAGTCCGAGCCTATGGAAGGATCAAGCTCTCTGTCGAGCTAATATGTTATTACGATCCCAAGGTCAAGATTACTGGGAACCTCAACTTTGTAATCATAGATAGGCCCAGCATCTATAATGGGTTCCTAGGTCGTCCACTTCTAGAAACCTTCCAGGCAGTTGCCTCTTCCTTCTTTTACTGTATCAAATTCCCCACTGTCGATGGGACGGTCGGTATTGTAAAAGGAGACCAACTAATGGCTAAGAAATGTTTGAATTACTCTTGTGTCGTAACTTCTTTCATCACTTCTCATACTATTTATAACGTTGAGCCGATCGACAATAAACCGAAGGAGATCGACGAGCCAAGCACCTCGTACCAGCCCGACTCAGAGGACGGCATCTCACAACGATTGACGGATGACATCGAGCCAAGGATTGGTTTCGAGCCAAGCCTCGACATCGATCCAAGGATCGAGTCCGGAAATCGTTCCAAACGAGAGGCGACCATCCCCATTGAAGAGTTGGAAAGTATAACGATAGATCCGGCTCGCCCGGAGCGAGAAGTACAGATCGGCACAAGCGTCGACCTCGAATTAAAGGAGGATCTGATCAATTTACTACATAAGAACATCGGAGTCTTTGCATGGTCGCATCAAGATATGGTTGGCATAAGTCCTGAACACGCTTGCCACTATCTGAAGATCGACCCGGCAAGGAAGCCCGTTCACCAGAAACATAGGAAATTCGGTCCTGAGAAGTACGCAGCGCTCGATATAGAAGTCAAAAAGCTACTCGACAACAAACTAATCAGAATAGCTACAGACGAGCCACAATGGGTAGCCAACGCAGTGCTCGTTAAAAAGCCGAACAGCTCTTGGAGGTTATGCATCGACTTCACCGACCTCAACGCGGCATGTCCAAAAGACCACTTTCCGATGCCTCATATTGATCACTTGGTCGATAGTACATCAGGTTGCGAAATGATGTCATTCATGGATGCCTTCGCCGGATACCATCAAATCCCAATGGCGGAGAAAGACATAAAACAAACATCGTTCCACACGGAAAAAGACATATACTTTTGGATCCGAATGCCGTTCGGCTTGAAGAATGCAGGGGCGACCTACCAGTGACTAGTCAACGGGATGTTCGCCATTCAGATCGGCAAGACCATGGAGGTCTACATTGACGACATTGTGGTCAAAAGCCTCAAGAAGGAAGATCACCTCAATGACCTTACCGAGACATTCGCCATCGTCGAGAAGTTCAATATGAAGCTAAACCCCAAGAAATGCAACTTCGGGGTAAGCTCTGGGAAGTTCCTGGGGCATATCGTGAGCCAAAGAGGGATCGAGTCAAACCCCACCAAGATCCAGGCGATCCTCGACATACAGGAACCACGGAATGTCAAACAGGTGCAACGCCTCACTGGTTGTCTAGCTGCCCTCAACCGTTTCATATCTCGGCTCGGGGATAAAAGCAAGCCATTCTTCGCGACCATAAAGAACAAGAAGTTCGCATGGACAAAGGAGAGTCAAATAGCGTTCGCCAAAATCAAGGAATATCTATCTAACCCCCAGATCTTGGCAAAGCCGATCCCCGGCAAAAAACTATTCCTTTACTTGGCGGCCTCAGAGGTCGCGCTGACTGCGGTTTTAGTGCTAGCAGAGGGGCAAGCCCACTTGACAATCTACTTCGTTAGCCAAGCGCTCCATGACGCGGAGACGCGATACACGCCTCTGGAGAAGATCGCATACGCCTTAGTCATGAGTGTTCGCAAGCTGAGGTCCTACTTCTACGAACATCAAGTGGAGGTTCTGACGAATCTCCCCTTAAGACAAGTTCTGCACCGGCCAGATACCAACGGGCGACTCCTCAAGTGGTCACTGGAGATCGCCCAATACGGTATCACATATGCTCCTCGCACGGCGATCAAAGGCCAAGACCTGGCGAACTTCGTGGTGGAATTAACATTCCCACCCAGTCAAACCCAGATCGGTCGCCCCACGTGGAAGTTGTACATGGATGGCTCGGCAACCAACACATGAGCAGGGGCAGGGATTGTCCTCATCAGCCCCGACGGCCAAAGTTTCACAAATGCTGTGCGTTTCAAGTTTCGGGCGACCAACAATGAGGCCGAATACGAAGCCTTGGTAGGCGGGCTTGACCTAGCCCTCGCCCTGAATGTTCGCCGTCTCCACATCTTCATGGACTCCCTCTTGGTCGTGAACCAAGTCAAGGGAGAATATGAGGCGCGCGGCGAACAAATGATCAAATACCAAGAGTTGGTCGCCGAAATGTGCACGAAGTTTGAATAAATTCTGATCGAACAAGTCCCGAGAGAGCACAACTCCCAGGCCGATGCCCTATCCAAACTAGCATCATCAGATGGGGCAGCAGATTTCTCTAACATCCAAATCACAAAATCAGCAAAGCCGGCGATCGACAGAAGCCTGATTACCACATTTGCCATCGCCGAAGAGAACTGGATGACTCTGTTCATCAAATACTTGAAGGACGGGACGGTTCCCGATGACCGTATCAAAGCTCGCCAACTTCAGCTCCGTGCAACCAGATACACCCTATTGGATGACCGGCTTTACAAGCGAGCCTCCAGCCTTCCTCTCCTCAAGTGCATTACGCCGGATGAAGGCCGACTCGTTTTGGCTGAGATCCATGATGGAATCTATGGAAATCATGCTGGAGGCCGAGCTCTCATCCATAAGACGACCAGGCAAGGTTTTTTTTGGCCTTCGCTCCAGAAAGATACGATCGCCTATGCCAGATCGTGTCATAGGTGTCAAGTGATGGGCCCAAACATCAAGCTCTCCCCCGAGCAGCTCACTTCGATGTACAGCCCATGGCCATTCGCCCAATGGGGCATCGACCTTATAGGTCCCTTGCCGACGGCACCAGGGGGCTGTAAGTTCGCCATCGTAGGGGTCGATTATTTCACGAAATGGGCTGAGGCCGAGCCGCTCAACAAGATTGGCCAAGAACAAGTAATCAAGTTCATTTGGAAGAACATCATATGCCGATTCGGTCCACCCCAGGCTATCATATCCGACAATGGAAAGCAGTTCGACGGATTGGAAGTCATGCAATTCTGCGAGAAGTGGGGAATCAAAAGGTTGTTCTCGGCCCCTTACCACCCTCAGACGAACGGGCAAGTGGAGGCTGTAAACAAGATCCTCAAACACATGATCAAATCAAGACTTGAATCCAAACAAGGACGATGGACGAGCGAGCTCCCAGATGTTTTGTGGTCCTACAGAACGACAACCCGAAACTCAACTGGCAAAACCCCGTTCGCCCTCGCCTTCGGAACAGAAGCGGTGATCCCTTCGTAGATCGCCGTCCTCAACCACCGAACTGAACAAGAGATGATGATGGACAATGATGTGGCTCGGCGGATCGACTTGGACATGCTCGAAGAATGACGACTGACCTCAGAAATGAAGAACACAATCCACAAAAGGAGATCCGAGAAGTTCTTCAATTCGAAGGTCAAGGAAAGACGGTTCCAAGTGGGCGACCTAGTCCTCAAAAAGGTCAAGACTCACACAGGAGTCTTTGGCCCGAATTGGGAAGGCCCCTTCAGGATATCTAAGTGGCTAACTAGGGGAGCCTACGAACTTGAACACTCTGACGGCACTCCGGACCAATATCCCTGGAACGCCGTACATTTGAAGAAATACTACCAGTGAGAACTTTATATTCAGTTTCAGTTACCCAATGTACGAAGAGTATAATGAGATTTTCATGTCCCATCTATATGATTCGCCTCGACGAAACGAACAACTTAAAGGAGGACGGCTCGCTCGCCCTATAAGAGGTCATCGTCTAAACCTGACAGACCTATGCAAGCGATCGCCCCTCCAAGCACAACGTATACCGTCGAGGGTCGTCATTCAACATGGCGATCTGAGGTAGAAAAAGTGCAGCCACGGTCCTGGAGGTCGATGGAACCGATAGCTTCGTCCATGCAAGGTTCCTTTGGGCTGCGATCGCTCGCCCTTCGTTTAAATACGAGGCAGGCGTAGCCGAAGGACCCTCCAAATAACTCCATGGACATACTCGCGTGCCCTCAAAGTACATCATCTAACATGATATACCCCGACAAGGCGACGCGTCCCTACATGGTCACAACGTATACCGTCGAGGGTCGCCATCAAATATGGCGACCCGAGGTAGAAAAGTGCAAACAATCCACGGACGTGGAGTCGAATAAACCGACGAATGCCCCGTGCAAGGATTCCTCCAGACCAAGACCGCCCGCTTTTCGTTTAAATACAAGGCGGGCGCAGCCTAACGGAGGACCCTGACAATAAAGTGAGTCGCGGGACATACCTACGGATGGAATGTCCCTCGCACATAAAGACACGGTTACGGAGGTAGGTCCATCGAACTCAGCGACCATGCGCACAGTCGTCCTCCCTCAAAGTATCGACAAAACTCAAGATAGCTCGTCCAACATATTATTTTCGTTCCCTTACTTGCACTAAGTAAACAAAAACAAGGGGCAAAGTGGAGCTATTCCTATAACACGATCGGGAGGAAGGAACCATACACGATCGGCTTCGTTCAAATACACACATGACGATCGATTTTGTTCAAGAAGTTTACAAGTAAGAATTTTCAAGTGTACCATTACATTCGGATCTATTCAACATTCAAACAGTCAATCAGGCGAACAAGGCGTCAGATGCAATCATATAAACACTTGTAAAAATGCATATGCAAATATTCAAAAGAGACGATCGTACATGTAAAGAATCATATACGGAAAAGGAGTATTTTGTTCCATTCCAAAAATTGGTACATTCAAGCCCGAAGGCAATACAAGAGAAAAAAAGAAAATTACAAGCGAAGGAAAACAAAAATCACTCAAGCCACCCCCGACTGGCCTTCGCCCCCAACAGGTGGATCGGCACGTGCTCCCTCATCGACTTCAAGATAAATAAGTTTATTTGGAGAAGGATACCAGCTCAAGTCAATCCCCAAGTCGGTGAGGTCGAGGATCGGCAGGGAGAAGTCCGGCTGCAACGGATGCTCAAGTACATAGTCTTTGAAGGCTTCCATCATAGGGCCGACCTCGACCCCTACCTTTTTGGCAGCACGAATAGCGTCGGCGTAAGCCAGATAGTAGGTGAACTTGCCGACGTACTCCACATTAAGGTAGGCATCGGTCTCGATCGCCTTTAACTGCTCCTTCAGCCCCGCAGTCGTCTTGTCCGCTTCCGCTAGCTCGGCTACCTTGGCGGCCAGGTCTACCTTCGCCTTCTCCAGCTCGCCGTTGAGACGATCCACTATCGCCTTCAGCCCAGTCGCCTCCTCCTGCGAGGCCGCATGCAACCGACGAGCATCCATCATGTGGTCGCGAAACAGATCGGCCACCTCCTTGGACCGCCCAAGCTCTTGCTTCATCCGGTCGAGGTCTTGTTTGGCCCTTTTGACCGTCTTAATATGTTCCTTCTCCATGGCCGCGATCTGTTTAGCGAACTCGGCATTCTGGTTCCGAGCAATCTCAAGATCTTGATGAAGGCGAGCATTAGAGAGTCACCCCTCATAATCCTTAGCGGCTTGGGCGGCCATCGTCGCCCCCTGGAGAGTCAGGGCGAGCGTCGCCTGCATGGCATCTCCAGACCGCCGATGAGCAATCGCATCGAGGTCAGTCGTCCAGGCCTTAGGAAGAGAGTTGATGGCCCGGGAGACATAAGAAGGAACATCGAGGGACTAGCGCGGAGACTTGCTCGTCAAGAAATCCAGCACCATCGGCGAGACGTCTGGATCGGAAAGACGGACCCTGCAACACAAACAAAAAGAAACAAAGGAGTTAGCATACGCCCTACACAAATAGCCTAATTCAGAAAGATCAAACCAGTCTCACCTGTTGACCAACTCGGGGTCGCGGCCAAAAAAGGGCTTGCCCCGAGGGGTTTCGGCCTCGGCGATCGCCACGGTCTTCAGGAAGGCAGTTGATGGTCCGGACCCCTCCGCCATCGGAACAGCAGAGATAGGCGGCGCGGCAACCGGTGGCTCCAAAATGGATACCTCCGCGTCAGCAGTCGGTAGGGAATCCTCCGGCCTCCGCCTCTTGCGGTTGCGCTGGAGCTGTTCTTCCTCTCAAACTTCCGGCTCGATGACGGGCACCGTAGTAGGTCTCACCACAGGGCCAGGACGGGACGTCGTTGCTGGGGCACGACCCGTTTTCTTGCCCTGGTGAAGACGACCTAAAAGACCAGGATTCGACATGGAGATCTCTCTCGGTGGCTCAGTATAATGGGGAAAATGGATCTCTGTCAAAGAAGAAATTCAGACAAGTTAGACACATACTTCAATCAGACGATCGTCATACAGGAATGAGGAAGTAAAAATTCATACATGGAACCTTTAGGTTGCGAGGGTAGCGAAACAATCGAGCTCCCAACCGATGAATTTCGTGGCTGACTGAGCGAACGTCGATGTAGGAATCCAGCAGACCACGAATTCGCTCCCAGACGATCAAGAAATCAAAGGTGAGATCGCCGATCGCTGGAATAAGGGATCCTGCAAAAAGGAAACCAAATTAGATCAGTTCAAGGTGTGTCCAAATAAAGGGAGAGTTGAAACCCTTACTCGGATTCCTCTCCCGAAAACTGGTGGGGATATCCAACTCTTCCTCCGGCTTACCGTTTGAGGCCGACCTCCATGCCCCGCCGACCGAGCACCACTTTGCCAGGTCGCCCCGAACCTTGTTCGGCACCCCTAGGTCCACCCTACCCATGCGACCCTGGATATGGTAGCCTCCGACCAATCCCTTCTGCGCGGTCAGCTTGAAAAGATAGTTCATTTCCAGCGTAGAAGGCAGATGAAACAACCGATGACCGCCAAACAATGTCAAGGTGCTGATAATCTGCAGCCAGGCGTTCGACGTCAACTGTAGCGGCGCCACATTCCAGGCGATCACCAAATACGACACGGCGAACGGCAAGGGAAACCGCAATTCGGCCTCCAAGATCATTTCATTGACAGCGACCATACCCTCGGGAGGCTGATCGGCACGTTCATTCTCCGAGGGCACGTACAATAAAACATCAGAAGGAATGTGGAATTTCTCCCTCCAGCGAATCAATTCTTTCCTGGTCGCCGAACTCCGGATCTGTCCAAGGGTCCATAAGGAATGGTCCGCGGCCCGGAATGACGTCCGCTTCATGGGCTCATAGGGGTGGGCGGCAGAATACGCTTCAAAGTCAAACTCGGGACATGGTCCGGCAATACCCTCCATAAGCTTGGCGAAATCTAAATAGGCACGGCCGAACACACTGTTCTGCTCCCAAGACAGCCGTACCACTTCATCCTCATCCACCGGCGAGCCCCCTGCTCCGCCACCGCCGCTGATCTCGCCACATCGGCCTCATTGAAGAGCTCCTCAACCTCCGTAGGTGTTATTCCCGCACGGATGGCCTCAACGGCCGTATCCATGTTGAGAACCGCGGGGGTTTCTTCCCGGTCAGGCAAAGCCGCGGCGGCGGAAGAGCTACCAGCCTCGTATGTTTTAGATCCGCCTCCACACATGTCTTAAAAGTAAAGGGGGAGAGAAGATTTTGGTAATTACCTAGAGAGAAAGACGATTGGCACTAGAATCTTCAAGGAAATTCGGCAAAGTCTCGTCTAAAAGGCAAGGGCGCATAAAGAGATAAACTGAAATGACCCTAGCCCTTTTATAGGCGAATACAGGGACCTCTGTGCAAATAGGCGGAATCTCAGGGGCTGGAGTGCAACCGTCGGCCCTGGGAACGATTAAATGCAGCCCTCGAAACCCACGTACGCGTCGTTTCGAGGGCACGCCAGACGACAAGTCTGACAAAACCGTCGGACTCCCCCAACGATAGCGCGACGCGTGTCCCTGCAAAATTCAAGAGACCACCTCCATTTCCCGCTATTTCTAGCGCATAAGAAGATCGCCCGGATTCGAAATCAGATCGTACAGGCGATGATCGTCCTTGTCATAAGCAGACGAGCCGATCGTCTAGAGCAGGTGATCGCCAATAGTGCCACCTCACCCCATGTTTTCAACATCGGAGCGAGCTGGGGGGCAATTGTTGTGCGGCGATTTATACGCCTCGATGGCGATCGGCATGATGGTCAGGAGCCAGCCAAAGAAGACAGACGCTGGGCAAGCACTGAGTGATCGGCATTCAAAGCGATCGTCTGTAGGCATCTGGCGATCGCCAATGATATCTGACTGTAGACGATCGTCCCATACTGCATGAGAATCCAACACCCGTCAAAGTCTTCGAAGACCAAATCTCGGACGTGGACCCACGTGCAGATCCACAAAAGGCGCCGCAAGATAAGGACTTTGACCCCAGCCTGTCACCAACCTTTCACCTACCGACAAGCCCGCCGAAAGGTACAAGGTGGGTCCTCCCCAGACAGCGACTCAGGACGCGTGCAGGTTTCCCATCGGCTCGCACAGCTGGCTGCCAGCAGCAGCCTCGGACTTTAAGGGAACAGCCCCACATGACGGGATGATGGCCCGCCTTATTCTAATATAGAAAACGGCGGTCGCCCGCGATCGCCGGAGAGGACCCAGCAACCTTGTCTCCTATAAATAGGAGGCTTCCAACAGTGGCCAAAGGGACAGTGAAAAAAAGTACAGAGAGAACAGAAGACTTATCTGTCGAGTACTTACACATACACAGTGATATTCATTCACACATACAGAACACCAAAAGCAAGAACTCACAGAGCATCATATCTGGTTCTTCCGGCAATCTTCACGCTCTATAGCTAAGATAACTAGAATCTTTACACTCATTGTAATAGATTCTAACATTAGTATTTGTACTTCGAAGTATTCATATTAATAACATCTCGCGAGAGCATTCAAGCACGGGACTAACAACCCCGGCAAATCTTGTGTTATTTATTTTCCCACGAAAGTGTTCTCGCATTTGTTTTTTACTCGACCATTCCAGCAATATCATCTCCGGATAATATTTTGGGTAACAACAGAACTCAATGCAGAAAAGTCGTTTAAGAACACGGAACTCAACAAAATGATACCGAAACGAACTCGGATGAGAAAAAGTGCAGAATTAATCATTCTCGGAACGACGAAATGGTCACAACAGAGTCGTTAAAGTGGACTTCCCCCAAAAGAGAAATTTACCGGAAATCGAAATTGCGGATATTACAGAAGAATCGGACAGTCTCTAGCCCAGTGGCCCAGCTCACCGCACTTGAGAGCGTCCTTCTTCTTCTTGTTCTTCGGAACCATCGGGGCCTTGCCCTTTCCCTTAAGGTCCTTAGCTTGCGGTCCAGTCTTCTTCTTGGTCTTTTTCTTCTTGTTCTTAGACTTCCGAAGTCCAGAAGAAATCACAAGGGCAGACTCCTTCATCCGCGGAGTCTTCATCTGAGACTGAGCGGTCACCAATTTGTTCATTAGCCCAGCTAAGTTACATGCAATCTCATTGCAGTTAAAGTTCATAACAAACTGTGAGAAGGAATCAGGGAGAGACTGAAGGATAAGGTCGGTTTGGAGAGAAGTATCCATTTTAAAGTCAAGAGCCTCCAATCACTCGATCATGGATATCATTTTGAGGACGTGTTCCTGTTGTACAGTGATTAATACGCCTCGATGGCGATCAGCATAATGGTCTGAGAGCCAACTATAGAAGACATACGCTGGGCAAACACCCAGCAGTCGGCGCCCGTGGCGATCGTCTTTTGGTATCTGGCGATCGCCTTTGATATCCGACAATAGACGATCGTCTCGTTCCACATATGAACCCAGCATCCGTCAAAAACATCAAAGACCGAATCTTGGACGGAGACCCACATGCAGATCCACAAAAGGCGCCGACAGATAAGGCCTTTGACCCTATCCTGTCACATACCTCACCTATCGACAGGTCCGCCGAAAGGTATAAAGTGGGTCCTCCCCAGACAGCGACTCAGGACGCGTGCTGGTTTTCCATTGGCTCGCACAGCTGGCTGCCAGCAGCAGCCTCTAACTTTAAGGAAACATCCTCACATGATAGGACGATCACCCATATTATTCTAAAACAGAATACGGCGGTCGCCCGCGATCGCCGGAGAGGACCCAGCAACCTTGTCTCCTATAAATAACAGGCTTACAACAGTGGCCTAGAAGAATCGCACATACAGTGAAAAACGCACAGAGAGAGGATAAAGACTCATCTGGCAATTACTTATACATTCAAAGTGATATTCATACACACTTACGGAACATCTAAAGCAAGAACTCACAGATCTTCATATCTGGTTCTTCTGGTAATCTACACGCTCTACATCTTAGATAACTAGAAGTCTTTACACTCATTGTAATAGATTCAAACATTAATATTTGTACTCCAAAGTATCTATATTAATAACATCTCGCGAGAGCATTCAAGCCCGGGATTAAAAACTCCGGCAAACCTTGTGTTATTTTATTTTCCCAAGGAAGTGTTCTCGCATTTGTTTGTTACTCGATCATTCCACCAACATTATCTCCGGATAATATTTTGGGTAACAACAATTGGCGCTAGAGGAAGGGCGATCTAAACCTTCATTTTTATTCCTACCGTCTCGAAGAACACTCACTGTTCTCCGGACATATACTTGAAGAAACACTCACTGTTCTTCAAAGAAAAGTCTTCAGAAACATGACATCTGCCACGACTTCCAAAAGAGCCACCCTGCGATCTGCCGGAAATCTCATTCCGGCCCAGACCGAATCCCAGCCTACGGCAGAAGGTGGCCGCAGCGACGCTAGGCTCTCACTCCCGCCCCCGAGGGACGGTCCTAGCCTCTCACTCGATCAGTTCCAGACCGCGGAACATATTGAGGAGGCTATAGCCATCCTCAGGGAGCGACGGAGGGCATGCGACTCGCCCACCATCACTCCGTCAACCATCCGCCGAGCAGACAAGCGGAAGCTCAAGGGGATATATGTTGAAAAATCAACAGAAAGCCCCGAGCCGCAGGAGAAAGCTCTCATAAGACGGGATGATTCCGTCTTCAGCCGCCTAGGGAGCGATCCCTCATGGCGACCCGGGCACTCGGGCCCCAGCCGGGAGACATCGGAGTCCGAATCCGTTACCAGGAGTTCGGCATATCCGACTCCCAGAAGACAAGCCGGTCAGCGAGCCCCACTCGCCCAAGAAATGAGCCCGCTGGCAAAGAACTCATCGTTCACCATGGGGCCAGGGGATCAGTGCATGATCCCCTTGGCTCGCGCTCCGGGAGACAATCAGCGAGCAGTCAGGCTACGGCGATGGCCGCCATGTAGCGCCAGCTCGACGAAATGAAGGCGCTCCTAGAAACTGGGGCAGGCGGCAGGAGATCGATCGCGGGACCGAATGAGCCGCTCGCTGTCCAGATCGAGCTCGCCCCTGTTCAACCAACGATCGCTCCCCCTCAAACACCCCTATATGAGGGGATATAGGATCCTGAGACCCATTTGAGCAAATTCCGGATTTACATGACCGGATGTGGAGCAGCGGACGCGACGAAGTGCCGAATGTTCCCATTGACATTGGGCGACCTCGCCCATAGGTGGTACATCTCACTGCCACCGCGCTCGATCAATTGCTTTGAGAGACTGGCGAACGACTTCGGGTCGCACTTTGCGGCCAAAGTCGCTCGGCCAGAAGGCCCCCATCGCATGATGAAGATCAGGCAGGGGAAGGACGAGCCCGACGAAGACTACATCGACCGGGTGGACGAAGTAGTCCTCACCGGTGAGCCCATTAGCGACGAGCTCGCTCTCTTCTCGGCCCTAAGGGGATTCCATGGCCACTCACCCATGTTCAGGCATCTTACGAAGGACATCCCCCCGACCTACCCGATCTTGCGCGTCAGGGCCGCCAATTTCCTGGCTAGGCAGAGGATGCTCACCCTCCGCTTAGGCGAGGGATCTACCGGAGAAGGGAAGGTAGCATCCCAGATTCAGAAGAAGGCGGTCGCCAAGCCCAGAAAGGCGGTCGCAAAGCCGCCTGGTGAGTTCAAAGCCTTCGAGGATGCGGAGGTTCACCTCCTCCGCAACCTCAACTTATCTCCGGCCCACATCTTTAACGCCATCAAGGGGCGTTAGTGGCTTAACAAGCCAAAGCCGATAAGGGACAACAGTCATCTAGACCGCAACAAATTTTGTGCCTACCACAAAAGTCCCGGCCACAACACCAGCCAATGCCGCGACCTCCTCAGACAACTCTGGAGATTGTTTGAGGAAGGCAAATTGGATAACTTGGTCACCAGGCCAGAGCCCCGATCAGAGAGGGCCGGAGGGCGCGAGCGCCGACAAAGCGATGGGATCCCTCCAAATCCGGTCGCAAGGATCGAGCAGATCGAGCCGGAGTACTCTGATGAATCGATCCCTTCGATCAACCCTGGCGGCCGGATCAATATGCTTCAAGCGGGAGGTGGAATCCTCGGTGGCCTCCCCCCGGTTTCCACTTTATCGAACAGAAAGAGGAAGGCCGAGCTGAGGGCGTTCGCCGGGGTCCATGTCGTGGTCCCACCGGAGCCGACCATCTCCAAAGACGCGCTCATCACCTTCTCCAACAAGGATAGGGAGGGGGTGCAGTGCCCCAACCAGGATGCATTGGTGATCTCTGCATGTATCCTTGGGAAGATGGTCGATCGCGTGCTGGTTGACAATGGGAGCTTTTGCAACATCATATTCAAATCTGCTCTAGACCAGCTCGGCAACCTTACCAAGTTCATCAAGCCATTCGACACCGTGCTCCAAGGATTCGGCGACAGCACAGTCCAAGCCTATAGAAGGATCAAGCTCTCTGTCGAGCTAATATGCTACTACGATCCCAAGGTTAGGATTACTAGGAACCTAAATTTTGTAATCATAGATAGGACCAGCATCTATAATGGTTTCCTAGGTCATCCATTTTTAGAAACCTTCGAGGCGGTCGCCTCTTCTTTCTTTTACTGTATCAAATTCTCCACTGCCGATGGGACGATCGGTACTGTAAAAGGAGATCAGCTAATGGCAAAGAAATGTTTGAATTACTGCTATGTTGTAACTTCTTTCAATACTTCCCATGCAATTTGTAACGTCGAGAGAATCGACAATCAACCGATGGAAATCGACGAGCCAAACACATCGTACCAACCCGACTCAGAGGATGCCATCTCACGTCGATTAACGGATGACATCGAGCCAAGGATCGCTTTCGAGCCAAGCCTCGACATCGATCCAAGGATCGAGTCCGGAAATCGTTCCAAACGAGAAGCGACCGTCCCTATTGAAGAGTTGGAAAGTGTAACGATAGATCCGGCTCACCCGGAGCGGGAAGTACAGATCGGCGCAAGCGTCGACCTCGAATTAAAGGAGGATCTGATCTATTTACTACGTAAGAACATCGGAGTCTTTGCCTGGTCGCATCAAGATATGGTTGGCATAAGTCCTGAACACGCTTGCCACTATCTAAAGATCGACCCGGCAAGGAAGCATGTTCACCAAAAATGTAGGAAATTCGGTCCTGAGAAGTACGCATCACTCGACATAGAAGTCAAAAAGCTACTCGCTAACAAACTAATCGGGGTAGCTACAGACGAACCACAGTAGGTCGCCAATGCCGTGCTCGTCAAAAAGCCGAACAACTCATGGAGGTTATGCATCGACTTCACCGACCTCAACGCGGCATGTCCAAAAGATCACTTTCCGATGCCTCATATTAATCACTTGGTCGATAGTACAGCAGGCTGCGAAATGATGTCGTTCATGGATGCCTTCGCCGGATACCATCGAATACCAATGGCGGAGAAAGACATAAAACACACATCATTCCACACAGAAAAAGATATATACTTTTGGGTCCGGATGCCGTTCGGCTTGAAGAATGCAGGGGCAACCTACCAGCGACTAGTAAACGGGATGTTCGCTAATCAGATCGGCAAGATCATGGAGGTCTACATTTACGACATCGTGGTTAAAAGCCTCAAGAAGGAAGACCACCTCAATGATCTTGTCAAGACATTCACCATCCTCGAGAAGTTCAACATGAAGCTGAACCCCAAGAAATGCAACTTCAGGGTGAGCTCCGGAAAATTCCTGGGGCACATCGTGAGCCAAAGGGGGATCGAGGCGAACCCCACCAAGATCCAGGCGATCCTCGACATGCAGGAGCCACGGAATGTCATGCAGGTGCAACGCCTCACAGGTTGTCTGGCTGCCCTCAACCGTTTCATATCTCGTCTCGGGGATAAAAGCAAGATTTCTTCGCGACCATAAAGAACAAGAAGTTCGCATGGACGAAGGAGAGTCAGATAGCATTCGCCAAAATCAAGGAGTATCTATCTAACCCCCAGATCTTGGCAAAGCCGATCCCCGGTGAGAAACTATTCCTTTACCTGGCGGCCTCAGAGGTCGCATTGAGTGCTGTTTTGGTGCGAGCGGAGGGACAAGTCCACTTGCCGATCTACTTCGTGAGCCAAGCGCTACATGACGCGGAAACGCGATACACACCTCTGGAGAAAATCGCCTACGCTCTAGTCATGAGTGTTCGCAAGCTAAGAGCCTACTTCTTCGAACATCAAGTGGAGGTTCTAACAACTCTCGCTCTAAGGCAAGTCCTGCACCGGCCAGACACTAATGGGCGACTACTCAAGTGGTCACTGGAGATCGCCCAATACGGTATCACGTACGCTCCTCACACGGCGATCAAAGGCCAGGCTCTGGCGGACTTCGTGGTGGAATTAATATTCCCTCACAGTCCGACCCAGGTCGGCCGCCCTGCCTAGAAGATGTACGTGGATGGCTCAACGACCAACTCGCGAGCAGGGGCAGGGATTGTCCTCATCAGCCCCGACGGACAAAGTTTCACAAATGACGTGCGTTTCGTGTTTCGTGCGACCAACAATGAATCCGAGTACGAATCCTTGGTAGGCGGGCTCGATCTATCCCTCGCCCTTGATGTTCATCGCCTCCATATCTTCATGGACTCCCTCTTGGTCGTGAACCAAGTCAAGGGAGAATATGAGGCGCGCGGCGAACAAATGGTCAAATACCAAGAATTGGTCGCCAAAATGTGCACGAAATTTGAGGAAGTGCTAATCGAACAAGTACCGAGAGAGCACAATTCCCAGGCCGATGCCCTATCCAAGCTAGCGTCATCAGATGGGGCAGCCAATTTCTCTAACATCCAAATCACAAAATCAGCAAGGCCGGCGATCGACAGAAACCTGGTTACCACAGTTGTTGTTGCCGAGGAGAACTGGATGACTCCGTTCATCAAATACTTAAAGGACGGAACGGTCCCTGACGACCGTATCAAAGCTCGCCAACTCCAGCTCCGTGCAACCAGATACACCCTATTGGACGACCGGCTTTACAAGCGAGCTTTCAGCCTTCCCCTCCTCAAGTGCATTACACCGGAGGAAGGTCGGCTCCTTTTAGCCGAGATCTATGATGGGATCTATGGAAACCATGCTGGCGGGCGAGCTCTCATCCATAAAACAACCAGGCAAGGTTTTTTTTGGCCTTCACTTCAGAAGGATGCGATGGCCAATGCCAGATCGTGTCACAGGTGTTAAATAATGGGTCCAAACATCAAGCTCTCCCCCGAACAACTCACTTCAATGTACAGCCCATGGCCTTTCGCCCAATGGGGCATCGACCTGATAGGTCCCTTGCCGACAGCGCCAGGGGGCTGTAAGTTTGCCATCGTAGGCGTCGATTATTTCACAAAATGGGCAGAGTCCGAGCCACTCAATAAGATCGGCCAATAGCAAGTAATCAAGTTCATCTGTAAAAACATCATATGCCGATTCGGTCTGCCCCAGGCTATCATCTCCGACAACGGAAAACAGTTCGACGGCTTAGAAGTCATGCAATTCTGCGAAAAGTGGGGAATCAAAAAGTTGTTCTCGGACCCCTACCACCCTCAGACGAACGGGCAGGTAGAAGCCGTAAACAAAATCCTCAAACACACGATTAAAGCACGAGTCGAGTCCAGACAAGGACGATGGGCGAGCGAGCTCCTAGATGTTTTGTGGTCATATCGAACGACGACCTGAAACTCAACCGGCGAAACCCTATTCGCCCTCGCCTTCGGAACAGAAGCAGTGATCCCCTCCTAGATCGCCGTCCTCAGCCGCCGAACCGAACAAGAGATGACGACAGACAATGATGTGGCCCGATGGATCGACCTTGACATGCTCGAAGAACGACGATTTACCTCAGAAATGAGGAACACAATCCTTAAAAGAAGATCCGAGAAGTTCTTCAATTCGAAAGTCAAGGAGAGACGTTTCCAAGTGGGCGACCTAGTCCTCAAAAGGGTCCAGACCCACACTGGAGTCTTTGGCCCAAATTGGGAAGTCCCCTTCAGGGTATCTAAATGGCTAACTAAGGTAGCCTACGAGATTCAACACCCTGATGGCACTCCGGACCAATATCACAGGAACGCCGTACATTTGAAGAAATACTATTAGTGAGAACTTTGTATCCAGTTTCAGTTAAACAATGTACAAAGAGTATAATGAGATTTTCTAATCCCATCTATATGATGCGCCTCGACAAAAACAAACAAAAAAGAGGATGACATCGATCCAAGGATCAGTTTCGAGCCAAGCCTCGACATCGATCCAAGGATCGAGTCCAAAAATCATTCCAAACGAGAAGCGACCGTCCCCAATGAAGAGTTGGAAAGTGTAACGATAGATCCGGCTCGCCTGGAGCGGGAAGTACAGATCGGCACAAGCGTCGACCTCGAATTAAAGGAGGATCTGATCAATTTAATATGTAAGAACATCGGAGTCTTTGCCTGGTCGCATCAAGATATGGTTGGCATAAGTCCTGAACACGCTTGCCACTATCTAAAGATCGACTCGGCAAGGAAGCCTGTTAACTAGAAACGTAGGAAATTCGGTCCTGAGAAGTACGCAGCACTCGACATAGAAGTCAAAAAGCTACTCGCTAACAAACTAATCGGGGTAGCTACAGACGAACCACAGTAGGTCGCCAATGCCGTGCTCGTCAAAAAGCCGAACAGCTCATGGAGGTTATGCATCGACTTCACCGACCTCAACACGGCATGTCCAAAAGATCACTTTCCGATGCCTCATATTGATCACTTGGTCGATAGTACAGCAGGCTGCGAAATGATGTCGTTCATGGATGCCTTCGACGGATACCATCAAATACCAATGGCGGAGAAAGACATAAAACACACATCACTCCACACGGAAAAAGATATATACTTTTGGGTCCGTATGTCGTTCGGCTTGAAGAACGCAAGGGCAACCTACCAGCGACTAGTCAATGGGATGTTCGCCAATCAGATCGGCAAGACCATGGAGGTCTACATTGACGACATCGTGGGCAAAAGCCTCAAGAAGGAAGACCACCTCAATGATCTTGCCGAGACGTTCGCCATCCTCGAGAAGTTCAACATGAAGCTGAACCCCAAGAAATGCAACTTCGGGGTGAGCTCCGGAAAATTCCTGGGGCACATTGTGAGCCAAAGGGGGATCGAGGTGAACCCCACCAAGATCCAGGTGATCCTTGACATGCAGGAGCCACGGAATGTCAAGCAGGTGCAACGCCTCACAGGTTGTCTGGCTGCCCTCAACTGTTTCACATCTCGGCTCGGGGATAAAAGCAAGCCTTTCTTCGCGACCATAAAGAACAAGAAGTTCGCATGGACAAAGTAGAGTCAGATAGCGTTCGCCAAAATCAAGGAGTATCTATCTAACCCCCAGATATTGGCAAAGCCGATCCCCGGCGAGAAACTATTCCTTTACCTGGCGGCCTCAGAGGTCGCACTAAGTGCTGTTTTGGTGCGAGCGGAGGGACAAGTCCACTTGCCGATCTACTTCGCGAGTCAAGCGCTCCATGACGCGAAAACGCGATACACACCTCTGGAGAAGATCGCCTACGCTCTAGTCATGAGTGTTCGCAAGCTAAGAGCCTACTTCTTTGAACATCAAGTGGAGGTTCTAACAACTCCCCCTTAAGGCAAGTCCTGCACCGGCCAGACACTAACGGGCGACTCCCCAAGTGGTCACTGGAGATCGCCCAATACGGTATCACGTACGCTCCTCGCACGGCGATGAAAGGCAAGGCTATGGCGGACTTCGTGGTGGAATTAACATTCCCTCACAGTCCGACCCAGGTCGGCCGCCCTGCCTGGAAGCTGTACGTGGATGGCTCAGCGACCAAATCGCGAGCAGGGGCAGGTATTGTCCTCATCAGCCCCGACGGACAAAGTTTCACAAATGCCGTGCGTTTCGGGTTTCGTGTGACCAACAATGAAGCCGAGTACGAAGCCTTGGTAGGCAGGCTCGATCTAGCCCTCGCCCTTGATGTTCGTCGCCTCCATATCTTCATGGACTCCCTCTTGGTCATGAACCAAGTCAAGGGAGAATATGAGGCGCGCGGCGAACAAATGGTCAAATACCAAGAATTGGTCGCCAAAATGTGCACGAAATTTGAGGAAGTGCTAATCGAACAAGTACCGAGAGAGCACAATTCCCAGGCCGATGCCCTATCCAAGCTAGCGTCATCAGATGGGGCAGCCAATTTCTCTAACATCCAAATCACAAAATCAGCAAGGCCGGCGATCGACAGAAACCTGGTTACCACAGTTGTTGTTGCCGAGGAGAACTGGATGACTCCGTTCATCAAATACTTAAAGGACGGAACGGTCCCTGACGACCGTATCAAAGCTCGCCAACTCCAGCTCCGTGCAACCAGATACACCCTATTGGACGACCGGCTTTACAAGCGAGCTTTCAGCCTTCCCCTCCTCAAGTGCATTACACCGGAGGAAGGTCGGCTCCTTTTAGCCGAGATCTATGATGGGATCTATGGAAACCATGCTGGCGGGCGAGCTCTCATCCATAAAACAACCAGGCAAGGTTTTTTCTGGCCTTCACTTCAGAAGGATGCGATGGCCTATGCCAGATCGTGTCACAGGTGTTAAATAATGGGTCCAAACATCAAGCTCTCCCCCGAACAACTCACTTCAATGTACAGCCCATGGCCTTTCGCCCAATGGGGCATCGACCTGATAGGTCCCTTGCCGACAGCGCCAGGGGGCTGTAAGTTTGCCATCGTAGGCGTCGATTATTTCACAAAATGGGCAGAGGCCGAGCCACTCAATAAGATCGGCCAATAGCAAGTAATCAAGTTCATCTGTAAAAACATCATATGCCGATTCGGTCTGCCCCAGGCTATCATCTCCGACAACGGAAAACAGTTCGACGGCTTAGAAGTCATGCAATTCTGCGAAAAGTGGGGAATCAAAAAGTTGTTCTCGGACCCCTACCACCCTCAGACGAACGGGCAGGTAGAAGCCGTAAACAAAATCCTCAAACACACGATTAAAGCACGAGTCGAGTCCAGACAAGGACGATGGGCGAGCGAGCTCCTAGATGTTTTGTGGTCATATCGAACGACGACCTGAAACTCAACCGGCGAAACCCTATTCGCCCTCGCCTTCGGAACAGAAGTAGTGATCCCCTCCTAGATCGCCGTCCTCAGCCGCCGAACCGAACAAGAGATGACGACAGACAATGATGTGGCCCGATGGATCGACCTTGACATGCTCGAAGAACGACGATTTACCTCAGAAATGAGGAACACAATCCTTAAAAGGAGATCCGAGAAGTTCTTCAATTCGAAAGTCAAGGAGAGACGTTTCCAAGTGGGCGACCTAGTCCTCAAAAGGGTCCAGACCCACACTGGAGTCTTTGGCCCAAATTGGGAAGGCCCCTTCAGGGTATCTAAATGGCTAACTAAGGTAGCCTACGAGATTCAACACCCTGATGGCACTCCGGACCAATATCCCAGGAACGCCGTACATTTGAAGAAATACTATTAGTGAGAACTTTGTATCCAGTTTCAGTTAAACAATGTACAAAGAGTATAATGAGATTTTCTAATCCCATCTATATGATGCGCCTCGACAAAAACAAACAAAAAAGAGGATGACATCGATCCAAGGATCAGTTTCGAGCCAAGGATCGAGTCCAAAAATCATTCCAAACGAGAAGCGACCGTCCCCACTGAAGAGTTGGAAAGTGTAACGATAGATCCGGCTCGCCTGGAGCGGGAAGTACAGATCGGCACAAGCGTCGACCTCGAATTAAAGGAGGATCTGATCAATTTAATATGTAAGAACATCGGAGTCTTTGCCTGGTCGCATCAAGATATGGTTGGCATAAGTCCTGAACACGCTTGCCACTATCTAAAGTTCGACTCGGCAAGGAAGCCTGTTCACCAGAAACGTAGGAAATTCGGTCCTGAGAAGTACGCAGCACTCGACATAGAAGTCAAAAAGCTAATCGCTAACAAACTAATCGGGGTAGCTACAGACGAACCACAGTAGGTCGCCAATGCCGTGCTCGTCAAAAAGCCGAACAGCTCATGGAGGTTATGCATCGACTTCACCGACCTCAACACGGCATGTCCAAAATATCACTTTCCGATGCCTCATATTGATCACTTGGTCGATAGTACAGCAGGCTGCGAAATGATGTCGTTCATGGATGCCTTCGACGGATACCATCAAATACCAATGGCGGAGAAAGACATAAAACACACATCACTCCACACGGAAAAAGATATATACTTTTGGGTCCGTATGTCGTTCGGCTTGAAGAACGCAAGGGCAACCTACCAGCGACTAGTCAATGGGATGTTCGCCAATCAGATCGGCAAGACCATGGAGGTCTACATTGACGACATCGTGGGCAAAAGCCTCAAGAAGGAAGACCACCTCAATGATCTTGCCGAGACGTTCGCCATCCTCGAGAAGTTCAACATGAAGCTGAACCCCAAGAAATGCAACTTCGGGGTGAGCTCCGGAAAATTCCTGGGGCACATTGTGAGCCAAAGGGGGATCGAGGTGAACCCCACCAAGATCCAGGTGATCCTCGACATGCAGGAGCCACGGAATGTCAAGCAGGTGCAACGCCTCACAGGTTGTCTGGCTGCCCTCAACTGTTTCACATCTCGGGTCGGGGATAAAAGCAAGCCTTTCTTCGCGACCATAAAGAACAAGAAGTTCGCATGGACAAAGTAGAGTCAGATAGCATTCGCCAAAATCAAGGAGTATCTATCTAACCCCCAGATATTGGCAAAGCCGATCCCCGGCGAGAAACTATTCCTTTACCTGGCGGCCTCAGAGGTCGCACTAAGTGCTGTTTTGGTGCGAGCGGAGGGACAAGTCCACTTGCCGATCTACTTCGCGAGTCAAGCGCTCCATGACGCGGAAACGCGATACACACCTCTGGAGAAGATCGCCTACGCTCTAGTCATGAGTGTTCGCAAGCTAAGAGCCTACTTCTTTGAACATCAAGTGGAGGTTCTAACAACTCCCCCTTAAGGCAAGTCCTGCACCGGCCAGACACTAACGGGCGACTCCCCAAGTGGTCACTGGAGATCGCCCAATACGGTATCACGTACGCTCCTCGCACGGCGATCAAAGGCAAGGCTCTGGCGGACTTCGTGGTGGAATTAACATTCCCTCACAGTCCGACCCAGGTCGGCCGCCCTGCCTGGAAGCTGTACGTGGATGGCTCAGCGACCAACTCGCGAGCAGGGGCAGGTATTGTCCTCATCAGCCCCGACGGACAAAGTTTCACAAATGCCGTGCGTTTCGGGTTTCGTGTGACCAACAATAAAGCCGAGTACGAAGCCTTGGTAGGCGGGCTCGATCTAGCCCTCGCCCTTGATGTTCGTCGCCTCCATATCTTCATGGACTCCCTCTTGGTCATGAACCAAGTCAAGGGAGAATATGAGGCGCGCGGCGAACAAATGGTCAAATACCAAGAATTGGTCGCCGAAATGTGCATGAAATTTGAGGAAGTGCTAATCGAACAAGTCCCGAGAGAGCACAATTCCCAGGCCGATGCCCTATCCAAGCTAGCATCATCAGATGGGGCAGCCGATTTCTCTAACATCCAAATCACAAAATCAGCAAGGTCGGCGATCGACAGAAACCTAGTTACCACAGTTGCCGTTGCCGATGAGAACTGGATGACTCCGTTCATCAAATACTTGAAGGACGGAATGGTCCCTGACGACCGTATCAAAGATAGCCAACTCCAGCTCCGTGCAACCAGATACACCCTATTGGACGACCGGCTTTACAAGCGAGCTTTTAGCCTTCCCCTCCTCAAGTGCATTAGACCGGAGGAAGGTCGGCTCGTTTTAGCCTATATCCATGACGGTATCTGTGGAAACCATGCTGGCGGGCGATCTCTCATCTATAAAACAACCAGGCAAGGTTTTTTATGGCCTTCACTTTAGAAGGATGCGATAGCCTATGCCAGATCGTGTCACAGGTGTCAAATAATGGGTCCAAACAACAAGCTCTCCCCCGAACAGCTCACTTCAATGTACAGCCCATGGCCTTTCGCCCAATGGGGCATCGACCTGCTAGGTCCCTTGCCGACAGCGCTAGGGGGCTGTAAGTTTGCCATCGTAGGCGTCGATTATTTCACAAAATGGGCTGAGGCCGAGCCACTCTATAAGATCGGCCAAGAGCAAGTAATCAAGTTAATCTGGAAAAACATCATATGCCGATTCGGTCTGCCCCAGGCTATCATCTCCGACAACGGAAAGCAGTTCGACGGCTTAGAAGTCATGCAATTCTGCGAAAAGTGGGGAATCAAAAAGTTGTTCTCGGCCCCCTACCACCCTCAGACGAACGGGCATGTAGAAGCCGTAAATAAAATCCTCAAACACACGATTAAAACACGACTCGAGTCCAGACAAGGACGATGGGCGAGCGAGCTCCCAGATGTTTTGTGGTCATATCGAACGACGATCCGAAACTTAACCGGCGAAACCCCATTCGCCCTCGCCTTCGGAACAGAAGCAGTGATCTACTCCGAGATCGCCATCCTCAGCCGCCGAACCGAACAAGAGATGACGACAGACAATGATGTGGCCCGGCGGATCAACCTTCACATGCTCGAAGAACGACGACTGACCTCAGAAATGAGGAACACAATCCATAAAAGGAGATCCGAGAAGTTCTTCAATTCGAAAGTCAAGAAGAGACGTTTCCAAGTGGGCGACCTAGTCCTCAAAAGGGTCCAGACCCACACTGGAATCTTTGGCCCAAATTGGGAAGGCCCCTTCAGGGTATCTAAATGGCTAACTAAGGGAGACTACGAGCTTGAACACACAGATGGCACTCCGGACCAATATCCCTGGAATGCCGTACATTTGAAGAAATACTATCAGTGAGAACTTTGTATCCAGTTTCAGTTACACAATGTACAAAGAGTATAATGAGATTTTCTAATCCCATCTATATGATGCGCCTCGACAAAAACAAACAAGAAAGAGGACGGATCGCTCGCCCTACAAGAGGTCATAATCTAAACCTGACAGACCTATGCAAGCGATCGACCCTCCAAGCACAACGTATACCGTCGAGGGTCGTCATCTAACATGGCGATCTGAGGTAGAAAAGTGCAGTCGTGGTCCTGGATGTCGATGGAACCGACACCTTCGTCCATGCAAGGTTCCTCTGGGCTGCGATCGCTCGCCCTTCGTTTATATACGAGGCGAGCGTATCCGAAGGACCCTCCAATTAAAATCATGGACATGCTCGCACGTCCTCAAAAATACATCATCTAACATGATATACCCGGATAAGGCGACGCGTCCCTACCCCGTCACAACGTATACCTTCGAAGGTCGCCATCTAACATGACGACCTGAGGTAGAACAGTGCCAACAAGCCGCGGACATGCAGTCGAATAAACCGACGACACCCCGTGCAAGGACTCCTACAGACCGAGACCGCTCGCCCTTCGTTGAAACACAAGGCGGGCACAGCCTAACGGAGGACCCTAAAAATAAAGTGAGTCGCGGGACACACCAACGGATGGAATGTCCCTCGCACATAGAGACACGGTTAAGGAGGTCGGTCCATCGAACTCAGTGACTGTGCACACAGTCGTCCTCCCTCAAAGAATCGACATAACTCAAGATAGCTCGTCCAACATACTATTTTTGTTCTCTTACTTACACTAAGTAAACAAAAACAAGGGGCAAAGTGGAGCTATTCCTGAAATGCGATCAGGAGTGAGGGACCATACACGATCGGCTTCGTTCAAACACACACATGACGATCGGTTTTGTCCAAGAAATTTACAACTAAGAATTTCCAACTATGTCAATACATTCGGATCCATTCAACATTCAAACAGTCGATCAAGCGAATAAGGCATCAAAAGAAATTATACACACTTGTATAAATTCGCATGCAAACATTCAAAGACAATTGTACTTACAAAGAATCAGATGCGAAAAAGGAGTATTTTATTCGAATCAAGAAGTTCGTACAATACAAAGCCCAAAGGCAATACAACGAAAAAGCAGAAAAATACAAAGCGAAGGAAGATTAAAATTGCTCAGGCTCCCCCCGGCTGGTCTCTGCCCCCAGGTGGCGGATCGACACGCGCTCCCTCACCGGCCTCAGGATAAATGAGTTTATCCAGAAAAGGATACCAACTCAAGTCGATCCCCAAGTCGGTGAGGTCGAGGATCGGCAGGGAAAATTCTGGATGCAAAGGGTGCTCGAGTGCGTAGGCCTTGAGGCTCTCCATCATAGGACCGATCTCGATCCCTACCTTCTTGGCGGCTCGGACAGCATCGGCGTAGGCCATATAGTAGGCGAACTCGCCGGCGAGTGCCACATTAAGGTAGGGATCAGTCTCCATCGCCTTGATCTGCCATTTCAAATCCGAGGTCGCCTTCTCAGCATCTGACAGCTCGACCACCTTGGCGGCCAATTCTCCCTTTGCTTTCTCCAGCTCTCCCTTCGCCGTCTCCAGCTCGCTGTTGAGCCGATACACCGTCGCCTTGAGTCTGGCCGCCTCCTCTTGCGAGTCTGAATGCATCCGGCGAGCCTCCGTCACCTGGTCACGGAACTGATCGGCCACCTCCTTGGACCGTCTAAGCTCCTGCTTCATCCGATCGAGATCCTGCTTGGCTCGTTTGGCCGTCTCTAAGTATTCCTTCTCCATGGCCTGGATCCGGTTGGAGAATTCGACGTTTTTGTTCCGAGCGGCCTCGAGATCTTGATGGAGGCGAGCATTAGAGGGTCGCCCCTCGTAATCCTTGGCGGCTTGGACGGCCATCGTCGCCGCCTGGAGAGTCAGGGCGATGGTCGCCTGCATGGCATCTCCAGACCGCCGACGAGCAATCGCGTCGAGGTCGGTCGTCCAAGCCTTAGGCAGAGAGGCGATGGCCTTGGAGACGTAAGAAGGGACGTCGACAGACTGGCGCAGAGACTTGCTCGCCAGGAAATCCAGCATCATCGGCGAGACGTCCGGATCAGCAAGACGGACCCTGCAACACAAACAAAAGAAACATAGGAGTTATTATATGCCTTACACAAATTGCCTAACCAAGAAGAATCATACTGGTCCTATCTGTTGACCAACTTGGGGTCGCGTCCAAAAAAGGGCTTGCCCCGAGGAGTTTCAGCTTCGGCAATCGCCGTAGTTTTCAAGAAGCCGGACGAGGGCCTGGAGACAGACCCCTCCACCATCGGAACAGTGGAGACAGGTGGAGCGGCAAGCGGCGACTCCAAGATGGATACGTCAGCCTCAGCAGTCGGCAGGGACCCCTCCGTCCTCCGCCTCTTGCGGTTACGCTGGAGTTGTTCCTCCTCCTAAATTTCCGGCTCGGTGACCGGCGCCGCAGCAGGCCTCACCGCAGGGACGGGGCGAGACATCGTCGCAGGAACACGACCCGTCTTCTTTCCCTGATGAAGACGACCGATGAGACCAGGGTTAGACATTGTGATATCTTGCGGTGGCTCGGCGTAGCGGGGAAAATGAATCTCTGTCAAAGAAGAAATTCAGACCAAGTTAAACATCTACCTCAATCAGGCGATCGTCATGCAGGAAAGAGGAAGTAAAAATCCATACCTGGAGCTTTCAGATGATGGGGGAAGCGAAACAATCGAGCCCCTAATCGATGAAGTTCGTGACCGAGTTAGCGAACGTCTATGTAGGAGTCCGGCAAGGCGCGAATTCGCTCCCAGACGATCAAGAAATCAAAGGGGAGGTCGTCGATCGCTGGAACAAGGAGTCCTGCAAAATGAAAACAAAATTAGATCAGTCCAAGACGTATCCGATCAAAGGGAGAGTTAAAACCCTTACTCGGATTCCTCTCCCGAAAATTGGTGGGGATCTCCAACTCTTCCTCCGGCTTATCACTCGACGCCGATCGCCACGCTCCGCCGACCCAGCACCATTTTGCCAGGTCGCCCCGGGTCTTTTTCGGCACACCGAGAACCACTCTTACCATTCGACCTTGAATATGATTACCGCTGACCGACCCTTTCTGCGCAGCCAGTTTGAAGAGATAGTTAATTTCCATCGCAGAAAGGAGACAGAACAACCGGTGACCGCCGAAAAGTGTCAAAGTACAGATGATCTGTAGCCAGGCGTTCGGCGTCAGTTGGAGCGGCGCCAAATTCCAGGCGATCAATAAATAGGATACGGCGAACGGCAAGGGGAACCGTAGGCCCGCCTCCATAATCATCTCACTAACGGCGACCAGACCCTCGGGAGGTTGATCGACACGTTCATTTTTCGAGGGCAGATGCAGCGAAACATCATAAGGAATGTGATATTTTGCCCTCCAGCGACTCAAGTATTTTCGGGTCGCCGAACTCTGAATCTGACCGAGAGTCCACTGAGAAGGGTCAGCGGCCCGAAACGCCATCCACTTCACGTGCTCATAAGGGTGGGCGGCGGAATACGCTTCGAAATCAAATTCAGGACATGGTCCGGCGATCCCCTCCATAAGTTTAGCAACATCCATATAAATGGGGCCAAATACGCTATCCCGTTCCCAAGACAGACGCACCATTTCATCTTCATCCACCGGCGAGTTCTCCCGCTCCACCGCCGCCGCTGATCTCTCCACTTCGGCCTCATTGAAGAGCTCCTCAAGTTCCGCGGGTGCAATCCCCGCACGAATGGCCTCGATGGCCGTTTTCATATGAAGTCCCACAGGAATTTCCTCCTGGTCAGTTGAAGCCGCGGCGTCGGAGGAGCTTCCGGCCTCGAAGGTTTTAAATCCTCCAGACATATTCTTAAAAAGTAAAAGGGGGAGAGAATATTTGTGTTCTTACCTAAAAATAAGGACGGTCGGCACAAGCATCTTCGAAAAAATTTTGCAGAGTCTCGACTAAAATGCAAGGATGCGTGAAGAGTGGAAATAAAGTAACCCTAACCCCTTTTATAGGCGGGAGCAGGGGTCTCTGTGCAAATAGGCGAAATCCCGAGGGCTGGAGTGCAACCGTCGGGGGGGACACATTAAATACAGCCCTCGAAACCCACATACGCGTCTTTTCAAGGGCACGCCAGGCAACAGGACTGACAAACCGTCGGACTCCCTCAATGATAGCGCGACGCATGTCCTTGCAATGTTTCGAGAACCCAGCTTCCTTTCCCGCAGGTTCCAGCGCAAAAGGAGATCGTCCAAATTTGAAATCATATCGTCCTGACGATCGTCCTTGTCATAAACAAACGAGCCAATCGTCTAAACACTGGCGATCGCCAACAGTGCCACCTCACCCCATGTTTTCAACATCGAAGCGAGCTGGGAGGGCAATTGTTGTGCGGCGATTAATACGCCTCGATGGCGATCGGCATAATGGTCTGAGAGCCAACCATAAAAGCCATACGATGGGCAAACACCCAGCAGTCGGCGCCTGTGGTGATCGTCTTTTGGTATCTCGCGATTGCCTTTGATATCCGACCATAGACGATCGTCTCATGCCATGTATGAATCGAGCATCCGTCAAAGATGTCAAAGACTGAATCTTTGACGGCGACCCACGTGCAGATCCACAAAAGGCGCCGACAGATAAGGCCTTTGACCCCAGTCTGTCACCTATCTCACCTACCGACAGGTCCGCCGAAAGGTACAAAGTGGGTCCTCCCCAGACAACGACTCAGGACGCGTGCTGGTTTTCCATTGGCTCGCACAGCTGGCTTCCAGCAGCAGCCTCGGACTTTAAGGAAACATCCCCACGTGATAGGACGATCGCCCATATTATTCTAATACAGAATACGGCGGTCGCCCGCGATCGCCGAATTGGACCCAGCAACCTCGTCTCCTATAAATAACAGGCTTACAACAGTGGCCTAGAAGAATCGCACATAAAGTGAAAAACACATAGAGAGAGGATAAAGACTCATCTGGCAATTACTTATACATTCATAGTGATATTCATACACACTTACGGAACATCTAAAGCAAGAACTCATAGATCTTCATATCTGGTTCTTCCGGCAATCTACACGCTCTACAGCTTAGATAACTAGAAGTCTTTACACTCATTGTAATAGATTCAAACATTAATATTTGTACTCCAAAGTATCTATATTAATAACATCTCGTGAGAGCATTCAAGCCCGGGTTTAACAACCCCGGCAAACCTTGTGTTATTTTATTTTCCCACGGAAGTGTTCTCGCATTTGTTTGTTACTCGATCATTCTAGCAACATTATCTCCGGATAATATTTTGGGTAACAACAGTTCCCCAACCTTCTCACCTTCCTTTATCATTGCACCGAACAGTTGCTTGGATATCTCATATCTAGCAATTCTGCTGTGCTCACCATAAAGCTCGGTTAAGTGAGATAGAATCTGCCTAGCAGAATTCATTTTCTCATGAGCTCTCTGAAGCTCATTAGACATGGAAGCCATCATATAAGCACGGACTTTCACGTCATCCTTAACCCACTTTTCGTGGTTTTCAATCTCTTCCTGATCGGCTCTGGTCCGCACAGGAGGCGCCGGAATGTCTGTCTCCAAGACGTATCCCTGTGGCTCTATACTGAGGACAATCATCAGATTATGGAGCCAGTCCACAAAGTTAGGTCCAATAAGGGTGTTCTTCTTGAGTAAAATTGCGAGTGGATTCATTGTCATATTGAGAGTTATGTCTGCATTAAGTATAACAGATTAATTAGTGACTTGTTATATTATGATATGAGTATAGAATTAAGGTCTTTTCTATTCTTGTTACCTAGCTCCCACTATTTTTATCGGCATAACACACTCCCATGTGAAATCCGGAAGTATCGTCGCTCTACTTCATAGTGGTGATCGAGTTCTTTATAAATCTTAATAGAGGGCAACCGAACAGGTTTCTAGTCTATTAATTTTCACAAAGTGGTGTCCAACACCAACCCATCTAATGGATGATTCGATCTTCTTCTTCCCCTTGTTCACTCCCCTCAACCTATACGGTTTCTATGGTTCGTGAACAAGTTAAGTTCATACCATCGACGCAAATCAGTTTCACAATTGAATCTTATCCGGAAACCTATCAGGTTTCTAGGGATAAAATTTGCTCCAACCGAAGGCATCCAATGCACTCTCGGTAATTTATCCATCCTCCCCGAATGACTACCCCGATAACTCGGAAGCATAGCACATCCGGTTTGGATTTCAATTTCCCAAAAGCTCGATGGGGGGAAGGAAAACCTTGAAACCTTATAAACTTAATAATTTGTTGTGGGAGAATTTTCGCGATTAACGTTACACTTTGCACATTAATCATTTTAGCGCGTTTGTTGCATTCATACAATATGAAACAACCATTCACAACCTAGTTGCTACTAACATGTGGTTCATGGACCGTTCCTAGAAAACAAAAACTCTGTAATCTAATTACAAGTCTTCGTCTTGAATCTTCGTCTTCTCGAAATGTATCTTCCTCCGGTCTTCGTCATTACATATAAATTTTACATTGAAAAATTGCATCCTAGATACAAATATTTCTAGTAAAATAAATAGGCTCAAAATGGCCTTTACAACCCAATCGAATAAAATGAACGATTCAAACTAAGTCCATGAACCACATCACATTCAAAAGCATTCATCCAATAAATACTCAAAAAATGGATAGCGAGAAGATTACATATGATCCAATCAATAATCAACAATAAATATAATTGATCCAATTAATTCAACAATAATCGACAATTTAATTTTCGTCCTTAGTGTACCTTTAAAATATTTTCTTTGAATTTTCCCTCATCAAAAATTCCGAATTAATTATTTTAATACAGGAAAATTCAATAATCGAAAATATACTGAAAAACAAGACCCAGTGCCCGACAGCCTGGAAACTGCCTAGCAGCACCAGGCACCCTGCCGGCATCCTACAGGCCACGCCCGGCTCCAGACAGGAAAGGGCCCCCGACCATGCCCGGACACGCCTGGCAGGATACAGCACGTACCCGACCGGATACAGCAAGTGCTCGGCAGGATACAGCAAGCGCTCGGTCGGATCCAGCTCGGCTCGATACAGCAACGCGTTCGGGCACTGTCGGCAGAATACAACAAGCGTTCGGCCGGATCCAGCGAGCACTCGGCTCGATACAGCAACGCGCTCGGCCGGACTCGACAGAATACAGCAAGCGTCCGGCCACGGGCCGGACGTGCTCGGCCATACTCGGCAGCTGTATGGCAAATCGTCCAACGATTCGATACAGCTCGTTTTCGGGCAGATTTCTAAAATCATGTTATTCCTGATCTGAATATTATTAATATAAATCATATTTCCAAGAAAAATCTGATTTATACCATAACATTGTAGCACCCCAAACTAGGCGGATATTACAGTGTCGTGGACCCCCGACTGGGACCTACCAGGCGAATGAAAATTAATGAATTAAATAATATAATTGTAGTACCGGACCACATTATATCATCAATCACTCCGATGAAAAGTTTCATTACAAGACACCCAAGATAATACAGAATACATGTATATTTTATATGAAGATAAAATATACAACACTGAATGAAATGAATATCCAAACAGAAGTCTGCAGCGGAAATAAAATAAAGAAAACGCGAATGAATAAAAAGGACTGGGGCCCCCTACTAGTATCACTGGGACTCCTCGCCGTCAACGTTCTCTTCCCGTGCCTTAGCCTTGCCATGACCTGAAAACAACATCCCCCAACGGGCCGCCATACGTAACAACAATCCTCAAGAGTTGAATAAACACAATCATGATATATCTTAATTATGAAATGACGCTGAAGAGAGGCATCATAGTACGCCCGTAATAGTATGTGCAAGTGCACAAGTCGAGTGTCCGGACACACCCGACCAAATTAGTCTCACGGAGGTACATTACCGTGTGCACAGTCCAATGTGTCGGTGAACCCAACACATGACCATCACGTGCCCGACTAAAAATTCCACTCATCCCCACTCGGCCACGCAATATAAACCCAGACAGTCATATGGGCAAGGAATGACCATGAAGAGTAATAATGAATAACAATCTGACAAAGTCAAGAATGACTCACCGAGATGAAATGATAGTGAAACGAATGACAGCTCAATGAAATGATTGGAACCGTCGTTCCTTGTGAATGAAGTGATTAATTGACAATTATATGTCCCAATGCAATTAATACATTATGAATGAATTATGATTATGAGTGAACAACAACAAAAGGAATGAATATCCTTTTAACCGAGTAAGAATTAACTTACCTTAACACCGGTGATGATACGATCTCTCTCGAACAACGTCCTAAGGGAAACTACCGGTCGCTCAAACAACCTTGAATGACAATTACCAACAATTCTCAAAATACGAATCAAACACGATTATAACCGACTCAAACGTCGATACAATAATATCCAAACTCATTGAGGTATTCTAGCGAACACTTAGCAAACACACATTCTTCAATAATATCCAAATCTTGAATATACCAAAACCAACTCCAAAATGAGTATTTCAAACCAACAAAACACCTGCAATGATATCAATAATCCCATAGGAATCCATGATTCGAGTTAACGACAACATCTAACCGAAAACCCCCAAATAACAAAGTCAACTCCAAGGTGTTCTTGAATCAAACCCCAACAATACACGAAATACGAAATATATGCCATTAAATCCATAGGAATACATTTATCCAAGGTATAGATAATCCATATCTAACATATTCCAACAACAATCCAAGCTCATACGAAGAAATCGGAAGGAAAACCCCAAAAATCCGAAATTCTAGATTCAAGAAATCATTACCTTGATTATGATGTTTGAAGATGATGAAATGATGATTACTCTAGATTATATGCTTGGAAATAATGATTGATGATTGCACCTCAAAGAACACTCTCCAAATCGCCCGGAATCGCCCAAAAATGAAGTGAGAAATGAAAATGACGAAGTAAGGGCTGAACTGTCCTATTTATAAAAATCCCAATTTAGCGCGCGCTAGCTCCAGTTCTTAGCGTGCGCTAACGGGTGTTTTGGGTAGTCCAGTACCCACTTTCCGAAAATAGTAGCATACGCCACGTACCTTTTGTAGCGTGCGCTATGGCTATACACTTAGCGTGCGCTAACCTCAATATGTTAGCGTGCGCTAACGAATTATCTGATGCCCAGTACTAGAGTCCAGAACCTTCTGTCCTCTGACCTGCTCGCGATAGCGTGCGCTACATTCAATATTTAGCGTGCGCTACTACACCATTTGCATACGCTAAAAACCACTCATAGCGTGCGCTATGAATTAATCCAATTCAGTCCAGTACCCACTGGACTCTGCCTGTCCGACCTTAGCGCGCGCTACACCAGAATGTATAGCGTGCGCTACTACAAACCACTAGCGCGCGCTACTTACCATTCGTAGCGTGCGCTACTTATAACTCACCTGCAGTCCAGTGCCTTCTGGACTGTCAGCCTGAACAACATTAGCGTGCGCTAATGCTGAGTGGTAGCGTGCGCTACCTGTACTCAATTAGCGCGCTAAAGAGAGTACGTAGTGTGCGCTACTCCTCACACACAGCCCACAACAAAGATGACAATGATGATACGCTCGGCCTGACTATCCAACTGGGTTGAATGATGAATAAAACTGATACTGATACCAATATACTCCGAACGGTGAATACAATGATTGAATATGAGTGACAAATGATCATTAATGAGTGAAAATTACTGAGTGACAATTACTGAATGATAATGACAGAATTACAACCGGGTATTACATATACCCCCCTTAAAAGAGTTTCATCCCCGAAACTAAGGGTCAAACAACTCGGGATAACTCTCTCGCATACTATCCTCGGTTTCCCAAGTAGCCTCTTCGACTCCGTGTCTAGACCACTGAATTTTAACCAAATGAATCGTCTTGTTCCTCAACAGTTTGATTCGCCGCTCTAAGACTCGTATAGGACGCTCCTCATATGAATGATCATCGGCGATCTCGATTTCGTGGAACTGAAGTATGTGACTCGGGTCGGCAACATACTTCCATAACTGAGAGACATGAAACACATTATGAATTCGGCTCAACGCCGGAGTAAGGCCAATTGATAAGCTAACTTTCCTACTCGATCCAAAATCTCAAACGGTCCAATGAATCTCGGACTCAACTTTCCTCTCTTCCCAAAATGGAAGATACCTCGACTCGGGGATACCTTAACCAAAACATGGTCACCCGTCTCGAACTCTAATGGTCGACGACGATTATCTGCATATGATTTCTGTCGACTCTGAGTGGTCAACAAACGACTCCTGATCAAAGCAACCTTCTCACGGGCGGCTATAAGCATATCGGGATCGGTGCCGATTGATTCTGATAAGTCATCCCAACATAAAAGATATCAACAATGACGACCATACAAGGCCTCGTAAGGTGCCATCTTAATCGAAGCATGCCAACTATTATTATACGTGAACTCGATCAACGGTAGTTGGGCTTCCCAATCATCTTTCCAATCGAGAACACATGCCCTCAACATGTCCTCCAAAGTCTGAATAGTCCTCTCTGATTGTCCGTCAGACTGAGGAGAAAAGATGTACTGAGATTAAGCTGAGTTCCCATAGCACGATGAACTGATTTCCAAAAATGAGACATGAATTGTTCGTCACGATCGAAAACGATACTTTTAGGAGTATCGTGTAGTCTCATTATCTCTTTGATAAACAACTGGGCAAGTCTCTTGGGACCCCACGTATCCTTAATCTCAAGGATATGAGCTGATTTAGTTAAGCGGTCTACAATTACCCAGATTGTATTCATGCGACGACGACTCGTCGGCAAACTCGTGATGAAGTCCATTGAAATATCCACCCACTTCCACTCTGGGATAAGGATAGGTTTCAGCATACCCGCCGGTCGCTGATGTTCTATCTTGACTTGCTGACAGGTTAAGCATCTTGAAACAAATTATGCGACTTCTCGCTTCATATTACTCCACCAGTAATTTTGTTTTAGGTCTTTGTACATCTTGCTAGACCCTGGATGAACGGAATAAGGGGTAGCATGAGCTTCTCTCAAAATCGAGTTTTTCAACTCGACATTCGCCGGTATGCACAACCGATTCTTAAATCGCAAAAGTCCATCCTCATGAACCACAAATCCAGGGGCTTTCCCTTGAGTCACATTATCTCGATTGCATAACAAAAATGGGTCCGAACCCTGATTCTCCCTGATCGCCTCCTCGAGTGGCGATGAAATCTCTAACGTACAAAGTTGCCCTTGTACTCGCTGTAACCAGACCTCGATCTCGGGTCTCAGAAATTCCTGCTGAAGTTTCTTCTGAACTGTTAATCGAGCGAGCATCTGCTCCTGAACAGACTTACGATTCAAGGCGTCGGCGACAACGTTCGCCTTTCCTGGGTGTTAAAGTATCTCAATATCATAATCTTTGATTAGCTCCAACCACCGTCTCCGTCGCATATTTAACTCCTTCTGAGTAAATATATACTTTAAATTCTTATGATCGGTGGATATCTAACAGGTAACGCCATAAAGATAATGACGCCAAATCTTCAATGCGAATACCACGGCTGCTAGCTCTAGGTCGTGGGTTGGATAATTAACCTCGTAAGGTCTCAATTGCCGTGAAGCATAAGAATAACTTTCCTGTTCTGCATTAGTACACATCCGAGACCTTGTCCGGATGCATCACTATAAACCACAAATCCTTCTGCCCCTTGCGGTAGAGAAAGGACAGGTGGTGAAATTAACCGGCTCTTGAGTTCCTCAAAACTCTGTTGACACGCGTAGGACCACGTGTATTTCTTATCTTTCCTTAAAAGGTTCGTCATGGGTTGAGCAATTTTAGAAAATCCTTCAACAAATCGCCGATAGTAACCAGGTAACCCGAGGAAACTTCGTATTTCCTTAACATTCTTCGGAGGTATCCAATCTCAGATAGCCTCCGTCTTCTGAGGGTCGACACAAACTCCGTCTGATGAAATTACATGTCCGAGGAACATCACTACGGACATCCAGAACTCATATTTGGAAAACTTCCCATAAAGTTGCTATCGTCTCAACACGTCGAGCACCTGATGAAGGTGAAACTTGTGCTCCTCCCGGTTACGAGAATAAATTAAAATGACATCAATAAAGACAACCACGAACTGATCCAAATATTCGATGAAAACCCGATTTATTAACTCCATGAATACCGCAGGTGCATTAGTTAACCCAAACGGCATAACCACAAACTCATAGTGACCATAGCGTGTTCGGAACGCCGTCCTTGCGATATCCGACTCTCGAATTCGCAGCTGATGATATCCAGATCCTAAGTCGATCATGGAAATACTGAAGCTCCCTAAAGTTGATCCAAAAGATCATCGATACGGGGTAGAGGATACTTATTCTTGATCGTCACCCGATTCAATTCCCGGTAATCAATACACAAGCGGAACGAACCATCCTTCTTCTTGATGAATAATACTGGTGCTCCCCACGGGGACGCACTTGGTCAAATATAACCCTTCTCGGTCAAATCCTCTAATTGATTCTTCAATTCCTGCATTTCGGTCGGGACCATCCGGTACGATGCCTTCGATATTGGGGACGTACCGGGCTCCAACTCAATTGTGAATTCCACATCTCTCTGTGGAGGCAAACCAGGTAACTCGTCTGGAAATGCATCGGCATATTCTCTCACTACAGGAATATCCATCAACATTACTGATGGTTTCTCGGTCTTAGTCATATAGCACCAATAACCGACACACCCCTGATTGAGTAATCTCACTACTTTCATCAAGTTGATGACCCTCCCGGAGCATCCGGGATTACCTCCCTGAAACACACATTCGACCCCATCGTCTGAAATAATAGTGACCATACGCTTACGGGCACTGATGACGGCATCATGATGATCCATCCAATCAATACCCAGAATGACGCCGTCTCTCGGTAAATCTACCACGATTAGGTCTGCTAACCAATTACGTCCATGAAGTTGAATCGGACAATCCTTAATCTCACGATTCCCAATAATTCTTCTACCATCAGGTAGACCAATGATATAAGGCTCACAACTAGTAACACTACCCAGACGTAGTCTACTCAAACATGACTCGGAAATGAATGAATGTGATGCACCAGTATCAAAAAGGTTACACACAGGTTGAGATAGAATATCGAGTGTACCTGAGATCATCCAGGCCTCTGGATCGTCGCTCTTGTTCATCTCATAAATTCAGGGCTTGCTGGCCCCCGAACCAGACGCTCCCGTCTGATAGCTCTTGGCTCCGCCTTTATTTGCTCCTGTCGTCTTGAACGATGCAGACTGAGTGGCCTGATTCTGCACCGCTGAATGTCTCGGGGCCTGAGATGATGCCAGAGTCGGTTTAGAGTCTCTTCGGCAAAAATGGGTCTTATGCCCAGCAATCCCACAGTTATGGCACGTGACAGTCTGTCTTGGAGACTTGGTGCTGAAATGACCCTGTTCTTCACAGTTGAAACATGTGATGGCCGAACTGACCACTCGCAACTGAGATTCCACGAGTCTAGGCACCATAGGGGGTCGCTCAGAAAAAGTAGAGCCCGCACGTCGTTTCTTGAAAGTGGCCTGACTGCCGTCAGACTGATTACGATTCTTAGACTTCTTGCCAGCAGATGAAGGTTGTTGCTTAGCAATTTCCTTAGCATTAAGCTCATAAGTAAGAGCTTTCTCAATGAATTCGTCCAGATTAGTGCAATTGTGATTAAGCAACTGCATCTGCATACGAGGCTTCAACCTCTTGCTGAAATACTTGATCTTGTCCGCCTCAGAGTGAATAATGGACGAGGCGAATGGAAGTAGCTCCTGAAATTTCTCGGCGATGGCGAGAACATCATCATCCGCTGAGAGGTCGGGAGTGAGTGATTTGGATAACTTGGCCTCCCTGAGTGGGGCCGGATAATACCTCTCCCTCATAAGAGTCCTGAATTGATACCATGTACAAGATCCACGGTGGGCTTCAATGATAACCACCATGAATGTGCGCCCTTACCAAGATAGTAAGCCGCAACTAAAACTTTGTGTCCCTCAGGACAGTCCACCATAGCAAACAGTTTCTCGAATGTTCAAACCAGTGAATGATATCCGCCGGCTCAGATGAGCCCTCGAAAGTAGGTGGTCTCTGGCGAGAAATGTCGCCAATGATACTGCTCACACCCCTCTCTTGCCTCTGAGGTGGCGGCGGAGAAGCCTGATGATTTTGAGTAGTCGAGTTATGCATCGTCTCCATCGGTTATGCCATCTGAGTCATTTGGGCCATCATGCCCTGCATAAAAGTGAGTGCACCAATCCGAACACCTTCTGACTGAGCTGTGTCCCGGGTACGACTCCCTGATAGTGAATGATTACATCCAGGTGAATGAGCATCACTGCTCGATGAGTTAACATTATTCCTTGCATTAGCGCGTGTATTCACACGAGCCCTCGGGTTTCGGCCTGCACCACGGCCTCTTCCCCCGCGTCCTCTGCCAGCTCTTTCCATACTGAAGTGGAAAGTCATATGATGATTATATATCTCGCATGAATATCACATTATGATTATATTATGATATGATGAGAATGAGCATATGCGCTCAATCACAATGATTACATGAATGATCAACTGAAGTGACGTGATTATCTGATGAAATTCTTGAAATGATTATCTTGAACAAGTTAACAAGATTAATGATATGATCCTCAAGATCAACAACTAAACAATGAAATGAACTGAGTGATTAATGAATTAACGTGATCGACTTGATCAAAAAAGAAAATGATGAAAGAGGATTGTTGACTGTTGAATAATGAATGAGTGATTCTTATTGCCAGAAATTATACCATGGCGTCAGAAATCTTACTGTTCTTTGGTCTGAGGGGCTCGGCTCTTGCACAGGCCACACGTGACGCGAAAGTCCAATGATACTAGTCTGATGAACGATGATTTCAAATGAGACATGACTAGGAAGGTAGTATTCAAAACCACGCTCCGATACCAACTCTGTAGCACCCCAAACTAGGCGGATATTACAGTGCCGTGGACCCCCGACTGGGACCCACCAGGCGAATGAAAATTAATGAATTAAATAATATCATTGTAGTACCGAACCACATTATATCATCAATCACTCCGATGAGGAGTTTCATTACAACACACCCAAGATAATACAGAACACATGTATATTTTATATGAAGATAAAATATACAACACTGAATGAAATGAATATCCAAACAGAAGTCTGCAGCGGAAATAAAATGAAGAAAACATGAATGAATGAAAAGGACTGGGGCCCCTACTAGTATCACTGGGTCTCCTCGCCGTCAACATTCTATTCCCGTGCCTTAGCCTTGCCATGACCTGAAAACAACATCCCCCAACGGGGTCAGTTACACAGAACAACAATCCTCAAGAGTTGAATAAACACAATCATGATATATCTTAATTATGAAATGACACTTAAGAGAGGCATCATAGTACGCCCGTAATGGTATGTGCAAGTGCACAAGTCGAGTGTCCGGACACACCCATCCTTGTACCTAATTAGTCTCACGGAGGTACATTACCGTGTGCACAGTCCAATGTGTCGGTGAACCCAACACATGACCATCACGTGCCTGACTAAAAATTCCACACATCCCCACCCGGCCACGCAATATGAACCCAGAAGGTCATATGGGCAAGGAATGACCATGAAGAGTAATAATGAATAACAATCCGACAAAGTCAAGAATGACTCACCGAGATGAAATGATAGAGAAACGAATGATAGCTCAATGAAATGATTGGAACTGTCGTTCCTTGTGAATGAAGTGATTAATTGACAATTACAAGTCCCAATACGATTAATACATTATGAATGAATTATGATTATGAATGAACAACAACAAAAGGAATGAATATCCTTTTAATCGAGTAAGAATTAACTTACCTTAACACCGGTGATGATACGAACTCTCTCGAACAACGTCCTAAGGGAAACTACTGGTCGCTCGAACAACCTTGAATGAAAATTACCAACAATGCTCAAAATACGAATCAAACAAGATTATAACCGACTCAAACATCGATACAACAATATCCAAACTCATTGAGGTATTCTAGCGAACACTTAGCAAACACACATTCTTCGATAATATCTAAATCTCGAATATACCAAAACCAACTCCAAAATGAGTATTTTAAACCAACAAAACACCTCCAATGATATCAATAATCCCATAGGAATCCATAATTCGAGTTAACGACAACATCTAATCGAAAACCCCCAAACAACAAAGTCAACTCCAAGGTGTTCTTGAATCAAAACCCAACAATACATGAAATCCGAAATATATGCCATTAAATCCGTAGGAATACATTTATCCAAGGTAGATAATCCATATCTAACATATTCCAACAAATCCAAGCTCATATAAAGAAATCGGAAGGAAAACCCCAAAATCCGAAATTCTAGATTCAAGAAATCATTACCTTGATTATGATGTTTGAAGATGATGAAATGATGATTACTCCGGATTATATGCTTGGAAATGATGATTGATGATTGCACCTCAAAGAACACTCTCCAAATCGCCCAAAATCGCCCGGAATTGCCCAAAAACGACATGAGAAATGAAAATGACGAAGTAAGGTCTGAACTGTCCTATTTATAGAAATCCCAGTTTAGCGCGCGCTAGCTCCAGTTCTTAGCGTGCGCTAACGGGTATTTTGGGAAGTCCAGCACCCACTGTCCGAAAACGGTAGCGTGCGCTACGTACCTTTTGTAGCGTGCGCTACGGCCGTACACTTAGCGTGCGCTAACCCCAATATGTTAGCGTGCGCTTACGAATTATCTGAAGCCCAATACTGGAGTCCAGAACCTTCTGTCCTCTCACCTGCTCGCGATAGCGTGTGCTACATTCAATATTTAGCGTGCACTTCTACACCGTTTGTGTACACTAAAACCACTCATAGCGTGGGCTATGAATTAATCCAATTCAGTCGAGTACCCACTGGACTCTGCCTGTCCGACCTTAGCGTGCGCTACACCAAAATGTATAGCGTGCGCTACTACAAACCACTAGCGCGCGCTACTTATCATTCGTAGCGTGCGTTACTTATAACTCACCTGCAGTCCAGTGCCTTCTGGACTGTCAGCCTGAACAACATTAGCGTGTGCTAATGCTGAGTGGTAGCGTGCGCTACCTGTACTCAATTAGCGCGTGCTAAAGAGAGTGCGTAGCATGCGCTACTCCTCACACACAACCCACAACAAAGATGACAATGATGATACGCTCGGCCCGACTATATAACTGGGTTGAATGATGAATAAAACTGATTCGTGATACCAATATACTCCGAACGGTGAATACAATGATTGAATATGAGTGACAAATGATCATTAATGAGTGAAAATTACTGAGTGACAATTACTGAACGATAATTACTGAATGATAATGAATGAATTACACCCGTGTATTGCAAACATAAAATCACAGAAAAACGACACTACGACGAACAATAAAATATCTACGATTATCAAAGTGATTCTAAATCACAAAATAAGCATTCCAAATGCTAAATATCGTATATACGATCGCAAAACCCATCTCCGATACCACTGTAGGGATTCGGTGCCTAAAACGAAGGCCCAGCGGAAGCGGTAAAATGAAAATTAATTCGATCTGAATCCCTACGAGGATCGATCGAGCTACGCATATATGAATATTAAATAAACAAAGGAAGATACGAAATCATACCCTTGTCGTCCGTTGATTATATGGAGTTCCTTCTCTTGAGCTATTCCCCAAATGATCCAAAATGCTCCAAGCCTTTGGATGATCCAACGCCGAAAAACCGAGTCTCTACTTGTCACGCGCCAGAGAAACGAATGGAATGACAACACTCGATTAACCTCTAAGGTTACGGCTAGAATCAAGTGATGAAGCTTTGATTATAACACTCTAAGTGTTTAATTTATATCTCTCAATATATCTTGAATTTTCTCCAAGAGAACTCAAGAAAAAAAATGAAGAAGATGATGAAGACTTGAGAAGAAAAATATTCTCTCTTTCTTTTCTTTCCTCACTCCTGATGTTCACGTATGGAATCAAGTGAGTAGAAAAGATAAGTCTTCCTCTTTTATTCTATTCCTTTTCACATGATACAACTCATCATATAAGTGATCAACCCCACCATCAAAAGATACCATGACCCCAATGTCTTTATCACTCAATAAAGAATGAAATAAAGACAAAATGAAGGTGGGTGGAAAAAGAGGGGGCGGCTATGTGGATGAATCGGACGAGTTCAGTTCGTTTTGAACTCTCGTGAGTCCAAACAGATAAACTCTGATTCCGTTTCAATGTATTTATATCGATTAATTAATCTAATTAATTAATCATATCAAATACATAATGACATAATTAATTTCTCTAAGAAATAATTATATTCATGAATTAAATTTAATCACCCAGTAATTTATTTAATCTATTAGGTCGTAAATCAATTTATCCAATAAATCGATTTAGACATCCAATGTCCCAAATTAGATATCCAATATCTAATATTCATAATGAGAGAAAAAGCTTGATTCATTCCGTCGTCAATCCTATTGCGCGACTCGGTAGGTTCATCTCAGTCAGCAATGGGAGGAAACAAAAAGTAGTAGCACCACCTAGCCAGCTTGGCGGCCTACACTGTACCCCAACTGAGAACGAATGATTGGGATCATTCAAGAACCATTCTGTCGTGAATACCAGTATACGTATAAACCCTTCTTTCATATGTCCCGATCAAGTTATAGGGTCACGGTCAGTCAAACCCTATCTGTACTTGACGCTATGCATGCGTTAATGCAAAACGAGATAATCGAGCTTTTGTGTATCCAATACAACTAGCTCCACTGCTTTGGCCAAAGACTTATGATCTCATCTGCTAATAACCGCATAGGGCATTTAACCCGCTCACTAACCGGAGAAAGAATTCTATCTTGGTATTTAGTAAGACCTGCTACTTGCCCGTCAAGATGCACGTCGAGGTTGACCCCCGCCTCCCGGTTTATAGGGTCGAACTACTCTAATGAAAATATTGAAGTCACAAGCACATCCCTATTAAATCCTCAAGTCGAAGGTTCACGAATACCTATCACAACCTTTCGATTCCGTCATTGATTGTCCCGGAGTGAAATCCGTGTGACGAATCGAGGGTGAGTCGGTTCGAGTATACTAATCCAATTAACATACATATAACGTGTGCTCCCACTAACCATTAGCATTCGACAGGCACTCTCCATGTCAAAGAACACGTCATACAAGTCTTCACATAAACTTAATGCTCAGTCAAGTTTCATCGACTTGCGAACGATTAAGTATTTGAGCTATAAACCTTTCCAGTGCCGACCTCCTTATCCAATAAGAAGTGGAACGGTTTGCTCTCAAATACATGGACTAGTTTCTATATGTATATTTACGAGTTAGGAACGCCAGTAACTTCCAGTAAATAAAGAAACATTCATTGCCTTTTATAAATGATTTACATAATTACAAGTACAATGCCCTCACTCAACATCCTCCGAGTGGCATTCGAGGGCATATTCCTAACAGGTTCTGGCGCGGGGCCCACGACGCTGTAATATCCCTAATAGTTTTGGGGGTGTTACAGAAGATGGTATCAGAGCTTCGGTTTTGTGAAACCCGGGCATGTGTGTTATGTGGCTCTACTAGTACGGTGGTAGCGTGATTTTTGAAAATGATTTTCCTGACTTTTTAGTCAAACCAAAATTTTTGAGATCTTTTCAAATTGCTAGTTGTGATATTGGTGTGTGTTGGTTGTGTTTAGACTTCATATGAGAGTCATATGCTAGTATCACGAGACATCATCGGCTTCACGCACCTGTAAGTATATTGGTTTGGTTATTCGCTTGTGGCGACTATTGATTGCTTTTGTGATGAGTTTGGAAATTTTGGTTGATCTGTTATTTATTACAGGGTTGCAAGTTTCGAGAACGAAACTTATTTTAAGGGGGGTAGTATGTAATACCCAGATTTTCGGTATAAATTTTTCGCGTTATTTTATCTGAGATATACTGGATAGCTTGGTGTCTATACAGTATGGGTAAAATAAATTGAGAACTAAGACAGTTGTATTGGTATAATTGTCGTAGTTGGTCGACAATTACATTTGAGGATATCTTGTATCAGGTTATCGTACTTTTGATATTGGGTATATCATGTGAGAATATTATTGGATTGAATATATGTATTCAGTATGTCGTGTATATGCATCTGGTGTATCGAGACGACGGACGAGAATGGTTGGAAATGGCTAAGTACAACCACGTTAGCGCACACTATAATGTAAGCCTAGTGCACGCTATGATGTATACGTAGTGCACACTATGGTGTATACTTAGCGCACGCTAAGAGGTTTGTGTTACGTACGCTAAGGAGGACCCCTAACGTACATAAGGTAATCTGGATAAGGTTCGGAAGGTGCCGGACAGGTAGGCGCAGGTTGATTATTATATGCACTTAGTGCTCGCTAATGCATATGGTTAGCGCACGCTAACATCAGATCGGCCAACAAGGAATCTTGGCTTTGGCAGGCCACTTTCGGTGTGTGGACCCCGGGCCTCTTCGGGGAAGGTACAGATTGTCGGGTCAACGACGATTAGCGCACGCTAATGTGGAAGATTAGCGCACGCTAATGGTGTATTACTGTAGCAGGTCAACGACTATATTTACGTACGTTATTGCATGGATATTACGTATGTATGCTGATATACGAAGCAAGGCAGTAGCCTATGGACTGCCCGATAGCGCACGCTATCAAGGAAGGATAGCGCACGCTAGGGCTGTAGCGCACGCTGGGGCTGTACCGCACGCTAAGGTTTAACGCACGCTAGTAATATGCTTTATAAAAGGGGACAGACGGGTGTTGAGAGGCATTCTTTCCATTCTCTTCCCATTAGTCGATAGAGAGAGCCTTGAGAGGTATTTGAGGTTCCCAAACACTGAGGGATGATCCTCTTTAACAAGATTAAGATGGAAAGCATAGATTAAAGCTTTGTTCTTGAAGTTATTGATGATTCTTGGAATGGAGTTCATAGAGAGAGTTTTGAGGTTCCAAATACTGGATTATGATGGAGTTGATCGTCCTTATCAACGTTTGGAGCTTGGAATTGATTGGAAATGGATTCAACCTTGAGAATCAACGCATTTCATCGAAAAGGTAATTAACTTTCACTTTGGTTTTCGTCTTGGATTATATATGATGTTCATGAGTTGATAATCATCATGATTATGAGTGGGATGACCAAACTATCTTGATTTTATTGTTGATATGCGGATATTGATATGATTCGTATGGTTTTATATGGTGTTGTTCGTCTTATTGAGATATATGGGTTAATCCTTCTTCTCATTTTTCAGATGTTGATGTTGTTGTTGATATCACCTTCATATGATGATAGTTATGGTGTTGTTTATCTTCAAGATATATGGCGATTTATGTCTCCCTTCATTTCGGATTTTGATGTTGAGATGATATATGGATATATATGACTTGGGTGATTATTTACATGTTAGCATATCTGATTGTGATGGTTGTCATGAACATGATTATGGAATCATGATATTCTTGGTGTTCTTGGTATATATCACATCAAAAATGATGGATATATGTTGGTTTGATTATAAACATGGATAAGATAATTGAAACTAACATTATGTTGATTTTAGTGATTGAGTTCGTATGATAAGATATGGATCATGATGATGAGATTGAATTTGGAAAGGTTGTGTTTGATCTTGGAGTATGGTTTTCGTTACATTCATATTCGTAGTCGCAAGGTGTTAGTCGATGCTTGGAATGCATGCAACTGCACAAGGTTAGTGCACGCTAGCTGACTAGCTAACACACGCTAACTTGTGACCCTTATAGCACGCTACGTTATGTGTTTAACATGCACTAAGTAGGTAGACAGTGTAGTATTTTCGTGTTGTGGTTATGGGTTCGTTATTAATTGATTTGGGTTGTTCGGATTTATGTTTAAACGGGATATTGTGGAACTGTTGAGTTTAATTGGTTAGTTATATGGGTTGTTGAGTATTATTGAATGTGTGTTAATCGATTATTGCAATAGGTTGTGATGTTTTGATAGTGGATTATGATCGTTGTGTTGCAGTCGAGGTTGAAAAATTCATAGATTGCTTTTGGTCAGGGTTGAGGAGCTCGTAGACGAAGGCAATGGATTTGGTAACGGCTTCGTGGTATCGGTATCGATGCAAGTTATGCTTGTCCAGTTTATAATATTTAATGAATGATTTTGATTTCATTTTATTTATAATTCATATAGCAATGATATTATAAATATAAATTGTCTAGATGATGGTTTGTATATTGTGTTTTGGTTTGGATTAAATCATAATGTATATGGTTTAAATGTGTTGGTGAAGACGGAGATGTGAGTCATATTTGGTATGTAATATGGAATGTCGGATATCGAGGGTGGTTTACTGTATCGACAGTTATGTCGGGACGGTGGTTTGTTGGTATAAATGGACTCCAGATATGTCATGATGCAACATGATATGTCATGATGCAACATGACATTGAAACTCAAAGAATCACATATATAATAGGGATCAAAAGACTCACCGAAGTGAACAAAGACACATGGATAATGAAAGATCGACATGACCGACAATATCTGAGACAACCATCCTGGGATCACAATCCCCAAAGGATAATCCATACGATCAACAATCTCAGACAACAGTTCTGGGATCAACATTCCCCAATAAAATAATCGACACAACCATTAATACCAACAATAGTCCTGGGATCAACATCCCTCAACAAACAACCAATACGAATCTCATTTTACGAAACCTCAACATACAACACATACAACAATTCAACAGAATAATTACCCTCATAACTGAACAACACTGCATGCCGATCGGTTATGTATAGGATTTTCAAGGCGGGCACATATAGACGTATGATGGGGTCATGTCATCACATTGGGCTGTGCACACGAGAAGATTACTTCGTGAGACTGATTAAGTACAAGACCACACGTGTATTTGATCGATACCTGGGGTGGCTTGTGCACGGACACATTTCCGGATCGGGCATACTGTGATGTCCATCTTTGAGCCATATTGTTTGGTCGTTCATAGTCCATGTATTATTGGATATGTTCGATGGTTTGCGACTGGTTGTCATACGCCCGAGGGGTATGTTCGATAGTCGGGGTTATCTTCTTTGATATCCATTATTGTTGATCGTTTGGAGTTTACCTTGTTGAGGAAATTCTCGGTCGTTATTGGTCCTTTGTTGATCGTTTGGAGTTTACATTGTTGAGGGTATTCTCGATCGTTATTGGTCCTTTGTTGATCATTTGGAGTTTACCTTGTTGAGGGTATTCTTGGTTATTGTTGATCCTTTGTTGATCTTGTTGGAGTTTATCATGTTGATGGTATTCTCGGTTATCGTCGATCCTTTGTTGTCGAATTGGAGTTTATCATGTCGATGATATTCTCGGTCGATGTTTTGATTGATCTGGTTATTAATCGCATGAGCATTCGGTCTGTACGTCAATGTTTCAGGACTTGTTATATTTGTCTTGTGGTAGTTGATCTACAGATATATTGTGTTATATTAGTTTTATCCAGATTGAGATTTGACGGTGCAAATCCGACAGATAGGATTTGGCACGGATGAATCAGTTCACGCTTATGAGTTATGATGATGTTTTGAGGATTCTTGATATTTCTTGAATACAGTACAGATGGTTGTAGTTAAGTTCATTTTGTCATTTGAGAATGTGAAATGTGGATTATGGTAAGGATTGCTATGGGTTGGTAAAGTTATGACGGTAAGATTACGTTGGTAGTATTCTTACAGTATTATTACATTGGTATGTAATTATTTATGATGATGTGATCGATATCATTATTGAGTATTGGGCCTGACCCCGTCGTGGGATTTATTTTAGGTACTCGTAGATCGAGCTAGTAGCGGTCGTGAAGGGATGAGCCTCCCGGATGATACTGGTTGTGGCATGTGTGGGGAATTGACTATTCTTTCTGGTTGTTTTATTCCTATGCAAATGTGTATTTTGAACTTTGTTATTATTGTTAGGAGTATGCCCTCGAATGCCACTCAAAGGCTGTTGAGTGAGGGCATTGTAATTGTAATTATGTAAATCATTAATATAAGGCGATGGATGTTTCTTTATTTACTGGTAGTTACTGGCATTCCTAACTCATAAATATACATATAGAAACTAGTCCGTGTATTTGAGAGCAAAACGTTCCACTCCTTATTGGGATAAGGGGGTCAGCACTGGAAAGGTTTATGGCTCAAATACTTAATCGTTCGCAAGTCGATGAAACTTGATTGGGCGTTAATTTTATGTGAAGACTTGTATGACGTGTTCTTTGACATGGAGAGTGTCTTTCGAACACTAATGGTTAGTGGGAGCACACGTTATAGGTATGCTAATTGGATTAGTATACTCGGACCGACTCACCCTCGATTCGTCACACGGATTTCACTCCGGGATAGTAAATGACGGAATAGAAAGGTTGTGATAGGTATTCATGAATCTTCGACTTGAGGATTTAATAGGGATGTGCTTGTGACGTCAAGATTTTCATTAAAGTAGTTCGACCCTATAAACCAGAAGGTGGGGGTCAACCTCGACGTGCATCTTGACGGGCAAGTAGTAGGTCCTACTAAATACCAAGATATAATTCTTTCTCCCGTTAGTGAGCGGGTTATATGTCCTACGCGGTTATTGGCAGATGAGATCAAAAGTCTTTGGCCAAAGCATTGGAGCTAGTTGTATTGGATACACGAGAGCGCGATGATCTCGATTTGCATTAACACATGTATAGCGTCAAGTACAAATAGGGTTTGACTAACCGTGACCCTATAACTTGATCGGGACATTTGAAAGAAGGGTTTATACGTATACTTGTATTCACGATAGAATGGTTCTTGAATGATCCCAATCATTCGTTCTCAGTTGGGGTACAGTGTAGGCCGCTAGGCTGTCAAGGTGGTGCTACTACTCTTTGGTTCCTCCCATTGCTGACTGAGACGGACCTATCGAGTCGCGCAATAGGATTGACGACGGAATGAATCGAGCTTATTCTCTCATTATGAATATTAGATATTGGATATCTAATTTATTGGACATTTGATGTCTAATTAAATTTGGGACATTGGATGTCTAAATTAATTTATTGGATAAATTAATTTACGGCCTAATGAATTAAATAAATTACCGGGTGATTAATTTAATTCATGAATATAATTATTTCTTGGAGAAATTAATTATGTCATTATGTATTTGATATGATTAATTAATTAGATTAATTAATCAATATAAATACATCGAAACAGAATCAGAGTTTATCTGTTTGGACTCTCCGGAGTCCGAAATGAACCGAACCCGTCTGATTCCTTCTAGAGGCTGGCCCCACCTTGATTCCTTACCTTGGTCATAGTCTTGATTTTGTTGGTGGAAGACTTTTGACTTGTGAGATATCATATTTCTTAAAATAAGGAATAAAGGGATTTTACGGGATTTGTAAGATGAATATATGTGTAAAGACTTCACTTTCCACACAAGACTTACAATCCATACCTGAAGTTTCAAGAGGAGAGAGATAGAAGTCTTATTCACCATCTTGTTCTTTATTCATCTTCTTCATAATTTCTTAGAGAAATTTTGTGAGGAAATATTGAGAAAGATAGATATTCATACACTTAGAGTGATATTGATATCTATAACAATCTTACTCACCTTGATCTAGCTGCATCGTTGGAGGATAACAAGGTGAGTATTATTCCGATCATTTTTCCGGTGCGTGGCTAGTAGAGACGTGGTGCTTTCGGTGTTGGATCGTTCAAGTGCTTGGAGTGCTTCGGATCGTATAGTATACAACTAAAGCTTGGGGAATAACTCAAGAGAAGGAAACCATTTAATCAACGGACTACAAGGGTGAGTTTCTATATCTCTTGTGTTTTCGTTTGGAGTGCTTCGGATCGAATTAATTTTCGTTTTACTACTTTCGTTGGGCCTTCGTTTTAGGCACCGAATCCCAACATTTATCTGCTGCGTGTGTATTTTCAAAATGGCCTTCCTAACTATTTTGTCAGTACGTTTAAGTGGTGGCTTAACGTACATTTTGAAACTGTTGAGTTTTGGCGTTTTCGCCTTGTATTTTCAACTGATATTTTGTGACGGTATTTGAGAACTATACTTTGGAAAACATTTGAGTATTTAAAACATTACCGTCATTGGCCTTTATGGCATTTTGAACCTTTTAGAAAATGGTTTTTAGCCTGGTGGGTTCCGGCGCGGGGCCCACGGCGCTGTAATATCCCGAATGGTTTTGGGGCTGTTACACGAATAATCACAAACGGGGAGAATCGACCGAAGTAGGATGGCACGAACCGACTATGAACCCCCCGACTCCTCCGAACGCCAACCCGCGAAAATAAACTACGAACGATAATAACAACAATGAAAACGAATTCCATAGCACAACCTAAAGCCGTTGAATTCAAGGAACAAACGACGAAAGTTCAAGGGTTTCCCCCAAAACGGCGAAGAACTCTAATCGACCCGAAAAAAACATGAAAATGGAATTCCAAACCGAAATATGGATATACAATCCATAGGATTTGTTTAACAACATCATTTAACAGCAATCGATTCATCAAAATTGGGTGGAAAACGAAATCAAGAACAAAACTCCCAAAAAGTCAACTCTAGGGAATCAAGAAAAGTACCTCGATCCGACGAAGAATAATGGATTAGATGATGTTATAATCACCTAGGATACTCCAAAACACCTTCGATGGAGTAGAAATCGGCCAGAAGTCCAAACCCTAGTCGCCCTCATCTCAAACCCGCGAAGAGAAGATAAAAGGAAGTGAAAATGGTGAAAAACAAATGCTATCCACTATATATACTGGACAGCTTAGCGTGCGCTAAGCTTCACTGATTAGCGTGCGCTATCGAAGCATCAAAAACAAACATTCTACCAAAATGTATAGTTAGCGTGCGCTAACCACAATAGTTTAGCGTGCGCTAAGGGAAAGCCTACTATGCATTGCTCGGGGGGGCCTTGATAGCAAGGTTCAAAAGTGTGCCATAAGTAGTAGAAAGAAAATGGGATAGGACAAGCCAAGGCAACGAGACCTCCAGACCCAGTCCAATAGCTTGTGGACTGCCTCGAACTACCAGTTAGCGTGCACTAACACAACCATAGCGTGCACTAACTACAGCACCTTAGCGCGCGCTATCCACCTGTATGTAGCTTGCGCTATCGACTCAGAATGACAGCAATAGTACTTTCAAAAATGGGTACGACGACAGATTTCTCCGACCGAATCTTCAAGTTCAAGATACTGATGGAAATATCCATAATATGATCATACTAAGAGCTTGAGCTCTAATCAAACTCATACGCGACCATGGAAAGGGTCGAAACAACAAATACGAAGGCAGATACCCACAACTTTAGGAAATTACAAAATGGTCCAAAATGCCCGGAATTCACGATACGTGATCGAATAACCAAACCGAAGCTCCCAACACGTATAACAACATTAATGAACTTAAGAGAAACTCGAAACAACAATTTCAAACAAGATTCGCAAGAATCGAACTCAAGTGCGGAAAAGCCGCTAAGAAACACGGAACTCATCAAAACAACACTGAAACGAACTCGGACGACAAAAAATGCAGAATTAATCATTCTCAGAAGGACTAAACGGTCACAAGCGAGCCGCTAAAACGGACTCCTGCCAAAAAAAAGAAATTCACCGAAAATCGAAATCGCGGATATTACATACTACCCTCCTTAAAAGAAGTTTTGTCCCGAAACTTAAAAATAAGTAGGGAGAAGCAATATCTGTTGACTCAAAATGTATTTTGATGATTATTATAGTCAAAACATTTAATTGAATCAATCTCGGCTCGATAATATTTTGAAGAAGCAAAATATAGCTAACGCACGCTACGTATCATATCATAGCGCACGCTATCGAGACACTCATATACAGACCAGTCAAGTCAGCTGCAGCCTACTCAAGTCGCCTGTTCGATAGCGCACGCAAGCTATTCAATGATAGCGCACGCTAATAATCTACAGTTAGCGCACGCTATACAACAAATATAACGCACGCTATCGCAAGTCTCCAGACGTCAGTGAAGTCTGGAAGGAAATCAGAAACTGGACGTTGCGCACGCTATACATATCATATTATGTACGCTACATCATGGACATAGCGCACATTACATATCATCTCTAGCGCACGCTACCAATATTATGGTTAGTAGTCCAGTAGCTACTGGACTCATTTCGTCAAGGCTTTTACGTACGCTACACAAGGTAACGTACGTTAATGAAATAACTCAGTAGCGCACGCTAAAGGAAAAGTATTAGCGCACGCTAAATGGAATCTGCAGCTTACCGTTTGAATTTCAACCGTTGGAAGCAAGAGTCAATGCAGATCCGGAAAATCTGGAAAAATTGGATTTAATTAATGCTAGCGCACGCTATGCATACTTGCTAGCGCACGCTAATCATAAATTTAGCCGTTGAAAAAGAGTCGTTGGAGAGAAAATCGGATATTGTCAAAGTCAAGATCGAAGACTAGTTGACCAAGACGCTAGCGCACGCTACCACTTCATTACTAGCGCACGCTAGACATGGTATTTTACCGTTACAACAGTCTTTGTGACCGTTCAGAGATTTCAAGTCAAAATTCATTAGCGCACGCTACAAGGCACTATTAGCGCACGCTAATAGTATGTTTTTCAGAATTTGAAGGCTGTCTCACACCTATAAATACCCGAAGGACTTGGGTATCAAACACACAACTTCAAGCATTCAAGCATACATGCATACAAGCAATCAAAGCATTCTTGAGCTCAGATTTATATATTTCTTGCACTACTAGTTGTGAGAAAAGAAAGATACAAGAGCGATTTCAATTGTAATATCCATTATTCTTTGTATTCTTTCATTTGGTTGTAAGTGTTGCATCACTTACACTTGAGCGAAAAAGAAACGAATCAAGAGTCACTAATCCGGTGTTATTAGGATCTTTGATCCGGCATTGTTAGGATTACACTCCCATATTCGTATAGTTAGGATTATCTAGTTCCTATAGAACACTAGATAAACAATCATCTATATTGAGGGAAAGGTTGAGCTTGGACCGATAGAAGACAAGCGGATTGTAACGGTTGCAAACTCGGACCGATAGAAGACGAGTTAAGGTTGTGGTTTTTCTTAAGCCAATAGAAAAAGAAAGTCGGAGAGAGGACGTAGGCAAGTTGCCGAACCTCTATAAATTCTTGAGTCTTTAAATTCCGCACTATTTTCTTTTTATTTGCAAGAAATTTCGGTATTCCGCATCACCACTATTCAACCCCCCTTTTTAAAGGGGGTCTCTTTTTAAAGGTTTAACCACCTAAGAGAAAAAGATCCGCAAATGGCACTTCTTGGCCAAATTGAAGGAAATGCTCTCAACCGTCCTCCCTTCTTCGACGGTTCCAATTTCATGACGTGGAAAAAGAAGATGGCGATCTTCGTTCAAGCCTACGATATTGAAATCTGGAAAGTTATTGCTCTCGCTCCTAAACTTGCTAAGAAAGAAGATGGATCGTTGAAAAAGATCGAAGAATTCAACGATGAGGATTGGAGAAACACGCATGTCAACTCCCGAGCTACTAAACTCCTCTATTGCGCTCTCAATCCCGAAGAACTTAATAGGATATCGTCCTATGAAAGTGCAAAAGAAATTTGGGAAATTCTCGAAGTCACTCACGAGGGAACCACCCAAGTCAAGGAGACCAAAATTAATATGTTACTCCATGACTACGAATTATTTTCCATGAAAGACGAGGAAACGATCACAAATATGTTGGATCGATTTTAGGCTATAACAAACGGTCTTGCATCTTTCGGAAAGCCTATATCGAGCAGCGACAAAGCTAAGAAAATTCTTCGATCGTTGCCACGAGAATGGGATGCCACGGTCACCGCGATCATAGAATCCAAGGATCTCAACAAGCTCGAATTTAGTGCCCTCATCGGGTCACTCATCAACTATGAGATCGTTCTCAAGTCTAGAGGCACAAAACCAAAGCCTCGGGAAAGAGTAGTCGCATTCAATGTTGATAGCGACGTTGAGGAAGATGTTGCCGAAGATGAAGACGACGAGGAACTCGCTCTTTATGCCAAAAACTTTAGAAGGTACAAAAACCTAATTCAAAAGAGGCGAAGCTTTCTTGGTCGGGATGGCAAACCGGAGCAAAAGAAGAGTGGCTACACTCATTTCTAGAAGTTCGACAATAATTGTCGGAAATGTGGTCAAGCCGGTCATTATGCCAAAGAATGCCGAGGATCCTCTTCAAAACCGCAAATGGAAAGATTCAAAAAGAAGGAGGTTCTAATCGCTTCTTGGAGTGATGACGAGGAGGAGATTGAAAGATCTCTAGACGCAAATCTTGCATTCATGGCCCTCGACTCCGAAAGCAATATCGAGGTAAGCTCTATGCTCAATGATGATGAATATGACTCTTTTGATTTTTGTGATTCACAAGAAGTTCATCAAGATGATGAGTTGTTGAGTGCGTTTGAATCGTTAAATACGGAGTATGATGAGATGGTCAAGTTAAATATATCTTTAAAGAGAAAAATAAAATCTCTAGAACTCGAAAACTCCTCTCTTCAAAACAAGGGCAAAACTATTGAGACCGACCATACTTCATGTCTTGAAAAAGAAAATGTTCTGAAAATTGAGTTAACAAAAACTCAAAAGGAGCTAAAATATATTTTGAACAAATTTACTCTTGGAAATGAGAAATTCGAAAGGCTCCTATCCATTCAAAAATCGCCCTTGCTCAAACACGGTCTTGGTTTCGACCCTTTCAAACGGGAACAATCCCTTATCAACCTTGACAAAATAAAGAAAACCGAAACCGAGAACTCAAAAGATCCGCTCAAACGAGTTCACAATGTTAATATTCATTCAAAGTTAAGAACTATCAAAGTTAAGCAAATATGGGTTCCGAAAGGGACGATTGTTCCGAATGCTATAAGCATAGTTAACTTTGGAGGACCCAAACGAGCTTGGGTACCGAAACAACCGAGAAATTCTACTTTTGTAGGTACCGGCACCAAGGAAAAACAAGTGGTACATTGATAGCGGATGCTCAAGGCACATGTGTGGCTCCGAGGACTTATTTGAAGACCTCGAATATCAAGATCAAGGACATGTGACCTTTGGAGACAATCAAAAGGGAAAAATCAAAGGAATCGGCAAAGTCGGTAAGGAACCTTCTCCTTCTATCAACAAAGTACTATTTGTTGAAGGTTTGCATCATAATCTCCTTAGCGTTTCGCAACTTTGTGATGAAGGTTTTAAAATTCTATTTGAGCAAACGCATTGCACAGCATTTAGAAATAATAAAATTGCATTCATTGGTTTGAGATGTGGAAACATCTATATTGTCGATATTAATGATAAGAGATCTTTCAATGAAAAATGCCTTATTACCTTGGATGACAATGCATATTTATGGCATCGAAAATTGGGGCATACCTCTCTACCTATTATTTCTATTTTATCTAGACACGACCTTGTTCGTAGATTGCCCAAACTCAAATTCGATAGAAAACATTTGTGTGAATCATGCATTAAAGGGAAACATACTTGAGAATCATTTAAACCAAAATTTGAGGTTTCCACTAGTCGAGTTCTTGAACTCGTGCATATGGATTTGATTGGACCATCTAGACATGTTAGTTTAAATGGTAAACTTTATACTTTGGTTATTGTTGATGATTTCTTTCGATTTACTTGGGTTAGATTTTTAGCTCATAAAGATGATGCATTTTCCGAGTTTTCTAAATGGTGTCGTTTGGTATCAAATGAGAAAAACCTCTCCATAATCTCTATTCGCACCGACCACGGAGGTGAATTTGATTGCACCCCGTTTGAACTTTTATGTGATAAATACTGTATTAATCATAATTTTTCGGCTCCTAGAACGCCTCAACAAAATGGAGTTGTTGAAAGGAAAAACCGATCTTTGGAAGAAATGTCGAGGACAATGCTAAATGAATATTCTCTTCCACGATATTTTTGGGCCGAAGCAATTTTTACGGCATGTTATGTGATTAACGGAGTTCACGTTCGTAGAACTCATCTTAAAACTCCGTATGAATTATGGAAGGGCAAAAAGCCCAATATTGCTTACTTTCATCCTTTTGGTTGCAATGTATTTATTTTGAACAATGGCAAGGATAACTTGGGCAAGTTTGATGCCAAATCCGACTCCGGAACTTTTCTTGGCTATTGTACTAATAGCAAAGCATATCGTGTGTATAATATTAGAACGAATAAAGTTGAAGAATCCATACATGTTAAATTCAATGATATGATATCACCCCCGAGAAAGGTAGAATATTTTGATGATGCAGGTACCTTTCCGGATCCCTCACCCGAAGTGAAAAAAATTTCGGAAATCGAAACAAACACAATCGTTGATTTACCGAAAGATTGGAGGCACATCAAAGACCATCCGAAGGATCTCGTGATCGGAAACATTGAAGACGGTGTTCAAACCCGAAGGAGGACCACCGAATTTATGGCCCATTGTGCTTTTGTATCCGAAATAGTTCCCAAAAATATATCCGAAGCTCTCGATGATGAAAGTTGGGTGATGGCAATGCAAGAGGAGCTTGTGCAATTCAAGCACAATAATGTATGGAATTTAGTTCCCGCGCCTAAAGATAAAACAATTATCGGAACTAAATGGGTGCATAAAATCAAGAGTGACGAAGACGGCTATCCTATTCGAAATAAATCTCGTTTGGTCGCTCAAGGATATAATCAAGAAGAAGGCCTTGATTACGAAGAAAGTTTTGCTCCCGTGGCTCGACTCGAAGCCATTCGATTGCTTTGTGCATTTGCCGCCCATAAGAAGATTAAACTATTTCAAATGGATGTCAAAAGTGCATTCTTGAATGGTTTCATTCAAGAAGAAGTCTACGTCAAGCAACCTCCCGGTTTTGAAGACCATCATTTTCCGGATCATGTCTACAAGCTCAACAAGGCACTTTACGGGTTGAAGCAAGCACCCCGAGCATGGTATGATCGTTTAAGTCAATTTTTCATAGCTAATGACTATAAAAGAGGCAAAGTCGATAATACCTTATTTGTTAAAATACTAAATGATGATATACTTGTTTGCCAAATTTACGTTGATGACATTGTTTTTGGAGCTACTAATGAATCCTTGTGCCAAGATTTTTCTAATCTTATGAAAGGAGAATTCGAAATGAGTATGATGGGAGAATTAACGTTCTTCCTCGGGCTTCAAATCAAACAATGCGAAGATGGAATTTTTATCCATCAAACGAAGTACTCAAACGACCTCCTCAAGAAATTCAATATGGAAAATAGCAAGGTGATATCTACGCCAATGTCGTCATCATTAAAGCTCGAGAAAGATGAAAATGGCAAATCCGTAGATCAAAAACTATATCGAGGTATGATCGGATCTTTGCTATATTTGATCGCATCTAGGCGGATATAATATTTGCTACGTGTCTATGTGCTCGATTCCAAGCTAATCCCAAGGAATCACATTTAATTGCTTGTAAACGCATTTTTCGCTATTTGAAAGGAACTATTGGACTAGGTCTAGGGTATCCTTCTTGCTTGGAGTTTAATTTAATTGCCAATAGTGACGCCGATTTAGCGGATGCAAAATTGATAAAAAGAGTACTAGTGGTACATGTCATTTTGTTGGATCTTGTTTAATATCTTGGGGAAGTAAAAGCAAACCCGGCGTAGCATTGTCTACAAATGAGGCCGAATATGTCGGCGAGGAGCGCACATGTGCTCAAGTGCTATGGATTAAAAATCAACTACGCGACTACGGCATTCATTTTGAAAATACCCCTATCTTATGTGATAACACTAGTGCTATTAATTTGAGCGAAAATCCTGTTTTGCACAGTAGAACCAAACATATAGATATTAGACATCATTTTTTACGTGATCATGTTCAAAAGAAAGATATCTGTTTAATTTTTGTCGGGACGAAGGATCAACTTGCTGACATCTTTACAAAACCTCTTCCCGAAGAATCTTTTAACTCCATTCGTTTACAACTTGGCATGGGACATATAGACAACTTTTGAAATAAGCTTCTACTCAAAACATCAAAATCGGTGAGTCAGATCAATCGCTAGCGCGCGCTAGCTTAATATTCTTAACGCGCGCTAAAATCTGCATTCGATAACGTACGCTAAACTCTACCTTCTAGCGTACGCTAATTAAAGTTTTTTCGAATACCACTGGACAGTCCAGTAAGTCTCTTTTTTCAGCCTAACGTACGCTAACCTTCTAAAACCTAGCGTACGCTAACTTAAACGTCGCTGACTATATATATGCCGTACAACCCTAAAACTCAGCACACTCTGTAACGCACGCAATCGACTTCCCTCTTGCAAAAACCCTAGACACTCACCCGATCCAATCTGCAAGCTTCTCCCTCACAATCTTCGATTCCCTTCGTTTCTTCCTTCATAATGTCGAGCAAGAATCGCACCGCTATGGGAAAGCAATACAACAATCTTAAACGACCCCTCAATGCCCAATTTGATGCGGATCGATTCATCTCCGCCACTGCCTCGAGGGTGTTCTTTGACATACTCCCTCAAGAACACATCACCGATTGCTACTTCTTCAACCTCTTAAGTCTCGAACGGGTAAACGTTGACATTTCCATTTTCTTTTCATCACTCGGTATTTCTCGCTTTGTTGAATGCAAAAACCCTGTTTTTCCTGAACTCGTCCGGGAGTTCTATGCCAACCTTCATGTGGCCGAAAGTGAAGGTTCTTCAGTCCTTGTGCTAGGTAGTCTTGTCGGAGGAACTCGTGTGAAAGTCTCTTCCGATGTCTTGTATCAGATTTTCGGTTTACCTTCTGATGGCTTTATTTGCACTGGAAAATCCTTGGCGGCAGCGGTGAAGTCGGTGAAATTGATGTAAAAGAGTTTCTGAGCTCGAAGGCCGTTATCGACATAACGGACGATTTTTTTGAAAACAACGACTTCGGGGTCAATATCCGTCTGCTTTTGGTAGCCCTCACAAAATGCCTTATGCCGAAGGTTAATTCCCGAGATAAACTTGTAGGCGTGGACAAGCAAGTGGTTTACCGAGTTCTCAACGACGATAAAGTCAATTTCTCCGACATCATCATCAGTTGGATGAAGGTGAAGGGAGATTTGTTTCGGTCGAAAAACTATGCCACTCGTTCTCGCAAGGCTGGAATGCCTTACGGATCAATCCTGTCGGCTATTTTCAGTTTTCATCAAGTCGACTTGTCGAAGGACAAGGCAGTCCCCGTCTCCCTCGGACATGAGATCTCGGACGCTTCACTCAAAGCTATGCACTAAGTCCGGACGATCAACAGAGGCTGGATTCTCTTTCCGTACCTACGCGATGATGACCAAGTAGAGAAAGGGTCACGGATACCCACTGCAGAAGAAAAGATCACTCGTCGGGGACCTCACACTCTTCGAGAAATGCAGACTGGGGAATTCGTAAGGAAACCTACATCGAAAGGAAAACGCCCGATGAGAAATGTGGTGACGAAGGAAGAGGAGAGTGATCTCTGTGCTCGGATGCGGGGCATCGAGACTTCACACGCTGAGATACGAGAGGATTTTCGGGCTCTGCGTTCGGAAGTCCGGGAAGTGCGTTCGGAAGTCCGGGAAGTGCGTTCAGAAGTCCGGGAAGTTCGTGGGCTGTTATCCGAGTTCATTCGCTTCACACACCCCTCGTTCCCTTTCCCTTCGTCCTCATCCGATCCTTAGATTTGATGATCTTTGATGTTTGATGTAGAAACTTGTTGTTCGAATAATCTATATGTCGTTTGTCATGAAAACTCGTTGTATTTCCTGCATTTTATCTTAATGAAATTCGCATTTCTTAATTTGGCATTTGTTTACAAGTATTGTTACTGTTGTTTACTATTGATTGCACCTTGAATAAATTTCGTTAATATTTAATAACGCAACAATTCAGGGGGAGTTCCTTTTTGTTTATGTCAAAAAGGGGGAGAATACTCCAAAAACGAAAATCTACTAATATATCGAACAAGTTTATCTTGATTCGAATCATTTCAAAATGTTTTTGCAGGTACTAATTAAATGTTTTGACATCATCAAAAAGGGGGAGATTGTTGACTCAAAATGTATTTTGATGATTATTATATTCAAAACATTTTATTGAATCAATCTCGGCTCGATAATATTTTGAAGAAGCAAAATATAGCTAACGCACGCTACGTATCATATCATAGCGCACGCTATCGAGACACTCATATACAGACCAGTCAAGTTAGCTGCAGCCTACTCAAGTCGCCTGTTCGATAGCGCACACAAGCTATTCAATGATAGCGCACGCTAATAATCTACAGTTAGCGCACACTATACAACAAATATAATGCACGCTATCGCAAGTCTCCAGAGGTCAGTGAAGTCTGGAAGGAAATCAGAAACTGGACGTTGCGCACGCTATACATATCATATTAAATGCGCTCTGACATGGACATAGCGCCACGTTACATATCATCTCTAGCGCACGCTACCAATATTATGGTTAGTAGTCCGGTAGCTCTTTGGACTCATTTAAATCAAGGCTTTTACGTACGCTACACAAGGTAACGTACGTTAATGAAATAACTCAGTAGCGCACGCTAAAGGAAAAGTATTAGCGCACGCTAAATGGAATCTGCAGCTTACCGTTTGAATTTCAACCGTTGGAAGCAAGAGTCAATGCAGATCCGGAAAATCTGGAAAAATTGGATTTAATTAATGCTAGCGCACGCTATGCATACTTGCTAGCGCACGCTAATCATAAATTTAGCCATTGGAAAAAGAGTCGTTGGAGAGAAAATCGGATATTGTCAAAGTCAAGATCGAAGACTAGTTGACCAAGACGCTAGCGCACGCTACCACTTCATTACTAGCGCATGCTAGACATGGTATTTTACCGTTACAACAGTCTTTGTGACCGTTCAGAGATTTCAAGTCAAAATTCGTTAGCGCACGCTACAAGGCACTATTAGCGCACGCTAATAGTATGTTTTTCAATTTGAAGGTCTCACACCTATAAATACCCGAAGGACTTGGGTATCAAACACACAACTTCAAGCATTCAAGCATACAAGCATACAAGCAATCAAAGCATTCTTGAGCTCAGATTTATATATTTTACTGCACTACAAGTTGTGAGAAAAGAAAGATACAAGAGCGATTTCAATTGTAATATCCATTATTCTTTGTATTCTTTCATTTGGTTGTAAGTGTTGCATCACTTACACTTGAGCGAAAAAGAAACGAATCAAGAGTCACTAATCCGGTGTTATTAGGATCTTTGATCCGGCATTGTTAGGATTACACTCCCATATTCGTATAGTTAGGATTATCTAGTTCCTATAGAACACTAGATAAACAATCATCTATATTGAGGGAAAGGTTGAGCTTGGACCGATAGAAGACAAGCGGATTGTAACGGTTGCAAACTCGGACCGATAGAAGACGAGTTAAGGTTGTGGTTTTTCTTAAGCCAATAGAAAAAGAAAGTCGGAGAGAGGACGTAGGCAAGTTGCCGAACCTCTATAAATTCTTGAGTCTTTAAATTCCGCACTATTTTCTTTTTATTTGCAAGAAATTTCGGTATTCCGCATCACCACTATTCAACCCCCCTTCTAGTGGTGAATTTATCTCTTCAATATCCCACCAGGAACATCTAAACGTGATACACAAGAACCACGTAACTTACGCCCATTGGCAAAATGTTACAAGAAACGCAAAGAAACATAGGGCGTGAAATCATGCTCAACGACAATCATCACAATGTCACAAGCAAAAACATAATAAAACCAACAAGTGTCAAGTATCACCAAATAGATAGCAAAATCAAATCAATTATCCGAACAATCCAGAAACAAAAGGCACATATTATAAGAAAATACGAACAGTCGAAAAATAGGAATTAAATGCACAACGATCCGCAAAGGTAACCACGAAGAACTCCGACCATGCCGAAATTCTCGAAAACCACACTAGGCATCTCCGTGTCCTTTGGAGCGGAGATGCAACTTGATCTCCAAAGCTCTCAGTTACCATCTCGCAATGCCCAGCTCGGCGTCCCAAATGACCGCAATCGAAATAGCTGACTAACAGTGAACGATAACTCTTCGTGGTACGAGATCATGCAACAACAATAGACAACCACGATTGAACAATAATGATCAAACAACAACGATCGAACAATAATGATCGAACAACAACGATCGAACAACAATGATCAAACAACAATGATCGAACAACAATGATTGAACAACAATGATCGAGTAACAACGGTCGAACAACAATGATCGAACAACAATGATCGAACAGCAATGATCGAACAACAACGGTTGAATAATGACTCCGAAGTTCACACTTCAACTCAAGACATTAAAAGAGCTTGTAGAAACTAAAAGATGTTACTTTCGAACAAGGTTCATAAGAATCGAACCGCACTCGGAAAAGTCACAACGATAACCAGATCGATCCAAAACAATATCACGACTCGTTTGAACGATAAAAACCGAAATACATAACAAGTTCAGAAAGTATAATCAACGAACATGAGCGAGTCTATAGAATTGAGAGGGAAAAAATGTAGAAGTCAAAATAATACGGGTATTACATTCAACCTCTTTTAAAAGAAGTGTCGTCCCCGAGACTCACAACAATGGAAGCAAGGCAACAACACCACAAGCAACCGACAGGAACATCTTTCAAGGGCCTCTCAGAGCCGATCCTGATATCTATGCTGAAGTCCGCGCCCCGAAAGACTCGGTGACCAACTCGCAAGACTGGATTCTGTGTCCCTCGAGTCCACACTTGTAACAGGTTACTGGCGAGAAGGACAATTTCTACGTACATGCCCTAGCACATTACAGTTGAAGCACCTCGGCATACCGAATATACAACTGCTAGGTACAATGGAACATAACATCACAAAACAACATACCGGAGATGCCAACTCAGCACAACATATCAACGTAAGGCAACCCACATACACAAAATCACAGCAATGACGGCATACATTCAGCGATTTCAACGGCCCGAACAATAACCAGTACACAATTACAAAACATCACGAAACGATCACAGATGTACACAATCAAACAAACCCATGCTCTAACAGCTCACACAGGTGCGATAACACGCAAATCACCACGAAACGATAACATTAAATACCAACTTCACACCTCACACTGAGGGATAACACAACAAATGCATGGCAAATGACTCAATGCTCACACCACCAATTCAATCACAACTCGGGGGCTAATATCCTAACGATAATGGTATCATCATACGCGCATTCCCTGACCGCAAACAGGAATGATAGGTTTTAAAAACGAAAATTACATTTTCAAAAATAATTTGGAAACACCAATTGATCTTAAGTATCACATTTCAAAAAAGTAATAAAAACAGTATCATCGAGACTTTGAAAAATCATCTTGCATTTGATAAAAATGAGGACATCTTTCCTTTAGTTAAAAACTTTCAGAAATATTCGACCTTCGGGTCTAAACAAATGCGTTTTTAAATTACTGAAAATATCTCAAAATATTTTGGTCCTCAAAGTGGAATAATTTTAAAACATACAGTGGCACTAGTAGGCACCTTGAAAATACCGCGAGAAAATAATCCATTTTAAAAGTACGTCTCGAAATTTATTCTCTAAGATACTAAAGGTTTGAAAAAAATCCATTAGGCCATAATGCCCAAAACTCACATGTATTGACATATGCTTATACATCTCATAGTACACGCATCAAATCGTTTCGAAATCAAAAAAAGGCATGTCTTTTCCGGAAAACAAACAGTCAAGTAATCACAGTTGAAAACTGCCTAGGATCGGGGCGAAACCACTGATCCCATTCGAGGCCTCTAAGGACCCTCTCGAACTGGCCATAATCATAAATCAAATCACGTACAGGCATCGCCTAGGACCGGGGTGAAGCCACTGGTCCCATTCAAGGCCTCTAAGGACCCTCATGAACTGGCTAGCGAACAAGCTCGTGAATCGGGAGTGAAGTCACGGATTCCCCGAAGGCCTCGTTGGAACCTCCTCGAGTGAGCAAATCAAGCACATATACATTTCTATTCCATATTAAGAACAAAGGTTTCACGAGAACACTTGCAAAATGAGCAAATCATTTTGAAATCATTAGCAGCGGACAAAACCAATAGTCACAAATACATTAGCAGCGACACCACTCCTCATATAAACAAAATATGACAGCCAAATGACCACATATCACGAAACCAAAATCTACATAAAGATTCCATCACTTAACAATCATACAAGTAGATCGTGTCACATGAGGCACAACACAAAGAAGGGAGACTTACACCCACAGTTCGCACGAAGATGATGATCGCCCCTCGATACTAATCACGACCAACAACTCAGACGACGCGTCGCGACACGACTTAGTCAGATAAAATCCGACGAAAAAAGACTCAACACACACTGTCCAGATGAAAACACGACTCAACAATGACCAACTCAACCCGACAGCCTAGGTTTCCACAACCTGGCTCCGATACCATTTATATAACACCCCCAATCCTCTCAGGGATATTACATGCCGTAGACCCTTTCCTCAAGGATCTACAAGGCTGGTAACAAAATAAAACATCTTAACATCGCCTTTAAGGCTGAAATGATCCAGTAGACCGATTTAGTCTTTCAATTTATACATACAATTTGATCTCAAAACATGCCCACGCAGGGGGTCAAAATAAAACACTCCCGTGCAACGGGAAAATACTGCAGCGGAAATAAACTACAACTAGGCCAACACAACATCGAAAGGGTCCTCATGTGATTAGTATCGATCATCTTTCACCATCCTTCATACCAACCCTGTGTTATGCTCCCCAAAACCTGAATGCAAAATAGACATCCATCCCCCGATTACTCGGGAGTTAGCAAAATTCTACTATTTTGCTAGTACAAGTACAAAGTGCAAATACGAGACATCCAATTCATATTCCAAGAATAATAATAATAATCAACAATCCTCAAAGATTCAAACATAGCGAAAGATACATCCCGAGGCAAAGGGTTCGAGTAAAACTTTCTAAATTCGACAGATCGTCAATCAAGAGAACAATTTATAAAATATTTTTAGAAATGAAAGCCCTCGGGAGTTTTAGCAGAAACCATTTAGGATTAACAAATCCTTCTCTTTTCAAAGAAACTGAAAGAGGTCACAGCCCAAAGATTTGCTTTCTCAAATAAAAATCAACAATAATTCACAGGGTTCAAATCCCACGTCACGTGTCCTCGATGGACATAAAGTCAACAAAATAAAACCATTCAAGATACAAAATCTCAGTGACACATCCAAGATACTCGACCTCGCAAAACACATCCAAAATCATATACATAACACCGTGAACACATGCCACGTCATCTCACGGTTGGATCAATCACTTGTTGTCTCCTGACCACATGATCGCATGCCATGTGTCACCGTAGGTATTCTTAGACGCTCACGATTGGATCAATCACTTGTTACATCCTGACCACATGATCACAAGACATTTGTCACCGTAGTTTTTCTTAGGCTCTCACGGTTGGATCAATCGCTTGTTGCATCCTGACCACATGATCGCCTGCCATGTGTCACCGTAGACCCCGCCCATGTCCACACATTCACACACATAACATTGTACACCAAGGATATCCAAACAATTCACCCAGAGGCAACAAACACTTAGCACGACGCAAACGTCAAACCACAACGCACTGAAATGAGGCAATATATGTACATACGCATTATTGAGTGCAACATCAACACCAAACATATCCATAGGATTCACATAATCATTTACGAAACATACCAATCACAAAATACACACGGGTTTTGAAAGAGAGCCTTTAACGAGGCGAAACCGAATCTTTTGAAAGTTCATTTCAAACAACCAAATGAACACATTTAGACGATCACCGATCATCATATCCACAAAACAAGAAATGTATGAACAAGGTACTTGCGTCGAATAATCACAAATGCAGAGAATCGACCGAAGTAGGATGACACGAACCGACTATGAACCCGCCGACTCCGCCGAACGCCAACCCGCGACAATAAACTACGAACGGCAACAACAACAATGAAAATGAATTCCATAGAACGACCTAAAGCCGCTAAATTCAAGAAACAAACGACGAAAGTTCAAGGGTTTCTCCCAAAACGGCCAAGAACATTAATCGACCCGACAAAAACATGAAAACGGAATTCCAAACCGAAATATGGATATACAATCCATATGATATGTTTAACAACATCATTTAACAGCAATCGATTCATCAAAATCAAATGGAAATGAAATCAAGAACAAAACTCCCAAAAAGTCAACTCTATGGAATCAAGAAAAATACCTCGATCCGACGAAGAACAATGGATTAGATGATGTTATAATGACCTAGGATACTCCAAAACACCTTAGATGGAGTAGAAAGCGGCCAAAAGTCCAAACCCTAGTCACCCTCGTCTCAAACTCGTGGAGAGAAGAAGAGAGGAAGTGAAAATGGTGAAAAACTACTGCTGTCCAGTATATATACTGGACAACTTAGCGTGCGCTAATCTTCACTGATTAGCGTGCGCTATCGAAGCATCAAAAATAAACATTCTGCCAAAACATACAGTTAGCGTGCACTAACCACAATAGTTTAGCGTGCGCTAACGAGACCTCAGACCCAGTCCAATAGATTCTGGACTACCTCGAACTACCAGTTAGCGTGCGCTTACACAACCATAACATGCGCTAACTACAACACCTTAGCGCGCGCTATCCACCTGCATGTAGCGTGCGCTATCGACTCAGAATGACAGCAACAATACTCTCAAAAATGGGTACGACGATGGATTTCTCCGACTGAATCTTGAAGTTCAAGATACGCACGGAAAGCTCCAGAATATGATCATACTAAGAGCTTGAGCTTTTATCCAACTCAAACGCGACTTTGGAAAATTACAAAATGGCCCAAAATACCCGTAATTCACGATATGTGATGGAATAACCACACCGAAGCTCCCAACATGTATAACAACGTTTATGAACTTACGAGAAACTCGGAATAACAGTTTCGAACGAGATTCACAAGAATCGAACTCAAGTGCGGAAAAGCCGCTAAGAAACACGGAATCCATTAAAACGATACCAAGACGAACTCGGATGACAAAAAGTGCAAAATTAATCATTCTCAGAATGACGAACGGTCACAAGCAAGCCATTAAAATGGACTCCTGCCAAAAAAAGAAATTTACTGAAAATCGAAATCGCGGATATTACAGCAGATCCAGCCGGGAAGAATGTGGACATTGAAATAGGTGAACCAGTATTGCTTAAGGTGTCATTGTGGAAAGATTTGACGAGATTCAGGAAGCAAGAAAAGCTTAGTCCAAGATGTATCGGGCTTTTGAAATTCTAAGACGCATGGGGAAAGTTGCGTATGAGCTGGCTTTACCACCGCATATGCAACACGTTCATAATGTATTTCATGTTTCGATGCTTAAAAAATATCACCCTGACTCTAGACATGTGGTAGAGTATGATCCTATAGAGATTCAGTCAAATTTGTCTTATGTAGAGCAACCGATCAAGATTATAGATCGTAGAGAGAAAGTGCTTAGAATAAGACAGTTATGTTAGTTAGAGTATTGTGGAGAAACGCCAAGGTTGAAGAATCAACTTGGGAGTTATAAAGTGAGATGTTAGAAAAGTACCTTCAGCTGTTTACGTAATAGATTCTGATGATAGAATCCTTTTAGGGGGAGGACGTAATGATTTGGAATTTCCGACTCGTATATTATATTGTGATAATATATATATTTTGGTAATTTTAAATGTTCATTATGTGCCATGATTTAATATGTGATTTTATGTGTGATATAATTGTTAGACTAGGTTCTATGTGGTAATGAGATCGGTTTTATTTAGTAGAATCATAAATGTTGTTAAATTCGACTTAGTATTTAAATTGCATAATTGTTAGTAGAATTGATTAAATTGGATGTTAGTAAATTTCTGAATATTTATAATAGTGGTTAAATATTTATTTAATTTAATAATTCGTGGTGTCAATTATATATTAGTATTTATATTTAATCATATAAATATTTATTTTATGGAGTTAGAGCTCGTGTTTTTATTTAAATGATATTTTATTGAATAAATACACTTTCTAGTATTATTTTGTTTACGATTTAAAAATCTAGATTTTAATCAATCTATATATATTCTTTTTTTTTTGGAATGTGATACCCTTTTAATTTAATGGTAGATTGCAGTTGTATTTATTTTAATAATAAAAGTGAGTTGTAAAAAAATTCTATTTCTAATTTCTTTGATGTAATTATGAAATCACCGTTGAGTCCATGCTTTATTATTTTTATTTTAATAGAAATTTTGTCAATTCTAAATCACCACTACAAATATTTTCTACTCATCTATTTTAACTAGTTCTGGGGCCCCGTGGGATGCATGGAGTTGCCCATGAGTGTTGTTTTCTATTCGTCATTTGCAGTCCTGTTTTACAAAGAAATAAGGTTTCTTGTGTTAAATTATTAAGGAAAGGAAAAAATTAGAATTGTTACTTTAAAAGATGTAGCAAATTGGGTATATTTTAATAAAATAGTGATGTTAATTTCTTTTCTCTTCTTTTTAAGTGCAACGTTTTTATATTTGGATTTGTTCGTTCCTATGACAGTTCATGTATTTTTTTAAAATCGATTATTCATTTTAAAATGATTTTTTTTCAAAGATCAAAAATTATTTGCGAGCCAAATTTTTTTAATAATCAATTATTTACAGTATTAGGTCTTTTTTAGCTTCCTTTTTTTGTATCTACATGGACTTCTCTATTCGTTTGCTGCACTTTGGACTCTCGCTTTTTTCGTTCATATTATCCTTCCGCTAATCGCTTCCTGATAATTGAATCCAGTGATTCAAACGCTTGATTCAGGGCAGTTCCATTCGTCACCGGCAAGAATGGTCCAAAAATCCGTTTTTTTAGATCTCCATTTTGTGATGATTCTGGCTAACATGGATTTGGTTAACTAGGGACTATTTTCTCTGTTTGGTTTATTTGAGGAAAGTAAAAGATAGCCTCTTTTAGACGTATATTTTCTATCCGAGCAGTGATTGCTCTCATATCTGTTTTGTAAAGTGCTTTGTATCTGTAGCTGTCTTGGCAAAAATATTCTGAGGATATGCGTATTACTTTTTATTATCATGGGCGTGCTTGTGCAGGGGGATTATTTTGGTGAAGACAATGAAGTGGATTCTGTTTACAAAGGTTGGGAACATTGTTTTGAGGAGACAATATTTGTATTATATTAATATTAGCCCTAGATGGCTTATCTGAACAGTTTGGGTTTTTTTAATTGTAGTTCAACTTCAAGGAATGTTTTTGGGGTCTTGATATTGGTAATGACAGTGATGAAGGATTCTCGATCACATCAATGGCACCATTCGTCTGCAAAATATATTCATATGTTTAGGTATTTTGTAAATATATTCATCCGCAATATATACCGAGCAATAACCTATCGAGGTTATCGTTCCACACAAAATCAGCCGACTGTATTTCCTAGAACAATCTGATAGCAAATCGATCTTCTGGTCACAGAGATATTTATGAAAAAAAATAAAAATATCCACCTGGTATTTTAAACCAACAATGAAGTATAATATTGATTGACAGACAACACAAGACTCTAAAACTAACTTCAACACAAATATTGAAAATCTCTATCTAAAGCACAGAACCATATTTAATTTTCAAAATTCAACATCATTAAGACTCAATCGCTATCAGATCTAATATCAAAGAAACATCTATTTTTCAAACCCACATCAATTACTCACCAAATCGCAGATCTAAACAGAGGAATTCGGCCAAAAAATAATGCATAATACAGGTTCACATTAGTGAATGAAAAAGTAAAATAAACATGTATTTATCAATTAAAAAGCAAAAGATGGATAACATAGAACGCAAACCAGGAAAAAAGGGAGAAGATAAACGAAATGAGAAATAGAGAAGGTGAACTGCATAGTGAAGAGTAAGCAAAAACGCTACCCAAAAAAAGCGATCCTTTGCGAAGCAAGAGCCGAGCGAACAAGAAGGAAAGAAAGAAAGAATGAAGAGAGGACATCACAAAGGAGAGGAATTAATACATGTGGATGTGCGTGTAAATACACAGAACACGGGTATTATTAAGCATATATACATAGAAGAATATTGGTTGTAGATTGTGGCTTTTTACAATGTCGAGAACAGTTTTTCCCTGTACAGAGCTGAGGGACCATTCAGGTTGATTCATTCGATTCTCTTGGCCTTTAGTGATCGGCCGCATGATGATTTGTTGGCGTGTGCGTCAGGATGAGGATGTTCTGAAATAACAAAGGTATGGTAAATATATTTAGTGAATGTATATGAATGGAATATATTAGTAGAAGAATACCTTTGGTTGTTGATGGGAGTTTCTTGGTCTCTAATTTTGTAGGTGTGGAGATTTCAATACGAGAATTGATAGTTGTTGTATGTGTTGATGAAGAGGATAACATTGTTATAGCAAAGGAATATTTGAGGTTTAATGCAATAAATATTTTTATGTACATGGGGAGGATGGAGGCATTGTTTCGCAGGCAGAGACAGTTGCCGACTCTGATTGCTGGTATTCTAGTGCCTGTATTGTGTGCGACATTATATTTGTGCCGTCCTGTTTGTTGAAAACTTTGGATTGAATTATCATTCGAAGCTGCAGCTGATCTAGTTTAGAGTCGATGGAGTCTAATATCAAAGATCCGTCCTACAAGCAACTGCAGTATAAATTCATGTTAAAGAGGATGTTTGATGTAGTTCACATTTGATGCGAGTTTTTGGTGTAAATAGAAAGAAGTTATGCTGCAATATTTATCCAGAAAGTGGTCTACAGACATTTGCATGAGTTTTTCACCTTCTATTCCAAAAGCAGTCACCTCTATTTCTCCGGTATTATCTGATTCTAAAAGCGAGAATCTGTATCTGTGTTGCAGTGAAAATGTAATGTAAATTGGTGAGTAAGTCATGATAGTAGAAAGTAGAATCGAATATGTGGTCGTTGTGTACCTTTGAATGGCTGTCCTAATTTGTTTTCAAGAATGGCATTCGAATAGAGAACCATATGTTGCAGTTGTCAGGCGATGGCATTTGTTACAGCATGGCTAGATGAAATTTTGAGTCCTGTGGGCTAGTCGACCTCGAACCAGCAGGTTAGATCTGTCCGGCTGTTTGGGAATTGAAATTCAGTAAAATAATTATTGCGGAAGCATTAAAGGATCTGTCTGTGATCAAACACCCGATTTAAAGATTTCCTTTCAGAACTGGTATTAATTTATTGGGAAAAAATATATTAAACTGTGTCTGATGCAATGTGTGCCATGACAATGTAATACACATTTTTCAGAAATCAGTAAACAATGCGTAATAAAAAAGAACACAACATAAAAACAGTTATTCCAAACAAACTTGACTACCACTTCAAAAACTTGACAGTCACTAATAGAAGACAAACATCCGTCACAAATTTCAGAGACTACACTGGGTATACAGAGGCAAAAATGCATTTCCACACCGTAGTAGGAAAAGAAAAGGAAAAATATCAAAATGAGCTATCCCGATGTAGCGTGATAACAGGCAAAATATTTATAGACATGAGCAGAACATGTTTCACTCGACACAAAAGTGCGCACCTATTCTGCTGCAAGGATTGTTTGAACAGATATGATTGTTTGAGGATTGATAGTGGAAGTGGTCTGTGATGTTTGGAAGATATCGCCTTTCTGCAGAAGTTCGTCAATCTTTTCTTTGTATATTGAGTGCCTGTAAAAGGATATGTTGTTATAGTAAATGTAACCAGAATTGTAGATATGTGGAAATATGTACTCCCAATTTTTGAAGGGCCATGACTCGGCTGAGTTCTAAATTCAGTAAGATAACAGATGCAGAGGTGGAGCTGAGTGAGATATCTGCAGGTATGTGGTTGAGGGAAAAAATTAGTCGCAAATTTAAATGTGAGGGGATTGTCCTGTTAGATATAGCAATGTTATGAAACAAAGGAATGAAGGCAGCAAGAGAGCGAGATTACTGTGAAAGTCTGTGACGCTGAAATTTAATGCAGCAATAACACGTCTGTCTTTTATGGAGTCGAGTTGATTATAAACATCATCTGTTGCAGCGTCATTCCAAAAATTTATAATGAAGGGTTTGAACCTGAAAATATGCAGGCAATGATTGATCAAATAGTAGATGTGGTATATGTAAAAATAGAGATGACAATATAATGTCGTATACATAAGATACGCATATTTGCTGTACACAAACAGATAAATATGACGTTGACAAAATCTATTATGATCAATATTTTTGGTTGAGGTATTTTTTTAATATGTTCTTGTTAACTTTGTAAATAATTTTCCTGAAGTATTTTCTATAAAACAAGTACGATGATTAGAATGTTCATTTTAATAGTTAGAGACCTCATGTTTTAAAGTTCTCTACCTGATTCGTTTTAGATTACATGCGGGATAAGTATTTTGCAAGCATGCAAGAGAGTATTGAATATAAAATTTAGCAATGACTACGCACGCATCGTCTATTGCTGCATAATCATGGAGCATGTGTTGCTTGCCCTTCGAAGAAACCATTCTTGGGTCACATCTACCGATTATAACTGTGGTCGTACCTACAGATATTATATAGCATATTCAGTATGAGTAGAATTTTTTAGATGCAAAATAGAACGCAAATTTGATAAGAAATTACTTATTAATGTTCTGGTGCCAATGAAATCATGAAAGTTGTTGTATTGTATGAAAGTGGGGGCGAGTTCAGAAGGAGTAAACAAATTTTCGTCAGTTGCTAGAATAGATGTTCTTGCGCCAAGAATCCACTGATATTTGTTGTTGGTCAGAGGATTTTCGAAGCCCAATTTAACAGGCCGCACTACTGTATTTGATATAAGGTAAGTCCGGTGTAGCTGGAAGCTATTTTTGAGAAGTTTGACATCCCCCCGATATAACATTCCTTTGACCTTATTGCCCTGTTTAGTGTAAATTCGAAATATAAATAAGTGGCTCGCAAGAAAGTGATGCAGGCGTAGTTGTAAACAAAATATTTACCTTATCGTCCGCCAATAGCATCTTATGAAATCTTATGGCATCAGGTTGCGACGAAGTTCGAGGTTCTGATTTATTCAGGACCGAAACTTTTGCCGTGCAGTTCCTTGTGTCAGGAGTTATTGTATCAAGCGAAAATATTTTGCGCTCCATTCACTGAGTATATTGTTTTATAAATAATGCAGGTTGTTAGCGACAGTAAATATCATTAATAATTATTAGGAATAAGCTGTCAGCGGCAATACAAACCATAATCTGAAATCGAGTATAGAGATATAGGTGGGCAGGAAAGCAAACTCGAATACCGAACAAGTAAACAAACACACCCACATGAATAATCTAAAGCCAACACCAAGAAAAACCAATGTCAAAACACAATTTCGAGGTCAGGCCTTTCGGAAAAAAAGAACTACAAAGATGCAGAGACGAAGAAACAGCGAGCGATAGATCAATAGACTCTTTATCGGCAATAGTATTATCAAACAAGGATTGATCAATAGCTTTAGAAACCTTTTGTTGTATTCAAAATGCCCTTCGTCCTTTGTTGCCAAAACCGGGAATCTCCTTTACCATCAAACGGTGTAATATTAAAAAGTGGGAAAGAACCCATTGAAACACACAATATATGATAATCACAAAGAAACCCAAAAAGCACAAAGATCAAATGAGAGCATACAGCTGACAGGAATCAAATTCTGGGACTGAATTTGATTTTTGAGATTAAAATCTGTTTAAATTAAAACCGGGATCTGTAGGCGCTTGACAAAGATCCGAGGGACACTTTCGGTCCTGGAAGCGCAATATTTAGTGCCTTCAGACTTTAAGGTTTTAATTTGTATGGATTTTAATGTAAGAAAATGAGAGTACACCCGAAACCAATCCAACCAGTTAAAGCAACAAGAGGGTCCGCGGAAAGTGAAGACAGCAAGTAACAACAACTGGAAGTCCAATCAAACAACAGAGACCAACAGTAAGAGAGATGGTCAAGACCACTACAAACAAAAGTATAAACAAACAACAGATTTAGCAGAAGCCAAACAAATACAAGAAACACACAAGCACACACACAGGTACAAAAAACTGTAAACAAAGACACACCAAACAAAATAAGAAATAGAAAAGAGAAACGAACAATAAACAATCTGAAGAAAAGAAGCCTAAATAACAAAGACGAGGAACCCCAAAAAACAATAATAAAATAAAGAAAAGGTGTTGGCCACTAAGTATACTGGATACAGTTTGGAAAATAGTTTAAACAACAAACTGTACGGATTCTAAATCTGAGTGCGTAGCGGAAGTCTTGGATATAGTAGGTTGTTGTGGATACAGCAACTAAGTGTATAGTGTATACTTAATATATCACAGTAATTTAAAATAGTAAAAGCTGAAGGTAAATAACACAGTAATTAAAGTGGTTCGAGGTAAACCCCTCTACGTCCACTGGTCCTCCACACAGGAGTAAAAAGTTTATTATAATTACTACGTACACAACTACATAATTATAACAACACACACAATCAATATATCGTTCACACAGATTGATATAAAGATCTTAGCTTAAACCGTTCACACAGATTGGTTTTGAGCTAATGCTTTGACTTGCTTCTTCACACACAGTTCTGAAGCTTCGTCTTCTTCAATGCAAATCCTTCACACACAGTTCCGGAGAAGCACAGATTGTTCAGTCCACACAGGGCTGATCTTGAGTTTGTTCAACGTATAGAACAGATGGTGAACAACAACTTTGACTTTAAGAGCTTTCAGCTGATGAAGTGTTGTTCAGGATGATGAGCACTATATATCTCTTTAGATCTTAATTGCAGTAAGCTTTGGAGATATGTTTTGCTCTGATGATAACTTTTGATAGCTTGAGTGTTAGGTTGCTGGGTAACTGATCTTCAATGCCTTCATAAGATATATATAGTCTCTGAAGAATGTATCCGTTGAGATGTATCCGTTTGAATGAGATTTCGTTCCAACGGGATTATGACACGATCCGGATTTCGCGGGATTCTGAAGATCTGAAGACTGGCAGTATTTAAATACTTTATCCTTGAGTATTTAAATACTTCTTTATTCAATGGGACTTGACTTCTGTTCCTTCTTTGTCCTGTTGTGAGCTGTATGGAAGATAACTGTATTTTGAGTTTCGAGACAGTTTCCATACTTGGTCTTTTTACAAGACTTCTTGCTGTACTGAAGAGCTTCACTATATGCTGATTCGAGGCAGGTCTTCGATACAGGGTAAAGACTCAAAGCTTCGATACAGTTTCCTTTACTGTATTCGGATTGGCATATATGTCAAAATCTTTTTATCAAATATCATTCGATACAGGGAGCGGGTATCCCGGCTATTTCGATACAGGGTCTTTGTTTTCCCAACAATTTCCCCCTTTTTGACAATTTGCCAAGACTTTCTTTCTTAACTTTTCAAGTCTTCTTGATGATGCCAAAACCTTCTTCATGAAGCGTTCTTCTTTGATGACTTCTGGTAGATTTCTTGGTCTTTCGTCAAAAGGTCTGACTTAGTGACTTAGTCTACAATAATGAACTGCTTGCAGGCAAGTTCGATACAGTTTAAGGATTATTACAACTTAAGCTTATGATTGGCGTGCAGGCACCATCTTACAATGTATTCTAAGTTTACAACTGAAATTATGAACTGTTCGTAGACTAGTTCGTACAGCTTAATTTTCAATCAAGTTTATCTAACTTGAGATTGCTATAAAACAATTTAAGTAATCATACATCAACACAGTAGATTACGAGTTGTAATCTTTCAAGACAAACAAACATTTTTATTGATATTCAAAATGAATTGAGTACAGAGTTTGCTGTTTCGAATAGAAATTACAAAACAAAAATATACATAGATTTCAGCTCCTTATCTATAATCCGCATGCCTCCATGGCCTTTTCCCTGGTTCATTCTCGGTACCACGCCACCAGTTTTGAAGAGAATCATTGCCTCGATCCTGGTATATAGCTCTTCCATCATAGGATCGATCAAAGGCAAGTATCCAGTCTTCTGGATGGGTGATCCGATCTCCTCTTCTGTGTTTGGATTTCATTTCGATTTGGAGAGGGAGTTTCCCGTATTCTAGCATCTTCGTAAATTTATCTGCGGCCTCCGCTAACGTTTTATAGTTCTTGAAGATGGCGGATTCCCTAATGAGTTTGACAAAGTATCTCATCAGTTCGTTCTTCCTCCAGTGCTTCACTTCGTCGGCAGTAGGGTTGCGGTTGGTCGGCAGACGAATTTCCGAAGGTCTCTGAATAAGAGTTTGCCAAGGGACATTGGGATCATGAAATTCCAGTCTGGAGCCTGAAATTTTAAAACTTTGGGATGGAGGTGCTAGCTTGTTCAACTCGGCAGTGATACTGTTTTGAGCAGCCTCAAATTCCCTTTCTTGTTGCAGCCTAATTCTCCTAGCAGCTTCTCGTGCCTCTTCCCCCTTTTTGGCTTCATCAAGACTTTGCAGGATTTCTAGAGCAGCGTCCTGTTTTGTCTCGATGCTGGTCATTCTCTCTACAAGGGAGGAAAGAGTCTGCGACATTTCCTGAATGCATTTGTCGTGAGCACGCGGTTGAGAGCTGTTTTCAATCATAGCACAAGCGGTCTTGGCTTCAGCTATCCTCGTTTTTGTTGCTTCTTCCTTCAGCAGTTGCTCCTGCTTATCTTCCATGATCTTCAAAGCTTGTTTGAAAACTTCTGGCAAAAGAATGAATGCGTTGACAACACGAGATACTTCATGTTGAAGAGTGGTCATTTCTTCGACGGCAGAAGTATGCATCCAATTCAATGCTTTTTCAATGGAAGATAGAGCATTTACTGCATCCTGGATGAATACAGTTTGAAGGCCAAGAGTACGCAGGCGCTCTTTTCGTGCGGCAGAAATCGGAGAATCTGGTTGGTCAAGGTCTGCAGAGCTGTTCAACCTTCTTACATTCACGGATGGGCGTGAAGAAAGTTGGACATCCTCAGGTTCGATACCGTCCTCGGATTCCACGGTTGAAGGGGCGGGAGCAGCTTCCTGTGGTTCGGCGACAGGGGGTTGAGAAGCTTCTGTTGCGAAGATTCTTGACAAACATGGATACAGGAGGGACTGAATCCTCCTGTTGTCTTTCAGGAATGGCTTCTTCGGTCGCAGCAGGCTCAGGTGCCTGTTCCAAAATTTCTTGTACTTCCTCGACTGGAGGGACTGATTCCTTTTCGTCGGGAATGTTCTTAGGCTGTGGCGAAGGGGGATTGGCCTGGGTAGAAGGCCCTTCGTCATCTCTGGGTGGAGAGGCGTCTCGAGCTTCAGCCTCTTCACGACTCATTCTCAGACCTGCTTGTAAAGCATCGTCGTCGTCGTCTGAGTCATGATCTTCGTCATCTTTTGGATAAGTGGGAGAATCCTCTGACTTTTTCTTTCCTTTCCTCCGAGCGTCAGATTTGTGCAGAAGATGGCTTTCAATTAGATCCTTGCAAGAGGGGTTGTCCCATCGAAGCAGGGACTCAATTTCTGTTGAGTCCGTCACTTCTGAGACGAATCTCTCTTCGTGGCTCCAATCGCTCCAGTTGTACAGTGTATCGTACGGAGCTAGCCTGTAGCCTTTCCATTGCAAAAATCCTTCGTAGGCGTGTTCAATTTGAACCGAAAGAAGGGTCTGATTAATGATCGAGTCAGGGGAGGGACTTCGAATAACGTCTGGAGACGCCAGACGAGGATTCTGTGCATGTATGGGATCACTGCGGAAGAGGGACTCCTTACGAGGATGGTGCCTGAAGGAAGATGGATCCTGTACGGGTGTGGGATCCCGCAGAGGAGAAGTAGCTTTTGGCTCCAAATGGGCAGCCGACTCGCTAAAGTCTTGATCGTTGGCAGATGTCTCAATATCCGTCCTAGCCGCCAAAGGCTCGGGATCTACTGTCGATACAGTAGGAGACACCTCTTCCACATGGGTTGGGCCCTGGGGTTCTTCATCAGTGGGTTGAGCCACGGGGGAGAGTTCCTTGGAGTGCTTGGCAGATTTGATTTTCGAAAGCCTCCTGAGTCTCTTCTTGGGCTTCTCACCAGCAGAGTGTTTCTTGCTGTGAGATCTCTTTCGCTTCTTTGAAGATTCCACTTCTGGGACCTTCGAGGATTCATCTCTTGGATTATCAGAAATTGGCATGTGCCTGGTTCTTGGGTGGTTGCAAGACAAGGTGCTCTAGTTATACGCAGTAGGCTTGACGCCTCCTAAGTATATCCTCGAGCTATTCTTCTTCGCATCGGCGGATTACGTCAGTCCGCACTTCGTCAGGATATAATTCAACATTAAACCGAAAGATTTCTTCTGGGTGGCAGGTTTGCACACCTCCTCTTGTAGGCGTTTCAGGATTATTTGGCACCAATTGACCTTTTCACAGGTCAAAATAGCCACCATCATCCTGAACCTTAAGTTTGTGCACATCTCGAACGCACCGGTTCGGTTTTCAATAATCCTGGAGCAAAATTCATGAAGATACACAAAAGGAAGAAGAAAGTTTTTCTTGTGACAAGTAGTTGTCACCATGTCAACAACTTTGGATCCTGCTTGATCCATAAAATTTTGTAATGAGCTCTTGAGACCGAACGTCTCAAGTTGATCCATGGTCGAGCCATCGGGTAGCCTGTAGGTTCTCTGGAGCGGTCGCGATCGATCTGCATCTCAATCCACTGGATTGCGGTGATGTCGGCAACATGACCTCCCTGGGCCAATGACAGAACGGACGGTGGCGTTGAGGTAGAATTCCTCAACCAGATGGGGGTCGAATTTGTCGTGATCTTGCTTCCAAGGCGATAGAGGCCTTGTTGTTGAAGACGAGTAATGATATATTCCATGGGATCTGCGTCGTTGGTTTCGAGAGAATACGCTCAATGATGACAGGTTTGGAGAAGATCCGGCCATCAATGATGTTAGCATTTCTTGAGCAGGAGAAGAAGATTGTCCAGCCATTGATGTTTTCTTAAGAAAAAGGTGCAAGAAAACAATCGAAATATGCAGTGAAATGCAGAAAAATATGTAGGCTGTATTTGCTTGAGAACTCTTGAATTTGCAGAAAGCGTAAAGAGTCTCTAATGGCAGATTCAGTCCTTTTATAGTTGGGCGGCGAAATAGGGTTTTGCAGAGTACGAATGGTCAGATTTTAAGGGATGGGAACCAGTTTTGAAATCAACGGTTAAGATGGGTGAGTGTAAGCGATACGCTAATCCATTAAAAAGTTTAAAAATTGAGCGGGTCCCACTTCTGACATAGGTTGATACCCTAAATGCCTAAAACGGCGGTTTAAAAATAATAAACAATTTAAAAACATCGCGGCTTTTGAGATTCAGTTGTCCAGATGTCATGTAAGGCATTTAATGAACATGACGTTTGACATAAAAACAGGGCACGTGGACAAAAATTATTTTGAAAGGAAATAATATTATATACTGAATCAAAATCCTAAAGCATGTGCTGTTTCCGCGTCGATACAGCGTTCCCCCTCAAAAAAAGGTACTTATAGGTTTTGAATTCCATACAGCAATATTTGGATTAATGCTGTATTCATGGGTCCTACAGTATTCCCCCTTAATTATTGCACACACCAGCTGTAGGATTCATATGTCTTCGCTCGCTACAGTGCTATATTGACGATTCTGAGTGTACAAATAATTAATGTCGGATACTGTATTCTTGGGTCTTACAGCATTCCTCCTCAATTGTTGAGTAAAAACAGTAAACTACTTACAGGGAGTCTGGCTGTAGCATTCCCAATTCTTGTCTGAGCATGTTGAATCTTGCTGTGTCGATAGGCTTGGTGAAAATGTCCGCCAGCTGAACATCTGTATGAACTTTTTCCAGGCGAACATCCTTGTTCTCGACGTGATTCCTTATAAAGTGATGCTTCATGTTGATATGTTTAGTGCGCGAGTGCAGAACAGGATTGTGCGTGATTGCAATTGCACTCGTGCTATCACACATGATTGGAGTCTCTCTAGCATCGATTCCATAGTCTGACAGTTGTTGCTGCATCCAAAGGATCTGCATACAGCAGCTACCAGCAGCATAGTACTCTGATTCAGCCGTGGAAAGAGAGTTAGCCAATTGCTTCTTACTGAACCGAGAAACGAGTCTAGGTCCTAGAAAGTGACAAGTTCCACTTGTACTCTTCCTATCTAGCTTGCAGCCTCCGAGATCCGAGTCGCTGTATCCAACTAAATCGAATCCGCCTTCCTTAGGATACCATAGTCCTGCATCGACTGTTCCTTTAATGTACTTCAGGATTCGTTTAGCCGTATTGAAGTGTGATTCCTTAGGTGCAACTTGGTATCTCGCACACACTCCAACAAAGAAGCTGGATATCGGGCTCGCTAGCCGTTAGGTACAAGAGCGAACCAATGAGCTTCCTGTAGAGTGATTGGTCAAACGGCTTTCCGGCTTCATCAGCACTAATTTGCACGGAAGTGCTCATGGGGGTTGGCGAGGATTTGGAAGTGTTCATTCCAAATTTGTTGAGAAGCTCCTTGCTGTATTTCTCCTGGTTGATGAATATACCTGTAGGCAACTGCTTTACCTGCAAACCTAGGAAATAACTAAGTTCCCCCATCATACTCATTTCAAATTTACTTTGCATGAGATGAGAGAACCTTTGACATAGAGCAAGGTTAGTTGAACCAAAAATAATATCATCCACATAGATTTGTACCATTAGAAGGTCATCACCTTCCTGTATCTTGAACAAGGTTTTGTCCACAGCACCTTTCTCAAATCCGTTGTTGGTTAGATACTGGGACAGGGTTTCGTACCAGGCTCTAGGGGCTTGTTTAAGTCCGTACAGGGCTTTCCTTAGCCTGTAAACTAGATCGATACCGTCTGTGTTGTCAAACCCTGGTGGTTGTTCAACATACACTTCTTCTGCAATATCTCCATTCAGAATAGCACTTTTCACGTCCATTTGGTATACGATAAAGCTCTTATGGGCGGCAAAGGCTAAAAATATCCTAATGGCTTCTAGTCTCGCTACAGGGGCGAAGGTTTCATCATAGTCGATTCCTTCTTCCTGACAATATCCTTGTGCTACTAGTCTGGATTTGTTCCTTATGATAAGTCCATTTCGATCCTTTTTGTTTCGAAATACCCATTTGGTTCCTATAATCGATTGGTGTGTTGGTCTGGGTACAAGATACCATACATTGTTTCTTTCGAAACCGTTAAGCTCTTCTTCCATAGATGTTATCCAATGAGAATTGTTAAGAGCGTCTATGGTCGAAACAGGTTTGGACTGGGCTAAGAATACAACGATAGTGCACATATTGAGTCTTCTAAGTTCGGATTGAGATTTCCATTCAGGAAACTGTGAAACTTCAGCATTAGATTCTTCTTGTGCACAAAGTACATTTCCTTGTGTACTCTGTATTCTCCTACGAGTAGAAACACCGGCATTAATGTTTCCAATGATCAGCTCTTGCGGGTGATCTCTCAACCATATTCGGTCGGGTTCTAATTCAGGATCCCGTACTGTATCGAAAGTTTATGTGGATACAGCTTCAGCTTGTATAGCGTCGGCTTCATCCACATCGATTCTTACAGCTGCGGGGTTGATTTCTAAATCAACGACAGGTTCTATGGGTGTAGGTGGATCCAAGATAGATAGATGGTGAATGTTCTGAGTGATATCATCTACTCCTGTAGGGTCATGGTGTGGTTCGTCGAACACTACATGAACTGATTCCTCAATCGTCAGCTTCCTTTTATTAAAGATTCTAAAAGCTTTGCTGACGGAGGAGTATCCTACGAATATTACTTCATCTGATTTTTCATCAAAGGTTCTAAGTTGGTCCTTCCCATTGTTCAATACATAACACCTGCATCCAAAAATGTGAAAATACGAAACTAACGGAGTTTTGTTATCCCATACCTCATATGCTGTTTTGTTGTGGTGCTTGTTGACGATACAGCGGTTTTGAGTGTAGCACGCTGTATTGGTTGCTTCACCCCAGAAACGCTGTGGCAATTTGCTTGCGGCAATCATTGTCCTTGTTGCTTCTTTCAACGTCCTATTCTTTCGCTCGGCAACACCATTTTGTTGAGGTGTACGGGCAGCTGAGTATTCGTGCTGTATTCCATTCTCCGAACAGTATTGCTCTATAAAGCGGTTAGTAAATTCAGTACCTCTGTCGGAACGAATGCACACGATACTCGATGCTTTTTCATTTTGCAACTTTCTCAGGAGCTCGGGCAGCCTTGATGTTGTTTCCTTCTTCTTGCTAAGAAAGATCGTCCAAGCATACCTGGAATAATCATCAACAACAACCATGCAGTATTTCTTAGCTCCCAAACTTACTGGGTCTACAGGACCGTAGAGATCCATGTGTAGCATTTCCAACACTCTTTGGGTTGAAAGGTAGGATTTGCTTTTCAGGGTTGACTTGATTTGCTTGCCTTTCTGGCATGGTCCATGACGCCCTTCTTGAATGACACATTTGGCAAACCTCTAACCATTCCCCTGTCTTGAAAGCTTGTTGATCGTCTTGAAGTTGACGTGAGACATCCTCTTGTGCCATAACCACTAATATCTGCAGTGCCTTTGGCAACAAAACATGGAATTGAGGAGCTCATAGGCTTCCATCGGAATGTACATATTACGATCGCTTCTGTAAGCACAACTTCCTTGGTTTGGGTGTTCTTGACTCTACAGCGATCTATATAGAACTTCACCGAGAACTGTTTATCACGTAATCAAGCTAATACTAAGTAGATTATACTGTAAGCCTTCAACATATGCAACATCGGTGACCTTGAATTTCCCGACAAGTAGGTTTCCTTTCCCTCTTGTTCTTCCTTTAGACTTATCACCGAACCGAACTTTTGGACCGCGACCTTCTACAAAATCAGATAGCTTGCTCCTATCTCCGGTCATGTGACGAGAGCATCCACTATCGAAGTACCAGGTATCCTCCTCTAGAATGTCCTGTAACAAAGAAATTAGGTAGATTTAGATCCCCTTTGATTTTTGGGTCCATGTATGTTAGTTCCTTTAGGTACCCAAGCTTTCCTGGCAGCAATTGGTTTACTGTAGGACATACTCGGTACAGTGATGCGATATCTACGGGGGGCATATCCGTAGTCGTTAAAATCATGATAATTACTATGCATGTAGAATTCAGGGTTATTATTATTATTCCAGTACGAGTGCCGTCTAGGAGGTGGAGCCATTTTCTTAGGCCTAACAGCTTGTCTTCTGGGTCTCCAGTTGGATTCCCAATGCTGTTGTTGATACTGAACTGGCATCTGCTGTCTTGAGGGATAACGGGGCTCCTGTATCCAATACCTCGGCGAGCTGTACTGATAGTACTGCCGTGCGGGCCTTTGGTGGTTGGATACAGCCTTCCTTCTGAACGGCTGTTGACGCTGTTGATATGCTCTGGGAGCATGCTGTTGAGTGCGCCTCACAGGTTGGAATGGCTTATGATTCCGCTGTCTGGTATAGGTTTGCGGGGGCGGAATTGCAGCCTTCGGTTTTCTCGGTACAGCAGGTTCCTTCATGGGACTAGGGGTATCTTCCGATTCTGGAATGTGTTCCACACTCTTGACGGACACTGTACTAGTTTTCACAATCAAGAGACATATTTTCATAATTTATTTTCAGCAAGTCATTTTCATCTTTTAGCTCTAAATTTGTTAATTGAATCTGTATATTCTCAGTTTTTAGAGTCTCATGGGCCTTTTGAATGTTTTTAAATTCATTCATCATATTTTCGAAAGTATGAGATGCATTTGATGGAATAGCTGAGGTTGAACTTACCTCATCGTCGCTGTCTTCACCTTCTGGAACATCTTTGGCCATAAAGCACATGTATGCTTTATCATCGAACTCATCGTCAGATGAATCACTTTCAGTGACCACCTGAAGACATTCTGCTGATTTGGATGGTGTGGGGGAGGCTTCTGATTCTCCAATCAGGGCCTTGAGCTTGTCTTTCCAAGCACGTCTTCTTTCATCTCTCTCTTGTTGCTCGGCCTCAGGCAATCTTTGGACTTTGGGATGAGGACATTTGTTTGCATAATGGCACGGTTTCTGTGATTATAGCACGAGTTAGCATCACCGGATGATGTTTGGTACTTACCTTGTGGATAGGTTTGGGCACGTAGGAGTCTTTCAGATCGTTTGATGAACTTTTGAATTTATGCATTAGAAGCGCCATTTCATCTTGGGACGGGATGTCGTCGTCCTTCATCGGCATTCTTGTGGCCAGGCGGCAGAGCTAGGCATGATGTGTCGACGGTTCGTCTGACCGCGAGTTGTGACCTTTGAAGGAGATTCTTGACTTTCTCTCTTACACAATATCATACTCAAAAGCTTTGAGGTCAGAGAAGAGATCAAAAGTAAATATTTCATTAAGATTACAGCATACACGCATAGCTGTGGTCTTAATGTCCCATCGGGCTGGGAGAGATCTGAAAATTTTTAAGTTCTTCTCCTTCTGGGTGTAAATCTTGCCCAACGCTTCAAGTTCACCAACAATACCAGTGAATCTGAGGTCAAGTTCCTCAAGTGTTTCAGTTGGTTTCATTTCAAAAGATTCAAATTGCTGAGTTAGTTTTGAAATCTTGTTTTCTTTTGAGAGCTCAGTTCCCTCACAAATTAACTTAAGTTTATCCCAGATTTCTTTGGCTATTTTGCAGCTCGTTACCTTTGAGAACGTGCCTTTGTCAAGAGTGATAAATAACGCGTTCTTAGCCACGTTGTCGAGATTGGCTCGCTTCCTTTCATCTGTTGTCCATTGCTCGCGTTCCTTCTCGAGCATTTCAGCATGGGCTTGGCCCTCAATCCTTGCGGCCGGATTTACCTTCATGATCTTGATAGGACCATCCTGTATAACAAAAATCATCTTTTCGTGCATTGCTGCAAGATGAGCTTCCATTCTAATTCTCCAGTCGTCAAATTCGTTAATAGAGAACATAGGGACTTTGTTAATCATAGAAGTATCCATACTGATAATATAGGAATGAAAGAGACAGTTTTGAAAATAAGTGATTTGAATCTGATTCGGTTAAAAAGAAATACGATTGATTCTTTTTAGAATCAACCTCTCTGATACCACTTGTTGGCCACTAAGTATACTGGATACAGTTTGGAAAATAGTTTAAACAACAAACTGTACGGATTCTAAATCTGAGTGCGTAGCGGAAGTCTTGATACAGTAGGTTGCTGTGGATACAACAACTAAGTGTATAGTGTATACTTAATATATCACAGTAATTTAAAACAGTAAAAGCTGAAGGTAAATAACACAGTAATTAAAGTGGTTCGAGGTAAATCTCTCTACGTCCACTGGTCCTCCACACAGGAGTAAAAAGTTTATTATAATTACTACGTACACAACTACATAATTATAACAACACACACAATCAATATATCGTTCACACAGATTGATATAAAGATCTTAGCTTAAACCGTTCACACAGATTGGTTTTGAGCTAATGCTTTAACTTGCTTCTTCACACACAGTTCTGAAGCTTCGTCTTCTTCAATGCAAATCCTTCACACACAGTTCCGGAGAAGCACAGATTGTTCAGTCCACACAGGGCTGATCTTGAGTTTGTTCAACGTATAGAACAGATGGTGAACAACAACTTTGACTTTAAGAGCTTTCAGCTGATGAAGTGTTGTTCAGGATGATGAGCACTGTATATCTCTTTAGATCTTAATTGCAGTAAGCTTTGGAGATATGTTTTGCTCTGATGATAACTTTTGATAGCTTGAGTGTTAGGTTGCTGGGTAACTGATCTTCAATGCCTTCATAAGATATATATAGTCTCTGAAGAATGTATCCATTGAGATGTATCCGTTTGAATGAGATTTCGTTCCAACGGGATTATGACACGATCCGGATTTCGCGGGATTCTGAAGATCTGAAGACTGGCAGTATTTAAATACTTTATCCTTGAGTATTTAAATACTTCTTTATTCAACGGGACTTGACTTCTGTTCCTTCTTTGTCCTGTTGTGAGCTGTATGGAAGATAACTGTATTTTGAGTTTCGAGACAGTTTCCATACTTGGTCTTTTTACAAGACTTCTTGCTGTACTGAAGAGCTTCACTATATGCTGATTCGAGGCAGGTCTTCGATACAGGGTAAAGCCTCAAAGCTTCGATACAGTTTCCTTTACTGTATTCGGACTGGCATATATGTCAAAACCTTTTTATCAAATATCATTCGATACAGGGATCGGGTATCCCATCTGTTTCGATACAGGGTCTTTGTTTTCCCAACAACAGGCAACAATCTGCACAAAACAAGAAAAACCATTGTCAGAAGGGATTTAAAAAACGATTTCAAAAATAGGGCCTCACTCAAACACTTTAATCTCAATTTGATATTTGAGAATAAGATTTGTTTAAATTAAAACCGGGGATCCGCAGGCTCTTGACAAAGATCCGAGGGACACTTTCGGTCCTGGCAGCGCAAGATTTAGTGCCTTCAGACTTTAAGGTTTTAATTTGTATGGATTTTAATGTAGGAAAACATCAAACTTGTTTTGAGTAAGGAAATAGTTACTGTAAATTTATTATTGAAGTCTACCAAGTGTTTGTTTGTGTAACATGAAATAGTGAGTTTAGAGAGCTGCGACAGCAATAATGTTCCTGTAAACAATATTTTTGGTTTGGTGAGCTGAGGTAGAATGAACTGAAGGCGGCCGAACCGGAATTCTAATGTCGGCTGCCTTTCTAGCTTGAGGGAGAGCAACATAGAGTTGTCCGTGAGAGAAAACTGGTTCGGGGAGGTAAACTCCAACTCTGTCCAGCGTTTGTCCTTGGGATTTGTTGAAGGTCATAGCAAAACAAAGTCAGACAGGAGGGGTTAATATTACGCAGAAGCATTATAGGACAATTGAGTTTTAGATGAAGCAAGTGAGGAGGTAGGCCTGGAGTATTAACAGATTTCAGGTAATCCTGATAATATGCCTGTTGGAAAGGATCGGTTGTCAGATCTGTGCTATAATAATTGATGGCGGAACCTGGGAATTTTTCAATTAAGGCCATATTGATCTCGTGCACGCAATCATTTTTGGGAGTTAAAATAGCACGTCGAATGAGTGAATCTGGATTTGGAGGATAAATGTCAAAACTGGGGAAAATTTCTGAAAGCAACTCATCAAGAGGATTATCGATCTGCCTATAAGAGAGACACATGTTTGAGGGTAGGGTAATATCATCATTCTGCATACAAGGCTGAGTTTCATCACCAACTCTAAGCAGGAAATCTTTGAAAGCTGAATCATCCCTGGCACGCATATTTTCAAGAAGACGAAACTTGCGGATAGAATGCCACAAGTGAGGATTGATTAGACAAGCATCAGTAGCATCAGAACGACTACCGCCAATAACTATAGGAAGCATCTGACTGAAATCGCCGCCAAAAACAATGGTCTTTCCCCCGAAAGGTACATCATTTTCCATGAGGTCCCGCAGCAAAGTGTCAACTGCCACGATACTCTTGCGGTGTGCCATAGAAGCCTCATCGCAAATAATAAGCTTAGCAGCGATTATGATACGAGCATCTATAATAATAGGGAGTTTGAATCTTGAGTGAGTCAGCGGCCGGGGAGTAACGATGCTGCCACTCTGGAGGATGCCAATGCAAGAGCTATCAAATGCTTCGAACGAACTGCCGCAAGAAGAGCTCGGTAGAGAAATGTTTTCCCAGATCTATCCGGACCATCCACAAAGAAAGCAGCCGAATGATTAACGTCGAGAGTGTATATGATGGCATCAAAAGCCTCACGTTTCTTTGAATTTAGCAAGCCTATTGATTGTAAATCCAAATCAGAGACAAGGTAATTTTGTTCTTCCTCAAAAATCTCGACTCTGAATCTGTTCTCGTGAGGCTCCAACGATATAGTCGACCAAACCAAACTCATCAATTGTTCGACCGGCAGACTGCAAAAAATCGTATGCCAGAAATAATCTAAAAGCATCCCATAATACTCGAGGATTAGATGGAGTATTATATAGTAAGATTGTTGCAAAGAGACGACGCGGTGAGTGTGGCATTTGATAGCAGGAAGCCTCAGCTAGGGAGTTTTGAACATCTGTGTCTGATTCTAATAGACCTCATGCTAAATCAGCAGCTCGAAATGTAGCATATAAATGCCATTGTATATTCTGATATATTCAAAAGATGTTGGTGCACGAACATGATTAAGTAGTAGTCGCAGATAGTATCGTTCGCCATCAGCTGGGCACACATTGGCTAAACGCCCAATGAAATTCCTTTAACTCTTCGATGCCATGTTTTTTTAGTTGCATCCCATACAAAAAACGTGGAAAATCCCTATACAGCAGGCCCATTTGTGCAATTGTAGGTGCGCATTCATTGCGAAAAACTCTGTCAGCTGTGTTTTTGAGGCGCTTGGATTAACCAGGACATCAGGGAGAGTTCGTGAGGATGAGAATGAAATTTTCTACTTGTTGGGTAAATGAACATGAAGCTGCAATACAGTTGGATGTATTTCACTTAATATGAACGCATAGATTCGCCACATAGCCTCCGGAGCACATAACTACCAAGCTGAATGGAAATCTGTAATCTCATCCATTTTTTATATGTCTGGCTGTTCAACGACGTTGAATGCAATTCTGTTAGTGCCCTTGCAAACATATTTGTACAGGCATTTGATGAGCCTGAGGCCAACACAGATCTCAACGTTAATATGGCAGTCGAATTTGCCGAGAAGATAGGGGTTATATGGTACCACCCACCTATTGTCAAGAGTATGACCCCAAACATGTACTGTTCTGGAATCATTTCGTCGTCTATACAATGGTTAAGTGTTCTCACGTTGTGAAGTGCTCTCTATGTAATCCCTAGGATACTTGTTTTTGCATTCACATATCACATTCATACATTTGATGGATTTAAGAGGCCACAGGGACCATGCATCATGTGTCGTACAACACATGCATGAAGATGCTAGTGCACACTGACATCCGGCAGTTCTGCGCTAACATAACGGTCGTATGCATCGAATGCGCGGATCTTATATTTAGGTTGCAGAATAATGATCGAATGCGTGTGCGGAAGACCTCTCTTTTGAAATTCTATGACGTAAAGATATGTTGCGACCTCCCCAAAGATTTTTTTCTCTCAGAATTTCATGCCGGAATTCTTCATTTCGGCCTCTGAACACCCTTGCTACAAGGTCAGATCTATTTTTAGCCTCCTCGCAAGGTAGCAGACCTACCCATATTTCTGGCCAATTTAGATTGCAAGTCATAGTAATGAAGAAAGCTGGCTTGCCGTATTCGCTCACCAACGTTAATGCATTAAGATATCGTCGATGCAAATCTCGAGGAATGCCTATGTACGATGCAGGAAGTACAAATATTTGGCCAATATCAGATGCTCTTAGATTCCCTCCACAGGCCACGCTGTCAATGACATCTTTGAATGACTAAAGTCGTAAATTTTGGTTCATCTGTTCGTTCTTTAGGTAGTCCAAATGCTGAGTTTCAATTTTAACATAGCAGTCGAGTTGGTATTGTTGCGCTAATCTTCCAGTCTGCATTATATTTGTGACGTCAGTGGGCTGTAGAATTCTATTGCGGCAACATTGTTTCGCCTCCCCTGATTGGTATTCATATCTGATTTAAACAAATAGGACAAATCATTACAAATAATAAATAAAATCTACAATGACTTTAAATAAATTAAAGGAAGAGGTATAATATGTAGGAGTAACAGAAACATACTCTCGAGTTCTGCAGCCAGAACAGGCTCTCCAGATTGATGGCCCTCGAGATATACAGCACTTTGACCCCTGCAGTATGCATGGCGCCAGGCAAGACCAGTATCAGAAGCGATAGATAGTCGGCGAATACCCATATGCCAGCCGCTCTCTCCATAAGGGAATAATAATGGATACTGCAGCGGGTCATAACAACCGTAATAATAATTTACACGGTGTGTTTTTCCAGATGAGGTATATACGCAGATATCATGCGGTTGCTCTAGAGGGAGACCGGTCAATTCACTCCAAATTGCGGCGATCTGACTAACTGTAGGTAGGTTGTAAATTCTTGTGTCCAAAGTTGGGTCAGCACGGAGAACAATATTGTATTCCTGCAAGTTATTCATTTGTCGGAGACTCCGAAAAAAAACTGCATAAGGTTTGACTTTCATCATGTCGACAATGTCTTGCGGAATATGAGAATCTAGGTCTCCCGACTAAGATAATCTATTTTGTAGTTCATTTTCAGTCTCGTAAAAATATAATTGGAGCTGACGTCCACGGCCCTCTGTAGGTATGAAATCCCTGGTGAAATGATAAACAGCTCCCTGAATTCTGAGAGTGTATATACCTTTATTAGATTTCGCAAGAGTCTCATCGTATGTAATCCCCAACGAACTAAAAGCAGTTGTATAGTTATATGTCCGACAATGCTTCCGAAAATGAGCCGATTCAGATGATGTCAGTGAAGTGTATAACTCCCAAAGCCTTGGAGGCATCTTAGGTAAAGCCATAGAGACCTGACCAGAGAGGCAACAAAAGCTTGTTGGTTCCCTCAGATAACGTTGGGCCTGGCAAAATTGACACGCAGCAGCAAACGGCAAAGCCCACGCTTGTAAGGGGATGTTTGCCATTTTGATAAGCAAATCATGTTGAATAATAGGCGGACGTCCCTTTTTCTTGGAGCGCGGAACCATAGTTTCAGTGCTGGTAGAAGGAACCGATTTATCGGAAGATCCGTCTGCAAATAAAGCATATAATAAACAATTAGCAAGATAGTGAGACTGTTTTCAAATATATGTGTCGGAGTATAAATGAAAATCAAGGTAAATGACAAGAACAAATAACTAACAAACCTACTGGAGAGAAAAAAATGTATGAAGTAACATACCTTGTTGTTTGTACTTCATTTTTCTACTATCTAGTATGGAGCCCTTTTTTTGAGCATCCATTGATGCGTACGCACTTCGCTTTCTTGTGTTTCTTTCCATGTTAATTGCAGTCTGACCTAATATTCAAAATAAAAGAGAGGGAACATTTTACTTACTAACAACATTAATAAAGGATGCAAATAGGATGAAGAAAACAAGGAATATACCAGACAACAGCAAAGGTGCATTGAACACATAGACATTTTGAGGTTGTATCCTGAAAAATCCGAGAATAATATATAACAATCTAACAGCACCAATGTAATACAATAGACGAAAAATTTCAAATATGTTAGAAAGTTTACATGTGATCAGCCTGAATCCGTTGTCCGTAAGTACTCGCCATCCAATATACAATGCAGCACAGCTGCAAACATATAAATAAGAGAATATATTATGAGAGAGTTTGAATGGAGAGAAAGCATTATGTTATGTAGTTCATAAACTAAGAAAAGAAGAACATATATTATCTGAAGATGCTGTTAATAATATTCTCATACCGCAGATAGTATTTTAGAAAATAATAATGACCTGAGAGGGAACTATCCAATGAGATGCTGGATAGTACAACGCGAATAATCAAAGAATATTAGCAGCGAAGTTGAGATTTATGCAGGGAAGGTCCATCGCAGTTGCAAACAGTCGATATCTCTACAGCGGCAATGGAATGTACTAGAATACAATACAATCTCTGCGTATCCAAACCTACGCATGTACTAAAAAACACAAACTCCACAGTGAAGCATGTAACTCTTTTGAATATCCCATATGGTAAGGAAGGAAAATTATTTCTCCTTTTTTTTCAAACGACATATTAAAAAGGACAATATAATGTGTAGAAGTATTTGAAATATATAACATTAATACACAAGTAAATGCAGCGTCATCGAAAGTAAAGCAGTTGATTATAAAATATCTGAGCAAGTGCATAAAGCACATGTGTAAGTAACAAGCATAAATGAGAAAGTAAATATTTGTAGAAGAAACTCTATCAGAAGAATTTGAAATATATAACATTAATACACAAATAAGTACACCGTCATCGAAAGTAAAGCAGCTGATTATAAAATATCTGAGCAAGTGCATAAAGCACGTGTAGGTAACAAGCATAATTGAGAAAGTAAATATTTGTAGAAGAAACTCTATCAACAGTAAAATATTGCTGAAAGGATGATGTAAAAACAAAGAGACCACCAAATAAAAGGAGAAAAAAAAATTGCAAGCTGATAGAAACAAGCAGGAGGTTTTTGAAAGAAGAAAAGTGGAGTTACTTAAAACCACATAGAGAAAGCATAAGTAGGAAAACAAATAACTAACTAAACAAGTACATTCTAAAGCAAGCACCTCGAATCTAGCTATTTTCTCAAGCTCGGAGTTTACGGAAGCCCAGACCAAGTTCTCGCATGAAAACATATTCGGCCAGATTGGGAATGCAATAAAGATCAGCGATAGCATGTTCGAGAGCACGGCGGCGGTTGATCGTATCATAATCCTTAAATAGTGGTTTGTATGCAGGAACCTCGTCAAGATAACCACACGGCTGATTCCACTGATTGCCAGTATAGAACATAATTTTTCGTGCTCGGACACTCGAGTTGAGTTTGCTACACAGACGTTTGATTTCTGTCCTTGGAGTTAAAACATTGAGACGAAGCTCATCCGAACGCTGCGTAGGACTATTTGGAGGGCACTGAAATGGCAGCTCATACTATGCGTAATCAAATAATGACGCCGGCGCATCAAAATTATCTCTCTTTTCCTGTGTTCCTCTTTCATAACGAAAAATATTCCGAAGTTCAGGAATTTGTAGGCCTATTTCAATGGTAGCCCGCTGCTCCAAATTCTCAAACGAATCTGGTTGATAATTTTATAGAGCGCGTATGCATTCGGCAACATCAGTAGCATATCCTACCCAGGTTGGAGGGTTTGATAGTTTGTTCATTTTCGTAAGCAACTTTGTAATACATTGCTCCAGTACGAGGAAAATTTAGTAACTGATAAAATATTCAGAACCTAAAAAACTGAAGACATAGTTAGTAATAAAGATATACAAATGTAATGAAATATCGTCTAAAGCATATTAGAAAATAATGCAAACGCAGAAGAGGATTTCCAACCGATAAGCACAGAATGAGGATAGCAGAAACATGACGAATAAATTGTGTGGCGAGATATGCATATAACAAACAAAGAATACCGAAAACATCAGTAGAACATGGAATGAGTGTCATATGTTCTCGTTAGTGGCATTATTACACCTACTTTGACCCAGGCTCCATTCGGAGATCTTGTGGGGCCATGTCAGGTTTCCAGCCGATAATCTCGAGCACACAACGTCATTATAATGTTCACTCAGCAAGTCAATTTATCTATGGAGGGTAGAGGCATTTGTGTTTGAACACGTAAGGAAATCTATGGGGAATAAAAGCATTTTTGTTTGAATACAATACCAAATAAGAGTTAAATGTTTTGCTCCCGGCATTGTTACACCAACGCAAACATGGGCGCCGATAAACTTGAACACAAGACATCATTATAATATTCAATCAGCAATTCAATTTATCAACGGAGAATAGTGGCGTTTGTGTTCAGACACATATACAAATTTATATAAACCTCGATAGCATTGAGATAAATAGCAGTTTATAAACATTGGCAACATAAAATTAAATAGAATGTAAAATGAAGATCATGTGTTCTCGTTCGTGGCGTTCTTACACCTACTTAGGTCCAGGCTCCATTCAGAGATTTTGTGGGGCCATGTGAGGTTTCCACCGATAAACTTGAACACAGAACATCATTATAACGTTCACTTAGTAATTCGATTTATTTGTGGAGAATAGAGGCGTTCGTGTTCAGACATGTATACAAATCTATATAAACCTCAGCAGCATTGACATAAATATCGGTTTACAAACATCGGCAATATAAAACTGAATAGAACATGAAATGAGGATCATGTGTTCTCGTTCGTGGCATTGTTACACCTACTTAGACCCAGGCTCCATTCGGAGATTTTGTGGGGCCATGTCAGGTTTCAGCCGATAAACTCGAGCACACAACGTCATTATAATGTTCACTCACCAAGCCAATTTATCTATGGAGGATAGAGCCATTTGTGTTGGAGCACGTAAGGAAATCTATGGGGAATAGAAGCATTTTTGTTTGAAAACAAAACCAAATAAAAGTTAAATGTTTTTGCTCCTGGCATTGTTACACCAACGCAAACTGAGGCTGTATCTGGATATAATGCAAAGCCGTCAGGTACCCCCATGTAGCCTATTTATGTTTATTCATCAACTGTACAGATATAACATTGCAACATAGAGAGAAAAACTCTAAACAAACGCAGCCACAATTATTGAAAATATACGTGTACGCTTAACAAACAGGGTAAAAAAATATTTGGCACAAAAATATACCTTGAGATGAGAAATAGCAAAGTGGTTGCTGATATCAGCCGCGAACAGGAATCTGTCCATCCGAATTAAAAACTTCAGCATCCTACGTCCTAAAGCCACTAAAATAAAAAACTGATATGCTGAAGAAGCTAAAACCTGACCCTAAAGAAATATAAAACAATATAAAGATGCATACATGACGAAACATCGAGCAATAGAACAGAGTACAAAATATATTAGATTTCTCACCATCCTCCAACAATTAACTATATTTAAATTAGAGATATTCGATCTGAATAACAACAGCATGAGAATCAGCGCTATCATGAATAACAACGGCATTAGATATATTTATCGCCAGCAGTATTATCAAACAAGGATTGATCAATAGCTTTAAAAACCATTTGTTGTATTCAAAATGCCCTTCGTCCTTTGTTGCCAAAACCAGGAATCTCCTTTACCATCAAACAGTGCAATATTAAAAACTGAGAAAGAACCATTCAAACACACAATATATGATAATCACAAAGAAACCCGAAGAGCACAAAGATCAAAAGAGAACAAACAGCTGATAGGAATCAAATTCGGGGACTCAGTTTGATATTTGAGATTAAAATCTGTTTAAATTAAAACCGGGATCTACAAGCTCTTGACAAAGATCCGAGGGGCACTTTCGGTCCTGGCAGCGCAAGATTTAATGCCCTCAGACTTTAAGGTTTTCATTTGTATAGATTTTAATATAGGAAAACAAGAGTATACCCGAAACGAATCTAATCAGTTAAAGCAACAATAGGGTCCATGGCAAGCGAAAACATCAACTAACGACAACCGGCGGTCCAATCAAACAACAGAGACCAACAGTAAGAGAGAGGGTGAAGACGACTGCAAACAAAAGAGGAAACAAACAACAGATTTAGTAGAAGCCAAACAAATACAAGAAACAATAACAAAATAAAGAACAGGCAACAATCTGCACAAAACAAGAAAAACCATTGTCAGAAGAGATTTAAAAAAAGATTTAAAAAATAGGGCCTCACTCAAACACTTTAATATTTTCTCTAAAAAGTACCGACGAATATAACTCGAGCAACGAACTATAACACAAGCAAGGCCACCGAATAGAGGGAAAAAAACAAAATGAAGAGAGGAAGACGAATCACCTGTGCAGGTATGCGACGCAAAGAAGAAAGGCCGAGAAGAGAAGGTAAGAGAGCAGCGCACGAAGAAGAGGAGATATGAGAGGAAAATCGAAGGAAGACACGTTTCAAGGAGGTGAAGAGAAGAGGTGAGGCAAACACCTGAAGCAGGAGACGGACATGCAATAAAAACATGGATCAGGAGGAATAGCCTGCACTAACAATGAAAGTCAATGCAAATATGAAACAACGAGGCTATAGTTGTTGCACATGCAAAAATTCAATGTAAGCAACTTTAGGTTGCTGTAGGGTGACTCTCTCCCAATAATAAAAATTGCGTATACCTGCCTTTATTGACCTAAAGCTCCGAAGAAGCACAGAGAACACAGCATGCGCAAAGAAAAACCGGCAATACAAACCAAAATCGAACACCGAGTATAGAGATGTAGGTGGGCAGGAAAGCAAACTCGAATACCGAACAAGTAAACAAACACAGCCACGTGAATAATCTAAAGCTAACACCAAGAAAAACCAATATCAAAACACGATTTCGAGGTCAGCCCCTTCCCAAAAAAGAGAACTACAAAGATACAGAGACGACGAAACCGCAAGCGATAGATCAATAGCCTTTTTATCGCCAGCAGTATTATCAAACAAGGATTGATCAATAGCTTTAAAAACATTTTGCTGTATTCAAATGCCCTTCGTCCTTTGTTGCCAAAACCGCAATCTCCTTTACCATCAAACAAAGGTAATATTAAAATCGAGAAAGAACTCATTGAAACACACAATATATGATCATCACAAAGAAACCCGAAAAGCAAAAAGATCAAAAGAGAGCAAACAGCTGATAGGAATCAAATTCGGGGACTCAATTTGATATTTGAGATTAAAATCTGTTTAAATTAAAATCGGGATCCGAAGGCTCTTGACAAAGATCCGAGGGACACTTTGGGTCCTGGCAGCGCAAGATTTAGTGCCTTCAGACTTTAAGGTTTTAATTTGTATAGATTTTAACGTAGGAAAACAAGAGTACACCCGAAACGAATCCAACCAGTTAAAGCAACAAGAGGGTCCGCGACAAGCGAAAATAGCAACTAACAACAACCAACAGTCCAATCAAACAATAGAGACCAACAGTAAGAGAGAAGGTGAAGATGACTGCAAACAAAATAAGAAACAAACAACAGATTTAGTAGAAGCCAACCAAATACAAGAAACAATAACAAAATAAAGAACAGGCAACAATCTGCACAAAACAAGAAAAACCATTGTCAGAAGAGATTTAAAAAAAGATTTAAAAAATAGGGCCTGACTCAAACACTTTAATATTTTCTCTAAAAAGAACCGACGAATATAGCTCGAGCCACGAACTATAACACAAGCAAGGCCACTGAAGAACGACCCAGAAGCCTACAAAACCAGCGACACCAAAGTCACATCATTAATGAACCAAAATGCAAGGTTATTCATAGAATTGCTGCAGGATAGATAATCTAGAATCAAGCCGAAAGAAAAAAAAAGGGACCTAAAAAATAGGGCAAAACATTTGCGACCATAGAAACATAACCACCAACCTGATGCCCGAAAACGTATAGCTAGAGAAAAGAAGAAACAAACAAAATAATCACTAAAACCCAGACAAATACAAGAAACACACAAATCAGAAAAGAGGCAAAAGACACAAAACAGCTAGAAACATAACCACCAACCTGATGGAAGAAAACGTATAGCCAGAGAGATTCCAACTGCAAACAAAAGAGGAAACAAACAACAGATTTAGTATAAGCCAAACAAATACAGGAAACACACAAGCATACACACAAGTAAAAAAAATATAAACAAAGACACACAAAACAAAATAAAAAACAAAAAAGAGAAACGAACAATAAACAATCTGAAGAAACCAGGTAAATAACAATAACAAAATAAAGAACAAGCAAAAATCTGCAGAAAACAAGAAAAACCATTGCCAAAAGACCAGTCTCAAACGAAAAAACACACCAGCACACACACAAATACAAAAAACTGGAAACAAATCGAAGGAGAAAAAAAATGAGAACAAATCGAAGGAGAAAAAAACCCTAAATAACAAAGAACAAACAGAAAAAAAAAAATTATCGCGAGGGACGAAAGAACCCTAAATAACAAAGGAGAGGAAAAAAATCATCGGGAACCCTAACTGCAAAAAAGCCTTGCATCGATCGACAACCCTTCGCAAGAATTTTCACTCGTTGGAATCAAGAAATCAGTAAATAAAAATAGAAAAACAAAATGAAGGAAAAAAAAGCGTCACCTGTGAATCAACAAACGAGAAAGAAGGTGAAACGGGAAATGAAAATATGGAGAAGACAGCGCACCAAGAAGCGAGGCTATGAGAAAAAAAAAGGCGACACGTTTCAAGGAGGTGAAGAGAAGAGGTGAGGCAAGCACCTGAAGCATGAGACGGACGACGAAGAATCCGTGATTTTATTATACGCTACAATTAACTCTATTTCTATTTCTCCCCAAACCCACCCCACCTCGTACACTCTCTCCCGCTCTCACTCTCTCTCCCGCGGTCTCTCTCCCCCCAACTCCTCTTGTTCTTAATCTTTTACAAATTTAAACCCACCATACTTGGTGATTCTCTCCACCAAATCCCTTGTGTGAGTAACCAAAACACTCCTCTTGCAAACCTTTATCTATATACATGTTTAAATTCGAGTTTTGATTCGATTTCTAAGTTAGGGTTTTTCGTAATTGGGAGTTTTATTGGCATGCAAATCTTGTTTGTTAGTTATTGGGTTCATACTTTGTGAGACCCACGAATTTTGGGCTCAACCAAGAAAGACCCGATCATCGACGATGACCTTAGTGAGTCGATGATCCCGAAAGTGTGCATGCAATACGTTTTTGAATGTATTATTGCTAATTTCAGTAGTAAAGATGGTTGCATGTTATTGATCTTTAGAATTTTTGTAATTTGAGTAGTAGTTGGTTAATGGGTCAAGCTTAGATTTGAGTTATATTTATGAAGGTAGTGCTATAAGTGATGGATTATGGATATATGGAGTTGCATGTTGATTTTTATGGTAAATTTAAGTGTAAGTATAATGGGAAGATTTTCATTTGTAATTTTACATATTGGTTGGTCGTGAGTTGATTGTGTAATTTGTGGATTTGTTGTGGGAGTTAAGGTGGATGGTGTGGAGGTTGGAGAGAGGCCGAGAGGGAGGGAGATGGGGAGGGGCCGAGAGGGAGAGATGGGAGAAAGGGGGAAGCCGAGAGAGAGAGAAAGAGAAAGAGAGGAAGAGAAAAGAGAGAGAGATGGAAAAAAAGAGAAAAGAAGAAGAAGTGATCAAGTGTGAGTGTTCTGTGTGTATGCATGTATTCGTGTGTGTGAGTATTCGTGTGTGTGTGTGTGTATTCGTGTGTATATGTGCGAGTGTATGTGTATGTGTGTGTGTGGAGTTGAGATTAAGAATGAGAGTGGAGATATATTTGTGTCATAAAGTGTGTGTGTGTGTGTGTGGAGTTTGAGATTAAGAATGAGAGTGAAGATGTGTTTTTGTGTGTGTGAAGAGTGTGTGTGTGTGTGTGTGTGTTGAGGCCGATAGGACAAGAAGCTGAGCGATGAGGGTACAGATTGTTTGCGGAAATAACAAATTGTGTCATTGTCATGCAAATTGATTAATTGTGTCTTAATTGGTATAGGTCATCTTTTATGGTTATAGTTAGTAAAAGTGCATAAGTGCTAAAGTCAATATGATTGTTAAACTTAGAATCAAAGTCTTCATAAAGACTTATTTTGAGATTCGATAGTCGATTGTTAATTAGTCACAAATGGTATGTTTTGGTTACAAGGTTGTCACAGCGGCCTGTCAAGTCGCGGCGCCACCAGATCGCCTGGACGGCTAGGCGACTAGGCGCCCGCCTAGGCGACGTCCAGGCGACCAATTTCATATAAAGTATATATATTATTTTATAATATATATAATATATGAATTACTCTAAAATCATGATGAGTTAGATAATAAATAACATTCATCCCACTCAATAAAAATTACAAAACACACCATAAACAATATAAATATATAATAAATAACAACTAGAGTTTCATATCAAATTCCTCCTCCCCAATAAGTCTCAAATATAATCAAACAAGTTATCAATAAACCCCTCATTTTCACAAGCATGATCATCAGTAGTAGTCACATCCTCTTGTCCTTCAAGCTCGTCGTCATCCTCTGTAACACCCCAAATCAGATGGATATTACAGTGTCGTGGACCCCTAACTGGGACCCACCAGGCGAATGAAAATTAACGACTTAATTAATATAATTGTAGTACCGAACCACATTATATCATTAATTACTCCGATTAGGAGTTTCAAGTACAACACACCCAGGAAAAATACGGAATACATGTATATTTTATATGAAGATAAAATATACAACACTAAATGAAAATGAATATCCAAACGGAAATCAGCAGCGGAATTAAAAACGAAGAAAACATGAATGACTGAAAAAAGGACTGGGCCCCCTACTAGTATCACTGGGACTCCTTGCCGTCAACGTTCTCTTCCCGTGCTTTAGCCTTGTCATGACCTGAAAACAACATCCCCCAACGGGGTCAGTTACACAGAACAACAAGCCTCAAGTGTTGAGCAATATACAACAATCACATATCTTAGTTATGAAATCCAACTAAAGAGGGGCATCATAGTACGCCCGTAATGGTATGTGCAAGTGCACAAGACGGGTGTCCGGACACACCGGCCCTTGTGCCTAATTAATCTCATGGAGGTACGTTACCGTGTGCACAGTCCATTGTGTCGGTGAATCAAATCACATGACTATCAAGTGCCCGACTAAAAATTCCACACATCCCCACCCGGCCATGCAATATGAACACAATAGGCCACAAGGACAAAAGTGACCAATGCTCATTAATGAATAATAATCCGACAAGGGTCATGAATGACTCACCGAGATGAAATATCAATGAAATGAATGGTAGCTCATTGAGATGATTGCAACCGTCGTTCCTCGTGAATTAAATGATTAATTGACAATTACACGTCTCGGCATGAATGATATACTATAAGTGAATTACACGTATGAATGAACAACAACATAAGGAATGAATATCCCTTTAACCGAGTAAGAATTTACTTACTGAACACCGGTGAAGAATGTCCTTCCTCGAACAAACGTCCTAAAAGAGATGTCGGTCGCTCGAACAACCTTGAATAATATAATTAACAATAATCCACTTAATAAAAGATTCAAACATGATCACAACCCACTTCAAAAGTCGATACAACAATATCCAAACTCATTGGGGCATTATGACAAACACTTAGCAAACATTCATCATTTGATTATAATCAACCCCAACTATATCGGAACCAAACTCCAAAATGAGTAGTTCCATCCAACAAAACACCTTCAATGATATCAATAATCTAATAGGAATCCACCACTCAAGGTTACGACAACTATAATCGGAAATCCCCAAAATAACCAAAGTCAACGCTTAAGGGTTCTGGAAAAAAATCCCCAATTATTCATCAAATCCGAAATATATACCAATAAATCCATAGGAATACATTTATACAAGGTAGATAATACATATCTAACATATTCCAACTTAAAACCAAGCTTACACGAAGAGATCGGAAGGAAAACATTCAAAATCCGAAATTCTAGATCCAAGAAATGTTTACCTTGATGTGATGTATTGGAGAGGATGAAATGATGATTAATCAGGATTATAAGCTTGAAGATGTTGGTAGGTGGATGCAGCTCGAAGAGATCTCTCCAAAACGTCCGAAATCGCCCAAAACCGTCGAAGGAATGAAGTGAAATGAAAAAATGACGAATCTGAACTGGACTGTCCTATTTATACTATTCTAGTTTAGCGCACGCTAAGCCCTGATATTTAACGTGCGCTAGCGAGTTAACCGGACAGTCCAGTGAGCTCTGACTGCCTCGTTAGCATATGCTACAAACTTGGTAGCGTGCGCTAACGCCTTCTCGATAGCGTGCGTTAAACCAAAATGTTAACGTGCGCTAACTGAATATCTGATGCCCAGTAACTGAAGTCCAGAACCTTCTGCCCTCTGCCCTGCTCGCGATAGCATGCGCTACACCCAAAACTTAGCGTGCGCTACTACACCATCAGCGTACGCTAATATCTACTCATAGCGTGCGCTATGAATTATTCCAATTCAATCCAGTACCCACTGGACTCTGCCTGATCGACCTTAGTGCGCGTTACACCGATTGCATAGCGTGTGCTACCCCAAACTACTAGTGCGTGCTATTTACCATTCGTAGCGTGCGCTACTACAACTCGAATGCAGTCCAGTGCCTTCTGGACTGTCAGCCTGAACCACCATAGCGTGTGCTAATGCTGAGAGGTAGTGTGCGCTACCCGTACTCAATTAGCGCGCGCGAAGAAGAGTACGTAGCGTGCGCTACTCCTCACACACAGCCCACTACAAATATGACAATGATGATACGCTCGGCCCGACTCTCCAACCGGGTTGAAAGATGAATAATAACTGATACACGATGCAAATTACTCTGAACGGTGAATATAATGAATGAATTTGAATGATGAATGATTAATAATGAGTTAAAATTACCGAGTGACAATTACTGAATGATAATTACTTAATTACAACCGGGTATTACATACTCCCCCCTTAAAAGAGTTTCGTCCTCGAAACTAAGGGTCAAACAACTCGGGATAACTCTCCCGCATGCTATCCTCGGTTTTCCAAGTAGCCTCTTCGACTCCGTGTCTAGACCACTGAATTTTAACTAAAGGAATCGTCTTGTTCCTCAACTATTTGATTCGCCGCTCTAAAACTCCTATAGGATGCTCCTCATACGGATGATCATCTGCAGTCTCGATTTCGTCGAACTGAAGTATGTGACTCGTATCGGCAACATACTTCCGCAACTAAGAGACGTGAAACACATTATGAATTCGGCTCAACGCCGGAGGTAAAGCCAATCGATAAGCCAGACTGCCTACTCGATCCAAAATATCAAACGGTCCAATAAATCTCGGACTCAACTTTCCCCACTTCCCGAAATGGAAGATACCTCGACTCGGGGATACCTTGACCAAAACGTGGTCGCCTGCCTCGAACTCTAATGGTCGACGACGATTATCTGCATATGATTTCTGTCGACTCTGAGCATTCAACAAATGACTTCTGATCAAAGCTACCTTCTCCGGGGTGGCTATAAGCATATCGGGCTCGGTGCCGATTGATTCAGATAAGTCATCCCAACACAAAGGAGATCGGCAACAATGACCGTAAAAGGCCTCGTAAGGTGCCATCTTAATTGAAGCATGCCAACTATTATTATACGTGAACTCAATCAATGGTAGTTGGGCTTCCCAATCGTCCTTCCAATCGAGAACACAGGTTGAGATAGAATTTCGAGTGTACCTGAGATCATCCGGGCCTTCGGATCATCGGTCTTCTTCATCTCATAAATTCGGGGCTTGCTGGCCCCTAAACCGGACGCTCCCATCTGATAGATTTTGGCTCCACCTTTGTTTGCTCCCGTCGTCTTGAACGACGCGGACTGAGTGGCCTGATTCTAAACCGCTGATTGCCGCGGGTCCTGAGATATTGCCAGAGTTGGTTTAGAGTCGCTTCGGCAAAAACGGGCCTTATTCCCAGTAATCCCACAGTTATGGCACGTGATAGTCTGCCTCGGACACTTGTTGCTGAAATGACCCTGTTCTTCACAGTTGAAACAGGTGATGGCCGAACTGGCCGCTCGGGACTGAGATTCCACGGGTCTAGGCGCCAGAGGAGGTCGCTCAGAAAAAGTAGAGCCCGCACGAGGCTTCTTGAAAGTTGTCTGACTGCCTTTAGACTGATTACGATTCTTAGACATCTTGCCAGCAGATGAAGGTTGTTGCTTAGCAATCTCCTTAGCAGTAAGCTCATAAGTAAGAGCTTTCTCGATGAATTCAGCCAGAGTGGTGCAATTGTGATTGAGCAACTGCATCCGTATATGAGGTTTCAACCTCTTGTTGAAATACTTGATCTTGTCCGCCTCGGAGTAAATAATTGATGAGGCGAAAGGAAGAAGTTCCTGAAATTTCTTGCGATGGCGAGAACATCATCGTCCGCTGAGCGGTTGGGAGTGAGTAATTCTGATAACTTGGCCTCTCTGAGTGGGTCCGGATAATACCGCTCCATCATGAGAGTCTTGAATTGATCCCAAGTACAAGATCAGTCGGTGGGCTTCAACGATAACCACCAAGAGTGAGCGCTCTTACCCAGATAGTAAGCCGCGACTGAAACTTTGTGCCCTTCGGGACACTCCACCATAGCAAACAACTTCTCGAAATGCTCAAGCCAGTGAACTATATCCGCCGGATCAGATGAGCCCTCAAAAGTAGGTGGTCTTTGGCGAGAGATGCCGCCAATAATACTGCTCACACTCCTCTCTTGCCCCTGAGGTGGCGGAGGAGGAGCCTGCTGATTCTGGGCGGTTGAGTTCTGCATCGTCTCCATGAGGCGTGCCATCTGAGTCATCTGGGACATCATGCCCTGCATAAACGCGAGTGGGTCAACCCAAAGACCTTCTGAATGAGCTGTGTCCCGGGTGCGACTCCCTGACAGTGAATGGTCATTTCTGGGTGAATGAGTGGCAGCATCGTTGTTCGATGAATTTGCATTATTCCTCGCATTCGCGAAAGTCACATGATAGTTATAGATCTCGCATGAATACCGCATTATGATTACGTCATGAAATGATAATAATGAGCGTACGAGCTCTAATACAATGATTACATGAATGATCAACTGAGGTGACATGATTATCTGATGAATTTCTTGAAATGATTATCTTGAACAGTTAACAAGATTAATGATACGATCCTTAAGATCAACAACTGAGCAATGAAATGAACTGAGTGATTAATGAGTTAACATGATAGACATGATCAAAAATGAAAATGATGATTGAGGATTGTTGACTGTTGAATGATGAATGAGTGATTCTTATTGCCAGAAATTATACCATGGCGTCAGAAATCTTACTGTTCTTTGGTCTGAGGGGCTCGGCTCTTGCACAGGTCACACGTGACGCGAAAGTCCAATGATACTAGTCTGATGAACGACGATTTCAAATGATACATGACTCGGAAGGTAGTACTCAAAACCATGCACTGATACCAACTCTGTAACACCCCAAATCAGGTGGATATTACAGTGCTGTGGACCCCCAATTGGGACCCACCAGGCGAATGAAAATTAACGACTTAAATAATATAATTGTAGTACAAACCACATTATATCATTAATTACTCTGATGAGGAGTTTCAAGTACAACACACCCAGGAAAAATATTGAATACATGTATATTTTATATGAAGATAAAATATACAACACTAGATGAAAATGAATATCCAAACAGAAATCTACAGCGGAATTAAAAACGAAGAAAACATGAATGACTGAAAAGGATCGGGCGCCTACTAGTATCACTGACTCTCGTCAACGTTCTCTTCCCGTGCTTTAGCCTTTCCATGACCAAAATAACATCCACCAACGGCCGCCATACGTAACAACAATCCTCAAGAATTGAACAATATACAACAATCACATATCTTAGTTATGAAATCCAGCCGGAGAGGGGCATCATAGTACGCCTGTAATGGTATGTGCAAGTGAACAAGACAAGTGTCCGGACACACCCACCCTTGTGCCTAATTAGTCTCACGGAGGTACGGTACCTTGTGCACAGTCCATTGTGTCGGTGAACCAAATCACATGACTATCAAGTGCCCGACTAAAAATTCCACACAACCCCACCCGGCAACGCAATATGATCCCAGAAGGCCACAAGGACAAAAGTGACTAATGCACATTAATTAATAATAATCCGACAAGGGTCACGAATGACTCACCGAGATGAAATATCAATGAAATGAATGGTAACTCATTGAGATGATTGGAACCGTCGTTCCTCGTGAATTGAATTAATTGATAATTACAAGTTTCGGCATGAATGATATATTATGAGTGAATTACATATATGAATGAACAACAACATAAGGAATGAATATCCCTTTAACCGAGTAAGAATTTACTTACTCAACACCGGTGAAGAATGTTCTTCCTCAAACAAACGTCCTAAAAGAGATGTCGTTCGCTCGAACAACGTTGAATAACACAATTACCAATAATCCGCTTAATAAATGATTCAATCATGATCACAACCCACTTCAAAAGTCGATACAACAATATCCAAACTCATTGGGGCATTGTGACAAACACTTAGCAGACATTCATCCTTTGATTATAATCAACCCCAACTATATCGGAACCAAACTCCAAAATGAGTAGTTCCATCCAACAAAACACCTTCAATGATATCAATAATCCAATAGGAATCCACAACTCAAGGTACGACAACTATAATCGGAAATCCCCAAAATAACCAAAGTCAACCCTTAAGGGTTCTTGAAAAAATTCCCCAATTATTCATCAAATCCGAAATATACACCCATAAATCCGTATGAATACATTTATCCAAGGTAGATAATCTATATCTAACATATTCTAACTTAAAACCAAGCTTACACGAAGAGATCGGAAGGAAAACATTCAAAATCCGAAATTCTAGATCCAAGAAATGTTTACCTTGATTTGATGTATTGGAGAGGATGAAATGATGATTAATCCAGATTATAAGCTTGAAGATGTTGGTAGGTGGATGCAGCTCAAAGAGATCTCTCCAAAATGTCCGAAATTGCCAAAAAAACCGTCGAAGGAATGAAGTGAAATGAAAAAATGAGGAATCTGGACTGGACTGTCCTATTTATATTGTTCCAGTTTAGCGCACGCTAAGCCTTGATATTTAGCGTGCGCTAGCGAGTTAACCGGATAGTCCAGTGAGCTCTGACTGCCTTGTTAGCGTACGCTACGAACTTGGTAGCGTGCACTAACGCCTTTCCAATAGCGTGCGTTAACCCAAAATGTTAGCGTGCGCTAACTGAATATATGATGCCCAGTAACTGAAGTCCAGAACCTTCTGCCCTCTGCCCTGCTCGCGATAGCATGCGCTACACCCAAAACTCAGCGTGCACTACTACAGCATCAGCGTACGCTAATATCTACTCATAGCGTGCGCTATGAATTATTCCAATTCAGTCCAGTACCCACTGGACTCTGTCTGATTGACCTTAGCGCGCGCTACACCGATTGCATAGTGTGCGCTACCCCAAACTACTAGCACGCGCTACTTACCATTCGTAGCGTGCGCATTACAATCGACCGCCCAAAGGCCTTCCGACTATCAGCCTAAACCACCATGGCGTGCGCTAATGCTGAGAGGTAGCGTGCGCTACCCGTACTCAATTAGCGCGCGCTAAGGAGAGTACGTAGCGTGCGCTACTCCTCACACACAGCCCACTACAAAGATGACAATGATGATACGCTTGGCCCGACTCTCCAACCGGGTTGAAAGACGTATAATAACTGATACACGATGCAAATTACTCTGAATGGTGAAAACAATGAATGAATATGAATGACGAATGATTAATAATGAGTGAAAATTACTGAGTGACAATTACTGAATGATAATTACTTAATTACAACCGAGTATTACATCCTCAATATCTTCATCATCATGTGGAAAAGGTTCAACCACTTCATCCTCATCAATCTACCTAGATGTAGTTGCATTACGACATCGAGAATAACTCAAGATCGATGAGCCTGGAACTTGACCAACATTAGCTCTCCTAGAAAGACTACGACCCTCAAGATTGCTTGATGCACCAATTGCTTCATCAACAAGATGCCACGAAAGATCTTCCCTGCCATGAACAATATCATCACCACTATCAACCCATTCATTATCCCATTGAAAATCTTCTATGATCAAAGGGTTAAAGTTAGACCCTTCTTCACGCCTCTTTTGAAATCTCATTGCAATTTTTTGATTATATTGAATGTAAACCAAATCATTCAATCTCTTATGCTCTAACCGATTTCTTTCTTCGTGTGGATCTAAAAATCAAAATAAAAAAATCACTTATAGTTTCGAAAGTTTAATATTTTACTTATTGATGATAATAATAATTTAGTACTTACAAAATCAAATGTGCTCCAATTGCGCTCAAAACCGGAAGATGAACAACAAAGACTAATGATGCGCATAGCAAATGATTGGAGCTCGATATGTAGGCCACCAAAAGAATTCCACCAATCAACTAAAATGTCAAAAACAATAATGAGTACTTAGTTAAAAGAAGGTTCAAAAAACGTTCCAAAAAAAATATAGATTATATGAATAATATAATACTTGGTTTAACTAATGTAAAAAGGCTTACGAGGATTCTTTGTCTTTTTGCTTTCCAAAGCTTCCTTGCATGTTGTCATAATCATCCACTTGATCACTTATCTTGACTTGCAAATCATTATCGGTGATCATTTTTTCAAGCACATCATTGAACATAGCTCGTTGTGCACGAGCATATGCATTATCACTTACTTTAAGATCAATGTATTTGGAAGGATTTAAGAATAATGTGGCCCCATATAATTTCACTTTCATTTGATCCGTCCATCGGGTCTCAACAATTTCTGTCAATTTTCAACAATCTTGGATTGTGCACAAATGACTCCTTGATTTTGTTCTTGGCAATGATCATAGCCATAGAAATCTCGGGCATAGATGGAGTTTCATCACCATCAACTATCCTCAATACAATAAGAAGCGGGTGTGATGCTCTTATACAATCTTCAACTGAACTCCAAAACCTAGAAGAAAGTACAATGTCACACACCCTTTTTCCCGCTTCCGTGTTGGCCAATTTTGAACTGTACCAATCTTCACTAACAAATAGACTTCTCAAAGCATCTTTATGCTTGTACAAACTTTGCAAAGTAAGGAAAGCAGTGGCAAATCGAGTATCCCCGGGTCGCACTAGATCCTTACCACCCGTCTTCTCTCTCATAGCATAATGAATCCTCCCATGTCTATAGATAAATGTAGTGACACGCCTAGCACTTTCGATCTTAGACTTGAATTAATTCAATTTTCCAATGTCTTCCAACATAAGGTCAAGGCAATGCGCAGCACAGGGAGTCCAATGATGTGTAGGTATTCTCTGCTCCAGTTGCTTGCCGGCCGCCTTATAATTGGCACCATTATCCATCACTACTTGAACAACATGGTCCTTGCTGATTTCTTCAATTTTCGTCTCAAGCAAGTCCGCTAACATTTTTTCATCATGTGATTGTTCGGATGCATCAACGGGCTCGAAGAAAAAAGCCCCTTCTGGACTATTGACAAGAAAATTAATCAAGTGTCGATTCCTTCTATCTGTCCATCCATCCGACATAAGTGTGCACCCATATTGCTTCCAAGCTACTTTATGCTTCTCTTTCACCAAGTCTGTCTCTTTTTTGGATTTCTCAAGTAGAGTTCCCCGCAAATCACACTACCAAAATTAACACTTTAGCTGACGACCCATAAAAAAACGGCCGACGATTTTAAAGTGTCGTCGGCTAAACTGTTGCCGTCGGCTAAACAGTTTTAGCCAACGACTTGATCTAAGTCATCGGCTATAGTGCAACATAGTCGTCGGCTATAGTAAAGAGGTTTAGCCGACGACTCATGAGATTGTTTAGCCGATGAAAAAAAAGATGTTTTAGCCGATGACTTGATCTGGGTCGTCGGCTAAACCCTTTTCAAAAAAAAAAAAAAGTTTTAGCCGACGACTTGATCTAGGTCATCGGCTAAACCCTTTCCCCAAAAAAAAAGTTTTAGCCGACGGTAAGATCTAGGTCGTCGGCTGAACCTCCAAGTGAAAATTATATATAGTTCATGGAACACCAACTCAATATTGCCCCTCTCCCCGCTAAAGAGCACCTTTCTATTCCCGATCGTGTCAGTTATTCCCGAAAAAAGCTTGTGAGTTGCTACTTTGAGTATTGCGACCTTGCGAAAAAGATCAACCCGGTTCTTGGAAATCCCTTTGTGTATTTTTTGAGTTTGTGTTGCTACTTTGAGTTGTGCTAGCTGGAGTTACGAAGGTTTCTACTGGTTGTTATAATCACCATTTCGATTAAGGTACGTGTTTTATTGTATTTTTTATTGTGATTTCGAAACTTTGTATTATTCATGTTGTATATTCGAAATCTTTTATGTATAACGATTAAATTTTATGATGATAATCATTATGATTAATTGTTTGTTGTGATTTCATTTATAATTTGAACAATATTAGTTAGTTGGATTAATATTGGAAAATTTATACATTTTCAGGATGGACAAGAGTTGGATTGGGTTACGAAAATGGGATCCAAGTGTAATGGATGGGATGAAGCAGTTTATGAGATTTGTAAAAGAGCACGACAGTGGTAATACGTTGCACTACTATCCGTGTAATAAATGTATATGTCGCAGTGATATGTATCGTTTTCCATTTGATGAGGTCTGGGAACACCTAAAGAAGAATGGTTTTTGGAGTAAATATACATGTTGGATATACCACGGTGAATCACCAAATTCTGTTATTCCGTATGATCACGGACAATTTAGTGGCAACGACGGGTTCACCGATCCGAAGAGGAGGTTGATTGATGATGTGTTTGGATTTTCCGAGACGTTTGTACCAACTGAGCCAATCCCATGACCCCGTATACCGTTGCCTTGCAATACTGCCGGGCTTGATAGGTACATCAAGCTAATTCAACTCCAATAGACCCCTCTATACCCAGGGTGTAACATGACTGTTCTTGATTGTGTCATGGAAACGATGAAATTAAAGGTGGAAAACAGATCATCCATCAAGTCTGTAGATGATTACTTGGAGCTTACGAGTAATATGCTTCCATAGGGTCATCATCTTCCTAATACATATACAAAAATGAGATGAATTTTGAAAGATCTTGGTCTTTCCTACATTAAGATCCACGTCTGCATGTATGATTGTGTACTATTCTGGGGGCATCCTAATGAAGACCTCACAAGATGTCTTGTATGTGATACAGAGAGATATAGGATCACTCCTTCTGGAAAAGAGAAACTGGTGAAGGTACTTTGGTATTTTCCACTGAAGGACAGGTTGGAACGGCTTTTTATGTCTCCTCACACGGCAAAAGCAATGAGATGGCATGCCGAGCCACGCACTAATGACAGGGATACTATGATGCACCCTTTGGATGGAGAGGCGTGGAAGCATATAGATAGGGAGTATCCGAATTTTTCTTCAGATATCCGAAATGTGAGGCTCGGGATTGCATCTGATGGTTTCAACCCTTTTGGTAATATGAGTCTTTCATATACCATATGGCCTGTTGTATTGATTCCTTACAATCTTCCTCCATGGATGTGTATGCGGAAGGAGTAAAATATGTTGACCTTGTTAGTCCCGGGGCCAGGATATCCGGGAAAGTCTATCGATGTGTATATGAGACCTTTGATAGAGGAGCTGAAATTGTTGTGGGAGCAAGGTCATCCCACATACGACAGTTATTCATTCGAGATGTTCTACTTGCACGCCATGTGTATCGGCACTATTAGTGATTTTCCTGTATATGGAATGCTGGTTGGATCTGTTATTAGCGGATATAGAGGTTGTCCAGTATGTTTGAATGCAGATTGTGCTAGGTACCATTGTAGGAAAGTTATCCGAATGCGTCATCGGATATGGCTTGAGAGGGAACATGAGTGGCGTATGGATGCTGCAGCATTTGATGGCACTGTAGAAATGGGCGAGCCACCACGACAGTGGATAGGTGATGAAATACTATCGATTCTTAATGAGTACGATTTTGGTCAGCTTAGCAACCATCCTGATGTGATTGCAGCAACCCCTGAAAGGCCCGACAGGTATAAGTATTGGTCGCACAAAAGTATATTCTGGGAATTGCCTTACTGGTCCAAGTTACTGATAAGGAACTTCTTGGATGTCATGCACATTGAAAAGAATGTTTGCGAAAGTGTGTTTGGGACAACCTTAGGTTGGGATGGAAAGACCAAAGACGGGCCAAAAGCACGCAAAGGTTTGGAAGAAATGAGCATAAGAAAATATTTGTGGTTGAAAACTGTCAAGGGAAAACAAAAAATGCCTAAGGAAGCTTACACCATCACTGCCGAGCAGAGAACTGAGATATTTTGGTGGATAAAGACTGCTAGGTATCCTACCGGGTATGCTGGAAATATAGGAAGATGCGTTAATTTCAGGGAGAACAAGTTAACTGGTTTAAAGAGTCATGATTGTCATATCCTACTCCAACGCCTATTTCCGATATTTATTCGACCGTACTTACTAAAACAGGTGGTCGAGCCGTGTGTTGCATTGTCAAGATTTTTCCAGAGATTATGTACGAGAGAAGTGAAGAGATCTGATTTGCGTAAAATGCAAGATGAGATCATCTATATCTTGTGCAAGTTTGAGCGAATATTTCCTCCAAACTTTTTTGACCTCATGCCTCACCTCATGATCCACCTTCCCCGGCAGTTATTGGTCACTGGTCCAGTGCATTACACGTGGATGTACCCGGTTCAAAGGTAACATAATTTTGTATGATATACATATATATATATATTGTCAAATTAAGTATGATCTAACACAATGACAATATTACAGGCAACTCGGTGATTACAAAGACTCCATGGCCAATAAGTCTGCACCGGAAGGATGCATTGTAGAATCTTACCTTCCGTCGGAGTGTATTACGCATATCAAGTTGTATTTGGGCACCTTCGAGCCCCCTTCCCGCTCTATTCCAGCAGATAAAAGACAATTCAATCTTTCTATCATATCCACTGAGGTTGACATCTATGGGAGGTTGCTAGGAAGACAATTAGACCCGCACGAGTCACGAATTGCACATTGGTGGATATTTCTCAATTGTCCAGAAGTTCAGTACTGGAAAGACATCCACTTGTCATGCGATATGGTGCGAGGTGACACTAGATTCTACAATGACACTTTTGCCGACTATTTTGGAGAATGGGTACGTATACATTCAGTTGCTATTGTTTTTGGACTTAAGATATTTTTTTTACATAGAAAGTTTATTTACGATAGATGACACACATACAAGATGACGGACACCCTAACCGGTCGCGTGAACTTATGCTTCTTTCTATGAAGCCAGTTATGTCAAGAATTTATTCGATGGCCAAAGTCAATGGTGTCACATTCGTATGCCTTGAGAGAGACCAAAAAAGAAGATGACAAAATTCGGGGGTTATGATAGATGGTGGATATTACAGTGTTCTTTTGGAAGTGGTAGAACTAATTTACGGGGAAATCATGATAATGTACTTGTTTAAGTGTCGACGGTACGACACCAGTCTTGGAACCGATATGCAAGACGACTACGGGCTGTTATCTGTTGACACTTCCACTTCATGGTATGAAAGTGATCCTTTTGTATTTGCTACATCAGCAAAGTCGGTGTATTATTTGGACGACTTGGTGAAGAAAGGCACATGGAAGATAGTGAACGTTGTGACAACGAGGAATATCTATAGTGCTGCTACACTGGGAGAAACAACATGTACTGATGACGATGATGCTTATCAAGAGCCAAATACAGCAAATATTCCACCATCAACGATAATTACAATGAATAATGTTCCTGAAGGACGAGTCATCCGACTCCGTGGTGATGCTCGCGGGTACCTTGACATTGATACAAACGAATTACTTGAAAATTCTGATGACGATAATGTGGACGACTTGAGGCATATGTTGCCGGATATCAACTCAGAGAATGAGACAGACTGTAGTGATGACTCAAACTATGAGCCATATATTTATTAGATGTATATTTTCATATGTTAAATATAATTAAAAAAATAGTAATAATAATAATCAAAACATTAACATAATATTAATAATATTATAAAAAAAAATCGAGGGGTTTAGCCGACGACAATATCTAAGTCGCCGGCTAAAGTTTTTTTAAAAAAAATGGTATACTTTAGCCGACGACTTAGATATTGTCGTCGGCTAAACCACCGACCGTGTCCAATGACATGGCCCGTGTCGCACCTGCCCAGAAAGTGAAAACAGACTATATGCCTGACCCGACCGTGTTAGACTAATCGGCCCGTGTCATACTTAGGGTTTAGCCGACGACTATTGGAAAGTCATCGGCTAAAGTATAATATTTTTTTTAAAACACTTTAGCTGACGACGTAGATCTTGTCGTCGGCTAAACCCCTTACATTTTATACGCTTTCTCCTTCTTTCTTGTATTATTTTATCCTTCCCTCACCCAGCCCGATCGCCCCCAGCCCCCGTCATCCAACCACCCGTCCGACAGCCACCTGTCACCTAGCCCCCGTCCCGCCGCCCGTCACCCAGCCCCCAACCCCCGTCATCCAACCGTCACCCGCCCGGCCGCCGTCCCGCCGCCTGTACAACAGCCCCCATCTCGCCGCCCGCCCGGCCACCGTCCCGTCGCCCGTACGACAGCCTCTCGTCCCGCCGCCCGCCCGACGCCCTCCGCCTGCCATCCCGCCTGCCCGTACGACAGCCCCCGTCCTTTTTTTTATTTTGTTTGATGAATTTATTGTATTTGTTAGATGAATTTGTTTATATTATGTGATGAATTAGGTAAATTGTTTAATGAGTTGTGATGCAATATTTGAAGAATTTAGTATTTACAATATTTTATGTTTAATGAGTTGTGAATTTGATGAATTTTTTTAGATTATGTGATGAATTAGGTAAATTGTTTAATGAGTTTTGATGAAATATTTGATGAATTTGTTTGAGGAGGAAGCAATTGTATAGCCGGCATTAATCGAAAGATTAACGTGGTATGGCATTGATAATTACTGTTGTGTTGAGTTGTGAATTTGATGAATTTGTTTAGATTGTGGATAGAATAAAGAAGGCGTTGGGGAAGAAGTTGACAAAGTCGACCACTCCCGATTCGGGGGGAAGTTCGGCAGCCTCTAGTAAGGCGGATCACGCTACACTATACATATCTCAGAGTAGCGTTCGTGCCCGCCGCATACTAGAAGCTACCAAAGATGAACGCCGACGATTTTTAGGAAGACAGATGAGCCTGCTGCACTAGCGCGGCGTTTATCCTTTCAGACACCACGGTCGACCCCCTCGCAGACGGAGACTCATATGCCTCCCATCCACCGACCCACGTCTAGCCCTCATACATCAGGAGATGTACGGAGTTCCTCGTCGGCGGTGCCCCACGGTCCCCCGCCGACTCTATTGATGCCTCCGATGGTTCCGACTATTCCAGAGGTCGATGAGACGGGAGTCCGAGTTCCCGTTCGATTGATTAGCCCTGATGAGGCGTACGTCTACGAGTCTTGGCCAGACAACATGTGTTGGCGGAGTTGTCGGGTTTCGAAGACAAAATTGTACGAGGAGATAGAGAGGGAGAAGGAGAAGGGGAAAAATGTAGTCGAGGAGGAGAAGAAAAAAAAGAAGACTCGTGGCCCAGCAAAGGGTCTGGTGATCGACTCGTACGTAAGTAAGCATGGCCGTTACGAGATTCCTCTAGATAGACACGGCCGGCCGGTGATGTCTTCTGACGCTACGGCGTCATATAGCTGTAATGTTGGCTTTGTCATTCGGGACAGAGTCCCCATTTTGTGGCCCGATTGGGGGGACGTGCCGCAGTGCGTGAAGGATACTTTGAACAATGCTATGTCGGTAAGTTAATAAATATTTAATAAGTGTTTTTCAATCAACACGTAGTTCTTCGAAATGCAATATGTGATGTTTTTAAATTATTGCGTATTTATGCTGTTCATAGGTGTGGTTTGTCATTCCCGACTCTCTACTGCGTACTTGGTGTGACGAGGTGCAGTCTACCAAGTAAGTCATTTTAATTTATTTTGTATCTACATTGTTTGCCTATTTTTTTTTCTTACGAATAATATATGTTGTGCAACGTGTGTTGTAGGTCAAAATCTTAGAAAAATGAGATGCACATGTTCTGGACAGCCTGGGGTGATACCCGAGAGGCTACCCCGGAAAAATTCAAGTTCCGGGAGTACGAGTGGAAGTGGCTACGCGCCCATTTTCGCGACCCGGAGTTCATGGTATGACTAAAATACCCTCATTTCATTCTTTCTTTTTCAGTTTTTATTTTTTTCGAATTCTAAATATAAACTCGATTTTTAAAAATACTTGAAGTTCCGATTTTTTTAAATTTGAAAAAATCGGAACTTCCGGTATTTTTTTTAAATTCTGGAATATTATTAATATTAAAAAATCGGAATTTTTTATTCAAAAGTGGAAATAAAAAATTTATAAACTCGATATTATTTATAAATTGTTTTAATAAAAATAAAAACTAGAATATTATTTTCCATATAAAAATAAAAATCAATATTGTATTTTATTTATTAAAAAAACTACTAGTATTTAATAACAATTAATAATATTTCAGTTTTTATTTTTTTCAATTCTAAATATAAACTCGATTCTAAATAATATTTTTTTGAAGGCGACTAGCTTGACCAACACGACCAATCGTGCTTGTCTGACTGATCATCACAGTCTGGGTTCCCGGTCGTTAGCCAGAGTTGCACACGAGGCCATTTCTTCTGATTCGTTGGACGCATTTGCCTACGTGACTCAGAAAGCATCCGAATCGTCTCGAGGAGCATGTAAGTCTTTTTTTATTTTATTTTGGTAATAAAAGAAATGCCTTTGTATCATACTTTTATTGATATTGAAATATTTATTTTCATATTAACTTAGGAGTGTGTGCGGGAGGAGTCTCAGAGGATGCTTGCTGAGATTGCTCGGGAGAAGTATCCGGACTTAGCGGAGACCGACCTCGATTCTCGCCATCGACAAATCGATCGTGCCGATCCTTATGTTCGCTAGGTGTGGGGTACCGTCTACCCTACTAGAGGTAGTCGGTACCGCACTAAGATGATGGGAGCCGAGGGTCACCGTCTATTGAAAGATACCCCGGCTTCCAGCCTCGCGGACGGATGCACAGATCGCCTATCTCGAGGAGCAGCTTGTGGCGGAGAGGGAGCTCCGAGCCGAGAATGAAAGGAGGACTCAGACGCGGTTACATGAGAGCGAGCAGAGGACTCGAGTCGCGGTTAGAGAGTTTCAGAGATGCAGGCCATGATGGCCTATATGATGACGCTGACTCAGACCATTACTCAGGCTGGACTGCAGGCACCTGCTCCACCACCTTCTCTCTTCGGACATACCCCATCTTCACAGCCTCGTGACGAGGATCTAGGAGATGGTGGTAATCCTTCTACTACTATATTTCGACATTTAGATGATTTTGGTAGTGGATTGTAGTTGTGTTGTTGTAGTACTCTTGTATATTTATATTTGTGTTAGAATTGTGTAAGTGATTTTGTTGACGCTAATAGTATGTTGATGAAATTAATGTTCTTGAATGTGTTGTGCGTTGTGTTGCATATAATGTTGGGCATATTATTGATGGTATTAGTTGAATGTGTTGCGCGTTGATTGTTGTTGATAATGGGAGCTGGTGTATAAAAATTGCAGGTGCAAAAAATACAGGTTTTGGGATCCCAAAATCTGAATTAATTTTCTTTTATATTAGGTTTTAACCGACGACTTTCCCAAGGTCGTCGACTAAAGTATATTAGTTTTTTTTAAATAAGTTTTAGCCGGCGACATTTAAAACCGTTGTCGGCTAAAGTGTCTTTTTTTTTTCTATAAACAGGTCTTAGCCGACGACATTTGAAAAGGTCGTCGGCTAAAGTGTCTTTTTTTTTATAATCAGGTTTTGGCCGACGACATTTAAAAAGGTCGTCAGCTAAAGTGTTTTTTTTTATAAACAAGTTTTATCCGACGACATTGTTGTAGTGGTCGGCTAAACTTTGAACTTTAGGCGACGACTAATAAAAAAGTCGTCGGCTAAACCTTGGCCGACGAATATCGCCCGACGGTTTTTGAGCCGACGACATTGAACTTTAGCCGATGACTTTAAGTCGTCTGGTAAACCCCCGATATTGGTAGTGTCATGATATCTAGATGGCTTTACCCCAGGTCCCATTTGGGCAATCGACTCAACCATTATTTCATAACTCCTTTAATTTGCCATGTCGAATGATATGCCATTCTCATACAAGAAATTGGCGATGTGCATATGCATTCTCTCTTTCTCTTCCGGACACTTCGTGCAACCTTCAATTGTCGTCTGGATACTACCCTTAGTATGTCCCTCTTCAACAACCTCTTCAGGAGTTTTTCGAACCATTGCAGATATCGATATATTTTGTTTTCTTACTCTTGGTTGCAGTCCTACAAAATTTAAAGGCGAATGCTTTCTTTTAACGGCTGTTCCGGAACTTGGTTGAGTAATTATCACCCTCATCCAAAATGACTTGTTTATTTCGTGAAGTCTTAGATATGTACTGTTGCATCTCCCTCATTATTTCTGTGGTTGTTTGTGAACATTTAACAACATCTCCATAACCATCAGCTAGGTGTTGCTTCAATCTCTATATTCCCGGGTGCATTTGTTTGTGACAAAGCGAACATTCAACCAAATCTCTGTTGTTCAAGTCTGGCCAAAAACCGTATTTTCATCCCGGATCATTCGATTTGGCCTTTCGTTTAGGATCTTTAGACATATCGTAATTTTCGGTAGAATTAGTTTCAGCCATGATGTTTGGGCCTATAAATAAATACATTAAAAAATAATTAGACAAAGAAAGGAAACAGAAAAAAAACAAAAAAGAAAAAGAATGAAAAAAGCACGTAACATGGCACATTAATCAAGACATGAAACAAAAAACAAAGAAAGAACATTGATCAAGATAGGAAACAAAAGAAAAAACAAAAAGAATAAAGAAAGAAAAAGAACAGGAAAAAAACAGTAAAAGCACGTAACATGAAGCGTAAAAAAGCAAAATAACATTAATCAATACAGAAATGGAAAAGAAAAAACAAAAAACAAAGAAAGAAAAATAACAGAAACAAAACAAACAGAAAAAAGCACCGAGAAAAAAGAAAAACAGAAAGAACAAGAAGGAAACAAAAGAACAAAGAAAGAAAAATAACAGAAACAAAAAAAAAAAAGCACAAACAAAAAAACAAAAGAACACTAAATGTAAAAGAAAAACGGAAAAGAACAAATAAAGAAAAAGAAAAAAATAGAAGTACGTAACAAAGAAGTATAATGAAGAAGAGTACCTAGCGGGCGGCGGGCGGCGATCGGCGGCGAGAGGCGATCGACGGTGGGCGGCGAGGTGCGGCGATGGGCGAGCGATTGGAGTTGGAGTTGGATGAACTCTGAAGCGTTTGGGACTAGAGTTCTTATAGACTGCGCTAGCGCTAGGTTAAGAACTTAAGTAATATAACATTTTTTTTTATTTCGGTTTACCCAGGCGACCCAGGCGAACCAAGCGTCGACTTTTACGCCTAGGCGGCGACTTGAGTCTCCTGGCGGGGCGCACCTAACAAAATCGTTATAGGCTCTGTTTTTATTGATTGTATTTTCTTATTTTTGCAATACAAAAGAGAGCCTCTATATATAACAAGAGAGACTCTATATAAAAGGAAAGGAAATAAAGTAAGAGCAATAAACGTGGAGCCAAATCAAGGTAGAATATCACATAATTATTGCATAATATATCCTATACTCCCCCTCAAGTTGGAGCGTGAAGATTCCGAGCACCCAACTTGCACAGTAGAAAACAAAGAGAGTGGGCTCCTAAAGCTTTCGTAAGAACGTCAGCGATTTGATCTTTGGTAGCTATGGGCATGGGACAAATTTCCATGGATTCAACTCTTTCCCGCACAAAGTAGCAATCCATTTCAACGTGTTTGGTGCGTTCATGAAAGACTGGGTTGTTTGCTATGTGACGGGCAGCTTGATTGTCACAAAACAATTCAGTTGGTCCGACAGGGGCCATGTCAAGTTCACCCAAAAGCCACCTCATCCACAAGATTTCACTAACCGCATTAGACATGGCCCGATATTCGGCTTCTGCCGAGGATTTGGAAACTACGGACTGCTTTTTTGTCTTCCAGGAAACGGGAGCTCCTCCAAGTAGAAGTAAATAACCAGTTCTGGAGCGTCGAGTCATTGGACACCCTAACCAATCAGAATCACAATAAGCCAAAAGATTAGTTCCGCCTTCTCTAGGAATGAGTATGCCTTGTCCCGGAGTCCCTTTCAAATAACACAAGACACGATTGGCAGCTTCCATATGAGGTTGTCTAGGATCACTGACGAATTGACTCAAGATGTTGACCGCATAAGCTATGTCAGGTCGCGTAGCTTGTAAATAAAGAAGCCTATCGATCAATCGACGGTATTGATTACCATCGACACAAGCTGCTTTGTCACACTTGTCAAGCTTTAAATTCTGTTCCATGGGGAAAGGACTCGGTCTACAGCCCGTCATGCCAACATCTTCAAGAATGTCCAATGTGTATTTGCGTTGACTTAACACCATACCTTCCTTTGTTTTAGAGACCTCGATGCTTAGAAAATATTTCAAGGGGCCAAGATCTTTGATGCTAAATCGCTTATCCAGGAATCCCTTGGTAGCTTGTATTTTGTGCGGGTCATTTCCAGCAAGAACAACGTCATCGACATAAATAAGTGCAGCAACGAAGGTGTATTTTTCTTTGAAAATGAAGAGAGAATGATCAGCGTGACTTTGCTTAAAATCAACATCTAATAAGGAATGCGTGAACTTTTGGTACCAATTTCTTGAAGCTTGTTTGAGGCCGTACAAGGACTTCTTGAGTTTGCAAACCCGATTGTCATCTTGCTTACCAAAGCCTTGTGGAAGCTTCATATAAACATCCTCATTCAAGTCGCCATGCAAAAAAGCATTGTTCACATCAAGTTGGTGAACATGCCAATCACGCTTTACAACGACGGTCAAGAGGGTGCGCAATGTCACTAGCTTTGCAACAGGAGCAAATGTTTCGTGGAAATCAACCCCTTCCATCTGTGTGAATCCTTTAGCTACAAGGCGTGCCTTGTACCGCTCAACATCTCCATTCGGCTTGTACTTGATTTTGTAGACCCATTTCGAATCAATCGCTCGCTTTCCTTTTGGAAGTTCTTCTAAAGACCAAGTCTCATTTTCTTCAAGAGCTTGGATCTCTTGCTTCATGGCTTCTATCCACCTGACATCCTTCACAGCTTGCTTTAAGTGTTTAGGCTCATTATTTGTGGTAATGGCCGTCAAGAAAGCTTTATGAGTGTTAGTAAAATTATCATAGGAAATAAAATGTGCTAAGGGATGTACCGTGGAGGAGTCTTGATGGAGCGATGATTGCATATGGTCTAATGATGGTGGTAGGTTGACTTCAAAACCGTCAAGTCGTGCAGGTCGTGATTTGCTTCGTGTAGGTCTGGCATGTTCAACTGTGGGCCCATATGTTTCACTAACGGTTTCAAACCCCGCCTCAAATTGATTATCACAAATGGGTTCACGGGTATTTTCGGGATGAGGTTGCTCGTCTTGGTCTGGGCCTGACATGGCAGGCTCATTTTTTTCTTCATTTGGTCCAGATGAATCCGGGCCATCATGGGTTTTTTGCGGTTCGGTACCAAGAGAAGAAGGGGGTTCATCAATGTCATCATTGGGCCGTGTTTGGTTCAGCCCATTATCGTCTAGATCATCTTCATCATCCCATTTTTGAGGGAAAACAAAGATCTCCTCTTCCTCAGTAATGCTTCGAGCAAAATGGAAAATATTTTCTAAAAACTTGACATCTCTAGAGGTCACCATTTTTCTATGTTGGAGATCGTAGACTTTGTACCCTTTGGTTCCGGGTGGATACCCAAGGAAAACGGCCGGTCTCCCCCTTACTTCAAACTTGTCTCCATTGGTCTCAACGCTCCGATAATAAGCTAAACAACCAAAAACCTTCATGTGATCATAGTCGGGTTTTGAGTTGTGTAAGATTTCATAGGGCGTTTTGTTCTCAATCACTTCGGACGGTAAACGGTTTATAACATGTGCTGCCGTTAAAACACATTCTCCCCAAAATCTTGTGGGGAGATTGGCCTCGAATTTCAAGGCGCGTGCCGTTTCTAGCAGGTGCCGGTGTTTTCGTTCCACTACACCATTCTATTGGGGTGTATGTGGGCACGAAGTTTCAAGCACAATCCCTTCCCTCGCATAAAAATCAATCATTTTGTTTGAAACAAATTCCCCACCATTGTCACATCTTATTCTTTTGATATTTTTCTCAAACTGGACTTTAACCATTTTGTGAAAGTCAACGAGGCAAATGCTTGCTTGATCTTTGTGCTTGAGAAGGAAAACCCACACGGATCGGCTAAAATCATCAACTATTGTAAAAATAGTTCGCACGTGTAAGGGAAGGCGTGCGATATTTGCCCCATATGTCACAATGTATTAATTCGAAACAAGCATTTGTCTTAGTGACACTAATTGGAAATGGCAATCTCGTAAACTTAGCTTTTAACACAAGAATCACAAAAAACCTTAGAATCCAAAGAAGTGTTTTTAAAAAAATCCAAATGACATAATCTAGAGCTCGATGGGTGACCTAATCTCTTGTGCCACATACTTTGTGTAATCATAGCATGCTGATTATTTTCAAACATCCCCATCTTGTAGAGACCATCTTCGCAATCACCCGCTCCAATCAATGTCCTCGAATACAAGTCCTGCATGATACAAAATTCAGGACAAAATGTAATAGCACATTGAAGTTCCTTAGACAATCTACTAACAGAAAGCAAATTGCATTTAAATTTTGGGACATGAAGGACTTCTTTAATAATTGCCCCACTTGGAAGAGCACATTCTCCTCTTCCTTCGACTGGTACAACTTCACCATTTGGTATGGTTACTGGTTGCTCGTAACCTCTTTTTCTTTTATTTTTAAGTAAGGAATCATTATGAGTAATATGCTCGGTTGCGCCCGAGTCAACTATCCACTTACTTTCTTTATCTATGTTACCTGCTAGGTTGGCCTTGGGTCCACTTTCTTCTGCATTCGCACCTTCTTTTTTCCGAAGAATTTCAAGAATTGTTGATATTGAAAGTCGCTTAAACCAGCAATAGGGCTCTTTTCTGCTTCAACACAAGCTGCCGACGGCTTGGCCTTGTCTTGCTTGCCTTTTCCCGGCCACCAATCCGGGTAACCTATGAGTTCAAAGCAACCATCCCTGTTGTGCCCATCCTTTCCACAGTTTGTGCAATTTCCCACTGGTTTACTGTTGCTCCGTTTCACGTCTTTCTGTTTTGGGGGACTTTGGTCACATTTAGCTGTAACTTGTGCTTGAAAAGCTACCGAATCAGAGGAGGGTCTTTTGGTTCCTGCAATGGCACGCTGCTGCTCATCTTCAGCCACGAGGTGGTAGGCGTTTCCAAGGGACGGTACAGGATTCATGGCAAGAATCTGTGTTCGAATCGTCCCGTACTCCGCATCCAGACCAAGCAAAAACTCATAAAGCCTTTCCTTATCCCTAAGTTGTTGAAGCTTCTTCCCTATGTCACAATCACACCCGCTGCAGGTGCAGCTAGGGACAGGTAGAACACTTTGGATTTCATCCCAGATCCCACGAAGCTTCGTATAATAAGCAGAGACACAGGTTCCATCTTGCTTAGTGAACGTGAGTGATCGCTTCAATTCATACGCCCTAGGTGCGCTCACCTTCCCGAACCGTTCCTTCAGGTCGACCCAGATTTCATGAGCCGTCATGGCATATTTTATGCTGGTTCTAATTTCCTTTTCCATTGCCGTATGCAACCAACCTTTGATCATAGCATCACATCTCATCCAGGACATGAACTCGGATGATTTTTCTTCCGGTTTCTTGATCGAGCCATTGATGAACCCGGCTTTGTTTTTGGCGAACAGAAAATTTAGCATCTCCTGAGACCAATCTGCATAGTTATCGTCGTTAAGCACATCGTTTATGTGCATTTGTCTTGGGTAATCAGAGGGATGGAGATAGTATGGAGAATCATGGTCGATTCCTCCTTCTTTGGTTTTGCCTGCTAATTTTTCACTATCGCCGGCCATAGGTAGGGTTTGGTTTTAGTCGGAGGATCTTCACGAAGACCGCTCCGATACCATAACAAAATCATTATAGGCTCTGTTTTTATTGATTGTATTTTCTTATTTTTACAATACAAAAGAGAGCCTCTATATATAACAAGAGAGACTCTATATAAAAGGAAAGGAAATAAAGTAGGAGCAATAAACGTGGAGCCAAATCAGGGTAGAATATCACATAATTATTGCATAATATATCCTATAGCACCATCCAGGCGAACCACGGAAATCGCCTAGATGCCTAGGCGGCGACTAGGCGACGCCTTAACAAAAATGTTTGGTTATGTCAAGCATGCTATAAGTATAAGAAGTCCTATTTGATTAAGTGTTGTTATTGTCATTGTACTCCCTTGGATGGAGATGTATTAGTCGCTTGCTAGTTGGTCGTAAATTAGTATGTTTGGCTCTAACAAGCATGTTACATGTACAAGTTGCCATATTCGATTAAGTGCTATTAATGCCAAAAGAACTAGATAGAGATATGAGAATGCTTTATCCTGAGGTCTTTCCATAAACACCTCGAGGAATGTTATATGTCGTTAGATGATTCTTGTCTATGTAATTAAACGTATTATGTGAGTTAAGTCGAAGTTTATATATAATATAATATATTTGATTTATTGACTTGACATGATTTTATATATGTATATGTATATAGTTGGGGTAGAAATATTGTTTAAGTGGAGTAACGTAAACAAAGCTGAGGTACCAAGTCGAGAAGTGTTCTTATATAGGTACGAGTAGGAGACCCTGTAAAGTACCTGTGGATGTTAAGCTAGAAGTGTGATTCGAGTACTCGTGTAGTAGCTAATTTTGAGGCAAGTGTACAACCTTGAACTTGCCCTTTTCATTTAAAGATATGATTTTTACCTTACTTTGCACTCCAATGATAATACCTTTGCCATGCTTATGATTCACTACCCTTATCGAACTTTAAATTTCCTTTTTATAAACTTGCTCCCTTGTACACTTACCTTTGCATGTGAAATACCCATCGTTGAACTATTGTTTTAAATTTTTGTTAAACCACTGTACCTTGGATTAAAGATTGTGGAATAATGAGATACTTGGAAATTGATTTATTGCTCAACTTTTGTTGAAACCCTGTAATTGGAACAAAATGTTGATTGGCGGTTTCTCTCACCATATCTGTTTGTAATTTGTATGAATGTGCTCTCTCTAATGCTTGATAAAGCTGCAGCAGATGGTAAATTTGGGTATCACCCAGGGTGTCGGAATCTGCGGCTTACACACTTATGTTTTGTCGATTTATATTATTGTCTTCACCGAAGGAATACAGAGATCATTGGAAGGGATTCTCGATGTCTTTAGAGAATTTGCTTCGCTTCGTGTTTAACAATCGGTTTAGAGAAATCCACTCTCTTCATGGTGGGATATCAACCGATCAAGGACCTCTATTACCGCCACTTTTCCGTTTAGCATTGGAACATCACTGCTCGATATTTGGGACTGCCGCTAATGACTAAGCGTATGACACTTGCGGACTGTCTCCCACTGCTTGAAAAGTTCCGAACCAGAATAAGCTCCTGGAAGCATAGACTACTATCCTATGCGGGTAGATTACAACTTCTAACTTCGGTGATTGCCAGCATAACAAATTTCTGGATATCCGCATTTCGCCTTCCTAGTGCGTGTGTGAAAGAGTTAGAAAAAATCAGCTCTGCTTTTCTTTGGTCTGGTCCGAGCCTAAACACGAAAAAAGCAAAGATATCTTGGAAAGAAATCTGCAGACCAAAACAAGAAGGAGGTCTTGGGGTTAAATCTATTGTCGATGCCAACAAAGTCTCTTGCTTTAAATTGATCTGGCGTATTGTTTCAGGTCATAACTCTCTCTGGGTCAACTGGATACAACGGTTCATTATCAGGTCAGGTTCCTTCTGGTCGGAGAAAGTAAATAGCCATTCAGGCTCTTGGATGTGGCGAAAGATCTTAAAATACCGCTCTCAAGCAAAAGAATTCACAAAGATGGAAATCAAATGTGGCCAGCAAACATCACTATGGTTTGATAGATGGAGCACTAAAGGGTGTTTACATGACACGCTGGGAAACAGAGGTTTTATTGATTTTGGTCTTCCTGCATCTGCAACAATAAAGGATGCCGTCTTCACCAACCGTAGAAGACGGCCTGCATCGGGCGTTTATGAATGAGATTGAATTGGAGTTAGATGCCATACGAGATAGAGGTTTATGTCAGGAAACGGATGTAGCTTTATGGAGAGGGCAAGCAAATCGTTTCAAGGCAAAATTCTCTAGTAAGGAAACATGGAATCAAATTAGAGACAGGGTGCACATCACAAATTGGCACGCTTGTGTCTGGTTTAAGCATGCAACCCCCAGGTACTCTTTCATGATGTGGCTGGCTGTCAAAAATCGACTTTCAACAGGAGATGGAATGTCATCATGGAACGGCAATATCAATACTACATGTGTGCTATGTCAACATCCAACAGAAACAAGGGATCACCTCTTTTCACTTGTGCGTTTTCAACTCAGATCTGGGAGCAACTCACAAAGAAGCTCTTAGGACATCACTACACAAACTCATTCGAAGCTATGATTGGCATCATGTCAGACAATACATTGGAGACTACTCAAAGATTCGTGGTGAGGTACGCTTTTCAAACTACTATGCATACCATTTGGAGGGAACGAAATAGGCGGCGACATGGTGAATTACCGATGCACCCGGAAAAGGTGATCAAGCAGATCGACCGCATAGTTCTAAATAGACTGTCTTCCATCACAACAGAAGTGACAAGAGGTCTACAAATTTGGTTTAGCACTCGTTGATTCTGTTTTAATTTTATTAAAAACATATAAATTTCAAAACAAGGCTGCATCTATTGTAAAAAAGGGTTTTTTTTTTGGGATGAATAAAAGTTAACATTCATACAAAAAAAAAAAAAAAAATGTTGATTGGCGGTCATGGTTAACTATTATTTTTATGGCCAGTGTGCCTATGGATCCTTAATGTTAGGACCTTGTGAAAACATGGTCTGGAGCTTTACGTGGCTGATCACCCGTATAGCTCGTACCGTCTTATCTTGGGTTCCAATTTACTTGTTTACCCCTTTTTCTTCGAGAAGAAACTTGTATCTTGAAATTGAATTCCTTAATTGATTATCAAAAGATATTTATTCATGTTGATTATACTTGCTGAGCAATTTTTAGCTCACTTCCTTGTTTATATCCTAACCTTATAGTGTAACCTGAAGATGGCACGTACATTCCGCACCACTAGGAAGACTTCTGCTAGGAGGACTGTAGCTAGACCAGGTCCTGTGTTTAGGTTTCAGCCCACGCTCAGGTTATTAGCTGTGGCTAAGTTGTATTTTGGGAGACTAGTGTAGCTAGTCCACTTTTGTTTAAGTTGTAACTTCTGGATATTATATATAGTTCTAAAACTTGTGTAGACTTTAATGACTTTGGTTAGTAGTTGTAATCGTTGTTTCATACTTTGACCTGTCACCGATCTTAGCTTGTGGGTATGGTTTCCATTTGTTAGAATGCATGCTTAGGCTGTAATTATGTTTATATATATCTGCTTATATGTTCGTGGCACTGGTTTGGGGTGTCACAATAGATGCGTCATCAATTGTGACAGGTGGAGTAGTAGAGGTACCTGTTTGATGGTTCAGGTTTGGAATACCTGTGAAATCTGAAGGGGGGTCCACAGAAGTGGGATAATTTACCTCTTCAGCGTCATACACTAGTAGAAAAAAGACTTTTTATTGAAAATTGGCGAGTACATAGGTAACACCTAGGTAAGACTTTTTATTAGGTAACACTCAAGGTAACACTTTCAAAATAGGTAACACTTTCAGGTAATATTTTTTTGTGTTACTTTGTTTAGGTAACACTCAAGGTAACACTTTTAAAATAGGTAACACTTTCAAGTAACACTTTTTTGTGTTACCCAGTTTAGATATCACTCCAGGTAACACTTTTTTGTGTGTTACATAATTTAAGTAACACTTATGTAACACTTAGAGAATATATATAATTATTTGAAGTTATCACTTTTTTTTGAGTTAGAATAATATTGTTAACTACACATTAAAAATATATAACAATAAGAATATATATATATATATATATTAAAATTTAATTTACCTTAGGTTTCACTTAATGTAACAAATTAAAAATATAAAACATTTAAAGTATAATACAATGCCCCCTTAGTATTTTACGGTTGAGCATTAATTTAGATAATGCGATATCTTGAAACAAGTAAATGGCTTTGTTTAGATGACAAAGTTCTTGCATCTTCTATTAATTGATGTGTGTTTAACCCCTCTAGCTACATTATTTTTGGGTCAACACTTCTATAGATATGCACACACTTAAGCATCAAAAAGATAATCGGAATTAACCAGTTTACCCCTGAGCTCAAATACTCCACTTAGTGTAACACCCCAAAGTTATTCAGGGTATATTACAGCGCCGTGAGCCCCGCCGTGAGACCCACATGGCTATTCATACGCGGAACTATAAAACTTGACTGAGAAGGTCCAAATACAATGAAATGAAGGACAATACAAATGGTATTCAAACCATATCTAATGTATCCAAATACATCACAACACGAATCAATACCTCGGCTGTAACACCCCCAGAATCAAACCGAGAATATTACACGCCGCAGAACCTCTCCGTGAGGATCCACCAGGCTAGACATCGAAACAACACAATACATTACATACCGACATGATAAAATACCAAATCAATAGACCAACTTGGTCTTTCATCACTAACATACAAGTAAAAAATACACAATTCTATCTCGATTCATACCCATGCAAGGGTAAAATACACTCACAAACAAAAAGTACGACAGCGAAAAAGACCATACACGAACTCCGATGAACTGCATCCAAAACTGGCCTTCATGTGATTAGTATCATTCGCTTTCCATCATCCTTCGCGCCGATCCTGTGTTTTGCTTCCAAACCTGCATGTATCTGGATGCAAAACAGACATCCACCCCCGAATACTCGGGGGTTAGCAAAACTCCACTGTTTTGCTAGTACAATTATAAAGTGCAAATACGATCCATACACAACACATTCCGAGAATACAACGAAAAACTACCCGAGATATTTTGTTTAATTAAAATAGTTCAAGTCTTGAAAGTAAAACGAAACAAGTAAGCACTTTGAAAACACTTCCAAATCTCGGGAGTTTTGAAAATATTTGTGATTGAAAAGTTCTTAATTCCTCGAAAGCCACTTAGGGTCACAGCCCCAAAGTTTATTTTGCAAAATGTAATTCTGTTAACAAAACACGGGGTCCACGACCCAACCATTCCCGGCCACAAAACACAGGGTTCACAACACGATCATCCACTTCAATTCACTTCCAAATACGCATTATACATAATAAATTATTATTATGCCATTTTAGCCAAACACCAAGACTCGATATATAATGTCTCTCGACCCCGAGCACCAAGCATTGTGATACTCTGGACATATCACAATTAATCATCACTACAAACACTCTGGCAATTCTCGCGACCCGGTCCATCCGCCGGTCCCGCCGTCAAGCCACCAAGTCCTTGTGCGCCCCGTCGAGCAACCCCAGGTGAGAATGCCCACTCGAAGTAACTCTCGCGACCCGGTCCAGCCGCTAAGCCACCAGGTCCCTGTGTGACCCCATCGAGTCAATCCCCGAGTGAGAGTACCCGAGAACAATCTTACAACTCTCATCAGTTCACATTTCCAAAACCACAATCCTCAAGAGTCAATCACAATATATATATAGTCGAGGTATTTTGCTAAAATGGCCAAATTATCTAACACGTACTCACGACCCAGAGCTAATACAATCAACAAGGAAGCACACCATCTAAACAGCACCGAACGGCACAACCAATATCACACAAGCTCACATATTCACACACATCCGTATGACTCCAAGCACAATCTTAACAAAAGGATTGAACTTTAAATTTACCGACGACATAATCACACATAATGGCATCACCCGAAGTAAGGCGATCCTATACTCGACACTGACACACATAGTCAATTAAGCACATTAATTCCCGAACACTAGAATCATCTTTTAAGAAAATCATGATTGTAAATATAACGATTCTTTTGAAAAATGGTTGTAAACATTCATTTAGCACATATCGTTGATTACCAACCATTATATCCACAAAACACGTAATGTATGGGCAAGATACTTGCCTCGATAATCGATACCGAATACTCCGACGAACATGACTCAACCGGGAAACCCCGAACGCCGACAACTCTCCGGCGGAAACGACGGTAACACAATTGATCGGGAAACGGCGAACGAAAGGGTTCCGACTCGAGTTCTTCGCAAAGAACCTGACCCTAACATCATACCATGAATAAATTGACGATCGTACGAGGAATAATAATCGTAAAACGCTCAAAAACCCCCTCTAAGAACTTTCTGCGGACACCTTCAAGGCGTTGATTAGGAACTCAACAAAATGACGAATATTTAGGAATTAAACCATGGAACAACAAGGAAATTCGTAGAACATAACTTAATAATCAATAGTACATCACTAATCTAAGTTATTACGGATCAAACGGGTGAAATCAAGCAAAACCCCCAATTTCGCAAAAACTAAGGTTTTAGGAAAACTAACCTTGATTCGCTGGATTGAAGGATGTTAGGTGATGATCAATCGATGATATAGGCTCAGGAATTTCATGGATTAATTGTTTAACATCATGCCTTCAAGTTCCCCAAGGATCCAGCCGTGGAAGAGAGATAGAGAAATGGAAGAAATGAATGAAACTGGACTGCTCGGCCATATTTATATTGGTGCAGCCTAGCGTGCGCTAGGCTGCCGAGCTAGCGTGCGCTAACGGGCGGTCATGGTCGAGAATGTTCAGTCGGGGCCCGCGTTGACCTATCCTGCCAACTTGTCCTGCTGTCCAGAACCTTCTTGTCCGACCGCGGTAGCGCGCGCTGCGCAGGGCCTTGCGTGCGCTAGCCGGTCCGTCCAAAACCCCCTGGACTAGACTGCTCGGCCAGGTAGCATGTGCTACACCTGCCGATTAGCGCGTGCAGCGACCGACAGTAGCGTGCGCTACCTGCCAATCCTCCCCGAGTCCAGAACATCAAAAACCTCTCTGGCCAGCCCGATAGCGTGCGCTGGTCGGACGAAAAGTGTGCGCTACTCCTGCCGAGTTAGCGCGCGCAGCCTTCCGACTGTGGCGTGCGCTTTGACGGTTCCTGCCGCACCTGCCCGGCCAGTGCCCGCACTCGTCCGGCCAGTGCCCGCACTCGTCCGGCCAGTGCCCGCACCCGTCCGGCCAGTGCCTAGCCGTCATGACTCGACGACTCGATTTTCCAAAAACGCACGGAACGAACACGACCAACACTCGAGGACAACAACATCCATCCGGAATGAAAACAACGGATAACAAATCACCCCCATACGGCCATAAATCCAAAATTAGTAGTCGAAAAAAATAATACCAACGCTCGACAACCGGGAAATATCCGAAGAAAAATCCAAAATAACTAGAACGAAAATCGTGGGTATTACATTCTATCCCCCTAAAAATAAGTTTCGTCCCGAAACTTAAAATAAAAGCAAGGCGACTCTCGACAACACACCAGGTCTCCATGCAGTAGAAAGCTACTACGATCCGATTCAATACACAAGAATGCTTACGAAAAGCAACGAGCCTGAATCACTGCGGTTGATTAAAAAACTTAGTATAAAAATCAAATCGCAATTCCAACGCGGAAAGGTATGAAATTCCAGTAACTCAAAGATTTGGAAGATCAAATACGAAGACAATTTCCCAACACTTATGGAAATTACGAAGTAGACCAGATGTTCAATAATCACGATTACGAGATCCAACAATAATGATTGGACAATGACGGTAGCGACCACTTTTCTAAAATAATAATTCTTCTAATTTTAAGAAGAGTAAATAAAATTTTTGCAACGGAAATATATTTTTAAGAAAAATAAACTTAATAATCGCAAGTAATAATCCCAAGTCACCATTAAATAAAAACATAATTTGACGTTAAAATAAAACAAATGGAACAATTGTTCATAAATATAATCTTAGAGAAATAACATTTAACAAATAAATATTTGATCATCACCTTGATCATCCCACACTCAAGCGCCTGCCACATCGAGCTCCTCAACCTGAAAGGGGGTAAATAGTGAGGTGAGCTTCCAACTCGCTCAGTGTGGAGAGTACGCAATATGTCTACGTTAATTACTAAATATATTAGCAAGTGTAAACAACATGACTGATAAATTCTGAAGCCCGTCGGCTAGCCCGAAGGCTTATGCACAATTAAGTGCTTCTGACTGATTTGCACATTTAAGTGCTTCTGACTGGTTGCACATTTAAGTGCTTCTGACTGATTGCACATTTAAGTGCTTCTGACTGATTTCACGTGCACATACGAGACAATATATAAAGCAATTAAAATAAATAAAAGCGTAATAAATCCCCACACCTGGATAAATTGCAGTTCTGAACTTGAATGTGATGAAATGCTTGACTCGATAATTCTAGGCCCGTAAATTCTTGTTATTATCTACAATTAATAATAATAATAATAATCACTATTATTATAATTTGTAAATATAATAACTGGGAATAATTACGGGGCATAGATTAAAATTGAATTATTAATACAATCAATATTTTAATGGCTTTTGCCAAAAATAGGGCTGGAATCAGTGGACCAAAGGCTGAATTGGAGTTGGGCTCATAGATCAAATGACATTTGTTAGAAGGTTTGGGCGTGGAGAAAGGCATTGGCCCAAATTCAAGGATATAATCGGCCAGACCCAATTTATTTCCACAACCCTATTTCGCAATCTCATTCCCGTCCATTTCTCTCTCTCTATCACCCGATCCCTCTCCTTCCTCGCAGAAACACACACACACACACACACACACACACATAAATCGTTGCGGCGGCGGCCCTCTGTTCCTCCTGGTTCATCTGGTTCGAACCTCCCTCGATGAATCTCGACGGAAAGTCCAAGGAGGGTTTCGCGGCGGGATTTGGAAGGGAAGAAATTGGGCGGTGACATCAGGCTGGGTTGGTCGCGGGTTCGGGCTAACGGCGGCGGAAAGGTTGCAGCGGCCGGAATCAACAAAAAAAAAAGTGACTGTGGCTGGGGATTTATGGCGACAGCCACATCAGCCGTACGGGATGGCCGGGAATCTAGCGTGAACCAAACAGCAAGGTGAAGATCTCTGGATTTGGGTTCAGTCATTGGGTTTTCGGATTCGGGCTTGACCCGAATCTGGTTGAGATTGAGTGGATGGATTCTGTGTTGAAGACGATCGTGGTTTCTGGTAAGGGTCAATGATTTCGGGCTCGATAAGATCTGTGACGGGTTGTATTGACTGGGATGTGTTTTCCTGGTTCGGGCCGTACGAATGAAAATGGAAGTAGGTTTGAGGTTAGGGCTGAAAAAGGATTGATTTCCTGTGTGTTAAAATTTATTTTTCTATAGTTTATATAGTTTGGGTCAGACAAACAAAATATGATAAACCTTAAAACTTACCTATGGCTGCAAGATGATGTTGATGATGATGATTGATCTGATGATGATGATTGTAGGGCGATGGCAGGGAGAAAAACAAAATATTGGTGTATTGTGTGATCAGCTCTGAGTTTTAAATTTATATATTGTATTAAATGATTTCAAAGGTTTCTTATTTATTTGTGTTAATTATGACAATTGTTTCAGAATTTATTTCTAATTAAATGTGTTATTTGAGAGGTTACAAATGAATGAATGAAAATGGTACTGCAGCCAAAACGTTTCTCTTGGAGAAACAAATAGTTATTGGACTAAGATGATAATTGGGCTGAAAATAGATATTTGTTAATTGGGCCACTAAATTAATTATAGGATTTGGGCTGAATATTAAATAATAATAATAATAATATTACTTTTAATAATAATAAGTAATAGAGATAATATTAATAATAATAGTAATAATAAATAATAAATAATATTATTATTTATCTTGTAAAATCTTTTGGTTAACGATTAATATCGCTTAAAATTTGACTTGGGCCTAGAAATGACAACATGAAACACGATGAAATAAAACGAGAAATGACACGACATGAAATACATGACTGGACATGAATTAAATGACAAAATAAATTTGCATGATAATGAATTAAACGATAAATTATTCGGGCATTAATTTAATAAAATTTAATATAATTTCTATAATTCACAATAAATGTATATGCGAAATCGGGGCGTTACAACCTACCCCCTTTTAACAAATTTTCGTCCTCGAAAATTAAGTTTCGTACCTTGAAAAATGAATGTTGGGTACTTAGAACGGATCTCCTCTTCACGTTCCCAAGTTGCCTCATTTGGTCCATGACGACTCCATTGAACTTTCACCAATTTAACCTCTTTGTTTCGTAACTGGTGTACCCTTCGCTCCAAAATAGCTGTAGGTACCTCCTCATAAGTCAGGTTCTTGGCTACATGCAACTCTTTGAAATTGCATATGTGACCAGGATCATGTATGTACTTTCTCAGCATGGAGACGTGAAAGACATTGTGCACTCCCGATAATTCTAACGGCAATGCCAAACTATAAGCAAGATCACCAACGCGACCCAAAATCTCAAAAGGTCCGATATAACGAGGCTGTAGCTTTCCCTTTTTACCGAATCGTATTACTCCTTTCATCGGCGCTACCTTCAAGAACACCTTCTCTCCAATCTCAAATTGTATATCTTTCCGTCATTTATCAGCATAAGACTTTTGTCGATCTTGAGCAGTCTTAATTTTACTTCTGATTTCGGCTATCTTCTCTACAGTCTGTCCGATCAGTTCTGGACCCAAAATCTTTCCTTCTCCAACCTCACTACAATAAAGAGGCGATCGACATTTCCTTCCGTAGAGAGCCTCGTATGGGGCCATTTGTATAGTTACTTGGTAACTATTGTTATAAGCAAACTCTACTAACGGCAAAATATTCTCCCAATTCTCACCAGTATCAAGAACACATGCCCTCAACAAAACTTCAAGTGTCTTGATAGTCCGTTCAGACTGACCATCGGTCTGCGGATGATATGCAGTACTGAAATTCAATTTAGTGCCCAATGCACTCTGCAGACTCTTCCAAAATTTCGACGTAAATCGTGGATCTCTATCCGAGACGATCGACACTGGAACACCATGTAACCTCACAATCTCCCGAATATAAATTTTGGCATATTGTTCCATACTGTAAGTCACCCTCACAGGTAGAAAATGAGATGACTTCGTCAAACGATCTACTATCACCCAGATAGCATCGTTCTTCCTCACGGTTCGTGGTAGACCAACTACGAAATCCATTGTGATATGCTCCCATTTCCATTCTGGAATTTCCAACGGTTGAAGTAAACCTCCTGGCCGTTGGTGTTCTGCCTTTACCTGCTGACATGTCATACACCTCTCCACAAATACACCAATGTCTCGTTTCATTCCTCTCCACCAAAAGAACTTCTTCAAGTCGTGGTACATCTTTGTACCTCCCGGATGAGCAGAGTATGGTGCATTATGAGCTTCTTCAAGGATTTGCCTCCTAAGGGATGTGTCCTTAGGAACACACAACCTCCCATCGTAAGTCAAAACGTCGTCTGCGGCAATGACAAATTTCTCAATACTCCCATCTTGTGCTCGATCTTTCATCTTACACAAGAACTTATCACGTGGTTGACCTCCTTAATTTTATCTCTCAAGTTTGGTTGCAAAACCAAAGATGATAAGATTGCTTTCGAACGTTTTGAAGACTCAACTACCTCAATCCTCAACTGAGAGAACTCCTTTATCAAACTCTCCTGATCGGTCAAGCAAGCAAACTCACCTCTAGTCTTCCGACTCAAGGCATCAGCTACTACATTCGCCTTACCCGGATGGTAATGGATGGTACAATCATAGTCCTTCACAAATTCTAACCATCTCCTTTGTCTCATGTTAAGATCCTTCTGTGTGAAAAGATACTTCAAACTTTTATGGTCCGTGTATATCTCACACTTCCCTCCGTAGAGATAGTGACGCCAAATCTTCAGCGCATGTACTACAGCAGCCAACTCTAAATCATGCGTTGGATAGTTCAACTCACGTGGTTTAAGCTGTCTCGATGCATAGGCTACTACTTTACCATGTTGCATCAGAACACAACCCAACCCCTGCTTTGACGCATCACTATAAATAACAAAGTCTTCCGTCGGATTAGGAATTGTTAATACTGGTGCCGAGGTTAGTCTCCTTTTCAACTTCTTGAAAATTTCCTCACACTTGTCACTCCATTCAAACTCACGCCTTTCCTTGTTAGCTGGGTCATAGGAGTGGCGATTTTTGAAAATCCTTCGATAAATCTTCTATAATAGCCAGCTAAACCCAGAAAGCTGCGAACTTCGCTCGCATTCTTGGGTACTCCCCAATTACTCACTGCTACAACTTTATCGGGATCTACCTCAATCGCTTTTGAAGTCACCACATGTCCAAGGAATCAACTCTGTTCAACCAAAACTCACATTTCTTGAACTTGGCATACAACTTCTCCTTGCGAAGTGTCTCCAATGTAATTCTCAAATGCTCTTGGTGTTGTTCCTTGTCCTTAGAATACACCAAAATGTCATCTATGAAAACGATCACGAACTTATCCAAGTAAGGTTGGAACACTCTGTTCATCAAATCCATAAAGACTGCCGGTGCATTACTCAGACCAAATGACATCACTACAAATTCAAAATGTCCATAACGAGTCCTGAAGGCCGTCTTGGGAATGTCACACTCCCTAATCTTCAGTTGGTGGTATCCCAACCGCAAATAGATCTTCGAAAAGGTTCCGGCTCCTCTCAATTGATCGAATAGATCCTCGATTCTCGGTAGTGGGTACTTGTTCTTCACCGTGAGTCGATTCAACTCTCTGTAATCTATACACATCCGAAGTGACCCATCCTTCTTTCTTACAAATAGTACTGGTGCACCCCATGGTGACACACTAGGACGAACAAATCCGAGCTCCAGCAGCTCTTGAATTTGGACCTTCAATTCTTGAAGTTCCCTCGGAGCCATTCTATATGGTGCTTTTGACGTTGGGGCCGCCCCAGGGACTAAATCAATACTAAACTCCAGTTGTCGGTCGGGTGGGACTCCTGGCAAATCTTCTGGAAACACATCCAAAAACTCCCGTACTATAGGTACATCTGTAGGGGACACCTCATTAGTACGAGTGTCGACCAAACTCACCAAGTAACCCTGACATTGCTCCTTCTTTAGGCTTCTTAGTGCTTTCATGGCTGTGATTACTCTGGGTATCGTCCTACTCTTAGTACCATAAAAAGTGATCGACTCGCCTTTAGAACACCTCAATCTCACCTTCTTCTCACGACACCTTATATCGGCATCATGTCTATCGAGCCAGTCCATACCAAGGATCACGTCAAAATCCATCGAGCTAATCAAATACAGGCTAGCATCAAATTCTCTACCTCCTATCTCAATATTCTCGTCAATCATTGTATTAGTGAGGATCGTATTTCCTGACGGTAAGCTAACCTCGAGAGACTGAACAGTTCTAACGCTTTTATGACCAATGGAATGATAAAACTTTGCAGACATAAAAGTATGTGTGGCACCAGTGTCAAATAAAGTGAAAGCAGGCACATTAGAGATCATAAGCATACCTGAAACCGTGCCGGGATTCTCATCTGCATCCCTTTCAGTCAAAGTATAAATGCGAGATTTTCCTCCAGAACCTTGACCTTTGGCCCTTTGGAGATGACAGTTCGAAGATGAATGTCCTGGCTCCTTGCATCTATAGCAGACACCTTTTCCATACAAACACTCTCCGCCATGATTTTTACCACACTTTGGGCATGCAGGCCTAGTGATCAGTGCACCTGGTCCAGATTTCTCATCTACCTTCTTCTGTTTATTAAAAGCCACAACCTTATTTTAGTTCCCATTCCAATGCCTCTTACCGGTATTAGGCTTAGTTGACTGTTGTTGATCCAGATTATGGCTAGCCTCAACCTCTTGAGCTCGAAACACTGTCTCGGTATATGGTAGCACCCCATGACCAGCCACGATGTGACGAATACTCGGGCATAAACCACTCCGAAACTTAAGGGCCCTCTTGCGGTCTGTATCCACCATATGCTCCACAAAGAAGCTGATTTGGTTGAATTTCCTCTCATATTCTTCAACCGTCATCCCTCCTTGTTCGAGATTCAAAAACTCTCTCTCCATCTTCTCTCGGTAATGCTGTGGGTAGTACTGTTCCATCACTATTTCCTTGAATCGATCCCAAGTCAATGCTGCACGCTCGGCCGCCGGCCTCAAACGCCAATAGCTTATCCACCAGCGTCCAGCATCCTCCACCATTTGATATTGGCCACAAAGAATTCTTTCCGCATCAGTACACCCAATGAGCTCAAAGGTGCGCTCGAGCGACATGAACCATTCATCAACAAAAGCTGGCCCTTCCCGACCGTTGAATGTTGGTGGGGTGAATCGCCGGAATTGTTGCACAACCTGTGCCTGAGTAGGAGCTGGCACGTTATTGTTGTGGTTATCCTGGCCTCCATCACCACCACCACCAGCACCAAGGTTGGCATTCTGACCACCGCGATTATCTGCATCTCGGTTAGCTAGGCGTCCACGTCCACGAGTTGCCATTATCCTAAGGCATGCCACACGCAACGACCCTTCAGTACTTACCCAACGACAGGGAGAAAATAAAATGGAGAGTTATATTGCGTCTCTAGCAATGATGATTTATGCATGTCACACATATACTTATGAATTTATAAGAAAATAATTTCATGCCCAAATACTTTATCATAAAATTCTTATGTACAAATATTATGAAGATGCATCTTTAATGCATAAATCATGGTTGATCTGGTAAACTGCATTCATCACATAATGAATAATAATAACTTAATGTACCTTGGAGTCGACGTGGAGCAGCAGAGGTGGATGATCATAATTGCTAAAAAATATTTGACTACTTGCGAAAAAAAATGAAATTTTAGTTTAGAAAAAGAAACTATTTTTAACGAGTCTCGTAACCGTAGACCCGCTCCGATACCACTTATGTAGAGACCACTTTTCTAAAATAATAATTCTTCTAATTTTAAGAAGAGTAAATAAAATTTTTGCAGCGGAAATACATTTTAAGAAAAATAAACTTAATAATCGCAAGTAATAATCCCAAGTCACTATTAAATAAAAACATAATTTGACGTTAAAATAAAACAAATGGAACAATTGTTCATAAATATAATCTTAGAGAAATAACATTTAACAAATAAATATTTGATCATCAGCTTGATCATCCCACACTCAAGCGCCTGCCACATCGAGCTCCTCAACCTGAAAGGGGGTAAATAGTGGGGTGAGCTTCCAACTCGCTCAGTGTGGAGAGTACGCAATATGTCTACGTTAATTACTAAATATATTAACAAGTATAAACAACATGACTGATAAATTCTGAAGCCCGTCGGCTAGCCCTAAGGCTTTATGCACAATTAAGTGCTTCTGACTGATTTGCACACTTAAGTGCTTCTGACTGGTTGTACATTTAAGTGCTTCTGACTAATTGCACATTTAAGTGCTTCTGACTGATTTCACGTGCACATACGAGACAATATATAAAGCAATTAAAATAAACAAAAGCGTAATAAATCCCCACACCTGGATAAATTGCAATTCTGAACTTGAATGTGATGAAATGCTTGACTCGACAATTCTAGGCCCGTAAATTCTTGTTATTATCTACAATTAATAATAATAATAATCACTATTATTATAATTTGTAAATATAATAACTGGAAATAATTGCGGGGCATAGATTAAAATTCAATTATCAATACAATCAATATTTTAATGGCTTGTGCCAAAAATAGGGCTGGAATCAGTGGACCAAAGGCTGAATTGGAGTTGGGCTCATAGATTAAATGACATTTGTTAGAAGGTTTGGGCCTGGAGAAAGGCATTGGCCCAAATTCAAGGATATAATCGGCCAGACCCAATTTATTTCCACAACCCTATTTCGCAAACTCATTACCGTCCATTTCTCTCTCTCTCTCACCCGATCCCTCTCCTTCCTCGCAGAAACACACACACACACACACACACACACATAAATCGTGGTGGCGGCGGCCCTCTGTTCCTCCTGGTTCATCTGGTTCGAACCTCCCTCGATGAATCTCGACGGAAAGTCCAAGGAGGGTTTTGCAACGGCGGGATTTGGAAGGGAAGAAATTGGGCGGCGACATCAGGCTGGGTTGGTCGCGGATTCTGGCTAACGGCGGCGGAAAGGTTGCAGCGGCCGGAATCAACAAAAAAGTGATCGTGGTGAGGATTTATGGCGACACCACATCACCAGACGGGATGGTCGGGAATCCAGCGTGAACCAAAGCGACAAGGTGAAAATCTCTGGATTTGGGTTCACTCATCGGGTTTTCGGATTCGGGCTCGACCCGAACTGTTGAGATTGAGTGGATGGATTCTGTTGAAGACGATCGTGGTTTCTGGTAAGGGTCAGTGATTTCGGTCTCGGTAAGATCTGTGACGGGTTGTATTGACTGGGATGTGTTTTCCTGGTTCGGGACGTACGAATGAAAATGGAAGTAGGTTTGAGGTTAGGGCTGAAAAAGGATTGATTTCCTGTGTGTTAAAATTTATTTTTCTATAGTTTATATAGTTTGGATCAGACAAACAAAATATGATAAACCTTAAAACTTACCTATGGCTGCAAGATGATGTTGATGATGATGATTGATCTGATGATGATGATTGTAGGGCGACGGCTGGGAGAAAAAGAAAATATTGGTGTATTGTGTGATCAATTCTGAGTTTTAAATTTATATATTGTATTAAATGATTTCAAAGGTTTCTTATTTATTTGTGTTAATTATGACAATTGTTTCAGAATTTATTTCTAATTAAATGTGTTATTTGAGAGGTTGCAAATGAATGAATGAAAATGGTACTGCATCCAAAACGTTTCTCTTGGAGAAACAAATAGTTATTGGACTAAGATGATAATTGGGCTGAAAATAGATATTTGTTAATTGGGCCACTAAATTAATTATAGGATTTGGGCTGAATATTAAATAATAATAATAATAATAATATTACTTTTAATAATAATAATAAATAATAGAGATAATATTAAGAATAATAGTAATAATAAATAATAAATAATATTATTATTTATCTTGTAAAATCTTTTGGTTAACGATTAATATCACTTAAAATTTGACTTGGGCCTAGAAATGACAACATAAAACACGATGAAATAAAACGAAATGATACAACATGAAATACATGATCGACATGAATTAAATGACAAAATAAATTTGCATGATAATGAATTAAACGATAAATTATTCAGCATTAATTTAATAAAATTGAATATAATTTCTATAATTCACAATAAATGTATATGCGAAATCGGGGCGTTACAATGACAAACAAATAGTAATGATCGAACAACAATGATTAACTCTAAAGTTCACACCTCAAATCAAGACATCAATAAACTTGGAGGAACCACGAGGTGTTAGTTTCGAACACGGTTCACAAGAAATCGATCCGAACTTAGAAAGATCACAACGATATACACACCAATTTGGAACAATATGCGAACTCGCTCGAATGACAGAGGTGACAAACAACACAAGGTCAGAAGCATCAACGAACACAATCGAGTCGATACAGTCGAACGAAACGGAAGCGAAAAAAATATGGGTATTACATCATATCACCTTTAAAAGAGGTTTCGTCCCCGAAACCTAAACAACGAGAACGAAGTACTAGAATAGCAGCCTTCCCATCAATATTCTCTTCGTTCCGCATCCGATTTCCATGACCAACTGTACCCTGGTCACGACTGCGTCCTCTGTCCCTCGGCATACTAAGCGGATTCTCACTTAATACGATTGCACCACTTCGCAAATATAATATGCTAAAGTACCAACTTAGCATGACATATCACATGAGGTAACCAATAACAACTCAGATAAGAAAATCCATGAGGTATCCTTTGAAAGGAAATCTTTAAATTTGTATGTTTACTCGAAATAGAATTTTTGAAAGTGCTTTTGGTACTTCGGACTGTTTTATCAAAACTTGTAAACAAAAGACTTTAACCGACTCATTTTCAAATTATTTGCAAAACAATAATTCTTTTGTAACCGGCGTTATCAAAATCATCATGCCTCTACGCATTATCATCACCGTTAATAACAAACAAGGTGAACACGCAAGATCATCAAACCATTCGTACATACACTAACATTGCCAAATCCGAGTTTGAAATTTAAATCAAGTAAGATTTTCCATCTTTCACTATATATTTTTGAAAAAAAATTGGTGTGAAAGATTTTTGAAAATGATGTATTGAATTATTTGAAAATATAATAGTACGTTAAAAATCATTTCCAAAAACTCTCCCAACACTACACAAAAATCAACGACGGTAATATTTTACAAAATGTTCAAGGTACTTTAAAACAACTCTTTCAATACTGTCGAGGTTTTATTAGAGAATCCTAGGCCGGCTCGCAAATTTCCAAAGTTCATACGAAGCCGCCGATTTAATTGCAACTTCATATTAGTTTTAAAAATTGATTTTCCACTACTTGCACAAACATATGAAGGTTTCAGAAAAGCATTTTCGAACACATGCACAGCAGACATAATTTATCAATTTACTGGACAAAATCAATTATCACTTAGCGCAACGAAAAGTCATAACACACATTCATACAAAACAGTTGTCATTACTAGACAACACACATAGAATACAGTCACGTGTGATTGACTGCAAAGGTTAGGCCTAACGACTAAAAGAAATGCGGTTCTCTAGCCTCTGTCCCGGCTAACTAACGCGCGCTACAACAATTATTTAGCGTGCGCTACCCATGCTGCATTAGCGCGCGCTAGCCTCGCACTTAGCGTGCGCTAGATGCTCCAACTCAGCAACATGATCGCGAACATATATACGACGTTACTAGAATCGATGGTCACAAATAAACAACACGTTCGAATCTCAAAGCCATCGATTTAACACTTCATGAGAAACCATAAAAAGCCAATTGTTATTCAAAAAACAAAATCTCACCTCTTATTAAAGAGGGCTATCTCAATGTACACAAACTGAACGACTCAGCATTCACATCACCGTTCTAATCATAAAACTGGGCACTACTGCCTAAACAATGAGAACACCATCACGTACTTCTTGACTAACAACCATGAAACCGAAAAGTGAAAGAGAGAGTCACGTCTTGAGTACAATTTATAGACCTCATTTGAGTTTAAAAGTTGTGTTTTGAAAACTTACAATACAAAATGCAAATGAAATATCGGTAGTTCGAATTCTCCAAAAAAAAAAATTCGACCTTGAGGTCATCATACGAAAATCACTTTTTTCTCCCTTTGGAGGATGTTTTAAGACAAAATTTACGTGACTCCCCAAAAATATGTAAAGCTTTCAAATATCA